>CM016488.1:7606357-10006357 GCA_002890555.2 Lagenaria siceraria
TGTCCACTTGTTCCCATTACATGAAAACAACACAACATTAATCGAGAAGAAATGATACCAAATAACCTTGGTTACACGATTGCAAAACTCCCAAATGTACCACAACACCACAAGAAAAATCACCAAATTATCTTGTTAGCCATACTCCATATCTACCCAAAGCAATTCAGTGCCACCTACTTGTTCCCGTCACACAAAACGACACAACATAAATACTTTACAATATAATAAAAATATGTATGTGATATTTGTTGCTAATTTTTTTTATAAATTTCATGGATTTTTTACAAGGTTGAACTCATGATAATAGGTTTGGAATTGTATCCTGTAATTGTGGGTTTTTGTTTTTCTGAATAAAAAAAAAAACGTGAGCGGCAGGATTCGAACCTGCGCGGGCAAAGCCCACATGATTTCTAGTCATGCCCGATAACCACTCCGGCACGCCCACTTGATGACAGCTTTAGATAAATTTTACAATAAATATATGAATCTTATAATTTTCAATTCTAAAAATTTGAATCTTTTAATTTTTATTTTTTGTATTTTTTATTTTAATGAGACTCTTGTGTTGTACATTTGTAAAGAAATATTTAAGAAAAACTTAGCGGTAGCATGTTGGTAGTTAGTTCAAATAACAATAGAAAACAAATCATAACCATTTTAATTTTACTTTTAATTTTTTGTTTTTGAAAAATAATTTTATAAACCCTACTTTTGTTTTTTTATGAGATTCTTGTTTGTTAATATTTCTAAAGTTCATGCAAAATTTTGTAACTAATAATTTTTTTTTAAGTCAACCATTTAAACACAAATTTTAGGCTTAATTTATGAATAATTATATTAGAAAAAGAAAAAGGATAATAAATGTAGGGTGATTATACATTTATCAAAGTCATATATTTAGTCAAGTTGTATAACAAAATCCACACAAAAAAAATTATATAACAAAATGTCCCACTATTTCATCAATAATTTATATGAATTAACTTTTTATCAACCAACTATTTTTTAAGTATTTAAGTAGCTATTTAATAACAAGATATAGTAATCAATATGTTTTAATCATGTTTCAAGTAATCTGATTAAAACATATTGATTTTTGCATGATTAAAACATATTGATTTTTGTTATTATTATTTTGCATCATCTCGAATGAGCAATTTAAATATCTAACATTTTCTCATCAAATTTAATATATATTACTTGATTACATCATTAATTTTTTAAAATTTATTTGTTAAAGATTCACATCTAAAATCACGCCCACTAGATGAGCTTAACGGAAATTTATCCCTCTTATAACTCATAAAATTAAATAATTACTTTTATTAATTCACTTTTTTATGATTCTCGTATCCTATAGTTATATTTAATAAAAAAAAAGAAAAAAAAAGTAATGGGAAAACATATTTAGATAATTGGCAGTAATCAAAGAAAACAAAAGTCTTCACACATTATGATTTTGGTAAATTTATTAAGTAATTTTTCTAAACTTATTTGTATTTTTATTAAATATCTAATCTTCACAGACGAAAACCGTAGGCTCACATGGTTTTGAAAAAATCATCCTTGATTTTAAATATTAAACTAATAAATGCTTTTTTTTTTAATTTCTTTTGAGTTCGTTCTTCTCAATTTCTTTTTTCCTTTCTTATTATTTCTTTTTTTCTTTTCTCCTAATCCATTACTTCATCTTCTCTCTCTCTTTTTTTTTTTTTTTTCTTTTTTTCCTTTTCTGTTTTTAAGATATAAGATTGTTGTGTGAAACTAAATTTTTTGAAGAATAGTCCAAGTGAAGAAGAAGATCAAGACGAAAGAAGAAAAAGATTCTGAAGAAAGACTCAAAGTCAAAAAGAATGGATGTTGGTCAAAATTAAAACTGCTATAAATGTTGTTGAATTTCTTTGTTTGTACATCAACATTACATAATATTTCCTTTATAAATATAAACAAAACAATTAGCGAGTTGCTAAAAGCTTCAATTTCTGAATCATACCCCATGAATTAGCTTCACCATTGCAAAACAGAGACCATAAGAACCCTCAATTTCATCATCTTTTCTGAAGTTTATGGGAGCAAATTGTAAAACTATAAGGATGGTAGACTTGGGAGGTATTTGGAGAGTGTCGGGGTCAAAAGATGGGCACAATGTTATCAATCAGTCAACCAATATGATAACATGACTAGTAATGGTGCCGAGTGCTTCAATTCTCTGACCAGGGAAGCACGGTTTTTGCCTATAACCATTCTACTCGAATTCATTAGAAGTTTACTTCAGGAATGGTTTTACGAGCGTCGGAACATGTGGTCATCGAGTACATCAACACATTCAAAGTATGTCGAGACTGTCATAACAGAAGAGTGTGAGAAGGCTAGACGATATCGAGTGAACCCTATTGATTGTTATAGGTTTCATGTCAAAGATGGTGGATTCGATGGTATTGTCTGCCTCAACATGAACGAATGCAGCTGCGGCAAGTTTCAATGTTTGCAAATTCCATGTTCGCACGCTATTGCCGCAGCTAGAGAGAGGAACATCAATCCATACACTCTTTGCAGACGATTTTATAGTGTTGAGTCACTCGTTGTTGCATACGCTGAACCTATATTGCCACTGGGACACGTGTCTGAATGGAAGAAACCAAATGGATATGTGGACATGAAAATACTTCCACCACGAAGGGTTGTTCAGGTTGATCGTCGTAAGGTGAACAGAATACCGTCTGTTGGAGAACGTACTCACGTGAAAAAATGTGAACGATGTGGTGGTAGGGAACACAACCGAAAAAATTGTAATGAACCAGTTAATATACCTCAAGCCGTAGTCCAACCTGAACAAACACCTATGCAATAGTTAACTTATTTTATTATTTTATTTTTTTTTGTAAATGTGTAGTATGTTGTAATCATATCAGATTATACCAATATATCGTAGAATTGCACAGCTTTCTGATTATGTTGAACTCTCGCTCTCGTTTATCGCTCTCGTTTCTCGCTCCTGTTTCTTGCTTTCATTTCTCGATCTCATTTCTCGCTCTCATTTCTCGCTCTCGTTTCTCGCTCTCGTTTGAGTACTTAGTCATTGTTGATGAAGTTTAGGGTTTAGCTCATTTAATTTAAGACAGAAATAATTATTCATTGTTGTTGCATGTGAAACTTTGAATACGTATAATAATCAACAAATATATAAATTATACATAGTTCGAACTAGTACAAAAATGTATTATACCATAGTTCACAATCGAGTTGCATCCTATTGTTGGGATTAAAACCCAAAACGCAGCGGAAACGTATCAGAACCGTATCTCAAAATTAATTTTAATAATTTTGAAATACTTTTACATTGGCAAAAAAGACTTAAATTAATCTAGGTTAAGCAAAAATATAGAGAATAAAAACTCTTACGTGTTGTGTCACCACCACTTGGAGACCTTCCTATTCTTTGAATCTTGAGGGAAGGTTTGTGGAATCTTTTTGGCACAGGAAAAAAATACAGAACTCTTTTAGATATTTTTTTTAGAGAACGCTGAGAATTTTGTTTTTTGTTGAGAGAATGGTTCACACACAAACAAAATTCTGTTTTTGCACTATATAAAGAAGCGAGAGAAAAATGGGAAACGTGGATGTTATCCCACGTTTAACTCCCCTACGTGGGAGTTACAACAAACTTAATTAATTAAAATTAAATTAATTAACTAAATTAATAATTAATTAAATTAATAATTAATTAATAATTAATAATTAATTAAATCTAATTTAATTAATCAATTCATTTAAATCATATTTAAATGAACATCTCTCACATAACCTATAGTTTTAATTCAATTAATTTAATTAAATCAAATTTAATTAAATTAGATTAAATTAAATAACTAATTAATTCTCCAATTAATTAATTACCAAATTAAATATCAAATATTTAATTTTAACCTGCATTTGAATCAAATTCAAATACATTTATCTCATAACATATAGTTTTAATGTACATCTAATGCGCATTAATTTTAACCTATAGTTTTAATAAAATAATATTTGAACAATTTCAAATATTTAATTCTCTTACAAATTAACTTTGAATCATATCCAAAATTATATTTATACTATAAAGTTTAATTTGTAAAATAAACTTTATATTATAATGTATCATTATACATTATACTTTTCCCTTAGAAAATTTGAACTATTCAAATTTCAACCAATAATAACCTCAATATTCTTTTCGAGCTAGGAAGGGGACCTAATGGACCTACAGATCAGAAGCTCCAACGATATGAGATTAACGGGCTAAACTCATTAACCACATTAATCAATATTCGTTAACTGTGGGTACACTCCACTAAAGACCCACAGTTGCACTCTTCTCACTGTAGATATATTTCTGTGTCCACGGATATAGACCAATGACAGCAAGTTAGTCCTTCACAAGTGTTCGTAACACCAGCTGGGTCAAATTACCGTTATACCCCTGGGTTACTTCTAAATCCTTAAGTACCAGTGCTCCTCTAATGAACAACCTGTTTATGGTCCAACCATCAAACAGAAACCCCTCTCGGGTCAGTGAGAGGGTAGGGCCCTATGTTCAAGTCCCGGAGACACCACTTAAGGGAACACTTATCTACTTACCCTACAGTCGAGAAGGAGTGAAATCCATCTTGTATAATTATGTTCCCAGCTCCCCACTTAGTCTTGTCCCCAAAATGGTAGGCATATCGAGTCGACAAACGGGCCACTCTCACCCATACAAATCAAAGGACAATCCCTCGTGAACAGGAGTTCACAATATACTCAAGATTAAGACTAAGTTTCCTAGGTCAACCTATTGAAATAGAAACCTAACCAGTCAACGGAGTTACATCTAGTGATTACTATTTCGTGGTCCAGTCTTATGCAAACTCATTGCATAGGATACCCCCACTCGCATGTCTCCTACATGAACGCGTTGGATCATTGCGTGTGTATCAAATACAAAGTGGGCCGTATCCATAGTGTTACCAAGATAAGGTACTCAACCCTATCTTTATACTATAGACCCTTTAGGTTATAACTTGAACATTGATCTCTATATGTCTCTACATATTGTTCAAGACTCATAAAACAACCTAGGATGTTAGTTTATTGGATTTTAGGGTCATTAAAACAAGATAAAATAATCAATAACATTTATTGAATAATAATGAATAATCATTTATTAATGACAGTCAAAATACAACATTTACTATCTACGAGTTTTAGGGATGTTGTTTCCGGATGAAAATACAACATTTATTAATGAATAATCATTTCTACTCCCTTGTATGTTTCCGGATGCTGCACGATATACTGGCTAAGGAGCAGGATTCAGATCCAATTTCTTTTCATGAAGTCGGCAGAAATGAGCCAAGGATGGTAGTGTGTACGTCAGAGGCAATAACACCATCGCAATGTCTGACATAGAGATGTATGACGGCATGGAGTCATACAATAGTAATCGGCCTCTATTGACGTCGATGGCTACTAGGATCCAGTGTTCGCGGTGGTGGATCGCACTGTACACGTAGTCAACTTCTGCCCATCCTGGTTGGTGATTAGGCTCTAACCCTAACACAAGTTCGTACAGGTTTTCTTCCTTGGACCATACGTTTGCAACTTCTTGCTCAGTCTTCTCGTAGATTGATTTGAACAAGTTGTCGGACGTGTAAAAGTTCATATGGCGCTGCAATGAGAGATAACGAATTATCGATTTAGTAATATATCTACGAACACATATCTTGTTCCAGTTTAGAAACATACCAGCAATCCAAGTGGGAATGTCGTGAACCTATGAACGCAGATCTCGGGTCGGTTGATAAACTTTCTTCTCAAAAATAAAAACAACCTATTGAGAACCTGTGCATGATATTTTGAAGTATTAGGGAAACATTAAATGCAGTTGGTGCTACAATTTTATAAAAGTATATGACGAAATAAAATCTTACATCGCACTCGACCCATTCGTTGTCCCTAGTCAGCTCACGGAACAAATCCCGAGTAGTGGTATTCATCCTAAACAAAGCTTCTGACCCAGGTATATGAGGCTCCACATCATCGCTCGCCAACCAATGCAAAAAGTCATTAAGAATTTTTTCTGGCACTGGATGCGCAGGATCGTACCTCACTCGATCTTCCTTTCCAGGTAGACAAGCACCAGGATCGGGATACTTCAGTGCCAATTGCCTTTCCCGGTTGACTGACACCTTCCTCTTCTTCACCTCAATCGGAGGGGTATATGGCTTCGTCTCCTTTCTCTGTCTACCCGTTCGTCTCGGGTTTATGGAGTGGGCTCCTGTCCCAATCGCTTTATCCTTCTTAATCCTCAATCTTTTAGGCGGCGGGATTGGGCGTAACTTAGTACCATCAAGAGTCAATGACCTCTTTGGTGATGGAGGTGCAAGAATATGAATCTCTGTCGACTCGAGTTCGACCATCTTCTCCTTCTTAATCTTCAGTTTTTTTGGTGGAGGTGATATTGAGTCTATCTCGAGGATGGCTGCAGTGGTCTCACTGGGTTTGGGGATGGTGGGCTCGGTGGTGGTGGTGGTTTGGGTGGGCTCGGGGATGGTGGTGGTGGTCTGGGTGGGCTCGGAGATGGTGGTAGTGGTATCGATGGGCTCGGGGATGGGGGTGGTGGTCTCGATGGGCTCGGGATGGGGGTGGTGGTCTCGGTGGGCTCAGAGATGGTGGTGGTATCGGTGGGCTCAGGGATGGGGGTGGTGGTCTCGATGGGCTCGGGGGTGGGGGTGGTGGTCTCGGTGGGCTCGGAGATGAGGGTGGTGGTCTCCGTGGGCTCGGAGATGGCGGTGGTGGTATCGGTGGGCTCAGGGATTGTAGTGGTGGTGGTCTCGGTGGGCTCGGGGATCATATTGGTCGTCTCTATGTGATCGTCACCATCATGGTCGATGTGATCATCGTCGTCGACATCATCATCACCTTCATAGTGGGTTGCAGTATTCTGCACAAAAAGAAATAGTACGTTAGCATAATACATAATTATACATCCACTAAATTATACATACATTCGCAACTAAATTATACATACCCGACACAAGGAATGCAATAACTCCGTGATCCTCCGCAACTGCACCTTCACGTCAGCCAGATCAGACTTTACCTCCACTAACGTAGTCTCCATTCTCGAGACTCTCTCATCCAACTGTTCCACATATTCACTAACGCGGACCTTATTTCTCCGTGTAGCGGTGACGGGTTCGGATACGTGTTCTTACTCTACATGGTCTGGCTCCGAATCGTGTGGACGAACCGCATCCTCAAGGGGAACCTCATGCTCAAACATGAACGGATTGTTATTACCCGCCTCATATTTTGAATTAATATCATCTGTCTGTTCTCTATCCGAGCTTCCTGATGTTGAATGTATCATATCCTCGCCTTGAACCTCCGTGTATACGACCCATTGGTCAATTGGACTGTCTCTATAATGCATCTCGGCATCAGACATTGTTAGCTTGGGAGTGATCACCAACTACATGACAAAGTACTTAAAGTTACATTTAAAGTCAACGTTAATCCAAGTGCTAAAATACTACAATGACAAAGTCAATTGTATACCGCAAGCGAGTTGAAGACATCCCTCTGTAATGACTTATTCGCCAATGAATGAGTACATGACCACCTTAGACATCGAGGCACCGCATTATCGTTAAGCCGAACTGCAGCTCTCCCGGCTATAGTGGATATCGTCTCATATGCCCAAACCTACAAGTATTCAAAATAGTGGAATTTCATTAATGCCTTATTCATACAAGTATGAAAAAAACTAAACTTAGTCAATTGTTACCTGTAACGCGTGAGGGAATCCTGGAAGGTTGTACCTCAACAAATAGTTCTTATTTGTTTTGACTCTTTGCTTGTATGATCCAACCTTGTCTTTTAGTGCCTTTTGAAGGCCACTAAAGGTTCTCTCCCATAATATATGTCCCCAGTCAATGCTGTTGAAGTACTCAAGATCCTCCGCATCATCCAACAGTGATTTATCAATACTGCTTTTAGTCTTGTCTTTTCCTATCAAACCTAACTCATAATAGTACACAAGACTAATCTTCATGGCGTCCAAGTCATTTTCAAACACTAACTTTTTATAAACCTCTTCAAACTTTGTCAGGTGCACTTTCGTCGCCAGTAAATTACCGAAATACTTTGTTCGTAGTGATTCCGTCACTTCGACACTACGAACCAGTTTAGTAGGTGACCGCCACAAACCCGTCACAAATAAGAACTCCTCTTTCGAAAACTCAACAATCGTGCCATTCGATTCAAATCTCATAGCATCTACCCTATTACTTTGCACCTCCCTCAGTAAGATATGATGGATTAACGGACTATTGAAGACTATGTCCATATCCACAAATTTTCCAAACACAGTCCTCCTGAACAACTGAAGTTGCCTTTCTATCAGCTTCTCTTTAATTATCTTGTTTGCAATCCCAATGTGCGATGATAAGCTCGTAGATTGGCCAGGAAAACGATCCTCAACCTTGATTTTCAGGTTAGCCATCTATTACTGCAGGTAGGAAAGAAAATAAGTTAGAAGGAAGCCTAAGACTGTAAACAGAAAACAGAAAAGTCCAAAATTTTAGTCTCTGTCAAAATCTCGTTTCTTCATCTCGTTTCTTGCTCTCGTTTCTTCTGCTTGTTTCTTTTCTGTCCTTCTTCCTTCCTTCCTCTCGTTCACTTTCTCGTTCCTTTTTCTCGCATTCTTCCTCACTTTTCTTCCTCCCGTTTATTTTCATCTAAGTTCTTCATCTCAGAGTGAATTTAACAACCCAAATCATAGCATGCATTTGAAACGAAATGACAAAATGACTATACCTTCGTGAAGAAGTTCTAAATTTTCTCGATTATTTGGTGCCGATTGGGAAATTTGTGCCTGCCGTAAAAGTTCTAAACGTTCAATTTTTCTTCCAAGAACCAAAAGCGTGGTATCCTCTCCGCCAGAAAATGAAGTTGATTGGCGTTGATTGAGAAATTATGGTCTGCTGGAAAACTTGAGAGAGAAAGGAACGAGCGAGAGGAAGAAACTTGAGAGAGGAAGAGGAAGTGACGATCTGTGGCGTTAGAAATTCATTTTAAACGGTCGATTTTAATTGTGAAAACGAGCGAGAGGAAGAAATGAGAGCCCGAGTTTCGAGCGAGATGAAGAAACGAGAAAGTGTGATATCGCGGTCAGTTTCGAGGACATTTCGGTATTTTCACGCACAGCTGACGCAAGCAAAGAGCCAAATTTCGAGCGTTTTTAAATAATGGGCCAAAAATCATTTGGGCCCTCCAAATAGGGCCATCCGTACAATTTCCTCCCCAAACAATCCCTTAAAAGACTCTATTTCTTAGTTTTTAGTTTTCAAAATTTGAAATTTATGCATGCTTGTTTACTCACTATCTATTTTGTATGGTTTTCACCATTTAAAATTTTGAATTCATAATCAAATTTCAAAAATAAAAATACCTTTTTGGAAACTAAAAAAATACATTTTTGCTTTTGGAATTTGATTAAGAATTAAAATGTTTCCTTAACAAAGATGAAAACCATTATAAAGAAAATGTGCGAAAAAACATACTTATAAAAAAGAAAAAAACTAATGTCTCAGTCGTTAATAACCATTTTCTTTTTGGTTATTAGTTTTTGAAAATTAAATCTATTTCTTTTAAATTTTTTACAATAGTTTTCCATTTTTCATAAGTTAAAATAGTTGAATTTCCTAACCAAAGTTCAACTATTTTTTTTCTAGTTTTCAAAACTTAACTTATATCGTTAGAAAATAGATAACAAAGTAAAAAATTTCTAGGTAGAATGAGCGTTTATAAGTTTAATTTTAAGAAACTAAAAGCCAAAAACTAAATATTAGTGAATAGGACCTAATTAATGATTACCAAACATGATAATTTTGTGTAACATTTTTTTTACGGTTAAACTAAAATATTAAGGAACTAGACAAAACTTATAAAGCATGGATTTAAAAGGGTTGCCATTTTCTTTTCTTTTTTTTTTCTTTTTTTTTTCTTTTTTTTACTTTTTGTGTCCATATTAAGAACGAACTCCCCAAGTTTGTTCTTGTTTGTGGAAGTTCATTGATCATCAATAGTTTCTGAAACAACATGTAACAAACCAAACTTAACATGTAAACAAATCTTGCCTTTCTCCAAGTTCAGCCTAGCTCCGATGACCATCCAATGTCCCGGACTGTCTTGCGGCCCTTTACGCATCTCCGACAACTCCACGAACTTCACAAGCTTCTGCGCCTGCACCGTTGTCGGAGGCCCCCCGTGAAAAACCCCCGAATCCACTATCATGGCAGCCTCAGGTGGCTTCTCCTTGAGGGCAGCTGCGGCGCCAGTCAAGGAGGTGCTGATCGCTGAGAAGATACCGGACTTCGGGGAGATGTCGGAGGAGTGGCGGGCCCAATTCGTCTGGACGACATAGGAGTTAGAGACCTTAGAGTAGAGGAGGCGAAGATGGAGGACAGTTTTCGAGTCATGTTGTTTTACAACATGGAGTTGGGCTCCGGTGACTATGAACGCCGCCGAGGAGTCCTCGTCGCTGGAAGAGGTGGCCCGAGTAGGGTCGTACTTGATTGGAGTTGTACACACGTATGAGAATTTGTTGCGATTTAGAGGCTCGACGTAACGATCGTCGGCGATGTGCTGTGAAGAATGCCAATAGGTTTGTTGAGTGATGTTGTTTTCAAGAAGAAGAGGAGTAGTAAGAAGATGTTGGATGTGAATGGCCAACCTGTAAACCCAAAACTTCAACTTTAGCTCAATAGTAATTCACAAATTTGTTAGTGATATGATATTAAAGTATTCATTACATTTGTTACCTGTTTGATTTGATGCCTTCTAGATATAACCTCATTCCTGTTACTGGTTTGTTCTCTGTTATAACCTGTAAATAGCTTTGCATACTTCAAATCACGTATTTAAAGAAGTCACCACTAGCTAGACTCGAAAGTTTAAGTAGATGAGTCGTTATGGTTTACCTGAGTTGTATTTACATATAGTTTTGGACCCATCAAGTTGAGTTGAAGGGAAGGAGAATTAGTAATGTTGGGAGTTGGTCCTAAAGGAAGGTCATTATGGATGGGTGCCCAAATCTTGTGCACTTGAAAGTCCAAAAAGTATTGCAAGTCTGCTATAGGAGGCTTGTCTACAATAGAAAAACAACATACATTACATATGATGATCCAATAAAAACAACAAAAGTTCAAGAGAAGCGACACGAGATGACGACGACGAAGGAGAAGAAATTGCATATACGTACATCGGAGATAAAGGTTAATGGCATGGGAAAGGAATCCTTTGCCCGGAATGCCTTCGAGAAGAGAGATGATCGGTATGAACTGAAAATGAATCGCGTCGGGCGATTCGTGCACCGTCGGGAGCCACTCGGAATGGCTACTTGTGGTTGGACTTCCTCCTCTCTTTGAAGTTATCACTATGATTCCCTACCAAAAAACAACCAAAAGTCTAATCTCAAAAATCAGAAAAGTTAAATATAAAGTTTTTGATATATTATAGAGTTTGGTTTTCTTGAACTTACGTCTTTTGCACTGACGGAAGAGAAGTTGCCAAAAGCCACAAGTTGAGGATCAAACAAGTTGAAGGCCTGTGGTGTCTGCATGAAGTGAATCAAATGTTTGGTTTAAAAGTTAGATTTGTATAATAATTTTACAAACTACCAGCGATTTGGAATGATTTTCTAAATATTTGAAAATACGTTTTTTCATAATTAAATTTTTTTTTTTTTATACGGATGATTTTAATTTTGCAGTCGTAATGTCATTTGTCTCAATTTTTAAAAATAATGAAGGATGACTTTTTTATCGTTGACAAAGTACACTAGGAGTATGTTAATTATTCCTGCTGCCCTTCATGATTTTAGTGAGTGTGAAACTAAGCTCATTTGTACAATAGTGCTTTTGCACGTTGGAGCTTTTCCTCCTCCCTCCCTCATACTCCTCATTCCTTCATCACATTCGTGCTTAGCTAATCAAATACAATAGTGTTCTTACACATCAAGACTCTTCCTCTCTCATGCTCGTGCTCGCCACTTTGAATCCTCAATAATGGTGGTACACTAGGGGTAGTATGATAACTTTAAAAAACTATTGTTAGTGCACTCTAACAATTGAAGAGGCTGGTCATCCTTCATTTATTTTCAAAATCTGAGACAAACGATATTATTCATCCAACTAATACAATACAACCATGTCACTAGCGCTCTTCCTCCCTCTCTCGCACTTGCGCTTGTACTTCTCGACCCTCTCTTGCACTCATGCTCAACAGATCGAATATAATAGTACTCTCACATGCTCACACTCGCCACTCTGAACCCTCATTAACGATATACTAGGGACAATATGGATAATTTATAACACATTGCTAGTTTATAACCTTCATTTATTTTAAAAAACTAGGACAAACGATATTAACCCTCCAAAATCAAACTAACCTTCATTTATTTTAAAAAACTAGGACAAACGATATTAACCCTCCAAAATCAAAACCCTTTGAACTCGTAGGAAGAAAGTATAATACCTTGGGTTTGTGATGGTCTTTGGGTTTAGAAAATGGTGGAGGAAAAGTGCAGGCGCCATTGAAAAGCTGATCTCCAAGCTCTTCCAAGTGGTTTTTTAGTTCTGATGGTTCCAAATTGGATGACTTGTCTTGCCTTACAAGAACCACGTCGTGTCCACCAACGCTCAGCCCCACGATTATATGAGTCCCATACTTCTCTATGAACCTGTCCATTATTATATTTTCCCTTTCAATTTCTCAACACCTTTTTCTGTTTAACATTCGTTCATTCTGATTTATTTGAAATTATATTAGATAATGGGTTCCTAAACATACACTTTCCTTTGATAACCATTTAAGTCCCGTTCGATAATCATTTTTTTAAAAAAAAAAATTAAACACATTTTCTCTCAATTTATTATAATAGTTTTCTTGAATTCTTGGCCAAATTTTTAAATTTACTATTTTTAGTTTTCAAAATTTAGGTCAATTTTTTAAAACAGAAATTAGATACCAAAGCAATAAAGAGAGGTAGATAGTTTGTTAGTTTCCCAAAAAAAGAAAAAAATTGATTCATGAAGATGTTTTATGTTTAAAATTTTGTATTATTACTATTTTATAATGTCATATAATTTATAGTAAATTATATAATACAGATTTTAATTTTTAAAATAATAATTTAATTTATAACATTAAATACTATATTTATTAACAATTTTTTTTTTTACTATAGTAATACATTTTGGATACACTCAAATCATAAAAATTTAGTTATTCACAATTTACACCATTTTAATCACAAAATTCAAAATCAGTTTTATAAAAAACACATTTACTAAACTAGTGTTTGAAAACATAAAGCATAATTCAAATTACTTACCGAACAAGATCTAATTTATTAGGTCAAAGTCCTAGTGTAATATTGTCAACATTAACGATTCAGATATTGAATTTTATTACACTTTAATACCAAACCACCGTGCTCTAAAAAATTTAGGGAGAATGAGAATATTTAGACGATTAAATTTTAGTAGTCCAACGACATAAAGATCAGTACTTTGTCAAAGATTCAAAAAGTGAAACTATGCACAAATTTCATATTTTTTACATTTCTTTTTTGCAGATGTGGAAGAAAATTTAGTCCAAACCATTTTTTCCCCTCCCTAATTTCCTGTAGGCCATACACTAATTGACAAAATATAAGTCTATGTTCTTGTCTTTCTTTCTTGAGTTTGACAAAATAAAAAGTTACCATTAAAGGATATTAAGACAATATTGAGTGTTCATATTATTTCATGATCATAGGCTTAGTTTGAAAACTCCATTAGTTTTTGTTTTTAGAAAATTTAAATGTGAAACGATGTAAAATAGTGTTAGGTAGATTTTAATTTTAAATTGGAAAAAAAATTAGTAATGATGTTTGATAAATTGATACTAAATTGGTGGTGATTTGGTTATATGGACTAAAGTAGACCACATTATTTTAATTATTTTTATATTGATAGTTAATTAATAATTTATTATATAATCATTTAAAAATTTATATGGTTTAAATTGCAACTAATTTTGTTTAATCTAAATTATTTGATAATAGTTTAAGAAAAATAAATTAAAAAATTAAATCAACCAAATTTTCATAAGTAAATAGATGTGAAAAAGTATATTAAATTTAAGATTTATACACTCTTGGAGAAGATAGCAAGTTTAGTATATTAACATGGAATGATAGGTTTGAGAGTTGGTATCTATCAGTCATCAGATATAAACGATATAATGAATTAAAGAGTAATTCGATATGGAATAATTAATAATTTGTTTTTACCAAACAACCTAGGTAATTAAGATTCTCCCATAATTAATTTTTATGCATGCAAATGAAATCTCAAACAAAACCTTAGAGATTAAAGTCAAACATTGGAAAACTCATGAATAGCCTAATTTTATATATTTTCGAACAACCTTCGGTAATGAACTGCTTTACTAATAGAAAAGTCATCGCCAAATTACCATGTGACATACTTTTCTTTTTTAAAAAATAATATTATTTTTATTTAATTCTTTTCCCAAGTATTAGGAAGAAAAAATGAATTAAAACACTAGAAATTAAAGTCAATCGCTACCTGAAATGATCTAGTTCATAGTTGGGTTAAATGACCATGTTCACAAAATTCTAGATCTACAAAAGAGGCTGCCAATAAATTTCTATGTTTGAAATTTGTGAAGCATTTAATAACAATTACTTGAAATTAATTTCGTAACGACTAAAATCACTTCGGTCATATTTAAAATTATACTAAAATATACATAAAAGATGTCTATTTCAAAATGACTCTAAAATATATCATCTTATCTCATATAATTTTTAATTCATTTAAAATATTTCTTCATATTTGAATCCTTTGGCCTTACTCTCACTTATGTCTTTGTCAATAAATAAATAAAGCCAGCAAGCCATTGGATCAGTTGACTATCTTTTTAGAATCAAGGTTTAAGATTTATTTATACAGCTTCACCAAATTCTAAGCAATTCATAAGTTATTGGTGTAAATAAAATAAAGCTGATTTTTTGGACTTCTTTACCTTTTTTAAATTCAAATTCAAGTTATGGGTTAATATATACATTAATAAAATTATAATTTTATGCTAGAAAAAGGAATCCAACTATTTTTAAATATTAGTAGACTTCATACTCATGTCGGTAGACTTTACACTGTTTTAATGTAAGTTGACGTGACAAATAATAATAAATTGGATGAAGATAAATTTTTATTTATTTATTTAGCTGATTCTATGAACAACCAATAAGGGACCACTAGATAAGGTTTATTTATACTTCAAAAATAATTGAGGGCAAAAATGGAAGAATATTTTGAGACTCCAATGTAATGAACTGGTCAGATTTCTTCTAATAAGAATATCATAAATCAATTTTAAAAAATAATAATAAAATTTAAAAAACTTGTTTTTAAAATTTTAGAAACAGTTTTAAAAACTGATTGCAGATTAAAATAAATGGAAAAAAATCAATGCAATTCATTGATCTCTCACTAGTTGTCTTTGTCGTTGATAGGTAAAGATTTGTTAAGCTAATAATTTCCCACTTGCCCAAGTCAAGAATCTTAGCCTATTTCACACATCATACTTCAAAGATCTCGCACCATAAATTTATTATTATTATTATTATTTTGAAAAAAATAAGTCCAATAATATGTGTGGGGGAAAAAGAAGTATATCGAACAATAATTTTAATAAGGTAACATGATTTTTTTTTTTCTTTTCATAAAAGGATGAATTAAAATATTTATTGTGCTTAAAATGCTTAATGTATATTTGAAATTTTAGGACCTATAGTTATATAGCTATTAATGATGTCTATATTCGATGCATCTCTTTTTGGGTTAGATTTTCTAGAAAAGATAATTAAGTGCTTGTACTTAATGGAATTTAAAATTTTAGATGGAATTATGGTCCTTTGGCCTTTAGATTGAATCTTATCTAAATTTTAGTAATATAAAATATTTCTCTTAAATTGAATCCTTTACAACATTTTTTCTCTATTTAAGTATAGTTTAATTGATTGAGGCATTAAATCTTTCGCTAAAAGTTTAAAAATTTCTAAATAAATGCTTTATTATTATTTTTATTTTTAAATTTGATTAATAAAACATTCTAAAAAAGGGATTAGTATCACAAAAAAAATTTAAAATTAAGAAAATAAATTGGCTCAATTATTATTATTATTATTTATAAGGTGGTTTAATTCATTTCACTTTTTTTTTAATCTTTCAATGTATTATTATTTGGCTTTTTTTAACACCCCAAGGAAAACGGAAAATTATTCGAAATGACCCAAAAAGCAAAAAAAAATTTTATGACTAATCTCTTTCTAAAAATTTGTTTGCTATTGACCCTTTTGGCATGTGAAATACCACTTTTACCCTTAATATTAAATACTCACATTCTCCTCTATTTCCTACATCTCTTTTGCTCTTTTCTTTCAACAACCAAAAAACGAAAATTCAATGTCATTTAAAAGTAAAGATGCTTCAATATTTTGCTTAATTTCTACGCATAGTTGGAAAGAACACAAAAAAACGTATAAAAACGAGTGACCATTTAGCTAAAACGAAGTTGTATCGACGAAGATATGACAAAAATAAAATTATCGTATGTGCAGAAAAAGTGCGCGATCGCTAACATCATGGTACGCGATCGCTTATGTCATGGTGCGCGATCGCTTACCTCATGGTGCGCGATCGCTTACCTCATGGTGCGCGATCGCTTACCTCATGGTGCGCGATCGCTGACCTCATAGTGCGCGATCGTTTTGCAATTTTGTTTTAGTCATATATCTGCCAATACAACTTTGTTTTAGCTAAATGACCACCCGTTTTCATACGTTTTTTCGTGTTCTTTTCAACCATACTTGTAATTCTACCAAAAATTAAACAATCTTCAACTCTAATACTCCAAAAGTAAAATTCATCGAAGTTTAAATGTTGTAAGGTCATTTATATTCAATATTCTTTGACATTTTTTTCTTTTTATAAACATTATTGGAAAGAGAACGGAAAAACGTATGAAAACGAGTGGTCATTTAGCTAAAACAAAATTGTATGGACGAAGATATGACAAAAACAAAATTGCAAAGCGTGCAGAAAAAGTGCGCGATCGCTGACATCATGGTGCGTGATCGCTTTGCAATTTTGTTTTCGTCATATCTTCGTTAATACTACTTCATTTTAGCTAAATGACCACTCGTTTTTATACATTGTTTCGTGCTCTTTCTGATAATGCTTATAAAAAGAACAAAATTTATAAGAATATTGAATCTAAATGGTCTTACAACATTTAAACTTCGATAAATTTTACTTTTTGAGTATTAGAGTTTGAAGATTGTTTAATTTTTTTGGTAGAATTACAAGTATGGTTTAAAAGAACACGAAAAAACGTATGAAAACGAGTGGTCATTTAGCTAAAATAAAGTTGTATTGGCAGATATATGACTAAAACAAAATTGCAAAACGATCGCGCACCATGAGGTCAGCGATCGTGCACCCTAATGTAAGCGATCGCGCACCATGACATAAGCGATCGCGTACCATGATGTCAGCGATCACGCACTTTTTTTGTACATACGATAATTTTGTTTTTGTCACATCTTCGTCGATACAACTTCGTTTTGACTAAATGACCACTCGTTTTTATACGTTTTTTCGTGTTCTTTCCAAATATACTTAGAAATTGAGCAAAATGTTGAAGCATCTTTACTTTTAAATGACATTAAATTTTTGTTTTTTGGTTGTTGGAAGAGAAAAGCAAAAGAGAGGTAGAAAATAGAAGAAAATGTGAAATATTTAATATTAAGGGTAAAAATGGTATTTCACCTGCCAAAAGAGTCAATAGCAAACAAGTTTTTGAAAAGAGGTCGGTGATAGAAAAGTTTTTACTTTTTAGGTCATTTTAAATAATTTTCCAAGAAAAACTCTGATTATATCAATTTTAA
Source organism: Lagenaria siceraria (assembly GCA_002890555.2). NCBI lineage: Eukaryota > Viridiplantae > Streptophyta > Magnoliopsida > Cucurbitales > Cucurbitaceae > Lagenaria > Lagenaria siceraria. The sequence goes on from CM016488.1 coordinate 7,624,410, forward strand.
ATAAAAAATTGAATTATTTTTATTCTTTTAAATATATTTCTTAATTTTTATTTATAAAATAAAGACAAAAGAAAATCCACAAGTATATTCTGTTATGTCTTTTTTCAGTACAATAATTTGAGAGTTGAGGATTCCTTTGATCCAAAGCATATGCATATGTGGTTGAGCTATATTATTTTCGATATTTTGTTAGCTCTTAATTTTATTATTAAAATTTTTTAAAACAAAGTCACTTATTTTTAACTATTTAAATCCTAGTCCTTTAACATTCATTTAAACTATAAACTAAAAAAAAAAGAAAAAGAAAAAAAAGGCCATCATTGAACTTCAACTTTAGTCACTACCATATAAAACTTAATAATTTTTTCCATTAAGGAGTAACATTATTGTCTATCCTTATCCAAATGATCACTTTTACCTTAAGGAATCAATATAAATGTTGAAAAATTAAAATTCAAGAGAAAAATTAAAAAAAAATAACAAAACTTAAAAAAAAAATTCGAGAATTGAAAAGTTCAACCATTGAGATACTAGCATCACCTTTGAAGCATAAACTATTTCCAAGTCAAAATTATATCCTCCATCTCTATATATTTTTATATTATCGTTAATTTAGAAATTAATTTGAATATAGAAATAAAATATAAATCCATATTTTATTATAGAAAAAAACAAAAATAGCTTTTAAATTAAGGAAATGGAAATTGGGGAAGAATTGAATTAGTATTTGGTTAATAGTAGATTAGTAGGTAAATACCTGGCGATGGCAGGGGGATCCCAAGAGGACGGCACGGCGGAGCGAACCTCATCGGAGAGGCGGAGGGGATAACGATCAATGTGAGCGTTGAAGAGGCTAATGAAGTAACCGTCAAGCCCTAAGCATTTGGTGTTCACGGCATCCATCGCCCAACACCCGCTCTGAAATCCGAACATCGAATTGAAGGATCCGGAGGGGATTTTTCCTGGAATGGAAGATTTCCGATTGAAAAGTTCCGACATCTGAAAATCGGAATGAAATTTCAAAAACAGAGAAGAGGAGGAAATTTGGATTGCGATTGAGATTGAGCGATTAGGTTTTTACCTGACTGAAGTTGAGAATATCGGACTGGTAGCGAGTACGATCGCCTCGATCGCATTTGATATCGATGGAGACGTCTTTGACGGCGCCGAAACCAGGTACGATTAAGTCTCGTGTCTGGGATTGGTTGAGAAGAACGAGGCTGTGTTCGCCTTTACAGTACTTGAGCCTGAAATCGGAGGTGAGATCAAATCCTTTTCCTAGGCTATTCAGAGCTATCTCTACTATTCCATCTCCCATTGTTTCTCTTTCTTAGTAGCAGAAATTAATGGAGGAAGGAAGGAAGAAGTTGAGTTGTGGATTCTTCTAACTGTTGGTTGAAAGAATGATGAAGTTTTGAAGATAAAATGAGAAAATTTGGGATTGGGAAGTTTCTTTTAATATTCTTTTGTTTGATTTTTAATTTCCTCTCTTAAACTTGGATTCTCTCTCTATCTCTATCTCTATCTCTCTTATTGAAAATTTGGAAAAGTTTGACAAGGTCATCTCTAAAAGTTTTGACAATTCAATCAAACCACTAACAACAAAAAAATAAATAAATAAAAGATAAATAATTAAAAAAATATAAAACTTAATTTATTCCAAGTAATTTACATCTTACTAAATTTTTAAATAATAATTTATTATGTGACAAATCCTTCTTATTTTTTTTAAAAATAGTTTTAATACATTTAGATCAGTATATGTACTCGAGTATTACCATTTTATTGTTATTTTGACGATATTAGGGAGAGTGATTGAACTTTTTAACGTTAAAATTAGTTAAGTTGAGTCACGCTTATTTTGACACGATTTTGAAAGAATCATTCATGTTATGATTAAAATAAGGTTGTTTTGCTGGTTTACTAATCGTTTTTTAATTGAAAAATGGTAACTATCATTTAAGTTGGTCCAATTAAAAAAAATCTGGAGGAATTTAGATTTCAAAGTTTACAAAGATATACCATAATTGAAACATATTGTAAATTCAAATATGATATAAAATATATTTTTTAAAAATTAAGTCAGATTTATGTCCATAGTTTGAGGGAAAGTGCCTCTTGAAATTCATCTCCAACAACATCGGTTGAGGAAAGGAAAGAATGGAGTGAAAGTACTTTTTTGTCCCTACTTTTTGGACGTTACAATTTTAACCTCTTATTCACTTTCCTTTCCATTTAGTTTTTAAGTCGTAAAATTTATTTTTTTTAACCTCCATATTTCATTAAATACTCACTTTCACTATTTGACATTATTGTTTATTAGTTAATTTAAAATAATACGAAGTGGAAATTTAAAATTAACTTTAATAGTGATGAAAAATAATGAAATTTAATTCATAGACATTAACAATAAAAACGGAAAGTATTTAGCGAAAAATCAAAGTTAAGAGTATAAATATCATAATATATGGACCAAATTTTAAAGGTAAAATTGTAACATTTTGAAATTTGAGGTCAGTTACTATATGAAAGCTACATAAAATCTAGAGAAAAAAAAAAGTAATTTTCCAAAAATATATTAACTTTTTTTAAAATACATATGAAATATAAACTTTGTGCTATCAAATAAAATTCTACAAAATTCTATCGCTTATGTTCATACGATATTTATTTAGGAAATATAATATTATATCACATTTTAAATGTGTCAATGAAGATTCAAACTTGCACTAGGTTCATATTTGAACATTTGGATTAGGTTGAGTTGGAATGATTTTTTTTTTTTTTTTTTTTTGAGGAATCTAAGAATAATAATGGTGTTGAAAAACTTTAGAATAGATGTTACGTTTTATTCTATTTCTTCATTTTGGTAAATACCATCAATTGAAATGAAGTTGATATAAAAATTTTCATTGCAATTTCTTGATTCTCATTTTTGGTAAGTAAATGTTCTCTAAAATAAATCTAAAAAGCCAATGAATAAATTTGAATTTAGAGCTAAATAACCCTTGTAAACATGAACTTTAAAAATCTCATCTTTTTTTCATCTTTTATTCAATGCTTACTTAATCCCTTTTATTTCATTCCCCAATTTCTAAAAATTTCCTCATTTCTCATCTTTTTTTTCTCTCTCTTGATCTTTCAACACCAAAACTTTAAAGAAATAAAATGAATTATCTCATTTTTAGCATGCCCAAATATTGATATAAGAAACTTCAACATCATTATAAGGAATCCCTTTGGAGTTGATCTTGAGTTGAGAAAGAACTATTTGAAACAAACTCATATAGATACTCTCACTTTTTCCCTATATTTGTTCAATTCTTACTTTAATTTTCTTAGCAACCAAACATGGTCTAACACTTCGAGTTAAAATATAAAATCCCCCAAAATTCAACAATTATGCCCTAAAGTTAAAATTCCCCCCTCCCCTCCCCAAAAAAAAAAAAAAAAGAAAAAAAAAAAACAAAGCAAAACGACGAAAAGGGTTGACAAAGTAATATCATCTTCGGTTATTGGAGAACCTTCTAACCAGATCACACTAACAAATAAACTACTTTGAAATTGCAAAAAGATCAACAAAATGTTGTTCACCTCTACAAATTTGATAATGCATATGTTTTCTTCTTTTCCTTCCACCGGTTGTCCTCAAAATCATGACATATAAGTTCTTAACGTATCTTTATTTTTTTTTTGTATTAATTAGAACCTAAATATATAAATACCCACTCAATTGCTAACATACAACCTCGTTAAAGATATTTCTTGGAGAAGAGATGCCCAATTTGTTGAAGAAGTCTTCTAGTCTCTGAATCTTCTGAATTCTCAAGGTTGAAATTCTTTGAATTCTCCGACTTCTAAATGATTCAAATTATGATGGGTGGCCTCCCCTGTTTGTAGAGTTTTGGGATGTCTTATATGAGCTTGGGCTTGGTTGACTTTGAGCCCAACTTTTGAGCTTAGGACTTAATTTAATCTATATTTAATAGACTTTTATTTAAATTTGACCCAATTTAATTTAATAAACTCGGGCTGACCTAGCTTTAGGCTCAATCGCTATGTGGCATAATTTGATTGGTCAAGTTGACATTGCCCGATGGATCCAAGTGGCGTCATTTAGATTTGCCAACTTTTATTTCTTTTAATTTTATTTGAGAACACGTGTAAATTTGTAATTGGTCTCAAATTTATTAATCATTAATCCAAATTAATGATGTGGTAATTTGTGATTGACCGAAATTTTTTAATCAACAGAGAGCATTGGAAGAATGGGAGGTGGAAAGTGAAATGGGAAAGTGTTAGGCCATAGATTGAAGCACAAGAGAGAGGAATTAAAATATAGAATTATGGAGTGTAGAAATACGTATAATTTTCATCTATATACTAATAGTAATAGTAAGAGCATTTTTTATTTTATTTTAATTATTTTAAAAAAAAAGTTTAGAGGACCATTTTTTATTTTATTTTAATTTTTTTAAAAAAGTTTAGAGTATATAATGCGATTTTTGAATGCCTATGGGTATTATTGAATTAAGTACAAACAATTTGCATTCACATTTACTAACAATAAGGATACTTTCTAATCCTTAGATTTTCTAAAAAATGTTAAGAGTATTAATGCAACTTTTAAGGTTCTAAAATATTATTAAAACAAGGTACAAAGTTTAGTGACATATTTCCTATAAATTTAGGCTAAACAAAATAACAACTAGTTGACATACAAAACAGAAACATATAATTAAAACAATAATAACATACTATCCACATCCTTTTAAGAGTGTATCTATTGATATATCCAGTTGTTTGGTTTTTGAAAATTGTAATGTGTAAACTGAGTTAATTTATAACAAAAAAAAAAAAAAAAACAATAAGTGAAACAAATAGTCTCATCAAGCTTTGAAGCAATATATAAATAAAGAGATTAGCAAAGATGGTAGGCTTAAAATAAACAAAAACATACATTCCAAAATAAATTATACAAATCTCAAGCCATTAGTCAAACTTCACAATTAACTACATTATCCAAAAAGGAAAAAAAAAAAAAAAAAAAAAAAAAAAAAAAAAAAAACTTTGAAGCTTATAAGTGAAGTTGACTGATGAAACCTCTGTAATGTGAAAGTGAAGGAGGCAAATGTGAATATTGCAAAGAGTTTGTCAAATTCTAGCGTTAAAAAAAGCAAAATATATGGCTTTGTGTGAAAGATTGGAAGCAAAAAATGACAAAGAGATTGCGTATGAATCACACACATATACCCCATAATGAAACCTAAGTTGTCGTGTTGTGTTTTTCTATATATACATTTACAAATAGAAATTGATGTTTCGTCAAATCAATCATTTAATTATTTAAATTTGGTTCGGTAACTATTTGATTTTTCAATCAATTTTTTATAATAGTTTACATCTTTCTTAAGTAAAAGAGTTGAATTCTTATTTTCAAAATCATGTTTTTAAAAACTACTTTTTTTAGTTTTCAAAACTTGGACTTGGTTTTTTAAAAATAGTGAAAAGTAAGAAATTTAGAGATAGAAGACGTGTTTGTAAGCTTACTTTCAAAAACTAAAAACTAAAAGTCTGGAGTTTTATTAAAATAGTTCAATCAATGCAAATTTAAGCATATGGTTTAATTAGTTTTGCATGCATATTTTTTTTAAAAGTAACAAAGAAAAAGTCATAAGTTCGAATCATTCACTCCACATTTATTGTTTACAAAGAAGCTTGATTTTAACATATACAACTCAACTAGCTAGGTGATGTTATTCTTATTTTAATTGTGACACCCTTTTATATATCTTAATTCATATGACTTTAACGATATGTTCACACATACCGATACAAAACTTAAAGAGATATAAAATTTTGGATTATATCAATTAAAATTCTAACAAATAATTGTATCCATTTAAATCTTGAACTTTTTTAAGTGTTTCAATTTATACCCTCTCTTATGTTTTTTGGTTGGATAAACATCGTGCGAAAAGTATAAATTTATCAATTAAACCCCTAAACTTTCAAAAACGAATCAATTTGGATTATTAATTAGAATTTGTTCATGCATCAATTATAATAGTTCATTTTGTTTTTCGAACAAAATTTGAAAGAATGTGTAAACTCATACACTCCTGAAGTTTTTGGTTTAAAATAATACAGTTATCAAATTAGTTCACGATTTTAGTTAGATATAATCCCAAAGTTTAGGAGTATAAATTGATATTTTTCCAAAATATTATTATATATGGTCATCCAACTTAGCATACATGTATATTATGTGTTAGTTTTTATATGCAAGGATACGAAGATTCAAATCACATATATTCGTGGTCGCTAACAAATACAATACATCATTGAGCGATGCTGACTATTATTTTTGTATATTAAGAGTTCAATCTAAGTGTTCTTGATTATATTAACCATTACATTGCATCAAGCAAATTTATATATTTAAACCGACATGAGTAAAGCTATCAATTTCGAGCATGAAAATGGGTGGGCTTGAACTTGTATTAATTACAATACATGAGAAAAATTAATTAGTGACCAAATTTTTAATACAAAGATCAATAAGTTGAAAGAAAGCATTTGAAAGTAGCCAATATAATGAAAAACAGAAGCTATATATTTACTAACAAAAAGGCAAGTCAAGTCAATATTAAAACATCAAGACTTCCAATTAAAGTCACTTTAATACCAAACTCGAAAGCTTTAAATCCTGTCGTTTTTTTTCATTCAAGTAATCATTTTATCTTTTTTTAATGAAAATGTCAATTGAAAATATTGATGATAAAATGTTGGTGTCAATAAATATTTATAAAAATAAAATAGTAAAAAAAAAAAAAAAAGAAGGAGGTTTAAAATAGTAAATAAGCATTTTAAGCTTTTTAAAACAAGTTAAGATGTTCATAATTTATATTTTCTTTATATTAATAATGTGTGAAGTTTGTTTAATTTTAATTTTTGTGCTTTGAATTTTGTACAATTTTAGTCTATCTGCTTTTAATAAACCTTAAATTTAGTCCATATTGTTTGTTATTGTTGATTTTTTTAAAAATATATTTTGTTAATTATTAGAATTTTCGATGTAAATTTTAAAAATATATTCACATAATATATTTTTATGCATGAAAATTATTATTATTATTTAGCTAATTGTGATAAAAGTTAATTTTGAGAGACTAAAATTAAGATTAATTTAAAGTACATGATCTAAACTTGAACATTTAAAAGTAATGGACTAAAGTTAAAAAAATAAATAAATAAAATACAGGAACAAAATAATATTTTAATTATTTTTTACAATATAATAAAAATATTGATTTACTCTTCATGTAATGTCGAACTCATGAAAATTTAAAAATATCAACATGTCAGATAAAAATTTAATCCCACATGGTGTCTGTAAAAATTTAATTGTCAACTCAAGATATTAGCTTGAAAATTTTTCAGTAATTTTTTTTTTTTTTTTATCAATTTTAGTTTTTTATCCTTTAACTTAAGTTACTTTATTTATTCTACTCAATTCCAACTCCAATTTTTTTCCTTAAGTTTAATAAGTTTGTTTTAATTTTGGGTAAGAATTGAAATTAATTAAATTTCTCCCTATTTTCAATTTCAAGGAAAATTTTATGTTAGAACTTTTTTCTTCAAAAAAAATTTCAATTCTTACAAGAAATCTCAACGAAATTTTGCTTTTCAATTTTTTTTCTTTTAAAAATAACAACAAATCTACCACAAATATTAGTTAAAAAACAAAATTAAAAAAATAAACTTTAAGGTTTAAAATTGAAATTGAATTTGAAAAGTTGTATTAGAAAAAGATAAAATTATAGAGACTTGAATGATGAAATAAAATGGTATATACACCCTGTGGGATCCTCCACCTAAAACTTCAAAAAGTAAGAAATATGTTAGAAAAAGTAGTTTTTAAAAAATAAGTTAGTTTTGTAAGATAAAAAAAAAATGTTAAAAATAGCAATTTTCTAATTATTTGAGATAGAAGACAAATTCTTTACCTTCACCTATCAGCTTAAGCTTTTAGGTCAATCGATGATTTAACAAATCTCGACCCTTATCATGTCATCTATTTTGCAATAACAGAGTAAGGACAAAGTTATAGAAACTAAATGGGAAATAGAAAATAATGGCTACTAGAGAAAAATGTGTTCACACTTCACATTTCACATTTGAGAATAACCATTACAAAAAAGGTGAGAAGACCTTGCTTGACTCGAAATAAAGTGCTCAATCTTTTGACTCAGACCCATCATAGCAAAAACTTTCTTTGTAAAATTGTTATGATAAAACTATATTAAATAAAAAATTTATAAAATTTTTGGCAGAATTTCATCTGAAAATAAGAAATTCCACACCAGAAAGATTACATACACTTCCTAACATTTAGTTTTCAATTTCAAACCATTCATAATGACACATAACGTATTTGGTTCATCGGTTACCACAAAGTTAAAAATAATATCATTCCATTCAAAGTATGCCAACCACTGTAAATGATCATAAAATCTCAACCTAACAACCTATATTTACTATGCATTTCCAAGATAATATACATATAAAATTATGTGTAGTACGTCTAACAAGATAGGTGACAGTTATCGGGTGCACGTAGACCAAATTAGATTGCTCTGCTACATGTCTTGAGACTACTCAATATGTAGTAGTAGTATGACTAGATATCGTTTTGTTGTGCATATAGAGTTTACTCTATGCCAATATGATTAGAGATTGGGTACAAATTTAGTGAAGATGGTATACATGAGCTCACTTGTCTCTTCTTTTCTTTAGTTTTGTTTTGAAGCTTTCCGAGAGGTATATGTCTTGAGATTTTATGCTTTTTGATTTGTATTGATTTACGAATATTCAATTAATATTTTTCATGCAGATAATTTCAAATAAGCAATTTTCTAATTAAAGTACCACTCACTAGGCTTGTTAATTCATCTATTCTTATTAATTTTTTCTACTAGGTAGCATTAGAGTTACTTTACACTATTATAACCAGAATATGGATAGTGATGGATATTTATTTAGCTCACGTCATTTTTTAAGAACTGGTTTATGAAATTTATGTGTATGTATGGTTTGACGAACCTGAGTTTGAAATGTTAATGATTTTAAATGATTTATCGACTCGTGATATTATTAAATAAACTTGTGTTTCTCAAATTTAGATTTATATGGTTTGATGATCTCTTGTTCAAAATTATTACGATATGAAACATTACATATTTATAAATTACTACTTATGAGATGAAATGTTTATGTAAAACTTTTTTTTCTATAATAACTTTTTTTTCTATAATCTATCACTCACTAGGCTTTCCAGCTCATCATTTCTTTTTTATTTTCCTCCACCAGGTTGTTCTTAAGTTTCAACAATAAATAGGTGATAAGAAGCTACCACCCGACCATCAATTTGTTGCGACATGCAGCCAAGGAAGGGGTTTTAGTAATTGTGTAATTGTTGAAATGTGTAAGTGACATATTAAATCCAAGTTTAAGTTTAAGGTTAAAGGAAAATTTTGATGGTAGCATGTATGTCTATAGATAATAAAAGTTTTGACAGTAGATTCTATTGTACACTTGGGTTCTACTGTCGTCACATCTCATCCTAGGTTCAGAAAAGTAATCTGGATGTGAGGTGTGACAATAAATAAATGAACATATATATATATATATATTAAATAGAAGAAGCAAGTGGAAAGCCAAAGCCTCATTTATTAACATTTGGGTTTTTGGTTTCAGTTTTTGAAAATTAAGCCTAAAAACAACCCTTCTATTCCTAAATTTCTTGTGTTGTTATCTACTTTTTACCAATATTATAAAAAAATCAAGTAAAACTTTGAAAACTAAAAAGAATAGTGTTTTAAAAACTTGTTTCGTTTTTGGAATTTGACTAAGAATTCAAGTTTTTGTATTTAAGAAAGATGCAAATCATTTAAGTAATTGAGAAGAAATAGACTTAATTTTTAAAAACCAAAAACAAAAAATGAATTGGTTACCAAACGGGATGTAAATGTGTCATTTGATAAATGTTTTTTGTTTTTTGTTTTTTATTTTTGAAAATTCAACTTTTTTTAGTATAATAGGGGTAAGGAGATTTAAACCACATATCTCTTGGTCACTAACACATGTGTATGCCAGTTGAGCTATGGTCGTTTTAGTTTTGAGAATTGAACTTATAGATATTGCTTTTCTCATATATAAATTTCTTTAGTTTGTCTTGTTATCCACTTTGTACTAATATTTTTCTAAAACCAAGCTAAGTTTTGAAATGCGGCTAATAGATTTTTAAACTTTCAATTTTGTATAAAATAGGTCTTTGAACTTAAAATTGTCTAATAAGTCTGTGCACTTTTGATTTTTTGTCTTATAAGTCTTGAGCTTTCAAGTTTGTATATAGCTAACAAAAGACTTAGACTTAGTCAACCTTTTTCAAAAAAAAAAGTTATGAACTTATTGGGCACAAATTAATTTAAAGTTTAATGTCATATTAAACAAAAAAAAATCAATTTTATGTCTAACCCATACATTTACTCAAGTGTCGAATATATGTCAACGATTTATTATACACAAGATTGAAAGTTCATAGACTTAATTATAAGACTTTTTAAAGTTTAAACTGTATTAAACACAAAATTAAAAGTTCAATGATTTGTAAAATATTTTTAAAATTTTAGATATCTATTAGATACAAACATAAAAATATTCAAACATCAAACTTATAATTTAACCAAAAATTAACTATTATAGTTGTTTCGAGTTTTTTTTTTTTTTTTTTTATATTCGTGAGTGTCCAAACCTGCTTGCGTGCACCTCGACTAATCTCACGGGACAACCCACCTGAGCATACAACATTTGGGTGTCAAGGAAACCCGTAGGAATTAAATCGTAGGTAGGTGGCCACTATGAATTGAACTCAAGATTTCTTAGCTCTTTGGCCTTTTTTTTAGTTTCGAGTTTTAAATTGTCCATTTAGTTAGACTTTTAGTTCTTAAATTAGGAAGAATGTTGAGTGTTGCCTTAGGCAAGGCCAAAAGCCCACATGTGGGCCCAAGAAAGCCAAGGAAAATCGGGACGTTACATGGGAAATGATGTCTCCAAAGGAAAAAGTCAAAGTCTCAGATTTCGAGGTGACTAGCCAAGCTGGTGAATATATACCAATCGAGAAATAATCGAGTCGTGCTCGGTCTGGCACTCTACAGCCTCGAGTGTCGCAACTACCCTAACATCGTTAAAGTTACATGTTACCATAGGTGCATGTCAGAGAAAGGACATTATAAATTGGCCTTATTCGACGATCCAAAGGAAAAAAAGTAAGTAATCTCTGAAGAAGAGCTCCGACTTTACTTTTGTGCTTAGCTGAACTATACACTCAATATACTGACTTAGGCATCAGACTGTGCTAGACTCGACACCACACCAATGTGAGAAACTCTCACCCAAGTTTGCTCGAAAGGTGAGACCAGACTAGGAGAAGTGGGCTAATAGATAATCTCCCAAGAAGTCTGCGACGACGATGAAAGTGTGCAAGTTTTTGTGCCAACGAAGAAAAAGAAACTAATTAATTATTTTGACTTTTACTATTATTTATGTTAAGGTAATATCTACAAACCTATAGAATATTTGTTTAAAGTTTCAACCAACCAACGTGGCCACAAATAAGTGCCTAACATCCCACCGTGACGTCACAGTACTATACTAATCGAAATCACTATCACATAACTCTTGACTCTTTGTTAAATAATTAACCCACAAAAGGATATTCCTTTATTTCGAGTTTTTTTTCTTTTTTTTTTTTTTTTTTTTTGAAGAGAATTCAATAACATCAAAAATAAATAAGTACAATCAACAACCTCAGGAGAGCCAAATTGGGTAATTACAGTTCCATAAAACAGGTTCATCCTCCATAATGGAAGAAAAAGGTTGGCCAAGAGAATAATTAAAAGTGGCTCTAGCAAGGATATGAGCCACATTGTTGCAATTCCTATGACATTTCGAGAAAGTCACAACACCAATCAACGAAGCTTCCTCCAAAATTTTACCAACAATATTTTTAGATTTAGAGAGATCAGAGTCTTAGTTGTTGATAGTGTTAATCACTTCTTGAGAGTCCGACTCAACAAGAACGGGAGGGAGAGCACCATCAACAAGGCGTCTAACAAGTTTAAACCGATAAGAATTGCTTTGCCTTTCAAAGCCTTAATTGACTATTTACTTTTGAACATTTGAAAACGAGCACAAATTGAATACCCAACAAGTTACCGTCGTCATTTCGAGTTGTGAAAATGATATTCAAAACTTTCTTATTATGCCCTCTATTGGCAGAAAAAGTGTTTATGTTTAACGAAAGGTTTTTTTTTTTGGTTATAAAAGAAATTGCCCACAAAATATCAACCAAAACCACAATGCTTAAGTTTTTAAATAAATATATATATATAATTACAAAATAGTATCATGAAATTTCATAGGTTAAATGGAATAAATTTTAAAATATAGAGCTGAAATAAATATTTTAAAAATGGGTGGACTAAATGAAATAACTAATTTCAAATTTTAAGGCTTAAATGAAATTTAAAAATTTATTAAAGGCAGATTAATATCTATTTAGTCTGTAGATCATTGTTTATAAAAATAACATTTATTAAAACTTAAATGATTATGTTTAATGAAAGGTCTTTATTATAAAAAATCAAAATGTGTATCTACTAGATCATTGAACTTTTATTTTTGTATTTGATAAATTCACGTATTTTAAAATGTTGAATAGAACAAAGGGCTATTAGACGTAAATTGAAAGGGTAAAAATTTATTAATTAAAAACAAAATTGAACGTTTAGGGGCCTATTATACACATAATAAAAGGTTTTCAATGTATAGGTAGCTATTTTGCACAAAGCTACAAGTTTAGGGGATAATTTGATGGATTAACCTAAAAATTAGGCCAACATGTTATTTGACCTGATTTTTTTAAAATAAGGTTTTATAACTCTCTTCAAAGTGTTTAATATTTTCTTTTCTTCTTTTCTTTAACAACTCTTGTTCTTTTTCTCTCTTTAAAATTACTTTTTCCCCTGGCCTTTTTTCCTCGTCTTCTTCCTATAGAAACGTTTTCTATATTCCGTCTTCAACAATGGCAAAACTCCCTTCTCTATATATTGCCTTTGGCGACATAGCGAAATTTTTTTTCTTCCTCCAGCAGTGAGCAGAGGGCAAAAGAAAGTGAATAAGAATGAGAGCAACAGCGAAAAAGCGAGCTACAAATGAAATAAGAGTGGGAAGAGGAAAAAAAAAAAAAAAAAGCAAAAAAAGACTTGATGAAACCTTGAAAAAACCCATTCAATTTTTTCAAAACATTTTAGGTCATCCGTACAAAAATCTCAAAGTTAATTTGTATTCTAATAATCACCTTATAATTGCCAAAATGAGCTTAGTTCAACGATAATTAACATAATTTTCCTCCCTCGAGATTAGAGGTTTGATCTCCCATCCCCACAGTTGTTGTACTAAAAAATAATCACCTTATTGTATATAATATTTCAATCAAAGAAAAAAATAGGATTAAAATTTTTAAAAAGATCTTCCTTCATAAACACTTAGGAATGTTGATTCATCGCCATAGATAACTTAGGATTTTTTTAAAAAATAATGTTATTTTAATAAATAATGACAAAAATAGATAGGGTAAAAGTATTTTAAAAAATAGGTGAGGAAATTGTAGACGGGGTCCACGATTTCATAAAATGTCCACGATTTTGCTCACATGTCTAGGTCAATCCTGCCACAACTGCACTCATTTTGTTCATATGTCACGATTTTGCTGACCCGGCCACTTGGACCCCCTTGACACATGGCTGGGTAAATCGTGGAGTTGGTCCATAATTTTGAGAACCGATGGAAATCGTGGAGTTGGTCCATAATTTTGAGAACCGATGGAAATCGTGGAGCCCGTCCACAATTTTGCTACCCTCTTATTGTCAATATTTTCAACTCAACTCTTATTTTTGTCCTTATTTATTAAAATAATATTATTTCTAGAAAAACTCCATAACTTAGAACCAATATTTATCATCTAAAAGATTTTTCTGTATTAATATTTCATTTGAGAGTTATCCGTATTTATCAAATTTGTTTCTATCCAACAAAACCACGAAAATGGGATGAAATGACAAAGTGTGAAAAGACTTATAAATCATAGAAAAATTTGACTTATGTGTGAAAAGGTAAAAGTAAATGTATATAAACTAGTAAGAGCAAACAAGTTCTCACGCCAGTCTTTGCTTACCCCCAATGGAAAGTTTTGCAATAGAATAAATTTTAGTTAGTTCATTTTTCTTCTGTTATAACATTTTAAAAACAATGGTCAATTATTTTTTTTTCCTTTTTTTAATAATATTTTGTATTTTCATTATGAAAGGGAGTTCGATGTTCACATGTAAAGTTCTTCAACTCACATCAAGTTTTTCAATGCCTACTGCCTCCTTATACTCTTCACTATCATGACTCGATTGTTTAGCTCTACGGTGAAACATTTGAGTAATATTTTAACTCGTATGACTCATTAGATCGGCTCAATCTCAAAAGTTATTAACACGAAAATAACTTGACGATAATTGACATATGAATGTTTTAAAAATATGATGATCTCAAAAACTCGATCAACTCGACTTTACCCGTATGGTTTGGATTGAGTTGTCAATTGATCATGTGAGTTGGGTTGAGTTCAAATATATGAAAAATTTTATAAGTTGAGTTGGTTCATGAGTTTTTCTAAAATAACTCAAACCAACCTGAACTTATTATTAATTTAAAAAAGTACGTTTTTTTACTTATGATATAATTATATATACATATATTAATTTTAATTTTATTTAATTTTATGATTTTTTTTGGATAATTTATTCTCCAACAACTCTTAAAAATAATTTTTTAGTATTTCAAAAAGAAAATTTTCATAATATAAATTGAAATTGAGTTGTTAATCTTAATTCAGTATATGAAAATAATTAAATAAAATTTTTATATATTAACATTTTACTTATTTTTAAAACAGAAATTTTAATAAATGACCCGAGTAATCCGAATCAACCCAATTCAACCTAAATGTTTTTATGGTTGGTTTGGGTTGGGTTCATTCTTTAATAAAGATTATTTGGGTTGATGAAACTTACTACCCGAACATTTAGGTTGAGTCTAAAAAGTGTTTCAGCCCAACCCATTGTCAAAGGGAAACAGAAGCATACATATAAGGGTCCGCATATCCCAAAAGGAAAAGTCAAACCCTCAATTTCGGATCGTCCAGTGAAGCTTGTAGAGTTTCAACAAAAAAGGGAAATAACCGAGCTGAGCTCACCACTGACACTCTACAACCTCGAGAACCACACCTACTATGACACAGTTGATATTGCACGCATCCTCAAGTGGGAGCTAGAGGATAGGTCTCTTATACATAAACGCACACCAACAACCTCAAGGGGTAAACAATTTTCTTTGTGCTAAGCCAAGCTTAATACCTTATGTACTAACTTAGACATCAAGATTGTATTCAGTTTGACACCACACCAATGTGGATACTCTAGTAGGTCAGCTCTAGCGACATGTTTGAATCAAAGAAGTGGACCAGTGGAGCGCCAGAGGCCTGTGCGAGTTTCTCACGCCCAACAAACAACATATACTCCTTTTTTCTTTTTTCTTCTTTCTTTTTTCTTTTTTCTTAACGTCAATTCCCCTATCCCCACATTTGTAGTATTAAAATAAATATTTTGAAGATTATGATTTTATATATTTATATCAAATGTGAATAGCTAATGAATTTAACCCATAACAATGATCATCATTCTGCATTTGAATGCCAATACAAATTGTCATATGTACGTATACAAGACACATACAGAGATTCATAAGTTATGCTTTTATTTATATGTTGTATACACAATACATGAAGATTTAAATTACTTTGATAAACGTAATATAGATGAACAAATAACAACCCTTAGGGTTGACGTGGTTGGACAGCCTTGGCCATGCCGAAGGCGGCCGATGACGCTATGGCTCCGATGAGGGCGGTTTGGACGGCACTCATGACGGGTCTATTGCCGGTGAAGTAACCCTTGGCGTAGCCAAAAACTAAGAGTGCCACCAAAGTTAAGGCAACAGATGCAACCACAGCCTCTGAGGCTTTTGAGAAAAACATGTAAGGAATTAAGGGTACTAACCCTCCCAAGATGTAGGAGATGGCAATAGTTAGGGCACTTTGTATGGCTCTTTTTGGCTCTGGCTTTTCCAATCCTAGCTCAAACCTAATTCCACATACAACTTTGGTTATTTTTTAAGATAATCTTCCATCATTTAGACCTCGTTTGATAACCATTTCGGTTTTAGTTTTTGAAAATTGTATTGGTTTTCTCACAATTTCTTACTCATAGTTTTTCATATTTCCTATACAAACATTTGAATTCCTAACCAATTTCCAAAAACAAAAACTACTTTTTTTTTTTTAGTTTTCAAAATTAAATGTGGCTTTGATTTTGAAAATATACGTAAAATCTAGACAACAAAATATATAAACTAATAGATGGAAGTGACGTTCATAGACTTAATTTTCAAAAAATCAAATGGTTAACAAACGAGACCTTAGTTTTTGTCTTTATTTTTGAAGAGTAAGCTTATAAACACACTTCTATCTAAGTTTCTACGTTTTGTTTTCTATATTTTAAGAGTGTTTTCAAAATCAAAGCCAAAATTTGAAACTAAACAAAAACAAATTTCAAAAACTTATTTTTGGAAATTGACTAAGAATTCAAATGTTTACATAAGAAATATAAAATCATGAGTAAAAAATTGTGAGAAAACAATCATAATTTTCAAACATTAAAAAAAAAACCATTTGGGATCTAAGTGATTTTATTTTTTATATTCTTCTTTTTTTAAAAAAATTAAACTAATTTACAATGCCAATTTGACTTTACTTGAGATCTTGTTCAACAACAATTTCTCTTTCTTTCTGTTTTTGTGCTAGTTTACTATATTTCCTTTTAGTTTTATGTGTAATGTTTAAAAATCCCATATAGGAATTTTGGATGAATTTCAAAATTAGAAGTTATTATTTTATTCATTTATGAAACTTGGCTAACATTTCAAGAAAATTTCTAAGAGAAGATTGAAAGTCAAAGAAAATTTCAAGCATTTTAAAAATATACATTTATCAAATTGACCCTTATTTTCTTCTCTTAATTTTTATAATTACTTGAATAAGTTTTGTTTTTTTTTTTAAATATATATATATATATATATATATATATATATATATATATTTCAAATTAGTTGAAGAAGTATCATACCTCATCATGAAATCAAGCCAGGCTTTGGGGTTTTTCCTTAGAGAATTAACAACAGGCCCATATTCATGTGGTTCTATTCCATATTGGGCCAAAATATCTGCCACTTCTGCAGCTTCTGCATTCCAAAAACTCTCATCCACTCAACCAATTTTCATTGCCATTTCATTTCTTATTTATATCAATCAATCTAAGATTGCCCTCTCCCTAATTTGATCCTAATGATTTTTATAAGAGGAGATTAGACTTCTAATTAATCATTTATGATGTCAACTTAAAATTAGCTTAATCAGTGAAAGTATTATATCATCGATCAAAAAAATAGATTTAAGTTGTTTGAAAAATTGAGATTAAAGTGATTTCAACTACTCCAAAAGATAAAATATATATATATATATAGAAAAATAAAAAGAGGGAGAGGAAGAAATAGACTAACACCCAATTCGAAAACTATTTGGTTTTAGGTTTTTGAAATTTAAGTTTATTTTGTTTTCGAAATCCAACACAAATTTTAAAAATTGAATACAAGTATCTTTTAGGTCTAGTTTAACAACCATTTTGTTTTTAGCTTTTTTATCTTGAAATTGATCTTTGATTTTTTTTTTTTTTTTTGTTTTCCAATGTTCATTTTTCTTAAAGAAAATTTTGAATTCGGAGTGAAAATCTAAAAACTTGAAAATGGACAACATAATAAAGATATTTAGAAAGCATAATGTTTAATAAATAATAAAAACAATGCCTAAAACGTAAAACATTAAGTGTGAAATTGGGAGTGAGTTTATTAATTTATAATTTAACCCTAAACGCCAATTTCTAAATCTTAAGGGCTAAAACTACATTGTAAATTGTGATGTTTTCTTCTATTTTTTTTTTTTTTCCAATTTAAATTTAGCAGAGATTTTTAAAAACATGTAAAAATCCCTAAATTAAATAACATGTCTAACTACATAAGCCCAATAAAAATAAGGGCCCTGAATTTATGAGGGCCCAAATCCATTGGCCCATTACATTCTATTTTTATTTTTACTTTTTGGAAAATGGCAAATAATGCAAATAATGGAAGAAGAATCCGAACCAGTATCAGGAACTAAGACGATTTCCTCTTCTTCTCTCCTCAGCTCCTTCTTGTACTGATCCGCCTCGCTTTTCGCCGCTAGGTATCTGCTCAATTTACAAACATTACTTAATCAAATTCATAATCCAATCCACAGAACAGACGAACTTCCCTTCGATTTCCTCAAAAAATCTGTAATAGACCGATTCGATTGAATGAACACAAATCGACTGCCCTAGAAATCGCTATTTCGCCGGAAATCGAACCAATCAGAGTCAGAATCAACAATCACTCAAAGAGGAGTTTAGATTCAGGTTCGTACCCGCCGAGTCCCATGGAGATAGCGCCGGCAGCGACCTCGGCGATTCCGGCAGTGAGAACGATGGAAGAGGAAGCATTGGCACCGGATAGACCAGCGGCGAGAGCGAAGGGGACGGTGAGGCCGTCGGAGACGCCGATGATAATGTCGCGGACGATCTCGCCGGCGGTGAAATGCTTCTCTTTGTGCTGCTGGAGGAGAGGAAGTTGGTTTCGGCTTCGATCGAGGTCAGCCATTTTGCTTTACTTTGCTTTGCTTTTTCTTCTTAATTTCTTAATGGATTTGAAAAAGAAAATTAAGAGAATAAAACCGAAGTGGGAATGCGCTTTAAAAAAAGTTTATGCCTTTCGTTTTCCCCAATTATTTATTCCAACGTTACGTCAATTCTAATTCCTGAGGTAAAAAATAAATCCACATAATCTAAAAAATAATAATATAAAATTAGTAAAAATTTGTCACCACATTTAAAACTTGTTTAGTCAACTAAGATTCAAATTAATTATATTATTTGATCCTAATAATTAAAATGATGTGATTGCTAAAACTATTAGGTTGAAGTTGAAAAATAGAGAAATGAAAATGTAGGAGCTTTATAGTTGACTTGTATACATAGGATGGAATTAAGAAGAAATATTACCATTTAATAATTATAAACAAATTCTAAAATCATAATAGTTTTGAATTTATTTGTAAAAAAAAATTGGTAAATCAGAAACTATTAGTAAGAAAATGTAGTAGTTTTGAAGTTGTCTAATCAAGCAACAATACTAATTATCTGAACACTTTACTTAGTTATAAGAGAGAAAGCAAAAATAAACACATTTGATTTCATAAATTTGACAACCAATCTTAATTAAACATTCGAGTACATTTACACAAAAGTTGCAAATACCTAATTATTAGAAGTAGTCACGACAATTTAAGGAACGTCACGACCATAACTATTAGAACAACTCATGACTATATTCAATTATATCTTCTTCTTTCCAATGCAACAACTAATTTAACAAGTGACAGTCATATTGTGGTAGCGAGATCGAGCTATTTCTTTTTGGAGTATAATTATATAAGTTTTTAAGTCCGAAAAGCCTTGGCAATGAGAAAAGCAGCAGCAGAAGCAATGGCTCCAATGAAGGCGGTTTGAAGGGCACTCATAATGGGACGATTACCAGTGAAATAGCCCTTAGCAAAGCCAAAGATTAGCAATGCAATTATGGTTACAATTACAGAAGCAACGACAGCTTCTCCAGCTGAAGGGAACACCATGTATGGGGATAAGGGCACCAACCCTCCCATTATGTAGGAAATGGCTATTGTTAATGCACTTATTACTGCTCTCTTTGGGTCTGGCTTTTCCAACCCCAATTCAAATCTGCAACCAAACACATTTTTCCTTAATATTAGTCTACAAAATCATCCAAATTTATTATTGTTATTATATTGTAGATAGTTGTGATAGACGCTGATAGAAGTCTATTAAAGTCTGTCAATAGAAGTTCACTTATAGATGTTTATAGAAGTCTATCAATGTTTTTTTTTTTTTTTTTTTTTTGCTATTTTCTGTAAATAGTTTGACATTTTTTCTATTTGTGAAACTTTCCTGTAAATGAGCAAAGTCTTAGGCTAATTTATTTGTTTCCTTATTTGGTTCAATTCTTTGTATATTTATATACTATGTATTTTTCATTGTATAGCATTTAGAAAAGATCAAGAGAATAACAGTTATTATAATGATATTTATGAGTTTTAAGATTTGTTTTCCTTTTTAAAAAAACAATGAATGGTAAAAGAAAAAAAATTAAAAAAAAAAACCTTCTTTACTTAAAAAATATTTCTATACTATCAAAAGTTGCAATATTATTTGACCTTGACATTTTTATAAACATTTTAAAAGTTTATTTAAGAGGCGTTAGGGCAAACAGTAGAGTTGTGAATTTAAAGGAATTGTGAAGTATGGTAATTGTAAACTTGTTAATAAAACATAAAATTGATGTTTTTTAGAGGTGGGCCTACAAACTCTTTGAGACAAATAAGGAGTAGAGTTCACAACTTCACTTCTCTCAACTCCTTGAGGCAAAAATGAGATTTGGAATGATGTGACAGTGGCCTGAAGTGAAAAATTGAATGTGACACTGTCCTAAATCTCAATTTATGTCTAAAATTGTAAAGGGAATTTCTATTCAAATAGTAGTTTATAAACCTTTATGAAAGGTTAAGGGTAATATTGTAATTTTAAAAAGAATATGGATAGTTTGAAATAAAAGCAAAGTTTAGAGATTTTTTTTTATTTAGAAAAAAAAAAGAAAAGAAAAAAAAGAAAGAAGTGAGAAGGAAAGATTACTTCATCATGAAATCAACCCATGCTTCAGGGTTCCTTCTAAGAGCAGCAACAACAGGCCCATATTCATGGGCTTCAACACCATACTGTGACAATATATCTGCCACCTCAGCAGCCTCTGAAATAATTAATTTACAATTAAACTCTATTAATCCAAAATTAATTAAGGAATTATATCATCTTTGCAAATAAATAAATAAAAGAGCAAGTAAAGAATAATTAAAATTACATGTACAAGTAGTCAAATATGTATATATAAAGTCAGATAAGACCAAATTTACCTGTGTCTGGAACTGCAATGACCTCTTCTTGTTCCCTCTTCAGTTCTCTCATGTAATGATCAGCTTCACTTTTAGCTGCAAGATATCTGCATTTCAAATCAACACACCTTCATTACACACTTTACTTATAAATATATATAATGCTTTGACAAAAAAAAAAAAAAAAAAAAAAAAAAAAATTAGAGCTTTTTTATTTCATGTGGAAAATATGATAAAAAGTAATTAAATTTTAGAAAAAATTTCACATATAGAAAAAATTTTAAACTATTTATAAAAAATAGCAAAAAACACACTGATAGACATTGATAGACTTCTATCATTTCTATCACTGATAGACTCTGATAGACTTTTATCAGCGTCTATCACAACTATCTAAAAATTTTGCTATTTTGTGTAAATAGTTTATCTTATTTTTCCATTTTTTAAAATTTTTCTAAATTTTGAATTTTATTTAAAAAAAAATTCATTTTAGTCTTTATATTTTAGGATTTGTTTCATCTTAGTCCGTGTACTTTCACTAAAATTTAAGATTTATTAAAAATAAGAAACTAAATTTAGACGATTGAAACTACATAGACTAAAATGAAATGAATTGTAGGTACAAAACGGAAACGGTTATCTATCGCGATTTATCGCTGATAGACAGTAAAAATTTTCTACATTTGTAAATAGTTTGATTTTTTTTTTTTTTTTGTTCATAGTAATAATATCGATGAAGGGAATCAAATAATAATTGTTTCTAAGTATATATGGTTTCACACTTTTGGCACGTTATTAATACTAATTTCGACTCTTCAAGAATCAACATATGAGCTAGCTAGACTAGACTTCTTTTTTTTAATTATTATGTGAGTGGATGGATAGGTGACAAAGATTTTTTTTTTTTTTTTTAATGACCCACTAAAGGCTCTTTGAGAATGTTTTCTTTTTCTTATTTATCTTTCCATTAAAAAAAAAAAACAACAAAAAAACAAGCTTATAAAGTAAGATATTATTTTTCAATCTACTTCTCAAAGACTCAAACCGCTTTTGAAGTTTTAACCAAAAATTAATTTAAAGCCAAAATAAAGGCAGATGTTTAAGTCTAAAAGTTACGTGGAATTTTATTTTTTTAAAAAAAATTGAATGTTTAACCTACACATATGTGACTTCAAATACTGTTATAAAACCAAGAACATAACATAAATCATGTCAAATATATATTACAAAAATCATAGATAAACTAATAATAAGGACTAAAATGAAATAAATGGGATGTAGTATACCCTCCAAGTCCCATGGAGATGGCTCCGGCAGCAACTTCAGCAATTCCAGCAATGAGGATGATGCCAGATGTAACGTCGGCCCCGGAAAGTCCGGCTGCGAGGGCAAACGGCACGGTGAGGCCATCGGAGACACCGATGATGATGTCACGGACGACTTCACTGGACATGAAGTGCTTCTCTTCATGATCATGAAGAAGAAGGTTCTGCTTCTCTGGGTCAGTGAAACCAGCAGCTTCCCCCATTGTTAAAACCACCACAAAACTTAATTTAAGATCCCAAATTGGGTGTGAACAAGAGAAAGCAAAGGAAAATGGCCAATTGGAGGTGTGAAGAAAAAGCAAAGATATGGCCACATTTATATAATACCAAAAGTGTAGAGGTCAGATTGAAATTCTCTCTCTTGATAGAGAGACAAGGAAAAGTTGTTTCACAATTACTAATGGATTCTACTTTTTCTTATCCCACAAACAAAATTCAATAATATTTATAAAAAAAAAAAAAAAAAATTGTGACGTGTCAAATTATGATGTTTATAGAGGAAAAAAAAACTCAAAAATTGTATCAATTTTAAATTATAGTAAAATTTCAAAGAGATATTTTCATATATGGAAAGATTTATAATTTTGGTATGTTGTTAAATGTGGGTGTAAACAATAATTATTTTTAAAAATATATATTTAGTGCTATTCTTATAATTTTTTATAAATTTTTTTTCTTACTTTTTTTGAAACATGGAGATGAAATTGAAATATTGATATTTTGTTAGATTATTCACTTCTCATTTGCCAGTTATATATAAATATATGTATGAATATGCTACCCCTCTATGTGTTCATGTAGTGTTTATCTCTTTTAGAAAGCTATTTTTTTTCCTTAACTTAGAAATTTCTCCTTAAGTACTAATTAGATAATTGAGATTTTACTTTTTAAGTGATTAGTTAAACTATTATTCACGGAGTTAATCAAGTTTACATAAAACTAATTTAATTATCGAAGTGAGCATAACTCAACTGATATATACAATGTATTAGTTACTAAGAAGTCTTTTATTCAAATCCACACCAAAAAAAAAAAAAACGAATCTAATGAAGTTAGTTTTTATTTTAGTTTCTATATTTTAAAATTTTCAATTTAATCTCTATCATTCTAATATAAACCTTCTAAAATATTTGATTTAGTAAAAAGAAAAACAATAATAATTTAGCATTCAAGTAAAACATACCATATAATATAACGATTAACATTTAGTCCATTGCAATGGTACATTTTAAGGAATTTAATTAAAACTTTAATCAAATTGAATTTGAACACAAATTATAGGTAACTTGACCGATTATGAATTTAGGATAGAGTAATAAACTTATGAATCAAAACATAAATGATACAAACTTAGAATTTATTGTTATTATTATTGTTTTTAATATATAGCAAGCAATTAATGCCATATGACAGAGAAATTGAAGACAAAAATAATGAAAATCATAGGGAGGCTCCACAAGTGCGTGTGTTGAGCACAAGCTTGTAACAAAATGTCAAAAGGCATAAAATCATAATCTCAAAGGCGTGTGCAAACCACAAGCCTTACGCATCATTATAACTTATAAGGACCAAAAATCCACTCCAAAATGTGATAACCAAAATTGGCCAAATTAAATTCATAAAAATCTAACCTACCCACTTCACATTTCCCTTTTTCTTTTCAACAAAATAATTATATATAAAAAAAACTAATCATAAACTTATGACGAAACAAGGATTCTACTCTTCCCATTCCAACTCTTTGTTTGGGCCAAACAACTCTAAGAGTTTGTTTGAATTGTCTTGCTTAAAAACACTTTTTTTTCACTCCAAAATATATTTGTTTTAATACATTTAGATAATCAATCCAAACAAACCTAAGTAAATTAACTTTTAGCTATCCATTTGAGTGTTGAAGACTGAATTAAATATTTTTAATTAAACAATTAAGAAGAAGAATTATTGGTAACTATTTTAAATTACAATTGTAGTAAGTTTAAATGTCGAATTAGAATATTGAATTCAAATTAATAAAATGTTGATTGAAATATTGATAAAAATGTCGAGAATTTGATGTCGATGTATCTGAAAAAATTATGAAAACAAACCATTCAAAAAAATGTTTAGATTAATAAATAAATAAATAATTTATTGTTTATATCATATTATATTAGTGACATTTTCTAGCTATTTTTTATGTTTCATATATTTGAAAATTTTGATTCAATTCTCATGTCGGTTGTAAGACATGAAAATGGGTTTAATTTTCGAAAGAGAAAGTGAAGATAAGATGATGAAAAAGGTTGGGAAGAAAATGGAGTGGAAAAAAAAAAGTAGACTTTTTTTTTAAAAAAAAGGAAATTGCCAAAAATAAATAAATAAATAAAAAAATGAAAGGCTGTGATTGACCATAGTGTGCAGTGCAATGCTTACCTGGTGTTTGTTCTTTCTGGCTGACAATTTTTGGAATCGAATCTTTTTGTACTGTAATAAATCAATAATTAACGTTAATGCATTCATTATTAATTTATGATTGCTTATTATGGGAGTTTTTAAAATGCTTAAAATACCATTTTACTCTTTCCCCATTTTGTTTCATTTCAATTTAATTTCTTAAAAACTTTTGATTTGTTCACTTATGTTAAAAATAAAGATTAAAATATTTATTTGGTAATTGACATGTTCTTTATTTTTAGGAATTAAAGTTTGAACCCTCATCTCGAATTTGTCATATTAAAAAAAAAAATTAAAATATTTATCTACATATTTTATAAATGGTCGTGACACATTTTATATATATATATATATATATATATATTATATATAATCCAATATGAATAGAAATACTAGTAATCACATATATAATTTAGTTTGGAAGTACAAACAACTAAATTATTAATCTCAATAAATTTTATAATTTTTTTTACTTACAAAAATATTCATTGATATCAATAAATTTGTAAAATTGAAATCTTGATATCGGTATCGACATCAATATTTTAATTCTTGGTTAAAACTAACCCAACATTGTTTTCCTACCATATTATTTTGATCTAATAAAACTTTTTATTTTTCAAAAAATGTCCAAGTTTAGTTTTTATTTTTTCAATAAATTTTAAAGAGTTCAACTGTTAGTTTATTGTTAACTTATTAAAAGAAAAAAAAATTATTAATATTTTTTCTACAAAATTTGAAAATATATTCACATTTGGTCTTATATTGATTTTTTTTTTTTTTTTGAAAAGTAAAGGTCTTATATTGATTTTAAATTGTTATTATTATTCCACCAATTCGGATAAAAGATAAAATTCAAATGACTAATTTTAAAATTTATTTAAAATATATGAATTCAATTTGAAAATTTAAAAAATACTGAGACTAAATTAAAATAAAATTCAAAGTACAAATAAGATAATGATATTTTAACTTATTTTTTAACTAAACATGTCACATAAACGATTCAAATTTCTAATTTTTTAGTTAAAAAAAAAATTGGGTTAGCCAAACAAATGTTATTTTTTCTCTCCCTAAATCTAAAGAAATAGATTAAGACCGTTTTTCCAAAAATGTCATTATTATTTAAATTCTTTTGATAAATATTGTTAAAAATATATTTTAAAAGTGTGTGAAAAACTATTTCCAAAATGCTATTTTTTCTTCTGAAAAATGATTTTTTAACTTTTTTTTTTTTAAAAAAAAGCATAAAATTGGGTGAAGCCTAAACTACACCTAATCATTATTGATTTTGAAAAAAG
Source organism: Lagenaria siceraria (assembly GCA_002890555.2). Classification (NCBI taxonomy): domain Eukaryota; kingdom Viridiplantae; phylum Streptophyta; class Magnoliopsida; order Cucurbitales; family Cucurbitaceae; genus Lagenaria; species Lagenaria siceraria. The sequence goes on from CM016488.1 coordinate 7,650,791, forward strand.
TATTATACATAATACACTTGATGTGGCATGTTTAAGTATTACAAATATGTGATATGGTAGGTTTGTTTTGTTACCTTATAAATAAGTATTTAAAATTACAACATAGAGTAATAAATTGAGTTTCGAAATAAATTTAGGTTGGATTATAATTTGACAAGTCAACGACTACCACTTTAAAAGTTGATGATTACATTTTATCTCTAACTTCTTCCACATTTATCGAACTCAATAAAATAAATAAAGAGAAAAGTACATTTTTGGTTCCTAAGTTTTGACTCTACTTTTTATTTGGTCCTTAAATTTTAAAATGTTATCCTTAGTTTCTAAATTTTTTAGTTTGATTTCAATTAGTCTTGGTGTTTCAAAATATAATAATTTTATCATTGAAATTTGAGTTTTGCTTCAATTTGATCAATAGGTATCAAAACTTACACTTTTAATATCGATTGTTTTATTAAATACTAACTTTTAGTCTTTAATGTTAATTGTTATTTCGTTTTAATGTTTATTAATTAATTTAAAAATATTAAAAACTGAAAAAAAAACTGAAATTAATTAAGTTTTACTACTTTTTCAGGACTATACATGTAACATTTTGCAACCTAGAAATCAAATAAAAACTAGACGACCCAAAACCTAAAGACTAAAACAATATTTTTCCTTAATTTTAATAGTTCGTTTTTATTGCAAACAAGGTATTAAAATTTATGTCGTCATATCAACATTTCCATTGATATTTTTGTATGTCTATAAATTCGACATCGATATAAGAGATAAATCAACATTTTCATTATATCGTAAAAAAATCGATGAAACATACAAAAAAGAGAGATAATATAAGAAATAAATATTTTAACTTATTTAATTTTTAAAGTTTAAAATATTAATTTATTAATTTAATATTGTTTTATAACTTTTCTGAAAATATTACCAACATTAACATTTTATCCTATTTTTAGATTTGGACATTTTCGTCCACATAACATTTTAAACCTAATTTTCATATTACCATTTCCACACTCTACCGTATGAAATTCCATGTGCTATATTTGCACAGCCGAAAAGAAAGAAATAAAAAGAAAAAACGAGTGAATTTATTGATACAGGTGTGAATGGAACAATGTTATAGAAGATGCAATGGATGTAGAAAATTTGGATTTGTTTTAATTAATGAAAATTTTGCAGTAATTAATTAATTTGTTGAGTAATTAATTAATAACAAGAGTCCAAATCAAACACGTCATTTCTTCCTTTTTTTTTTTTAATATTTTTTTTATTTATTTCTAAATATAGTAAAATAAATCAACTTATTTACAAATAAATAAAATATTATTTAAAAATATTTCTAATAATTTTACTATTTAAAATAATTATCATTCTTTTTTTGAAAAAGAAAAAAAGATTCCTTAGGCGTGTGGCAGGCACACGGCAGGCACTCAACTTGATGTTTGAAAATCCATGAAAAAGTTTACTGAAAATAAATAATAAAAAAAAAAAAATCAAAATGATTGAAAAGAACTCAAATTTTGGATCTCTCAACTTTTGATTGTTGCCATTGCCACACAATTTCCTAGAATTTAGACTCTTCTTCACACAAGTTTGGAAGTTGCTCTGTGCATTTAGCTGCTGATTTAAAACAAGAAACTTGAAAAAAAGAATGAAAAAATAAGTCTATAACACCCGAGTTAAAAAAAAGTACATGAATGAACTAAGATCACATCTAAATAAAAGAGATTTTGAAGACATGAAAGTACGGTTAATAAAAACTTAAAAGGAATTTAAAACTACCACATATACCAATAAGGTGTACCTTTTTTTCGATGACTCAATCATAAGAACTTCATTATTAAGCATACTTTAGAGTAATTCTATGTTAGGTGACATTTTAGGAATTTTCTTAAAAAGTATGTGAGTGAATACAAAACTTCTTGAAATGACTTGTGTTGGTTTGTAGGGATAGTCCTCCAGAGTCATCAGGTGCAAAAGCTGGATTTTGAATCCTAGGCTAGAGGCATCACAAACCTTCTAACCCTAACCTACATATATACTCCGTTGCTTCTCAAAATAATTAAACAATTTCATAACATATTTTAGAATATGATACATATGACTTACAATCAAATTTCATGAAAATTCAATTTTTTTTTTTTTTTTTAAAAAACAAAGATAGAATTATCATGAACAATAAAATTAGACGTTTTATAGATAAAATGATCATAAGCAAATAAGAAGTTGTGAATGATTTTCTTACTTTTGCAAAAGTTAAGGTAAGAAAAAAGTCTATGAAACTTTAGAAAAAGTAGAAAGAAACATAATCGACCATTAAATATATCTAAAGATCAGCCAAAAAGTTAAGCCGAGGAGTGTGGCCAGCACGTTCTGATTGATCACAATCCCCTTATCTCAATTATATATCAACCTTTACCTTTCCTTTTCCGAAAGAATCTTATTTATTGCTTTATGACCCTCTGTTGGCTACAAACATTATTTTAAGTTTGAATTTCATTTTTACATTATGAAATTTGGTTTTTAGTTTAAACAAAAGAATTGGTGATATTGTCTATAACCCATTAGAGTCGTATTTGGATTGGAAAATATATTCTAGGTTTTTATTTATTTATTTATTTGTTACGGGTAAGATGTATTTTTTAGTAAGGAATAAAACTTAGGTGAAAGTTGGGTTGCTTCTATATTTTGTAGCCCAACCTGCTCCTAAGTTTTACTTATATTAATAAGGTGCACCTTCTTTTTCGATGACTCAATCATAGGAACTTCATTGTTAAACATAACTTAGAGTAATTCTATGTTAGGTGTCACACGTTGATTGGCCTATATATTATTACTTTTTTTTAATAACATACTTTCTGTTAGAGTAGATGTCTGTTAGGTTAGGTTAAACAAAATGACATTTGTAGCCCCATCGACGTTTTCTTTCCCTCATTTCAAGGTTTTTCATTCCTTTTTTTCCTTTTTATTTTTTTTAACGTCTATACCTTTCTTTTTTTTCCTTAGTTTTTGGATTTATAACTTTTGAAGATGAAAATCCAAACGTAAAATCACGAGGCAATAGACTTGGGTAGGACAGATGAAGGCAACAAGCTGAAGAGAAAAAATACAACCACCAGTGGTTCGAGAAGTCGACAAACTGAGTCCAAGATGAGAAATAAATTAAACTGACGACAGGCTACGCTAGTTAAACACCGGTGAAAAACCTGATAAATGGTCAATGATCAGTTGAATAAATGAAGAACACAATCAAATGATAGGATAAGCCGATGAGAAGAGGAAGAAGAAAGAAAGAAGCACGTGCTTCACGTTTACACGATTTACAATGTGTTAAAAAAAGATAAACATTAAATGCATAGACTTTAACATTTTTTTTTTAATAAAAACACAATAATTTAAAAATGGGCCAATAAGTGTGTGTCATGTGGCTTGGCTACCAAAGATAGAAACAACTCAGTGAGCATGTAAGTTTTACTCTTAATAGTTTGTTCTTGCTTTCATTCTTTAAATATTATTAGTGGATGAATGTGGGATTAGAAGGCAACATTAAGTGTATTAAAGTTTTGATATAGCAACAATTTGGAGTATACTTGAGGTGTGAATAGATATACTTACTAGATCATCTTATCCTATACTTTATGACATCAGCTAGAGATCAGATATTGAATGAGGCCAAATTAAAAATGTGCATCTAACAACTTGTATTTGTGCACTACACCAAACTAACACGTTCCTACAAGTTACTTGTAACGTCCAAACAAATTGTAATGATAGTTGTGGCTAGTGGTCACCCTACCAAGTTCACATCCTAACAAGTCATGTCATTACCAACTAACTATTCTTGAGTTCATATAATTCTATGAGGTTGATTCTATGTAGTAATCATCATGTTTGCATAAATACAAGAATGAAGATACATATAGTATACTTTTTATTATATTGAAACGGTACTAAATAAAACTTTCATTTTTGTTTTTCTCTTTAAAAACCTCATATGACATTTAGAAAAAAAAAAAAAAAAAAAAAAAAAAAAAAAAAAGACCTAGACGATTTGTTTTAGATGTGATATGCTAAACTTAATTATCTATACTATTATAAAAAGGGTTAAAAGAGGAGAATATTTTCGTCCCTATTTTTTCCTTCATCACAACTATTGCGGTTGAGGTGGTTACATTCGAAGTGGTACATTCTTTTATGTACAAATTTGATCTAGACCATGAAATTGAACATCACGATCAATATGGTAGAGACATGTATGTGTGTGATGTTTGAATGAAGAGTCATGTCTTTTCTCCGTTACAACTATTCAAGTTGAAGTGGTATGTCTTTTCGTGTATGTGTGTGATGTAGACGACAATTAGGTATAAGTATGAGAAATCACGATTTAACGACAAATATATGTTTTGAACGGTCAGTCATGTCCTTTAAATCACATTACAACTATTCAGGTTGAAATAGTATATATCATGTATGGGTGTGATTTAGCCCCTCGATACAAAACAACAATATCTCATGGTGGATGCACATTGAATGACATCACGTCTTTTGTCTTTAAAATTTTCAAAAATTCGTATTTTATCTTTTCTTTTCAAGTAGTTGAAAAAATATGGGTAAAAACATGTAATAAACTATTTGATATATTAATTATAATATTTTACCCACTGTTAGTAAATATTTAGATTGGACAAACGTGCTGAGAAGCAAAACAAGCTAAGCTATAAAATAATTTAGATGTTAAAATTATTAAAACCACGAATCATCAATTATTCAAACATATTCAATTCACTTAACTGATTATTATGATTATTTGCTTATAGGAAAAAAGAGATGGGAGGAATGGGGATATTTTCTGCCAAACTTTGATGTGGTCATGTGTGATGTTAGAACAAAGCCAAAAGCCAATGTTTTTTAAGGTGAAAAAAAAAAAAGCTTCCTTTTTGTTTGTCATCTCATTCAATTGCAACATCAAAGCTTATAGTTTTTGTGTTTCCAAAAAGAAAATTCTAGTATTGCATACATCACTATCTTGCTTCTTTTATCTTCTCTCAAAAATTTACAAAGTTGTTACCAAACTGTTCATATTTTATGGATTGAAATTATGTTTAAAATGTTGTCACCTAGATTTATTTTGATGATTAAATCTGTCTAAATTTAACAACACTATGATATGATTAAAAATACAGATAAATTTTAAATTGCGGATTAGAATTTTAGTCTAATAAGCTTTGCTATAAATATTGTAACCTAAAGTTATTTTGATCTTTATGTGATTTAGCAACTAACATACATAATGTACTTGCTACCTCTAGGACTTGTTTTATGCTAATTTTAAGGTTTAAATGGCGAGATTCATGCATATATTTGTCTAATTTCTACATGATCAAGCAATTAGAGCAAACTGGAGTGTGTTTGGTGAGAAAAATGAATAGATTAGTGATATGAACGGAGGAACCACGGTGAAAACATGGCTGTATCTTTATGGACTTTGTTGGTCTCTCAAATTGTTTGTCATGACAGTATCAACTCCATCAATGAGCTCTGCCAATACCTTTTTTCTATCAAACAAAGCTCCAAGAAAAAGGTCATCCTCTTCAATGCAGTGGCGGCCACTTTATGGGCACTTTGGAACGAAAGGAACAACATCTTCAAAGATACCAGCAGAAGTGTCACAAATCTTTGGGAAGAAATTTGCTCCCTCTCACTGGTTGTTGGTCTTTCGAGGCCCATCTCTTCAAAGAATACAACTCTTCTACTATAGCGATTAACCTACAAGCTTTTTATAACAACTAGATCTTGTTTGATTAGGCTTTCCTCTAGCCCTCCATTATACTTTAGTCAAACTCTTTGTACTCTTTATTGAATATCAAATGATAGGGAGATGACGAGAGTGATAAGAAAGTGTCCACCTAGTGGAGATGTTCGAGTGCACCCCCTGACTCAACGAATCTTTTTCTAAAAAAATAACAATAATTTATAAACGATCCATGTAAATATTAATTTAGAACTTTTCAAAAGAAAAAGAATCAATAAATGAAGATCAAATAATTGTTACCTAAGGCCTATCAAATGCAGATATATCGACAATTATTTAAATTGATAATTAAACTATTTTCACTCTCTAAATAAAGTATATAAGTTATCTTATTATTAATATATTCATGTTTATATTGGTAATCCATGGAAGATTTTTTTTTTCCCTTTATTATGTTTTATGGGTAGTTATATGAAATATCAAAAATACCCATTTAACATCTTACGAAGTTAACAACAAAATGATGATATGTAAATCCAATTCAATCTAATCTAATCTAATGCAATCCAATCTAATCCAAAAACTCTTTCTCAAAGAAAGTATGCATAAATTGGGATTATGTAACAAAAGATTGCCAAATAAAAGATATTTAAGAGGGTAAATAAAGCAATTATGGATACAATTATTTGATTGTACTTGAAGGCTTCAAGGCCAATCATAGATGGATGAAAATGGTAATCAGAGTCAGAAAAATGGGAGAAAAAGCTGTAACATGTGCATCTTTTTGGCTATTTTTTTTTTTATTTTTTTTATTTCTTTAGGGAAAGTGTAATTATGGGCATAGAACAACACAATTGGTTTGGTGTTGTCTGTTCTGTGCAGCCAAAACCAATGAATGGTTTGCAGCTGTTAGAGAAAAAAACAAACCCAAAATGCTCAAATCTCTCCTAAAACTTTACACTTTTTACTTTTTTGGCAACTTTCAAAAGTGGTTTTATTTAAAGTTTGGGTTTCATTTACATTTCAAAGTTGAAAGTTGTGTGGGAGCAAGCGTGCCTGGTTTTCCTTTTCATCCTTTTTTTTAAAAGTCCAACATTTTGTGACAATCAAAACTCAAAAGTTAGGAGCATAAGGAGTTTGTTTGAGACGCTGAGTTGAATTTATATGTCTGTATTTAAAATGTTTGAAGTACTGAGTTGAATTCATATATATGCAGAGTTTATATGTCTATGTTTAAGGTATTTGGAGTGTTGAATTAAGTTCATATGTCAAGGATATCTAGTGTAGTTCATTATGAGATAAATAATCTATTTTTGTAGTGATTATTTTTGTTCAATAATTTTACATTTTTTTAGTTTTGGATCATGCATTTAATTTTTTTTTTTTTTTAATTTAAGCAATCACATTTTACAAATTTGTGCATGTAACGTTTCTAGTTAAGTTGAAAAAAATTATATTGGATTCATTGGAACAAAACAAATTTGGATTTATATTGCAAATGAAATATCCTAAAAATGTAACTATACTGTAATGACCATATTAATGGTCATGTTACATGGTTAGCACAAAAAATATGTAACAAAAGTCACATTCTCCGACTCAGTTATATGATACAAAATATATATGATATGGGGTCAACAAATGACCAAGTCTACTTATACAAAAAAAAGTCATAAACGTCCATTTAAATCCTCTATTTGATAGATATGTTCGACAACTTCCTTTCGCTTCTCAAACTCTAGTTCATACTTATATTTTTGCCATGATACAAGATTTTCTTTGGATTAACTTGGAAAAAAAATGTTTTTTAAGAAGTCATTTTCATTTAAACACTTTTGATAGAAACTGCTTAAAATAAAAACACTCATATGTTTGCAACTCTTTTTTAAGAGTGTTTTTATATATAAGTTTGTTTGGTTTGTTATATACTAAAAGTGTTTTTATTAATTTCAAATTACTATAAAGAACAACTATAAAATACTATGAACTCATAATTTAAAATAATGGTTGTGGAAGTTGGTGGAGGTAGCCTCTGTCAATAGTGGTGGTTGAATGTGGTTGGAGTTTGCCTCCGGTGACTTTCGCCGGAGGTGGTGGCCAGAGTGGCAACAGGGGCATTGTTGGAGATGAGGGTTGAGTGTACTGTTGGTGGACATAAGTATAAAATATTAGTAATACAAAATTGGTCCCCTAAATATTGAGTTGAGTTCATATCTCAACACATAGCAATTCATACCCTCGCCCCTTAGACACTCCCTAAATTTTGGTAAGGAGAGATATTATTTTATTTTAAGAACTCTATACGACATTCTGTATGATAAGAATCAAAGCAACTCTAATACCAAATGATGAGATAATTATTCTAGCTAATTGGATTTAAGAAACCCTATAGTTATGCAAACCCTAGAACACAAATGCTAGAATCTCCCAAAATCAAGATGATGTAATCTTAAAGAATAAGATGGAACGGAGTTACCTTGATGATTAATATCAAGAGTAATAAGAAACTTATTTCTAAACTCAAGATTTGAATATAACACAAAACTACTTAAATGATTCTAGCATGTAAATCTAAACACATAAGAAATGCAAAGTATAAACTCGTGCTTAAGAATCCAAATATGCTAATTTTCATTTTAATCTTCAAATTTGAATTCTAAAGAAACTTGGATGACTCCTACAAAATAAGCTTCTAAAGTAATCTATGGACAATTGAAGATTAAAATCAATATTTTAAAGTTGAAAATTACATTATAACGTCTCTAAATCCAAGAGTTAATAACCTAAATCAGCAAACAAAAGGATTGTAACCTCTCCAAGAGTAATATTGAAGTTACTCAACTAAAGCAATGGCTGATGGAGTTTTTGCTACTTCTACAACAATTAGGGAAAAAACTAGATTCGAGCAAGAGCTTTGATTCAAAAGTTGTTGATTCAATAGCGGCAAATTCTATCACATCGGATCCACGAATAAAGATTAAGAAGACTGGAGGATAGAATGTGGGATCTTCTTCTTTATTAAAGACGGTAGAACCAAAGGCAACTGCTTCAACAACCGCTTATTTCACAGCACCTTGATCTCCTAGCCTTTTGCCTACTTTTCTTAGTCCTTTTTGCTTGAAGTAGTTTAAGATAGTTTAAAATACTAGTTTCATAAATGAAGTCTTGACCCATCTCTAATATGAAGTATGAGTTGCAATGAATTCATTAAATGCTAGTTTTCTTTTTTTTTTTTTTTTTTTTTTTTTTTTTTTTTGCCATATTGGACAACATGTAGGGTGCATTCCTATTATACACTTTGGAAGGTCTTTGAAGAATGATTGAAAAATAATTAGGTGCATCTTAAGCTATACTTAAGTTTGTGCGCCCATCAAGTTTTTCCATCATAGTTTGTCATGTGGTAAACTCTTTTATTCATATCTCTCTCTAAAAATAACTCATTAATTCCTTAACTTTCTCGAAGAGGAATTGTTTGGCTCTTCCATCTAAGGTTTAAAAAATAGGTTAACTTTTAAATTTTGTCCTAAAAAAAAAATTTGAAGATTAGTTTCATTTTGTACCTTGTAGTTTTAAATTTTAAAATTTTATATGTTTTGGTTGAGTTTCAACTTTGTTATGATGGTTTTAAGAGAATAAACTTTGATCTTATTTCCAGTTGTTTTATAATTTTTGCTATATTTCAGGCGAGTGTATAATACATGTTTAAGAGTGATTTTAAAAATATTTTTTGATATCTATGTGTGTTCGGGCCACCGTGCCTGATTCTACAACATTTGAGTGTCAAGGAAACATGTATGATATTAAATCTTAGGTAGGTGGCTTCCATGGATTGTACCCATGACTCCTTAACCCTTTGGTTTTTTTTTTTAATGTTTCTACTACCACTAGGCTAACCATGTGACTTTAAAATGTTTAAAATAACTTTGGTCAGGTTCAAAATCACTTCAAAACTCGCTTTTAATCACTCCAAATTAATTTAATATTTAAGTTTACACTTTTAAATTCAACTTTCATATCATCAACTCTAAAAAAAAATAATAATAAACTAGGGTATATCAACAGAAACATATAAGGGAAGTTTCTTGCAATTATGAACTTTTTAAAATGGTTTTCTTTTCAAAATCTATACAATTGAAGAAAGTTTCTCTAACAATCTGAAAATGGTTGCCCTCATAAATGAGGCTAGAATCTGCAAAAAGTTTCGAATAAGAAAACAAGGTATATTTACAATATTATATTTTTAATTTTCTAGAAATAAACTAGGGTATACTTGATAAGTGCATAAGCAAGAAAATTTGTATAATATATCGATGTAAATTTATATTTTCTAGTATATTTGTAAATACACCAAAAAAATAAATCATAGTATATGCGATGAATATTTACATTTTCTAGTATATTACTAGTATATTCGACATATACTTGAGATATCAATGAAGACGTGATCGATTTTCAACTAAGAAAATAGAAGAAAATAAATGAAATCTCCTAAAATAAAGGAGATATTAATTTGAAATATCTTGAATTAAATGAATATCAACTGAAATTAATAAATAACAAAAATAAAGTCAAAATTCAAAATGATGCTAATAAGGAAAGAATTAAATATTTTAAAAATTTATTGATGAGAGATAATTAATTAATGATATTTAAAAAAATAAAATAATAAATCTAGAAATGATATTTGTTTTATTTTAAAATATTATGAAATTGAAAGTTGAGAGAGGATATTGAAACATTAAAAATGTCCCAAAATATTGCTAAAATTTAGTTATGAATTATTACTAAATTTTAAGATATTTATGAAATATTAGTTATATAGTTGGCTAATTCTATAGACCTTTCATTATTTTAAGAACACACTAATGAGAAAATTGGACCAAAAAAATTGGTAGAAAAGAGGAAACAATGCAACTAAGGGCATGTTTACTAAACCGTAATGAAAATTGATGTAATTGTAATAGAATTCAATAGATAGATCAATTGTAATGAGCCTGAATTGCAAACGTAATTAGATTGCTTTTGATCGCGTTTACTTATAATTATAAATTTTGTCACATTTACTATTACCATTACCGTTATATTTACCTGTGAGTGTCAAACGGTAACAGTAACAGTAAAAGTAAAGGGGTCAATAATTTTTCTTTTAGAATAGTAACAATAATGGTAAGGATACGACGTAATTTCTAGATGCAATTGGATTGAGCATCCTCCGCTCGTCAAATATTTTATGTTTTTTAATTACAAATTTTGAAGTGGACCCTATGTGTTAGAACAGATACAAAATACAAGTAAATAATACCAAATGATGTCTACTTTTCACACTATTGTTGATTTATTACGTTTGTACGGGAGTAAACATGGCGTAAAAGAAAATGAAAGGAATACACAGTGCAGAAAAATTAGTGTTAAAAATGGGTAAAGAGAAAAAAACAGATAACAAAATCTTCAAAACTTCTATTGGCACACGCCACACTGGGCCGGCCGGCTTAAGCACAAGGCCCAAAGTCCCACTACGTTTACTTGGATCCGTCCAAGTTTTTCACTTGTAAAATGGAATGCTAATTAAAATTAAATTGTGTATTTCAAACATTGAATAATTCCACAATAAATATGAAGCGTGTTTAGCTCACGCCATTATGTTTACATAGACACAAATTTTGATTATAGTTAATCTCGTAATCTAATTATCATTTCTTAGTTATATAGTGCTCATACCATATTTTTTTTTTTTTTTTTTTTTTTTTTTTTTTTTTTTTTTTTTTCGACCATTGCCCATTTTCTCTCTTCAAATAACCTTTTCCAAACTCTTTTTTATTATATATATTTTTTCTCTATTTTCTTTTCCCATTCATCTCCCTCTCTCTAGCTCCCTTTTCATCTCCTTCTCTTCTTCTTCATGGTCTTCTGGTGTTTATACTTCCAACCCATATTAGGATTCAACTCATTCCGATTGTCGATAAGTAAACAACAATATATATATATATATATCATTTTCTCTTTTGAGTTCATTCTCATTATGATTACACTACTCGATTTTTTCAATAATAATATACAATTTTAATTTTTAAAATTATATTGTATATTATATTTATATACACAATAAAACTTTGAATTAAATATTCATTTTTTTAATTTTTTACATAAAAAAATAATCAACTTTAATTTTCAAATTATATTATTATGTATATTATTATTTGAAATATATATATATATATATATAATTTTTTGTTTCTTGTCCAAATAGAAAAGAAGCAAAAAATTAGATAATATGAGATTTGAACCCAAAACCTTTTCTATAATAGACAAAATCTTATGGCCAATGGACCACGTTTCATTCTTGATTGGGGAAAATAACACTTTTTAAAAACGAGCAAATTGCTAGAAAAAAAATGACATCCAACACGTATCGATCGTCTGAACAGAAGAAAGGATAGGCGACAGACACCAATGTCACCAAAACAAAAGGCGCAGACATGCTTTATTTAAAAAAAAAAAAACAAACAACAAATACCATCTTTAAAAATTTTATTTGTTTTTCTTAATAAAACTAAAAACGTTTTTGAAATTTTAAAAACCAAAAATCAAAAACAGAAAATAAATGGATTACCAAACAGACTCTTAAAAATTTGGTAGACCAATTGTTAAAAGTTTAAGACGTTTGACACAAAATTGAAAGTTTAACCACTATAATTCATTTAATAGTCTACAAAATCTAAAGATTAAAGGGGTAAAGTAACCAAATTTAATATTTTATTGTTCTCATTTAAATTATTCACAAACCATCAAACCAACTTGTAATTGATTATCTCTTATTAATAAAATAGATAAAGTTATTATAGTTTTGATTTTAAAGAAAAGCAAATTGACAGGATTTTTTGTGTTTGTTTTTAATAACCAAATTGATGAATGAGATAACAAAAACTTGTTTCACCAACTTTGTATTTCAGTTTTCAAAGTCAATGCACATAACAAAATAATATTAACAATAACAATAATAATAATAATAATAATAAACAATCTTAAAATACATATCACCATCTTGGTTGCCATGTGACGATTTGGTCCTACCATAATATTTTTTTTTTTTCTGATGTGATGTATATATAAGAAAGGTTTAAATCATATTAGACCTTGATGATAGAGATGTCCACATTTTTCATGGAGACGGGACTCTGTGAGGATCCGCTTCGAATTGGTCGGAAATTTCTCGTTTAAGTGGAAGAATGAAGGAAAAAATTCTTCGAAAACTAAATGGAGACAAGGACGGAGAATGCATTCCCTACCCCGCCCCATTAGACTCTTTTCTTATATTTATTATAGTAATTTAATGTTACGTTTTTTAATTTTATTTTGTAAATATTCTATTTAATTTTTAATATTTATTGTTAATAGTCAAAATAATGAATACGTTTGAATTAATGTAAAAAAAATAATATGTTTGAATTTTCATAAATTTAGATTATATATGAATAATTTGATAGTTAATTATTTTCTTCAACTTAAAATTTGAGATTTATCTTTAAATTCTAATTGTCTGTGTAGAATTAATCGTATAAAAGTTAACAATTTAATTTAAACTTTTCTAATAGTGATTTTTTTTAAAAAAAAAAATCAAACAGTGGAAATTTTCTTATGGGAAGGAACCCCTGCCCAGATCCCAATGGGAAATCCGGCGGGGATGGGATTGAAATGGGGAATGGTGATGTGGAGTTGGAGAAGTCATCCGTCCTTGTCCCGCCTCATGAACATCTCTACTTGATGAGAAGACCAAAGTATTAATTGAATTAAAATGCCAACCTGAACCATTAAAAAAAGTATTAAAATTAATAAATATATTTCCAAAAAAATCATAAATTAAAAATAATTATAAAATCCTTATTATTCATAGGTTGTTCACACATCAATATTTTGTTGACTTTATTTTATGTTCCGTTCTGATCATATATTATTCAATATGGGAATGCTTATATCCATGTTGAGTATATATATATATATATATATATCTACTCGTGGATAAGTGTGTACATAAATGGGAAGATTCATGGAAGAGTTTTGTTGATGGAAAGGTGGCGACGGCTTTCGCAGAGTTGCTGCATTCAATATTTAAAATGTTGACGAAAAAAAAAATGTTGATGTCGTTTGATAAAATGTCATATATATATATATAATAATGTTTGATATTTCTATTTTATTCATATTATTGACATTTTGTTAAATTTGTTATGTTTTTATTGAATTTCTTATGATATAATTAAAATGTCGATATCAAACTCATTAAACATATGAAATTATCGATAAAAAATGTTGCATGTCAAATTTAGTATCATGGCTGCATATAAATTATGCAATAAATGAAGTATGAAGATTCAAACTTTTAATTTGAAGGTGTATATTCGGATATTTAAATTAAAACGGTAGTTAAAAGGCTACTTAGTTTTTTTTAGTATATAGCAATTACGGGAATGAATTAAGCTTACTTTGAATTTCAATGGTAAATTTTTTCTTTTTTTTTTTGTTATTCCTCTCATCTTAAATTGTACATAAATCTCAAGAAAAGTAATGAATAAAATAAGTATCACACCTTTCTCATATGATATATATGTCATTTATGCTTCTAAAGTGCGTTTAGCTCAACAATAATTGACATACATTCTTTTTTGAGATCATAAGTCGATTCTCTTCCTCGTAATTGTTGTACTAAAAAAAGTCATTTATGCTTTCTCTTAGCACTCGACAATTAAAGATATTGTTTTTATTTAACCCCTCAGTTTCGATTAAAGAAAGTTCAAGAAATAATTTTAAATATTATGATTTGAAACCTAAGAAATAATTTTAAAACTTTTACTTCGTTTGGAACAAGAAATATTTGAAATAAATGTATTTAAAATTTTGTATTTAAATGTTGATTAGAAAAGAATAATATAGACTTTCAAATATGATTTGTTAATTGGGAGTTTATATTGACTTTTAAGTTATGATTTTTTAGTATTTATATTTAAAATAAGCTTTAAAATTACTTTTTTCGTAGTAACAAACACGTTTGGATTAGTAATCCCTAAAGAAAATCGTAAGGTTTCCATTATTGAAACCCGACGGTTAAGTTAGAAATTAAGAACTTTCGCTTTTTGAAGATATTTTAATAATATAATATCACATTAAATAATCTTCAAGAAAGAAAAAACATCACATCCAATAATAAATCATCCAAGAAATCCAGACTTCAAAAACTGAGGGCTCAGTTTTTATTAAAAATCAATAATAAATCTCCATTTATATTTCTTCAAACTCCCATTTAATTTCCATGCCTTCCAGCCGCCGACCTCTCCATTCCTAACCATGTCTCTCGCCGTCGCTCTCTCCGCCCTCTTCCTTCTCTTCTTCCCAACTCCGGCCGCCGCCCAGCCTCCGAAACCCCGCAATTTCTCCGCCTTCTCTATCTCCCAGTCCCCATGGCGACCCACCCAAAATCTCATTCTCCTCTCCCCCAACTCCCTTTTCGCCGCCGGCTTCCGCCCACTACCCAACGACTCCAATCTCTTCGTCTTCTCGGTTTGGTACTTCAACATCTCAACAGACAGCGTCGTTTGGTCTGCCAATCGTCCTTCTCCGGTCAACCGCTCGGCGGATCTGGTCATCACAGCCACCGGCCATCTCCGTCTCGACAACGGCTCCGGTCGCAACCTCTGGCCTTCCAACGGTGTTTCTGCCAATCCAAATTCGACCAAATTAATCCTTCGCAATGATGGTGATTTGATTTACGGCACATGGGAGAGCTTCCAATTCCCCACCAATACTATCTTGCCTAATCAGACATTCAATGGAACCACCATCGTCTCCAACAACGGAAAATATTCGTTTGTGAACTCTCTTAATTTGACGTTTGGTACAGAGAGGTACTGGTGGACTGACAACCCCTTCAAGAATTTCGAAAATACAGGAATAATCAACAGAGATAATCAAAACCCAATTTACCCTTCTGATTTTAACTCAACCCGGATCCGGAAATTGATTGTTGACGATGATGGGAACCTCAAGATTATCAGCTTCAACCCCAATTCCCCGCGGTGGGAAGCGGTTTGGCAAGCACACGTAGAGTTATGTTACATCTTTGATACTTGTGGCCCAAATTCCATCTGTATGAGTAGTGGCAATTACAATTCCACTTACTGTGTCTGCGCTCCCGGATTCAGCCCCGATCCTCGCGGCGGAGCACGCCAAGGATGCCGCCGGAAACTCAACGTATCGAACAAACCCAAGTTTCTTCAACTAGATTTTGTGAATTTCAGAGGTGGGGTTAAACAAATCTCCCTGCAAACCCCAAATATTTCGGTCTGTCAAGCGGATTGCTTAAAGAATTCCAGCTGCGTGGGCTATACATTCAGCTTCGACGGCAGCGCCCAGTGTGTGCTTCAGCTAGACATTTTGTCGAACGGGTTGTGGTCGCCAGGGATGAAGACAGCTTCCTTTGTGAAGGTCGACAATTCGGAAACAGATCAGTCAAATTTCACCGGAATGATGTACAAACTCCAAACCACATGTCCAGTTCACATCAGCCTCCGGCCGCCGCCGGATGATAAAGACAACACCACCAGGAACATATGGATAATCGTCACCATATTCATTGCTGAACTAATTTCCGGGGCGGTTTTCTTCTGTGCATTCTTGAAGAGATTTATAAAATACAGAGACATGGCTCGCACGCTTGGTCTCGAATCACTTCCCGCCGGTGGACCAAAGCGGTTCAGCTACGAAGAACTGAAGATAGCCACCAACAACTTCTCGAACTGCGTCGGAAAAGGCGGATTCGGCGAAGTCTTCAAAGGGGAATTGTCGGACAAACGCGTCGTCGCCGTCAAATGCTTGAAAAACGTCTCCGGCGGCGATGGCGACTTTTGGGCGGAGGTCACCATCATCGCCAGAATGCACCATCTCAACTTGCTCCGATTGTGGGGATTCTGCGCCGAAAAGGGTCAAAGAATGTTGGTCTACGAGTACATCCCCAATGGATCTCTCGACAAATTCCTCTTCGTCAAACCTCCGCCGTCTGATTCAACCGATGGAGAAAACCCATCGCTCGATTGGGGGATCCGTTACCGAATCGCCATTGGAGTTGCGAGAGCAATCGCATACTTACACGAGGAATGCTTGGAATGGGTATTACATCGAGACATAAAACCCGAAAACATCCTTCTGGACAACGATTTCTGCCCGAAACTATCGGATTTCGGATTGTCGAAACTGAAGAAAAACGACGAGATGGCGGTGAGTATGTCTCGGATCAGAGGGACGCCCGGTTACGTAGCGCCGGAGCTGGTAAAATTGGGTTCGAATTCGATCACGCCGAAGGCGGATGTGTACAGTTTTGGAATGGTGCTGCTGGAGATTATCAGTGGAACGAGGAATTTCGATACGAAAGGATCAACGGTTGAAAGCGCGTTTTGGTACTTTCCGAGCTGGGCATTTGAAAAAGCGTTTGTGGAAGAGAAGATTGAAGAAATATTGGACAGTCGGATAAGGAATGAGTACGACAGTGGAGCCCATTTCGCGATTGTTAACCGTATGGTGCAGACGGCGATGTGGTGCCTTCAGAACCAGCCGGAGAAGAGGCCGGCGATGGGGAAAGTGGTGAAGATGTTGGAAGGGAAGTTGGAGATTCCTATTCCAGAAAAGCCCTCCGTTTACTTTCTATCAGAAGGGCAGGAAGGTCCTAAACCGCCAATAGCCTTGGTGGATTCCATTGATTCTATTGACTCCGACTTTGGCCCAGCTGAATGTAGTTCAACTAGTCAAAGTTTCGGGTAACTTTTCTCCAATTTCAATCTTTAACTTCCAATTGTATCATTATACCATTTTTAGAATATTTTTTGTTAGATGATTTTTAAATGTTTAGAATTCATTAAGATGTAAATTATTTCAATTGGTTTCTAATGTTTTGGAAGTTACATTTCTGTTTCTTTTTTCAATTAACTACATATTATCACTATACACACACATATATATATGGAAATATATTTAGTTTCCATTTTAGAACTTTAAAATTAAATCTGAATATTGAAAGATGTATTTGATTTGTAAATTTTAAAATGCACGTGTACTGTATATAAAATTCATTCTTTGGAAAGAAAAAAAAAAATACATTTTTGGTCCATTTGAAGATTTTGTCCTTATGTTTAAAATTGGTTATTTTAGTTCTTGAGTTTTAAAAGATTGCTTAAAACTATTTTTCACATATAAAAAAAATGTCAACCTATTTATATAAAATATTTCTATCATTCGACTTCTATCAGCGTCTATTATAACTATCTAAATAGTTTCCTTTATTTTTCTATTTTTAAAAATTTTCCTATATATATATATACATATATACATATATAGTTTTTTCAAATTTATTTTGTCATGTCACTCATTATCATTTTTTTCAATTTAAATTTAATGGAGGAGGAACTTTTTAAACTTATTTTAGAAAATTCAAGGACTAAAATAATCCATTTTAAACTTAAGTGACTAAATGCACATATTCTTCAAAACTTAGGGATCAAAAAGATATTTTTCCTTTCATTCTTTAAAAAGAATAATTCTATATAATCATTTCTTTTGATAGTGCATTTTTGGATGAAAGATGGTAAAGATAGTGCAGGACAAACGTAAAATGTAAGGAAAAACAATTGTTAGACGAGATTTTCGAAGAAATTTGATTTGTGGAATTTGAAATTTGTATTTGTATTAATTTCAGTGTTGTGACTACAATCTCTAATATTTGATTCTTTGACTTCTTCTCTAAAAAAGTTACAAGAAATTTAAGTCTACCAAATATTTTTGGAGTTTTAGCTTCAAAGTCTTCAGGAGCCTGAGAGGAGTTTTAGCCTTTTAAGTCTTTAGTCTTCAGGCTTTATAGGTTGGCAGCTTCAGTGTTGAGATCTTCAAAACTTGAGACCCTCAATCTCCAGTTCTTTAGAGATCGAGAACTTTAGTCTTCAAAATTTCAAGACTTGAGAATTTTAGTTTTTGGAGCTTCAGAACTTCGATCTTTGGAGCTTGAGAACTTGAGAGCTTGAGAACTTGAGAGCTTGAAGAGCTTTGGCCTTCAGTTCTTTAGAACTTGAAAGCTTCAAAGCCCAAGCTTTACTCTTTGGGTATTTAGAGTTTCGATCTTCAGATCTTTATAGTTTCAGTTTTTAGTTCTTCAAATCCCCCCTCCCCATAAATAAAGGGGTAAGGCCTCTATTTATCGAGGATTTTCATGAACCTTGTGGGCCTGACCTTTGAGCCCAACAAATTGGGTTTTGAGTTTTTTGTTAGCTTTTGGGCGAAATTAAGTCTATTTGGATTCAATTAAATATTAGTATTTAATTGGACCAAATTAATTAATTAATTTAATCCAACGATCAAGACGAAGACACATGAGGATCTGCCAACTTTTGTTTTCAATTGCGATTTGAGACCGATGTCAACCTTTAATTAACCTCAAAATTGATAGTTTGTAATCTCGTCGTTAAATTGAGAAACGATGTGACGATTTATGATTGGTCAAAATTTCTTATTCAACAACAATCTTTTCCAATTTTCCTTTTATGAGCCCTTGTTGTGCTTTCCCAAGTATGAAGAGATTTTAATTTTGGGACTTGAAGTATCTATATGGAAAAACAAGAGATTTTAATTTTGGGACTTGAAGTTTCTTGTTTTTTTTTTTTTTTTTAACTTGATGACTTCAAAGGAATTGATTGGATAGATGTTAAGAAATGAGAGTGTTTATGATATTTAAGAATAGTTAGAAACAAGACTAGAAATAGGAGAAATTTCATAAATCAAGGAATGAAACAATGAATATTAAACAACTATCATGAGTGGGCCTAGTAGTAGTGGAAACATCTCAAAGAAGCCAAAAGGCTAAGGAGTTGTGAGTTCAATCCGTTCATCTAATTGTTACAGAGATGTGAACCATAAGGAAAAATATATTTTTGCTTCCGAAGTTTTGGGCCTAGTTTCTGTTCCCATTTTAGTCTTTAAGTTTTGATTTTGCTTTCACTTTCCTAAATTTCAAAATGTTACAACTTTGCCCTTAAAATTGAGTTTTATTTCAATTTAATCTCTAAATTTTAAGATTTTACATGATTACATTAAATACTAACTTTTATAATTAAAAACTTATAGATATACGTAAGAAAATCTTATGAACCCCCCCCCCCCCCCCCCTTTTATTTGAACTATTAAGAAAACCTTTGGGAATAAAGATCTAAAAAGTGGATGATTTCTGTTATATATATATATATATATATTTTAATCCTTAGTGTTTTTGTGGAATCACAATGTAAACTTAGAGATTTGACTATGTTACCCACAAGATTTAAGGGGAAAAAAATTATCCGGTCAAATTAAACTTGAATTTATGTAGATTTATATGATTGTGGTTGGATCTAGCACTTGATCCATGCACTTCATTCGAGAGTTGGAGCGCGTAGATGTTCTTGAGAAGTTAAAGTCTTAAAAGAATGTTTCTTATCTTTGAAGGACTCTAATTCATTTCAAGACTTATTTAGACTTCATAGTTGGTGAATTCTATCTAAATTCTATTTGTAGCTTTAGTTTATGAACCACCAAATTTAGGAAGAACTCATATCTATATAGAATTTACAAGGCCATTATGAACGAACTTTGGGCTTACATGGTTTAGGCCCAATCAAGTCCTGAGCCAAATTATTCTATGAGCCTATTTATGAACTCAATTAAGGGTCTGTTTGGATTGATTAGAGAAAAAAATGTTTTTCAAAAAATTCATTTTTTTAATTTCTTTTGATAAAATCTAGTTAAAATACAGTTCAAAAACTATTTTGAATGCTTGCTAAATACTTTAATTTTTTTCAAAATGACTTATTTTCAAAATTAAACACTTGAAAGTTAATCCAAAAACACTCTAACATAGGTCCAAACATTATGACCTAATTGGACCAGATTAGCCTAGTCATCAAACAATTATAATTACAACACATGTCATTATCAACTTTGCCATTCTTTCCTTCTTAATTCTAATTTCGACACATGTCAACTTGGTTTATGTTTCAAAATTAATTTGGGCACCTATCAAGTTGTGATTAGTCTAAAGTTCAATAATTTGAAATTTTGTCATTAATTTAAAAAATGAAATGCCAAAAATTTCTTGAATGTATAAATTTAATATATAATTTTAAAAAATATTATAACTTTTTAATGTTTGTACAAATATGGTGTAAATTTGACTTTTCTTTTTGTAATTTATATTTTATTTGAATTTTAATTGAGGTTTGTTTTAATTCAAACCACTATAATACATATTTCAAGAATGAAATTTGGTTAAATTTCCCCATGATTATTTCCCCAATTTAATTTTAGGCTAAGCTAAACTTAAATTTTAAAAAAGAAATAGGCTAAAAGATTTTAGTTCCAATCTTTTAATTTCCTTTTCTAATTAGTGATATTATATTATGATGTCTAAATTCTTGAGAAATTTTGTTTAAAAACAAATTGAGAAAACTCTATAATTCAATTTAATAAAATAGACATATGCAACTCACCCATTAAAAAAAAACATTTTATATAATTTAACACTTTACAACTCACTTGACCCAAAATTTAAAAATACAAAATTATTTGTTATCATCTTAAACAAAAAAAAAAAAAAAAAAAAAAAAAAATGGTTATCAAATGGAGTTCATAGTCTAATTAAATCTCTAGAATTGTTCCTATTGTTACTATACATTGAACAATTTTCATGCGTATGTGTTTAATTTTCATGCGTATGTGTTTGTGAGGAGTGTTGTTTGTGTGTTAGAACTTATTGTCAAATAACACTATTTTTTCAAAATGAAAAATAAAAACAAAAAATTGAAAACGAAATGGTTATATGTTAGTAAAAGAAGTTGTGGGAAGTAAAGACACCAATAAATAGCTACATGGGTTATCATGTATGTAAGCAAGCCACTCTAGTGCCAAGCCAAGCCCATCGATTGTATCACTAACAAATCGACCTTTCAATTTGACTTTAGATATATAAGTGAGTTCTCGGGGGCGTCAATTAGATATATAATGTTTTTGTTTTCGTTTTTATTTGAAAATTTATGTAAATAAAATAATTATGTTAAGTCAAGTCACAAATATATATATATATATATATATATATATATATATATATATATATATATATTAAAATATTAAATAGACTGATGATGACCGACAAAAATTAAAAATTTATTTTACTATATCATACTGTAGTTTTTTTTTTAAAAAAAAAATATTACATACTTCACAAATTTAGTAAAATAAAACTACAATTAAGGTTCGAAATATCGATATAGATTGAAATTTAGGGAAAATTTATAAAAATATTTCATTACATACCAAAAAAAATTTAAATTGTTTATTATAAAATGAAATGGATAAAAAAAACCATAGCATTAAACTTACATTATATTACATAACATAATAAGGATATAAAAATTATAACATTAAACATAAACACAATATAATGGAAAATAGGCGATGCATAACGCAAGCAAGATGATCATATCACTATTTGGTATGAGTTTAATTCTTCATTTTATCTTATTCCCAACCTTTATTCCTTCTTCTT
This sequence comes from Lagenaria siceraria, assembly GCA_002890555.2. Classification (NCBI taxonomy): domain Eukaryota; kingdom Viridiplantae; phylum Streptophyta; class Magnoliopsida; order Cucurbitales; family Cucurbitaceae; genus Lagenaria; species Lagenaria siceraria. Next base: position 7,673,155 of record CM016488.1, read on the forward strand.
ATTGATCTTTTCTTAGTTTTTTTTTTGGCAACCAAATTTATTTGTACTTAAAATTTTAAAATTAGATTTAGAATTAATGTTTTTTTTTTAATGTTGTGAACTTAGTTGTTTTAACGTAATTGTTTTTCTTTTTTTAGTCTTTTTTTCACCTAATTTTCAATCGATATTGATATTTTGAACCTTAATTGTAGTTTTATTTTACTAAATTTATGAAGTATATGTAATATTTAAAAAGAAAACTGCAATATGATATAGTAAAATAAAATTTTAATTTTAGTCAGTATCATCAGTTTATTTATTATTTTATTTTATTTAAATATTAAAAATAATTTAATATTTTTATTTATTTATTTTTATTTGACTGGATTTAGCATAATTATTTTATTTACATAAGTATTTTTAAATAAAAACAAAAACAAAAACGTTATATTATATATATAATAGTTTATTATTTTACAAATAAAATGTTTAAATACATAATATTTCTTAACTAAATTTAATCTTGCTAAAAAATGAAAAGAAGATGTATGATATAACAAGTTGATAATTACAAAAAAAAAAAAAAAAAAAAAAAAGAGTGATTATATTTTCCCTAAAAATAAAATAATAAATTTGTAAAAATAAAAAAAATCACAACAATTGTACTATGTGGGTTCGTTGTAAATGATTATTTCAATTTTCAAAAACATATTCACTAAAAGACAAAAAAAAAGACCTTATTTTTCTAAATGGTTTAAAAACTACCCCTTTTCACTAATTTTTTTTTTTTTCAAAACCACCTCCATTTTCCAATTAACCCGTTCTCGGGGCAAGGTTTTCTCCAACTTATGAGAGGAGAAAAATCAAGAATGATCGTTGATAGGAAACCTCTGCTAGACATTAACAATGACCCCCTTCTCTTTACCTTTCTCATCCCTTTCCTTTGATCCTCCATTCTTTTGATAGACTAATGCTGAAAATCAGTAATTTAAAGAAAGATTTGGTCAAGACCAACTAAACTATCTATACTAATTGGTGAAGTTTACGCGGCGTTCATGAATCATGAATTCTAGGTTATTATAATAAGACCTCTAAAGTCACATGTGCTCAATTGAATATTATTCATGGATCCAATAGCTTCAACTCAAGCCTAAACCCTTACCTATAGAGAATCATAGGCCACATAAATTATTATATCCCACTCTATTCGTCCCATATTGTCACTCAAAACCAAGTTGAACATTATTTGATTTTTACATTTGTTTTGTTTTTTTTTTTTTTGTTTTACAAATCTTGTTTATTTTTAATTCAGAAACTATAAAAATCAAATCCAAAACTTATCATCTCAAACGGATAAAAAAAAAATAATAATTTCAAAATCAATTTAGAACCCATCAATTTAATTTTCCAAAGGTCGCGCTATTTCACTTTTTTTTTTCTATTTATTCTTTTATTGTTTCATTTCAAACAAAATCAAATTAGACCAAATACAATATCTATACCATGACGGTCTCATACATGAGTTATCAAGTTGCATATCTTTCGTTGAATTACCCAAACGTGAAACTATTTTGTGTTTCAATTTCTAAAATAATTATGGTTGTAATTTTGGAAATTATAACATTTTGTCTTAAGGAAAAATGAATACTATATGTAGAAACATGATTGCAATGTGAAGCGGTCAACATCCTTTTATAAAAGTTTTTTTTTTTTAAATGAAAGAGTTTAAAAAGATGTTAGCACTCTATTACATCCGTGTAAATGATTCCTAATTTCATTTTATTGGACCAAATACTCGTTTGAGTTTTATGGGCTCTGATACCATATCAAATAGTTATGAAATTCCATCTCAAAAGTAATTGGTAATGAGAGGAGTAGTCCATCTATTTTATTAAAAGGGTGATGCAAGAAAATATGAAAGAGAGAGAGAGAAAAATATTGGAAAAAAGAAAACTTGAGATATGAAGAATTGGGTGAGACTTGAGAGTTTAAGAAAAATGAGAACATCTTTTCTAAAATTAATATTTGTTAATTTAAAAATTAATTTCTTTTCGGAAAACTTCAAATCAAATTCAAAATTTATCTTTTTAGTGTAATGAAAAAAAGTGAAAGACTAAATTAAATAAAAACATATGAAAAAAAAAAAAAAGATAAGTCGGACAAAATTTGGTATCTACACTATTAATTTTATGAATAAAAAAAAGATATAAGTCGATTTTAGAATATTATTTTAACTAAAATGTGTAGAAAAGAGATGAGGACATTATTTGTTATTATTTTTGTTTTCGTGTTTTTTTTGGGTCATTATTGATTACATTGTCCAATGGGATTAGGGTTGCCAATAATTTGTACAACCATGAAAATGTTTGAAACCATTATCATGTCTTGTCCCACAATAATTAGTCTCTCTTTTTTATTATTGGTACCACAAGAAGATAAATCCCTCTACAAATTAGATAAAGCTCATGAAATTTTATAATCAATGTCTTCTGAAATTTTTACTTCAATTTCGTTATAAATTAAAGGAAATGAAGGTTGTATGGGAATTACGTTAGCAATCGTTAAAATTGTTTAAGAAAAAATCTTAACCGCCTATTTTGTTTGTTAAAACATTTCATTTTATTAATTTGTCAAAATTACTTTTAAATTTTATCTAGCTTATAAATATCAACTTTTAGATTTAACTTTTTTAAAAAATTGTTATCTTCTTAATCATTTAAATAAATATATTATAATAATACCATTATATATTAATATATTTTGTCAAATCTATTTTCGAAATTTAATTGATTAATTTTTTTAAAATAATTATTTTTCTTAAATCGTTATCGAATAATATAGATTAAACAAAATTAATTGAAGTTCAAATCATACAAAATTTTAAATAAAAGTATTATCAATAATAATTGAAATAATAAATTAATTTGGCTCATATAACTAAATTACACTAATTTAGTATTAATTTACCAAACAGTATTTTAGTTATGTTTACAGTTGATTTTTCTAGAAGAATATCTATCCGCAATTGTTTTAAAAGCTACAACAATTTCAAACGGAGTCTAAATTATATTCACTCGTATTGACTTCGTATTTTCATGGTAAGAAATATTAATCTACATTTTTTTTAGAGAATTAACCTACATATTAATCAATAGAAGCTCCTATGGACGTTCTAATATTTAATATATAGTAAGAGGCTATAAATTTTAAGGACCGTTTGATAATCATTTAGTTTTTTATTTTAAGTTTTTAGTTTCTAAAAAATGTGTATGTTTGATCCACAATTTAATTTCTCGTTGTTTTCTTTAATTTAAAAATGTTTTAAAAACTTTTAAGGAATTTTAAAACTAAAAAAGTCGTTTTAAAAACTTGTTTCCATTTTTTAAAATATGAGCGTGTTTTAAGTACAAAATTTGATGAATGAGTTCAATAAATTACCTCAAGTCCAACGACTTTGGCATGTATCATAAATTTATTGGTATGTATCATAAATTTAGAAACTGTGGTTTCAATATTTTTCAGTTTACACAATTATCAAATATGTTTATAGTTTTTCTCAATTTTTAAAAAATAGGAAACTAAAAACAAAAACCAAAAACTAAAAAAAATAAAAAATAAATAAAAAAAAAAACAGATTTTAAAAAACTAAAAACTAAACCGTATCCAACGGGCCTTATTAAATCTATTTATCTACCAAATACAATAGAAATTGGTATGAAAATGAGTACATGCATGAGCTCTACTGATTGGTATGTGTGCAGGGCATTGAATTGCAGCGATTAATGATGTTTGTACCAAATTGTCTACCCAACTAACTTTTATTCAATATCAAAATAAATAAATAAATGAAAAATGAATAGCAAAATAAATAAATGAAAAATGAATAACAATAACTTGCAAAGACATGTAATACCGCCGTGGTGTTTCTGGAGTTGCGTTTAATTGGCTTTTTAATTTTTAATTAGTTGATTTCGAGTTGTAAATCAAGATGTAAGAAAAAAAATTTCGCCCGGAAGTTGGTAGCGGTTAATGTTAGGTTCTTGGTTTCAAAGAGAAAAAAAAAAAAAAAAAGATAGAATTGAGTGTTAAGTTCGTTAATGTTAAGTTAGAGTGACCTTGTCAACCATGTTGCACAAATACGTTCATTGTGAGAAAGAGTTTATGTTGCCAGAGAAAATAAAAATGAAAAAAATATTATTATTATTATTATTTAATTTCAAATGTTATGTCAGTACTTAAAAATAATAATAATAATAATAAAAAATATTTCGTTGTAATAGCCAACATAAAATGTAAGGTTGGAAAACTTTAAAATTTAATTTTCGAAATTTAACGACTAAAACTACATATTTCAAAATTTTGGTTGAAAATTCATCAATAGCACTGGATGACTTATTTGATCTACAAAATTGTTCATTGTAATAAACAATTAAGCCATTAAAATGTTGATATACAAACAATTGACAGTCTCATAAAAATTAGCATTTTTTAATTCATGTATTGTCATTCTTTCAATATTTAGTCTTCATTCATTTACAAAAAATTAGATTATACGGAAATTCAAAGAAATGGAAATGAAGTTCTTTTGATGTTTTTTACTATAAGTTGCCTAGAATTGAAATAAAAAATTTATTGGTGGTGTTTATTTTCATCTGAATTGAAAATGAAATATAGATGATAACATATCTTGTTATATTTCTAATAAATTAAAATGCACCAATATAAATACTATGCTATAAAAATTCAAAAACCCCATTTTTTTCAAGAAAAAAACTATTTACTCATAAAAGACGTAGGATTTTAAAATTTTAAATAGTAATTATCTTAAATTTTACCGATTAATTCAAATTTCAATTTAATTTTAATAAAATAGTATTATATAATTTATTTAAAAAAACACAATATTATTTGTTGATGCCAAATTTTGGATTGAGGAAAAGAAGCTGACCTTCACTTGATACCAAAGTCAAAAATGAAGAATAGTAAAATAGAGAAGAATTTAGAAGTTTAAGTTACCTCATATGAAGTTATGATGATGTATTTATAGATAAAGTTGACCTAGGTTGCTCTTTAGGGTTTCAAAGTCGCCTCAGTAAGATAACACGGGCCGAGAGGCATGCCCGGTTTCATGTTTGGCTGGCCGAGGCCGACCATCTCCCTTAGCCTATATTCTAAGCCTAAAATAATCTCTCAAAGCATGCCCTCTTAGATGCATTTGACAAGGCTCAACCTCATCCTTGGCCAAGGCCGAGCACACCAGCTTGGGCTAAGGCCCAAACTTAAACCCTTTTTTCTAGGCCCATTTTGGTCCTAAGTTGTCACTTTCAGCCCATGTCATACTCTTTTTTTTTTTACTTTGTTGTTTTTATTTGTGCTAGATATTAATTAGACCTTTCGGTCCAAAATCACCCATAACATTATTATTATTTAAAATTTTTAAAAATGATTACACATGTATTTTTAGGAGAGTTTAAGTAATAGAAAATACAAGAACAAAACTAGATCAAAGAGGTGAGAGCACAAAAATGAGAGTGAGCAGAATTAATAAATTGATAAAATATTAAATCTACTTTGGTCTCTGTATTGATTGCTTTTGTTCATTTTGGTCCTTATATTTTTAAAATGTTCATTTTAGTCTATGTATTTTCAAAATGTTAAATTTTGTACTTATACTTTCAACTTTAATTTATTTTCGTTCTTGAACTTTAACAAAGTTACCATTTCGATCCTTTAAAAATGAAAATGAAGGGACCAAAATAGTCACTTTTTAAATAAGGACCAAAACGAACATATTATAAGCATCAAAACCAAAATGAACGAGGACCAAAAGAAATTAGAATAACACATATATTTATATTTGTGGCTATTTATGATATATTTTTAAACATTATTTTATGTGCGTTGATACAAGATATTAGAGAAATTAATTAAAATATGATATTAATGTGAAACCTCCAATTTATAAAAATGTTGATTGATATATCAATGTATCAACAGATATTTTAATCATTGGTTAAAAATAAACCATATATACAAAATTGAAGCATTAAAAAGTTAAAGAGAAAAATTGAAAAATGACCTAAAATTAGGGAACAAAATATATATCAGTCACTAGTTTGGTTTTAAAAGTTTCCAAAATGATTCCCATAGTCTAATTAAAACTTTAAAAACATTTAAACCATATACCAATTATTAACAAAAAAAAAAAAAAAAAAAAAAAAAACATATACCGACAACTTTCTTATGTCTCGGGTTTATTTTTTTGTTTTTTTTTAATATATTCAATAAAGTAATAATTTAACTCGTTGAATAATGTAATTTAGTGTGATATTTCTTTTTTAAATGTGATATATAGCCCATAAATTGACCTTAAAATAAAGCAGATGTGATAGGTAAATTAAAAAATAATAATAATAAAACTGAAGAAAGTCCCTTGATATTTGATTATCACATATAAGGTTTTAAATTTAAAACTATCAACAAAATATTACTAATGGATCAAATATTAGTACAAGATATTCAAACATACATGGAATAATATATATATATATATATATATATATATATATATATTTTGTAACTTATATTTTATCGATATTTCTATTAAAATTTCTATAAAATTGAGACTTCAATATTTTTATTGACATCGACATTCAAAATTTTAAGTACCACCATATAGTTGGTTGAATATATATTATAATTAAATAATTAATTTTTTTTAGTATTATAGTAATTGTATTGAGACCACTCAAACTTCGAAACCATATTACATAATTGAAATAAGAAAAAGAAAAGTATGGTAATTTAACCAAGAAACATTTATGGTATCTTCAAAAAAAAAAAAAAAAAAAAAAAAAAAAGCTTTATGGCATTGAACTTGAAGCCTAATATAAAATACTTTATTTTGATTCATAAATATAGTTGGAATTTTGGAAATGATAAATCTATAATAAAGAGAGAACGGCGATCGCGTAAATCTCGGATATTTCGGCGAAACGAAATTATTTGTCGTATCGGACCCCACACAATCCAACTCCCATCATTATACTTATAAAGCTAACGAAACTCAGCCGTCCAATCCAACATTCATCCAACGGTCCAAAACCCTTCATCTTTCCCGCCGTTTGCAGACTGTTTCCTTTTACTCTAATGGGCGCAAATGTACGCAGCAGCTTCCAAAAACATTTCACCTTCCATTTTCTCACTTTCCCTTTTTCTTTTTATTTTTCCCCTCTTCTTTTTATTTATTTATTTTTAATTATCATTCTTCTTCTTCTTATTATTGTTCAGTTTTCACTTTGCAGCCGCACATACAGTCTCTATTGCCTATTCATGTTCTTCTCTCTCTGATTTCTCTTCTCCCCTTCTCTTTTTCCCTATATACTTGAAGAAATTTCCCACAATTTCAGCGTTTTTTTTTTTTTTATCGATTTTTCATCGACCCAGAACTTGGGGTTCCTTCAAATTACATTTGGATATGGTGAGAATTGAAATTTCCTCTGTTTTTGCCCTTTTGGGGTGTTTTTTCTTTTAATTTCTTGTTTGTTTTGTTCAATCATGTGAATTTTTTCCACCCAGATTGTTTTTAGGTGTTATTGGATCACTTTGTTTGAGATTTTTTTGGGAATTATAAATTTGCTGATTGTTGAGAGCATAGATTGTTTATCATCCAAACATGTTCGGTTGCAATCGTTTGGTTTTGAATTTATTGTCTCCTGTCTTAGATTCATGAATTATTATCTTATAATTTCCCTCTTACTGAGTTTAGTTAGTTGATTGTGAATGATTTGAGACTGTATTTTATTGTTGTTTTATAAACAATTGCCATACCTTACATGATGAATTGGTAATTTTGACAAATTATACCTAATTTCTTTTTTTCACTTTTTGATGAGACCCCAATTTGGTATTGTTTGTAAGTTGGGATTCTCTAATCATTTGGCAGACTAGTCTTATTCACAAGCAATCATCAATGAATTTGAATTGTTTGGATATGGATTTTGCAGGCAGGATGCAAGATTTATCTGAAGAAAAGGAAAACAGATTGGCTTAATTCCCTTTTGCAAAGCAAATTTTTTGGTTCTTGTGTTCATCATCAAAACAATAGGAAAAATGAAAAGAATGTGTTTTGTATAGACTGTGGTATTGCCATCTGCAGGCATTGCCTGATATCTCATTGCGTTCATCGGCGTCTACAGATCTGTAAGTACGTTTATCAGTACGTCGTTCGTGTGCCCGACTTGCAAAACCACCTTGATTGTTGCAATATTCAGGTATCCCTTTATTACCTACTTAAATTATCCAAACTTCTAGTACTAGAGTTGTCTTTGTTACCTGTTGCTGATCGTTGTAAGTTGTGATCAAATGAAACAAGAAGTTATATAACCAATTTTCAAAAGGAACCAGAAGTTTAATCGCCATAAACGAAACAACTCTACCTCGAGAAACCAATGAATTCAATCGTAAAAGATAACTTTTTGTTGTCTTTGGTCAATTATGGTGAAGTTTTGGACTAAAGTACTGAATGTTTGATTCACAAGACTTATAAGATAAATGGGGAGAAGGCTGTTCATTTGAGTCCTCGTCCACAATCAAAAGATTCGAAACCGTCGACAAAATTGAAGTTTGGAGGTACTTGTGAAGCTTGTGGGAGATACATACAAGACTTGCCTAACCGCTTCTGCTCAATCGCCTGCAAAGTAAATGAAATTCCTTCTTGTTTCTCTTTCAAGTTGTATTTCCTCTCATTCATTTCCTCACATATATGACTTGAACACGTTCCACTCCTCAACTTTACAGGTCTCTATGGTTCCAGTGGAACTTAACAATCAAAGCTGTAGATATATCGATTTGGAGTCGAATCTTAAAGACATTCCATGGAAGGAAAACCATAATCTAGAAACCAATACAAGCGAAATGGAATCGTCGTCGATCTCGGTGGCTGAATCAACTGAAGAAATTAAAGCGTGGCGAGTGAAGACCGTCTTGAATCCAAAGAAGCTTTTGCATAAAAGGAAGGGCATTCCCCATCGATCGCCTCTAAAGTAATGCCTAAAAACTAATCATGAAGATCTTCGATACCCTTTTTTCTGCCAAACCCACATTTTTTTTTTCATATATCAAAGTCCTATAAGCATATAAGTATAGATATATAATAACATATATTTCACCTCTTGGTTTTTGGCTCTATATTGGATTAGTTATGTTTTAGCTTCATTTATTTTTGGCAATTTTTTGGAGATTGTATAGAAAAGGATAAAGTTGCTTGTGGAAACAATAATCAAATAATCAACCTTTTTTATCTTATTCTTTTGATTAATCTAAACATTATGTGCTATGCTGTTGCTAGAGCATGCTGTTTAAGACAGTATGATTGACTTTGGCTCTTAACTTTATTTTTTTTTTACTTGAGAATGTTCCTCTTCATGTTCCATAAAAGCTCATCTTTTCATTTTCTATCTGTTCCCTCTTTGGGCCTCAATTTTCTCTCTCTGGCCCAATTTGAAATGCGGTGGTTGTTATTGGGGGCCCAATGTTTTTCCACTTTACATAAAGGTAACAATCTTTCATTTTGTGTCCTTAGAAGAATGTGGCAGACAAATGGGTGGTCAACTTTCAGACTTCAAGGATTGGTCAATAAAATACAAAATGTAATATCTTAAAGTAGAAAACAGAAATCAAAGTCTTCTTCAAATTCCTCCTCATAACTTTCTTTAAGGATCATTAATTAAACGTTGTTACAAAGCCTTTCATTTAGGGTGAATTTCAATTTTTTTTAAAGGTGAAGGTTGTTTCTAGTCCATTAATTTTTTTATTTTTTATTTTCAAAAGGTTTATTTTAGTACCTATAATTTCTGATTTTTGTTTTATTTTGATTTTACTTTTAAAATGGTTAATTTGGTTATTGTACTTTTAACTTTGGTTCATTTTGTAGGATTAGTATAACACGAGTTTAATTAGAGTGATGAAAACTTTTTTCTAACGTGGGTCTAATTAAATAAATTAATAAACTTTTTGCTAATAAGTAATTTAAACAAGAATTTTATAAAAATAAATTCAACTCAAAATAGCCAATAAAATTAACACTTTCAAGCACCCTATTTAATTCTAATAATAAAATCAGTAAAAGTTATGCAAATTTAAGAACCATCAATGAAAGTAAATAAGTATGACCAATTAATTTGACGGAATAAATTTTGTAATTAATTTCAAGTAATAAAATATAATAACAAATTAATTGTAAAAATGAATAGGAGAGGAATAGAGAAATTGACATCGAAAATTTATACTAGTTCGACACAATTGATCTACATCCACTTCCCAAGCTCGTCAGAGTCGAACCGTTACAACGTTCCTTTTTCGGGCGTAAAAACAAACTCGATTCTTTTTAGGTTGCGGATCAAACCGTCACAACTACTCAACTCTCTCAAAGAGTAGATTTACAAATTTGAAGTGCTCAATAAATCAATTCTCACAAAACAATATATCTCTAAAGAATAAGTAACAATAAAGACTTTGTATTTTATGGAGGATTGGAAATAATATGAAATTGTTGTAAAAATTTGAAGAAGATGAAGTGTTTAAAAAGAAAAGAAAGTTGTTAGAAACCACATTAAATTGACTATTAGATGATAAAAAAAGAAAATTGAATGGTCGAGATTTAAACACAAATATAAAATAATATTAAATTTATTTTATTTTAAAGTCAACTAGTTTAGACACAAACATATATAAATAATATTAAATTCATTTTCTTTTTAAATTCATTTTTTTAAACCCAACCAAAAATCAAAAGCCCTTTCATTCCTCCCATGCTCTAAGTGGCACTTTTCAATGGTCCATTTTGATAAAAAAAAAAAAAATTGTCACGTCATCAACTCGGGATTTTTCCGTTAAGCTTATTTAGGTTATATATTCTTCATTTGAATTATGATTTGAGTCATTCAAATTGCGTTGAAATCATTGTTCTGAGCTCTACGAAATGAACACTTCAAAACACTAAAATTGTTAGTAAATAAAAGCATGTTTGTTATTATCAAAACATTAATTAATTTGAGATTAAGGGCAAAAAAACTAACAAATTGTAGTCTTTGTACTTTAAAAAGTGATCATTTTAGTTCTTTCAAAATGAATAAAAATGAAAATGAAGGACCACAATGATCAATCTCTAGAAGTACAAGAACGAAAATGAACATTTTGAAAGTATATGGACCAAAATAAACCAAAATTCATAGTATAAGGACTAAAATGAACATTTTAAAAGTATAGGACCTAAAGTTGAAAGTACAAGAACTAAAATAGTATTTAAACCATTTTTTTCTTTATTTATAAACGTAATTCGATTAAAAAAAATCTTTTTTTTCCCAAATGTTATCATGGATTCACCTTAGCATTATTATAAATATTAAGCATATTGTTGGGAGTGCGATCAACATCTCACATTGGCTAGATAAAAGGATGGTCATGAATTTACAAGAGACCACAACTATCTCCAATATTATGAATTCTTTTAGAAACAAAAAAAAAAAAAAAAAAAAAAACAAAAACAAAAAAAAATATGGGTGAAAATGGGTTTTGATGTAATAAAATTGATAAAGTGGCATGAGTGGTCTAGTGTGCTAGATAAATTTAGTCTATTTAGTTGTCCATTTGTTTTAATCTTATTAATGACATTATTTGAATCATAATTAATATTTTGAAGTTTTATGACTAAATGACACTCAGTTAAAATTTAAGAATTACCCTTACCCTTAATTTAGAGATAGAAAAAAGTTCAATCTATCCTATTGACTATTGAAAATTTTGCATCCTAAGAAAGATATTTGGTTTATGATTTGTTTGGGAGATTTCTCTTTTCTTAACTTTGACAATGTGTATTAATTTACACCGCTACACTTTTAATTTTATTAAATTAAATTTCCTACTTTAATTCAATTCTCACTCATTCATAAACTAATTTCAACGGAAAAATAAGTAATAATCTTCCAAAATTTATTAACTTCACTGTAAATCAAACTTTGTATAGAATTAAGTTTATTAATGCACAAATTTGACCTCAATAGCTAGTTTAAAACTCATGAATTTCAACAAAAAAAAAAAAAAAAATCAACTTTAGTGACATTTATGTAATGGTATGTGAATTTCACATTAAACATATATTTTATAATTTATTGAATGAAAATGGGAAAATTTTAAAAAGAAAAAAATAAGTAAAACTATTTACACAAGAAAAATTAATCAAACTATTTACAAGTATAAAAAAAAAATTACCTATTTAATTTGAAGAGAAAAATTAAAGGGGAAATTTGGAAGGGTAATGAAAAGAAATTCTAGGGTTCAGACAAGAAGTAAATAGAGGGCTTTTCTGGAGGAGGAATCTCAAGCTTCCCTTCCAACATCTTCACCACCTTCCCCATCGACGGTCTCTTCTCCGGTTGGTTTTGAAGACACCACATCGCCGTCTGCACCATCCGATTAACAATCGCGAAATGGCCTCCGCTCTCGTATTCATCCCTTATCCGACCGTCTAAAATCTCCTTCATCTTCTCCTCCACGAACGCCTTCTCGAACGCCCATCCTGGGAAGTACCAATCCGCGCTCTCCACCGTCGATCTCTTTATCTCGAAATTCCTTGTCCCGCTGATTATCTCCAGCAGCACCATCCCGAAACTGTACACATCTGCCTTCGTCGTTATTGAATTCGAACCCAATTTCACCAGCTCCGGCGCCACGTAACCGGGCGTCCCTCTGATTCGAGACATACTCACCGCCGTCTCCTCGTTTTTCCTCAGTTTCGACAGCCCGAAATCCGATAACTTCGGGCAGAAATCGTTGTCCAGAAGGATGTTCTCTGGTTTTATGTCTCGATGTAACACCCATTCCAGGCATTCCTCGTGCAAGTACGCGATTGCTCTCGCGACTCCAATGGCGATTCGGTAACGAATACTCCAATCCAGCGATGGGCTTTGTTCTTCCGTCTCTGTTCCGTCCTTCTCCGAATCGGAAGGTGAAGGTTTGACGAAGAGGAATTTGTCGAGCGATCCATTGGGGATATGCTCGTATACTAAAATTCTCTGACCCTTTTCTGCGCAGAATCCCCACAGTCGTAGCAAGTTTAGATGGTGCATCCTGGCGATGATGGTCACTTCCGCCCAAAAGTCGCGGTCGCCGCCGGCGACGTTTCTCAAGCACTTGACTGCCACCACGCGTTTGTCTGGCAGCTCCCCTTTGAAGACTTCGCCGAATCCGCCTCTTCCAATGCAGTTCGAGAAGTCGTTTGTGGCCGTCTTTAGCTCGGCGTAGTTAAACCGCTTCGGACCGCCGGCGGGAAGTGATTCGAGACCAAGCGTGCGAGCCATGTCTCTGTATTTTACAAATCTCTTCAAGAATGCACAGAAGAAAATCGCCCCGGTAATTAGTTCGGCAACGAATATGGTGCTGATTATCAATATGTTTCTGGTGGTGTTGTCTTTATTTACCGGCGGCGGGCGGAGTGTGATGCGAACTGGACATGTGGTTTGGAGTTTGTACATCATTCCGGTGAAATTTGACTGATCTGTTTCCGAATTGTCGACCTTCACAAAGGCAGCTGTCTTCATCCCTGGCGACCACAACCCATTCGACAAAATGTTTAGCTGAAGCACACACTGGGCGCTGCCGTCGAAGCTGAATGTATAGCCCACGCAGCTGGAATTCTTTAAGCAATCCGCTTGACAGACTGAAATATTTGGGGTTTGCAGGGAGATTTGTTTAACCCCACCTCTGAAACTCACAAAATCCAGTTGAAGAAACTTGGGTTTGTTCGATACATTGAGTTTCCGGCGGCATCCTTGGCGTGCGCCACCGCGAGGATCGGGGCTGAATCCGGGAGCGCAGACACAGTAAGTGGAATTGTAACTGCCACTACTCATACAGATGGAATTTGTGCCACAAGTATCAAAGATTTGACATAACTCTACGTGTGCTTGCCAAACCACATCCCACCGCGGGGAATTGGGGTTGAAGCTGAAAATCTTGAGGTTCCCATCATCGTCAACAACCAATTTCCGGAGGCGTGTCGAGTTAAAATCAGAAGGGGTAACTGGGATTTGATTGTTTATGATGATTTGACCTCCAATTAGGAAACTCTGGAAGGGATTTCCAGAGGTCCAATAAATCTCTGTACCAAACGTCAAATTAGCAGAGTTTACAAACGCGTATTTGCCGTTGTTGGAGACGATGGTGGTTCCATTGAATGTTTGATTCGGTAAGATAGTATTGGTGGGGAATTGGAAGCTCTCCCACGTGCCGTAAATCAAATCACCATCGTTGCGAAGGATTAATTTGGTCGAATTTGGATTCGCAGAAACGCTGTTAGTAGGCCAGAGGTTGCGACCGGAGCCGTCGTCGAGACGGAGCTGGCCGGTGGCTATGATGGCCAGAGCCGCTGAACGGTTGACCGGAGAAAGACGGTTGACAGACCAGACGACGTTGTCTTTTGAGATGTTGAAGTACCAAACGGAGAAGATGAAGAGATTGGAGTCGTTGGGTAGTGGGCGGAAGCCGGCGGCGAAAAGGGAGTTGGGGGAGAGGAGAATAAGATTCTGGGTGGGCCGCCATGGGGATTGGGATATTGAGAAGGAGGAGAAATTGCGGGGGTTTGCCGTCGGTTGAGCGGCAGCCAGAGAGGGAGGTGATGCGAAGAAGAAGAGGAGGATGGAGAGAGGGGCGGCGGCGAAAAACATGGTTTCCGTAGAGCATTGGTTGCCGGGAACAATGGGGAGATTTAAAATTATATGAGGAGAAGAATGAATGGGTCAATGGGGATCTTCCATTATTTGGTCAAATCAAATCATTCCAAAAGCAAATGAGACTAAGACTATGAACAGTGTGAAATTCAAAGTCATGCACTGCCACTAACTATTTTTTAAAATTTGTTTGAATTCTCTGTTTTCCTTCCTCCACTGCCACTAACTACTGAAAAGAGGGTCTCTAATTCTTTTCCGACTCATCAAATAAAGTTTATGAATACTGATCCATACAACTTCTACTACTTAATAGTATAAATACTGATCCATACAACTTCTACTACTTAATACTATAAGTGGTAAAACTTGATTGATCCACAGGAAATCACCAAGTTAGTTTTACTAAGTCAATTCTCTAAGTAAATTATTAATCAAGATTTGCATCTTACTTAAACTAAAACTAAGTGGCAATTAGTTTAAAATGTAATGCACCTTAAATTAACTAAATACTTGCATTAATTTATAAGGATAAATGACAATAATTAATTAACCGGTAACGTCTAATTTTAATCGATTTGCTCTTTAGTCTTAAATTGTTCAAGCCAACTATGTGATCTTGATAATGTCGTGCATGTCATATGCCCCATGAAATGATTTATTGCTACTTGGTAGTCAATACACAACAATTATGAATTATGTGGGAACTTTTAGTGATTAATATGCATTCACAACCGAGTTGTCAATCCAATTAATAAACACATGCTATAGAATTTAAAAAATAAACTAAAATACTTGCAATCAAGAAAGATATTCAACTAAGCACAAATTCTAAGAAAATGGAAGAGAGAATGGAGGAAAAGGGTTGGAGGTTTGAATTTTTCTAACCTAGAAATGAAAAGAGGGATTTATACCAACCACGCTGTGGTGCTGTGGATAGTATCACGACGTTGATGCTGCTTGGAAAACTGTGTAGCGTCGCGGTACTATGCCCTTTTTTGGTCTCTATTTTGCTGTGCTTTGGCGTTAGCCCTAGGGGCATTTTGGTCTTTTTTGTGCTCCTCAAACCCAATTGCTCCGGTTGACTCCTAAATGATTTGTTTAGCTCCAAAATGCATCTAAGACGTCCTAACGGCTTTCTTGTGCTCGATTATTTGCAATAAATCATATTTAATCATTAAATTCTTAATAAGTAGCTCGAATTAGACCGAAAAAGATAACTCATTTCAAGAGCTATTAATCTTTAAATTTAAACTTGATTTTTAATTAGTTCTTAAAGTTTGAAATAATATAGATATAGCAAATGAAACAAGTTATATATATATTATATGAGAGTAAAGAATCAAATCTTCACTACAAAATTAACGAGAATTTAAAAATAAAATACATATCAATTATTATGAGTTATTATAACTTCTTGAATTATAGCAGTAGACAAAATATATCTAACTTAATATGTACGACATATTCATATTAAAAAAATGTAGAGAAAAAGAAAACAATATATTACTTAGTTATATTTAACAAAAATCTAGAAGATTCAAACTTTTCCTTTTCTTTTTTGAGAACCTCGAGAAGGTTCAACTTAAATCCGTATCTGCATCTAAATCTAATATTATTTGTAAACTTAGGTATAAAAATAAGATGGGAATTATGTAACTTCGTTACATAACATTTCCTTATTCTAATAATAATTAAAAAAACAGATCATTATATTTCGTTTATTGATGACCAAGGGTAATATT
Organism: Lagenaria siceraria; assembly: GCA_002890555.2. NCBI lineage: Eukaryota > Viridiplantae > Streptophyta > Magnoliopsida > Cucurbitales > Cucurbitaceae > Lagenaria > Lagenaria siceraria. The sequence goes on from CM016488.1 coordinate 7,689,602, forward strand.
ATTAATAGCGTTAAATTAGGAGTTGAAATCCGGGAGATTCTACCCCTAATCCCCGTTATAAGTATAGTTAATTAGACTCTTTCCTAAATTGTAGTCATTTAAGGGTGGTTTGTTTTGTGGGAATATTTTTATGGTATGAGTATTTGAATTACTTAGTTTGTTTTGCAGTAATGTAAAATATTGAGACATCTAGAAATTTTAAGCATTCTAGGGATGCCCTGACGGAGGACAACTCAGAGAATTTAGATGCCCTCCTAAAACATGAATTTTCTGGATTCTCATATTGAGGGCATCCTCTTTTTACCTTTTTAACATTTTTTTTCATCTATATATATAAATATTACTCCTCTTTATTTTTATTTTATAATTAAAATAAATATTGTCAATTATATATTTCACTTTCTTTAACCGTTTTATTTTATTTTAGGAAAGATATTCAAATTTAAATTTAAATTAACTTTTATTTTATAAAAAATCTTAAATTAACCAATATTATTTTGTTTATAAAAATAATAAATAAAATAGTAAAACTATATTAATTTAAAAAGAAAATCAAATAAGAAAAACAAATATGTTATATAAGTTCAACTTATATTGAATTAATTATAAATTAATGAATAGTCGTAAAAGCACTTTTGGAACATGATGTAAATTTAAGACATTCTTGGGTAGAGATCTTACAAAACAAACACAGTTATCCAGGTAGTTCCATATATCTTCATAAATATCCCTACAAAATAAACATGGTTATCCAAATATTCCAATTTTTTATATTCCCAAAAAATAAACGACCCCTTAAGCTTGTGGACTACTCCATTTTAACACGGTAGATATGAGAGTAAAATTTTGAAACAACACATCAATTGAGAAAACAGTTGTTCTCTATACTTTGGTCTCTCTATTTTGCCCTCCTCGTCACTTCTTTGTTTTGCTTTTGTTAGGTGTTCTTATTTTATAATATATTATTAAACATGAGTCATTGCCATTTTTGTTGAGTTAGAGGTAGGGTTTATTTTTATTTCCATCATTTGTGGCAAATGTCTTTTGTAATGTTTAATGATTTTAAAATAAAAATTGATTATAAGATAATTTTTTCTTTGTATGATTCTATCTAAGTTGACATATTTAAGTTAAACGACTTGAAAACTAATTTGGGAGTTAATTACATAACTTTTATTTTGACTATGTAATTATGGTGAGATAATATTGCTCCAAAAAAAAATTGTATTTGTTTTCTCATAAAGTTTTTTTTTTTTTTTTTTTTTTTTTTCATTTGAGGACCACAAAGTCCTTACTTTCTATATTGTGGTTGCTTTATTTCTAAATTCTAAAAAAACTTTAAATTTCTAACTAATTTTAAAAAGGAAAAAAAAGAGTTTAAAACTACTTTTGTAAGTTGTCAAAATTTTCTTTCAATTTTGAAAACATCTCATAGCAGAAGAAATTCGGAGATAAAAATGGTGTTTATAAATTTAATTTTTAAAAAAAACTAAAATCCAAAAAATTTAATGGCCTAAATAATTTCAAAGTTAAGTTGGGATCTGCTTTGAATTATTTATAATTAAACAAAATTAAAGATTTGAAGGAGAAATCAATTTATCTGTATCTAATTTAAATTTCATATATTTTTTATTGAGATAGTTGTAAATATAACAATCAAGCTAAAGTATTAGTACATATAATAGCACAATACAATTTTTTTTTTTTTTTGCAGATATAGCAAAATTTGGATCTAGTTCTCAGAATCTATTAATAATAGACTATATAGCTAATAGTGGTCTATCAAAGATAGAGTTTATAACTGGATAGGTTTTGCTATATTTGCAATTCCTTCAAAATGTTTCTATACACTCAATTATTAACCCTAAAAGTGCTATCCATTGTAATTACCCTTTTTAATTTAATGTTTCTAATACATGTATGTACATGTTTGAGAGTGATTTTAGAAAATGTTAAAATCACTTTTCTCAAGTTTAAAATTACTCTGGAACACACTCTTAATCAGTCAAAATCAATTAAGTGTTTAATTTTATACTTTTAAATGCATTTTTTAATCCAAACATGTCATATATATATTTTGATAATTATGTGGGACGGGAAAATCAAACATTTGACTTTAAAATTGATAGTACAAACATAATGTACTTATGAACTACTAATTATAATCTTTTCGATAGGAAAATTAAATAATTTAACTCATTATTATCGGTATTATCAATTTTTTTCATTAGTTCAATATAACTTTGCCAAAGATAACATAAATCAACTGGCATTGGTATGTGTTAGCAACAATCAAGTATGTGGTTCGAATTCTTCAAGGTTCTATTATACTTAAAAAAAACCTCAATGTAACTTTAGATTCAGATTTTTTGTTTAGGAACACTTAGTTTAAAGCTTCATACAAATATTAAAATGATTGTTTTCAAATATAGAAAAATAAACAAAACTATTTACAAATATAGAAAATTTTTACTGTCTATCAACGATAGAATTTTATCGTTGTTGGGACAACAATAGAAGTCTATCGCTTAAACAATAGAATTCAGCGATAGACTTCTATCGTAGTCTATCAGTAATAGACAGTGAAATTTTTTTATATTTGTAAATAATTTAATATATTTTTATGTGTATAGTAATTTTCTCTATTAAAATGAGTCGAAAAAAAATACCCTATGTGTTTAAAAAAGAAAAAAAAAAAAAAAAAAAAAACTAGACTTTAGAATTAATTATTTTATTTGCAAACTATAAGCAATATTGTCTTATTTTGGTTAAAAGAGCCATGGGGCCTCAACTTCACATAACAGCTGGTGAAAATGACAAGATTATTTGTTTATATCTTTTTAAGTAATAAATTTTTTTTTAGTAAATCGCAAAAACTACTTAAATATGGTGGTAGTTATAATTACATCCTTAAACTTTTGATTTTAAAAATTAAGCCTTCAAACTTACATAATTGTATAAATTGTAACATTTGTATAAGTTTGAGGGTTCAATTTTTTTCATTTGTAAGTTTAATTTCTACAATTATTGTAAGCTGAGGGTCCAATTTTAACACTTATAGAAGTTTAGGGACCCAATTTTTACAATTGAAAGTTTGAGGGTATAATTGCAACTACCACCATATTTCAAAGGTAGTTTTTGTAATTTGCTCTAATTTTTAATTGTTGTTTTTTTTAAAAAAGAAAGTATTAATTTGTTTAAAACACAGATTACAATTTAGGTTAAGTCATAAATTTAATCTGCAAGTATAAAATATAAATACAAAGTCAACTTTATTGCTTAGTCTATATAAAGTCGCATTAGGTTTCAGAGTGTCAAAATGGATTATTGAGAAAAATAATGCTATTTAAAAAGAATTGAGTTATTTAGATTTTATTTTATTTTAATTTTTATTATTATTTTTAGGTGATGCAACTTTTTGAACCGAATGGTGAGACAACGATGTTGAGAAGAATGCTTATTTTTTAAGCCATTAAACGTTTTTTTTTTCTTAAATTTGATTTTCAAAGAAAAAAAATCAAAGGATTATCATCAAATAAAACATGCGGATAAAATAGACAATAAAGATATCTAACCTCTTAATCGATTGAAAATATTTTAATTTTTAACCATTTTAGTTAATCTTGATATTAGTTGTGTTATGTTTTCAAAATTGATTTTGATGGTACATCTTAAAATGCAATAATTCGTTAACTAATACATTAAATATAATGTATATTGGTTTATATATTCTATTTTCGAAATTTTTATATGATTTTAATGGTATATAAGTTATATTGAATTTGGCATATGAATTGTATAACATATATTTCATATCTCGTATATTAGTTGATTGACATGCTTGATTGAGAGAAAAAAACAACATATATGATATTGTTGATATACCAAACATGAAGTACATCATTCAACATTGTACTTAAAGTATAACATTGGTATTTCAATTGTATATTAGTACTAATTTCAAAATGAATTTCAAGTAGATCACTAGTGTATCAATAGTATATCAAAAGTCGTTCAAAATGCAATATAAGTATTTAGTGTATCGATAGTTTATCAACACTAATTCAAAATTTATTTATAATATAACATAGATGTAACAATAGTATATCAGTAGTCATTAAAATATCATTTCATGTACATCATTAGTGTATCAATAATATATCAACACTTATGATCTAAATCCATTTCAAATATAATATATTAGCATATTAGTAGTATACCAATATTAAGTCAAAACGTAATTCAAATATATAAGTAGTGTATCAGTAATATATGACCCATTCAAAATTCAATTTTAAGTATATATATTATTAGTGCATCAGTAGTTTATAGACACTCAATTTAAAATAATTCATTTTAAGTATAAAGGCTAAATTCTACAAAATGTCCTTGAACTTTAACTTTGGGACAAAAATGCTCATAGACTTTTAAAAGTTTCAAAAATATCCTTAAATTTTAAAAAAAGGGTAAAAAAAATACCCTTACTATTAGTTTTAAATGAAAACGGTTGGTGTTTTGTTTAAAATCTACCCTTGAATTTTCATAAGTTTCAAAAATACCCTTAAAATTAAAGAAAAGTTAAAAAGTACTCTTACTATTAATATATGAATAGAAATTGCTGGTACCTTATTGTAAAAATACCTATAAACTTTTAAAAGTTGCATTAGTACCATTACCTTAAAAAAAGAAGTTAAAAATGCTCTTGCGGTAAGAGTATTAATGCAACTTTTGAAAGCTCAAGAATATTTTTTAAACGAGTATTAACGGTATCAGTTCATATACTAACAATAAGGGTATTTTTAAAGTTTTTTTTTTTAGTTTAAGGGTATTTTTGAAACTTTCGAAAGTTATGAATATCTTTAAAACAAATTGTAACGGTTTCCATTCAAAATTAACGACAATTGTATTTTGAATGTTTTTAAAGTTTAAGAGTATTTTTGAAACTTTTGAAAATTCAAAAGTATTTTTGACACAAAATACAAAAAGTTTAAGGATATTTTGTATAATTTGACTTTTTTTTCTAAAGAAAAAGAAAAATGGATATTTCCATTTTGTGTTTTAAATTTAGCTAAATATATAAAATAATTCTTGATGTACTAGGTAATTCTCATCTTGGTCATTAATTTTATGTCTTTCTAACTAAACGGTTCTATCGATTAAAGTTAGCGCTGGTATTTTAGGTGGCATGACTACATGTCCAAATATGTTAATAAAATAATAATTTAATGACACATAGTAATTTTACTACTCATGGAAATAACCAAATAGATCATTTGTTACTTTTTATTAGTAAATGTTACCCTCAAGTTTACAATAACTAGTGTGTATATTAACGATTAATACTAATAGAGAGATTTAAAGAATTTTAAAAAATCATAGAATTTAAATAGTTAAAATTTAATTATATGAAGGTGTAAAGCGAACATAGTTCAACTTACATACTTTAAATGATAACAATTAAGTAGTTTGTGGTTTGAATTTTCCACAAACTCATGAGGTATGAAGCGACATATCTATTATATCATACAAAAATTCATAAAATATGAAAACAGCTAACACAATGTAATATAAATAATAAACTATATAGATTTTTGTAAAATTGAAAACTTCGTCGCATCGATTGCATAAAATTTATTGTAAGTGTAGCACTTTGATTCCCCCAAAACAAAGAGATTATCAAACAATTATTTGTTTTGTCAGATTGCATAAAATCAATAATCTCCTGATCCAATTCTTTGAAATATGCATTTACCATTTCATCTTTGTTTCTAACAATCATTTGATCTCTTACAATGCAGAGGAGATTACGGCGAGTTCTCACCGCCGTCAAAGAGAAATGTTCCGTCGGCTACGCCAAAATCGTCACAGCCAGTGGATATTCCGACGTCGATCTCATAGTCATCAAAGCTACCGCTTCAAATGACTCACCTTTGCCGGAGAAGTACATTCAAGAGCTTCTCAAGATCTTCGCCTTCTCTCCCGCGTCGTACCGATCCTTTTCCCTCAGCTTTTCCCGTCGATTTCAAAATACTCACTGCTGGCGAGTTGGACTCAAATGTCTGCTTCTCCTCCACAGATTGCTCCAATCAGTCCCACAGAACAGCGAATTTCGATTAGAGCTTCTTCGCAGCCGAGCCAACGGCTCGATTTCTCTCCATCAGCGCCACATCCGAGAGGATGAAGATTATGCCTCTTTCATCAGATCCTACGCTCGGTTGTTCGATGAAGCGCTGAATTCCGATTTGTTCTATTACACAAAAACACCAGACGGTTCACCTGGAAACGAAGCGATCGGAACAATTTCGAGTAGAATCAACGAAATCAACAGAGTAATTGAAATATCGACACAGATGCATAGTCTAATTGACAGAGTAATCGACTGCAGGCCGGTTGGGAGAGCAGCACAAAGCATCGCAGTTCGACTAGCGATGAAGCACATAATCCGCGAGAGCTTCAATTGTTATCAGTCCCTCCGTCGGGAGATCGATTCAATCGAAGACAGTCTTCTTCAACTACCGTACCGGAGTTGCGTAGCGGCGATCGGATTATACAAGAAAACCGCTGTTTAAGCAGATCGACTCTCGGAGCTTTACGATTGGTGCAAGCTGATGGAAGTTTGCAGCGTGTATGAATTCCCCGAGATCGATCGTATACCGGAGTCGCGGATCCAAGCCGTAGAAGCATCTGTGGGGAGAATGTGGCAGGTGACGGAATCGTCGTCTTCGTGTAACAGCTCAAGCGCATCAAAATCGTGGACGATGGGTTCTCCGTCGTCGGGAAGTGAAAAGACAGTTGGGGGAATGGGGAAAGAACGCTAGTAGTGAGGACTGAGTGGGAGAAATTTGAGGGAAGTGAAAATGGAGTGAAGCAGAAGGAAAGGGAGAAGCCATTGATGGAATTAGAAGAAAGCAATTGGGAGGATTTGCTTGAGGCTTCTGCTTCCTTTACATCGGAATGGGATCGGATGGAACTCTTCAATCCTCCTCTTAATCCCTTCCACACCATCATTGTTTCTTTCCCAGAAATACAACAAAGTAATTAATAATTAAAAAAAAAAAAAAAAAAAATTTATTAAATGACAAAATGCTCAAAATATTTATAAATATAGGAAAATTTTACTTTGCGATAAACCAGATAGACTACTATTTGTATCATTTAGATCTATGGCGGTTAAATGACAATTAGAGTAAAGGTTTCAATTTAGTTTCTATTACTTTAGAAGTTCCTATTTTGTTGTTTTTCTTTAATAATATGATTAATTCCTTGTAATTTATTTTTTGGTTTTGCCAAAAAAAAATTCATTACAATAATGACATAGACGAATTAGGATAATTGCATTGGGGGTGTCAAATTAAATACAATATTTAGCAAATTTTGTAAATATGGCAATATATTAAAAACTAAAATCAGGTTACTTATTGCAGGAAGGGAATCTGATTTTAATTTGTTTTATATTCCAAAAGTACCCTCAATTAAAATTAGGGCCTATTTTCCTTTCCCCCCATCGATAGGTTTTTGTTTTGCTTCGCTTTGTTCATCGTCGTGTAAGATTTTTCTCCATCAATCGATTTAGGTTCTTCATCTTTTTGAGTTAGTTTACTTGATTTTCGGTGATAAGAAGCTCCTTCTTAGGAGAAATTAGAAGAAAGAGAGTCCTAGGACAGATGGAAATTGCAAAGAGACGATGAAACGAAGAAATTGGGAGTGATAGTACACAATCAATATAGCAGAGGGTTTTCCAAACAGTCTTGAGAGTTATTTGCATGCAAGTTATACAATTTTCTACTTTTAAAATTAACCTAACTGAAGCCCGTTCTTTTATTTTCTTTGAATACTTTTGGGATTTAATGGAGATTATTTATTAGGATCAATTTGAAGACCTCCTTAAGCTGTTGGTAGTCATATGTTTTATTAATTATATCCTTTGTGACTTGAGAAAAATTAAGATTCGATCTTTGCCTTGTTTTTAGTAGTTTAAACATCAGCTTCATGCCCAGTTTTTTGTTTGCATTGATTAACGGTGATCTTGTTGAGATTTGAAGCGATTGAGGGGTGTAACTTACTTTGTGATTGTCATCTCATTTTTGTCAAATATATATCAACGTTCTATTAGATTCAAAAAATAAGTGTATCAAATATCAGTAACTAAATACATGAAGTAAATCATAGCTGAATCAATAGTCAATTTAACCGTAATCAACATGCAGTAAATCATGGCTGAATCAATAGTCAATTTAACCGTAATCAACATGCAATCAATAACATATTTTTGAAGTAAACAATCAGATAACAATAGGCATAATTGGCAATCAATATCAGGTAATAATCAAACAACAATCAGATAGCAATCAGACAACAATCATATAACAAATAAGTATAATTAGTTATCAAGATAAGGTAGCAATCAGATAACAACTAGTATCAAATAACAATCATTATTAATTGTATTTAGTAACATTAAGAATCAGTATTAAATAGTAATCATCAGATAACAATGGATATCACTGACTAATTATCAAATAGTAATCAAACAACAACTGATATCATTAGCAATCATATAACAATCATAGTAATCACATAACAATCAAATTCTAGGCGGAAGTCACTAAATCAATGAGGGTTTTTATTTTTCCGTTTCAATGTCTAATTTAAAATTACAAACTATGTAATAAAAAAAAATAGAGAGGATAAAAAAGCATCTAGAAACTACTAACTAATTGACAAAAAAAAAAAGAAGAAGAAGAAGAAGAAGAAGAAGAAGAAGAAGAAGAAGAAGGTAATCAGATGACAATATCAGAAACTTCTAAATATGTGTTAAAGATTAAAAGGTAATCAGAAGACAACCAGATGACAATATCATAAACAACTATGTATCAAAGAATAGAAGGTAATGACATGACAATCAGAAGGCAAGATGACAATATTATAAACAACAACCATGTGTCAAATAATAGAAAGTTATCAGATGACAATTAGATAGTAATATTAGAAACTAGTAACTATGTGTCAAAGAATAGAAGACAATCCAATAATAATCAGAGGACAATCAAACAATATAAAAAAAAAACTACTAAATGACAAAAAAAGGTAATAAGATGACAATCAAAAAGTAATGAGATGGCTATTAGAAAGCTAACTAATTGACAAAAAAATAAAAGGTAATCAGATAGCAATCAAATTTCATGCGTAAATCCGTGAATCAGTGAGGGCATTTTTGACATTTCAATTTCAATGTCTCATCTAAATTGGGTTGGGCTAACCAGTTTTGCTATTTTTGCAAAATTTATATTGTATGGGTATAGCCTAATTTTTATAACTTATTTTGACATACTTGCAACTAGCCCAATGAATTATGAAATTAAACTAAACTATAATAATCAAAATTAAATTTTTTGAAATCATAAAAACTAAATTCAACTGAAATCAGAGACTTAATTGAAACTTTTAGATAAGGCAAATTAATACTTTTGTACAAATCACAAGAACAAGAACTAAATGCATAATTTAACTTGCCAAAGTAAGCTTAACTCAGTAAATTTAACTCGATGTTAATTGACATGACATTCCTCCCTAGATGTCATAGATTCAATCTCCACCACATCAGTTGATGTATTACAAAAATGCATAATCTAACCTAATTATATGATTTTTATCACCGTTTTCTTTTCTCGAATATAATAGGTAAGGATGAAGAGACTCAAAATAGTTACACTTTTAAAATAAAACTTTTAAGTTCATAGAATTTTCATAATTAAAAAATAACTAAAAGAAATGTGTGATTTCAACATTGAATATATTTCATTATTATAATACCTAAAAAAGTTGAATGCATGTTCTTAAACTTGATTTAAAAATAGACAATTACTTGTGAACCATTATGAAATTTTCACAAATAGAAAAATATCATATGGACCTCTATTATTTCAATCACCGATAACCCTCATAGAAATTCTATTATTTAGACTTCTACAACATATATCACAACTATCTAAAAATTTTGTTATTTTGTATAAATAATTTTCATTATTTTTCTATTTTTAAAATTCCTCTAAATACTTTTCAATTAGGGCTCTTTTCAAATATAGAAAAATTAGCCAAACTATTTACAAATATAGAAAAAATTTACAGCAGATAGATCGCGATAGATCAGTGATAGATCGCGATAGAATTCTATCGCTTTCTATCGCTCAAGCGATAGAATTTATTTACTTGAACAATAGAAAACGATAAAATTCTATCGTAATCTATCACGGATAAACAGTGAAATTTTTTTACATTTGTAAATAGTTTGATATTTTTTCTGTTCAATTAAGGTTTAAAAAAAGACTTTCATCTCTATATTTTAAATTTGATTTAGAATGGTGTTCATAGTTAAAAACAATATAGATTATAGTTTACATGCATTAAAAACTGACTACTATAGTCCTTTAAAATTGAAATGAAAAAGACTACAAGAACTTTTTAAAAGTATTGGAAAGACATTTTGAAATTAGATGGAGCAAAATGAGAAAAATTGCAACTAAAACGAACCAAAGTCCATACAAATACAAAAACAAAGTAATATTTAGACCTTCCATCGAACACTGAACCCTTAACCACCTCAGATTTATATGGTTGTATGATGATAATTTAATTGTAAAAATATCTCACTGTAAGGAAATAACTGCACACAATCGAGAGCTTGAATGCAATTATAAGAAAATCGCATGCTTTTAGAAAGAAGCCTCGTATTCAAGTTTCAGAATTGGAGAGGCAGACCACAAACAATGAACAGAGTTATAGAAATTGAATTAGTTGAGATTATTTTCTCAAAAGAAAACCGTGTATGAGACTCATGAGGGATTTGATTCTATAGCACCCTCCTCTCAATTGGGGTGAAATTTTTTCTAGAAAACAAGGCAGGGGGAACTATCAAGGAACGAACGGGGAAAATTCCCTACGTTCACACTAATCTTGAATAACTCATACTCACTACTAATTGCATACTTAACTTAACAAATATACTCGGTGGGTGCCTAAAATATGATACACAACTTTATCCTAATCTGAATTTTAAACAAGTTACAATAGTTCTCAATGGCAGAACACCCCAATGTCCTGTCCTGTTCGATTATGAATTGGTCCTCATTACAGGAGCGTCTATTACCTCTAGGCAGGCTCAGCAACTTTCCATAAATTACAACACCGTCGTCTCCCTTTCCGTTTATGAATTGGTCAATACAAGATGATCAGATGGCTGGTCACCTCTCTGAGGGCAGCTTAGATACCATGTTTGCAGTGTTCTCCCCGACAAGGAATGATTAAGTGTAACAAGAACCTGATCGGCCAGCTTATTTCCGATGCCTCCGCTTCTGATCTGCTCTCATTCTCTTCTCGTCATCCCATTCTCGATCATACATTCTAAATCCTGGTTAAGGAGTAAATACAAATTAACAGAATAGATGAAACTTATTATCAGCCAAGGCCATCAATGACCATGCACGAAGTGAGTTGTGATATAAAGGATACAGATCAGCTTCACGTCTGGTCATCTTGTTGACCACTTCTTTACCGTGAATTCTCAAGCCTGGGTCATCCAGGTAACCAGCACGCTGCATCATTACTCCCTTCCGGTCTCCTCTTTCTCGTCCATCATAAGATTGAGACACACCACCACCCATCGGAGGCGGTGGTGGGCCAACAGGAGAATACTCACCAGCCTCAGCTAATGACAGATGCTCCCTTTTAAGTTTTCGCCTCTTAGAGGCGGCAGAAGCGTCCATGTCCTCCTTCAAAAGGTTTGCCTTTTCCCTCTCCCTGTCATCTGCCTACATGAACGAGAATACAATGTGAAAGTTGCATTGTGATCTTCAAATGACAAATGTAAACACGGCCATTGAGATATGGTGGATAAATGTTCTTACGTACAAATAATATGTGAACCTAGAATGTAGCAACAAGAAGGGTGAAAGGAAAAAGAGCACTCAGATCTCTCTCTAATTGTGTGTGTGACACCAATCTTTTGTCAAATGAGCATTCCCATGAAATTTGAATACGCTAAAAATCATGACTGCTAATTCCAGGTTGGTACACCTAGATACATTTGTTCGCTCAATTTAAACTTCAAAGAACCCAAGACCATCTCCAGAGAAAATTAAAGCATCTATAATTCAGATCTTAAAAACAATGTTTACTGGACTACATCTTTTAGGCTTCGCCACCATGTAGAACTTAAGAGTAATAAAACATAACTTTCCATTGACATATAAACTTATCACCTTTGTAGGGGGGTCAACAAAACACAAGATTAAGTAATGTGATGTTAAGTAAAATGATAAAAACAAAAGTTCACTTCAACTTGAATATGGAGAAACACACTGCTTAAATTATTTTTGTGCTCATACAAAAAGTTATGTGACATAATAAATTGCATTGAATTTAAACAAGCATTACCTTCAATGACATCCCCACGTCTCTCTCTTCTCTCTTTCTTTCTCGAAATTCCTCTTCTCTTCTGCGTTTTGCATCATCCTGTGAAATTAAATTTTCCTCTGAACGTCTTCGTTCCTTTTCTTCATGTCTAGGAGAAAGCCTCTGAGCATGTCTAGTAGTTCCAAACCTCCTATCTGCATCTTCTTCTCTTCTCCCACTATTAACAGATTGAGGGACCATGTGCGGAGGCAAGGGTGGCGGGGGTGGCAAGCTCTGTCCGTGGAACCGATCATCAACGTGAGACTTGTCTATAGTTGAATCACTATATCGTAATTTGCTCCTATCATCTTTATTTCTCTCATCCTTAGACTTTTCGGGATACCTATCAGAAACTCTTTCCACTTTCTCAACTGAGCGCTCTCTTCCATATCTTTCTATTGATCTGTCTCTTGTTTTTTCTACTGAAGGATCATCTCCACGGGACTTTTCAGGGCGCTCAATCCGGTCTCTGTAGTCCCTATCATACCTTTCATTTACTTTATCTTTTGTTCTATCCAAAGTTTTTTCTGAACCTCTGTAACCACTTTGTTCATCCGTTCCTACTTTATCAGCATCTACAGATCGTGGGTCCATGGATCTATCTTTGTCAGAGATACGAAAATCCCCATCTACATCCCTAACTTCACCATCTCCTTTGCGGCGTTTACCTTGTCTGTCTGGTTCTTCTGCAGGACTAGCTCTTTTCTGCAGCTTATCACTAGATCTAGAACCACTGGAATAATTATCATGCCTGGGAGAATGAGCAAGTCTGGAAGAAGAGGATCTCGCAACATCAAGAGCTTCTGTGCCATCATCCTTCATTGATGAAGCCCTACCATCAGATGTCCTCCCAACCCCCGTCTCTGCCTTCGATTCAATAGTGTGACCATCTGAAACTTTTACTGATAAGGATGAGCCTTTAATTGATGAACTTTGCGTATTACCGTTTGGCATAACGGAAGAAGGTGCATTGGAAGAACTTCCATGCCTACCACCGTCTGTTGTTGCATGAACTGGAAGCTCCCTTTCACTTGTTGAAGACCCAGGATTCTTGCTAGCAGCTTTTCCTGACCTAATTTCATCTTTTGCGATATCTTGTTTTGGTGCTTTATTAAGAGACGCAATAGGCACTGATCGTTTTGATGAAACTCTTAACTGTTAACATGATAATATAAAAAGTCATATTTTAACGGACACACACACACAATTGAATGCCCACTAAAACTAGAATTTAATACTACCTCGGATTCAGAAGAGGTCTTTGAAACAACTTTTGATGAGCCCTCATCCAAAGTCCTACTTAAGTCATCACCTGGTTTCTGACTTTCCACCATTCTTAACGATCCTGAATTCACAGAAGTTGAGGGTACCAGTGGCTGGGAATCTGGCCCGTTCAATGACGTGCCTTTCAGTTTCCCATGCCCGAGCTCAGATTTTGGAACAGAGAGACTATCTATTTTATCCGTTCTCACATCAGAAGTCCTTGACCTCAATGAATGATCTTTCACCATATTTCCAGAATCTGAATTTGGGATGGGTAATGTAGTGGTCTTCCCTCCACCAGGTTCATTTTGGGAAAGATAAATGGAATTATTTTGGCTAGCAGCTAAATTACTAGCCGAAGGCTTTGATGCAAGAGATGGTGCAGTCTTTAATTCAAGGTAACCCATGCCAAATTCTTCATCCGTAACCCATGAAGGCTGCAGAATGAAAGAACGTCAATTAAGCAATTAAAATTGACAAGGTGAACACACAATAGAAAAACACAACAAACCTTTCTAGCAGCCAAGGCTGCTGCAACGCCAGTAGCTAAAACCTTCAGATCTTCTCTTTCATCGCTTTTGATCTTAGCAACCTACATGAAGAGGAAGAGTCATTAGTTTTTTTTTTCTTAAATTCCAAACATAACTTTGATTATCAAGAGAGGAAATACAAAAGGAGGAAGAATTCTCAGTTGACAATAACAAAGTGAAATTTGTCCTACCCGTTTCTCAAGGTTGATTCCACTCTTTCTAGTGACGGGAAACACATTGGAAATTTTTGTTAACATTATAAGAGCATTTCTAATTTCCATGTATTCTGTAGATTCCAAGCATTGTATCAGTAACCGTGTGATTCTTTGACTCCACTTCCAATGAACCTATAAGAAAAACAATTAACGGATTAGTAGATATAGTGACAGAAATATATACTATTGTACATGAAAGTTTAAATATAAAAATAAAAAAATAAAGAAAGTATAAATACTACTTTGGTCCCTAAACTTTTGGTTTGGTTCATTTTGGTCCCCGTACTTTCAAAATGTTCATTTTTGTCCTTATACTTTTAACTTTGGTTCATTTTAGTCCCTATAGTTTCAAAATGTTCAATTTGGCCTTTCTACTTTCAACTTTAGTTCATTTTGGTCCTTGAACTTTTAAAAAGTAATCATTTTGATGACTTACAAATGAAATGAAAATGAAGGGACCAAAATGGTCACTTTTTAAAATTACAATGACCAAAATAAACACTTTGAAAGTATAGGGACCAAAATAAACAAAAGTTGAAAGTATAGAGACTAAAATAAACTTTTTTAAACTACAAGGACCAAAATAAACCAAAACTAAATGTACAAGGATCAAAGTAGTATCTAAACCCAAAAAGATTATACTTGAAATGGCACACTGGATCCGCACTACATTGAAAGTTGAATGATAAAGGAATTAAAATCAGAAATTCTCTATGAAAGTAGAGAAAAATTCAAGATCTATACGACCACAGAATAACGAAAGAAGCCAACCCTGGAGAAACCAAGCCAAAGAAGATAATCTTGCAAGGTAATTCAGGACTTGCTGGAGTTACACCACTACAGAACTTACTGGAGTTACACCCCTACAGCAAATTAGTTATCTGATAGAGCACGGGGAAGAACGATTGCTTTTGCATCATAACAGATTGATGTATAGGATATATTTTTTTCCCACTAGTCCATTTCCTATATATCTCAAGAGATACAGTCTAATAGAACAACTTAATCCTAAACAAGAATTGGAAAAGAACTACGTAATTCAGGCAACCTATTATCATCTTCATTAAAATGTACATAGTACATGCAAAAAAATCTAAAGATGAAAATGGTAGAAATTCAAGTACCTTGATGAACTGGCCGTACGTTACTCTTTGGCTATTTGGATACCTATAATAGACGGCGAATCCAGGCATATTTCCACATTCACGTTCATAAATGGATTCATCACTCTGACAAAACGATTGATCAACATGAACAACTGAAGATGGGGAAGAACCCAGTAACAGAATTCAAGCACTTTGCTGAATGATGTATAACTTTTTAACTTCATTTGGTCTTCATCATGAAAAAGAAAGATTAAGTGATCAATTACCTTCCAATGATAAGCTATCTTTAGTGTCTCATATAAAAACCTTCCAAGCCTGCCTGCTTCATATTCCGTACAGCAGCATATCATGGGTTGCAAGGTTTTACATATCAAAACATCAATATGGTTGACTGTATTGAAAAATGGTGTTCCAAGGGAATGAAGAGTGTGCACAAACATAGCACAGTAGACAGCGTCGGGCATACTGAATGTACAGCGGGGAAAAATACAACGCTGAAGGAACTCCATGTTAATTTTCAGAGTATCAGGACAGGAGCTCAACCACTTATCCTTTTCACGAGAAAGTCGTCTAAGAACGGATGCAACATTTTCTTCATGCTTAACAAGTTCATTGGACAGGCGATCAAGAGATTCTTGAATTCTTTCTTTGTCTTTCTTCCTTTTGTTGATTGCAGAACTCGAGTTATCAGAGAGTTCTTCTAAAGCTTTAAGGGCAGAATGCTGCTTAGCAATTTCAGATTCATATCTACTCCGAGGAACATAAAGATCGTAGAGAGTGAGACCCCAAAATGTAGTATAGAGATCTGGAGACAAGCTATTCCAAGCTTTTGGAGGTAACATAGACTTCACAGTATCAAGCAGATCTGACCACCTATCGAATAGAAGTTAAAGAAAATCAGAAACTATACCATCAAAATCACAAAACTGTTAACTCCCTTATTTGTACAAAATAAGTCTGACTAAAGTGTCAGAGTAGTGTGGCATTTCTGTACGTCAATGCTTCTGAATATCTTACATTAAGCCAAAATTAACAAGATAACTTCTGCGGAATGAGAATCAATATCTTGTATGATTTCTCTAAATGCAAAAAAAAAAAGGACACAAGGAGAGATTATACTTGTCAGCAGTTGAGAGAGAGATTACAACAGTGAAAGAGTATGAAGTCGAGGGAGATATAACACTTCTCAGAATCCTAAATATTATGCGCCCAATAATCAAAGACACTTCATTTTAATTCTAAGCTCAGATTCTATCATGGTATTAAGGAACTACATTTTATCAATAGCCTCAAATTGTGCATAGTTTAATCAAAATATAGAATAAAGTGAACAAGCAAATCGAGTACATTTATGTCTCTAAAGCCAAAAAAGCAACAAAGAAATAGATCTCTTACCTCACAGGTTTCTGTAAAGAACCAAGATCCAAAACGACATCAGCAGAACATTCTGTAGGTTCCAGATCAGAATTATTGCCTACAACATTTGCATCATTTCCATCCAGTGGCCAGAAGATATCAGAACCACCCTGACACTTAAATAGCCTCATTATTGGCCGATAAATCAGGAAAGCAACCTACAAAAACGAGAAAGAGTATTCCAGAAGTACTTTAAGAGTGTGCAAAAGAACTTTAAATGTCATAAATAAAGAATAGACAAATATCAAGTGTAGTTTAATTATGTGAAAACACACGCACACACAAAAACCCGAAGAAAACAGAAGCCGTATGACAATGACAAAAGCACACAGACCTCGGGATCTAGGTGATAAAGATGGGCAAGCTCGTTGAGTGAGGGAATCAACTGAGCATAAGCTGAAGCAGGCGTAACTGCACTACTAAGAAATTCCACATATTGTAGCAGAGTTCCATGACATCTATCAAACTGCTCGCTGACCATCTTTATATAAGGAGCATCTGCATTTATAACAACCCTGAAGGATATAAATCATATGTCAGACCATATATTTTAAAGCACCAAAATACCACGAAGAATTTGCTAGTTAGAACCAAGTGAAAGAAAAAAAAAGAGAGACAAGATAAGACAAATAAATCAAATTACAGTTGCAAAAGCATGCATAAAGAACAGAATAGTGGCAGGTAAATGTATCAATAGACATCTCAAATAATTGAATTATGATAATTTTACTGCAAGAGGGCTGTTAATGGAAATCAAAACTGAATAGCATGCCAGAAGGCACAATAATGACACCATGAGCAGCCCAGTCGGTAGTTAACTGATTCTAGGTCACGTCTTTTTTTTTTTTGGGTGGGTGAGGGTATGAAATATTATACCCCTACATATTATTATTATTAACCCCCCCCCCCCCCCCCCAACCCCCCCCCCCAAAAAAAAAAAAAAAAAGAGGAGGAAATAAAGGGCCCTTCTCGTTATCAAGCAGAAAAATACAATATCCTTATATTTTCCATAATACAGAGAAAGTAATAAAGCATACAATGAACGGTGTTGAGCAATAAGTAGCAAAAGAGGGACTGCCAATTTTGGTTCATCCTTAGGAAGCAACGAGTCACGCAGTCTGTTGCTTGACTTGATCAACGCCTGCATTATATAAGATGGGAAACAGCAAATACTGAAAGTTCTGACAGAAAAATGTTTGGTAGCAGGCCATTATAGATCAAACAACAATAGAACGATATGATAACTCTAAATTAATCTACAAACCCTCATGCTTCCTAGTACAAATGGAAAATAACTTTCAGATAACAGAGTGTAAAATCACAAAAAAAATTTAGAACAATAACAAATAATAATAATAATAATAATAATAATAAGAGTGTAAAATCACAAATAGAACACAAGAAGAATTTGATTTAAAATTTATAAATATGCATTAATATGATGATAGGATGTCTAGGCCAGATCAGTAAGAGTGCGACAGACTAACAAAAATAATATTAAACAATATCATGATAATACTATTATAACAAAAAATGAAAGAAATAAGAGTTTTTGTAAGAAAATGTGAGTCTTTTAAGAGTATTCATTGGTTTGGTAATGAAAATATTGAAAAATAATAATAACGGGATTCAGCCAACGCCTTGCCTAACCATATCGTTGAAAAATGTCTTCTTTCTCTTTTTGATAAAACATGTCAGATTAAATTCATTTGAAGTGCAAAGTAGCTACTAACTGAAAACTCCTAGCTTGCTACCAAACCCCATCAGGACTCAAGGTAGCCCTACAGTCATCTAATTTACAATCCTTCAGTGATGATTGGTATCAAGTTAAGAATGGGGAAGAAAGAAAATTAAACTGTCCACCAGTACAATACCTTGTTATTTCGAGTAACTCCAAAAGAAGTTGCTTGAAAGCGAAGTGTCTCACTTCCTGCCATAGCATCCAACTGTTCCTCAGTTAGGTTTTCTGTGTATTGGACATTAGCCATTTGTTGGACCAGTTCCTGATTACGTTACAAAAACATATCTAAGTACGTAGTAAAGTAACAAAGTACGGTGACAAAATATCTAAATATTGAGCCATGTGGCTACCACAAATGACAAAGCACCCCTAATAGATCTGCAATGTACCTGCAGGAGAACAAGCTCAATTCCTTGACCTTTTTTCAACTGATTAACGAGATACTGAAACAAACCCCTTAGTTCCATAGATGGGTACTTCTTACACCTACCAACAGAAGTCCAAGAAATCATCAATAAATTTATGGTACCTGTGGGAGACAAATGTGCCAAATATCTGCATACGCAAAAAGTTTTTGATCTACATTCTGATGATAAAACAAGTAAAACTATATAGAAAACTAATGTTCC
This sequence comes from Lagenaria siceraria, assembly GCA_002890555.2. Classification (NCBI taxonomy): domain Eukaryota; kingdom Viridiplantae; phylum Streptophyta; class Magnoliopsida; order Cucurbitales; family Cucurbitaceae; genus Lagenaria; species Lagenaria siceraria. Next base: position 7,708,952 of record CM016488.1, read on the forward strand.
TTAAAAAACTGTTTAAAAAAATGACAATTTATACAACAGTTCAGCACATCTTTAAATCCAGTTTTACCATCAAATGAACAAACAAACAAAAAAATTAAAATAAATAATAAATAAAAATAATACAGTTTCACTAGGTTACTGAGCATCCCAATATTTAGTGCTGCATTGTATACATATACAAGTATGCAAGATTAAAGCCAAAGAAAAATATGACAACATTAGAATGCACGAAAATGTTCTGGAACAAGAATAGCAGAGAAAGATAACAAAACAAAAGCTCCTTGGAAGCATGAGGGTTTGTAGATTAATTTTTAAAAAGAGGTAGAGGATGAAAGGCGCTACATAAATCACCAATCACTTCACATTGAACCCATTGAGTAGTTGCTACATTGGATTTCATCTAATAGACAAAAATATCACATTCTGAGCTGACCAACAGTAGGACATCATTAAAAATAATTCTTCATTCAAGCTAAATTTCTCAAGACAGCAGAAAAACCATTCAACCAAATGCTCAACCCTATCTTTGAATCTGGGGCCTCATAACTCTTCTTTTTTTTAAGGAGAAACAAAATTTTCAATGGAAGATGAAAAGAAAGAAAACACGTTCAACGATACAAACTCCGGAAGGGAGAGAAAGGAACAAGCAACCAAAAAGGTAAAGTAAAAGGCCCAAAAGTTAGAAAGTATTCAAAGGTAGAAGAAAAGGGAAATCAAATACTAAGATATTAAAAAGGCTATTCCATTGAGTAAGCGCCACTGGAAACGAAGGATATAATCCAAATATCTAAGTTCTTTTGTTCTTTCTTTTTCTGTTGCAAACACGGTACAAGATTGGGTAAAGAAGGTCCTGCCATTCCTCCATGTTTTTCGGCTTAATCATTATGTATGCCACCTATGGGGTGAGAAAACAAATAACTGATCTTTTTTAGGGATTTTCCAACCTCCACAGTACCTTACATAATGTGGGAAGGGCAAGATCACCTTGAAATTACTAACATACAACCAAAACATGTTTGAAATTGTAATAACCAATTTGACATGGTTTTTTTATAATAAAAGCAACAAATTTCATTGAAAGAATACACAGGTAGCTTGTATTTAAACTTTTCAGGAAGGAAACATGCACAACGATTTATATACAGTCACATGAACAGCTTCCTTCAATGAATACTCTTTAGTGTGAATGTTAACGTTTTTCTAAAGAGCAATAAAAGGAAAAAGTCAAGAACAAGAATGTGGAAAATAGCCAGACTTGATTAGTCTTTCTTTTCGAGTAGGAGAATTTACAACAATGACAAATGTAAGAAATTGACACGTTGAGAAAAACTCTATCGGACTGGTTGCAATCCAAGATAACTTTTAAATAGTGCAATAATCTTTTTAAAAAATATTAAGGATGTATATAACACGCGCAGTTCATGATTACTTTGACATGGTGCGATCGTATTTCTCTTCTTTGGTTAATATCAAGTATGTATGTAACATGATTACCTATGCAGTAAAAGAAAAAGAAAGCAAAGTTCATGTCCCAATTAAACCATTCCCACTCCTTGGACGTCTGACCTGCCTCAAAACCCTCAAAAGGATTCCAATAAGAAGCTCGAATAAAAAATAGCAGCACAGAACTTCTGATTGATCCTACTCAGTTTCTGCTTTACTTCAGTTGCTCCTCCAATCCCTTTTTAAATGTACAATATGCTATTTATCAGAAATCATAGCATACATCGAATGTACGACTATGAAAGAACCCAACTTGCCATAGAGCTGCAACCAAAGTAGGCAAAGAAACTAGAATTTCCTTGATGAACGACGTCTTTGTAAAAGAATTCCATGCTTCGACCAAGAATTATCTCTGCCTAGCTGGAATGTGGAAATTTTTATAGGTATGGCCAATACAAAATTTCAAAATCCTCAAAGAAATCGACAGCACGGAAAGTTGAAGCAATCAAAACTGATAAAAATCTTCAAAATGACAAATCCATTTGTACTTTTTCAACTTTATGGTGAAACTAACATCTTCAGGTGATTCATTATAATTAAGGAACTCCATATCCTAATCAATTTCAGTACGTCGAGAAACTTGTCTTCACAACAGCACTTCTCTTTCAAGGTTCAACCACTCAGAAGCCAATGCAGCCAACAAAATAACAATTCACCTCCCATTTTCACTGAGCTAGTTACAACCTTAGCCCCATTTACATGTAAGGTCGGATAAATTACTCCATTCCACATTACTGGATCCTGCAACCATCAAACTGTTTACTCTATTTCTCTACAATTGTTTTACCAGTATCTTGATATTTAACGACTCAGCAGATCTTGAACAAAGGCAGCATAAGAGAGGCAAAATATCAACTTCATCCTATCGCACCCTGTGTCTTGTAAATGAAGCAACAACTGGGTCTTTCACCTCCCAATCTACTATATTATCATGAACTTGAGAAGGAAATTGAAACCCAACTTCAATCTCGATGGTCAAGTGACTGTCATAACCCAATTGAAATATTTCATCATACAGCTGCGGCCCCCAAAAGCCATGTATGTAGTTCACAGAGTATCCAGGAAGCAAGCTTAAGTAGTTGAATAGATCCGAAATAGCTATCAAGGTTCAAAAGTTGAGTTGTCCATAACGCCCTCAGTTTAACTAATCAACATTTGCTGGATGCAGCAACCTGGATATTAAAGTGTGGCATTCCAGGTACAACCAAGAACAAATATCATGAAAAACTCAAGACAGTGATGCATGCAAACGCAACAATAGAAAATGATAACCAATTAGCAATCACCTAAAGCAGAAAAAGAATAAGAACATCGACACTCAAATATACCAGGAACAATCCAAACATTTTAACCAGCATTCAGCTAATTATTGTGGAAGTTCCCCTAGACCGAAGCCAAATAAACAACTATACTTGAAGTTCATCTCGTACAAACTTTATAGCAAGTGTCCTAAAAGGTAAAAGCACATCCTCAACGGCAGAAATCAGCATAAAGAAAACTCAAATGTTTTATATGGGAAAGAAAAGAGAGACATACAGGTGACCCCAAAATGAAGCTAATGATTGGAGCCAATCTGAGAGATTAAGGCCATCATCCTTCAACTTATCACGCCCTCCTTGCGCCAAACGTTCAATCACAACATATTCCAATATGTCATATTCAAGCTGCAAAAGAAAATATGGGGGAAATTATTATTAAAATATCTCAAAAATAAATAGTTCACAATTTACATAATGTATCCATGGAAATACAGAATAGTACATACCTGAGTCAGATACTTGAATGCATCTACTACCGGAGTAATCATATCCCTATATGCCTCAATCTGCAGAATGTTATTTCAAGCATCACCTTTACTCTTAAGAAATTGGAAGGCAAGACATATAATTGAATATAGATAAATCAAACAACACCTGGTGTACTATTGTTCGAAGGACAGTCATTGGATTAGCATGAGCAAGTTTTGCAACCATCCTACCCAATTGCTTCAAGTTCTCCTTAGCCAACCGCTTTAAAATCCTCCGTGTATCCAACTGAGAAGTAGTTGATCGTGGGTTAAATGATTCTGAACTATTATAGAGGAGAAGTTAAGAAGAAATAACAGTACCTTTGCCGTTTGCCTTGCAGCCAAAATCATTGGAATCTTCTCATCATCTCTCTCCCATTCACCATATAAACGGTATCGCACCTAGTAATGCAAGATATTTTATATCAAAAGCACTAATACAGATTTGAACTATAATACAAAAAGAGGAACAATTAAATTCTTAGGCTACAGAATTGAGCACATGGGATAAAAACTAAATAGCACCAATCTCATCTTCACTTGTGGGAGAAAATGAAGAATAGATCCTTTAGGAGAGTGGAGAGGGACCATTGTGATGCATGGTCCCTCGATACGTTCTATATTTCTCTTTGGACGTCATTCCGTCTCATTTTACTTGGCTGGAGTCCCATTCAAGTTTAAAGGTTTTCAATTACTAATAATCAAATTCTTCAATAGAAGCAAATGGTACTAACACAATGACCTACCTCATATGGAAGAAGATTCATTACTTCCCATATTCCTTGACCAACAGCGGGATTGGCAGGTATCAACTGTAACGAAGGAAGTAGGCACGTTCCTAAGGCTTCCTCAATCCTCAACCTAGCTTCCTTTAAGTGAAGATGAGGGACCCGATTTCCAGCTGGCATAACAAGTCCAGGATTTGGACCACTTTCCACACTGTTGACAAACTCAATTGCCGATGAATAATAACCTCTCAGCACCCTACAAACCTGCAAAAAATTAAAAACACAAAAATAATAAATAAATAAATTCAAGTTGGAAAATTAAAGGATAGTGAGTGGTGAACGCATTACCTTCTGTAGCAGAATTGTATCGCGATAGAGATAAGGTCCAGCAGCGGAAAGCATCTGGAAAAGTTCTCTCGGAAGATCTATAAAAGAACCACCAACTGGCAATATTGTGGTACCAATAGTATCAAAGCTAGTTCCTGAAGAAGCTCCCAAGCTCTGATAAGGATTCTGACGAACAATAGAGTATGCAGAGGAGATTGATTCTTCAATGAGCCTAAGCAGACACCACAAGAAAACTGATACTGGAATCCAGGCTCATATGCATGTTTAATGCATGTTTGTATGGATATAATTAAGCATCAAATCAAAATTACCTAAACAAGCTGTTACAAATGAGAAGATGTTCCACTGGATTGAGAGGCGAAAGCCGATCAAATAGTACATGTGCATGACACCTGCCAGGAAAAAAGAATAAAGCTATTCAAGTCTACATTCTGCTTGGTTAAGAGGTCAGAGCTTCAATTTTTCTTTCATAGGATACGAAACTTCTATTATAGACTGAAGGCATACAAAAAGGTGATGAGACATCTCAAAGAGCCAAAGAGATCACAAAAAGAATTCCCAACTGGCATAAAATCCTCAATAGCCTAACTCTTGAAGGCATGGAACTTGGCTTAATGTTAGAAGAGAATACTCCATTTTATTTCACACACATATACAATCGGGAAAATAGTTGATAATCTATATTAACATGTAATAAAATACATGTTACAAATACATGTTTTAATAGAAAGGAGGAAAGTAAGGACGACCCAACCAACTCATGTACACAAATGTTCTTTTACAAGAACTCATGCACAGATGTCAACTAAAAATAAGTGGATTTCAACATCAAAGTTGGCCCTTCACTGTTACTATCCATTACACAAACAGAAGGAAGGCACAAACAGTTGCATCACCATCATATACAATGTTACGGAAATTCAGTTTTACGTACCAGTCACCCACAGAAAGAAATCCAGTAAGCAAGCCCAATGTTTGATTATTTTCCAGCTCTGGAGACCTTTCATTGACTGCCTCACTTTCCATGTCAAGAGGAGCAAAAAGATCAATGCTTACATCTCCTTGCTTTTCATCATCCATTAGGTCCTTTCCAGTTGCCGCAAGATTTATTTTACCTATTCTGGTAGCCTGTAGAAATTAATTCGCATCTGTGATAATATGTACATGGACATAAAAATAAGGTTAGCCCTTCTAAAATTTCTAACTCACCATAAACACTGGAATTATAATTCCATTTTCAAAGGCCCACAATCTATGTGCAGCAACTGCCACATAGCCAACAGGCTACCTACCTAACAGAGTAACTAACAAGTAAATTGAATTTTGTCTACTGCTGAGGATGGCTTGGTGTAGAGATTAGAGTCGGGGGTAAGTACTCTGCTTAATCAGCTTTTTTTTTTTTTTTTGCATCACTGATACAAATATCATCACAGCTCTGCTTAATCAGCTTATTCAAAATTGCATAAGAAGAGAAAGATCCTTGACAATATTACTTGCAATTCTATATGGAAAAGAGCCACCCCGAAAAAAGAAAAGTTTTTTGGACCACCGTGCTTGAGAGCATTCAAACTAATGATAAAGTTGAAAGAAGATATCCTCATTTTGGTCTCTCTCCAAACATGAGCACCCTTCGCACGAAAAGGCGGGTGGAGTAGGAGATCCCTCCAAAGAACTTGCACGAACGAAAAAAAGATTTGCACGAGAATTCCTCCAAAGAATTACGACTCCAGACCCTCGAATCCCTTCTCCCACGTCTAAAAGAGTAAAACTCGAGCAAAGACAAAGAAAGGTCACATTAGTTGCTTTCCTATCGAAGAGAGAATGACTAAACCCAAAAGAGAACGAACAGTAGCTTTCATCCGAGTCATCCAAAACCAAGAAATTACACACAATACAATTTTAAGATACAAGTGGTAATGACAAGAAATAAAGAACAAAAGGGTTTATCCCCTACCCATTGATCTTCCCAAAAGTACTCGTCATTCCTTTCTTCCAACATGGTTTAAAATGGCGAAGTTGGCGAAAATATCGAGGTCTTAATTTTACGAAAATGTTGATGGAAATATCGATGTTGATGGATATTTCTAGAAAAATTATAAAACCAAAAAATCTAAAAACATACTTTTAGATTAGTAAATAAACATTTTATGATTTTTAAACAAATTAACATGTTTATTATTTATTATTATACTTACATTAGTGACATTTTATTGCTTTTTTTTTTCATGGATTTTTCTACGATATAATCGAAATGTTGATGTCGAACTCATAAAAATGTGGAAATATCAATGAAAATATTGAGATGTCGACAGAAATTTAATACCATGTCCCACCACACAATGGACAAGATGAACAGAAGAAGGGAGCACCTTGAAAATATCCTTCCAAAAGTTTTGGTAGGTGCCTTTAACCCCTTTTGTCAACCACTTAAAAGGATGGGGACCATGTTTACTAGCAATAAGTCCAAGGTGTTAACTAAAAGTCCTTCAATTATTCATGACTCCCCAATGGCGTTTTTGGAAGGAAGGCAAATTCTTGACACTAATTTTGACTGCTTCAGAATCCTTAGAATAATGGAAGTCGGCAGGTAAGAAGGGTGCTCTCCTGAAGCTGGACCTTGAAAAGGCTTATGTAAAATCGACTAGGTTTTCCTTGATGCAGTCCTTAAACTTAAAGGGTTCATAAATAGATTGGACAAATTGGATTTGGGGATGCCTTTCTTCAACCAAATTCTCAATTGTTATTAATGGAAGACCGAGGGGGGAAATTATCGCTAAGAGAGGTGTTCGTCAAGGTGATCCCCTCTCGCCCTTTCTTTTCACAATTGGGGGGATGCTCTTAGTAATCTTCTTCAATATTGTAAGGAGAAAAGATTTATTAAAGACTTCTCCTTTGGAAACCCACCGATTGAGGTCACACACCTTCAAAATGCAGATGATACCTTACCTTTTTGCTCTTGGAATGATGGGAACCTGAGGGCTTGGTGGTCCATTGTCAACTTATTCTTGTTGGGTTCGAGTCTTTTCCTAAATATCTCCAAAATGTCCCTTATTGGGGTTAATCTCAGCCATGAGATTGATTTTCATGCATCCATTTTGGGTTGTAAAGTGGAAAACTTTCCCTTCAATTAATCTCAACCTTTCCCTAAATGTCTCCACGTTCCTAAACTTGACAAAGGGGGCCACGAAAAACAATTTCCCTATGATCAACCTTATCTGGAAGCTTAAGATTCCCAAGAAGGTGAAGATCTTCCTCTAGTCTCTTGCTTATAGAAGCCTTTAAAACTCATGAGAAGCTTCAAAGGAGGTTCCCAAAGTGATCCCTCTCCCCCTCCATGTGTTGTCTTTTTCTTAAAGCACTTGTTTTTACATTGTGAGTTTGCTTCAAAAGGGTGGCGTATTCTTCTTAGCACTTTTGGGATGGCTAGTTGTCTCCCTAAGAAGAATGATGAGTGGATGATGGATGGTCTTGATGGTGGCAGGCTTTGTGGGAAAGGCAAAATCCTTTGGAGATGTGCTACTCGCGCGCTTTTGTGGTGTCTTTGGAAAGAAAGGAATAGTAGGATTTTTTTAAAAAAAAACAAAAAGGAATAGTAGGATCTTCGAAGATAAGTTTATTTCTTTTGATTCTTTTGGGCTCTTTTTCAGCCTACAACCTCTTGGTGGTGCACAAATTACACCAAATTCTTTTGTAATTATAGCCTACTTATGATTATTAACAATTGGAGGGCTCTTCTTGTTTAGTTTTGTGGGAGGGGGTTTCCTCTACCCCTGCCCTTGGGTTGTTCCTTCTTATGATTATTATGTCGTTGGTCACACACCAATTAGACCCACATAGCCCAAAAAGGCCTCCCAACTCGTTCAAGAAGTTACTTCTACCTTTGGTCCTAGGAGGACCGTAAACTCCAGTCACCTAAAGAGAGCCACCACCCAAATCCTTGAAGGAAATAGAAAGCAAGAATGCCCCTAAAATACATGTTGGATAAACCCTATCCAAGAAGCTCCAATCAGCTTTATATCTTTTTCCCTATTTACAAAGTTTCATTCAACTTTGTAGTGTGAGCCTTCCCAATTTCTGCCTCGGAACTCACTTTTACTTCCTCCACTATCCATCATCTCGTTATCAAAAACAACATTTAGGATTTCTACCAAAGAAAAGTGACAAAAATAATTATCTAAGTGATTCAAATAAAAAGAGAAAAAATTACACTCACTACACAAAGTAGATCGTCAAGATGCAAGAAAAACTAGTTAGCTCGTGGTGTCAAGTGAAAGAACAAGGTGACTATGAAAATAATGCTAATTAATATTTACTCATTAGCAGTACCTCATCCAGTCGTTTGGAAGAAAAGGAACCATAATGCTCAAATGCCTCGTCCTCCTTGGGAAGTAGATGTGCATAACTACAGTAAATAAAAATCTTTATGAAAAAATGACGGGTAGATTTCTCAAAATACAACTTCAAAATTAAAACACCAGATAATGCACAAGGGAGAGAAAAACAGATATAGAAGATGAAAGAGACATTGGACGGAATGTTACTTGTAAAAGATTGCTTGGATTAATTTCCAAATTAGTAAAAGGGAAGGTAAAGCCGGTTGGTTATGCAATTCCAATCTTGATTCTATTTTATGTTTACAGTCTCATTGAATATTTTTAGAAAATGATTCATCGAATCAAATGGATTTTCCTTATATCTGCTTAGCATATTTGAGAACAACCTTTTTATGTTTTCAGCCTATCCAGATTTTGAATTTGAAGTTCTTAAAGAGTCTAATTATATGATACTAGAAAATAATGATTATACAATTTAACAAAAATTGGGTTCAATTCCTTGAAAATGACTTGTATTAAATTGAAACTAACATTTAAACGTATATACATATATGTATCTGTACTTACATGCTATCAAGATCAATAAACTTTTCCTTCACTAGTAACGCTGTAAGCTTATAAAGTCCAAATGGAACTGGCGAATTTACTTCAATACGCTGATAATACTGAAATTTGAACCCAAGGATTTGTGAAGCATGGGACTGCCAAAAAATACAACATCATGAGAAACTTTAAGAGTTCGTTCATCAGCAAGTATTTGCAAGATTATCTAAGACAACTTGTCATGACTTGTAAGCATCTTTACCTTGGGAAATATTGGAATTAGCTCCACAAAAACACTATTTTCTGGCTGCAGTTCAAAACACTCCAAGACCTGATGATATAAACGCATAAAAAAATGAAAATTTAGCAGAGAATTTATTTAGAAAAAATGATGAACAAGAGGTAAAAATAAAACCGAAAGATTATGTAAAATAAACAAGATAATGACTCACAATGTCAAAAACACGGTTTGGGTCCAGATCAAAATGCCCAATCAATGACTGCAGAAAGATTAAAGATCAATAAATTGGAAAAGTTTTATAATATATAATATATTATATATTTATATAGAAGAATAACTAATTTGATATCATTGTGTATGCGTGTTAGAGATAATTAAAGACAAAAGATGCAAAATGAAAGTTTACTACCAACCTTTATAATACCAATTGTTGAACCCGGAAAATTATTATTTGAAGCGTCAGTGACCCGGCAAAGAAGTGTTACCTGGCATTAAGTCCAGCACCACAGTAGATCAAGTACTAATTTTCAAAAATATAAATATATATGAAAAAATTGCATTCAACGACTAGAATAAGAATACAATGAATACGTAAGGTCCAAGAATTTGTGCATCTCATGATCTTGTTCTCCCAATCATAAAATTTCTCTTTGTTTTATCAAAAACAAGTATAAATATGAGGAAGACAGAAATACTGAATCCTACTTCATCTAACAAAGAGGCTAAAGGAAAAACTCTACAACTCTCCTAAAATGTATAAAGTTTTAAAATAAACCAAGAGTTCTATCAAGAGGTCAGGGAATGCATCAATTTCCTGGACATCCTATCATAAATACTACTATTGCTCTCTAACCATAATGCCACAAATTGCAGTAGTCGCATAAATCAGAAAATTGTGAGTTTTGCCTAAGACAATGGTCCATGAATTGAATAATTGGATCAGTTTTTTTTCCTTTAGGGCAAATATCAATTTACAAACATAAACTTTGAGTGTTGTATCAATTTAAACTCTAAACTAATAATTGTATAAATTTAAATCCTGAACCTTGGGGGTTGTATCAATTCAAACCTCAAACTAATATTTGTATCAATTTAAACCCTAAACTTACATAATATCAATTTAAACCATCCATTATGTTTTATTTGAATACACTTATAAAAGTTCAAGGTTTAAATTGATACATTGATGAAAGTTCAAGGTTTAAATTGATACAATTATTAGTAGGGGAATTTATAAAAATTGAAAAATAAGGAAAACTATTTACACAAAATAGCAATTTTTAGATAGTTGCAATAGAAGTCTATCAGGGTCTATCAGTGATAGAAATGATAGAAGTCTATCATTGATATATGCTGATAGAAGTTTATCAATGTCTATCAGTGTTTTTTTTTTTTTTTGCTATTTTCTATAAATAGTTTGACATTTTTCTATCTGTGAAAATTTCTCTTATTTAGTATGGGGTTTAATTGATACAACTCTCAAAGTTCAGAATTTAAATTGATACAACCACAAAATTTAAGGTTTAAATTGATACAATTATTAGTTTAGAGTTTAAATTGATACCACCCCAAAATTCAGGAGTATAAATTGATATTTGCCCTTTCTTTATAAATAACCGATCTTTCATTGAGGGGAAAAAAATGAAAGCATACAAAAAAAAAGCCCATAAAAAGCAGAGACTACCTACAAGAAGGGCCTCCAAACTAAGATTTTAGTAATGTGGATCACAAAGATTACGACCTAATTGGATCATTTTTAGAACAAGGTGAATGTGGAATGATTCTCGTGCACCACCCTCGTTATCTCTCTTATAAAAATGATTGTATCATTTCAATTATTATGAATGGAGTTTTCAGTCGCTTAATCCGAAGATTTCGAACAAAGTAAGAGAGAGAGATAAATGGTAATTCTATGCATGCAAGCCTTAGATGATTTGAGGGTTGGAGCCTTCTGGACAGTTTTCTGGAATATTAGGTGTGTTCATGGCTTGGGTTTTGTGACATTCTATGGAGGCATCCGTGTTGGACATGTGTCGAGCATGGAATCATAAAGACACCGGAAATATCTGACATGCTAAGAAATGTGTCTAATATTACCCAAAAAAAAAAAGTAAAAAATTTTTTTAAAAAAAAATCTAATTTTAGACATGTCTATAAAGAAGCCTTGGACGCAGCTTAACTTGTCCATTTAAGCCCAATCCAAAAAAGTTTAACAATTAAAAAAAATAGAGATTCCATAACAAATTTAATCCTTCTACATTGATCAATTCTAAATTATTAGGACACATCTTCCTCTAATCATAGCCAATCCTTCTATATCTTTAAACTCTTCAAATATTGCTAATTGACAAGAACAATGGAACCCCAGAGTGGGGGTAGGCTGAGCCAAAACGTCAGCCACCAAAACATTCTTCACTGACAAGTGGTAAAGACAAGGAAAAGCAAAGCAAAAGGGTTTATTCCTCAATGGCCTATCTTCCTATAAAAAAAAATATCCCTCCCATCCCCAACCAAGCAACAGAAAAACGGAGACAAATAAGGAAGCTCTGCTGCAATACCTCTCCAAAGACGCACCTGTGTGCCCCGAACCCCATTCAAGGTCCATTCATAAGAGGACGGACCATATCAACTTATAATAACCTTGTGTCTTAGGGTATATCAAGTTCATAGTAAAAACGTCAGAGCCATTTAGCTAACAAAGCCTGCTATAGGTAGTCAAGTTCCCTATGATTATATATTACTGTGAGGTGGGTTGGGTCAGTTCAACTTCGTAAACCCAACAACCTAACTGAACACAAGTTTTTCGTTACTACTCTACTTCTCTTATCAATCAAGATGGGAAGATTTCTGTTTGACCCCTTTTTAGGAAAAGGGACATTTTAACATTTTGTCCCTTTGTCCATTTAGGTTATTTAGTTTGCCTTAAGCCTTTTTAATTTATTTTTCCTGCTGTTTGTTGAGAAGAAATGTTGCAAGAACTAAACTATTGAATAATCATACACCTTCAACATTGAGAGAAGAGAACAAGTCTTCTAATTGATCAAGGCAACAATGAACAAATTAAGAAGAAAAGCGTAAGGACAAAGGACTTAAGTTTTTAATTAATATCATACCAACTTGGCATAGCCCTCACTTTCCTCCCGCAGAAGATTAAACTTTGTTTGCTGATAAAGAAGACGAGTATTTACTCTAACCTGAAACCAACCAAAAGCACGTATATATAAATCACTTCTAAAGGTTTGGCCTCTATGTTAAAATTGAGGCTTTATCAAACATGGACAACAACTTAGGTTAATGAAGCTACATAGAGAAGCTTTTGCATATCATTATTTTTAAAAACATTTAAACAGAAATCTAAGACACCATCAATCATTCTCCTGCTATTATTATAAGTGGAAAAATAATTAATACATCAGCAACATTATGTGAGTCTAAGATGTGAACAAGTTCAAAATTGAACGACTAAATGCTTATATAGAAACTAAACCGACGGTAAAGGAAAATAAAATGCACATCAATATGCAAGTCCAGGTGGCATTATCTATAACGAAGCTTGAATCTTATTACAACTATCACTTACCTCTTTATTTTTCAATTCTTGCGCCTTAATCTTTATCATTTCAGCCTCCCATAGAAATTCTTCCTAAAACCAAGCAAATTCAGTTTAGAACTTCATTACTACAAGAAACAGTGCAGCAAACATTGAGGCCCACAAACAATAAGAGACTAGGTAGAGAAATTACAGTGAAGCGAGAATGAAATACAAACAAGATAAATTTTATATATAAATATCACCTCACATCGCTCCTGGAAAAGCCTCAACGGGATCAATGCAGATTCAACCAGCCACTTAGCCTAGAAGAAACAAAATACAAGATCCAATTGGTATTATGAATTACAATTATTATCTAAATAAAAACTAATGATGAAAAGGAAAACATATGGTAATGGGAAACAGAATAACATTTCTAATAACTCATTTTACCAAATGTAGTACATCAAGAGGATAAGCAACGAAAAAGCATCAAAGACCATTACAGAATTTGGTGAACAAAAGAGATATCAAGTTTGCAAATTCCCATTATCAAACAGTACATCAGTTGTTTAACTATTGACAGCAAAGTTTCATTATATGAAATGAAATTATTACACCCAGAACCCGGGACAAGGCCTCTACTACCAAAGAAGGTTATGAATTACAACTGCAATTGATGATAGTTATTGAATAATATAATTACAAAATGGTTTAGTGAAAGTTGTCATAGCATATATGTGAATATAGGAGCTTATCAGTCTTTTGTCCTTTATTTTAATTTTATTATTCTTAGTTTGGGGCTTCTATATATGTCTATGTTGCAGTTATATCTAATGTAGTTCAATCAAAGACTTCATTCATCCCTAGTTCATCTAAGAAGCCTTTGTTAATTTTGTAGTCAAGTTTGATAAATTTCAACAGTACTAGAAATCATCAAAAGCATTTTCTTCATCATCTATGCTTACTGCTATTACAACCATTGTTGGTTCACATCACGCAACATGCATTGTCTCTTTTTTTCCTCATCTACCAAATGGGTCATAGTTCAATGCTACTGATCATATGACAGATAATCCCAATTTTTTTTCACTCTTTTGTCATCTACATTCCTCACAAATGTTATTATAGCAGATTGATCAAAATCTGTTGTTCTTGGATCTAGCACAATAAACCTCTCCCCACCTCTTTCTTTGTCATATGTTCTACATCTACCTCAATTTTCTTTCAAGTTGATCTTTGTTAGTAAACTCACTTGTGACCTTAATTTTTATATCTCATTTCATCTTGATTGTTGCTTGTTTCAGTATCTTGCAAGGAAGATTATTAGGAGAGGACATCAATCTAGAGAGCTTTGTACTTTTGGATTCATTTCCACTATTTCAATGAGAAGTTGTTTCATGTTTTAAAATTTTAAAAAGAAAAAAAAAGAGGTATCAAAAGTTGCTGCTTGTTTCTCCTTTTGATCCATTGTTGTCTAGGTCATTCATCTCACTCAATATTAAGAAGCTTTTTTTAGAAACAACTTTCATTAAGAATAAATGAAAGAATACACAAGCGTACAAAAAATCAAGTGCACAAAAAGAGACATCCCTCTACAAGAAGAGACTCCGGCTATGCAAAATAATGTCTATAGAATAGTTACAAAAGGTCTTTGAAATCGAAGCCCACAAAGAAAGATGATAGCGAACAAGAGACTAAACTTCACTAGGATCCCTATCTCTCCCTCTAAAAGCCCTATATTCCGTTCACCCCACAAAGTCAATAAGATCTCACACACTCCAACAAGCTATAAAAAGCGACCCTTCTCCCTACGCGGAGGATTGAGGAGGAACTTCTTGATCATATTCTAGTATCCCTATGACAAGCATAAAAAATGCCAAACGTCTGAAAAATAGCTCCTAAACAGAACTTGCAAACTGCCAAAGGATATGATCCAAATCTTCCTCTGCCTTCCAACAAAGAACACAACAGAACAACCCAACAAGAAAAGGTAACTTCCTCATACCAATTCATCGCATTACACGACCATGAAGAACTTTCCAGGTAAAGAGCCTCACTTTCCTAGGAATATTAATCCTCCAAAGAACTGAAAAGGTCAAGTCCCCTAAGGGAGAAGATCAACCAGACTATGAAGGATGAATTTACACGAAAACCCCTTCAAATTCTCACATCCCTTCTCCCATGCCTAAAAGAGTGATGAATTTAGGCCAAGTCCCCTAAGGGAGAATGATCAACCAGACTATGAAGGATGAATTTACACAAAAACCCCTTCAAATTCTCACATCCCTTCTCCCATGCCTAAAAGAGTGTCGCTCAAGTAAATTAGTAATACTGTGCTTTTTGAGAGAAGACAAATGAAACAAAACAGTATAGGCAATAAGGAACATGGAGGTCTCTCCCCCACCCAATGATCTTCCCAGATATTAAGAAAGCTTTGTCCCTAGTTTCATAATTTGTCTTCATTGAATTGGGACTCATATCAGTTTGCCAAATTTCATCAATTTAGTTCAAACCCTAGAGTCAATAAACGAGCAAGTTCTCCCTTCAAGTTTGAACATTTAGATATTTGGGATCTTTGTCCAATTGTGTCAAAGTTGGATTTCAATATTTGGTTACCTTCATTGACAATTACTCTCACATGACTTGGTCATATTTTATAAAGAATTATTTTGAGTTGATTCCTCAATTTTTTTTTTACTAGAGACTAACTTTTCGTTGATGAAATGAAAAGAGACTAATGCTCAAAAGATATAAGACTCCAAGAGAGATAAATAATGAAAAAAAAACAGCGACCAAAAGTAAAATAAAGGTAAATTATCAGCAACAATATCAAACTCAATTTGGCGTTTTCTTTGAAGTTTTGAGAAGCGACAAAGTTTGTGAGTACTTTTCTAAAGCAATTAAGTCATACCTATGTATGCATTGAATTATTCATCAATCATCTTGTGGCAAGACTCCATCCCAAATTGGAGTTCCTAAATAGAAGAATAGGCATTTTCTAGAAACTAGAACATTATCCTTTCAAATGCATGTTCCAAAGCATTTTTGGGTCGATCCAATTTACACAGCTTGTTTTTTTATTAATAGCATGCCTTCGTCTATTCTTAAAGGTCAAATTCCTTATCATTTCTATTTCCAACAAAACTTTTGTTTCTTATTGAGCCAAAAATATTTGATGTACTTATTTTGTTAAAGAAGTTCGTTCCAACGAAATCAGACCCCAAATCTTTGAAGTGCATTTTCTTAGGTTATTCTCATGTTCAAAAAGGATGCATATGCTATTGTCCTATTGTTCAAAAAGGATGCATATGCTAATGTCCTATTTTGATGCTACTTTTCTTTAGGACAAACCCTCACTTTATCCTAGTACAAGGCAAGGAGAAGATGATGAGTCTTTTATTTATACAATTGTCTCCCACCCTCTCCCAATCCATCTCCTTCAAAATGTGTCCCTACTCGTCCACCTATTACTTATGTCTATCCTAGACAACAACAATCTCCAAACAAATGTCTTGTCCCATAAGATTCTTCGCCACCAAATTACGAACCAAGTGATGAGCTTCCTATTACTCTTCATAAAGATAAGTGCATTCCTTATTTCTTATCTTGTCTCGTATGGCCACTTGTTATCTTCTAGATGTTCTTTTGTTACATCCAACGTTTTAAAAGGCGTTCAAGGCGTAAGCCTCTTGAGGCAAGACAGCAATATTCTGCCTCAAGGCTTATGCCTTCAACAAATAAAAAGATGCTTGCACCTCTATCGAGAGAGGCGTAAGCCTTCGTGCGTATACCTCTAAGGCTATAGAGCGTAAGCCTTGGCTTTATTGCATAGAAAATTGCAATAAATTTGCTGACATGCATTTAATACAAACGGTGCATGTCTTCTACTTTGGCGGTGGGCCATCTGCCCATATATCAAAGAAAACTCAAAAGTTCACTCCAACATAAAAAGGAAAATTAGTCCAAGGGGTCATAATTTTAACATAGGTTCTGTGAGTGGCTGCATTAGCCAAAAAAAAAAAAGTACTTTTTTTTTCTTTTCGTTTTTATTAGTTCACAACATGGTGAGTTATATACTGTTTTCCTTACTTTTGCTTTAGTTTCATAGACTACCTGAGATTTTATTTATAATATGTTGGGGATGAGCTTCAAATTATTATTAGCTCAAAAAAGTTAGACGTATTGATGAACACTGATGGACTATGGACACGTTTTCCTTTATCATTACTAATTTATTAGAATGTTTTGTATGGTTAAGAAATCTTTTAATGTTAAGAATAAGCTTTTATCCTACCGTCTCAAGGGTTACGCTTCGCCTCTCCATGAGAAAACATCTCGAGGTGGCCTTAAGCCTTTTAAAACATTGCTCACAGTTTAAATTTGTGACTAAATACTAAATAGTAATCAAAAGCAACACAAAACCACCCTACCAAATCATCACTGGGACTTCCCCTTCAAGAAGGAAGTGAGAATCTTTTGGTTTTATACTGTGGCGGCTCTCTTGTGGAAGTTTTACCATGATGGAAACTTAGAGAAATTACAAGGGAGGACTTTAATCTAGAGACTTTTTGGCAGCAAATCAGACTTTTTTCCCTCTACTTGGTGCACTCTTTATACTTTTTGTAACTATAGTCTTCCGTACATTTTTTAGCACTGGGACCTTTTTGTAACCTCCTTGGGGGTTGGGGATATCTCTTCTCCATTTTTTGTATATCCCTTTTGGCTTCCAATTGATTTTGGTTCCGTTTCTAGCCTAAACAAAAAAAACAAAACTGCCCTACATCATGAGACAATAATCATAATCTCTTATAGGTTATATACTCACCAATTTTAAAAGACGTGCACGATACTCTCCCGCTAATGTGATCTGCAAATTAAGTAAATTTAGATTAATAAGCATAGAACTTCTCACATTTGAAGATATTTTCTCCATCAGAAACTTGAATAGTATACAATTCAAATGAAGCATAAAGAAAACTTTGCAAATAAGAGACTTTCAACCAAACCAAAATATTACAATTGTATATCAACTTATAGGTTTAAGATGGGGAACTTCAAAACAAACATTAACTGGAGCAAAACTAGTGGGCAGAAAATTTGAACCATATTTTATGATGATGGTGCTTTCCCATCAATACTATGAGTCCTTCAAGGCCGATTTTGAGTTTATTAGGAGTAAGTACTCAAGAACCTTCCTTCAAGGGAGAAGTTGTGTTCTTTGACAAGTCAACTTCTTAAACAAAGTGTTGCATTACAAAGGAACTGGAAAACAATTGTGGTGGTAAATGGATTTGTAAAATAACGTTTGGGATCTTATGCAGATTAAAACATCTCTTTTAGGTGCTTAATTTCATTCGTTTTGTAATCATCCTTTACATTTCATAAAAAAAACAAACATGGGTTCTTTCTATTTGCTTCTTTATTTTTTTCCCCTTTTTTGTGGGCATAACCCCACATTTGGCTTGGCCTCCTTTGTATTCTTTCATTCGTCTTAAAAGAAGTTGGTTTGTCATCAAACAAGTAGAAGAATTTGTGTATCCACCTTTGAGTTCAACAATATGTGAGCAGCTTTTCGAACCTAAGGCCAAGCATATTTGTTTTAACTAGCTAAGCTATTTTCAAGTTGGCAAAAATCCATTTAAGCATAAAATGGAAAATGAAGGTAGATGTTCTTATCAAAAAAAGAACATGAAGCTTGCTGTTAACGAAGATATAATGTAAAATTAAATACTAACATCTTGAGCCAATTGGGTAATGACATCAGCAAAAGTTGATCCTAACTCCTCCGCAGACATTTTGTCCGAGAACTCAACTGAATCCAATGCTGCTTTACACTTCTGAAATGGCAATTCCCCTCGGACCTGAATCCGATACAACCACATAAACAAATATATATCAATAATGAAATCATTGCACCACTAATATCCCCACCCCCACCCCCCCCCCCCCCCCCAAAAAAAAAAAAGAAGAAGAAACACTTATTAGTTACTAAAAACCACAACTTCTACATGGTGCAAAATACCAGGCACATGAAAATGAAAACATATGCTGATCAAAGAAATGGATAAATACATGTCAATTTGAGTACGAACCATCGTCCAGCAGAGCTCGTAAAGGAAGCGAACCACGGGGACAGGCTGAGGAACCCTAAAGCTCGAGTTTCCGGACTTCCATTCTCGAATATTGCTTTCTACGACATACATACACTCAACCGGAGGGAGAGCCATTGCCGGGAGAAGCTATACAATCCCTTTAAGAGACCCCAAAAAAAATAGCTGGGTTTTGAGAGCTGTAACAGCTTCAAAAAGGAGAATACGAGCAGAGAACGATAATCAATGGGGTTCTCATGGGGGTTTAGTATTACTATACGAGAGAAATTAGGGTTTGAGATTTATGAAGAATTGTGAATGAAGAAAGACAGTATAGGGGTTTGGGAAGCTGGAATTTTGGAGAAGAGATGCTTGATGACGCCAGTTGATCGTACAGGCGAGACGGAGATGGATTGGGCTTTGGGCCCAGCCATGTTGGTTGTAGTCCATGGGCCTTGTTTTGAGAAGCCCAAAATTTCATTTGACTTTCTATAATTATCCAAACGGAATTCTTCCTAAAAGACCTTAAAATGCCTTAAAAATAGACTCATATTACGTTAATGTCTTCAACATTTCATTTAAAAAAAAAAATCTTATTTTCCTCCCCATTTTCACTAATATTCGTGGCTATTTACAATTTAGTTCTCACCTACCTTATATATAAATATTATTTTCTCTCTCCCATGCACAATCTCTTTTTCTCCTTCCGGTGATGTGAGTTGCAAGCGGGAGATGGATGGTGTGGGGTAACCACGAGGCGACACAACTGGGTGAATCGACGATGCGGACGACGTGGGCAAACTAGAAGCAGACGCCGTGGACGAACTCGGAAAGGACGAGCGGCGATGGTGGACTTGAATCAAACGAACGATGATGGCAGACTCAGAGTGAACAAACGACAATGATGGACTCGGAGTAGACGAACGACGGACTTTAAGCGGACAACTAAATGGAAAAATGGCGGACTAGAACATTTGATATATACTGTCATATATGTATTCGTTTATTTGATATAAACGAGAGTTTTTTTTATTTAGACCTCATATATTATGATATATATATACAAATGTTGATTGTTGTGATTTTTTATTACCTAAATGTATGGTATATATGATATATATACTATGATGTAAATGAAATTTATTAAGATTTATATACCATGGTATTTTTCATATATTGGTTTATACTGTGATTTATGCCAAACATTGAGTAAATCTCTAATTTATAAATTGTAGTATATTTCATATATTGGTTTGTATATCGTGGTATTTTTCATATATTGTTTATACTGTGATTTATATCAAACATTGAGCCAAATTCTAATTTATAAACTGTGTTATAAGGTATATTTAAAATAACCATGAATCCGCAAAAATAAAAATAAAAACGGATAAGTTGACACGTGAAAACTAATATAAATAGAAAATAAAATTTTATTAAATGTATTTTCTTTCTCCAATTGAATAATGAGAAAAAATAAAAGGGAGATGAAAAAAGAATTTTACATGAAAAAACCTAATAAAAATAGAGTAGAATTGGAAACAACACCCTATCATTAACTCTACCTACAACACGTTTTTCAAACATTGAGAATATCAAACTAACACAAAAAAAGCTCATTAACGACAAAAAAAAGTGGCTAATCATTGCAAAAGTATTATTAAAAAAAGACTACAAAAAACGTGAAAGGATGGTAAATTGGCCAAAAATTAACACAAAAAGCCTTTATTGAAAATTTTCAAATTTTAAGACATTTTTTAAATATATGGCCGAAAGATACTCTTTTAGGTAAAAATCTCTTATCAAAAGGAATAACAACACATGACACCCTAATAAAGACCATATATTTCATTTTCAATTATGTCAAACATTTTCTGTTATTTTCACAAATATCTAAGTGAGTTTGTTAATTACACAAAAAAATTAGGATCCAATTACTTTTTAGTCTCCAACCTACAATTATACTCTTTGTGTTGGGCGGCAAAAGGGAGAAAATTGTAGAGAAAAATGCATTTATGATATACTTTTTCTATAGTTACGAAGCATCTTTAATGTTGGAGAGAAAAAATACATTTATTATATTCTACTAATTATTTAAGAAAGGAAATGCATTTAATATGATTATATTTTTCATTTAACGCATTTGACATATCAAACAACTGATTTTTCTAATTAATTCATAGTTATTTTAAATATATCTTAGAACACTGTTTTAGATGTTGGCAAATATTCTAACCAATATATGAAATATACAAAATTAACTCAATGTTCAATATAAATTCTAGTATATATTATAAATTTTCTTTATATCATAGTATATATAATCCTAGTAAATCAAAATTTATCAACTTCCTAATAGAAGTGTAATTCAAAATTAATTTAGTTACTTTAATTACTTTAATATACCATAGTATATAAATCACTTTAACATAAATCATAATATATATCGTAAATTTCATTCATATCACAGTATATATCATACATTTCATATTTTTAAATAAACAAAAGGTATATATTGTGATATAAATGGAATTTATGATATATAGTATTATTTATTTTGAAAGTTGAGTGAATTATATACTATGATATATTGAAGTTGTTAAATTAATTTTGAATTATACTTCTGTTAGAGAGTTGTTAAATTTTGATTTATTAAAATTATATATACTTTGATATAAAAGAAATTTAGATATATGCTGGAATTTATGTTGAACAATGAGCCAATTTATGATTTATATACTGTGGTATATTTCATATATTGCTTAAAATATTTACAAACATTTAAAATAATGTTCTAAGGTATATTTAAAATAACAATGAATCCGTCAGAAAAATCAATCGCCAAATGCATTAAATGAAAAATATAATCATATTAAATGCACTTTCTCTCTCCAATTGAAATGAGAAGAAATTTCAAATAATTAATAGAATATAATAAATGTATTTTATCTCTCCAACATTAAAGATTGCTTCGTAAATATGGAAAAGTAAACAATAAATGCATTTTCTCTCTCCAACCGCCCACTACAATGGGTACTTTTGTCCGAAAATAGTATTAAATCTCTTATACGAAAAGATCCAAATATTTGGACATTTATGAAAATAAGTTTTTAAAAGGGATTAAATCTCTTATAAAAAATACTAATGGAGATTATGGTCAGCAGAATTGAATTGAGTTGGGCAGTTATTAATTATCTAGGAGAGTTGATAAAAATGTACTTGGGGTGCATATTAGAGTTGGGTTAGGGGTATCTAGCACATATTTTTGTAACCTGAACCTTGATTTTATATTTATCATTCTTATTTGCTTAACTTTTTGTGCAATCATTCAATTACACACAATTTTCTTAAGTTTTCAACATTCAATTGAGATACCAACTTAAAAAATTTATATAAATTTTACAATTTTGTGCCTCAAACTTTGTACTTGATTGAGTTACACAAAATACTCATGTTTCATGGTGACAATAAAAATTTGGGAAATTACTATAAACAGAAAAAATATCAAACTATTTACAAATATAGAAATTTTTTAATGTCTATCATTGATAGACCGCGATAGAATTCTATCGCTCAAGCAAATAAATTCTATCGCCTAAGCGATAGAAAGCGATAGAATTCTATCGCGATCTATCAGTGATAAACGTTAAAATTTGTCTATATTTGTAAATAGTTTGGCTCATTTTTCTATATTTGAAAAGAGCCCTAAAATTTAAGCATTACGTTTGATATCTTCGTTAAATTAAGGTTTAATATGTTAAAATTAAAAGATATTCTCATTCAAAGAAACTTTTTTTTTAAGTAGAGAAGCAAACTACCTTAATAATTTAGATTGTAATCAAGATCATCTTCTTTTTAGTATAAAAATATACTAAAGAAAAATATACGAAAATATGGAAATTTGAACATCTGACCGTGTGAACAATAGCACATGCTTTAACTAATTAAGTTGATGCAACATTTTTTTACAATTTTCGCTGAAAGAAGTCAGGTCGAGCTGGAAGAATATCAGGTAAAAAATGATTGTGTTCTGTCGACCCCACAAGCATTTTCTTCCTAGTTGCCTCGCATTGGAACTTTGATTAGGCTTTCGAACTTCTTTAAAGTGGACGGCCATGGTTTTCTTTTCGTCCTCAACTGCAACGTTGTTAAGAAAGTTGTTGTTTCCTCTATCACGATGCTATTGAAGATTCTGAAAGGAAAAAACATTGAGTTGGGTTGTGAAGCTTCTGGGTTGAACGTGTCTTCTTTCTCTTTTGATTTCTCTTCTTCTTCTACAGTTAGAGTTCCCAAATGCATTCACTTCATTTTCATTCTTGCTTTCTATTTCCTCTTCATTTGGCGTTGATAACTCTCCCTTAAGTGAGCTATTCAGGCTTAAAAGGTTTAATTTATTCGATATTTGATAGTTTTATGAGTGATCCTAGGTAAAAACAAGTTAAGCATGTGTCTTAGCCTTAATTAGTAAAATAATGTAAAATGTGAGCAAAAAGAATCAAATTTTGAATTATTGTTGTATTTTTAGGTCATTTACAAAAAAAAAAAAAAAAAAAAAGTAAAAAATGCACCCAAGATGTGGTGGCAGGCCTTTATATGACTGAATGCAAAGTAACTTGGAAGAGTTAGAAATGTGCCTAGGTTCTGACCGAGGTGCAACCACAATCTGCAAAAATAGAAAGTTTTAGATTTTTGGAGATTTATAGATTTTTCACAAATTCGACCAAATCAAATCAAATGTCCATTATTTTCGTCTGGGTCGATGAGAAAATGGGAGTTTTTATGGAAACTCAAGCCCATGGAAGTTTATAAAAGGCATTGATTCTCGTTCCCAAAGCATTGATCATCAAACTCAAGCCTCCTATAAATTCTACTCGTTTTCTACATTTTTATTTTACTATACGAATGCTCTAATTAAGGAGTGTTGTTGTTTCAATTCTCTCTCATCCTGCAACTCTCTTTCAAGTGCTTGATTCAAAAGAACAATTACAAGTGCTATTTTTCTACTCAAAAGAGTTGGACTAAACGAGATTGAGAAGCAAGGTGGAGAGTTTTCTTGTATTTTCTTTTGTTCCAATGTCTTGTATTTCTTACTTTACAATAATCTAGTTTATGTTTTTAGCCACTATTTTACTTTCACTTACATTGGAACAAGTTCTGTATGCATTCTCATTCATTAGTTATATGAGATTTTACCTTCTTTATTCCTTGTGTTATTTACTTTCCATTATGAACTAAGTATCTTCTTGAGATTCAAAGACGTAAATACCCTAAGGATGAATTAAAACCTTCATATGTGTCCCCTTTACTCTTACTCAACATTTAGGTTACATGCTCTTTTATTGATTTTATGCATATTGTTAACTTAGATCACCTAGGTTTACAAACACACCACAAATCAAATAATTTTTCTGTGACCATTGGTTGCAAATTTAGAGGAGGTTTTTTTGTGTTAAAATTGATTTATTGTACAACGTTCCCTTGGGATTTAATACTCAGACTTGTCAATATTATATTACTTATCAGTAGTGTATACTTGCACCTAAGGACGTTTGTTCCATGCCCACTAGGTATCTTTTGGTTTTCATGAATTTCTTTGTAACCGGTAAGATTTTGGGCAAATTCCTAACTTTTTTTATTGTTTCCAAAAATTTCGATTCCAGTCTTTTCATGTTCTTGTCATTCAGTTGTAAATCAATCGTTCTAGAATGTCAGAAATATTCCCCGATAGCCACTGAATGTTGGCCACTCCTTCCATCATTCGCTTCATCAAATGTTTGATCGAATGCAAGAGTCGATCCATAGTTTTATATGAAGCATCATTCCATCTTAGCAAGGCTTCCACCTTTCTTGGTCATGCATCATATTTGAAATAAGAGTTTTCGGCCTTAAACCTACTTCTACTGCTATAAAAATCCATTATACTGCTGTAAAAATCCATTATTAGATGATTATTGGCAAAATTCTTCATTTTTTTTCTTAAATTTAAAGGTCCCGTGTGTAATGGACATAGAAATTAACAATTCTCTAGAACAAGTATACACTACCGACAAGTAGTATAAAATAGACATAGTTCAAGTATCGAATCCTTAGGAAATGAAGTACAGGGTTTCAATCAAGCAACTAAAAATCTCACACAAACTTACTACACACAAAATTAAAAGTTTAGATACATATAAAATACATAAAGTCAAATTTTAAAGCTAATGTTTTCTAATCTCTTTAAATATATCTAGGAGCAATTAAACACAAATTAGGAAGTTCAAGATTTATTCGACAATTAGGAAGTTCAAGATTTATTCGACATTTATTTTTTATTATTATTATTATTTTGATAATATGTGGGATAGGAGATTGGATTTCTTACCTCGAAATTGATAGTACAAGCTAAACTAATTAAGCTATACTCTTGTTGATCTTTTTTATTATTAGGAAATATATTTTCATATATGTTTTGTGTATTTTTTCCCTTCATTTATTTTGGGATGTATCGTCCAAAATTAAGTTGTATATCTATTCACTTTATTCAAAATGAAAACCTAAGGAAACAACTTTTCTGGACATGGTATTAGATTTATTTGACAATTAGGAAGTTCAAGATTTATTCGACATTTATTTATTATTATTTTGATAATATCTAGGTGATAGGGATGGCAACGGGGCGGGGCGAGGTCGGGGATGCACTCCCCATCCCCGTCCCCGTGGAAATTTTTAATCCTCATCCCCGCCCCATTCCCCGTTTTGGGAAGTCGGGGAATTCTCCTGGAAAAAATTTCCGCTTTTTATTTTATTAATTTATTATTTTTATTATTTAAAATTAATTAAATTTTAATATTTATATTGAAAATTGTAGATATTTTAGGTAAGAAGTTTATATTATTATTATTATATATATATAAACAATCAAAAAATTGGAGCGGGGGTGGGGGTCGGGGATCGGGGACGGAGATGGGGCAAGGATCCCCTCCCCGTCCCCAATCGGGGACCCGATTTAAATCTCCAGTTTCACCTCGATACTCGGTCAAACCGAGGATTCTCCACCCCGATTGGGTCGGGGACCTGCAAGGACCCGATTCCGCAAAATTTTTTGTCATCCTTAGTAGGTGGTCTAGGAAGGTTTTGTGTTCAAACTCCTGCAATATTATTTACTCCTCAATTAATATTGATACTTGACATGGTATTAGAGCAGCCAATTCTAACAAATTAAAACCCTACCTACACCCACCTCATCGTTGAAATCATATAGAGCTACTTAATTTGAGATCTTATCTCGCCGGATTGTGAATTTTTCATGGGAATGTTCAAGTGATTTGGTTCTCCTGTTGGAAGAGTTGTGTTATTCCCAACTGTTAGGAAAAATTGTATATAATGACCCAAAAAGCAAAAACTTTTCTATCATTGACCTCTTTCTAAAAACTTGTTTGTAATTGACTATTTTGGCATGTGAAATACCACTTTTACCCTTAATATTAAATGCTCTCTTCCCTTATATTACCTACATCTCTTTTGCTCTTCCCTTTCAACAACAACAAAACGAAAATTCAAAGAGTGAAAGAAAGTTCCTATAAACCAACACAGGTCCTTTCAGCATGTTTTGTCCTCACTCACATGCATCCTAAGAAAATTCCCAGGAGGTCACCTAACATAGGATTGCTCCAAATTAAACACGTTGAACTTTGAAGTTCTTATGATTGAGCCGCAGCACCACAAGATAAAAATTGACCAGTAAGTGAAGTGGTGGTTTAGGGAAAGGACTACAAACAAAATGTCAATGTGTTGTCCTTCGCGATTTTGTTATTGAACCTACATTGAAATAGAGTTTATCCCCAAGTTCATCAACATTCACGGGTTCCTTCAGGTACTTCTCACTCTATAACACATTTTTGTGAACTATAATAAATTTTCTACACGACATTGTATATTTCTTGTAGTAGTAATGGCAGGATGTGAGATATTTGAGGACAAGAACATTGAAATGTTGTAGTTTGTACAGTTCATTATTTGAAAAGTTGTTCGGATCAAGGAATCCTTCTTCACTCTAGTTGTAATCTCTCTCTATCAGATTGGTGCGACTCAAATTGGGCAAGTTGTCTCGTGACTCTACGCTCTCTCACTAGTTGACTTGTTTTTCTAGGTGGTTCCTCCATTTCTTGGAAAACTAAGAAGCAACAAACAATATCTCGTTTGCCAACAGAGGTCGAGTATCACTCCATGGCTTCTATTAACTTAAGTGGCTTAAAGCACTACTTGAAAGTTTTTGGAGTGGATCATTTTTGTGCCATAAACTTGTTTTGTGATAGTCAATCAACATTACATATGGCTTAAAATCTTGTCTTTCATGAACACACAAAACTTATTAAGATAGATTGTCATCATGTTCTCAATGTTCTTCAAGACGTCACCATTATTGCACATAATGTTTGTGCAACTTGCAAATATTTTTACAAAAGCCTTAGGAAAACAACAATTCTCTATCTTCTTCACAAGTTGGGCATTTATGATCCTCATGCTCCAACTCGAAGGAGGGTATTAAAAAATATATTTTCATATATGTTATGTATATTTTTTTCCATATATGTTTTGTATATTTTTCCCCTTCATTTATTTTGGGATGTATTTTTAATCCAAAACTAAGTTGTACATATATATTCATCTTATTCTAAGTGAAAACCTAAAGAAACAGCTTTCTTTGACATTTGTTTTTAGCCTAAGGACTTTTATATATATATATATATATGAAAGTTTAAAGTCTGAATTTATTTGTTTTGGAAAAATAAATGTGTAGTTATATAATTTGGAGGGTTAACACATGTAGTTTGAGATAAATAAATTTGGTTGTGCCTAGCTAGCCAAACCTATATAATTTCAACTCCCAAACTTCATAGGGAATAAAGTAAACTTATGAGCCAAATAATGGCCAGAAGGATAATTATCACATGTCTCCTCAATGTTTATCTTATTAGAAAACACATATAGAGAAATCATGAGAAATGGCATTATGTTATTTGTAGAGGCAGTCAACTATTAAGTTTCTTGTTGGGATATAACTCCTATGCCACATTAGGGTTTGTGAGCCCCACGTCAATAAAATGGTTTAAATTTAAATTCATTTTTTTTCCAAAATATTTATCCTTGAATGTATATAATATTTTCTTAGTCCTTAAAGTTTAACATATAACTACGTGTATCATTGACTTTCAAATTTTACTCATTATAGAACCCTACAGTCAGAGATTTTCTCGATGTAGGTATCACTTTGATGCGCGTTGCAATTGCCTTGATTCATTTGTCTGCTCATACCAGTTCATTGACGTGCTCATTAAACTCATTGTTAAGAAAAGGTGGGCTGACAAAGACAGAAATCATTCTCGTCGATCAAATATGAATCTTTTTTCTCGGATCTTCTTTGTGGTATATACATGAATTATATATATTTATCTCAACCAATAGTTGTTTTAGCTAGTCTATATGATTTTAATGCATGTTAATAATGATATATTATTACATGTATTCAAAGTCAAGTAACCTATCTTTTAAATAATTGAAGACATCAGACAATACAAATCTTCATATGTGATTTTAGAAAAAAAAATGTAAAATGAAATTGATTTTATTTATATTTAAGTGTATTATATCATCTTTAATATGTTTCTCTGGATTATTTTTTCTTCTAAATCTAGGTTTGGTTCAAGGTGAAACAACTTGTTTTGAAGATTGAATCTTCTACTTTTGGTTATTCGCTAAAATTATGTCAATTGATGTCTTGAGGTTTTTAGTTCTCATTATTTTCTGCTCATCAAGTTTTTTACCGTAAAAAAATATTCAGATTCTAGAAAATCTTTTAATCTTTTGAAGTTTTTCTCTTATAATGGTTTAAAATAATAATTAGATTAACCTTGTGGCCATAACAAAGTCTAATTGATCACCAACTTATGTCATCAAATATATATGATACTATTTGATTAGATTGACTTGTATTATCAAATAGGTATAGTGTAATCTTATTAAACGACCAACTTATGTCATCATGTGTACAAAACCTAATTTGATTGGATTATCATATGTCATCATAAACATATGACTCAATCTCATTGAATTAACGTATGTTATTATATGGCCACAATCCAATTTGATTCGGTTAACTAACCATGTCACTATAGCTAAATTCGATTACATCGCTAAACATAGGAGATTATTTAATTTAATTTAGAGATATAGGTTAATTTTTAATTTATCCCAAACTCAACGGATCACTTTAATTTCAAAATGACTTATTAATTTAATATCATTAAATTAATTATATTTAATTTTGTTATCTAATTAAAATTAAAAATTTATGCTTCTACTTGAGACCTTTTGAAAATCTAAAGAGAAAAGTCGAATAAACATAAATTAACAAGATAAGATTTAAACCTAACAAAAGATTACTGAATATTTGCAATACACATAAATATAAGATGGGCAAGATTTTCATTAGGAAAAACTATATGATATGATTGTTTATATATTTAAGGTTGTTTTTAAATATAGAAGAATGAGCCAAAATATTTATAAATATGGAAAAAAAATTCAGTCACTGAGTGATAGATCACGATAGATCGTGATAGACTTCTATCACGCCCAGTAATTTGCATATATTTATTTATATTTAACATGACTACCAATATCTACGCATTTAAAAATAATTTGAAAAATTATACTTACAAATCAAATAATATTAATGTTTAAGTCTCATTTTGGTCTCGAGACTTTCGTGATGATTTTATTATATTATCTAAACTCTTAAAATGATATATTTGAATTCTTAAGACTATATTTGATTTGATGATTTTTAATTTTTAGTTTATATAAATTAAGCTTATAAAAATTATTTTTACTTATTTTATATATTTTGCTATCTAATTTGTATTATATTTTTAAGAATCAAACCATATTTTTTAAAACTAAAAAAACAGTTTTCGAAAACTTGTTTTACTTTAAAATTAATCGATAAATTATGAAGAAACAAATATAAATTTTAAAAACACAAAATTAAAAACAAAATTATTATCAAGCTCCTAAATGCCTATTACAGCTTATGAAATTTTTGAAAATCAACCATTTGGCTTTTACTTTATTATTTTACCAATAATTTTGTTAACATGTGGACAAGATGGGTTTGAAATTCGTGTATTAATTAACGTGCTAATCATAAGATAATGACAAAGACTAAGGAGGTGTGGAAATTGTGAACATGAACATAAAAAATTAAGGATAAAAAAAAGTGATTTTTTTAAAATATCCATTTACCCCTAAAAGTTGTATCAATCTTGAATTAATAACTGTACTAATTTAAACTATGAACTTTCATAAGTCTAACAATTTTACGCCCTTCATTATGTTCTATTTGAATAAACATCTTGTAAGACTTATAATTTTGTTAATTGAACTTTCAAACTTTTATAAATGAATCAATTTAGACTTCCAG
This sequence comes from Lagenaria siceraria, assembly GCA_002890555.2. Taxonomy (NCBI): domain Eukaryota; kingdom Viridiplantae; phylum Streptophyta; class Magnoliopsida; order Cucurbitales; family Cucurbitaceae; genus Lagenaria; species Lagenaria siceraria. The sequence continues at coordinate 7,739,523 of CM016488.1, forward strand.
TTAAGATTATATTTGAAAATTGTCCATGCATCAATTCTTATTGTCTACTTTATTAATTTGACATTTGAAAAAATGTACACATCTGTAAGAATTAAGTGCATAGACGATTTTCAAATGTAATTTTAATAAATGGTTTAATTTGATTCACTTACAACAATTTAAAAGTTTAATTTGAAACAAGTATATGTTTTACATGATACTTTCGAATTTAGGCTAAGTTTACCCAAGTGAAAATGTAATCCATCAATGGTAATCTGAAAAGTGGGCCCTAGTTGATCATCTTTGTTATTGTTTACCTTTGTTTTATAATTGTAATGAATTGTGGGACTCACCTCCAAATTTGTAATTAAAGACAACCGAATTGAAGAACGAAAGGTGCTCAATCTGATTGTGTTTGAAAATTACAGTGGAACTCACTACCTTTACCGTTACTGTTATAGATAATATTTTTGTAACTGAAAATTATGAATTTGTCATATTTATTGTTATCTTTACCTTTATTATTACCGTTACGGTTAAGATCAAACGATAATGGTAATAGTAACAATAAATGTGACAGATTTATAATTCTAAATAAACACGATCAAAAGAAATCCAATTACGTTTGAAATTCAAGCCCATTATAATTGATCCATCAATAGAATTCAATTATAATTACACAAATTCTTGTTACGAATTGGTAAATGTGACCTTAGTTTAAATAAAGATATAAATGGATACATTTACAAAAGTTTATAATTTAAATTAATACCACACTCAAAGTTTATGAATGTAAATTGATATTTTCTTTTCTTTCTTTTGTTTTTTTTTACATGGTCCTTCCAAAAAATTTCGTTTTCTTAAATCCATGGAAGGAAAGAAATTTGAAGTGGTTTTTACAGCTCATTTTGACTAAGCAATCCAATCTTACAAGTTACACGAGAAGGAATACCCAAAAGAAAAAGCCAAACATATTATTTTAATTTTAACACAAACTGATAAATTTGAACAAATTCGGGGACACATTGGTCAGAAGAAAAATCCCGGAAGTGCAGTGACGGTGGTTTTTACCCAATGGAATCCCAGTCAATTCCACAGCTAAAATTTGACAGACAGGGGCCAGATAAGCCCCACCCATGTTAATTTGCCACGTGTCTTTTTCTGAAACGACTGTGACGCAACGTAACAGACAAAGCGCAGATGATTGCGCATTGGCCGTGTTCCCTGATACTGCTGAGCTGGCGCCTCAATATTTATTTTTAAAAGAAATGTCTTTTTGCCATTTTGGGGGATTTTTTTGTTGTTAATTAATTTTTAGAATTACGACACTGTTTGGACAAAACGGAACAAATGGCATTCCTACAGAATCAAGAAGGGAAGACTTTGGCCATAGAAGTTGGTGGGCCCACCCACTCCCATCTGCCAAACTAATTTCTTCCATTTTTGATTCAACACAAATTTCCTGGACGGATGCATTGAAAGGGTTTGTTTGACAATTCACAAACTCCCAAACTCAAATCAATTTCATAATATTTCATCAATATTTTCATATTTTTTTACGAATTCGAATGAGTTGTAAATTTAGAATATAAATAATAAACATCTTAACTTATAATAAAATAAAATATTTATTATTAATTTAAATATATCTTTTTTACTTTTTTTTTTACCATATTTTTAAAAATACTTATTGATTTGATCAATATTTTTGTAAATCAAGACCTCGACATTTCTTATATTTTCGATTAATCCGTGTAGTTTAAAAATCTAACAATTTTAGTCTTTTATAAATGAAAATATAAATGTAAATAATGAAACCAAAATAGACAGTTTGAAATACAATGACCAAAATGAGTCAAAATTGAAAGTACATAAACCACTACCTAAATTGAAAATGCAGAAACCAGATTTTCATATTTGCACCTATTGATGAACAGTGATGATAATAAATAAATAAAAATGGGTGATTTGTGTTCTTTTCAAGTTCAAAATTTTTATTGTCTTTGACAATACCTCGTGGAAACATTGAAACACAACGTGAAAAACTACTAGGATAAAGTTCAAGGGAATGCTATCAACAAAATGAGCTGAAAGGAAACAGTACTCCTAATGTATTGATAAAGATTAAGAAACTTCTTTCTCTAAAACTTTATAGATGGATGACAGAAGTATCCAAAAACACAGGGAGAGAAAAATATCACAAACCTTACACAAAAGTTTTTAACTTTGAGGATTAAAGCAAAAGAAGCAACAAAGATTAGAGGGGCTAAAGAATAAACATCATAAAGCATCTAAAGAGCAATCAGAAACTTGAGTTCCTCTATCGCTCACCGTGCGTCGACAGAGGTAAATGAATTTGCAAAACCAGATGGCCGATTCGGAATACTGGTTTGTGTATTGTCTCCACTGGCGAGGAATGATGATGAAGAGGATGACTCATCCATATTGCTATTTCCTTCAAATGCCTGCCATTTCCTAAGGGCCTGTGGTAATGAAAGCTCAAGATCAATTCCCAAATTCTCTTCAGAGTCCGGTTCTGTAGGCTTCCAGACATCGACTAGAGACGAAAGCACGTTTACTGCATGACTCATGTCGGGCCGCTGGTATGGTTCCCTTGCACAGCAATGGCCAGCCAAATCTGCCACTGTGTTGATGCTGCCAAGGGTCTCCTCGTCTATGTCAATTGAAGGGTCTATGGCCTTCGGGAAAGTGTCCTTGTTAATGTGCATTCTGCGGAACCATGATACAAGGTGCAAACTTTCTTCTGGCTGGCTCTCGTCGATTGCTTTTCTACCAGAGATCATCTCCATGAGAATCACCCCAAAGCTATAAACGTCGACCTTGGTCGTAACACGTCCAGTTACTGCTCCGTCAAACATTGATGTAGAATAGAATGTTAGTATATATCAACGGAAAGTGTTGGTTCCTTTTTCTAGGGGTACAAACAGATTCAGCAACTTAATCCATCACAATAACTCTACATTAAAGTATTCTACTTAACTACATTCACGACCCAACATGTATTAGAAACGCAGAACTTGTTCAAAATATCAACTTGAGAGAAACAAGAAATAGAAATGAAGCAATTGTTTGATATAAAATGTAACTTGGTTCTTTTCTCAGTATGTCATTATCTTGCAACATGGAGTTTCATAGCAAAAAAGGACAAGAGAAGAGTGTATACCTGCATATTCAGGGGCAAGATAGCCAAATGTTCCTGCAAGTCTTGTTTCAATTGACGCCTTCCCTTCAGGAGCAAGACGAACCAACCCAAAGTCAGCTACTTTAGCCCGCAAATCATCTCCTAGAAGAATGTTTGATGGCTTAAGATCGCGATGGATAAAACTTTGATGTGCTAAACTATGCAAATACTCAACACCCCTGGCCACATCCAAGACAACAATCAGCCTTCTTTTCCATTCAAGGGGTTTAATTCCTTCTTCTTTCCAGTGAAATAGAAACCTACTAAACGTCCCCTGGGGCATGTATTCGTAAACGAGAAGCCGCTCATTTCCATCCAAGCAATACCCAAGAAGCGCAACCAAATTTCTATGACGAACCTTAGTAAGAACTGCAATTTCAGCCTTGAATTCATTCAAACCCTTCTCACCTATGACTCCAGACTCCATTCTCTTCACAGCAATCTTTGTACCATCATGCAATTCTCCCTTGTAAACAGTTCCAAAACCCCCTCTCCCCAATATATTTTCAGGGCTAAAATTATTAGTTACATTCCTTAAAACTTGAATTGAGATAACCAGGTTTCCAGCCTCAACCACATGTACATCGCTAGGTCCAGCAATAGGAACTCTGCTGGTTTCGGGTGCACTCCCATCAGCTCTAGCCTCCATAATCGTAATCTTCACCGAATTCTGGTCCCCAGAATGACTAGGATGTACCACCACTGTATTTGGACTCTGCACTCTACTACCATGTCTCTTCTTTCTCTTGTACAAAAAGAAAATCACAGTCCCAACAAGAAGGAGACCAACAATAACACCAATTATTGAACCAACAACCACTCCGTTATTACTTTTCTTATCACCATTATCAGATACGACACCTGATCCATCGGAGGGCGATTTCCCAGTGGGAGGACCTGGTGTAGGAGCACTGGCACTATCTTTCCCTATATCCGGGTTCCCCTCGGTGTTCACAATCACATTTTTCCTGAAGGCTGGGATTTTTCCATGAAGCCTGTTATTGGAGACATCTAATTCTGTAAGACTAGGCATATTCACAAGTTCGTTTGGTATTGTCCCAGATAGAAAATTGTCAGATAGAAACAACTTTTGCACAGATGTAAGCAATGAAAAGCTAGGAGAAATAGAGCCCACAAGACCCATATTCTTGAAGTTAAGTATAGTTATATTTCCAGGGTTGCCAGTACATGTAATACCTTTGAAATTCCCACAAGGATTGTTCCCTACCCAGCCTTGGGCAAAGGTTGTGGGAAAACCCATTGACTGTGCAACCGATAACAAAGCATTAACGCGGGGATCACATGGTTCACCCGGAGAATTCAAGCAAAAATTGTTCGATCCTGGTCTCATATCCAGCTGAACATTAGGATTAAAAGCAGGAGTTGGTCCTTGAAGCATATTATTCGTCAAATTCACAACCATGAGGGATTTCAAATTTACCAAGGACGAAGGAACAATACCCGTAAGCTGATTATCCCTCAAACTCAAGTTCACTAATCCCTGAAGGTTAGAGAAATCCGGCAAAGGACCTGAAAACTGGTTCAAATGCAACCAAATCTCCTGCAAATTAGTCATATTTTGCAATATGGCGATTGAACCGTTTAACTTAGAGCTACTCTGTTGTCCATTCAACCAAAGCGACTGAATCGAAGAACCTGCAAGGCTTGTTGGTAATCCACCCTCAAGAAAATTACCCGCCAAATGCAAGTTCCTAAGAGTCGGAAACGTTGCGCCATCGAAAACTTCAGGGATTGTACCGGTTATATTAACGCGATTGGCCGATATTTCCTGTAGCCCAGATGCGTCTCGAATGTTATCGGGAATTCTCCACGCCGAGAAGGGATTGTTGTCGATATCTATGGTTTGCAGAGCTGACTTCTTCGCGAAGAAATCAGCCGGCATGGAAGTAAAAAGATTATCATGCGCTAAAAGTATCTGCAGAGAATCGGCAAGATTCGGGAACGGCCCACCCAGCTGGTTGCCCTGTACCTCTAATTGCACTAACGCCGAGAGACTGGAGAGTTCCGTCGGAAGTGATCCCTTGAGGTTTTGATTACCAATTTGAATTTTGACAACTCGGTTCTGAGAATCACATTTAACATGCTTCCATTGACAGTAATCTGAACCAGTCCATCCAAGAGAACTCGGAGCTCCAATACTATTCCTCAAGAGATTCATCACTGACCCATCGCCTCCACCGCCGGCCGTCTGAGCATAAACAGAGAACCCCACAAACTGCAGAAACAAGGGGAAAACCAAGAGGAAAACCCCAAAACCCAAATGGGGTTCCCTCATTTTTCGATCTTACTCAAGAAGCCAAGAAACAAAAATAAAAAAGGGGTAAAAACAGAAATCCTTTGTCCGTCGTAAACCAGAAGGAAAAGAGAAAGAAAGAACAGGAACCCAGAATTGTAGGGTTTTAAAAAATCATCACATTGAAAAAGACCCTTTCTGCAATGTTAAGACCCTTTTGTGTTTCCTTTACAAACACTGATAATTTTCCAAAATGACGCGTGGGGTCCAGCTCTGAAAACTTGAAAACAGTAAAGGAGTAATTCTAGGGCAAAAGCTTGGAGGTTGTTTCAACGGGGAAGATAATGCTTGGCTGTCTTCCAAATCCTGTAAAAAATAAATATTTATTCTTTTTTTAAAATTATTTTTATTTTTATTTGTATTCTTCTTTCACCCATGATTCAACCACTCCACAGCTGCAACTTATAACAGTTTAACAAACAAAAAAAAAAGAAAAAAAAAACAAATGCTCTCTGTTTTTATGTATTGTTATTAAGAAATAAGAACAAAATTTTTAAATAAAAATAATGTAAGACTAAATTGTAGTTTTTTTATTTTTTATTTTTAAATTGTTGGATGGTCAGATTAGATCCACGTACGACCTTATTATCTGATGTATTGTGGTGTGGATCTGCGTGTTTGAATTTTTCTTTGTAAGGTAATATTTTTAAGTTTATTTTTATTTTTTTATTTATTTATGGAAATAAATTTGTTTTTAAAGTGGTTTCAAAATTCTATCCAAAATCCTTGAGGCAAAAAAAAAAAAAAAAAAAAACCCACCCATAAGTTTTTAAGGTAGTTATTATCACAATAATTATTATTATTTAGTTATGAAATTTCAATCTCTTAATTCAATTGACCTATGATTAGATATATATAGAGAAAATTTTAAAAATAAAAAATAAGAAAAACTATTTACACAAAATAGCAATATTTTTAGATAGTTGTGATAGATGTTGATAGAAGTCTATCAAGATCTATCGAAATAATTAAAGTCTATTACTGATAGAAATTTATCAATATCTATCAATATTTTTTTTGCTATTTTCTATAAATAGTTTGTCATTTTTTTTTATGTGAAATTTTTTCATATATACGTATATAAAGTCATTCAAAACAAAAAAAAATAAAGGTGTATCATAGAAAGAAGTTAAAAAATAAAAATTTTAACTTATCTAACAAATTCAACTCATTTATGCATAATATATATTCGAATCTTTACTTTTACTTCTTACACATTATTCAATAGTGTGTAAGAAAATTCATCTTGACAATACAAACATGTGTTAATAGTTTAGGCATACTCGCTTCATCTAATTGGCCTATTTGTTCGTTTTATTTTTTTACAGATGTATAGGACCACTTGAGTTATTTAAAAAAATAATAATTAAGATAGTCTTTCACAAAAGGCTCTATAGACTAGTTTCTCAGCTAAAAGGAAAAGTAACGGAAGAATACCAGTTGATGACACATAATCAATATAAGGAAGAATCAACTTAACAGCTCAGATGAAGGAGAACACTCTAACTTAGTTGAGTTGAAGCAAACATCGAGCCACGAGTAAAATGCTATTTGTTAAGTCAAGACGAGCAATCTCCACATACAATCACCTCGTGCAACGTCACAATGTAGAATCACACAGATATTATTTACATATCCAATAATAATTTCAAGCGACTCATGTCTAATTTAACTTTCAGACTAGAGTGTATTGAGACGAATATCGTCACACACACAAGTGTGAGTAACTTATCGTGTATTGGTATTGACTTTTCTTTGTATGAAGTAGCAACAGAAGTTGGCTTAAGTATAAGCCAAAATGTTGCATCCAACATTTATAATAAATATTCATTTAAATATCAAAGAGAAACTGATATTCCAAAAGATTTTTGTCACAATACAAATCAAATATTAAAATCTGGTGTAATCATATGCAATCAAGAGGGGAAAATAAACAAAAAGAAGATATGAATCATGAGTATTGAGTGGGGTCATTACTAATCAAGTAAAGAAAACAAAACTTTATATATAAAAATTATAAAATCATGTGCGATGTCTTGTAGTTTACTTCAAATTTGAAATCAATATTTTAATTAAGCAAAGAACTAATTAGCCATCCAATAGCCCAAAATTTTTGCAAGTGAAGTACTCTTCATGTGGTAATTGAGTTTATTTGACCCAAAAATGATACCAAGAAGATCATTATGGAAATATATATATATATATATATATGTTAATAACAAGATGATTTCCTAAAAAAAGAAATAAATAAATAACGAGAAGGTTAAGATTATTGGATCTTCCTCCATTTTTTATATTTGCGTTAACCAGAAATACGTGTGTGATAATTGACATGCACTCTTTATCTTTTATTTAAGATTTGATTCTCCATTTCCATAATTTGTTGTTCTCAAAATAAAAATAAAATAAAAAAATAGATATCTGTAATGTTTTTCCCCAATATATATCCTATCATGCACATTTATTTGAATTGAAAAAATCAATGTGAAGATTATGCACATAGCTTAGTAGATAAAATGTCAATTTTATCAATTTAATGATTGATGGATCTCTCACCTTGTAATTGTTGAACTAAAAAAGTAGTTAATTTTAGGGTTGTTTTTAAATATAGAAAAATGAGTCAAATTATTTACAAATATATAAAATTTTTACTATTTATCAGCGATAGACCGCGATAGAATTCTATCGTTTCAAAAATCACCACAAAATGGATATCACCAAAGTCAATATGAGAATAGCTCGTCCTTTAAAGTTGAATGTTTCAAATTCTCATACCTCACATTTGTTGTATAGAAAAAAAGAAAAAAAAAAGAAATAGAAAAAAAATATATCTTAAAAGAATGTCTCTCATGGCACTAAATTTAAAACATAAAATTAAAATAAATCCTATAATAAAAATAAGGAAAAATTATAGAGCATGTTTCTTAAGCTTTGTGATTTGTTTAAAAAATACTACTGAACTTTTAAATGTTTTATTAATACCTTTAAACTTTAAAAAAAAAAAAAGTTCAAATATACTTCAACGTTAGTATATGAATAGAAATCGTTGATGCTTTGTTTTAAAAAAACTTTCAAAAGTTACATTAATACTCTCAACCTTGAAAATAAAAGTTAAAAAATGTCTTTAACATTAGTACATATATGGAAGAAAATTCTCTTTTCTATTTATCTATGGCCTAACACTTCCTCCTTTCTCATTTTTTTCTCTCGATTCTTCAATACCCTTTTAATCATGATCTTCTTTCATTTCTCACTCCCTAAAACTTCTCTCATTTCTCTTTTTCTCTTCCTCTTCTTTAATATCACAATTTAAAATAAACTAGAGGAGCTCTTTCATTTTTAAGCATGTCTAAATATTAAATATAAGAAACTTCAATATTCAAGCAACCAAAATTGGGAAAGAATCAATTTGAAAATAACTCATATGTAGATGTTATTTTTGCATATTGATACTTTTATTTTGTTCTCATACGTTTAATTTTTATACCAATTTTTTTACCAATCAAAGAGGACCGAAAACTTCAAGTTAAAGTATAAAAGCCCAAACAATCCCAAAATTAAAAATCTCCCTTCATAATTAAGCAAAATGATGAAATCGCCTAATACAAAAATGATCGACAAAGGAACATCATCTTGAATTATTGGGGAACTTAAAGAACTGATCATGACAAATAGACTAATTTGAACCGAAAAAATATCAACAAAATCTTCATGTTTATAAATTTGGTAATGCACATGTTTTCTTTCTTTTCTCTCCCACCGATTTGTCTTCAAAATTATGACCTAAATTCTCAACGTGTCCCTTTTTGTATATTAAATCTAACGTATTAACTAAACGTACAACTTTCTGATTTTATCAGATCCTTCGTTTTTACAAGTGCATGTCAATACTATTGAACCAAGCTTATTTTGACATTTTTATACTTAAAACCTATTCTGCATTATCATGGAGATTTTATTTATTTATTATATCATGTATATTGGATAATGTACTACCGTGGGATGTCTTTTTTTCCTCGAAATTCAAATTTCAACTGCAAAATAGTATTGTTAATAAATGTACCGTTTATGAAGAACGTGACTGTGCTTATGTATTAATTTAAAGAAAAAACAAAATTCCGAAAAAAAAAAAACTTTTATGATTCACAGAATGGCCGTTCACACAGTTCGCATGCAATTAATGCCGTTGAGCGTTTCACATTTTTTCTCTTTTTGAGGAAGTTTCACATTGGCAGTTAGACTCCTCGTAAACAAAAAAAAAATAAAAAAAATAAAATAATAATAATAATAATAAAAATAAACAAATTTATTGTTTAAGAAAACAAAAATAAAAATAATTTACACTCTATTTTAATTTTTAACTTTCTTTTCACAAAGTTAATAGATTTTTTTAGGAAAATTACTACAAACAAAAAAAAGATCAAATTATTTACGAATATAAAATTTTTTTTACTATCTATCCGCGATAGACCGTGATAGAATTCTATCGCTATAATAAAATTTTTCTATATTTATAAATATTTGGCTCCTTTTAAAATACGAGCATCTATAAAACAACAATATTTGGGTTGTAAGTTTTAAATCTGTATTATAATTATAATAAGTTTTTTTCTTTCACAAATGAACATTATTAATAAAGAACTTGAGGAAAATATTCTTTTTAGACAATAGTCTAAATATTCATTTGGTTACTAAATTTTAAAATGTTATATTTTTATTTTTAAATGTTGAGTTTAATTTTCTTGATTTGTATATTTCAAAATGGGTGACAAATTTACTTTTAAATTTTTTAGTTTAGTTTTTATTTTGTCTCTAGATTTCAATATTTTTTACTTTTTACTCCTAAATTTTTCTAATGTCACTTTGATCTTTTGTGTATATTTTGAGTTAATTGATTTAAAATAATCATGATGTGAAAGTTTTAAAGCTAATTTTAATAGCGATGAAGAATTAGTGAAAACTAATTGATAATAATTCTTTTAAGTTATTCTAAAAAAATCTTTTAAATTAATTAATAGACCTCAATACTAAGGACCAAAAGTGAGTATTTAGTGACAAAGTGAGCATAGGTCAATGACAATGGACATAAATTTTCTCCATAGAGGTCGAAGGTTTGTTCTCCCAACCCCGCAATTGTTGTACTAAAAAAAAGAATATTTAGTAAAACATCAAGATTAAAAGTGTAAATCTTGAAAACTTAAGACCAAATGGAAATAAAACTCAAAACTCTAGAGTAAAGAATGTAATATTTTGAAACTTAATGGATCAAATGGAATTATAGAAATTAAACTCAAAACTTAGGGTCAAAGTGTAACAAAACTAAATAAAAACTCTGGAAGCTTTTTCTTTTTATAATCATAGTAAATACTTCCATTGTTAATTACTTTTTTGATAGTTTAGTGACTTAAAGTTAACCTTTCGAAAGTGTAGAAGTAAAATTATCTTTTCATAAGGTTTAAAAACTAAAATAAATTCATTAAAATTGTATAAATTAAAAGAAAATAATCCTTAGCCAAAGTGAGCTTAGCTTAATAGTAATTGATATGGTCTTCCTCTCCAGATATTGAATATTTTCGTTATTGTTGTAAAAAAAAGAAATAAACATTAACATTCTAAATATAATGAAATAAACATTAATGTTGGTGGATTAAATTAAAATTTAAACCAAATTTAAATTAACGAGTTGGAAATATTCACCCAAGAAATTAGAAAAACTTCTTCACATGATTCGTACTTATAAGTTTAAATTAAATTTAACCATAAGTAACATAAACCCTAAAAATTAAATAGAGGAATAATAATATAAATACAGAAATATAATTGAAACATATTTCAAATATATTGTCTGCTAGGGTTTACCCCAGCAGCTGCTCTTCTTGCAAGAAATAGATTGTCTTTTCCCTTTCACGTGCAAGAGTAAATGATTAAGAAAATAATTCAGATGCATAATAAATTAATCAGAAAAATAAATATAGAAGTTAGAAAAAAAGGAAAAATACATTTTGGATCTTTAATCTTGGGTATAATTTCTATTTAGTCCCTAGATTTTAAATTGTTACACAATTATTACTTAACCTTTTTAGTTTGGTTTCAATTTAGTCCATAGATTTTGAGATTTACATTTTTAACCTTAATTTTTTTACTATATATTCATTTTTTGTCTTTAGTGTTAATGTATGTCAATAAATTTAAAATAATTAAATGAATTATAATTAATTTAATTTTGCTATTTTTCATCACTTTTAAAATCAAATTTAAAATTTTACTTTATAATTAATTAGTAGACATTAATATCAATGATTGAAAATGAATATTTAATGAAAAATCGAAGTTAAAAATGTAAAATTTTAAAACTTATGGACCATATTGAAACAAAACTCAAATCTTAAAAATAAAATTATAACATTTTGAAACTTAGAGACTAAATTAATATCTTAATGTGTAATATTTTGAAATCTCGATACAAATAGAAATTAGACAAAGAAAAAAGTATTTATTCCTTAAAAAAAAAAATTAGATAAAGAAAATGACATTTGGCGCCGCGTTTGCCATCTAATAATAGTAGAATAAAGGAGCAAAATATAAACAAACAATAAATTGAAGACTAAGATTAAGTGCAATGCAAGGCAACATTAAACTATATTAATTTATTTTTTCAAAAAAAAAAAAAAAAACTATTACATTTATTGGCCGCCATATCGGCCATAGCAGCAGGATGTTGATTGTTGAGCAATAAATCATGTGTCCGACATTCACACATAATATAATATATATTAGTTACATACATTAATGTAAATTTTATAAATTTAAATTAAGATGAGTATAATTTAACCTAACTAGTATATAGATATATTAGCGATCTAGAAGTATGTAGTTCAAATCTTCTTAGTTTTATTATACTAAAAAAATTTATCAATTTAAGCTCGACTGTTAATGTTTTTATTTTCTTTCAAAAATTACAATATTACCTCTTGATCTTTCATAAACAATTTAAAACTATTTGTCGAATAGAAATTGTTTAGAATTATATTTGAGATGGAAATTGAGACCTGAAATGATATAATAATGACATCTAGAATATAGTGGCAAATTAAATTTCGATTCTAGGTCACTACCACATCATTTTAGGTCATACTTTTCATATGGAATTTTAAAGAATTTTTATTCCGATCATAATTTTGAATGGTTATGAAATGTTATAGGCAATATCGCAGCTTTCCAAGAATGTAGATATTTATTATATATTTTAAACAAATTGTAGTGTCCAAAGAGAATTTTTTTAATAATTTAATCAACGTTAAATTATTATTATTAATATCAATATTGTCAATATTTTGTTAGCACATCGATTTCATATTCGACAAATTTGAACATTTTCTTCGTATTCTACCGTGTTTGGAAATTCTATACTAGATCATAGTATTAAATTTCCATCGATATGTCGAAATTTTCATCGATATTTCCATGTTTCCATGGGTTTGATATCGATATGAGGGGTGAATCGATATTTCCATCGAAATTTTGGTAAAATTAAGACCTCGATATTTCCATCGACATCGATATTTTAAACCTTGTACTAGATTACTCCATTATTTATGACATTCTGCAGTATATTGTTTTCTTAAAAAGGAAAAAAAAACTCAATCCTTCTGAGTTTTTAGGCAACTTTTAATGCTCATGTGAAAAGCAGGGCTCAATTATTGTAGTTGCTAGTTCTATTTGGGAGGCTTGAATGTAATCAGGATTACTGAAAATTTGAGAATGTTGAAATACGTGAGAAATCGAAGGTAGAATGAAATTGAGATCGTAAAAGGTGAAAATGGTAGGAAAGAGGTGGGAACAAAATGAATTTGGTATTACAAATCAAGCAAAAAACGTTCAATCCAAACATGTATTTTGGATTACATTATATTACCAACTCATTCCACTACGACCCCCCAATAAGCCCTTTAGTATTCATCAACGTTCTGTAATCGCAATAAATGGTGGGCCCTAGCACGAAAACTGCATCGCATTACGAATGAGAGAGTGACCAATCTAATTACCATTGACCATTACGCGGTATCCACATTCCACTTTTTGTGTAAAGCTTTCAAGATTTTCCATATTTTGCCCTCACACGTCATCTATCCCATTTAATTACCATCAAGTTTTTGTTGTGTTTAAAATCGATATCTCTGTATATAAATGATTGTGTAAACATGGTCTTATTGCAATTTGTAAAAAAGTACCTATAATAGAATAGGAACAAATTGAGTTATACTGTTTGCTCTAATCTCAATCCTAATTTACTATTTTCATTCTTATATGAATATATTTATAATTAAAATACATGGTTCATTTGAAAAGCTAGACCTACTCATGAATATATTAAGTCATTAGATATATATATTTTAAGTAATAAATGAGAAAATAGTTTGAAGTCGTTAGATATATTTATTAAGTAATAAATGAAAAAATAGTTTGAAGTCGTTAGATATATATTTTAAGTAATAAATGGGGAAATAGTTTGAAGTGGTTCGATAATGACTTGTGAAAAATTATGTTTGATTGTTAGGTAGTCATTGTCTTTTTTTTTAATGAAAGCATGAAAGAATGTGATTAAAATTTATATTGTACTGTCATATGTGGACTTAAAATTATTATGTATATCGTTACATAAATATATAAAACTAGACCTATTGATGAGTAAGAAAATATTAATTATGAAGCTTGATTTTCTTATTTTTTGAATAACTAAATGGAAGAATAGTTTTGAGACGTTAGATAGTCATCATCTTGAAAGATGTTCAAAGGAGAGTGACAAATAATTAATTTGTATTCTCAATATTTTTTCAACACTTTTTTTAGTACAACAAAAGGAGATAGGAGAAATTTGAATTCTATATCTTAATTTATATGTTTATAAAGAAATAGTAGTTGTATCATAAATTTATATCACTTGATCTCTCAAGTCTCAATACACCGAACTATTGAATACTATAACATTTTGATTTCTGTGACCAACATATCATTCATATTAGTACCATATATGTTGAAAGGCTATTTTGATAAATGAACTAATTAAGTTGAAAAAGCGATAAGCTACCTCACCACTCAAATCATGAATGTTAAACAAAAAGTATTAACCTACACTTTAACAATTGGAAAAACAACATGAAGTAAAAGAGAAATTGCATACAGAAGTTGGTAATCCAGTTCGGCGATAAACCACCTACGTCTGGGGGTAGTGTACCCAGAAAGATAATCCACTAATATTGAATGAGTTAAGCATTTACAACAAAATACTTATCTGTAAAGTAACCACTTCTACAATAACTCTTGCAGAGCTTAACTCGCAATGCACCTAGGCTCCTTCTAGATGTGAGACTTCCTCTCAATTGTACTTAGATTCCCCTAAGTATGGTAATATTAGTGATGAACACTTCGGCTTCCGATAGCGTGTGAGACTTCCTCTCGACTTGATTATCCTCCTCTTGACTCAGTGAACTCCCTTCACGTGAGAACTTAGGTCCTCCTAAGTCTTGAGAACTCCCTTCTCAATTTGCAATGCTTTAGGCTCCTCCTAAGGCTTGAGAAATCCCTTCTCAATGAATGATGTCTTAGGCTCCCCCTGAGACAGTGAATATCTTCAAAGTTTTAAGAACTTCAATGGAAGAACTATCACAGCGGATGATAAGGAGCAAATCTTGAAATCCAATAAATCACAACTTCGGCCACCAACCATCAAAACTCTTCTCAAGAAAATAAATTGATGCGGCAACCCTAGCAGATGACCTGACTTCTTTTTTTAACACACGATTTCAAACAAGGAAAGAGTTCCTATAAAAATATTTTTCTTTATTACAAAATGCGCATCGCCAAAAAAAGAAAATATCTAACAATAATCTTTTGCCGAGAAATTCCAGTTTATGAGATACAAATAATCTTCTTTAACAATCCAGATTAGGAAAGACGAATATTCTCCCGAAAATAAGACATGTCAGAAACAGATATTAAAGACATTATTTGAGACATCCAAGAAAACCATAAAAACACAACCTTATAAAAATATAAAGTCAACCACCGAATCTCCAACATAAGTAACTATTGTTAGTGAGTCTTCTATGGCCCTCAATTGGGATTTAGAGATGTTCATTTTTTTTCTGCGGGACCCGCCCCTAATGGAATGGAGAATGTGGAAGGGAGTGGGAGAAAAAATTCTCCACCCGGCCATTTGCCTCTTTTCTAACTTATAATAATAATAATAATAATAATAATAATGGTTATTATTATTATATTTAAATTTCAAGTTTTATTGTTAATTGACCAAAGTAATGGATATGTTTTAATTCAACGTTCAAATTTAGATTATATATATGAATAATTTGATAGGTAATTACTTTCTTCTACTAGAAAATTTGAGTCATTTATCTTTAAATTCAAATTATCCTTGTGAAATTAATCACATAAAAAAATAGTGAGAAATTAACTTTTTAATAGCGATTATTTAAGCTAATTAATAAAAAAAATTAAGAATGGAAAAAAATTTCCCGCAGAAGACTCGATCCCATGAATTCTCCACGAGAAATCCGTACAAAATTAAATGGGAAATATAGCAGGGATGAGGAATGAAATGGGGAAGAAAAAAAGGACAAGATGCCATTCCCGCCACGTGAATATCTCTAGTTAGATTTCGATTGAATTTGATTTGTGAGCTATTTGGAATATTAGGACAAGACCCATTGTTAAACAACCCATTGGACATAAAGAAAAAAGAATTCCAACAACTAGATTAATTATTTGACTAAAACCAACTCTCAAACTTGCCAAAGCCAACAGATTAATTTTACATTTTATGAAGCCAAATTGACAATATTCATTGTCCAAACCAATTGAATTAAACTCAATTTAGTTGCTTTGATCAAATTACTTTCATTTCCACTTGAATTATTACAAAGTTAATTTTCTTCTTTGGGTATTTTGTTTATTCTCTAATAAGACTTAAAGTTCTTTCAACATCATTACATATTAGCTTGATGTAAATATCTAGCCAAAATGACAGCCTAAGCCTAAGCCAACCAACTATCAAGATATTTAGAAGAGGTCTTAAAATATGAGAATTTACAATTTAGTTCCTTCCCCTTACAACCCTTTATACATCCATTTTGGGGTTGGATATTTCTGTTGTAGTATACAGGTAGGTACTCACATTCTAAACAAAATAAATATTTAGTTGGTTAGAAATGCTAACAGCTTAAACCTGAATCTCAATGCCAGTCAAGAATTCCCGAAGCTCTCGTCGAAGCAAGAAAACAGTTAGCACCAGCAATGGTGTCAAAACTCGCTGGTACTTCCAGCCCACCAAAAGGAGGTCTGCAATGGAGATTTTGCCTCTGCTTCTTTTCAGCTGTCATTCATGAAGCCTTTGATGGACTATGATTTTTTGAAAAACTTAGCAACTTCCTTGTATAGATTTTCTTCCTCAAAGGGTTTCGAGACGTAGCCATCCATTCCGCATTTCAGGCATTCGTCATACGTAGCATGAATCACGTCTGCAGTCATTGCTAATATCGGCATATGCCACTTGCCTTCAGCTGCAGATGATCCTCCTTCGTTTTCCTTGTTCTCCATCATCCTGATAAGACGAGTCGCCTCAAACCTGCAGTTTCGACAAAACTATACTAAAAAATTTCTCCAAAACTATACTCAAAATTTTCTCCAAAACTTCTCATGTTCAGATTAGAAAAGATTGTTTGAAAGCGCTGTTTTGAGAAACATTTTTTTGATTCAAATCAGAAGAGGGTTCTGCATTCCATAATAGCCCTTATATTCTGACTCCACTCCAGTAGTCTCAAAACATTTTAGACTAGCTTGGTTTGAGTTAATGTTTCATGAAATGAAGAACTTTGCCTTTCTAGTTAAAGACCTGCAAGATTCAGATTAAAAAAAAATGAAGAAAGCCAGTTAGAACATACCCATCCATTTCGGGCATTTGAATATCCATGAAGCAAGCATCGAAATTGTGCGGTAGCTGAAGCAACTTCAGGGCAGCTTTCCCGCTATCTGCACACTCAACATCTGCACCGAATTTCTTCAGAGCGCCTGCAGCGACCCTACGGTTTACTCTGTTGTCATCAACAATTAAGATTCTCTTGCCACAGAGAAGGCTCTGGAGGAAAGCAGAACCGTTTGGTAGGCCTCTTCCCCGTCTCTGATTCTTAACCCCAAGTACTTGTTGAAGACAGGCAGCCACCATACTTGCCCTCAACGGTTTCATGATCACGGTGTCTGCAAAACCTGCTGCTCTTGCCTTGTCTAGTTCTGCAGTGGTAATATTTGTAGCAAGAAGAATCAGCTTTGGTAACTTAAATGAACTCCCGTTCAGTTTCCAGTTCAGTTGATGAATGATCCCACATTCCTCGTCGGACTTTAACGTGTCTTTTTCAACTAAGATCATATCTGGAAGAATTGTGCTTCTGCAACATTGAGCAAAATAGTTCCCCTAAGAAAGTTGCAACAGAAATCATCTGTAGAAAGTTTCACTAAACAAGCAGACTACAATACTTGGTGAATCTAAGGTTAAAAAAAGAAAGATAACATTGAACAACACTTTGAAATATTTCCAAGATTTTGAGTTCTCATTTGATAATGATTTCATTTTTTATTTTATTTATAATGATAAGGACAACGAAACCTTCATCTATCTCCATAATAGTATAATATCCACTTTGGGTATAAATCTTCATAATTTTGCTTTTGGAACTACTCAAAATGCCTCATATCAATAGAGATAATTGTCCTTACTTATATACCATGAATATTTTCCTTCTCTAACTAATGTGACACTTTGTTTGCACCTAACAATTAAGAATTAGCTAATGGAAACTAGGTGTTTACCTAAGTTCTATTTGTTTAGGTCATCACTTTTTGAAAACACTAAGCTAATTTTTTTTTTTTTTTTTTTTTAAATTACACTTTATAAAGACAGAAGATTAAAAAAAAAGACCTCGCTGTTTTCAAGTGTTCAAACTTACAATTGAGCAAACTGAACTGAACCCCTTTCCCAATTACATTAACAATCTCAAATATCTTACTGGAAAAGATTATTAGCCAAAGAAAATGTGAGCACAAAATATTATGGCTTACATTAATCAAAGTAGCAATAGCGAAGTAAGGGAGGACTGGAAAAGGAAATACCAGAAATACTCCTTAAAATTTGGGAAGTTCCAAAGCACAATAAATAACAGCTTAAATCCTATTCTCTTACTTTCATGCTTATTCTATTTTAGTTTTAAAACTTTCAAATAGTTTCTTTTAATTACTAAACTTTGTATAACAACCATCTTGAAAAAGAATTACTCGACATAAACTTTGGCATAGCCACATTTTTTTGTTCCTCGCTGAATAGATATTGATATATATGTAATTAAAGCCACATGTAGTAGGTTTGATATGGGGTTCTGAAACATATACAATTTTTGTTTTCAAAATGATTCAATGGAAAATCAACAGCAAAGGTTAAAATATGACTACTAAAAATAAGTATGAGAGTTCAAGGATGAAAATGACTTATTTAACAAGTCATTCCACTCCTTTCAATATTTCTAACTCAAGTTAAAACAGAAAAAGAATAAAATTAAAGGCCTTACCCTCGTACTGTGGATCCATTTTCTCTGCATAAAGAAGCTGCCATGTTGATGCTACTGGTGACTTCAACTATAATACCAAGTCTCTTCAAATGATATCTGGTTACAGAAGCTCTAACATGCTTCCTGTCAACTATTATTGCTTTCATTCCTCTAAAACTGGGGGGAAGTTCTTCAGAGCTGGGTTTTTTCATATCATTGATTGAATTTTTCTTACATTTTCCTAAAACAGCAGTGAAGGAAAACGTGCTTCCAATCTGAGGCCGGCTAATGAAGTTGATATGACCACCCATTAGTTCAACTAAACATTTGCTGATACTCAAGCCGATACCAGTCCCCCCATAATTTCGGGAGGTCGAGCTATCTGCTTGCATGAAGGGCATGAAAACTCGATTTTGGGCATGTATGAGGATCCCAATTCCAGTATCCTCCACACTTACCATCAAAGTAACATGACCACAACCCTCATTGGTAACTAATATGTTGTTTGGAGTGGCATTCAACTGGAAGTCCTCATCAGCAATTAGATATTTAAAGTTATCCCAGCCGTTCTGATCATCGGCTGCCTCACATCCACTCAAAGTTTGAAATTCACGACCACCCGATATGAATAAGTCACCGTCAGATATTCCATTGACATATTTTGAGTCAATGGAGCCTTTTGAGTGCTCAGCTAGGTGTACTTTAACAAATATATGTCCCCTTTCAGTAAACTGGAAAAAAAAATGGAAAGGCTCTTTTTATGCTGTCTCCAACCATTTATACAACAATGCACTTAAAACACACACACACACACACTCACACTGCACTGGTAGAAAGAAAACTCGACTTGTTTGCAGAAGATGCACTAAGATTCTGTAAGTTTTCATATTGGAATCAAATTTGGAAATACACTCAGGAAAAATCCACTCACCTTAACAGAGTTACCCACAAGATTTGTTATAATTTGTCTGAATCTTCCAGGATCTCCAATAACAATTTCTGGAACTTTATCAGAAACAAAAACTGCCAGCTTCATTTTCCAAACAGATGACCAATTACGGTTGAGATAACCATGGCAAGAAACAAGGAAGTTATCAATTAATGCGACATGTAACAAATAACCAGCATTCACCAAACGTGTTTATTTGAAAAATAAATTATGTTCATACAGCTTACCTCCAGACCCTTTTGTCTGGACTTTTCGGAAAATAAAGATAGCACATCATCGAGTATTGATCGAATGTCAAATGGAACTGCTTCCAGTTCTAACTTTCCTGCTTCAATTTTTGCCCGGTCAAGAACCTCATTTATTAATGCTATCAGTGCCTTTCCACAAGCCTGAGCAGTCTGAGCATAATCCTTCTGTGTAGAACTTAAATCTGTATCCAGAAGCAGAGCAAGCATTCCTGAAATTGATGCACACAATGGTATAGAAATCTGAGTATCCTTGGTATATATAAAACCAGCCAATTTGGCAAAACCAAAGCTTGACAGGAATATACGCACCGAGGATTCCATTCATTGGTGTCCTAATTTCGTGAGAAACAGTTGCAAGAAACTGAAACCAAAATAAAAGAGAGAATTTAATCAAGAGAAGCAGCTATCATATAAATGGGTCAACATGTTTAAAACATACAGAAAATTCAATGCATAATAACAGATGAACAGACGTCTTCTGATTTTTTCTCACAGATAATCATGGGTGACTTCCAACTACCATGCAACTCAACTAATCTCACATGACATTGGCAGCCGAAAACTGTTTCCAAAAGGAATTTTATGATAGAATTCAACTATTATTTATAACGTAGAGGTACATATCCAATGGAGACCGTGCTCTCCACATTTCCAAGATTGAGTCAAAAGTCAAAAGATGCCCCTCCTAAATGACTTGCATGTTTTTATACTCTCTCAAATCTTACCTGCTCTTACATCATAACTAACTAAATACACGAGTCTCACACACTTGACACAACCCTTCTAACACTCTTCCTACGCCACACATTAAATATTAGGTCTATCAATTAAACCTCTTAAGTAGGTGGTCATTGTAATTTAAATCCATGATCTTAAAGAAATTGAATTCACCATTTATCCTTTTGACTACTAAGCCATAATGCAGTGATCTGGAAAAGAAATAACGGGGCCATAATCAAGATGTTTATATGTTTATGTTTCTGTATAATGAAGAGATTTATTTTTGGCTACTCTATTCATTTAACCTCATATTATGCTCTCTGCTCGGTACTAGACATTAACAAGGCCATATTTCGCTACAATATGCATACCTTGAACATAAAGAATCTGATTCATTTTGAACTTTCATCCCAACTATACTTGTCTCTCCCCCCAATTCCATTTCCATCTGTTTCCTTCTCTCTTCAAGTCTCTAATTTTTTAATTACTATAGGACCTTATTGATGGTACCTGGGATTTTGCTACATCAGCAGCCTCCGCCTGACCTTTCAGTACTTGCATCTCATGAAAATCATCTTCAACCTTCACAATGTGAGTTGCTGCACCATACAAAATATATCCAACTAACAACCCGATCACGAAGAATAAGAATGCAGTAGTCAGGGCAGTCCAGGATGTGGGAGCCCTCTGCTGATATCTGCACCATATCCACATGAGGAAAGCCATAAGTCACAGATGCAACAATCCAGATTAGAGAAGTAACTAATATGGCAGAATCCTTTACCTACAAATCATCAAATGCTTCCTGAATGGATCTCCAAAATCAAGGCTACTCTCATGCAAAAGAGACAAGTCACCATCTTGATATTGATGACCATACATGACGAGGGGATCTGAAGCGTTTGTGACATCATATACGTTTACCAAAATGGCCTGATTCCCTGCAAGCTGCCCAAGCAAGTTCTCCACGAGTGACTCGACATCAAAGGCTCCACCAACGTAGCTGCTTTAAGATAAGAAACAATGTAAGATATCTGGGATATAAAATTTCCATCTCTCACATGATGCTAAAGCACAAGAGATTTGAAAATTAAGGTATATGTCGATGAGAGCCACTGATAATGCTTGACAGGTAATTCTATATGTTCTATATTTAACGATGAACAAACTAATCACAGACGAATTCACATTTCTAATTAAACTACTTCACATCCAGACTGACCCTGCTGTTGCTTCAATCCGATCTTCTTCAGTTGGTTTAGATGGCAATTTGGATTTGTAAACAGGAAATGTCAAAACAACTCCAAGATGATGAGAACCCAGCAGCCTGAAGGGGCTCGTTAAAACAGCCTTTCCTGTTGCTCTAGCCCTCAAAATATTTTCACGGTCCTCCTGGCATCACATCAGACAGAAGAAATCTACCAAATGAGAAAGGAAAAACTATACAGATCGACATCCCACTTTTATCCAATATATAAGCTAGAATAGCAAGCTCCTTTTACTCTACCTCTCCTGACATCATATCCAGTGATTCAATATACGAGACTGTTTCTTGAGAAAATATTACTGGTGCATATTCATCTCGAATTGGCGAAGGTTCTCTTTTCATTGTTTTTATCATCCACCCGTGTTGCTTTTCAAAGATATCCCTCTCTGAATGAATCACTCTTTGTGCATACGCCACCCCACTGAGTAGAGGCCGTTCAAAAGCAGTTCTGGCTGTGTATTCTGCAAAAGTTTCCTGCATTGTTATGTTTCGGGCTCATTAAGCAACCATGTTGTAGGAAAGAAAAAACAGTAAGATGCCAGTTTCCTCAAGAAAATGCAAATAAATGAACTTGTACATCTTGCAAGGTTCAGATTTCCCAGAACAGAACCATAAGAACAAACCAATGTACATAGCTGAAGCACAAACCTGATCAATAGCAGAAGGGTTTTTGAAGTAATGAAAGGTGGAAACAAGGACAGCCAACGCATGAACATGGTTAACACTAACACTGAATTGATCCTGCAACATCCTTGCCCTCTGCTCACACATGCTCCCCAACACTTCGTTCCTTCTCACTTTATTATCATCATCCATGCCATTATAGATTAACATGCTGATAAACGCCATCCCCATAATCCAGAACAGAAGATACTTTCTAAGCCAAGCCCTGTTAGCTTGAACAAATGTGTAACCCTTCTTTGTTGTTCCCATTTGCTCATTCCACTTCATAGCCACAGAGTTGTTGCCCTGCTGCATTTTCATACCCATCTTCCACAAATCTCTGCTTCGTCTTCCTCTTCCTCTTTCACTTCCTGTTCTTCTTCATTCCCCTACCAAAACTAGGCCAACCTGAAGAAGACCTAGCAACATTCTTGAGCTCACTTTCTTTCTGAAAATTCCTCTGAGACTTTCTTCTGCAATTAAACAGAAAAGCAAAATGTTGACAAGAGGAAGATCGTCACAACACCATCTGACCTGTTGGATTTAAAGTTCAGAAAACAAAACCAAAAAAACCCAACAAAAAAGAAAAAGCCCCATTCCCTTTTATAGCGCTCACCAAAACCCATTTCTAGAGTAGGAAGGAAAGACGATGAGCTGAGCTGACTCAGTAGTCAGTATCAATAAAGAGAGCCTTTCAATTCCCAGAGACAAGCCTGACTCTCAAAAGATGGGGTGTTCTTTTTTTTTTTTGGTAAAAAAAAAATAACATCCAAGGGAAAGAGAAAAGCCCACATTCCAAAGAATTCCTCGCTTCATATACTTTCTGGTCAATGAGGTCTTTGCGTAACAAAGAAGGAAACAAACAATAAAAGAAATTACAGAGCAGAAAGTTAATCATTCCCCTCTACTCCTCCTCCTCCAAGCGTGAAGTTCAGTGACCCGTTTCGTTTCCATTAAACAATCAAATTCACCGCTAAACCCAAGAAAAACCACACACGCGTAGCCTCGAACACAAGAAGAAACACATAAACACACACACAGAGAGACAGAGCAATAAGAAAACAAAAAGAAAAAAGAAAAGGGGAAAGTGGAAAGTGGGTTATCGAAAGAAACAATGCTTTTGCAGTTTTGCTCACCTGGGTATCAAAAAAGAATGCAAAAATGTAACCAATGATTTGCAGAGATGATGGAGGAAGAAGAAACTCCTCCACAAGTCGATCCGGAGTGGCTTTTACTGTAGAAATTCACATGGGGTTTCTTCTATTTCTCCTCTTCCTTGGTTGTTCTTTCGAGCTCAACAAATTGAAATCAAAATATTAAAGATTATGAAAGGATTTTCTCGGATACTGTCCTGACTTTCCTGTCTCCCTAATCGCTCTCCTTCCCTATACTCTTTTACTATTTCATACTCCCACTATGTCGTCTTCTTTCTCTCTGGCTTTGTCTCCCTTTTTTCATTTATATATATATTGTTATTATTCTTCCTCACGAAACTGTCGAAATTCTCTCTCTCCTCTGCTGTGAACTCACTTTTTATACTTACAGGTATGGCCTCAGATAACCTCCATTAACAAAACAAAAAGGAATGGAAATACCTCCAACCTGAATGGACCCAGAACCAGAAAACTCAAAATTAACAAAATTTCCTTCTGGGTTTTTATTTTTATTTGCTTTCTCTTCACTGTGGGAGTGAGAATCGAATTGGTGGGAAAGGGAAGACGAAAATCTCCATCGCAAATCTCTGTGATAATGACATGGCGACATTGCTCGGATCTCATTCCCTTTGATTTTACCTCTAAGCCCCTTCCTTTTCCCACCAATTTTCCTTACTCCTACCTATCTTAGGTTAAATTAATTTTAACATATGTTTCACTTATCTCCTTACATTTCGAATTTATTGTTCAACTTTGACATTATCTAAGATTCTTGTTACCAATTATTTCGTGATAAAATTATTTATATATAAGTGTTAATGTGAATTTACATTAAATATTGTCTTATAACTTTTACACATATTGTGGTGTTAATTTTTATTTTATTTTAATGAAAAAAAACTCTATAAAGAGCATTTTGGAACAAATTGTATAATTCAAGGTTAAAAATGAAATATTTTGAAAGTTGAGATATAAATGAAACTACAATTTTAAATTTTAATCAATGAATTTTTGTGGTGGTATCTTATTTAAAGAGTTTTGATTTTATTTTAGAATATTGTGTCACGTGATTTAGAGGACTCGGATATATTCTCTCTTAGGAGAAGTAAAAATGTGTAGACTAAAATTTGTATTAGTCTAAACGGTTTCATTGAAGATTTTTATAAACTTTTGATTTTGATTTCACAGATACTTTTCTGATCGTACAAGTAATAATTTGGAAATATATGACACATGAGAATAAGTTATTAAACTTTTGCCCTCAAGCTCTATGTTATTGAACTAACTTACTTTCATTTACTCTCATTTGTTCTATTTCGTTAGATCGTTGTTCATTAGTTTCATCGAGTATCATGTCAATTTTTAAATAGTTATGTTGATAACATTGAGACATGAACTTTTAAAGTTAAAAAAATTAGATAAAATGCAATAATTTCTTTTATCTTTATCTTTTATAGATCAGAGTGTTGAATTCCAACGATAGTATTTTGCTGACGCCTCGAATCAAACTTTTGTCGCGACATGCTATGTTTTCTACACATGTTTTGGTCTTGTGTGTCCATAACTTAAAATAGATGATCTAACAGCCGCCACCCGACTAAACATACCAATAGTCACCAGATTTATATAGGCTATATTGAGGAGTAAGCAATAATCTTCCTAAAATTGATCTCTTTTGAAGTGGTCAAGGAAGTATAGTGATTTGACTCTATAAAATATATAAAAGATAATCAAAATAATGAAAAGTTTAGTCAAACAGTCAAAGATATATGTTTTGAAGAAATCTTTTTGTATTAAATTGGATTATTTTTCATCTTTTTGAGTTCGTTAGGATTACAAGTTTTATTTTCCTCTTTAGTCTTAGTTTGTGACTTAGGTTAGTTTCACCAAGAAGAGATAGATTGGTCCTTTCACATCTTCTTGTTGGGACCCACATTTTGATTTTGCCAAATCAAGGCCGTCCAAAATCATTAATAGGCCACGTGTACAGTTGGAGATTATTCCATCAATTAAAGTTGAGTGGCCACATTTTTTTAATTTCTTGTTGATTAAAGTTATGGCAAAGTCAAAAATTGATTTTTCATTAATGGGAAAGAACTCTTCCTTTTTGTGAAAAATAAAAAATAAAAATCAGAGAGGATCTTGACCAATTACACAAAATTCTATTAATCTAGATGATTTCTTATAATTATCTACTCTTTCCTTTTCTTTTCTTTTCTTTTTTTTCATTTAAAAATGAAATGACTTGATCGAATCCCATTCAAATCAATTACAATCTAATCAAATGAAGTGAAATTTCATTAATCACAATTATTTGAACTCTAAAGAATCTAATGCTACAAATTTGATAGATAACCAATATCAAAAGACAGTTTATACTTCACTGATGAGTTATTTGGATAAATATTATTTACGGATTTTTTTTTAAAAAAAGAAAAATTATTTACACAAAACAACAAAATTTTTAGATAATTGTGATAGACGTTGAGATCTATCAGTGATAGAAATAATAGAAGTCTATCACTGATAAATGGAGATACAAGTCTATCAATATCTATCAGTATTTTTTTTTGCTATTTTCTATATATATATATATATGAGACGATTGTATATTTGTAGATTCGTTCTTAGTTGCTTACAATTGAAAATTACCGAAATAATGTACCCTTTGACATTCTTTTAAATAAATTATTGTTTTTTTTTTTCATTTCAAATCTAAATCAATATTACTAACATTGTTAGTTATCTTATATAACCATTAGTTATTTCTACTGCACATAAAAATTATCTTAAAATATCATTTTGGTTCAAATTTTAGACATATTTCATATTTTAGTCTTTCTACTTTCCATTATTCAAGTTTTATCTTATTACTTTCAATAAATCTTAAATTTAGTCATTTGAAGTTAATTTTTATAAAAATTGATTAAATAATCATTATTTTTATCATGTAAGAAAAGATATTTGTAAATGTATTTTCAAAATTTATAAAAAAATGTTAATACAAGATTTTTTTAAAAAACAAAATCAATAATAAACTAACAACGAACTAAATTTAAGATTTTTTTAAAGTGAAAAATTAAATTTAAATATTTAAAAATAGGAAAATTACTCTAAATGACAAAACTATCGATAATATTTACAAATATAACAAAATTTCACTGTCTATCTACCATAGATTGCGATAGACTACAGATAGTAGTCTATCACGGTCTATCACATATAGATGGTAAAATTTTACTATATTTATAAATATTTTGGTTCATTTTCTATATTTAAAAATAACCCTTAAAAATATATAATTTAAATAAAACAAAATACAAAATTTCATAAACCAAAAACAATATTTTAACCTACAAATTTACAAGTTATTAGTAGTAAACAAAAATTATGTAGTTTTTTTGGAATTTTCTTTAAAATTCTTTTTTCTATTCTCATAATAAAATTCTAGTAAAAATATACTCAAATAAATAGATTTCAAAGTAAAAGTGAAGGACATAGATTGAGAATATTATTTTTTAAATGTCATTTTAGTTTCAAGACTTTAAAACAGTAACTATTTTCATTTTTTTTTTTTGTACATTTAACATTTGCCCATTCCAATATACTCGACTCCAATGCATATATTTACATAATTACATCACACACATTTAATATAATTTTTAGAAGTTTCAATATTGAAAGTTTGAAAATTAAATTAGGCACTTTGAAAATTTACAAATCAAAATGTAAACCTAAAAAATTTATATCCATTTGGTAACTATTTAATTTTTTATTTTTAAAATTAAGCCAATAAAATACTCCTTTTAACTCTATATTTATTGTTTTGTTGTCTACTTTTACTAATATTTTCAAAAATTCAATCAAATTTTAATAACTTAAAAAAATATTTTTTTAAAATTCGTTTTTTATTTTTTTAATTTGGCAGAATTCAATTCTTATACTTAAGAAAGATGCAAATCATGGTAGGAAGAAATTGAGAGGAAATAGACTTTATTTTCATAAACTAAAAACAAAAAATGAAATGATTACCAAACAGAGTCTTAGAAACTAAAACTGACATGTTGAAGTAGATAATGATGGAAATAATTTTATTCCAGTAGCTAATCGAAGTCATATTTAACTTTATTTATGCTAGATCTTGCCTTTAATCACAACACAAAAACACAACCTAATAGGCTAAATTGGGTATGGTTTATTTAAGGGGCAAATCTTTGTAAAGCATTGCATAAATGGTAGAGAGAGTTTGGTCTTATTTGAAAATAAAAGAATATCTTAGTGGAAGATTGCATGGGACCATGAAATATTGATATTCATTTTCACTAATAAAGATGCACAAAAAGAAGGCCAACCACCCCAAGAATAATTTTCTTGTGCTTTCTTCTTTTGTATACATATACATAAGTTTCAACTGTTTACTAGCATGCTCTTATAATTGAATATATTGGACAATATTCTTTCTTTCTTTTTTTTTTCTTTCACAATTATAGAAAATAAAACTTTGTATTTTATTTTTAAAACAATCTTGAACTTTCAATATTTTCATTAATATCATTCTTTTTTTTAAATGTTTAAAACACTTTCATCGTTAGCTTTTAAACAGAAATTGGTACTACTTAACTTTCACAAATTTCATTAATACCCTTAAACTTAAAATAAAAATAAAAATATCATTATCATTAGTATATGGACGAAAATGATTAGTGTCTCATTTTTAAAAAAATATTTTTGAACTTTTAAAGTTTCATTAATACTTTTAACTTTAAAAAAGGTTTTAAAAAGATGTTCTTTCTGTTAATATATATGGACAAACGTCTATCTATGTCTCATCATTCCCTCTTTCATTTTCTCTGTCTTCTCTACTTCAATCTATGAGCCAACATTTACACGTTTCTCATATTTTTTTGTCATTTTATTCAATATCCTCATAATTCCCTTATTTCGTTTCTCAATTTCTAAAACTTCCATCATTTTCTCCTTTGCTTTTTTTTTCTTCCTTTCTTCTTAAATACCAGAACTTTAAATGAACATACAGAACTAGATCCCTCATTTTTAAACATGTCCAAACATAAATATAAATATTTTCATTTTCTAATCTCAAAATTAAAATATCCCCTCAAAACTCAAAAAACCGATGAATAACCAAATATAAAAATGGACGACAAAGGAATATGATCTTTCAACATTGGATAATTTTCTTAACTAACCATTCCAAAAAAAAAAAAAAAAACTAATATGAAAACTATAAAAATATGATCAATAAATTAACCTCCATCACTACAAATTTGGTAATGCATATTTTTCTCCCTTTCCACGGGATATCCTCAAAATTATGACTTAAATTCTCAACATGTCTCCCTTTTTGTGAATTAAATCTAAACGTATTAACTCATGCTCAACTATTAATGTACAATATTGTTAAAATATTTAAGTCAAGAGGTTCCTTAATGGTTCCATTTTCCCTTATCTTCTTTCTATAGCTTATTACCTCGATTGAATGTGGTAGTTTTAGAGATTGGGGAATGAAAAAAAATTGATTAAAAAAGTATTAAAGAATAGAGGAGAAAGGGAGAAAAATAAGGAAGTGTTAGACCACCCATTGAAACAGATGAGAAAGAGAGGAAAAGTAGAAGAGAGAAGATGATGCATGGGCTGTAAATAGATGGTTTCCGTTCATATACTAGGAGCAAGGACAATTTTGCAACTTTTATTTTGAAAGGTTAAGGGTATCAATGAAACTTTTGAAAATATGATCAGGAAAATTTTTGAAATGAGGTAACACTTAGGGGTGGAAATGGTTCGGTTTGGTGGTCAAACCGAATCGAACCAAAACTTTTAAATTTTTATATGTGAAACCGAACTGAACATGCGGTTCAGTTTGGTTTTAAATTCGATTTTGCTATTTTTTTAAAAAAAATATGTATATATGTTTTTTTAATTGAAAACCGTTCGATTCGGTTCAGTTTTAAATTTTGTTTTACTCTTTAAATTAAAAACAATTTGGTTTTAAATTTGGGTTTGCTCTTTTTTTTTTAGAAAAAATTATATATTAGTTAAAAACGGTTCGGTTCGGTTCAAATTCGATTTTCAAAATTGAAACCAAATCGAACTGGAAAATTTGGTTTCAAGATTTATTTAAACCGAATTGAATCGCATTTTTCAGTTTCACTGAATTTTAGGTTCAGTTCGATTCGATTTTTGCAGTTTGAATAGTCACCCTTAGTAGCACTAACAATTTTTCGCCGATATATTAATAGTAAGAGTATTTTTTAATATTTTTTAAAATCAAGGGTATTGATAAAACTTTTGAAAGTTCATAAGTATCTTTTTAAATAAATTTAGCAACCGTTTCTATAAAAAAAAAATAATGAAAATGATATTTTTGAAAATTTAAGGATATACTAATGAAATTCTTGAAACTTCAAGGTATTTTAAAAATAAAGTGTAAAATTAAGGGGTATTTTCTTTAATTTAACATTTTTTCACTTTACAATTTTATCAGTAAAATGAGAAATAAAAATTTGAGTTACATTACACACAATAATCCCTTGATTTTGGAGTATGTTTCAATTATGCTCCTAAACTTTGCAAAGTGTATCATTTCACTTTTGAACTTTAGAAATTTGTACAAAAAAAAAAACCCTTCGAAGAGTTTTTTTCATTAAAATAATATTAAAATTTACTTGATGATTAAGGTGTAAAAATTAGAAGACAATTTTGATAACCATCTACGAATTTATTTACATAAATTGATACGAGTGCTAATGTATAATGATTAGGTAATTAAGTGATTTTAACCAAATATGTTGAGATCAAATAAATTGTGACAATGATCTTAAATTTTCTACACAATTGTAAACAATATCATGCAAATCTCATAGTTTTTTCACATTAGCTATCACGTTAATTTTGTATAATTTATTTTAATGAAAAATATTTGTTTAGAACAATTTCAAAGTTTTAAAGGTACTTTTTTTTAGTAAAGTTTCTATCCTTATCTATCAAAAGTTTAAGAATATTTTTTAAAAAAAAATTGCCACAATTTATAAATAAAAAATTTGAATAAGTTGCTTCAAACAAAAATATATTACTTCAGGAAAGAAAAAAAAAAAAAACAAAACAAAAGGTATATATTACACTTAGTAAGCTATTTTGTTCGCTTGTCCCATATTTTTAGCCATTTATTTGTTACCTGTCATTGTTTAATTAGATTACTTAAAAAAAAACTACATAGAATTATAATTTCAAATTTAGGAACCTAAATAAACCTTTTTCAATTATTGAGATTAAATAAATACAATCCACAAAATCCATGCCTAAATTTGGAATTTGATAAAAAAAGAAATTAAAATTAATATAGATTTCCACATAAATTTTTGTGGAGAGATTTTTCAAGATGGGAGATTTGATTTTTTTTTTTTTTACAATAATTGCGGGGATGGAAAATTGAACATTTAACCTCTAAGGAAGAAGGATGCTAATTACCGATGAGCTAAGTTCACTTTAACGAAATTTGAAATTAATAATATCAAAGATACAATTAACGGGCAACAATAGTGATCAAATGGATATATAGTTAATATCATAGGATTGTTTAAATATTCTAATTAATGTAATATTAGAGAGAAATGATGAAATCGAATGTGTGTGTATGTAAGTATATATGTATATAGTTGAAACTTTTCATCAATGAGATTTTTTTTTTTTTTTTTTTTTTTTTTTTAAATTTTCTCTCCTTCTTCTATTTTTCTCTATTTATATAGGAAGATTTATGTGATTGTTTTTCTTGGTATGTTAAGAATGGTGCAAGAAGAATAATTTTATTTGGGTAATTTTGAATTGATCTTAAATGAGACCAAAGTGAAAATATTTACAAATCATTAGGTTGTCAAAATTGAATAGCTTATAAAAGTTTAGAGTTTAATTGATACAACTTAAGAGACGTATTGAATTGTTTTTTTTTTCTTTAAAAAAGATAACATTATGTTACCCATCTGCTCCTACACACACCAAAAGATTTTTTGTTGTGTTGAAGCTTTTTTCTACAGACGCAACAAAAAACGTCGGAAATATTTACCATACATGGGCACATTCTTAATTGTGCCATCGAAAAAATGTATGTGGGCAGAAAGTTGAGTGGACTTAGTGGAACACACTATTTTGGATTTCTATCGATGCATTTTTTAGTTTCTGTCGACATACGTTATGTAGACAAAAAGTTTGGTATTTGATGATGCAAGGCACGTGGGCAGAAACCTTTTAAACCCACACAATTATACTTAATATAGTTGTTTTAAAAAGAAAAATACTTTGTTTAAGTCTAATATGGTGTATTGGTATCTTTTAAACTCTTCTTCATTCAAAGATGTATTTTTCAATACAATAGTTATAGAACAAGTGGGTCGTTTTATGGGATAACTTTGCCCTCGAGCTTGAGGTTTTAATTTTTTCACAGTAGTACCTTGATTGACTTCTGCTTTACTAATGACTAAATCTCTTTCGTTGAAACTCATATTGTGACTAGCATTTGCTGCTGCCGAATAAACCAATTTTAAAATTGGATAACATGCTCGATAAGGCATGAGTTCGAGTATCATCATTGTTTCTTCGTAGGAACGTCCACGAATCTGATCAATTACTCTTCGCGCTTTGTGAGGGGACATACATATATGTTGACCTAAAGCGTATACTTCCGTATATCGATTCTTTTTTTATCTTCTTTAAGGGGGTGTATGGCGCACAAGTTTAGAATCAAAGTTTGAAAATCAAATGTCTGAAGGCTTATTTGAGGGGTATCTAAAACCTGCATGAAAATCACAAATGCTTGTGTTTGTAGGGTAGAGCTTGAAAGCTTGGATTTCTCAAGCCTGTATTTAGGGTACATGTTACTTATACATGAGTTTAGATAATATGTATTTTATTCTTATTTTTTAGTGGTTGTTTTATGAACTATATAACCTTTAGTGTACCATGAATAAATTTTTATGATAATTTGAATAAAACATTAAATCTATTCATTTTGAAATAAAATTTATATTAGCAATGTCTTTTGTACTGCTAAATTAATTCTTTTCTCAATTAATTTCTATGAGAATAATGCAAGAATGACAATGATCATTTAATTATTTTTATAACAAATTTAGTTTTTGGTAACAAAGTAACAAAAGCCTTAAAATTTAGTTTTATAACTATTCATAATAAATTTAATTTTGCTTTAAATTCCTAAAATTTACACTTGAAGTTTGCATTTAATATAGCATTCATAGTCGATTCATTAAATTTTATATATTTATTTTTGAGTGAAAAATGAAGAAAAAGAAGAAGGGAAGGAGAAATTAAAGGGAGGGAGGAGGAAAGAAAAAAAAAAAACTAATCGTTGGTAGACAATGAGCGGAGAAGATCCGATGAACTCACAAAATCTAACACATGAATGTGAGAGTGTTATATTATTGTAAAATGAGAAGGCGATAATAAGAACTTTATATCATCAATTATTTAGCATAATTACATAAATAAGACATCTAAATTACTACTCTAAATATCAAAAAACAATTCGATCTTTTACCTCACCCATTTACCATTTCTACATGAAAAACCATAGGACATTTTAAGTTT
Organism: Lagenaria siceraria; assembly: GCA_002890555.2. Taxonomy (NCBI): domain Eukaryota; kingdom Viridiplantae; phylum Streptophyta; class Magnoliopsida; order Cucurbitales; family Cucurbitaceae; genus Lagenaria; species Lagenaria siceraria. The sequence continues at coordinate 7,773,244 of CM016488.1, forward strand.
TAAGATTAATGTTAGTTTAATTTTGAAGAAAAAACTCAGAATCCAAATGAGACCAAATAGATAAAGACATTACAATCTGAAACTGGAACCCACACACATATATATAACATATAACACATAACATTGCAGCATTTAAAAATCTTTAAGATTATCAAAGAGAAAGAGAAGAATAAGAGTGTGAAAGGAAGTTAGCCAGAGAGAGTATAGTGTGTGAGTGTGTTGAATAATAATATTCTCTTTAGGGATGTTTGGTTTGTCGTTTACTTAAATAAAAATAAAAATAAAAAAAAAAAAAAGAAATTGATGAGTGCCATTCAAATGTGAAGTTTTTATTGTAAGGGATGTCGGCCATGTGTCTCTCTCTCTTCATTTCTTTCTCAATATACTAATGTCTTTCTTGCGGCTCCTTTTTGGTCCAAGCCTCACCAATACTCTTACATCTAAACAACTCACTCTTGTATTATGATTGATACATTCTAATGCTTAAGTTAGTATTTAGACTAAAATGATGTTCACTCGAACTTTAAGGTAGAGTTTGTATATACCTCGACAGTGAGATGAGTCTCTTCTCTATATAATATACTCTCTCTTTTTTTTCCGATATGTATGTTAGAGTCATACCATGAATCGTTAACTGATCAATTAGTATTGAGCTTGGGTAGATAATGTTCTCTTGCACAGGTAATCGCTACGCTCTGCCCTAGTACATCCTCAAGATCTTTGGGCAAGGAGATCTTTAGTTCCTCCTCTTGGGTCTATGGCTCCAATTGGGTTTAGCGGGGGCCACACCCATAGACATGGTTTATTTTTACGTTAAAATTAGATTAGCTTTGAAAATTCAGGTTTGTACCTATTTAGTTTCTGAACTTTTAAAAGTGTCTAATAAGTTTCTAAGCTTTCAATTTTGTGTCAAGTAAGTTCCTAAACTTCAAAACTTTTGGTTTTATGTTCATTAAGTTTTTAAGCTTTAAAACTGTTGGACCGGTATGGCAACCCTAGAGGGGGTGAATAGGGTTTAATTAAACTTTTTAAGAAATATGCTCAATTTAAACTAATTAATACTTTTTAAAATAAATTAATAAAAACCCTAAATGATGCCAAATAACAAGATTGATAAAAAGTATGTAACAATAATCAATCAATATCACCACAAAAACATGCAATTAAAATTAAATGCAAAAATTAATTAGGAAAGAGTTAGAGAAGAAGACACCGTAATTTTTATAGTGGCGGTCAAACTCGACCTACATCCACCTTCCCAGCGCCTCTGGGATTTCGATTAAAAATCTCCTTTTGACTTTTTCCACGGATCAAAGCCGAACCGTTACCTTGCTCCTTTTTCGGGTTCAAGAGCAAACCCGATCCTTTTCACGGGTTAGGATCAAACCGTTACAATGTTGTTGAAAACTTTAAATCACTCAATAAAACTCTCTAAAATAGTGGGTATACAAATTTGAGCTCACACACTTGATTCTCACAATACAATAGAAAATTCTCTCAAGAAAAGATGAAAATAACAAAAATTGGAAGCTTGGAGAGAGCGAGCACAATGGTGGCCTTTTTACTAATTTTGAGAATTGAAAAGTGTGAAAAAGTTAAACAAATTTGGGAAGATGAAGTTCAAAAAGAGAGGAAAGTGGCTAAAAAATTGAATTTGATTTTGACCATTGGATTGTGTAAAAAGCAAATGAGTGGTCAAGATAAAAGTAAAAAAGTAATTTTTTTTTAATTTTAAAATCAACTAGTCATTAGACACAAACATATATAATATTAAATTCATTACTTTAAAAACAACTAGCCGTTAGACACATACATATATAAATATTAAATTCATTTCTTTTTAAAATCATTTTTTTTATTATTTTCAAAATCAATATCTTTTAGTTTATTACAATCCACCAATTATAAAATAAAACCCTTGTGTCACTTCCTCTATGGCTCCAAGTGAGACTCCTTAATTAATCTAATTTGATGATTAATTTTGGCCACGTCACCGCCTCTGTATTTTTTCGTTAACTTTATTTTGACGATAACTTCTTCGTTTGAACTCCGATTTTGGTGATTCAAGAGGCATCATAATCGTTGTTTCAAGCTCTACGCTATGGGCTGTTCAAAATAATAAAATTGTTAGTAAACAAAATCAGATTTGTTATCATCAAAACATTAATTAAATCATTAATTAAAATTAATTAATTTGAGATTAAGGGCCAAAAAGCGAACAAAAACTAGTTTAATAGATCCTTAAACTTTCAATTTTGTGTTTAATCGTCATCTAAAATTTTTAATTTTATATATAAAAAGTTGTTAACCTATTTGACATATTCTTTTTTAATTCACATATCTACTAAACATAAACTTAAAAATTGAGGCATCATTAGATAGCTATTTGATTTTTGGTTTTTGAAAATTAAGCTTATAAATACTACTTCAACCTCTAAGGGGTTGTTTGAGCCCCTGCCCATTCTATGTTTGGGGCTCCAAATATAATAGTGGTTGTTTCCAACTATTATAACTTACCATTAACTACAGTAATATTATTTCGAATCCCTCTTTGTTACAGTGTTTACAATTTTCTCCTCATTCTCTCTTTCCCTCTTTGCTATAGTTTTTATTATTTCTTACCATCCAGACTAAAATAGTCTATACCTTAAACACATACTATTATAACCTATGGACTATGATAATCCACTGACTATAATAACCAACTCAAAGCCTCAAACGCCTCCCTAAGTTTCTTTGTTTTGTTATCCACTTTCTACCAATGTATTTTTAAGCATCGAACCAAATTTTGGGGGGAGGGGGGGGGGGGAGAAGAGTAGTTTTTTAAATTTTATTTTTATTTTTTAAATTGACTAAGAATACAAGTGTTTCTTCCATAAATGTGAAAAAGCCACAATATGAAATATATGAAAAACAAACATAAATTTAAAAAAAAAACAGAAAACTAAAAACAAACTCATTACCAAACAGAGTCGTAGGTTTTATTAGACACAATGTTCATTTTTATATCTAATAGATCAATGATCAATTATTTTAATTTATATATATATATATATCAAGGATCTAATAGACTCAAAATTTAAATTTTAGAGATTTATTGAAGATTTTTTATAGTTTATAAACCAAAATAGACATAAATATAAAAGTTTAAGGATTAAACTAGTTCTTTAACCCTAATTTAATGTCAAATTGAGTATAGCTCAATTGACATATGCATATATGACACAGTGAACTTAGCTCGATAATTGGAAATAGATCTATGATTCATCTCCCTGCCTCTTTTGTACTAAAAAAAATTCTCTAACTTAATTATGTGTTCTTTGTAAATAAACGTGAATTGTTTTTCAAACTCATGCAACCCCTCTTTTAATCTCACTTTATTTGTAGAGAAAATATTATAAACAGAAAAAATATCAAACTATTTATAAATATAGAAAAAATTTACTTATATTTGAAAATTACTTTTATTTTTATTTTCTCAAAGTATTTTCTTTAAATAAATTAATCCTAAAACAAACAAAAATGCAAATCGACAATTTTCTTTCTCTCCCCTCCTTTTCAATATTCCTATCAAAGCTTATATTCAATCTACCACCCTCGTTGGCCACTATTTTTCACTCTCTTTTATTGTCATTGTCCTCTTCTTTTCCTCTCACTTGAAATGACATACAACAACTAAGGTTCCATATGCACTTCCTATCTTCCACTTCATACAAATTTTTATCTTTTGAATTTTGAAGAATTTATTGTTTTAAAAAAATTTAATTAAAAAACAACAACTTCAAAGTTTGAGATGCAATTATGGTTCGCTTGTTTTATTTAATTTTTTAATTGTATTTAATAAAGTAGTTCATTCTCTTGAGGAAGCCTTATTAATTATATACTTACTATTCATATATTTGAAATAAAAAATGATAACACGTCCTTAAAGTTATAATATTAGTTACTCAATACAGACTTTCAATATGTCTAGGAATGTAATTACCAAAAAAGAGTGAATTAAAAAGGAGTAAAGTAATTAGATTTAAAGATGAAATGGACTAAGACACGTCGTAGAAATTTAGTTATAGTAAAAATAAAAAGGATAGAAAAGAGGTAGAATATTGATTACTAAATGACCTTTTTCGATTTTTAAAGTATGGATAATAGATCAATTTTGCTTTTAGGTTTAAAAATCTATAGTGAAGTCCTCCAAGTTTAAGAAATATTTCAATTTAGTTTTTGAATTACCAACCACTATTAAATATTCAATGGAAAGGTTGACGTGGCAATTTTTAAAATAAAAAAAAATAGTAATTTAAATATAATAATAACAATATTGTTATTAGTAGTAATAATGATAATAATAATTTTTGTAAACGAAATAAAATAAATCATTCTCTTTCACTTCCTTCACCTTCATCTTCTCCTTTCCTCACATCACATACACACATTTTTATCTCCGTACTCGTTCTCACTTTTTATCTCATTCTCCATTGAACTTTTTCATTTAGTTCTATGAGAATTGAAGTGGAGATTCTCTACACAATAAAGTATTCTCTATTAGTTTTTTTTATGCGGTTTCTTTATAAATAAGTTAAATTAGAATCCAATATTACATAAATATTAAAAAATTTCAATATTAACATATATGACACGAATTAGTTATAAGAATTTTTATATAACCTGTCAATTACTATAATAACCTTCTAATATTGTCATCTATATTATTTAAAAAAAAAATAATACTGAAAAATACTAAAAAGGAAGAAACCTTTTCATATTTTGATAAGATTTAGAAATAGGAAACATAATCTTTCTTTTCCAAAATCTAAGTTTGAATTTACAAACCGATATTAAAAGGAAAAAAAAAATCCTTTTATGAAATCAACTACATAAATCGAAATTTTACAAACCTGCCAATTTCGAAAACAAATATATAATAAAAATATTCAAAGATTCCAATTTGATAATAAAACCCAATAATAAAGCTAATTATAATAAGAGTACTTTGATATGTTCAAACTTAGGAAAAAATGATGAAAACTCATAAATAAAAAATAAAGTTCTTTGAAACATTTTTGAAAATATACCCTATAGTTGAGTCTATTTAACACACACAAAAAAAAATTATTCTTTTTTGAACAATTTTTTAATTTATTCTCAACCAAACCAAATTTCAAAATTTTCCAAGTCTAAATTGATCCTTTTAAAATATTCATCCCATAATTTCTAAACTTAAAATTTAAATATTAATACAACAATATAAACTGAAGAGACGGAAAATATAATCCGAACATGAATATAATGTAATCTCTTCTAAATGTTGGTCACATAGATATTTTAGTTAAATTACATTTTTAGTTATTTCACTTTTAGATGGTAAGACATATGAACAAGAACTAGATTAGTCCTAAAATAACAACATAATTTGTTTGTTTTCAACTATGCTTATATATAAAAGAATATAATAAAAATGAGGACCCCATTATTAATTTGGATATATTCACAACAAATCCAACTCACCATTACAAAAGGACATGAAGTCTTTCTAGTTTCTACCACCAAACTCTCTACCTATTATGTGTTTATTACAAAAGTTATAAATTACTTTGAAATCCAAAATATTTTAAAATTTCAAACAGAATCTTAATCGAATCTTGAAAGCCATCTATGACAATTTTATTTTATTTTATTTTTTAATCAAAGCTTCAATCTCAAAAGAGGGTCAAACCCATGAATGCCCAAAACAACCCCACATGTTTTTTTTTTTTTTTTTTTTTTTTTTTTTTTTTTTTTTAGGTTTAAAAAATCTTCAAAATATGAATGATATTAAAATTAATCCTTCCAAATCCAATTGTTTTTTATATTAAAAAGAATCTTATCATATGGGGTTCAATTTCTCCATTTTCCATCAACCACTTTGGGCCATCCCCCTCAAGCAATTTTGAACTATAATTGAATTCCATTAGGTGTCAATGTTGATAAAATATAATTATGTGCCCTTTTGTTGTTGGACAAAAGAGAAAATTAATGGAAATCTGATAAAGTTTTTTTTTTTTTTTTTTTTTTTTTTTTTTTTTTTAATTGCAAACTTTAAAAAATCAACTTAACTTTATCACTATAATTGACTCATATATATATATAGATAAAGTTTCTTTTCTCTTTTTTCTAAGAGTGGAAATCGAAATTGAAAAATAAAAAATAGTTTAAATGAATTGATAAATTGAATCAATTTTGGTCAATTTGAATAATAAATACTTGTTAGATTGCTTTGGTATCCTTCATCAGCTAAATAAACATTAAATGCTAATTGTTGGCATCTACTTCTCTTTCACACGTAGATGAAAAAAGGTTAGATAATATTTTGCTATATGTAGTGGAGAACCTAAGATATGATTAAAAAAAGCCCAACTACTTTATTGATACAAAGGTAGAGCCCACATTAAAAATTCACATATTTTTTCCTCACTTATCAATCCGAATATAGCTCAATTTATTAAAAGGACAATTTTACAAATATAACAATCAGATTCATATTATTAGCATAAATAGCAACATTTTAAAAAAGTTATGAATATACCAAAGTCTATCAGTGATAGACTTCTATCGGTTATAAACTTTTATGGTTTTTGTGGTTTATCACTGATAGACCATATAGACTTTGCTATATTTGCAACTTTTTTAAAATGTTGATATACACTTGGTTATTATCCCTAAAATTGCTACTCATTATAATTACCCTTTATTAAAACACATATGCATCTCATAAAAGGTTAGAGGGCTAAATTCCTCTCCAAAAACTTCCCTCTTCAATTCTCAATTTTTTCAATATCTTATTTTAATTTTTTTTTCCTATTATTACTCAATTTTCTCAAAAAAAAAAAAAAATGTGAAGGTTTCATCAACGTTTTGCTCTTAAGATATTTTTAGTTGAATAAATATTATGGGTAGAAAATCAAATTATTGACCTTTAAGATACAATATAGCTGTTAAGGTTAATAATTACATAAATATGACAAGATTAGAAATTATATAATAGAGAAATAGATTTTTCATCATCCTTTTTTAAAAATACTATAACAATTCGTACACCTTTTAACATTATATTTATATATAATAAAGATGCTTACTATTTGCTCTTGATTCAACACATTTCCACTTTAGTGTTTGAATAGATACTCTTATTTTCTCTCGAGCCATAGTAATATTTTATTTTGATGAAATCATTGAAGCATATATTTATTTCTATTTAATGTTTATTTTTAAACACGTTTTTTTTTTATACCAATAGGAGAGAAGACCATGCTCACTTAAGGTCAAGCATTTACTTATCCTGGAGCTAACGTGGGATCTGCTCAAGGACTTACCTACCTGCTTAGGTAAATATTCAATACGTTCTGTGATGGGAGAGGTTATTTTTTTAGAGAAACTATACGCTTTTCAAAAATGTTTTAAAGAACAAACTTCCACACGTATATATTATCGGCTGGCTAGCTTTTATAAAAAAATAAATAAATAAAATTCAAGAATTTTTCGACTTGACCGAATAACCTATCATCCCATTATAAATAGTGTATATTTATATTACTTGACAAAGAGAATTAGATTAGCTTAGTTTTGATTAAATAGTAATGTCTTTAATCAACCTTTGTGAATCATTAACGCCAGAAATATGCTTTTTAAGTCTCATTATTGCAAATTTTATAATGGATTGATTCCTTTAATTAAGGATAAAACACCATTAATTAACATACAAAAGTCAAAATGGTATCCTTAACTTTCCATTAATATTAAAAATACAAAAAAGAGGCAATGCTTATGGGTGTAATCTTTTGATGGGACTACCACTTTTTCTTTTCGAGAATTAAAGGGTTAATACTTAAAATTGCCCAAAGGTCATTTATTGTCCCTTTTTACTATTAAAAATATATAACTCAATGTTTTCGTAGTTTAATTAATTAATTATGACATATTCTCAACCATTTTTACATGTTTAATTCATAAATAAATAAGAATATCAAATATTAGTGTCTCTAACTTACGAGTATAGATTCACATTTTTTTTTTTTATGTGATATGCTTAACCGTTTTTCTATTTTGTCATCTACTTTTTAAATAAATTCTTAAATTTTAGCTTAGATCCATCAAAGTATAACTCAATGTTTTTAGTAGATTTGAGAATTTAAAAATAATTTACTTAGTTATGATATCTTCTCGACCATTTTTACATATTATTTAACTAATAAATTAAGTTATCAAATGTTAGTGTCTCTACTTTCAAGTATAGATTCACATTTCTTTCTATTATATGCTTAACCATTATTTTATTTTATCGTATACTTTTTAAACATATGCTTAACCATTATTTTTACATGTTAAAATGTTTATTATAGTCTCTTTACTTTTAGTTTTTGTATTTAAATTTTTAATTAAATATAATATTAAAACTAATGTTTGAGTCTTAACATTATTGACTGAATTCTCTTGCTTGAGGACTCCCTTCCCACGTGAGATTATGAGAACAAGTTCTCTTTTGATATGATATCTCACTACGTACCTATTTATTTAAAGAGAATAATTCATATTAGACCTCTCACTTGCCAATATTTAGAGCATCTTTTTTTTTTCTCAATTGTTAGTTTTGTTTTGGGTTTGTTTTAAAATGATTGATTTGACATTGTTTAGGAGGACAAGCATATTAATTTTGCCACTGATTATTTAAAAAAAAAAAAGTGAATCAACTAAAAAAAAGAGTACGATTGATGCCAAAATTTAGACATAAGAGATGCACATGACCTTCATGTGACACCAGCATTGAATTCATTTGAAGGGAAAAAAGAACGTGATTTGCAAAAAAAAAAACTTGTACACTGATGTGGAGCTTGCCATAGACACTCTGATAAGGTGTTTGAGAGTAAAATTCAAATTACCTCTCTAGGAGTTATAACGATACCTTTATAGTATGGTTTGACCCGCGTCTCTCATTGCCTCCTTTAAGAATTCGATTATCAAATAACTAAATCAGATATTTCGATTCTTTAAGAATTCAATTATCAAATAACTAAATCAAATATTTCGAGGCTTTGTGTGTTGGACATGCTTCGTGTGGGAGTTGGGCTCCTTGGCCATGAATTCGAGGGTCAAGGATGGGTTGACCCAAAGGCCTAACTCTCTTCTCGCTTAGTCTGAGAAGTCTTGCCTGGACATCCGTTCGATATCTTTTTCTTACTTTTTAGATTTATTCTTTTGGTCTAAAATTACTCATAATATATACCATAATCACCAATTTTGCAACATATATTAAATACGCTTTTAATTTATTTGACAGCCTTATATCCCCCTGTTTAATGATCAAAGTAGACTCGTTTAATTTGATTTTCACAATTCCAAAGTCACAATTCACCTTGTGAGTATTATATACTCCTTTTATTATATTGATTATAGTATGATATATGCAGAAAATTATTGATATTATTCAAAAAGAGATATATGATTAAAATAATTAAATATTTGAGCTCCATGAAAATAATACATTCGACTAGAATAAAATATAAAAGTGTGAAAATTCATAACATAAATAACAGCTAAAAAGTGAAAGTTTAAAAGAGAAGATAATTATAATTGAATTATTGAATTATTATCAATCAGGCCCATCAAGGCCCAGTTAAAATAATTTTCTCACTGAGCCCATTTAAGCCCAAATTAAACACCATATGGATGGCTGCCGTTGGAATTGGGCTCAGCCCAATTGTAAACCTTTAATAAAGAAGACTATCGGGAATTTGGAGCATATCGCTTGAATTAAAGTGTACTTAAAAATAAAAAATCGAGAATTAGATTGCTACGTTACTAATATTCCACAAATATGCTAAAATTTACTAATATTTTGGCTCTATTTGGTAACCATTGGATTGCATCTTTCTTGAATACTAGAGTTCAATTTTTAGCCAAATTCTAAAAATAAAACTATTTTTTTAGCTTTCAAAATTTGGCTTGATTTTTTAAAACATTAGTAAGAGTTAGATTAAAAAAACATGACATTTGAGAGTGAGAGGTGTGTTTGTAGGCTTAATTTCAAAAACTAAAAACAAAAAACCAAATGGTTATCAAACGAGTCATTTATAACTACAATTTAATAGCAATTTGGACATTTTTAACCTTTTCTAATTCTCTCCTTTTAATTTCGTTATATTTTAAAATAAAAAAAATATCATTTTTAGATTTAGTATTAATTATATAAAGATTTTTTTAAAATTTTATTAATTATATTATATTTCATCCATAAATTTTTAAATTTTTTAAATTTTAAATTGTTTTCTTATTAACATCATTTTCGAATTTTGACTTTATTTTTATTATCTATTAATTTTGGATCATATTCATTTAATGTAGGATATTCAAATTAATATTTCCTTTATTTTAAAAGATTTCATTTATTGTCTTTCATATTTCTAGCTCAAAATTGATCATCTCTTCGTTAAGATATTAAGTATATGTCGAATATACAAGTAATATACTAGAAAATGTAAATATATATCACATATACCATAGTTTATCTTTTTTGTGTGTGTTTACAAATATAATAAAAAATGTAAATATATATCACATATATTGTTCAGTATCTAAGACGAAATATTGTAAAATTTGTCTTGTTCATGAATTTATAAAATGTGCCTTAGTTTATTATTAGAAAATTAAAAACTATAGTATTGTATATATCAAATATACCTTATTTTCTCATTTGAAATTTCTTGCCGATACTTGCTTTCATTTATGAGGGCAACAATTTTTAGATTTTTAGAGAAATTTTCTTTGTGTAGCTTTTGACAAGAAAACCATTATGAAAAGTTCATAACTGCGAGAAGCTTCCCTTGCATGTTTCTTTTGATATTATTATTATTATTATTATTATTATTATTATTATTATTATAATAGACATATGTGTAGAAAACCATTTTTTTAATTGCAATAGGTAGCACTTTTAAAACTAATAATTAAGTGTATATCAACATTTTTGAAAAATTACAAATATTACAAAATTCATCAGTAATAGACTCTTAAAACTGGATCTAAATCATATTAAATATAATTTTTCTCGAAATTTTCTCTATTTAATAGTACATAAATATAATCTACTAAAATATGTACTATTAACCATGTAATTTTCTAAGTTCAAGTATTTTAAATTAAAATTTCTTTTAAAACAAGTATTTTAAATTGAAATTAAAATCAAAATTAATACTAGTGTTTTAAAAGAAGACCAAATTTAATATTTAATGCTAGATCTTTTATTATAAGTTAAAAAAATATAATGACTTGTTTTACGAAATAACATGTAAAATTAATATAATCTAAATTCATAACAATAAAATATTAAATTGTTAAAGATGCAAAAAAAAAAAAAAAAAAAAAATTATATAAATTGAAAATTTATTAAGCTAATATTATATGTAGGCAAAACAAATACTATTATCTAATTATTTTAATAAATTTTCTCGTAAAACAAACATGATTATATAAAATGACGATTGATGATATATATTTCTTGGTGTCTATAGCTTCCTACCTTTGAAGATTTTTGTTATTTTGATTCTTAAGGCATGGACATATAAATTGCTTTTTTTATTTTTATTTTTATTAGTAATACAGAATGTCTGATATATCAAGATGCTCAAATATCTCAGGATAACCCTAAAGAGGTATTTCAAAAACTTTTGATAGGTCCTAAATCACGAGTTTTCATAAGATTCTCATTTAGTTTTTTTTTTTTTTTTTTTTTTTTTTTTTAAATAATTTTGGCCCTTCATCTTTCTCGTAAATATATATAGATTTTCATAAAAAAAAAAAAAAACAATCATAATTAAAATCACATAATGTATTCATTAAAGTAGTAAACAACTTTATGCAATAACTATATTTATATTTTTATATACATATAAAATAAACTTGATTTTAAAACAAACGGCCAGGAAAAAGATGTTTATAATCAAATATTACACTAACAAATTGATTACACTTTTAACTTAATAAAGAAAATTATAGTATAGACGTATCTGCATTATATATGATAATAATATGTTCAAACTTCAACAATAAGCCATATGGAATAATAAAAGTTATAAATTGAAATAACCAAAAATCGTCAAGATCATGTGGAGGTTCAATAGGTAGTTGAGATACGCTTACAAAGCGTTGTCTTGAAAACAATCATCAATTTTGCACTGGTTGTAAGCAAACTACAACAATCGTTCCAACCTATATAATAACTAGTTTTGATAGCACAAGAACTTCGAACTAAGTGAATCTCACAAAACTTTTAGATACATGCTTTCAACTAAATTCAAAGTAAAAAAAAAAAAAAAATTCCTAAAATTAAAATGAAATACTAAAGGAACAAATTGCTAGCAACTTATTAACTCTTCAAAATATAAAATAAAATCAAATAAAAATAACAACTAAAATATATTACAATATAACTAAATTGTGTAGTTATTTGACAAATTCAATCACGATTTATCAAATAAAAAAACTACCAATTTAACGTATGAAAATTAAATTTGTAAATGAAACATTTACCAATTTAATGTATCACTTCAAATCTGAATGTTTCAATAATGAATTTAATCTACATATATTAAATCTATTTTTATGTTTCAATATTCACTTGCAATGTTTTCTGTTTCTAATCTGTTATAAAATTCAACCCAAATCTGATTATTTAAATATGTCAGACATCAATATATATAAGAAATTATTATAAATAGAAAAAATATCAAACCATTTATAAATATAGAAAAATTTCACTGCCTATTAGCAATAGACAACAATAAAACTCTATCGCTCTATCGCAATCTATCGCTGATAGATAGTAAAATTTTTTTTATATTTATGATAGTTTGCTCATTTTTTATATTTGAAAACAACAATATATATATTTGGATATCTACAATTATATATAGATAGACGAAGATCACGACTACCTAACCATTTCGAAAAATCATACGATCCCATGTGGCTGAGTGTGTTTCAATAAATTTGTTGGTTTGATGGCTCAGGTAACACAGTAAAATTATACATCACTAATTACCAATGTCTGAACAATAATATCAATACAGTGTAAATAAATTATGAACCTATAAGTAAAAGACTAGATCAGTAATACTTTTTTTTATTATGCCTTCATGTAGTTGGTAAAATATATAAAATTAGTTCAATAATATATCAACTTTTGAACTGGATACATAATTTAAGAGAATGGTTCCCTTGTGCTTATGTAAAAATCCATTATTATTATTTTTGTAAAATTCAAAACATATAATCATATTCAAATTCGTTATGCCATATCATTTCTCAATTTTTTTTTTTTAAAAACACTCATTAATTTGATGTTTTGTAATAAAACATTAAAAAAAAAACATGACATGAATTATGTTTAGGAAATTTTTCATAGATAGAAAAAATGTCAAACTATTTATAAAAAATTAATAAAAAAAAACACGAATAGATATTGATAGACTTCCATCGACATCTATAAGTGATAGACTTCTATTATTTCTATCACTGATAGACCAATATCTATCACAACTATATAAAAGTTTTGCTATTTTACGTAAATAGTTTCTCTTATTTTTCTATTTTTAAAAATTTCCTTTATGTTTATTATGCTTAGCATTTTTGTATTATTGATTTTTTTTAAAGAAAAAAGGTAATATAATTATTTGAACTTTTCAGAAAATCTATATCACAATTTGTTCAATATTATTATGCCATGCAGCATAGCTAGCTCATATAGCAATCTTAATCTTTTCAATTATATCAGTATGGGGCCTATGGGCATTATATTGACAGAAAATTTGAATATTTTCAATCTGACAGTATATAAATTATTATTTTTTTCTTTTGGAAAAAGTAGATAAAACAGTAGTTAAATAAAGAGCAAAATAAAAATATAATCGAGTTGTTCGGAGTACAACTCTCTTCTCCACATATCTCTACAATGGTATAATATTGTTTATTTTGAGCATAAATTCTCAACGGTTTTGTTTTTTTATTTCACTCAAAAAGACTTCATATCATTAAAAATGCTTGTCTTCAATTATATACCAATGATCTTCCTCTTATATAGTTAATGTGAGACTTTAGTTGCATTTTCAACAACGAAGATTTGTTTTACATATATTTTAATTAAATGGTTGGTTACATTATATATGTGTATAATAATGTTTTATTCAGGATACCCATATTAAGGTAAGTTGAAAGCTTGATCGTTAAATTAGAGAATTAGTTCAAAATAAGATATGGATTACATAAAAAATTCTATTACTACGTTAGTACGAAAAATCTCCATACTACCTCCATTCATTGTTTGTCACAAAGGTAGCATTTAAGAATTATCTGAGGTCTACGAATTAAATGAATAATTAATTATTTAATTATTTAATGACGTGTCAAATAATGAATGAAGGTAATATATACTACGATTAGTACTATATTTTTTTTTTCCATGGATTACACCAAATAGTGACAAAGCTAGAAATTGTTGTAAGATGGGCAAAATTTTTAGTAACTTTGAAGGAGTCATTTGTTTTGTGATAATCATAGATTACTATATCATGGATATTCAGATTAACATGTTTGGATTGTGGTAATCTTAAAACAGTCCGACATCGATGAGCATATTAAAATCTCCCAATTTTAGTCATCTTGATTCCTATTGAATAGATGGATTTTCGACTTCTTTCCATCCGGCATCAATACAATTATACTCCTTACCCTTAGCCCTAAATTATTAGCCATCAGATCACTTTCTTTCTCTAGTCACTTTTAATTAGACTATCTTTTCATATACACAACTCTACTTTCTCTCCCAGTTATTTTCACATTCTTTTACTTACTTTCTTTTTTTATATTTTTTTATTGGAGTTGTCTATTCAATTTTGATCATTTCTCCATATGAGATTTATGTCGAGACCTTACTTTAAAGTTAGAGGTCTCAATGTCTCTCATTTAGTATCACGTTTCTTTAATTGCCTTCTTTGTTGAGTCTAGTTTTTTTTTTATTCTGAAAAAAAAAATCGTTAAGTTGTTTGAGTGTAGACCTCATAAAGGATGAAGCCAATACCTCAAAAAGTTGTCCAGTAAAACACCCAAAAAAAGATTTGTAATCCTTTTTGGCATACGTCCAACGATGGGATGAAGCGGTGACTGAAAGATTTTTTGATTTTTTTTTTGTTAAACAAGCAAGATTGTTATTTTATTCCACTTAAGATTTTCTATTTTAGCCAAAATGATAGCTCAACTGACATAGTTCTTGTACTATTAACCTTCAAGTTTGAAGTTAATTTTTTTATCCACGTATTTAATTTAATACTTTTGCAAAAAACGAAAAGATTTCTATTTTAAATTTTTGAAAATTAATTTTTATATTTCTATTTTCTACCAATTAGATTCTCCATTTTTTTATTTGTTGTAAATTAAATTTATGGACTTTTAAATATTTATTATTGAAAAGGTTTTTTTATACAAGAAAAATGAAGAAACAACGAAGAGTGAAAATCAACAATTAATAAAGAATTCACCCATGGTGGATTGTCTTCAAACTAAATCAACGACAAACGATGTCTACGGGCATGAATATCAAGCTCGTGAACCACAACATTATAGTGACGCTTAACAAAGTAGAAACCTTCAATGATACCTCGACGTTGTAAATCACGCAGGAAATCCAAGAAAAATTGAATCTCATTTGAATATCAAGAATATGGACCCCTAGAATCAACGAATCAATCTCAACCGTAAGAGGAAAATGCTAGCTTCCAAAGCCTTAGAAATGCCCTCATGGAGAGCCAAAGTTTCAGCAAGCTCCACATAACCAATGAGAGACTGGAGCTTTTCCATGATCATGAAAGGTCTCACCATTAGAATCATGAACAACATCTCCAATACCCACCTCACCGCTTTCAATAGCAGTATCAAAATTCACCTTCAAAGACCCCAGAGGAAGGGCCGTCCAAGTAGTCTCCTCAATTGGAGGAAGATCCTGGATAGCCTGCTCCATAGGCAAGGAGTTGGGCTGGCTATCAAACGATTCCACTATAGAAAATGCTCAAGCAACACGATCCCGAGAGAATGGAGAAAAATAACATGATTTAACATTATTTTATCAAATAAATAAGGATAATTTTTGTATCATTTTATTTTAATTGTATCGTAGTTCTTTTTATTTTATTTTTAGAAAGGTATTCAAATTCAAATTAAAATTAATATTTATTTTATAAAACGGAATATTAAATTAAAGATTAATTTATTGAAAAAAATAACCTATAAAAAACACCTTTAAATTACTAAAAAATAAATATGTTATATAAATTTGAATTATATTAAATTAATGAATAAACTACCTGAATAGTCGTAAGAGCATTATTGAAACATTATGTATATTTAAGACATTCTCAAGTACAAATCCTCCAAAACAAACCTAGTTATCCAAGTATTTCCATGTATCCATAAAAAATATACCTACAAAACAAACATGTCTAATAAATCCAAAGATATCGAACCTCTATAATTTCAGACATCCAAATTTCAGTTATCTACATTCTCCAAAACGTACAAACGATCCCTAAAGAGAGTAAACTAGAATATATCATAGGCATGTAATAACAAATTAAAAAGAGACAATTGCTTCCCACTTTATATTTATATATATAGAAATCTAGTGTATTGAAGAGATTCATCTAATCACTTATTTAAGTGGGAGGTTTAATATGATAAAATTAAATTAGACCCACCAAAATTAAGCACTAAATTATAAAGCTAACTTTGCTCTTATTTTGATCAATACTTTACAAAATCCATGATTTGCTTTTCTATAAAGCACATATATTTCTTTATATATTAAAAGAAAAGAAAAGAAAAATAATCACCCAAACAAAAGCTAGTGTTTGTTAATTGTTATCTATGTTATGACAAGACATGATTTGATGTTGTTTGGATGTATAGAAATAAAAAGTAGTGGGGGATGATTTGGAAGAGGCTTGTGGTTGATCTCTTTGAAGGGGTTTTTCACTACTCCTTTGTCTTTAGTTCTAAAGCTTCACTGTCTACATTTGTTGTGAAGATGACTAATGATATACATCTCTGTCCCTCTCAACCACCAAATGCCCTAAACTCCCAACCAAATTTTTTAAAAGATATGTCCAATGTAATTTGTTTGTGCTTTTTGTGAGATATCATGTGCTATTCTCTTCATTTTTCCATTTGTGGGTGCTCCACCCTTTTCTTCTAAATTATTTAATGGACTTGGAACCATACGGTTTATAATTTGTTCTTCAACGACATGTCTAATAGGATTGGTGATGGATTATTTTAATTTAAAGATATTGGAGAAATAAAGTTTTATGAACTCTTTGTCGATATGTTTTTGTAATGACAGCTAGACCGTGTGATTGGATTATTTATGAAACAATAAGTAATTGAAGTTGTTATTCATGAACTCCCGTACCCTAATAAAAAAACCACTACAATTATTTTCAAAAGTAAAGTATCATTTCAAGATTTCTTTTCATAAAAATATATTTATTGCTAGTTTTTTTTAGGGATAATTTTTTAAAAAAGTTTAACTTAAAATAGCCCCTTAATTTTTTGGGTTGTGATATTTTAGTAAAATGAGCATATTCAATAATTTCTCATTTACAATCTTCTATAATGAAAGTTTATTTGTCACATTGTTTTTTTTATATCTGTGAGTGTCCGAGCTAGCCTAGGCGCACATTTGACTAATCTCACGGAACGACCTGCTTGACCCTACAACATTTGGGTGTCAAGAAAATCCGTAGGATATTAAATCTTAGGTAGGTGAGTTTATTTGTCACATTTTTCACCATCAAATGTTCAAATTTACCCCATAATTTGAGCATTATCTAACAATTACAATATCTACATTTTTTCTTTGAAATTGAAGATTCAATTTCCACCTCAAATTTGTTGTACAAAAAATTGTGGAAAAATTACTTTTTTTTTTTTTATTTTTTATTTTTTTTTTTTATCTTTGAGGTTTGTAGTTTGTGTTAGTTAGAAAAACACTTAATTTTAGTATCTCCATTACCATTAACCTCAATCTTTTTTAATATATATATAAATAAATAAAAATATAATATAATAAAAATTTTAAAAATTATATTTCTCTCTTTCCCCTCACCTGCCCCTACTTGTTGACTTCGACGCAACACGACCTACTAATTTATTCTTAAAACTATGAGAAACACCATAGCTAACTTCAAACTTCAAAAATGTCACATGTTTGTATATAAATGAAAAAACAAAAATGCCTACTATAACTCTGTTCCAAGAATGATTTAATTTTTTTTTTTTTTTTTTTGAAAATCGTGCTGTTTTTTACTTCAAATATCTCATTTGAATATTTTTCAACAATACCTTTAAAAATCTTATATTCTAAAATTAAAAATAGATCTCATCAAATTATTGTTCCTACTTTCTAAATTTTGGACAGTCTAATTCCAATTTCCAAACACACTTATAAAAGGAAAGAAAAGAAAAAAAAACTTGAATCATTGCCATGAAAAAGTATTAAATGACAATGCTAGAGTATGGTTGTTGTCTCCTAATTAATAACAATTGAATGTGAGCTCAAAAATTTAAACACCCGGTTTAATAATTATTTGGTTTTTGAAAATTAAATCTATAAACATATATTGGTTAATATGTTTTGCAACTTTCGGAGTATTTTTAAAATCAAAACCATATTTTAAAAATTAAAAAATTTAATTTTTAAAACTTACTTTTGTTAATAATTCAAATGTTAATATAGTAAATACGAAAATTACGAGTATGATTCTTTTAAAAATCAAACACAGTTTGTAAAACTAAAAATAAAAACGAAATGTTACCAATCAAATTATTAGTCAATTACATTGCGATGGATGGTTTCTCCCAATAATGTCGACAATACCATAGTACACATGAACATAACTACTCACATATGTGGAGCTCTATGATTTGTAAAGATTAGACATTCGAAAGATACTTCTTTTTCCCCTTTTAGGTCTCTCTCTCTTTCATTATTAATGGAAGACTGTGCAAGAGAATAAGCGTTTTTAGGCAAAAAGATATGGCATTTGATCTCCTTTCGCCGTGGAATTTATAGTTATATCAAAAGATTCATAACAACTTCCCTCTCTCTCTCTGTTTCTTCTTTCAATTGGGATTATTGGGTTTCATGCTTTCATTTGAATAATGGAAGGGTCCAAAAATTCAACTAAAATAATGGGTTTTCCATTCTGATTCTGCAACTTTACACCATATCTTCCATCCCACCACAACGCCTATTTTCTCTCTTCTCTCTCTCTCTCTCTCTCTCCATTTATTTCCTCTGTCGAATCTTACCCACTCCATAACCAGTAAAGGCTATGGAAACCCACCTCCACCTCCCTCTTCTCTGGCCCTTCTCGCTTCTACACTCTTCTTCTCACTGCCGCTGCCACAGACTTCAACGCACAGATTAGCCCTTAAGGGCACTCCAGATTCTTCAACCCCATATGTATGTCACCTCTAAATTTCAACCCCCCTTTTCTTTTTTCTTCTGTTTTTGCCTGATTTCAATGTTGCCCCACTTCCTTGATTCTGCTCTGCTTACTTTGTGGTGTTTTTGTTTATGATGATGAGATGAAATCCCTGTCTTTCTGGGTAATGATGATGATTAATCCCTTGGGAGCGGTTTTTTTGTTTGTTACATAGAATTGTTTCTGGGTTTTCCCCTTTTGCATTACTGGGACTGCTGAGGTTAGTGATTGTGTGTTTTTCTCTGCTTCCATGGTACTTTTTGTTGTGGCCTTGTGCTTGCTCAGTTTTATGTGAGCTGTTTTTAGTATGCGAGTTTATGGTTGATGTGTTAGTTTAGAGTATAAAAAGGAAGTTACTATAAATCTAGGTTTATGTAGAGATTTGTAAATTTGTAGTTTGGGATAAACAAATACATATACGCATCCCAAGTTTGGCTTCTTGATCTCAAGTTATTGGAACTTAATCCCTGAATCAAAGACTGGTTGAGTTTATTTCTGGCTCCATACCTATTTATTGTTCTTCATTAGTTCAAATTCAAAGGTATTTAGAGTAGAAAGACTGCAGAAGTGTTGAGACTTGTGGCTTTTACATGGATCCATGGCAAAAGGCAGATCGAGTATTTGATTTCTTTCCTACACAAAAAGGAAAAAAATAACGATAAACTTGTCTATATTATATATTAGTATAAACTCTTTTAGATTGAGGGGTGATTTAACATGTCTTTAAAGCTTGAGGTCCATAATTCTAAACTACTTCTGTATCGTTTCCTTCCCATTTCTTTTGAGTAGTTCATATATTGAGCCTCTTAAATCCAATTGTTTCCAAGTTGACATGTGAGAGGAAATGTTGGATGTACCAAATGATTAAATTTAAGAAAAAAATACACGTTTTTTGTATCCCTATACTTAACTCAGTGAGTCCATGTTGACATTAAATTTTAAATTTCATCAAATTTAGCCTTGAACTTGATTACATGATGAAAGTGATACTCTCGATTAGTAAAGATTTCTTTCTTCTTTTTCTTCTTATAAGATTTAGACTATCTATAGGTGTTCTTGTGACTAGATGAGATTGTTTTTGTGTATATTTATCTTGTGGTTGTGTTAGATACTTTGTTTGGGTTTGGATATTTTGTTGTTGACCTTGCGCACTTCTACTTGATTTTCTGGTAAGGTACGACTTACAAGTATCTTTTTATTTTTTGGTGGGGGTGTTCAGCATCTTGATGGTTTGATTTTGAGTGTTTTGTAAGCTAAATCTTGTTTGGTTTATTGATTGGTTCATAGACAAGGTTCTTTAGTTTTGAGGATGTGTTAATTTCACCTCTAAATCAAGTTAGAGGGTTTTGGTTCAAGCACAATTATAAACATAAAAATTGACCCACTAAGCATAGGAGGTAATGTGAAACTATCTTCTAAATATATCCTATCTGATCAACTTAAGCCTTTGGACCTATTGGTAATTTTGTAAATGTTTCATTATCATTTAAGATATAAAGAAATAAGTTGCTTCAAAAATGGAAGATATGAATAGCATTGGCACTTCTTTACATTTTCTTTCCCAATATTATGCAATGCAGGTCCAGAGCCTGATAACTGGAAGCAACATTAACTTATATGATTGTTTTTGTGATTCTGAATACAGAAGGAAAAAGAGTGATTCTTTGTTTTGGAAGCCTTTGGTTCTTTACTTTCAGCACTATTCATCCAAATATGGAAGCTTTAAATTTAAACCTTGAAGCTGCAACAGATTCAGAGCCCAGCAGCAGTCAAGAAGCAAATCCTGATCACTCCAATACTGCAACTACCACTTCTTCCTGTCCACCAAGCTCGAGTAAAGTAGTCGTTGCCGATACAATGCCCATTTCACTTGACTTGACACTTCAGTTTAACTCCAAGTATATTGAGTCGAAGGACGATGGCGAGATTCATGGGGAAACAAGTAGTAACAAATCATCATCTTCAACAATGCCAAGAGTTTTCAGTTGCAATTACTGTCGACGCAAGTTCTTTAGCTCACAGGCACTCGGTGGGCATCAAAATGCACACAAAAGAGAGAGGACAATGGCTAAACGTGTAACTCGGATGGGAATGTTCTTCGACAGATACGGTAGCTTGGCTTCTCTGCCACTTCATGGCTCATCTCTTAGATCCCTTGGCATTGAAGCTCATGGTGCTCTACACCAAACAGTTCTAGCTTCAGATCAGAGGCCTTATCCTGGTAGGACTGTTGGAGCAAAGTTCGAGCAGAGCTCTTTTGGGTTCCCGACATTCATCGAGGACTATGATGACGATGTGGGGATGTTTTGGCCAGGAAGTTTCAGGCAGGTGGCTGCCAAAGTTGATAGCACCTTAGGTCCTTTGGGAACCACAGTTCAAAATTCAAATCCAGAGTTTGGGAAAACAATGCCTCCACCAAGAACAGAATCATCATCACCTGATCTCACTTTGAGGCTTTAGTAAGTAATTTTCTCTTTGATGCCTTCTCCTTAATGTATCAACTTTTGTAAAGTGGGATGATGTCTGCCATTGTCTGCCATCTTTTAGTGGCTCTAAGCTTATGAATTATTGAATAAATCTTCATTTTTTTTCCTCTCATTACCTTTAATATCCAAGTCTAAAATAAGCTTTTTGATCCTTTGATTCCTTTTTCTTTCCAATTTTTGTCCATCAATTCCAAAAGCTTCTATTCTAATCTCTTCATTATTTGGATAATTGAACTGATATACTTTTTCTGTCAAATCAACCGAAGTCATGTATAGTTGGCATTTGAACAAAACAATTTGCAAATAGAGCTTATAATGTAGCATTTGATCTTGATTGTGACAGCATTTTGTTGGAATGTTGATGTTATTGTTGATTGATGTGTGAGACTGAACTCAAACTACTGTTATGTGACATGAAATTTAGTTGAGGAATTTGATGAGAAATAGAAATGACAGCATATTCTTACTGTTGATAATATAACGACTCGATAATCTCTCTTGTACCTATCGGTTTTTAAGTTGGATATCGCCATCAACTTGAGCTCTAATATATGGATTGTTGGAAAAATTTGTTCTACATTTATAGATACATGTTGTATACGTATGCGTATGTTCGTACGTTAATAAATTGAATACATGTGATTATAGTCAAGTTCATGAGATGAAGTTGTTTTATTTATGGATAATTTGAATTAAGTTAAACATTCTGAATCAAGCCTCAACTTTTTTTTGGAGTGAATATTAATTTTTGGTACTATGGATGTTCTTTTATAACAATTTTTATTTTTACCTTTTTTTCTTCTTCTTAGATATGGTCATTTATACATCATTTCTTTGTTTTTTTAAAAAAAAATTTAGAATTAACTTTTAATCTCTAAACCAATTTTGAAAAACTAGAAATAGAATTCTTAATATAATTTTGGGAGTCAAATTTCTAGTTATACTAAGTTTTAAACTGAAAACAAAATAATTATCAAATCTATGGTTGTTTTTATTAAATATGATACAGAAAATTATAAATTAGTATATTGGGATAAAAACTCATCTAATAGCACATCCAAACACCATTTAATTCTCTCAATCCAAACACTAAAGTATTTTAGCTAAAATAGTGGTAACAATGACAAAATGTACGTTAATAAAAAATATAAGAGTAAAATGAGAGATGTAATTTTTTTTTTCTTATATAATATAGATAACCAAACAAATCTGTATACTTATTTATATAGTTTAGATACAATGTCTTTTCAAATAAATTAAGGATTAATAGTTATGCTCCCAAGAACAATAAATTGAATTGTTGCCAAATAGATGCATGGACGAGGTCAAATTTTTAACTAAAACCTGACCAATAAAACATAAATACTTTTTTTAAGTATAAAAACATAAATACTTTTTAAAGCACGTGAAAAGAAAAAAAATTAAAAATTAAAAATAGTCTACACATGGATTTGTAAAAGTTTCGGTAACTTCTTGACACGACTTGTTTTGCCGTCTTCTTAATCACTTTTTTGCAGTTGGTTCAAAAAAAATATTGGAAGAATTTTCATAGGAAATATGATACAAACTTTCAGGAAAAAGGAAAATTATGGCCCAATTATTTTGTTTTTTATTTTTTGTTTTTAAAAATTAAATTTATTTTTTATTACTTTTTACAATAGTTTGCATCTTTCTTTAATTACAAGGGTTGTATTCTTATTTAAATTCTAAAAACAAAAACAAGTTTTTAAAAACTTTTTTTTTTAGTTTTCAAAATTTGACTTGGTTTTTGAAAATATGAATAAAAAATTGATAACTTACATTTTTTAATTTTAGGTTTGGAATCTAGTTTCTATTTAGTCCATAAATTTCAAACGGTTACACATTTAGTATTTAAATTTTGAATTTGATTCCAATTTAATACATAAGTTTCAAAATGTTATAAATTTACTTTTGAGATTCGAGTCTTGTTTCAATTTGGTCATGAGTTTCATTGTTTACACTTTTAACCTTGATTTTTTTTATTAAATACTCATTTTTTGTCTTTAAGATTAATGTATGTTATTTAATTTAAAATAATTATAATTAATTAAGTGTCACTATTTTTCATCACTATTAAAATTAAATTTAAAATTTCACTTCATAATTATTTTAAATTAATTAATAGAATTAATACCAACCACGGTAAGTTAGTATTTAATAGAAATTTAGATTAAAAGTTTAAATCTTAAAACGTACCCATTGAAACAAAACTCAAATCTTAAGGTAAAATTATAACATTTTGAAACTTAAGAACTATACTAAAATGACTAAACTCAAAATTTAAAAACTAAATGTGTTACATTTTAAAACATAGGGACCAAATGGAAATTAAACCCAAAAAATTTTAAAAAAAATTATTTAATAATGTGTATGTATATATTTCAAAACCGTGTTGACTTTGTTGGCCATCAAAACTCTCATTTGGCATAGACTTTGATCCAGCGAAACGTGTCATTTAAATGATTACAAGTGGCAATTGATGATTGGTTTCTCTTTCTTTTACATAATCCTTTAATATATATAATGGAGCTAAGGCATCAATCTAAATTAGTCACACCACATTAGACTAATGAGAGAATTTTACATACGTTAAGAAAAATAAAAAATTTAAATAAACCATGCTTCCTTTCTTCTCTACCTTTTACGTAATGGATGCAATAATTGAATTAGAATATCAACCGATTCACAAATGGATAATTAATTAATATATATTATATGTTTATTACTTGCAATTTCAAGTTTAAATGTTTATTTAAAAAATTATAGTAACGGAATAATTTTATTTTGTGTAAAATTCCTTACAACTAGCTTGTTTGATAAAAAGCTAAAATTTGTGCAATAAAATATAGTAAAAATTTGGGACGGTTTGATTAGAATGATTTTTTAAATGCTTAAAAATATTTTTAAAATTTTTAGAAAGTTGATTCTAATTATGCCTTTAATGTTTAATTTTAGAATTTAAAAAAATTGTTTTTATTATTAGATCAAGAAAGTTTTGAAAAGTGTTTTTTATGGGCTCAAAGCATCCCCATCATTTTAAGGGTATGTTTAATTGACTCACACACACACACACACACATATATATATATATATATATATATATATATTTGTTTGTTTTTAAGAGAAATACTATTATATAAGTTGTTTTGAAAAAAAAAACATTCAATAAAACTTGGACATAATAAAATAAGCCAAAAATCATAAAAAAGATAAGGAAGATAAGTATAAGATAAAGGGTAATACTTGGGTGCATATCAAGAAGCACCTATCTTTAGATATCCCTTTTCATCACTCACGAAAAAAAAATTGTCACATGTCAAATTATGATTGAACAATTCTGCTAGGACACGCAAAGATAAGTAATATCGAGGATGCACCTAAGTATTTTTCTAAGATAAAATAGACTTGGTTTGAAATAAATCCTGGTGCCAACTAATCAGT
Source organism: Lagenaria siceraria (assembly GCA_002890555.2). Classification (NCBI taxonomy): domain Eukaryota; kingdom Viridiplantae; phylum Streptophyta; class Magnoliopsida; order Cucurbitales; family Cucurbitaceae; genus Lagenaria; species Lagenaria siceraria. Next base: position 7,798,754 of record CM016488.1, read on the forward strand.
GATTCAATTAGATTTAATCCCAACTTATTTGGGATTAAGAAAAATTCATACCTTAATCTTAGGTGGATTAAGATGAACCTTTGGTCAATTCTCTTCTAAATACTTTTGACTTCTTCTCCCTTATAGAATTCTCATCTCCGACATTGGCATCAAAGCTTTTTTTTTTTAAATTTTTTTTTACAAGTCCTATTTTCTTAAAATTATAAATTTGTCGTTGTTGCCACATGAAGGTTAGATACATTTTCCACTTTGTATCTGTGTTGGGCACATTTCAAAGTCATCACAAAAATAAATAAATAAATAAAAATGTAATTTTAATGAGTTAAAAACAGGGTTGGCCACTTTTTTAATTAGAATTTAAGCTGAAGATTACCAATCATTGAAAGAGTACTTTTTGTAAGCTCTTTAAAAGTCATATCACTTATTTATGAAGGATTCATTTCTGTATTAATGCCAAAGTATTAGGTACAATTTGAAGTCCTAAGTCAAATGCCTTATTTTGTACCATTAAACATTTTGAGAGACTCATTTCCAGATAAAGTTGCAATTAAAAAGGGGAAGAAAAAAAAAAAGACCATGTGATTTTTTTTTTTAATTTTTAATTTTTTTTTTTTTTTTTTGAGTGAAAGTAGAGACAAAAGTAGTTGGGATGAGGTTTGGAGTTTCAAAGAAATAGGGCAAGAAACCAACATGATCCATTCAGACAAGGCTAAATGTTTTAGGATAGGACCACACCTTTGAATTCAAGATGCTGCCAATTTGTATGCATCACATTACTAAATAAATAAAATATATATTGTGTGTATTTTTTTTCTTTCATATATATATATATATATATATAAGTATGGTCCTGACTATCAGATATAATTTGGAATTTTGATAAATTATTTAATTTTGTATTTCAGGTAAACTTAGTTTAATTTATCTATGGGACTAAACAAGATGTTTGAAAGTGTGAGTAGAGCCTAAATAGGCTAAACTCTAAATTTAGTTTTTTTATCTCTCAAAATTATGTTTTAGTAAATTTTACTACTTTAAGAAGTTTTTAATTGGTTAATCAACTTTTAGTATCTATTTGGTGCCTGTGTTTAAAAATTATTTTTAAAATTTTTTAAATCTCTATTAATTTGTGTTTAATAATTATTTATATTCACTAAGTCTCTTTAATGTTTACATATTATGTTGATTATATTATTTAAAGACTAAATATTGAGGTGATTTTGCATAAGTTTGAGTATCCCACATTTTTTTTTGACAAAGAATTGCGTAATGTTAGTTAGTTGTTATAAATTTTTAAATCTCTGTCAACATTGAAACTTTAAATGTTGGTGGAGTTGAGTTGGTTATTTTAACCAACTTACCCTAACTCTCTCTTACTCCAAAGTTTTCAATGACTCCACCCATCGGCCACCGCTAGTGACTATCGCTGCCACACTTCTGCGATATACTTCGACGATCAATTTTGATGACTACCTTCGTGCGGTCTCAACTCCTGGCTCTGACACCACCTCCAATGACAACTTTAATGAAGACCGTCTCTGATGATCAACTCTGGAGACAACTACCTTTGACGACCGACACCGACATTCACCTTAGGCGACCAACTTCAGTGAAAGACCACCTCTGACTCTGATGACAACCACATTTGGCAGTTAACTCCGACTATTACATCAGGAGAGACCAACTCCAACCACCAACTCTGTCGTTCATCAACAACAACTAACTCTAACGACCAACTCGACCGAACATATACTAAAAGAAAAAAAAAGGACTAGCAAAAGTGTTTTTACACACAAAATTGAAATTATTAGTTTTTAATATTTAATAGTCGCCTTTTATAGTAGTTTGACATTGAGGGATTGCTTGAGAATAATCGAGTCATCCTTATAACCCTACTTGTCATAGACATCTAGAAGACTTCTTAACAATCTTGCCACAATCTAGGAAGATGTATTGTTTGCATCTACTTGATAAGACTGACTACCTTGATTATCTTGATGAACTATATTTTTTTTTGTATGTGCATAAAATCGACTCCTTGTTTGCCACACACACACACATATTTCCAGAGCTTATTTGAGCTTATTTGATAATACATTTAATTACTATGTTTCGCTTTAAATGCTCGATTTCTATAAAATAAACAAATATGTGTATGAAAATAGGTCCATTGAATACTAAACCTAGTAATAAATAAGTCCTATGAATAGCTTACAAAAAATGTTTATTAGCCATGTCCCTACTTAAAATAAAATTGATGAACCTATTAAAAACATGTAAATTTCATAGATTTATTAAAAACAAGTCTAAAGGCGTTTCTTTTGATAACATTTCTTTTTTAGTTTTTAGTTTTTAAGAATTATGTAAGTTTCTTCAAAATTTCTTTGATATATGTTTTTACCTCTTTTAAAACCTACTTCAACTTGTAACCATGTTTTATTATTGTTATTATTATCATTATTATTATAATAAGTATTACTTTCACCTATAAACTTCATTGTTCTATTATAATGATCTACTTTCTAAAAAAAAAACATTAATATCAAAGCTAAGCTTTAAAAATTGCCAAGTTTTAACAAATAAAAATAAAATATATTTTTTAAAACTTATATATGTAAAAAGGGCTAAAAATTCAAATCTTCGTTAAGGAGAAATCAAAACCACATAGTAAATAATTTGTAGGACATCAAACACAATTCTAAAAAATAGAGAATTAAAAACCAAAATTTTATCCAATAGAATACCCATAACTACTTTTTATTAGTTTCACAATTTCTTTGAATTTTAAAATTATTAGTAAATATTAAATAACAAACTAAAGTAGTATTTATAAACTTAAATTTCATATACAAACTTCTATAAACAAAAAGGCATGTAACCAAAGTTTAGATTCAAAAACTAATTTTACTCACTAATTTTTTTTTTCTTTTTTTTAGTTTGATGATTTCTTTTTTTTATATCTTTGAGTTAAATTGATGGCATTGAATTATATTCTTTTTCTCTCAATATATTTACATTTGTGTCATTTTTATCGCTACATACTTTTAATTAACCCCTAATATTTGTATTGGCTTTTGAAATAATGGTACAAAGAATATGGTTTTTGGTGACACAATTATGAACAATATTCAATAAACAGCATTTAAAAAAGGCAATGTGAAACTTTGGAGATGGAGACTTTATAATAAACAAAATATTTGAGTAATGAATAAGTTAATGTATAGTGGTAGAGTACATATATATATATATAAATATGTTATACCAATGGAATTAGAATAAAGTGGGGAAGACTTTTGTGGAGTGGGAGTGGTTTTTATTGACATATATCAAGTGTTATATTGACTGAGACTCTTTCATTTGGGTACTTTTGAAAATAAGAAGAATTTGCTGCTCAATTATAAAAGTGAAGCATTATATATATATATAGTCTTCAATCAATGGAAGGTGGCATCTAATTAATTCATAGCTTTGGCTATTTATTTTTTAAGGATTATTTTTAAATATTAAAAAATGAATCGAACTATTTATAAATATAAAAAAAATTATTATTTATTAGCGGTAGAGCGCGATATAATTCTATCGGATAAATAGTAAATTTTTCTGTATTTATAAAAAGTTTGATATTTTTTCTGTTTATAATAATTTCCTTCTTAATCTATTTTCTAAAATTTTTATTCTTGTGGACTAAATTAGTAGAATAAACACATAAGTCTCTATATATATAATATTTCTGTCAATATTTTAGTAATATATATATATATATATATATATAAATCCAACTAATAACCTATATGCATATTAAAATTATTTAAAAAAAATATAGCTAAAAGTGTTTTTTTTAAAGAAAAATATTTTAAAACGTTCTACTATGATTTTTAAAAGTTTAAATTTAAATATTACAACATAATCTCAAACCATTTAAAGGTCAAACATATAAAAATATGAAGTCATTAACCAAAAAAAGAATTAAATCTAAACAGTACAAAAATTTGAAATACTTCAAACATATACATTAAAATAATATTAATAATTGGAGCAGAAAACAAGAAACACATTCTCACTTCTCGTTCTCGTTTAGTTAGTAGAAAAAATTTCCTCCACTCCGTCTCTTTCCTCTAAACGAAGATTCTTGTCCTATTAAGGGTCAGATTCCATAGGAGTAGAAAAAAAAATGATAATTATTCTTAAAATTAAATCATCGAGATTTAAAATAGTAATGAGTATCTTTATTCACTCGTAAAAGATTTAATTTCACTAATAAAATGATTATTTAACCTCATAATAGTTGGAAGTGTTTTATTTTTTATTTGATAATTATTATAGACATCCACCCATAATCTGACATATCTTCTAATAAATAAATAAAAAAAAAGTGTTGATGATATTAATATAATAGTAGAATGAGAAGGAGAGGTAGAAGTTAAAAGAACTCCACTATCCATGACAATAAAAACGTTTTTTTCTTTTAATTTGACAAAGTCTTATACCCGAGAAAAATATTAAAATTTTCAATGTTTTGATTAAAAGTCAAAAGATTATAATCACATTTAATAGGACAAAGCTAACTTCTAGTTCTTGTTTAACAATTGTCCAATTTAAGTTTATCATTTTCAAAAGTATGACCAAGTATTAAGACGAAAAAAAAAAAAAAAAAAAAAAAGGAATTTTCGTACAATTTCTACTAAATATTTTAAAAAAAAATGAGATAAAAGAATTAATAAACGGATCGTTTAGTCAAATTCAAAACCATGGACCATTTATATATACATTAAATAATTAATATTTAATAAAACATAAACTGTACTAAAAAACCGACTAGATGTATTATTTTGTCAATTATTCCGTAAAATTAGCAACTTATATAAATAAACAAATACAATTTTCTAAATAACTTATGAGAAAAAAAATCTAAATAAGCTTAAAATTTATTTTGTTCTAAATTAATATAACATGTTTTAAGTCACGTCCCTTCAAGAACATTCAATAAAATTGAAACAATACAGAAAAGATTAGCATGGTCTCTGCGCAAAGATGATACACACAAATCAAAAAATGGTTCAATTTTTTTTTTAAAAAAAAATCATGTTTTAAGTTAGCAGGTTGATTATATATATATATGGAGATAGTAGAAGCTTTATGCTATTTGAATTATGTTTCTTTTGGCTGAACTCCTATACTTACCACTTCAAATATTTGTGAACTATGAACAAATTATATATATCTCATTTTTGTGGTTTTTTTTAATATGTTTTTAGCATTGTTAGAATTTATGTATAAAATGCTATTAATTTGTTTAACTCCTATACTTACCACTTCAAATATTTGTGAACTATGAACAAATTATATATATCTCATTTTTTTGTTTAATAGTTTTTCTTTTGTTAAAATTAAAGTTTATATACTAATTTAGTTTTTATACTTTCGATTTTGGGTCATTTTGATCCATCTACTTTTATTGGTCGTGGCCGACCCTAGAAAAATATCAAACGGGACATGCCCCTCACAAGCCCCAATACAACTCCAAAACCCTAAGAAAAAGGGCCTAGGTCAACTACATTTATAAATACATCAAGATAGCTTTAAAGAAAGTAAGTCTATTATAATACTCAAACTCTCTACTTGTTGCATAATTACATTTTCTGACTTAAGTATCGAAGTTTGTATGGCAAATATTTGGTGATGTGTCAATCTGTTCATTTTTTAGATTATATTTTTCCTCAAATTATAAATTTATCATTATTATCACGTTAAAATTAGATGTGTTTTCTAGTTTAGCATCTAACATTTATAGTTGAGGCAATTTGGTGGGGAAAATGTGGGGAAATGGTTTTGTCGTGTGAAAGGAAAGTTGACTTGGCCTCTTTTGGAATCTTCGCTTGTCGTTCCCTTTTCCTTAAAAAAATTTCTATTTTATTTGAAGGAGACTGAAGCGCGTGAAGGGAGTAAAATTTTATTTTTGACTTTATCATCTGTGTGCTTCGTGAATGATGTTTAGTGAGGTAAAAAGATTGTTTTCTCAAAAGTAAAATTTTTTTAAGTAAAAATATATTACTGCAGTATAAAACTAAGGCTCCAAACGATTTTATTTTTAGTTTATGTTTTCTCTTAAATTTCAAATTATGACTCTAATATTTTTTTTAAAAAGAAAAACTTGAATTTTTAGTCCAAATCTAAAAACAAAAGTTTTTCAAAATTTAGTTTGAATATTTTTAAAAATAATAGTTAAAGTGAATAACAAAACAAATAAATTTATAGTTGAAAGTAATGTTTATAAACTTAAATTCTAAGAATCAAATAGTTACCAAATGATGCTTAAATGATAGAATTGTTTGTCATAGTAATAGCATTTAAAAACAGTGTGAATATCTAATAAATTATTATATTATTTAACGGGTCAAAATACAAAGGAAATGGACTATAAATCCTATTAAAAAGTTCCACTTTTTTAATTTGCTCATTTTGTTAGTTATTATCAAGTCAGTCATTACTTCATCTAAAATTTAAAAAAATCGAGTGTATTTTATTTATTCATTTTATTATTGTTTTAATGTTTAAAATGGATCGAAGAATTTGAATCTTAAAACTTTTTAGTTGAAAATACACATTTTATATCAATCATGAATTTTTTTAAGTAGTATCTAAATACAAATTTAATGGTAATTATTTGTAATTTAGCCCATATTTAGTTGTTGTGTGGAATATAACTCATGCACAATCCATGTTTTATTTTTCCAAAAAAAGAAATACTACAATAAAGGAATTTATTAAAAATATTTGCTTTTGGGTCAAATCATTCTCGAGTCCCAATTTATTAAAAAAGGTGAATTATAAATGTAATTTGTTGTTCATTTTTAAACCATAAGAAATGTTTATTAAATGACTAAACTTTTTATGTTGCATTTTAATTAGGCTCAATATTAGGTTAGATAATATGTTTAATCTCAACTTTCAAGCTTATGCTAACTAAGTTTTAGATATCTTATAAGGTTGATAAATTTTTATACTAAAAAAAAATTCATAAACTTTCATTTTTTGTTTAATATAGTCATTTAATTCTAAAAAGTGTCCATTAAGTCGCTAAATTTTCAATTTTATATATATTACATCTTTAAATTTTCAATTTGTGTCTAATAGGTTCTTGACCTATTCATCATATCATTTAAAAAAAATTATAAAATTATTGGATGCTAAATGTCCTATTATTAATAGACACACTGTTGATGCCAAAATTTAGACAAAAAATACATATAACCTTCATGTGACAACAATTGTGGCCTGCAACACAAGAAAAGCATGCACACTAGTGTGTGTGGTAAATTCCTAAATTAGATCAAGCAAAAAGTGCAACAAGCAAGTTAGAGTAAAAGTGTGTAGTTTCAGTTATCTCTCATGATATTATAACAATATGTTCGGTTTATCATTGACATCCTAGGTGAGGGGTGTCCAAGGCAGACACCCCATTAAACAAATTCAATATTATATTTAATGAATTCATCAATTTAAAAGAAAAAAAGTTGAATATCGTGGGGACTTATTATACATAAATATAGAAAATTATAAACATGTCTATATTTTTTTATCTTATAAATTTATTGGTTAAAATACTATTTCAGTCTCTATATTTTGAAGTTTGTTCAATTTTAATCTCTATACTTTTAATTATCCAATTGTAGTTCATATACTTTCAATAAATCTTAAATTTAATCCTTAATGCTAGTTTATTGTTGATTTTTAATCTTTTTTTTTTGTTATCTATAACATTTATACTATAAATTTTCAAAACATATTTACATATTTTATTTTTTTTATGAAAATTATTATTACTAATTAATCAATTATGATCAAAATTAATTTTGAAAAACTAAATTTAATATTATTAAAAGTAGGAAGACTAAAATTAGACCAAACGAGGCGAAAATGGTGTTTTAACCAAGTTTATATCATAGTTACACACGTCAACAAATTAAAAAAAAAATACACATGGAATAAATGAAGATAAAAAAAAAGTTACAAAGTATTTAAGAAATTTTGAAAGGAAATAATTTATTTATGATTTGTATTATGGTACAGAAAATGAGAGGAATTAAAATTGTAGGTGTTAGCTAAGTTTTGCATTTGTTTGAAAGAAAATGGCGGCGAAAGTGCAAGTGGGAAGAGAGTTCATCTTCATCAATCATCCATCTCTGAAGAAAGAAGAATCCACGAAAAACAAAGAAAGGAGAGAGAAATATGTGTAATTCAGAACAAGTCAAGGGGTATTTCCGTAATCCTCTAAATTCAAGAGCAAAACCAGTCGTCGTCTTCGTATGAAAAGGCTTGACATTCTGGCTGTTGCCCGTTGCAAAGGACTGTAAATCACTCGACAAAGGGGAAAGAGAAATAAACAACAAACCCATCTCCTAGATTCAATTTCCCTTTTCACTTCTCCCACCACCTCATTTCAAGGCATGTTCGAGGCCAAGGATCTCGCCTCCGATGGCGAGAACTCTCGGACCAAGCTTTTGCGCCATGTTTCTGAGCGTATCAGGGAGAATTCTGATACCAAATCTGGGTTTTCCGACAAGGGTATTGTTGCTTTTCGGGAAGAATCCATATCTGCTAGAATCGGGAATTCGGGTTCTTCTCAAGAACTCACTCTTAGCTACCTCTGTGACAAGGATAAGGGTTTTGCGCCTTCCTTCGAGAAAGGTAGTTATAAAGGTAAGGAAGTTTTGTTTTCTGAGAATTCTAACGAAGATGATAAATGGGTTGAGAGGGATTTCCTTAATTTGAACTCCAATAGGGGAAATCAATCGAAGCGGGAGGTTGAGGAAGAGATTGAAAGGGAGAATCGGGGGAAGAAACCCAAGCTTGAAACTCTTAATCTTTCTTTAGCTTTGCCTGAAGTTTCACTTTCTCTTACTGCTTCAAATGCTTTGCAAAATGAAGATCCTCCCCCTGTTCGATCCAAGCCTTGTAGGAGCCTCCAATCTTTGGCCCCTTCAATGAACAATACCCAAACTACTTGCTCTAACGATTTCACTGCTGCTTCGCTTTCCTATTCCTACTCCCACCAATTTTCTCACAACCCCAGTTGCTCGTTGACGAGAAATTCGACCGAGAATTATGAGTATTCGGTTGGAAGAGACGACCATATTTGGAACTGTGGAGAGGGAACGAATGGGTCTGTTCATAGCAGGTTCAAACCATTAGGGGATGGAGTTGCTTTGTCAAATCATGGAGGTGGGCTGAATTCTTTGTTGCAGGGGAATCGCCCTTCGAATAAGGAGATATGTAATAACTCCGACGAGCACTCGTTTTTTCCGTCTGAGCTTCCGGCGAGACCAAGAACAGAGGTGAAATCGGGGAATTCGATTGGAAGGGGATCAGAAAATTTGAAGGGGGTAGAGGGTATTGGTAGGCCGGAGAGAATTCTTCGCGAAATCGTCTCGGAGTCGATCTCAATCATGTCTCAAATAGTTCAGGAGCTTCCTGATGAAACACTTTCATCAATCAAAGATTACTTGAAAGATCTGATTGCTATGCCTGACAAGAGAGACGAATTGTCGTCTCTCCAAAAGCGGTTAGAGCGAAGATCCGATCTAACTAAGGAAACTCTTTCAAAGTGTCACAAAGCACAGCTTGAAATTTTAGTTTCAGTGAAGATGGGGCTAGCGAGTTTCATATCTGCGAAAAGTAGGTGCTCGATGGCTGAGCTTGTGGACATTTTCTTGTTTCTGAAATGCAGGAACTGCAAGAGTGTAATCCCAGTTGATGATTGTGACTGCAAAATCTGCTCAGCCAACCAGGGATTTTGCAGCTCATGTATGTGCCCCATCTGTTTGAACTTTGATTGTGCAAACAATACTTGTAGTTGGGTTGGTTGTGATGTCTGCTCCCATTGGTGCCATGCTGCCTGTGGTATTGAGAAGAATCTCATCCGGCCTGGTCCGAGCCTCAAAGGTCCATCGGGGACCACGGAGATGCAGTTCCATTGCATTGCTTGTAATCATGCTTCAGAGATGTTTGGATTTGTGAAGGATGTTTTTATGTATTGTGCAAAGAACTGGGGTCTAGAAACCTTGATGAAGGAGCTTGAGTGTGTGAAGAGGATCTTCATTGGAAGTGATGACTACAAAGGCAAGGATTTGTATATTAAAGCTGCTCAGATGCTGGCCAAGCTTGAAAGGAAAGCAATTGCTCCTTGGGAGGCCTGCAATATCATTCTTGAATACTTCAATTGTAAGTTTCAAAACTCTTCATCATCCATTTCCTTTCTAAATTTTTGCCTTCCTTTGATTATTTAATATGTGTTTTGCGAGAAACAATAGATGTTAATCTACTTTCTCCTCCTTAATATTCATCTTTATAATTTGTTTATTGATTGTTCACATGAAGTTCTTTTATATTTATGTGAAACTTTTGCTGTCTCTGTTTCTTGTTCATTTGTCCTTCTATTCCTGAAATGAACATCTCTTTTCTTGCTCAATTTCCATGGTCCGTAGTTATCATTTTTTAATGGTTCAACGACACGTGATTAACTTTCCATCCAATTATTAAGGGTAGTCAGAACACACTGTTAAAGTAGCTCATCGTTACTGAGGTGAATGTCCTTGTTTTTTATTTTCCTTTTTTCTTACTCAACAGAAGTAAAGGATCAAGGATCAGCAAAAATGTCAAAAATTAAACCTGACGGTTTTGATTCTGTGGCTTTTTGAAACGTTTCACAAGTGTCAAGTGAGCTAATTAATTTAACATTAGTAGTAAGGAGTCACCATTTCAAATCACGAATATTCAGAATAGTTCATGCGTATTCATTTGCAGAATAGCTGAAATTATTAGCTCTTCTTACAATTGTTTTCAATGTCTCTCTTTTCCTCAATGAATGACTGCTGCTTCCTGTCATTCTTAATCATTGAGAACAATTCTCATTAAAAAGGACTAATTTTCATGGTCATCTTCTGTGATTCTTTGCAGTTTGACAATACATTGTAGTTTTTTTGCCTTGTGAATTACAATCTGGTCTATACTAGTTCAATTTGTTTGTGTGTATGCTTCATATTTTTGACACGCAACACCTTTGTTCTTTTAGTTCAAACGTGGAAGTAAAATGATACTCTGTCAGGTTGCTGGGTCGTATTCCATTTTCATATTGAAATTGTTAACCCGTTTATATTGTTAGGTCTGGAAATGGAGAAAAGATACAGTAGGAAATATCAAGTGTCCCTGTATTCTTTCATTTTTCTCAATAAAAGTTAGAGTAGCTTTTGGACATGGATAGATTAGAATTATGTAAGATGGTAATCGTCTTTACGACAAGCGATCAGCATGGCTTAGTTGCTTTATGTGCCCAAGTATTTTTACCATCATTTTGTAATAGGTGAAACTAAATAAAACCATCAAATGTTTTGGAGACAACCAGAGTGTTCTGAATCTTAAAGAAGGTAGTGTGTGTTGAATGCTGTAGTTTGCCTTGTTGATCAAACCATTTCAATCTTTGGATTATTTCATTTCCATATGGAACTTGGAAGATCGGCTCGAAATTATTTCATGCCTATGCCTTTTTCTGTTTTTAAGAGTTCTTTCTATCGTTTTCTATCGTTTTTTCAGTGTTGTGCATTTTGGTGTTAACTGTATGTTTTGACTAACATAATCGTTGGACTTGGTTAGATGGTACATCGGAGATTTCAACTTCTGGGGTATTCTCAGAGAAGTTAGGAACAACTGATACGACCAGCCTGTCGAAAGACGGGATGTCTCTTCCTCAAACGGGGTCCCTACCTTCAACATACGTCATGCAGAAAAACACCCCATCTAGGCCACATCGTGACTTGAGCTCTGGTGATCTTCGACGGAACGATCTCAAAGTCTCCATCACCAGCGACTTGAATGTAGACGATGAGTTCCAATTTGGAGCGTTGACAAAGAAAGCGGGCCTTGAGAGCTTGGAAAGCATTGTAAGAATCAAGAAAGCAGAGGCAGGAATGTTTCAGAACAAGGCAGATGAGGCACGGAGAGAGGCTGAACGACTGAGACAAATAATCGTTGCAAAGACAGAGAAACTCGACGAAGACTATGCCGAAAAGATCGGGAAGTTGTGCTTGAAAGAGGCGGAAGATAGACGAAGGAAGAAGGTGGAGGAGCTGAAGGTATTGGAGAACTCTCAAATAGATTATTACAACATGAAGAAGAGAATGCAGAAGGAGATATCTGGATTGTTGGAGAGGATGGAAGTGACAAAAAAGCAAATAGTGTGAAGGTGACTGGGTATGTGCTATTTCTAACTTGATTTTTGTGGAGGTTTAGCAATAATGTTGACTATTTTAATGATTATATTACAATGGGTTGTGTTTGTTTATTATTTGAGATCCAAAGAGGCAGTGATTGGGAAGCTCAATCCTGATTGAAACCATTATCTCTCTTGTCAAAGTTGCCAGATTTTTCTCATTCTTTTTAACCCTTTTTCTTTTCTGTACTTGCTTTAGCATAAATGTAAAGTCTTACAACCCATCCCCCCCTCTGGATTCTGAACTTAGGCTCTCTAGTGGTCCCTCTTTCTCTCCTTGGACTTTGAACTCTCTCTTTCTCTCTTTATGATTCTACCATGCAAGTGGAGATTCGATAATCTTGGGCTTTTAGGACAGATGTATAATATTATATCTTATTCGGTTGAATTATGCTCATGTTGATCTCTATCTATTAAGAGAAATTTGACTTTACAAAATGATATGAAGAAAAGAAAATATATAGGATTGTTAAGTTAGTAAAGGTGATTTAAGAGGTCTATACTCTTCAGGGTTGTTTGGAAAGTTTGAATATAATTAGGATTACTGGGAATCAGAGGAGTGTTGGAATGTATGAGGTATTGAAGGTGGAACGGAAATGAGATCGTGAAAACGGTGGAAAAAAGTGTTTGGTTAAAAACTGTTGGAACGGAATGAGTTTAATATTACAAATTGGGCTCAAAACGCTCAATCCAAACATGAGTTGTGGAATACATTACAATCTAAACTCATTCCAATACAGACCTCCAAACAACTCCTTGTTGTGTGACTAGCATGAAGAGATGATTATCTCAAGGCATTAGACGTCTTTAGACTTTAACTTTTGGATCTATTGGTGATTTCAAAACCTATTCCACCTCTTGCACGTACTAACAATACGAAATAAGAAGAAAAAAAATGACAATACATAGGATATATTAAAACCATTAATGGACACTTGAACTTAAAATATGTTAACCCTACTATGTTAAATTATCTTTAAACTGTTCCAAACAGAACAAATTTTGTTTTCATTCAAAATGAGGGCACGAGGTCCATTGAGTTGGGATAAATATAATCTCAACAATCAAACACACATCTTCTCAACAATGAGACTAAAAAACAACTTAAAAAAACAAGAAACCAGAAAAGAATAGGCCAAGAATATAAGTAGAAAAAGAGCAAAAAGAACTAAACGGTGAGATCAGCGTGCATAAACCGAGCAAAACCGATGGAGAGGTCAATGGAAATGCCAAAGAGGAGGACAAAGAAAGCAGTGAAGTTAAGCAAACGAGACTCATGGTTGCCAGCCAGTCTCAAAGAAGTAGCCTTCTCAGACAAGCCAGTCAAGGCTGTGCATATTATCATCAGCAGCAAAGCTCTTCCTCCACTTATGTGCCATGGCAGCAGTCTGGCCTTAGTCGCTGCATCTGCTCCTGGAAACAAGAATGTACATAGTCCCAACAGCCACTGCCCAAACCATTGTAAGTCAGTGTACGGTTTATAAAAAATGATCGGAGTTTCAAAGTTTAAGGGCATAATTAAAACTTGTTATACCTGTAAGCCATAAAGGCAGAAAGTGACAATGCCAATCCATGAATGTAAACTAAACATATCTTCCAAGTTCACCTGATCATGAAACTTGAAAGCAGCGTTTATCCCTGCAATTCCCATGCAAATGGCTACAAAATGCAGAGCCATGTGAACTATCTTCTTTGTTTTCTTTTCTGCCCTTACTGTCTTGTATGCCATCATTGCTGCTCACACCCAATTCAATCATGGTTATTTTTTATTTTCTTTTTTCATATTAAATCTTTAAAATATTAGTTGAATGAACTCGAGCTAGCAGTAGTACCTTCCCCCGACATGAACACGAAACCAAGGAGCATGAAGAATGGATGGCACTGCCAAAAACAAAACTCCTGCGACGTTAGTTCCTTTCCTATCATATTAACACTTCTATGTTGGTTATATTAGTCAGAAGAAGAGACTCTGGATCTAACCTAGTTATTTTATTTTAAGCTTTATCCAATTCAAAGGACCCTTACTAGTAACAATCTTAACTCCAATTATAAAAGATTTGCAAGTCGTTAATAATGAAGAAACTCCAATTTATGAGACATTTAGTAACTCAATATCATTTTTTTCCTTTATCATTGAAAATTATATTCCAAAAAACTTGATAAATTACTTTATAGAGAAGTTGGTAGAAGAGAGAAAAAGAAATTATTGATTGAAATAGGATTAAAATAAATATAAGTATACTATACCTCACAAAGTAAAATATATATTTTTTAGTTAATAATAAATTCGAGTTGACATGATTGATATTGTATATCAAACACGAGTGATATCAAAGGCCACAAGGGAAGGAAAATGACGAAGAAACAAGCGAATCCTTACATTGAAAACAAGGTCGGGATTGGGAGAATCGTAGGCGAGGCCGCCACGATAATGCAGCAACCAAACAAGCATAAGAATGCAGGCAGTGAGACCAAAAATATGTGCAAAGACAGTAATTGCAGAAGCAGTGTGCCTGAAACTTGCCCTGTCCATGGTTGGCTAAGTGCTGTGACCAATCTCACCTAATAATGTATCTTTTTTGTTCTCAAAGACTTAAGTTTCATGTTGGTTCCTATAAATAGACTTTTTATTTAGAGGGAGAGATATAAAATGTTGCTTGAAGAGCTGGGTTTGGAATTGGGAGTAATGGGAAAACTTGGATCTTTGGCAAAGCATATCAGAATTAAAAATTAATGAAGCTAATTATGGGTATGTTGGGGAGTGTCATCATCAAAATTACTCGAAAAATGCTTTTATTCCTTCAAAATCAATTTTATTACTATGAAAAATGCATTTAAACGTGTAAAAATAAACATTGAATTGATTAGGAGTGATTTTAAACGTAACAAAAGTGGTTTTAACTGTTTCAAATCACTCCCAAACACGCACAATAGCAACGGTTCGAAACAGGGGAAGAGAGGAAATTAGAATGTGTAAAGTGTGAGACTTTTATACATATACTGGGGTGGAGATGACAAGGGGCTTTTAATGATTGAATGAACAAAAGGAATAATGGAGAGAAAAAAGGGAAAGGTTATGAGAGGATAAAGGTAAAGTGGGTGTTATGAAGAATAAGGTTTAAGTATATGTGAAGTGGATTACTATCTCTTGAAGTTGAAGTTTGGATTTGGCCTTTTTTTCTTTTTATATATCTTTTTTTTGAATTTGGGTAGAAGAAGCTAAATTTTAGGTAGTTGATAGCACTTAAAATATGTTATTTTAGTGCCTCTAATCTTGTCCGTTTATGATATTTAATGTGCTTAAATGCTTATATTTTTAGGATATCGAATAATACATGCATTCTGGAGCGTTATGGGCCGTTCGGGATTAATTTGGAGCAATTAGGAGCTAAAAAAGGCATCTGAAACTTCAAACGGGAGAGAAAATGACAAAATTGCCCCAGGTGAGAGCCCTCGACGCCCTATAGCACTGCGGGCCTGCGGCACGACGGCTCTTTACATAATGCTGAAAAATGGTGCAGCACCGCGGTGCTGTCGCACAAATATAAAATTTGTTCTTCGATTTTTAGGTCATATCTTTTGATTTGGGTAGCCGTTTTAGACAAATGACCACTCGTTTTCTTCGTTTTTTCACCCTCTATCCATCTACAACATTAATTTTTAGGTTTTCTTTTATCTTCTTTTTGTAATCAAATAAAAACGATGCTAGGTTCTATCTTTTTCCACCACCATGAGAAGGTAAGATCTATAGTTTTCTAGTTTAGGGGATTTTGGAGGAATCATTGTATTTTTTGAAGTATTTTGATAATATGATTGAGATTTCTTGTCTATGGGTTTTACTCTGGATTTATTGATTATGAATGACATTTTCTTGCTATTGATTGACAACCAATGTTTGACTGTGTAATTCAATGCTTTAGATTAACATATAATATGTGACATGTAATTATAGGTTAATCTCTAAGAAACAAAAGATTAGATAGGCTTGTGACTCGTGGTCGACAACGAAGAGCATTGTTCTATCGACCTAGGGGAAATTGTATTAAATTTCTAGTTAGGCCTTTCCTATTGGATATTTATCCTAGCATAATCCCTAAGGCGTAACGCGGTTAGTTAAATTGATTAGGATACTTCTCATCTAATCAAATTGACTAATTTAATATTTTGGATCATTGGTTAGCTTTTCTAATCAATTTGGCTAGGCATAAGTAAGAAGTTAAAATCATGCTTTGATAATTCGATGAACAAAATTCCATTGGTGATTCCATTCCTCTAAGCTAGAACGTTTCGTTTGATTGCACATCTATCATTTACTTTCTTTCTACTTTATTTTCATGCATATTCAAATCTCAAACCACATAAACCCTTCCTCTACATTTATCGCTTTACCTAAATAATTAGCTTTGAGAAACTAATCATCGTGCTTTATTAGAAATTTTTATGTTGGCAGGGACAGGTTGGTGTGGGAACTTGCCCAAGAAGAGAAGAAATGGAGAAGGAAAAATAAGAAGGGAAAGATTAAAAAATAATAATGAAAAAGAAATTCCACATAAGCTAAACTATTAAAAAATTAGTAAAAGTTGCATATCATTTAGACATTGTCATTTCAAACATACACCTTAATTATTATTTTTTTTTGTTAATTAATTAATAATCAACTTAACTCTAAAAATACTTAAAATCATTTTCAAATTTCATCAACCAAAAGTATATTTTGTCCTTATTTTTTTAGATATAGATATGAAACTATCTTAACAATAATTCATATTGTTTAAAGTTAACCAAATAAACCATAGATGTTGAAGTGAAATAAATTCAAATTAGAGGTTTAATTAAAAAGATTACATTATAAAAGTAAATTGAAATTACTTTACCTAGAGAGATTAAATATATATCATTTAACCATAAATAATTGAAAACAAAACAAATCAAAACAACCAAATAAAAAAAAATGAAAATCAAAGTGAGCATATATACATATATATACATAAATAATGGGAGTTTTTAAAAATAAAAAAAAAATAAGAAAAACTATTTATACAAAATAGCAGAATCTTTAGATAATTATGATAGATGCTGATAGAAGTCTATCAGGGTCTATGAGTGATAGAAATGATAGAAGTCTATCATTGATAGATGCCGATAAAAGTCTATCAATATCTATCAGTATTTTTTTTTTTTTTTTTTTTTGCTATTTTATGTAAATAGTTTGACATTTTTTCTATCAGTGAAAATTTCCCTATAAATAAACTAATTATCTTCTTATGTTTTAACGACCAATAATATATATAGATAAAAAGTTGGAGAGTCGGCTTGAGCCTTCAGACCTTTACTGAATTTGCCCCTGATGAATACATCCAAATATGGTTTATAAAAAGCCATTCATTATAACACTTGAAACAAACATCACATTTGATATAATTTTAAAAATTAATTTAAAATTGAAATCTAGAAATATATAAGATAAGATCTTAACATTTTAATTTCAATATGCATATAAAATGATATATGTCATCCAGGAGTTGAAGCTTACGTTCAAATTTTTAAATAAAGACAATATTAACTAGGGATGAAAAACGGTAAATACAAATTTTGTAAAATAACATACTAATAGTCGATTTGGATAAAAGGGTAAAAACGGAAAAATAAAATCAAATAAACTTGATTCAACGATAATTGATATGACCTTCTCGGTTCGCTTCCATCCTCGCAATTATTGTACTAAACAAACCAAAAGTCTAATTTTTCACATAAATATTTACTAATTTTTAGGGTTCTATGTGAAAGAAGAAATTAAAATATGGGCTAACAAATGTGAGGGCCCAAGAATTTAAACCAAACGGATTAGCAATTCACTTTGGGCCCATATCACATTGGTCCAAAAAAACAACCAAAATTCACCATGAAATCAAACCTATTTCTAATTGTATTTGCAACCGTAAAAAGTAATTAAGGAAGTATCTTAATTGATAAAGTGTTTGGTAAAAAAAATTATGTATTAATCTATCTAAAATCAACTTTTTTGTATTTAGCTTCTTAAGAATTTGTCACATTCTCTAACATTTTACAAATTTCAAATTTATCCTTTCATTTTAATATACTTTTTCACATTTATTCTCTCTAAAATTTTTATTAACTTTAGTAGTTTATAACAATTATTTTTCTTTAGATTAAACACAATTAGTTACAATTTAAATCATATAATTTTTTAAATAATTACATCATAATAAATTACAAATTAAATAATAACATGAACATAATTGAAATAATAAGTTTTTTTATCCATATAATTAAATCACACCAATTTAATATTAATTTACAAAATACTATAACAAATTTTTTTTTTCTTTCTAATTTACAATAGAAATTTACTAAACATAATTTACTTCATTGTCCAGTTGGTTTTTTGAAAACCACAACTACCAACAATTATTATTTTAAAAGTTACAATAATTCCAAATTAAGTCTAAGTATATTACAAAATTAAACTATGGCATCACGTACAAAATGTTTGTTTAGACAAAGTTAAATCTGCGACAAAACATGAGAATACAACATTATTTATCCATACTCTAATTTATTTATTGTAGGATTTATCAAATTGAATTTTTTTTTTTTTGGTAAATAAGAGATCATAAGAAGAAATCCTAGGGCTGAATAATTGGATAAAAATGAATAATAAGGTAACCCCTAGGCCTAAAGAATAAATCCTAATACATTATATATTTTGTATAGGCTTTTTCCATTCCATTGAATATTTGGTCATTTTGACCAATACACAAAGGTTAATACTTTTCACTTTGCCAAGCTATTTATAACCTTTCTCTTTAAAAATACAAGGCTAAGCTCCTTCCAGTTATTTACATTTTTATTTTACTTCAAATGAATATGCACAATCATTCACTCTATTTATACTTTCAATTAATTTTTTAAAAAATATTTATGCATTGTTTAGTAACCATTTGGTTTTTAAAATGTGATCTTGTTTTCTCTCAATTTATTACTCAAATTTTTTAAAACTATTTTTTTAAGTCGTAATTGATAACCATTTGATTTTTGGTTTTTAGTTTTTAAAAATTAAGCCTATAAATATTCCTTCCACCTCCAAATTTATTGTCTTGTTATCTACCTTTTACCTGCAGTGTTTTAAAAAATCAAGCCAAATTTTGAAAAGAAAAAAAATGTAATATTTAAGAACTTGTTTTTGTTTTTGGAATTTTGTTAGGAATCCAACGCTCTTTGATTTAAGATGCAAATCATTGTAAGAAATTGAGAAAAAATAAACTTAATTTTCAAATTTTTTTTTTTTAAAAAAACAAAATGGTTACTAATAAATAGGACCTTAGTTTTCAAATTTTGGCTTTGATTTTAAAAATATTTTTAAAGTATAGACAACATGACATTAAAACCAATAGATGAAAGTGATGTATATAAGATTTATTTTAAAAAAAATAAAATAAAAATAAAATAATTACTAAATAAAACTTTATTTTTTAAAAATTAATTAAATATACATGAAATTGAAAGTTTATTAACTATGCCAATACTCATAACTTTAAAAAGTTTTTTTAAAAAATGGTTGGTATATATGGAAAATATTAAAAAGTTAAAGTGAAATATTATTAAAATTTTAGAATGTACATCAAAGAAAAGTAAAGGTATTTATTGGCTATGATTGGTTCAACCATTGAGCTTTTTTTTTTCATCTCCTTCTCTCTCTAAAAATGGGGTACTTGATGTATAATATTGTATGTAATTATTACAATTTTGGGATTAAAAAATTATGAAATTATCACTTTTCTTTTTCTACACACTATTGACTATAGTGGCTCTCCCATTAGGCTTTCTGCCATCGATCTTTTTGGAGCCCTCTTTCTCTCACTATTGTAATAATCCTAATTATTTTCTTAAATTATTATAATTTGTGTTAAAATTATTTTATTGGTCCTACTTTAATTTATATATAAATTTCATTTTAGTACAATACTTATTTCTACATTTTGAAGTATTATTCTATTTTAATTTACTATACTAAACCCTTTTAAGTTATTTCTTTTTATAAACTATTTGACATAAATTTGATTATGTGTACTCACGTAAATTACGAGTTGTAAATTATTCTAGCATAATTTTAACCCTAATTGAACCTAATTTACAACCCATTAATTTATGTTAATATAAATATATATTACTAAACATTTACATTTGTAAGCTACACATTGTTCGACTTCTAATCAATATTTTTTAAAAAAGATAAAGTGTATGTATACGTCTAATCAATATTTTTTAAAAAAGGTAAAGTGTTTGTCGTATACATAGCTAAGTTGGTTAAGACAAATATTTTACTCAACAAAAATTTTATAAAGTGAATATAAAAATTATTTTGTTTATGGTAGTCAAGAGACTAAATTATTAACATTCCAAAGTCTAGAATGAGATAAATAAAATGTACCTAGATCAAAATATGGTGTATAAACTTATACTTTTTGTCTAAGAAGAACCTTATTCTCAACTGAAGTTCACAATAGATCGAGAAATTATTCGAGAAAATAATTATGACAATTTTCTCGAATATATATTAAGTGGTTAAATATCGAAGAAATGTAGATTTTTTTGAGTTTACATCTAATGAATTACATGACTATATAATTTTTTCAATGGATCAGTTCAACATCTTAATCTCGCTAGTTATATTTCCTATTCATTTAATAAAAAATAAAATCCCATCTTTTCATACAAAATGGAGATCATAACAAGGACAAAACAAAAAAAAAAAATGGGAAGACAAAACAAAACAAAAAAGTTAGATAATAGCATTAAAACAACCGAAATCAAAGGTGACGTGTTATTAGCATTCTAGATAAGGAACATAATTCTAATTATAATATGTGGTTTACAAAATTCAAAAATCTTCACAAAAATATCACATTCATGATCAATTAATTAAGGTTGTTAGTTTTTAAATAGAATGATGTGATTCATTTTGCCAAACCCATATGAGTTTCTAAATCAATTTATAAGAAAATAATTTCTTTTATTAAAAAAAATTAAAGCTTAGAAAAAGCAAGGATTAATAATTGAAAATAGATTCTATAAGACAAATAATAGAAGGTTTAGTTGGGGCTATAGGGCACTAGGGGAAGCTTAGATTGCAAGCAAAACAAACAATAATATAATATTTTTTTAAGAAAAAAGGAATAATATAAATAATCAAAGTTTTTTTTTTTTTTTTTGGGTATAATTATTATCTAATTTTGGGTGCTAATTAAAGAACAAAAAAGGTGAAAAACAGCTGTTTTCCAACTTTTTTTTCAAGTTGACATAAAAATGTTAGGCATAACCAGCAGCAACAGCTAATGAAAATGAATGAATGAAAGAAAGAAAGAAAGAAAGAGAAAATAAAGACTATGTGGTTTGGTTTCCTTTTTTAACCCTATCATTTCTCATTCACTTTCCCTTCCTTAAATAAATTATTCCCCATTCTCTAATTATTGCTTCCAATTTATTACTTTTACATTATAATTATTGTCAATTTAATTATATACAATTTCTATAAAGGACTATTAAAAGAAAATTGAAATTTTTACTTTGGAGGTAGGAAAAATGAACCAAAATATTTATAAATATAGAAAACTTTTACTGTCTATCAGCGATAAACTTCTATCACTGAGCAATAGACCACGATAAATTTCTATCGCTTAATGATAGAAGTCTATTGCGGTCTATCGTTGATAGACAGTAAACAAATTTTATATTTGTAAATAGTTTGATATTTTTTACTTATAATATTTGTTTCAATGAGTTAGAAAACATAAGTAGAAATGATCGATTTTTGTGCATTATTTATCAAACTTAATTTTGTGTCAAGCATGTTTGATTTTTCAGTTGAAATTCGTGAGTCTTTAGAGACTTTTAATTTACTATTCTTTAAAATATTGGGTGAATTAGCTAGAGAAAATTCATCAAAATGTAAAAATTGCAAACACTAGTATAAATTTAGGGTCCAATCTGATAATTAACAAGAAAATTCTAAGATAAAATTTAATACAACTTATCAAATTTAAGTAAGATAAAAAATTGATCTCTTTTGTTCCAAATATTTATTTTTAACCTTGATTTCAATAGTAGTTTTGTATTTAGGTTGAAAATCCATAGCCTAATAAAAATTTTATTATCAAAATATAAAATGAACCCTAAACTAAATGAATTTGAGAATTCATTAGAAGTGTATAACAACATTTTTAAAAAACTGAAAATATAACAAAATTTATTAGTGATAGACTATATAGACTTTATTGTTGATAGACTCCTATCAATAGACTTCAAAAGTTCGATCTAAACTTTGTTATATTTACAAATTCTTTTACATTGTGCTATATATATCATACTCAGTTTAGATTGTTATATTTATAATTGTTGTAAATAAATTTTATGAAATTTTAAATTTCTAAAATTCAAGAAAAAAATAATTAAGTATATGTCAATTATAAGCTAATTTTCGTAATATTTTTTTTTCACAAATCCTCATTGGGAGTGGGAACCGTTTCTCCCTCTCTTCATTTTTTTTTTTCCTTTTTTCTTTTAACTTCTTTTTTTTTCATCTTAAAGGTGAAAAATTGAGGAAAAACGTGAAGGGAAAAATGTATTTTAATCATTTTTGTCATAATTACCTTTTGAGGAGAATAATTGTTACTTTTACTCATGAAATTATGAACATGTATTTTGGTTCCTTATTAATAAATAGTTCCATGCTTCTATTCAACTTAAAATATAATCGAAAAATAGGTGAATCTTGTAAATAACTTTTTTTATTTAGTAAAAGTATATGGCATCATAAAGTAAATAGAAGATGTTATGGAGCCAAATATTTATTTTTATTCACAATAATTTGGCTCATTTTTCTTTATTTGAAAACAACTCTTATTATTATTAATTATTTTGGACAAATATCAATTTTTATACCCCTCTCAACTAAAATTAAAACCTTGAACTAATAATTGTATTAATTTAAACATTAAGCTTTAATAAATATATCAATTAACACTTTCCTCCATATTAGAATTCTATCGCGATCTGTCGCTGATAAACAGTAAATTTTTTTTATATTCATAAATAATTTGGCTCATTTTTCGTTCAACCAATATCGTATGAAACTTATGATTAGAGTCAATTAAACTCTTAAATTTTTATAAGCCAATCAATTTAATTATAACTTTCGTTACGATTACCTTTGAAAATAATTCATGCATTGATTTTCAAACGTGTGTAGATTTTTTCAAATGTCGGTTTTACAAAATGGACGATTCTCATCAACTAGTCTAAATTGGACCATTTATGAACGTTCAGGAGTTTAATTGATACAATTATAAGTTTCACATGAAATTTTTCCAAATAAAACGTAGATAAGGGTGCAAATTGATACACTTACAAAAGTTATGAGTTTAAATTAATATAATCATTAGTTCGGGTTTAAGTTGACACAATCCCTAATATTTAGAGGTATAAATTGGTTTTTTTTTCTATTATTTTTTTCTTTGCAAGTTGTTTTAATATTTTCCTCTATAATTATATTATGTATATTTGGCCCACATAGTATTATGCTCTAAGCTATGATTTAAAAAATTCATGCCAAAAAGAAGGATCGAGAGAGGCAATATTTTGATCCTATTAGTCATTGGAAATCATTTTCTTACAGTTGTTCTTGAGGTAGACTCTTTATAAATATCTCTCTTATATAAATATAATATATTTAAATAATTAATCAAAAAAAAATAAACTCAAATTATTAGCATAGAGTCAACATGTCATTTGGCATATTGTGAAAACCCACAAATTATTTGGCCCTTGAATTTTTTTTAGAAGCCATGAAAAAAGATTCCACAAAATACCAACAAACTTAATAAGAACAAACTAGATTATTCATTTGTCTCCATAAAAATAAAAAAAATAAAAAAAAAAAAAGGATTTATTCATTATCAAGCTCATATGGAAATAGATCCTTATCATAATTAATATACATATCCCTTTTAAATACATATCTTCTAATGAAAACAAATGATAATTTTAAAAGAAGTCATTGATGATGTTGTGTATGTATATATATATGTATATGTATTGCTCAATGATGAGATATTATAAGATATCGATCACCTATTATTTCCGCTCAAAAGATTGAATGAAGTTTTTTTTTTTTTTTTAAGTGAAAAAGTTGAAATATTATTAACTTGTTTGAAAGTTAAACTATGCATGCGTAATTCAACTGGTAAAAACATATACTTTTGATATATACTTTTGATTAAGATGTCGAAATTCAAATCTTTCTACTTTACATGATGTCTGAACTTTAAAAAATAAGAGTGAAAGTCATGCATTCATAAATTATATCATAAAACGTTGACATATTGGAGACATCAAATTTGGAGGCTTTTAATTAACTAAGGATGTAATTAAAGGAAGAAAGGCCTTTATAACGGAAAAAATTATGCAATCTATTGCCCCAAGGTTTTTCAATGCGAGGGGTTTTCATATTTTCTTTTACTATTCTACTCAAATGTCTATTTAATCTCATATTATTGAACTAATTAAAAATAGAATTTTATTTTGATTATTCAATAAATCATTCTTAAGAACCAAAAAATCTTTTTTTTTTCAAAGCCTCCTTCAACCTCAATCTCCCGCTACAATTAAGGTAGTTGGTCTCTTAAATTAAATTTAGATTTAGTTTGAGATTGCACTTTTAAAATAATTGTTTACAACTGCCCTTTTAAAAAAAAAAAAATGTAGTAAGAAGAAAATTAGTGTTCAGTAAATTTCAGTTTTAGATCTGAAAAAATGGGTTACACTGGTTGGTTTATAAATACTATATTATTGTGTTATAGATATAATAACTAAATAAGCCTACTGTTAAAATTATACTTTTTAATAATTTATAATATATAAATAAACTTACTATCACAATTTGTAATTTTTTTAATAATTTAAAATGTTATGCTTTCTCTAGATTAATTGTTAAGTATTAAGGGGTTTTTAAAAAAATCAATATAATATGATTTAAAAATAATAGTTGTGTTCTATGAAAAATGATGGTTATGTGAGAAAAATATTAGATATATAATATAAATCTAGATTGTGAAGGATAAAATTAAAAATTAAAAATTAAAAATTTATTAAAAAGTAAATGATTTTACAAAAATCTAAAAGTTTGTAGGCAATTGATTTTAAAAGTTGTGTGAAATGAACGAGGGTTGTAAAAGTATTTTTAATGGATTTAATCAAATGTATTTTACCAAACACAAAATAGGATTAAAATTCTTATAAAACAACTTCTAACCCTCCTAAAATCAAAGCCAAATGCATCCTTAGCCAAATTTACTCTTTGTTTTAACTCAAAAAATTTGAGCTGAAAAAAGTCTAGAAAAAAATATATTTTTAGTCCCTAAATTTTAGGTCTAATTTTTAGTCAGCCCCTAGGTTTCAATAATGGAATACATTCAGTCCTTAAGTTTTGAATTTGGTTCCAGTTTAGTTTGTAGGTTTCAAAATGTTACAATTGTACGATTGAGATTTAAGTTTTATTTTGATTTGAACTTTAGCTTCCAAGAGTTACGCTTTTAACGTCGAATTTTCATTAGAGACTCACTTTCAGTCATTGGTGTTAATGCCCATTAATTAATTTAAAATAATTATGAAGTAATTTTAAATTTAATTTTAAAGGCGATGAAAAATAGCAAAACTTAATTAAATATAATTATTTTTAGGCGATGAAAAATAGCAAAACTCAAAACACAAAGACTAAATGTGTAGCATTTTGAACCCTATGGAACAAATGAAAACTTATCCCATAACTTAAGGACCAAAAATGTATTTTTTTCAAAAGTAATATAAACACTCAATAGTGATATATAGAGATTGTTTTTTTTTTTTTAAGAAAAAGATAGGAAAATTTTTAAAAATAGAAAAATAAAAAAAACTATTTACACAAATAGTAAAATTGTTAGATAGTTGTGATAGATGCTGATAGAAGTCTATCAATGTCTATCGGGTTTTTTTTTTTACTATTTTTTTTAAATAATTTAACATTTTTTTCATCTGTGAAAATTTAAAAAAAAAAAGAAAAAAAAAAGAAGAAGAAGAAGAAGAAGTAGGATATTTAAATTGAAAATATTATATTGCATAAATAGAAATAGAATATAGAGGAGCTTAAGAATAATGAAGGTATGAGAGGTTGATATGAATTGCATGAATATTAAGGTTAATGGTATTGAGAGGTTGGAGAAGGCCAAAAAGTAAAGGGTCAAGTAATTAGAAAGAAACCCTACAAATATATATATATATATATATATATATATATATATATATATATATATATATATATATTATGTTTGAAAGTGAGAGATAATTATGAAAAATGAAACATTATTGAATTTGGTTTGAGATGTGAGAGAGTATAAACCCTTTTTGTTGGGCTGGGGATCCACCTTTGGATTACGACATGCTTTTAGATAGACACAATCTCCCCTTTGCTGATTCACCACTTTTTTTTTTTTTTTTTTATTATTATTATTATTAATAATAGTTCTCTCTCTCAAACCAATAATCCCTACAACACAAGAACCTTCTCATCTTCCCCTTTCTTTGTCCCATAACATAACCCATTATTCCACTCTCAAACTCTCTCTCTCCCTCATCTAATATTTTATCTTTATAGTTTTTTTTAATTAATCTAAAAATGTTGCATAAATCAATCATCAATTAGATACAAAATAGAAAATTCAATGGCTTATACTAGACACAAATTTGGAAAATTAAGAATCTATTAAATACTTTTTAAAATTTAGCGACCTATTCTATACAAAATTTAAAATTCACACTTTTTTTTCTAGTTTAAGATTAAATAGACACAAACATAAAAATCCACGGACTAAACTTATAGGTTAACTTGAGTATATATATATATATATAACTCAACTAGTTAAAACACATATACTCAGAATTAAGAGGTTAGAGATTCAAATTCCCTCAACGACACTTGTTAATTAAACTAAAAACCATATATATTTCTAGCTAACATATTAGGTGGTACTTCAAAATTTTGACAAGATCCATTGATATGAGTTCATCTAAAGTTCAAAATATTATTTCAATCTCACAAAGTTTATATATATTTTTTAGTCAATATCTATCTATCTTTCTAGCTAACATATATTAGTGTGTGATGGTTCAATTTTGACAAGACCTGTTTTATAATAGATTAAATGGCCAAATTAGTTGCAATTTATGAGGCAGTTAGGACGTTCACCTTAATATATAGCACTTTTTGTGTATAGGGAATTCTACCCATTATTCAAGAACCTTTTAGTTTTTTTTTTTAAAATATATCATTATTTTGTTGTTTAATTTCTCATAGGTGTTTAAAGAATTCAAGGTTTCATATAAAGATTACATAGATATTTTATTAAATTTAGAACTGTGAGTAAAGTAAGACTTACATTATATACTATATGGATTTTTTTTTTTTTTTTTTTTTGACAATACGTGAGATGGAAGATTGAATCTCCGACCTCAAAGTTAATAGTACAAGTTTATGTCAGTTGAGTTATACTCATGTTAGCTATAAACATCATATATAATACTTAACAATAAAAGACAAAAGTTTAAAATTAAATAAATACAAACGTATAAGAATGCTAAAAAAAATCTTTAGAATTATTAGAAAGGTTAGGGAAAAAAAAAAAAAAAACTTTTAGGTGAGATTTCATGTCAACCATATACATTATTTGAAATGCAAGCAACAACTTTTCCTTTTCTCTAAAATAATATTTTTAGAAAACGAATATTTAGTATATAATATTCATCACCCAATTATCTCTTGATTCTATTGCTCCGTGTATTTTTCTGTCGGAAATGAATTATGGATAAAGTGGGCCTTTTCCAAGGTATTTTTGTTCAAATCAAACAACATAATCGGAAAATAAAATTTAAAATGAATTTATATAAAACATTGAAACCCCACCGGATAATAATATTTTTTTAAAACAAAAAAAAAAAAAATATATATATATATATATATGATACAAACGAGCTTCCAATTTTTATCTTGTTACAATTTTACCCTTTTTATTAGTTCGCTCCATATTATTTAGGGGACTTTTTAAAAATAGAAAAATAAAAGAAACTATTTACACAAAATAACAAAATTTTTAGATAGTTTGATAGATGATGATAGAAGTCTATCAGGGTCTATCGGTGATAGAAATGATAGAAATCTATCACTGATAGATGTTGATAGAAGTCTATGAATGTCTATTAGTGATTTTTTTGCTATTTTCTGTAAATAGTTTGACAATTTTTCTATTTGTAAAATTTTTTCTATTATTTATTAATTGTTGCGATTAGTCCTCTTTAATTTGTTAAATATTTTACATCTACCGTTCATGAGTTATATATATATTATTGAAGTGACATTCAATAAAATTTAAGGTTTAGAAAAAAATTGATAAAATTTATTAATTGACTAGAATAATGTTAAAACTTTCAATTAAATAATGATTTTAAAATTTTAGGATTTTTTTTTCCTGATATATATCTACTCCAAAATATCAACCGCCATAGAAATATCAAAATTCTAACTTTCGTTGAAAATATCGATTTCGTTGGATATTTCTAGAAAAATTATAAAAAAAATTAAAAATAGATTTAAATTAGTAAATAAATATTTTATTATTTTCAAATAGTAAACATTTCTATTATTTATATTAGTGGCATTTGGATGCTTATTTTTTTCTGTTTCATAGATTTTTTTTACGATATAATAGAAATATCGATTCACCCTCATGTTGATATTAAACCGTAGAAATGTGGAAATATCGATAGAAATATCGATATATTATTAGAAATTTAATACTATATATATATATATATATATATATATATATATTCTTTTTATTGAAATGACACTCAATAAAATTTAAAGTTTAGGAAAAAAACTACAAAATGAATTGAATTAGAACGTGAAATTAAAATTGAAAATTTTCAATGAAATAATAATTAGAAAAATATTTAAAATCTAAGATGTCGTGGTCAAATTTTGATACAATCAAATTAAAGGATTAAAATATTAACATGTTGTAAATTAACAAATTTGACATCAATATTGACAATTATTATTCAAAAACAAAAATCAAAATATTGATATCAATATTGATAATAAAATTTCGGTTTAACAAATATATCAGCACAATATATGATAGGGGGATGATCGAAATAAAAGTTCAGAGGTGTAATTATAACGAACTATAATGTTCAAAGGTTGAATAATCAAATTAAAAGTTGATAGATATAATTGTAACAAACTTCATAGTTGGTAGGTGGTTTGCCTAATTTTTCTAACTATAAAAGATTTATCTTTTACCTTCCAAATTTAGAAAATAAGAACAATGAAAATTTTCACATAGAAAAAATGTCAAATTATTTACAAAAAAAAATAGCAAAAAAAAAAAAAAACACTAATAGATATTGATAGACTTTTATCATTTTTATCACTAATAGACTCTAATAAACTTTAATAGACTTACATCTGAGTCTATCACAACTATCTACAAATTTTGCTATTTTGTGTAAATAATTTCCCTTACTTTTTTATTTTTAAAAATTTCCCAAACAACAATGCGTAATATATATTTTTGTCCAACATCCTATTAATATATATTTTTGTCCAACATCCTATTAATATATATTTTTGTGTGCAGTAATTAGACATCTATTTAATGATAGAACATGAGATGTCATCATTCTTTTTAATTCAATATAATGTTTATTTTTTTTTAAAAAAAGGATGTTCGTGTTTTTCATTAGTCGTTAGCTAAATATGCACACGAATAAAATCCAAAAAGAGAAGAAGAAGAGGTCGAGTTAGTAGAATAAATATTTTTTAAAAAATTATTTTATATTTTCTACATCAATATTAATGATACTTTTCTAAAATTACTATATTAATACATGTAATGGAGATTATTAAAAAGATGTTTTTATTTTATTTAGCAACAATTTAATGATTTTCACAGATAATAATAATAATAAATATGAAAATTTGGTTGAAATGCCAACATTTGTTACTTTTCAGTTCTTTAGAAAAACGAAAATTGAAAGAAAAATAATCGACTATTTTTCCACCTACACCACGAGTTCCCTTCTCTTTTTTTTTTTTTTTTTTTTTTTTCTCTTTCATTTTTCATTTTTTATTTTATCTTAAAGCTTCTCTAATCTTCAAAACAACTCGAAAACGTACTAATTGTTGCATTCAAGTTGATGGAAATGTGTACCAAAATAATCTCCAATGGAATTAGTGAGTTTGAGAGGTTATAATTTTGATTTTTTTGAAGTCCTATAATATAATAATATTGTTCTGGAAACTATTAAGCAAGATAAATATATTTTCAAGAATTGGTATAGATGATTGATTATCCTTTCTTTTTTGTTTATCGTAGGATCTATTGGATAAGGATTGCGTTTTTAGTTTTATGTTATTTAAATGTATGCTTGTTTACGTCCTAGTTTATTAATTATGGTTTTCACATTTGTTAAAGAAATACTTAAATTTTTTGTCAATTTTAAAATTAAATAAATTTTCCAAACTTTGACTTTTTCACATTTGTTAAAGAAATACTTGAATTTTTTTGTCAATTTTAAAATTAAATACAAATTATTTTAAATTTTTTTTTTAAATTTTAAAACTTGACTTGAATTTTAAAAACTTGGGTAGAAAGTGAATAACATAGAATATATAGACTTATATGGGTAGGAGTAGTGTTTATAAATTAAAAAACAAAAACTAGTACATATAGACCATAAGAAAATTTGAAAGTTTTATCTCCCTTTTCAATATTTATTTTGTTTCATTATCTAAATATTTAAATGTGTTGTTTTTAATTTTTAATTGAGGAATTTTTAAAAATAGAAAAATAAGGAAAACTATTTACATAAAATATCAAAATTTTTATATAGTTGTGATAGATGATAATAAAAGTTTATCAGGGTCTGTCAGTGATAGAAATGATAGAAGTATATTATTGATAGATGATAATAGAAAAATCTATCAGTATCTATCAGTTTTTTTTTTTTTTACTACTTTTTGTAAATAGTTTGACATTTTTTTACATGTTTTATTTCTTGAGTTAGTTTTATTAATTTTTAAATATAAATGTATTTGTATATTTGAAAAACTCCACTCTACTTATTACACTTTAAGTAATTATATCAAACATATAACTGAATTAGTTAAGTATTGTAGTTGGGAGCAAAACGTTTCAAATCCAAATATTATTAGAACTCCAAACAAAAACTTCAAATATTTATGAATGAAAACATTTATTATTTAAAAAAATAAATAAATCGAAGATGTGCTTATATTAAACTACTCTTTATTAATATTATTTAAACTAAATATGATTTGATTCAAGTATACTTCTGCATATTACATATTATCATTACTAAGATTGAGGATTAAAGATTCTCCTCTACGTTTGGATAATTTTTCCTACATTGAACTCCAAAATGAAAGTTAAATAAATTAAATAATGAAAAAATCAAAATACAAGTACAAAATTGTAATTTCACGTTGAGAAAAAGAAAAAAGAAAAAGAAAATATTGTAGTGCCGTGGCGAGGGAGGCGAAGGAAATTGGCCGCGTATTTCTCTGCAAAACAATAACGCCAAATCCGCCAGTCGACACCGCATGTCCGCCGCCGACACGGGCTTTGTGGGCCAACCTTGGCCGGAGATTTACACTACACGTCATTCCACCGAATATACGGCCGCCTACCCATTAGTATACTGCCACGTGGTATAATGTTTTTTGTGGCCCCACGTCCTTTATTTAATAAATTGGCTCCTCCATTTTTATTTTTTATTATTTTCTTTTTAGGGTTTAGACAAACATCCCTAACATTGAAAAGGAAAAGAAAAGAAAAAAAAAAGTTTGTGTCAGAGAAATTTTTAAATTAAAGAAAATGGGTGTTTTCTCTTTTATGTTTTTTCCCCCCTTGTTAGTTATTTTCATTTATTTTTCCTTTTTTCTCTATTTATTTACTCATCTTTTGAAATGATATATTCGATTATTAAAATAATATTTCTTTTTAAAGGATTTTGTATTATTATAACCTTAATGGAAGACAAGAGCATCTTTTGTGTACAAAATAGGACGATATTTTTGGTAGAACAAAATCTATTTAGAGATTCCAAATTTAATAAATTTATTTGAAATCATTCTTATATGCATTTTGTTTAAATAAGGTTCCATCTTACTTAAAAAACATGCATAAAAATAAGAATGTAATCTTTTCAAGTCGTTCACTAGAATTTGTTAAAATTAAATTAGAAACCTCAATGTTGTAATTTATACGTTTAACATTACGTTAAAATAGTTTTTAA
Organism: Lagenaria siceraria; assembly: GCA_002890555.2. Taxonomy (NCBI): domain Eukaryota; kingdom Viridiplantae; phylum Streptophyta; class Magnoliopsida; order Cucurbitales; family Cucurbitaceae; genus Lagenaria; species Lagenaria siceraria. The sequence continues at coordinate 7,831,446 of CM016488.1, forward strand.
TTAAAGTAATAACAATCAATTTTTTTTATATTTTATTTATTTATATAATTAATTGATTATGTTAACAAATTGTTTAACATAACCAAGAGTAGTTAATTAAAATTAAGTTCATGAAAATACAATAATAATATTTTTATTAGGGAAACAATTGTTAACAGAAAATATTATTAAATTTTATTGGTTATGATATTTAATAATTTTATATTCTATGTCATTAAACTATTTAATACTGATGAAGAAAACTAATTAAAATAAAACAAAACTATGAGAAAAAAGATTTAAAAGTAACCTATTTTTCTCATAATTATAAGGTGTTTATATTCCCACACGCGGCAAAATATAAGGTATTTTACCTCAAAATATTCAAAATCTTTTATTATTTTGTAATTACTTTTTTTATTTCTTTTAAATTTTTTGATCGTATCAATAGTACTTGTACATTTACAATAGACATCTAAATATGTCTTACTTTATAAAAATTGTGACTAAAAACGGCCAGTTATAATATAATTAAGCCACAATCAAAGTTTTATTAATTAATCATAACAATTTCTAAAAATTTTCATTAATTTCATAATTTTTTTAAATTTATATCAATATCGATATTTTCATAAATTGGGACCTCAATATTTCGAATCTGGATCGTTGTTACATATCCTGGGTTATATAATAAAATTAATATAATAATATGATATATATTAATAAGTAACAAACAAAAAAGATCGTTAGAGCGAGTATTATGAACAATAATTGAAATATATTAATTTTTTTGATGTTGAAGGTTTAAATTAGTTCTACCGCCTCATTTGTTGTATTAAAATAATAATAATAATAATAATAATAATAATAAAATTAATATATATAATTAATTGGGCTTATATATTTATGTTTTAGTACAACAACTATGGAGATAGAATCGAACTTTGATCTCAATAGTAGAAGTCATGTCAAATACCGTTGAGCTAAGTTATTTTGGTAAATGTGCTCAGATATTTCCTTCGAGATGATTAATTGAGATAGGAGTCATGTCAAATACCGTTAGCTAAGTTTACTTTAGTAAATGTGCTCAGTATTTCCCTTCGAAATGATTAAATAAATACATTGAATAATCAACAATTATGTGGGTTCAGGTATGTTATATTCTTCAAACTTTTTTCCCATTTCCAATTTTTTTTTTTTTTTTTTTTTTTTTTTTTATGAAGAATCAAATATTTGTTTTATACCTAGAACTTTTGTTCATGTCTTTCTACTCCACCAATTATGCCTACTTGACTTGTATTAAAATTCCATTAATATGATGTGTGGAAATAAGGCTCTGTCATATCATGTGTGCTTTCATTGACTTAGAAACAACATTTTAATGATGAAAATGAAGTTTGGATTCACTAAAAGTTAATAACTATTTTTTTAGTTAAGTTAATGTCTAAAATTAAGCTTTTAGAAATAATAATAAAAAAATTATTTCTAGACTCATTGATAAAAATTAAGCACTTTTAATAACCATTTAATTAAGTCTATTTTTATCCATTCTTATGATAGTTTGCTTTTTTTAAATAAAAGAATTAAATGTTGGACCGGTATGGCAACCCTAGAGGGGGGTGAATAGGGTTTAATTAAACTTTTTAAGAAATATGTTCAATTTAAACTAATTAAATACTTTTTAAAATAAATTAATAAAAACCCTAAATGATGCCAAATAACAAGATTGATAAAAAGTATGTAACAGTAAATTCAATCAATATCAACCAACAAAAACATGCAATTAAAATTAAATGCAAAAATAATTAGGAAAGAGTTAGAGAAGAAGGCACCGTAATTTTTATAGTGGTTCGGTCAAACTCGACCTACATCCACTTTCCCAAGCGCCTCTTGGGATTTCGATTAAAAATCTCCTTTTGACTCTTTCGACGGATCAGAGCCGAACCGTTACCTTGCTCCTTTTTCGGGTTCAAGAGCAAACCCGATCCTTTCCACGGGTTAGGATCAAACCATTACAATGTTGTTGAAAACTTTAAATCACTCAATAAAACTATCTAAAAGAGTGGGTATACAAATTTGAGCTCACACACTTTGATTCTCACAATACAATAGAAAATCTCTCAAGAATAAGATGAAAAGAACAAAAATTGGAAGCTTGGAGAGAGAGCAACAATGGTGGCCTTTTTACTAATTTGAGAATTGAAAAGTGTGAAAAAGTTAAAACAATTTTGGGAAGATGAAGTTTAAAAAGAGAGGAAAGTGGGCTAAAAAATTGAATTTGATTTTGATCCATTGGATTGTGTAAAAAGCAAATTGAGTGGTTGAGATTAAAAGTAAAAAAGTAATTTTCTTTTTAATTTTAAAATCAACTAGCCGTTAGACACAAACATATATAATATTAAATTCATTTACTTTAAAAACAACTAGCCGTTAGACACATACATATATAATATTAAATTCATTTCCTTTTTAAATCATTTTTTTTATTATTTTCAAAATCAATATCTTTTAGTTTTATTAAAATCCACCAATTATCCCTTGTGTCACTTCCTCTATGGCTCCAAGTGACACTCCTTAATTAATCTAATTTGATGATTAATTTTGGCCACATCGTATTTTTTCGTTAACTTTATTTCGACGATAACTTCTTCGTTTGAACTCCGATTTTGGTGATTCAAGAGGTATCAGAATCGTTGTTTCGAGCTCTACGCTATGGGCTATTCAAAATAATAAATTGTTAGTAAACAAAATCAGGTTTGTTATCATCAAAACATTAATTAAATCATTAATTAAAATTAATTAATTTGAGATTAAGGGCCAAAAAGCCAACATTAAATTCTTAGCCAAAAACCAAATAGTTATCAAATGAGGCCTTAGTTTTATGCTTTTTATTTTATAAAATTGTGCTTGTTTTCTCATAATTTTTTTACTATGGTTCTTATTATTATTATTAAGTAAATATTTGAATTCTTAGTCAAATTTTAAAAAATACTTTATTTAGTTTTTAAATTTTGGTTTGAGTTTTAAAAATATTTTTAAAAGGTAGACTTATAAAATAAAAATTAATAAGTGAAAGTAGAATTTGTAAATTTTATTTTATTTTAAAAATTTTAAAACTATAAACTAAGTAACCATCAAACAAACCCGTAGAAGGTCAAGAATTAAGATTTCGAGAGTTTTAGTATTGGCATAAAAGTTCTAGTCCATCACTTTGCATAATGATCTCTTTTTTAATATATATTTCTCACAAAATTTAATTTTTGTTTTAAGTTTTTCTACATATTCTTTTATAATACATTTGAATATTTAGTCCAATTTTTAAATTCAAACAGAATTTTGAAAAAAAAAATACATGTTTACCTTTAGTTTTCAAATTTTAACTTTATAATTTAGAATCATTTTTTAAAAAAAGAAAAAAAAGGTAAAACAAATAAACATCGGAGGGAAGGTAAAGTAATAATATTTATGTGTTTAAATTTTTCAAAAGCAAAAAAGTAAAAGTAAAACATTTTTCAAACAATTGCCTAAAAACAAAAATAATATGAATAAAATATATGTCTTAGGACTACTAATTATAAATTGACATATTGTTAGATAATCTTATTTTGTGACTAATAATGAAACTAAATAAACTAATTATATATTAAGAAAACTAGGGGCAATAAAGAGAAAGTCCTTATTAACAAATTAGGTTTGAAGCCACACAGGGCAAAGAGGATCACTCCATAATTTCAAGATTTTAATGATGGTCCTTCTCCACGTAATTAAGTATTATAATTATAATTTATATTTATATTAGTAACTAGATATTTTTAAAATTTTACGACTATTTACATGAAATATAGATATATCCATTTGATTACTGTAAAGTATCTCTAGAGACTAGGACCACTATTAAAGAGAATATGACTGTTCTAATCCTACATTTTTCTCGTTTCAATCTTCAATTATTTAGCTTTGTTTGATAATCATTTAGTTTTTAAAAATTAAGTTTATTTCTCTCAATTTCTTATCATGTCTTTATCTTTTTTTAATTATAAATAGTTGAATTTCTAGCCAAATTCTAAAATTAGAAATAGATAGACACATAACACAACAAAAAATTTAGAGGTGAAATTGGTGTTTATTAGCTTAATTTTCTAAAATTAAAAACTTGTCAAATGGTTAACAAGGTCATAAAAATTAAGAGGTAAAAATCAAATAAGTAAAAGTAGAAGAAGAAAAGTAAACAATAATAACAACCTTTCAACTAATAATAATAATAATAATAAGTTTGAAATAGTCAAAATAAAGAATAGAAAAAAGAAAGGTTAAAAATCAAAGGTGATTGATAGTCAATAAGAAGTCTTAAATGTGCCATAAATTTTCACAGTTAAACAAGACCATCTATCCCATCGCTAATTGTACTAACTAATTTGACTTTGCTTTTTCCGGTGCATATTTTTAGTTTTCATCAAAGGAATAATTCAAATAAGGCCCGATTAATTTTAAAATTGTTAAAAATAACTTTTGTCATTTTAAAAATTACTAATAAATACACTTTAATCACTCAAAATTAATTTAATTTTTAATTTTATACTTTTAAATGCAATTTTCAATTATCAAAATTAGTATTGAAGGATTAAAAACATATTTTACGGTGATTTAAAAAATGACAAAAGTGATTTTAACCATTTTAAAATCACTCTAAAACATATCCTAAAAAAGACACTTCAATTAAAATATATAGCTCACAAACTTTTCAAACTTTGGATTTTATATTACACATATAAACTCACAAATATTTCCATATGGTATAATATTGTCTCCGTATTAAACATTTTTCAGTCACCGTGAGTTATTATTATTCACTATATAATCTCCTTTGTAGGATGTGGCTCATGGACTATAATCACTTTTTTGGTCAAGAGTATCAAATTCGATAAAATAATAATATAAATTTTAATTCTAGAAAATACAATGTAAATATATTGTCAAAATTTTATATATAAAAAAAATTAACCATAAATTAATAGTATGAATTAATGTTAAGACTTATTAAAAGTATAAGGATTAATTTAGACATGTTAGATAACCATAATTAAAATAGAACAAATTTATTTTAAAGCTTATAGACAAAGGGTATTTTTATTTTTTTTAACTAATTGTAATGTCCAATGGTAAATATTTTCCAATATCGAACTAATAGTAATGTTTAATAGACAAATCTTGGATCCTAGCTCATTTCGTTTATATTTTTCCTACCATGAAGGTAATGGTGTGGCTCATCAACTATAAAATTCAAATTTACATTTGTTAGATAAGTTACAAATTTTTATAGATTTTAAATATGTGAGGGTTGTATTTGACAAAAAAAAAAAAAAAGAAAAGAAAGAAGAAAGAAAGAAAGAAAGAAACTGAAAATTGAGTGATCTATATGACATTTATATCGATAAAATACAAATTTAAAAGTTGTTGATGCAAAATTTTGACCGAAGAAAGCCACTTGACCTCCACGTGACAGCAACGGTAAATTTATAATTCAGGAACCTACAAACACAAAAAAAAAAAAAAAAAAAAAAGCTCTGATGTCTAAGTCTAATAGAGAAGAAGTCAGACATTTTTAGATACTCTTGATGGAGCTATTATAGTGTATTTACAAAGGACTTGATCTTAGATTTATCTTAAATCATCTTAAATCTACTAGGATTAGAATATGAGATTTTTCTAATTCTAAGCAAGATCAATATTTTCCTATTTTATTATTATGTTGATTTATCTTTTATCTTATCTTGATTTTTAGTTTTATTTGGACAGACAAAAAGTCACTCGTAACAAAGTTAATAAATAAAAATGAGCAAAATTATTTACAAATATAGAAAAATTGCACTTTCTATGTGAAAATTTTCTATATTTATAAATAGTTTGATAGTTTTTTTATTTTATAATAATTTTTCTAAATTAAATTTGTAATCTATTATTTAATAATTATTAATTAAAATAATTTAGAGCCACCCGTGGGTATGAGCTCCCAACCACCACCAATAGCAAAGGCATATGCGCATATTAGTGCGAAGAAGATGAGTGAAGATAACGTGCACCGAGGATCATGGTGGGCCCACGGTGGAGCATCCTCTTGTGACCTTTGACCTTTCCCATGCACGTGCACGATTTTTTTATGAAGATTAAAAAACGGTTTTTTCTTTCTTTTTGTAATTAACTAACAAAGTTTTTATTTTTATTTTTTATTTTTTAACTTCTTTTAACGCGTGAATGGTGGAGCCCACTGCGGAGGATGGGGGTTGAAAAAACTGTAACTGCTTTCTCGACGGACGTTACCCATGCGAGGGTGAGTCCGCCGAAATACCGTTTAACAAATTAACGGTCGTTAAGGCCACGATTGACGGCGACAAAATCTCCCTCCTCTTTCTGTTCTCTTTCTTCCTAGGAGAAAATGTAATTTTTTTTTTCTTACATTTCGGTGGCTTTTAGATTCTCCGTGGGGCCCAGTGGCCATCACCAACTTGGTTCCATACTGGATAGAATTTCCTATTGTTATTTTATTTTAATTTTTTTCCCGGGAATTTCGGTGGCTTTCCGATTCATGTGTTTTTAACTAATTTTCAATTTTATTATAAATTGGTTCAATATTTAAAAAATATGTCTAATAAATTTATAATCTTTCACCATTAAATTCCTAAATTTGATCTCAATAAGTTTTTAATTATATATTTAATAGGTTTTTTTTTTATCTATTTGACATATGTAAATTAAAATTCACATATCTAACCCAACACAAACTTATTTAATTTTATATTTGATAGATCAATTATTAATTTTTTTTAAAAAAAAGGAATGGAATATATCAAGATACTATAAGATATAAAATTGAAAGTTTAGTCCGCACTTTGTAACTATTTGATTTTTGTTTTTAGTCTTTGAAAATTAAGCCAAATAACAAATATTCCACCTCTATATTTTTTGGTTTATATCTACTTTTTACCAAGATTTTAAAAAATCAAGCCAAAATTTAGAAACTAAAAAAATAGTTTTTAAAATTTACTTTTGGTTTTTTAAATTTAATTAAGAATTTAACTCTTTTACCGAAAAAAGACACTAACCATGATAAAGAATTGAGATGAATTAGGCTTAATTTAAAAAAAAAAAAAAAAAAAAAAAAAAAAAAAAAAAAAAAAAACCAAATAGTTAACAATCCAAGCCTTAAAGATATGGCACAATTTACCGTTTAAATTTATTAGACACAAAATTGAAAGTCTAGACTTTATAGACCTATTAAACACTTTTAAAAATTTAGGAACTAAATATACACAAACTTAAAAATTTAAGGACCAAACTTATAAATTAACCCATAATTTATCCATTTATATTTAAGTTGAATAAATATTCAACTGACTTATTTGAATTTTTTTTCATTTAGTCTCCCACAATGGATAGATAAATGTGAAAAATTGATTAATGATTTTTTTTTTTTTGAAAAAGAAATGGATTAATGATTAGCTTACCTGAAATAATATTTGGCAGAAATTTATTATAAAAGAAAAGTTTTTAATTCTTTTCTTAGAGAATATTTCTTTATCCTTTAAATTTTGCATTAATATCATGTAAGTAAATACATCAAATTTAGTATTCATTGTAAATAAAAGAACTATTAATACAGGGAACTAAATTGCAACTTTTTAATTAATATACACTGAATTTCTTTAATTAATATGAACGAGTAAGATTAAAACATATATTTAGTCTTATACTTACTATCAAGAACTTTAAATATAGTAATCTCATAGTGTGTGTAATTTTTTTCCCCAATTTAATGGATTCAAATACATGGTCTTTTTTCTAGTTCAACAAAATATGTTTTTTTTTAAAAAAAATTGGGATAAAAAACAGCTCACACCAATTAAGAAACATCCAACATAGATATCTCTTATTTAGCTAGCAAGCATAGCATGAAGAGCTTCTGAAGCTAAAACATCCGCCACCAATTTTTGCTCCTGGTGACGAACCAAAAGCTGTTAAGTCTTCTGACTCAATCAAATAATTATTCTGTTTCCTATTCTAATTTTGTAATATTAGGATAGTAACAGGCCGACCTACAGAGAGCCAGTCAATTTTCTTCTAAATTACTTATTGTTATGTAACCAAAAGGGGGAGGGAGGGGGGGAGAGTTTGAGTCGAATTGATTTTAATTACATGAAATTATACCAAAAAAAAAACGATAACAAAGAATTGCAAATTGAAGATGAATTTGAATTTAAACTTCCAATGAGACAAACACCTAGCTTGAGATATATGTTAAGATCACTTTTGATTTCGTCACTCAATCATTGACTAATCATATACATACGAATCAATTGCATTAAGATCTAGGGTCATTGTTAAGCCGAACAAAATAATTGAGAATTGCTTAATTAAGTGTTTGATGTGAACCTCTCCTAAGTTAGTAAGACAAATGCTATTGAATTGGAATTGTCGAATCAATAAATAACCCTAACTTAACTTTTGTTACTTGACGATCTAAGATCCTAATGATTACGTATTAGGTCAAGATCTATAACAATGAGTTAAACATGCTTGACTAATCTTCAGTATTCCCAACACATCCAACAAGTAAATAAAATCAAAGAGAGAGTTCAGATAATCATAAAATTGCAAGATAAAAACGTTCATAATCTCATGAGTTCTCCAATCAAAAGTTAAACCTAAATCCTGAGCTAGATAATAGTACCTTAACCTTGATACATGCTTGAATTCACAAAATAATCATCCAAGAAAGTCTTAGTTGAATGAGGAAGATGAAATTCAGAGAAGCTCTCCAAATAGTACCAAAAACTCTAGTTCAAAACGCTCTCCTTTGGTGCAGACGACTATACGACAATATTTAAAAAAAAAATGTGACGGCGCCGCAACGCTTTCGTCAGTCCCTCTTTGCACCACTTTTGCTTTTCTCCCGGTTGACACTCCACACTTCTACTTAAGCTCAATATGTATCAGAATTGGTGCTAAAGACCGGTTCTACCCTAAAATATGCTTGATACCTGTAAAATCAAGAAATAAACTTGTAAAATGCAAGAACGATTTTAAATTAAGTGAAGCAAGATATCACATTTTCAGTGTTATCACTTGACAAATATGTTGTAAAGACAATGATTGTTACTTAGATGCCAATTGATATCTCAAAACTCACGAAAATAGAGGCCACATCATTGAAATGAATCTCCTCTTAGTTCAAAATTCGGACGGTGCTAGGAGAATCTAACTCTACCACCAATGCATGTGAAAGGATTGCACTGTATTGCCACAACCCCTCCACAATAGCTAGCAACTCGAAGGCGAAAACGGAGAAAGAGCCCAATATCAATCGAAACCTATACAACGAATTTGCTCAGAGCCACAACGAAACAAAATAAAAGTTCAACCTTCTAACATTTCAAAAAATATATAACATATTAATTGTTGATTTGGTTGAACATAATACACATGATTTTCAATATAAATACAATTAAATATATATGAAGAAGGAACAAAATATCATTAATGTGAATATAACATAAATAATAATCGATTTAACTTATTTAAAAAAGTTTAAAATGTGTTTTTATTAATTTAAACAATTTAGTTTGATTTTATAATATTTTAAAAAATAACTTATAAAATTTTAGGAATTATGAACTTATAAAACTTAGGAATAAGGACAAAGATGAGGATAGGTATAGGTTGTAGTTCGAATTCAAGAAATGCACTCTCCATTTCCTTTTCAAAATTAAAAAATAAAAATAAAAATAAAAAATAAATAATCTTCATTTCTATCTTTTTGTCCATCTAAATTAGAGATATCTCTTTCTTCAAAATTAATAAATAAAATAGTAATAATAAAAACGCGCTCCATCGTCGCCGCGGACCCTTTAAAAAAAATAAATAAATGTCTTCTTGTAATTTTCTGGTATAGTTTCAAATAATTATTTATTAGAATATTTTCTAAATTCCGACAGCGATGGTATTTCTTAGACAAAGAGACAGATGTCATCTTTTCGTTGTTTATAATTGTTATTATTTGATTAAAATGCATTTTTTAGAGTCGGTTTGAATTCATTTGAGAAAAAAATGTTTTTTAAAAAATTTATTTTTATTTAAATATTTTTTTTATAAAAATTGTTTAAAATACACTTCAAAATCTATTTTGATGGTTGTCAAACACAACAATTTTTTCTAAAATAACTTATTTTTTAAATTAAACACTTGAAAATGCATTTCAAATACACTCTTAGTCTTTCAACTTTTATTTGAGTAACAATTTAGTTTTTTTTTTTAACTTTAGTTTGTAATAATTAAATTTCTGTACGTTTAAATTTTTAATAATTAAATTTTTGTACATTTAAGATTGCGTTTGCAATCATAAAAAGTGATTTTTTTAAAAATTTTAATTACCTTCATTGTTTAATAAATCAAATTATTAATTAATGAGAACAAATATTTTTTTAAAACTCATTTTTATTTAAACTCTTAAGATAAAAATTGTTTAAAATACACTTCAAAATCTATTTTGAGTGGTTGCCTCACATTTCAATTTTTTCTAAAATGACTTATTTTTTTAAATTAAATACTTAAAAATGTATTCCAAACACACAACCGTAACTTTTAGTTGCAGCTTTTCCAAAAATCTCCTATTTTCTTAACTATTTAAATAAATATATTATAACAATATTCTTCCATAACAATATATTTTTCATATATATTTTTAAATTTTAATTGATTAAATTTTTTATAGCAATTATTTTTTTAAAACTTTTATCAAATAATTTTGATTAAACAAAATTAGTTGAAATTCAAATCATATAAAATTTTAAAATATATATTATTAATAAATTATCATTTAATTATTAATGTGAAAATAATTAAAATAATAAGCATACTTTGGTTCAAATACTTAAATACACCAATTTAGTATTAATTTATCTAACATCGTAACTACTTTTTCTAATTTAAAATTAAAATTTACCAAACAATATTTTACTTCCTTTCAAAGCTGATTTTTCAGAAAGCAAAGGTGACAACAATTATTTTAAAAGCTACAACAATCCCAAACTAAACCTTAAAAAGTTAAAACAGTAAATAAAATAAATATTTATAAGATATTTAGGGCATGTTTGCTTGGCAATGAATTTTATTTTATGTTTTCAGATTATTAGTTCAACAAATATGTGTTTGACAGAAAATTTGAATTCTATTTCTAAAAACTGTTTTCGAATTCTGTTATATCCAAACACTATAAATTTTGGAAATAACATTTTATATTTTCATTATATACATATTTTAAATTTTAAACTTTAAAATGCATAATTATATTAAATAAATATAGTTTTTTTTTTCAAAAAATACCGTGTATCATGTTATAAACTCAATTTAGTGGGTAACTACAATAATTTATAAATCTACTTCTAAAGAAATACAACTCTGTATTTATTAAATTATTTATTTTTATATTTATGTTTTTTATATTTCCAACCAAACAAATTTTACTTTCTTAAATTTTCAAACTATTTCATATATATAGAAAAATCTATTTTAGTTGTAAAACTTCAAAAATCTACGATTTTAATTTTCTTCTAGTAATTTAAATAAACAAAAAAAAAAATACAATGAAAAAACGAGAGAGAATAAAATTGAAGAGAATCATAATTCTCACGTAAAAATAATAATAATAATAAATTGAAAATTGGTAGGGTGGGCCACGTAGGAGGCGCATGTACAGTTTGAAAGGGGAAAGGCGCCGAATTTTAGATGGTCCCACGCGATGCTCGTTAAAAGGCGCCTTTTACTTTTCTCCACCAATCAATTAATGCCACTTTTCCCCTTCCCTCTCCATATTTACCAAACTGCCCTCCCCCTCTTTTATTTCCTCCCATTTAAATTCCAAAAAAAAAAAAAAAACATAACCAAATAAGTTAAAATTCATTTGCTAAAGAAAATAAATAAATAAATATAATTAAAATTCTCTTTGGTCCCCAGAACTTTATTGAACGAACTAATTAGTTTTTCAAACTTTACTTTATTACCATTTAATTTCTCTACTTTAAATTTTATAATAGTTTAGTTGTTAGACTTTAGATTATTATAATTTAGTCATTTTATTTTTAAATTTGTAACAATTAGTCACTAATTTTAATAAATATCAATTTAGTTTTTGTACTTCATAATTTATAACATTTTAGTAAGAATATTATTAATATTTAATAAATTTTTTTACACATGTAAATTCATAAAGGGATTAAAAATTAAGTTTCTTTATAAATTATAAAGACTAAGTCGTTAATTACATAATCAAAATTGACAATTAAATATGATGAGAATTTTTACAAAAAAGACTAAATTGGTACAAATTTAAAAGTATATAAACTAAATTGTTGTATGCTAAAAATTCTTCAATTATTACAAATTTAAACGTACATGAATTACTAATTAAACTTTATAGACTAATCGATATTTTTATGTAAAGTTTTGGACTAAAAATGATTTTTTTTATCCTAACAAAATATTAGGGAAGAAAAGTTCAAATCTTCCATTTTGTAATCTCATAAAAAATTCTACCAATTAACCAATCAAATGCACAAAACTCAGCCAATCAAACAATCCTCATTTTTCAAGCTACATAAGGTATAAAATTAATTATGAAATAAAAAATTAAACATGGCTACAAAATTCAACTTGAAAAACCTTTTTTTTTTTTAAAAAAAAAAAAAACCACTTGAAAATAAATAAATAAGCAAATAACTAAGCAATAAAATATCGAATAGTAATATTCATTTAAAAGAGATTCATTTCAAGTGTGTCTAATATATCTCTAATATTTTTACGTGATTCATAAACTTTAAAATGTGTCTAATAAATTTTTTTCTAAAATTTAAAAAATATTAAAAATGAATTATGACTTATAAAAAAAATATGAAAACTGAAAGGTTAAATTTAAAAATTTGAAAGATCAAAGACTAAATAGATTAGATATAAATATCAAGGTTGATTTTGAGAGTGATAAATTTTAAAAAAATCTTAATCATTTTTTTTATTGTACAAGCATTAAATCTGTTGATTTTTGTTACCCTTTTTGAAATCTATTCTCTACTATCTTTTAGAATATTCTCCTAGAAGGGGATAAACTATTTTAATAAATTTTAATTTTTAATTTTATCTTTTAAAATTAAAATTTGTTGCATGTGTCAATTCCTTTTTCATCTAATCAAATCTATCTTCTAATTTTTATAAATTGATTATATAATTTTTTTTAAAAAAATTATCCCATATTTTAAAAAAAAAATAGAAGCTAGTTTCCTTAATAGTTAACAATTAACTTAGAACTAACAAAATATATCGTTTTAAACCATTATTTAAAATTATAACCTAAAATAATATAAAATAAGCAATAAAATACCTAATACCTAACATAATAGTATCATCAAGTTAAAAAAATGTCATTGTTGTCAGGTTACAAATTTTTAAAATAAGAATAATAAAAATAACGTTAGCAAAAAATATTGATTTCACTGTTTATTTAAGTATATATATATTCGATCGATAAAGTTTATTATTTATTTATCTAGAAAATATGCTATTTTTTAATGGAATTTTGATATCTTTAAGAAATTAAAAAAAAAAAAAAGGAAACAAACTGAATTGGGATTTGGATATATTGGATGTGGGGCGGTTGCCTGATGATGGACGCAACTAGTTGATTCCTTTTTTCTTTTTTTTTTTTTCCTTTTTTAAAATTCCTTTTTTTACGAGTTTTTAAAAGCAATTATTTATTTGTTTTTTTTTTGACAAAATTATCTAATTACAAAAATAAAAAGCAGTACCACTTTTCATAATCAGAAAGGTTGTTTTCAGAAAATTAATTGTATATTACACCCCTAAAGATACATGATTTGTGTTGTAGTGCCCATCTTTAATTTTATTTTATAATTCTTATTATCCCAATCTTTGCCACTTTATCCAATTTTTAAGCTTTAAAAAGTCTGATCTCATAATTTAAAACATTGGAGTTGGAATAACTACTACTAATAAAACCTCAAAATTTGTGTCAAAATAATAAAAATTAAAACATTGGTTTACGATGACAATGTAATTCGATAAATTTGTATTTTTTATGCTATTCTGTTTATTTTATTTTTGAAAATCGAGGCTCTTTAAAACTCGAGATCAACTATATAGCCTAGAGATTCAAAATTCTCTCTCAATTAACTCTCATATTTTGTACTAAAAAAAAAAATCTCATATTTATTTTCTTAATTTGCATGTTGAACTAAGTTAAGTTAAGTGCATTGGTATGATTATAACTATTATTTAATTTGTAAATCAAACTAAACGTTTATTTGGATTGGTTAGAGAAAAAGTATTTTTAAAAAAGAAAACTCTTTTGATAAAAGTTATTTAAAATACATTTTAAAAGTGTTTACAAAACTATTTTGAATGGTTGCTAAATATTTCAGTTTTTTTTTTCTTTCTAAAATGACTTATTTTTAAAATTAAACACATGAAAAGTTAAACTAAACACACCCTAATTAAATCTATATTATTGAAAGTTAGATTTCTCATCCCAAATTGGTTAAGCTAAAGAAAAGCACTTTAATTGTCTTTGTAACTAGTTATTAAAGTCTTTTTTACGACTAAAATATATTTTAATTCTGGTACTTTCAATAAATCTTAAATTCATTCAATTCAAAGTCATATAATAATAATAATAATAATAGAAAAAACATTGTGTAAATATATTTTGATCACAATTTCTAAAGGGAATGTTCATAGAGGTTGTTTTTTTGAAAAAAATCAATAATAAACTAATGAATACATGGACTAATTTTCAGATTTTATGAAAACATATAGACTAAAATTAGACTTGAATTAAGATGAAATAAAACTTAAAATACATAAACCAAAATGATATTTTAATTTTTTTTTTTAAGACCAAATAGATTAAACATTTAACATTTAAAGGAGGAAAAATTAATGTTGGACTAAATCACAATTCCTTCTCTCTCTCATGTATTTAATGATGTAAAGCTAGCAACTACATTAAATTTAAAATAATTAAATGAAAGTTAAAATATCATTTTGAATTCTATACTTGTTCAATTTTAGTTTATTTATTTTCAATTGTCTAATTTTAATCTCTATACTTTCAATAAATTTTAAATTTAGTCTTAATTGTTAGTTTATTGTTGATTTTAATTTCTTTAATTATTTATTAACATTTTTACTACAAATTTTGAAAACATACTCATATATTGTATTTTCTTAAATGAAAATTATTTTTATTATTAAACCAATTTGTGTAAAAATTAATTTTAAGGGACTAAATTTACCTAAAATTAGACAAATAAAAGTAAGATTAAAATTGAACAAACTTTAAACTTTAAAGAATAAAATTATAATTTAGTTAACTAATTGTAATTTATCATCCATGAAGGTTACTATTATTTCTCCTAAATATATATTTATTAAACTAAAAGAATCTCACATGGAACCAAACATTCAGTCAAACTAAGTAGTATTGAAAATTTGTAGAAATTAAAAAAGAAGAAATAGGAAGAAAAAAAAAAAGAAAAAATGATGAGACTTAAATTAAGGAGATAGTTAGCAAAGCAAATCAAAGCAATTAAATTAACAAAATTGTAAGAGAAATGTGTCTACATAAGAACAGCTCAACATACTCTGCTCTCTAACATGGCATTTCATTTCCTTTGTCTCTCTTCACATTAACAACTTTTGGCTCTCTCTTTCTCTCTCACTCATAGCTGTAGAGAGAAATATTCCAGACTCCTCTCTTTTTCTTCCCTTCAATTTCAAAACCCACAAAAGCAAAACCATTAACAACTATGTCTTTCTTTCGAATGGACCTTCTCTTTGCTTCTTTTCTCTGTTTTTTCTCACTTCTCGTTTCTGGGTCTTCGAGGAATTTCCCGATTCTCGACTTTGAAGAAGGCTATAACCCTTTATTTGGCGATGACAATCTCGTCCTTCTCAAGGATGGCAAGTCCGTTCATCTTCATCTTGATGAAAGGACTGGTGAGAGGGAAAGATTTTTTTTTTTTTTTTTTTTTTTTTTTTTTTTTTTTTTTTTTTATGAAATAGGGTTTCTGTAGATTTTAATTTTTAATACTCTGTTTCGTTTGATTCTTCTGATTTTTGTTTTTCTCTTGTATTCTTCCCTTTTTTCAGGCTCTGGGTTTGTGTCTCAGGACCTTTATCTTCATGGGTTTTTCAGTGCTTCCATTAAGTTGCCTTCTGATTACACTGCTGGAGTTGTGGTTGCCTTTTATGTGAGTTTCTTCCTTCTCTGTTTTTCTTCTTTTCTTGTCATTCTAGTGGCTGATTATTTGCTTGTTTGAAGAATTCCTGCTTCTTTTGGCTGTTTTAGAGGTTAATCTAATCAGTAGTTAGTGAGTTTTATTTAAATGGGAATTCATGGTGGTTTAATGGGGGAGTGGATTTTTTTATTTGACTCATGAAGTGAAACCCATGTGCTTCTGCACATGGGTTTTAGTAATCAACTTGGATAAGAAAAAGAAAGGGAAAATTGATTGAGCTTTGTGGTTTTTTTTCTTCTTCTTCAGATGTCAAATGGAGACATGTTTGCCAAGAACCATGATGAGATAGATTTTGAGTATCAACTTGGATAGAAAAAAGAAAGGGAAAATTGATTGAGCTTTGTGGTTTTTTTTCTTCTTCTTCAGATGTCAAATGGAGACATGTTTGCCAAGAACCATGATGAGATAGATTTTGAGTTCTTAGGTAATATTAGAGGCAAAGATTGGAGGATTCAAACCAATATTTATGGGAATGGAAGTACAAGCATAGGCAGAGAAGAAAGATATGGGCTCTGGTTTGACCCATCTGAAGATTTCCATGAATACAGCATCCTCTGGACTGAATCTCTCATCATGTAAGTTCTTCTTGTAATCCATATTAATCCCATTAATTTTTCACCAATGAACTCCTTGTTATGCAGGATTAGAAGCTGCTTCTTGCTAAATATTTTTCTTACTCTCTTAAGGGGTTTTGATGTGATGCCTCTGTAATTGGTACAACATTTAGAGTTTTCTCTTTTCAGGGAAAAAAATGAGTGTGGGTTCTGGATTTTTCCTTAAAACTGAGTCCCTTGTTTTGTAAAAACCACCTTTTTCCATTCCTACAGGATAAAGGGCTGTTTGGGTTTTCCTGTGAAAGAAGGGAAAAGAACCAAAAAATTGCCATTTGAAGATTACAAGAGAAACATGTGATTGGGTTGGGTATGTTGACTGGTGCAAAACAATTTTCTTGGGAAACTAATTCAAAATTCTTTTTATTTTATTTTTTTGGTATCTCTCTTGACAAATTATAAAGGTTTCAGAAAATCACTATGAACAGAAAATTACATGGCTAAAGTTTGTTAGGTGATATAATATTAAAATTGCCTTTACCCATAAGCTTTGGTTTTTGGGTTAGTCGGTGATTTAAGATGGTATCAGAGCAAGTGGTCCAGGAAATCCTGTGTTCAAACCCGTTGCTCAGCAGAAGTGATTCTTTTGTTGGGTTCATGAAGCTCATGTCTACAAACATTCTCATCAAGTTTTTCTTTCATTAAGAAAGGATTAGTTTTAAAAGCATATTGAGATTATGAATGATGGGATTTTATGGTTTGATTCTTTTTTTTTTTTTTTTGTTTGATTTTCATGTAGCTTTTATGTGGACAATGTTCCCATTAGAGAGGTAAAAAGAACAGCAACAATGGGAGGTGACTTCCCTTCTAAACCAATGACTTTGTATGCCACAATTTGGGATGGATCTACTTGGGCTACCAATGGTGGCAAATACAAAGTTAACTACAAATACGCGCCATACATTGCCGAATTCTCTGATTTCATCCTCCATGGCTGTGCTGTCGACCCCAACGAACAATCTCAAGCTGTGACCACTCCAAAAAATCCAAACTTATCCCTTCTGGCATGACACCATCTCAAAGAGCTAAAATGAATAGCCTCAGGAAGAAGCACTTGACATACTCCTATTGCTACGACCGCATCCGTTACAAATCCCCTCCATCAGAGTGTGTGATCAACCCCGGAGAGGCCGAACGACTTCGAGTCTTCGACCCTGTCACGTTCGGTAAAGGAAGACGCCATCGCGGGAAAATGCGCATCATTCTGTTTCGTGGGGGGTCATTTTCTTGTGTATAGACGACGACCGATGTCAGTCGATAGATTTCTTGAGGGTGATAAAAGAGAAGAAGGTGCCATAGGAGATCCACATTGAAGAGCATCTGTATAGTTCTTTTTTTTTTTTCTTCTTTTTTCACTTCACACGTTTCATTACATTCTTGGTTTTCTATTACAACATTCACTAGTATTGATGGGTTGCTGTTTGGGTTTCTACAATATTGAATTTGGTTCCATATTTTGTGTACTATTTTATTACACCCTCATAAATTTGAATAAAAGACTAAAAAAACAAAAAAAATATTTATTATTTAGCTGTTGTTTGTTGTTTGCCACTGAGTGAGTTTTTTTTTTTTTTTTTTTTTTTTTTTTTTTTAAATTTCCTTTTTCTGTGTAAAGAATCACAGGGAGAGAGGCAAGTTAAGGTGAAAATGTGCAAAAGAAAACATAATAGAAATTTGTTTGTAAGGAAGAAGATGATGAGTTGTTCCAAAGTGGGAGGCAGATGGCAGTCTGTTTGAAAGCTGAAGTTTCAGAATGAATGTTCAAATTAGAAGCAAAATATATCTGTGTGTGTGTGTGTAAATATATATATATTGTGGGGAAATATTTATTTTAGTTTTTTAATATTAATTTATGCTAATGCTCTGTGTGTTATTATGTTTTTTTGTCTTTTGTTTTTTAGCAACCACAGAATGAAAAAAACACACTAAAAAAGTAAATTTTATTTAAAGTGTTACTCTGCATAACAAATGATCATCTTATTTATTTAGCATAAAATATGTATTAACAATCAAACAGTTCAAAAATTTTAAAAGATTAAAAAGTAAAATTAAGAAATAACCCAAAGATTATGATAAAATTATACATCTACGTAATAGTAAGCATTATTTTTCCACCTTCACATGTTAAATTAATATATATATGTTGCCCATTAGGCCATTATTGTTACTTTTAAAAAGTATTTCTTTTATCAGTTATTTTTTTTTTTTAAAAACCACCAATTATTTACTTCTAAGTGTTGTTTCATTTAGAAGTGTATACTTAAACGCACTTAAAAAATTCAAATTCACTTTTGACTATATAATTAAAAACTATATATAAAAAAAACACTTTTAATTGATTGAAAAACACATTTGTGTATTGCAAACTCTACATTGCAAGATGGAAAATGTAGCATTTTTTCACATTACAACACAAATTAATTATCTTGTTTTCTTTGAAGGAAAAAAAATAAAAAGAAAACTCATTTTTTTAAAATTTGTAAATATAGCAAAATCTATAAGTGCTAAAGCGATCACTGTGGACTCCGAAAGCTGAATCTAAATTTTGCTATATGAGCGAATTCTTTTATATTGTGATTATCTATTAATATTTTGACTTTGATTATTATATTTGTAACTGTCTTTTGGAAAAAAAAATTTGTCTAACATTTTCCATTCAAAATTGTTTAAATAACAAATTTGTTTGGTTATGTAGATTCAAAAGTATTATGAATAAGTTTTTATTTTTTATTACATATTTTGAGGATTTTTTATCAATCCAGTTATTTTTTTTGATAACCTATCTCTCAAAGTGTATTCAATTTTTTTTTTTTTTAAAATTAATCCATTCAACTACTTATTTATTTAGATTTTTTTGTTTAAATGCCAATTTGGTCCATTTTTGCTTTGAATTCAATTTGATTGTGTGCTTTCAAAATGTTCATTTTGGTCTCTTCAACTTTAGTTCATTTTAGTTATTATACTTTCAAATGTTAATTTTAGGTTCAACTTTGGTTCATTTTGGTCCTTGAGCTTTAAAAAAATGATCAAGTCCCTTAAGAATAAAATAAAATAAAAATGAAAAGACAAAAATGATCACTTTTTAAAAGTACAAGAATTAAGATGACCATTTTTAAAGTACAAGGACCCAAAATAAACAAAAGTTAAGAGTACAAGGATGAAAATGAACGTTTTGAAAGTATAAAGATCAAAATGAACTAAAACAAAAAATATATGGAGAATTTTTAAAATTAGAAAAATAAGAGAAACTATTTACACAAAATAACAAAATTTTAGATAGTTGTGATATACGCTGATAGAAGTCTATCAAAGTCTATCAGTGAGAAAAATAATATAAATCTATCACTAATAGAAATCTATCAATGTCAATCAATATTTTTTTTGCTATTTACTGTAAATAGTTTGATATTTTTTCTATAAGTGGAAATTTTCTAAAATATATAAGGTCTAAAGTAGTATTTAAACCACTCTTGATAATCTAAAATCACTCACTAAGCTACTGAACACCCTTTAAATTATTAACTTTTCAAAAGACTTGTTAAAAAAGAAAAAAGGATTATAAATAGAAAAAATATCAAACTATTTACAAATATAGAAATTTTTTACTATCTATCAGTGATATACCGCGATAGGCTTTTATCGTAATTTACCTCATTTTTCTATATTTAAAAATAACCCTAAAAAAACATTTTATTCTAATTTTATTCTAATGTTATAACAAATGCACTCTAACTTATTTGAAACAAGGAAGTAAAAATTTTAATTTCATTGAGACAAAAGAAGGCAAGCCTAACATTAAACATAACTCATTTAATGAAGGGATTAAAATCTCACTTAAACACAAAAAGGTTGAAATTCTTCAATCTTCATCTCTTGCTTGAATTGTAACACTAAAAAAAGGAAAATAAAATAAATGAATGAACATAAGAAAAAGGGCAAAAAGGGAAAAGGGTAGAATTGGAAATAGGGTTTTGGGAAAGGGATCCCCTTTTGTCTGGGATTAGGTTGACACAAAAAGTTTAGGAATGGTATCCTCTATCTGACACTTCTCTCCTCCATTTACTTGTCCCTTTGTTTTGGTCCTCTTTTCAATGTTACCAATACCCATTTTCAGGAATCTTCACCAAACTCACCTAATTTCAATCATCTAAATAATTTTACTAAAAAATGGACCCAAAAAAAAAAACTTTTTTTTTTTTTTTTTTTTTTTTATAACCCAATTCCAAATTTCTTATATTTTTCTAACTTTTTCATCTTACTGGTCCTATTCAACTTCAACTTGTCATATTCCCTCCTAAATTATCTTCTTAACTTAGCTTCAGATGTAAAGACAACAAATATCAACTCTCTCGTTGACATCTACTGTCCACATGTACCTAATAACCTATTTCCTGTTTCTGCTTAACCTGATCAACTTCACATTCTCAGTAGTGGCTTAAACCAATTCTGGTCCCAATAACTTCTTTTCCCCTACTTAATTCCTCCCAGCATACATGAGTTATGCATCATCTACCATGCAATGCCTCAACAGTTACCATTCCGATGGAACAATAGTGAATTATATTTAGGTTAAATTAAGAGAAAAACTCACTTTTTACTTGGTTTTTTTAAAAAAAAAAAACTATATTCTTTCAAAAGTTGCAATATTACTTTTGATATTTCATAAATATTTCAAAACTACCATTAAAGTGAAAATACGTTTAAATGTTCAACAAAAAAGTAGTACTTGAAATGGTGTGGTGGTGACTTAAAATGTGCAATTATATTAGTACCAATGGTTTTAACTTATTTTTCATTCCAATGTTAGTTTCAGAAGACGAGTATTGCAACTTTTAAAAGAATATGAGTATTTTTTTTTAAAATAAACGGCAAAATTTTGTTTATGCCATCGTTCTACTTTATTTATATATGTTTTGTTTGAAGTTTTTTTTGACATGGAAAGGATGGATCGAACTTTTGATTTCAAAATTAATAATATATTCTTTATGCCAGTTGAACTACGTTTATTTTGAGATTCACTAACTATATAGACCTATATTTTAAACAAGAACAAGCATGTGGTTTACAGAATCTACCAATCATCACATTATGTTAAATCTTATTGTCATTTTTAATTACCACTTGTGCTATGCGTAGTATTTCATGGTAAAATTTTATATAAGCGCATTATATTATTATACTCAGTTGGTGACCTTTGCAAACTGTACTCTTGTATTTTGAAAATAGTTTTAAATAATTCGTAAGTTGCTCCCTTCTATTAAACAATGTTGTTATTTTCGACATTTAGAAATGTTATGCTACTGCTTATCAAATTAGTTAGGAAAGTGTGAAATGGTATATTGGACATGCTTCTATAGCATTCAAATATGGGAAAAAAATGGACATGTAAAAAATTTCAACATATGACGCTTTAACCATGATAATAAATTTAGTATTCTAATATGTTTCTCTTTTGTTATATTTTTTACACCTTATTTTTAACGTTGACTTTTTTGACGTTTTTAAGACTGTCAAGTGTATAAGAATTTAACATTTCAAAAACGTCAAATAGTACAGTTTTTTCCTTTTGAATGGTAAGGTATTATGTTGTGGTTATTATTATTTATTTTGTTCTACTTTCATTCTATAGTTGAGTTAGATTAAGTATTCTTTTAGTTACAAAAACATTTTAACCAAATTGATTTATTAACAATCGATTTTTAAAAATAATTTTCATATCATTCATTTTAATTAATGTTTGGTTCCACATTTTTAAAAATGAATTTATACAACCAAATTAAACTAAAACTAGAGGTAAATATTATATAAACTTTAGAGATAGAAAATGAGGGGGAAAATAAAAATTAGAGAGAAATATGAATAAAAATGGACAAGAATTTTAGAAAGAAAAATACAAATTTTCTAAGAATTTTTAAATTTGAAATAATATTTTTATTTTTTATTTTTTATTTTTACAAAAACCACTCACCATCACCTAACGAAAATTACTTTCTCTTTATTGCCGAACATCATAATTATAGATGAAAAGTGATTTAAGCGAATAGAGAGAATTATAATAGAGGGTATAGAATTAGATATATATGTTTGCTGTATTAATATTGAGGACAATAATATATGAATGTATTATATGTATTATTTACTATAAAAAAAGTATCATATGTATTATTGATATACAAGATCTTAATAAGATTATAGTTATATGAAATTTTTATTTTTATTTTAAAGAATAAATAAGGTCTAGAGAGATTTGAACTTTAGATCTCAAGAGAGAACGTGCCCATTACTGTCGGATTTTGTAATGTAATCCGACTTTTCAAGATCTCAAATTGGGGTCAATTACTATATCCATGCATTTTCAAAACTAAAGCTATAGTTCACGATTCAAAACTTAAAATAAAATTTTGCTAAATAAATAAAACATTGTCATCATTTAATAAAAAACCAAAAGAAAACATCTTGAAAACATGACACTAAGCGGAAGCATTTTCACTTGTTCCATGACACCGTCAACAAATCTCTTTTTCAAGTGCCCAACATGTTCTTGCCGTTATCCGAAAAATATTTTAAGAAAAAGGATGAGTACTTGAAATACTCAGTAACTAACCACACTACCAGGGGGCATGCTATGCAAGTCTCATGCAATCATGAGTTTTAAATCATTAAAATAGTGAGACCTAAAAGTTAGCCAAAATCGACTAATTAAAACTGTGTCATGTGCCTTTCTAGAGCACTAATCATGTCATTGGCCTGGAAGGCTAATTGTGTCATAGTTTGTCAAGTTTAAGTTTTCATGTAACACACATGTAGGTCCCACATATAGTTATAATTCATACTAAATTAATCTACATGTTTGTCAATTATAAATTGACATAATCAATAACATTGAAAGACATGTTTAATCAAGATTCATATAATAAATATTATCACATTAATTTTGCTTGGCTAAAGGCATTCAAGTAGTAGCATCATTTACCTCGAGATTAAGCCCAAATAACAAGCAGATTTATCTTCTTCTTGGCTTAAAAGAAAACTTGAATCAAACTCTAAACATGAACCAAATTAAAATTTAACCCTTAGGGCTAAGTTTCAAACCTAAATTTATTCCAAAAGTCTCCAAATAAACTTTACCCAAAATGTGGCTTGATTTGAATCCCACGTCCAACCTTCCAAATTAACACGTTCTTAATTCAAACGTCAAAATTTAAGGGTTAGAACCTTCAATTTACAGCAACCTAAAGAATTAGAAAGGGTTACAAAGCCTTGATAATTACCAAAAATCCACTGAAACGTTCTTAGTCTTGCTGGACAACGACTTAAAACCTTCCAAATTTCAAATTTAATATCCAAAACATTATGGGCAACATTAAATTCATGCCAAAACTCAATGGGTATTGATCTCGAAGAAAAACTTACAAAACACTAAATAACTTACCCAAAACACTGATTCCCTCGAAGGGCGGCAACAATGCATGACAATGTTTGACGATTGGGGACGAGGCGACGTGAAGTGGCTGCGACGAACGAAGTTGGGCAGGGATGAATGAGTGAGAGAGAAACACTAGAGAGAGATAAAATAAAAAATGGATGGAGGCTTACCGACGTACAATAGGTTGAAAGCAACTTTAAATACTACAAGGACTAAAAGGTCCAATGGACTTATGCATATAGAAAATAAAACAAAAAAATAACATAATATAAAATACTAAAACAAATTAATATTAAATGTGATGGCGCACTGTCTTGCGCAAAAAGCTATGGAGGATCGGGAGGTTTTTATTCTTGCCTCTCCTTATCCTGAGTGGTTTTCTTTGTTGGTATCCCGTGACATTTTTGTGTAGTTGTTGTACTTTTGTTTTTCTCCTAAAAAAAACACATAATAATAAATACTTAAACATGCATATATGTTGATTGTATTAACATTAAGGACAATAATATATGAACATATTATAAGTATTATTTACTAAAAAGAAAAAAGTGTTATATGTATTATTGATATGTATAAGATTTGAATGAGACTATAATTACATGGAGTTTTATTTTTATTTTATTATCATTTTATACAATAAATGGGGTAGGAGAGGGATTTAAATCTCATGCCTCAAAGGAGAACATGCCAATTATTATCGAATTAATCTCATTTTAACATATTTAAATGAGTTAAATATATTTCCTAGAAAATTTATATGAAATTCAAATAATTTAAAAGTATATTTTAATATGAGATACTAAAATAGATGAATTGAATTTGACAAAAACTACCTTTCATCAAGTTGCTATAAATAAGACCCTCAGATTTAGCCAAAAGGGACATTTCTCTAGAGAAAATAGGATTTTTTTTTTTTAAAAAAAGAAAATTTTGGATTTTTTAAAAAACTTATCCTCTTCCCTTATTCTTGGTGGATTGTCTTTCAAGAGGTCATTCTCACAATCTAAACTCTTTGTTTGAGTCATTAAAAAAAAAAAAAAAATTATGAAATCAAATTAAAATTTAGGATGCTAATAAATTATATTGATGATAATACAAAAGAGAGCTTAACTAGGCTGCTCTTGAGAAGCTTACAAAGCTAGGCGCACACATAATTTGATATACACATATAATAACATAAAGATGAGGTTGGGGGGAATAATTAATAATGATAGAATTGAGGGGGAAAAAAATAAAATAAAAAAGCATGGTGTTCAAATGGCAGAGTGAAGAAGTGGCTTGGTGGAGGTCCATTGGTGCAAAACATTGGCAAAGATATCAAAGAATGTAAAGTTTGCTGGTGAATGAGTGATTTGTAAAGACATAAAGCCTTGCCCATCATAATAAAACTTCAATTCTTTTGGATCGAATGTAAAGTTTGCTTGTGAATGAGTGATTTGTAAAGACATAAAGCCTTGCCCATCATAATAAAACTTCAATTCTTTTGGATCCATCCAATTTATGTCTCCTCTCCATGCCTTTGATCCTCCTCCACTTGTAAAATATTGAAGAGGGCTACACCAAACAAATTTAATTTAATTATGACTTAATTTGAGATTGTCAAATCGAGCATAGTTTTGATCAAATTAATACAGAAGTTAATGTGAGCGTGATTTTAAACGTAAGAACAATTTGAAACTTGATTTCAAATAAATTAATAAATAATCAGATTTACTTATGAGTATTTAAATAAAGGCATATACATACCTGGTAATGCTGCTTATGTGTTGCAAGCAGTGGTCATGTCCATTCATATAGAAATCTACTTTATTTTCCTGTAATATTTTGAAATATTAAAATATGGATAGTACTCGGGTGCGTTCTTAGATGCACCATCTTTATGCATTTCATTTTCATTCCACACATAAACAATGAATTGAAATATTTCAAAAAGGAAATAAGAAGAATTTATCATGTGGCAAATTATGATTGGACAATTTAGTGGGATGTACAAAGATAGGTGCATCCTTAGATGCACCAAAGTATTTTTCTAACACACTAAAATTTCACATGTTAAATAAAAGACAATGATTAAGTGCAATCTAGGCTATTTCTATTCTCATACAGCTCTCATATTTTATATACTAGAAAAGTAACAATTCAATTTTTTTTTTTTTTTTTTTTTTTTTTTTTTTTTTTTAAATTTGTGTCATGTGACAAATTTGACAAGTTTTAATTGTGCAAAAATATGTGCAAACTCAAATGCACTCTAATATTTTTCTTAAATAAAAGTAAATATATCCTATAAGTTGAATATTAGTGGAAATGGAATGAAGAGAAGTATAATTTGTAGAAATAAATTAAAAATAAAAGAAAGAAAGAATTTGGGAAGAGACCTCAAGAATGGGGAGAAGCTGGTGAAGTAGTTCTTGAGTATCACCATGATTCCCAGCACTTTTCAAAGTGTGATGTCCCACAACTATTTTCCATTTTGCATTTGAATCCTTTATTGCTGAATCCAATTCCTATTATATTTTCCCAACATAAATAATAATAAATAAATAAACTAAATTTTGAACTCTAGATGATATGGTAACAATCAATTGAATTTTTCCGCTTAAGCTATCCTATAAATTATAAGTAGACTACTGAATTATTTCCTTAACTAATTTCATTTAGTTAACCAATCACTTTGTTTTTATTTTTATTTTTATTTTTATTTTTTTTTTAATTTTCAAGTTTTTGAAAATTGTCAATTCCTTTTTATCTTCAATCATTGTACTGTGAATTTAATGTAGGTCATTTATGTCTTACTAAGATTTATATATGAAGTGACTAATACCAACGGCTTATATTTTGAAATTTACGTTTGTTTTCTCCTTATACGATTTTCACATTTTTAAAAGATACATTTAAACTTCTAGATAAATTTTAAAAATAAAAATAATTTTTTTCTTTTAAAAAAACTTGACTTGGTAGAAAGTAGATAACAAAAAAAAAGAATAATTTATAGGTAGAAATAGTTTTTATAAGTTTAATTTTTTAAATTCATAAACAATAAATTAAAGTACTCTTTAATAGCTATTTATTTATTTTTAATTAAGCTTATAAATTTGATTTCTTTATTATTATTATTATTTTTACTTTTTTAGAAGTATTTTTAAAAAATGAAATTTTTGAAAAAAAAAAAGAGTAGTTTAAGTTAATGAATGACCTTGACTTTACAATTAAATTAAAGAAATGATTATCAAAGGACTCCCAAACAATGTATAAATTTTTTTTTTTGGTGACACAATTTATAGAAACATTAATAAATGATTAGATAGGAAAATGTAGCGATTACCTTGAGAAGGTTAGAAAGGTAATTTCCTCTTGATAAAATACCCTTCCAATCATAAACCTCATCTTCAGGATCAATAAAATACTTGTCCACAAAGGGGGTTGTGTCCACAAAAAAGAACTCCACAATTTCTAAAAGGAAAAATATATATTAGTTATTAATTCTTGTAATATTTATTACCCTTAAATTTCTTTATTCGAGGATATATATATATATATTTATATATATATATATATATTATATATATATATATATATATATATATCAACTTAATTATGCTCAAGTTAACAAATTTTATATTAATAGTTAAAAAACGGAGAATTTTTAAAAATAAAAAGTAAGGAAAACTATTTACACAAAATAGCAAAATTTTTAGATAGTTATGATAGACACTAATAGAAATCTATCAAAGTCTATCAATGATAGAAATAATAGAAGTCTATCGCTGATAGATAGATGCTGATAGAAGTCTATCAATATCTATCAATATTTTTTTTTGCTATTTTTTATAAATAGTTGGACATTTTTCTATCTGTAAAAATTTTCGATTTATGAATTATGATCATGAAAAAAGATAACCTAATTAAAAGAATATTTAATAAATTAATGCATATAGTTTACCTGTATCAACAATGAAAGATCTCAAGCAAATCCATCTATTATCCAATTTGCTCAAAATTGGACTCAGTTGAGCCTCAACATCTCCTCTATAATCATGATTACCCAAAACTGCAATAAAACAAAAAAAAAAAAACTTTTTAATGCTATTAATATTAATAATAGTTTGATTGTAAAATATTTTTGGATAAAAGTGTTTCCATATTTACCACTGTACCACTCTTTTTGCAAGCTTGGTGCGGTGTATATTTTGGAAAATGACTCTTCAAATGCTGGATCGTCGGTACCCTTTAGTCCCCTATCGTAAAAGTTATCGCCCGTTGAAATTACAAAATCGACCTCCAATTTTTCTCCGATGATCCCCATCTATGAAAAAGAAATTAGAAGTCTTAATTAGTTATTCCACAAATATAATATTTCTGCTTTTTTTTTTGTTACCTTTTTTGGAAAATTAAAAATTTTAAAATAATGTTAGAAATTGATTTAAATTTAGTTTATATTTTGAAAATTTTGGAAAGTATTTACTTTAGGAAAAAGAAAAACAAGTTATTAAAGCAAAAGAAAAGATTACTATCTTTGCTTGAAGGTAGAGATATTGGAACACTCATCCAACACACAATGTTCGTCCTTAGCTTTATATGACCCAACATAATAATAATAAAAATAAATTAAAGAAAGCCAGAAGTTATTTTATTGATTTTAGCCTTTTCTTTTTAGTATTTTTCAAGAATAATTTAAAAAAAAAAAACATTTAGATTTTGATGGATGGAAAATTACTGCATAATGGCCCACCTGACAAATTATATTCCAAGAATATCTTTTTCTTATTCTGAATAATGCTCGGAATCTTTAAATTATACCTTTACTTTATTCTATTTCTTAGAGAAATTTTAAATTTCAATTCTTTTTTGCTAAAATATCTGTGTTTTATTTTATTTTATTCTTTTTTTTTTCAATTCCTGAAATTAGGCACTCCAATTTTCATTAAATCCTAAAGCTAGATATTGAAGATAATTTTTTTAAAAAGATAACTTTTAGACAAAAAAAAAAAAAAAGCAAATTAATAGTGGACTACACTTTTTAGGGAAATTTTCACAAATAGAAAAAATGTCAAACTATTTACAGAAAATAGCAAAAAAAAAAAAAAAATACTGATAGACATTAATAGACATCTATCAGCATTTATCAGTGATAGACTTCTATCATTTATATTACTGATAGACCCTGATAGATTTCTATCAGCGTCTATCACAACTATCTAAAATTTTTGCTATTCTGTGTAAATAGTTTTCTTTATATTTCTATTTTAAAAATCTTTAGCTGGATGCCATAAATTAAAATCTTGTACTCTATGATTCTAATGTCGTATTTTTTTAACAGAGAAAATGGCAATACTCCTACATCTTGTTCTTATCATAAATTTAGAAATGAATTCTTAAAACTAAAACATACCATTTTTGTTACGCAATACTCCAATATCTATATTCTCTTGATCTCAAATTTACAATATAATATTGAAAGATAACATATAAAATTGATAATAAAAAATAAAATTAAGAAAAAACCAAAAATTGTGTATTAAAAAAAACACAGAAAAAAATTATTACAAAATTGAAAATATAGGAACTAAATGGTTAATAATTAAAAATGAAAGGATTAAATTACAATTAATAGAGATTGGGTGTAGGAGAGAGAGAGGACCTGAACGGCAACTTGAGATTGGTTGTAATCTCCGTTTCGTCCCCAGTCTCCGACGACGAGAAGGCTGAGAGAGCCGTCGTCTTTGGAGGGATGGGGAAATCGCTGAAGCTCGGCAACAGTAAAAAGGAGGCCGCTTAACGCAATAACAAGGCAGAGAAGAACTCCGACACGGCGGTTGGAAGCGGCGGCGTCCATGGCGAAAATCTCTCGGAGGAACCAAAAGAAACCGACGATGTGGCAAAAGTGAGAAAGACGAAGAAAAAAGAGCAGTCTTTTTGCATTTATACATGTGTGCCACAAAAAACTGCCTGTTTACTCTTGCCAACCAATCCGTTTCCACCACGTAATTAATTAATAAGGTCGTAACATTTTATTAATCGGGTGTACTTTTATTAAATTTTTATTGAGATTTGTCGAATAATAATATAATAAAATATAATATATGAATATATTTCTAAAATTTATAGTGGAAATAGTAATAGAAATGATTTTTTTAAACAATAAACTAGGAGTAGGGATCAAGTTTTGGATCTATTGAAAGTATAAAGATTAAAATTTGACATTTAAAAGTACAACGACTAAAATTGAACATGTTTCAAAGTATAAAGACCAAAATAGTATTTTGGTCTTAATTAAATAACTTTTGAATTATTTATTATTTTTAAAATCCCTACTTTTCTTTCAAATCTCCTTTTTTATGTTCGAATTTTCAGATTTATTTTATTTTAGACTCCAACTTTTAAAATGTCTTATCATGTATGGAAGTAAAACTTCAATCTTGTATTAGAAATACGAAGAGACTTTACAATCTTTGAAAAATATAAGGGTTACTCCTCTAATTACCAAATAAACCCATGAAACCTAAACGAGTATTCGATAAAAGAAAAAAAGAAAAAGAAAAAGGGATTTGACCCTAAATGTTGAACCTATAAGATCAGGAACATTCTTGAAGAGGTGTGTTGAGGATCTCACATTTGAAAGATAAAAATACCTTACAATCTTTAACAGATACATGAATTACTTTGTCTTACTTTTCTCATGTTATGGAAACTTATATTTATCCAATATTTCAATCCTCTAACTTCAAAGACTAGAAGTATCTTATCTATTAAATTGTGGTCAAATTAATTTTTGGAAGATTTGTTTCAGTCAATAAGCTTTTAAGTCGGTTCAATTTAGTAATCTAGTTATTTTTTAATAAAATAAATCATAATTATTAAGTTACTAATTTTTTAAATTATTTGAAATATGTATTGATGTAATGGGCAATATAATTGAGTCAACCTCAAGAGGCAATATATTAGGTAGGAAATAAATACTCTTTTGAGGAAAAGTTTGGTATTCATTTCGATAGTTACATTTATTAGCATCATATCACAAAGATGTTCCACGATATTAAGCAACAAAAGATAGACCGAATGTCTTTATTTTCTTCTAAGAACTCAAGTCGAAAATTTGAAAGTTTAAAAAATAAGATAGAATAAATTCAAAAATCGACCAATGTAAAATTTAAATATAATATAATAATTATGGCTTGCAATAGGATATTATTTTTTAAATACAATAATCGTAGGATAGATGATTAACAAATTATTAAACACTTTTAAAATGATAATTAGTGTCTTATTCATTAAGTTATGCTTAGATTGACATATAATATAAAGTATTATGATCCAAATAATGGCTGATAGTTCAAATTTTGCAAGTTTAAGTGAATAATTACCTAATGTTTTCATTGAATTATAGTACAAAATTAATTTGATATATCATATCAAAAAATTGAACTTATTTTGTCAACATAAGCATAACTCAACTTACATGAACTTCTGCTATAAATTTCGAGAATCAAAATTTGATACCCACTCCCAAAAAAGGTTGAGATTATGTTATTTATGGTATTATATTACGTAAGTTATCACTATCACAAAGTGATATAATATATATATATAATATAATATATATATATAATATATATATATATATATATATATGTGTGTGTGTGGGCTAAATGCTAAAAATATTATAATATAGGGACTAGAATTGTAATTTGTGAGACATATAATTGATGGGGGATGGGCTATTTTTGTCATATAGAGCCAATTCATCAAAATAAATAATATATTATATGAAATGAAGTATTGACTGCTCATAGGATGACAACAAAATATATTGTTTAAATATTTAATAACAAATAATTGTGTCATGTGAGGTAGGGTTCATTTGGAACTTATTTTATCTTGTGTGAACTCCAAAATAGGTGGTTTACTATGGTTGGATGTCTATTTCTTGGTCCCACATATTTACATTATTTTGCTTACATTTTTTTTTTTTTAATTTGGATGGATCCAATGAAAACATATATTAAAATCAATTTGTCGAAGCATTTGAATTTTTAGACAAATATCAAAAAAAATAAAAATAACTTTCTATAAGCTATTTTCAATAGACTTTGTTTGATAATTAATTTTTTTTTTAAATTGTGCTTATTTTCTCACAATTGATTCTATGATCTTTGAATTCTTAATCACTTTTCAAAAATAAAAATAAGTTTTTGAAAACTATTTTTTTTACTTAACTGACTTTAATTTTGAAAACACTCATTAAATGTAAACAACAAAACAAAGAAACCAATATATGAAAGTAGTGTTTTATAGACTTTTAAATTTTAAACACAGAAAACTAAAAAATAAATGGTTACCATTTTTAAAATTTTGACTTAATTTTTGAAAATATTCGTAAAAATTTAATAACAAACTCTAAGTTCTAACTCATGTACTAAACACTTCTTCATCAAATTCCTCTATAATTAAGGAATGAGTTATCAAAATTTAATAAAGTTGAGTTGAAATGACCAAAACTAAACTTTCTCATGCCAAAACGCTAAACTAGTCCTTTTGCAACCTCATCATATATGAAAATGGTTAAAAATTATTTTTAATCCTTGAACTTTCATAAGAGTAATAATTTAGTCCCTACACTTTGGTTTGTAACGATTTAGTTCTTATACTTTCAATTTTGTAATAATTTAGTCCCTGAACTTTACTATATAACAATTTAGTTATCGTATTTTAAAATTTTTAACGATTTAGTTCATATCGTAAAAATCAGTGTTAAGGTTTATGAGATTTTTCGTATTTTAAAATTTTTAACGATTTAGTTCATATCGTAAAAATCAGTGTTAAGGTTTATGAGATTTTTTGTATAAATAAACCGATAAATAAATTAGAGACTAAATATTATTATAAAATACAAAAGTCTACATCATGGAATAATAAAAATTGACATCTAATTTTGATGGGTTTTTTTTACGTTAGGGACTAAATTGTTACAAATTTGAAAAGTATAAGGACTAAATTGAAATTTAGGGACTAAATTATTACAAAATTGAAAGTAAAGGGACTAAATCGTTCCAAACCAAAGTTCAAGGACTAAATTGTTATTTTCATGAAAGTATAGGGACCAAAAGTATTTTTTAACTATAATTTTATATAACTTTGGTTTTTGAATTTTAACACTCATACCAAATAGTTTCAAAGTATCTCATGATTTTTCAAAAGCTATACAATTGTTATAATTGGATCCAAATTTGCAAACTTTTAAAAATTTGGCCATAAAAATTGAACTTGTAATTAATTACATAATTGTTAAAATTCATTATGATTTCTCATCATCATCTAAGGCCACGTTTACCAATTGGTAATAATAATTGGTGTAATTGTAATGGAATTACATTGATAGATCAATCATAATTAATGAGCCAGAAATTGCAATCATGGATTGGCCTAGTGGTAGTGGAAACGTAAAAAAAAAAAAGCCAAAGGGTTAAAGGGTTGTGGGTTCAATCCATGGTACACCTAAGCTGGCTCGGCTTTTGATCACCTTTAGTTAGAATTACTAATCTGTCATAATATGACAGATTATTATCAACAGAGTCAAATTGAGCACCCTTGAAGCTCACTTTTTACATTACTATTAATGGATTATACGTTTTACCAGGTAAACGTGACCTAATTTAACTATTAATGGATTATACGTTTTACCAGGTAAAGTTTTTTTTTTTTTTTTTTTTTTTTTTTTTTTTTTTTTTTTTTTTTTTTTTTTTTTTTTTTTCCTTATTTGATCCATTACTTGGAGATTTTGTCTTGTTCGTATTTTTCAACAAGTTTGATAAACTTATAAATTTAAAATTAAATATTAAGAGTCAAATTTCTAAAAGTTTGCAAACTTCGGCACAATTTTAGACTCCGTTTAGTAACTTTTTGTTTTTTATTTTTAAAAATTAAGCCTATTTCTTTCGAATTTCTTACCATGATTGTTGTGTCTTTCAAAAATACAATGATTGAATTCTTAGCTAAATTTCAAAAACAAAAACAGGCTTTTAAAAGCTTTTTCTTTTAGTCTTCAAAATTTAACTTGATTTTTTAGGATTTAGTAAAAACTAGACTACAAAGGAAGAAATTTGGAGGTGGAAGTAGTGTCTATAAGCTTAATTTTCAAAAACAAAAAATTAAAACCCAAATGGTTACCAAACGAGGTCTTAACAATTTTATACACTTGAAAGCTCAATTTTTATCGGGCTATTAACCAATTGATTTTTAGTTTTTAGTTTTTTAAAAATAGGTATGTTTAATTGACAATTTAGTTTTCAATTTTTCCAATTTTAAAAATATTTTCAAAATTGTTAAGGGGTTGGTTGGTAACCAATTAGTTTTTTATTTTTGGGTTTTGGTTTTTAGTTCTTAAAAAATAGGTATGTTTGTTATTCAATTAAATTTTCTATTTTTTCAATTTGAAAAACGTTTTGAAATAAAAAAAAAACATTTTTAAAATGGTATATCGTTTTTAAAAATGAGCATCTCTCTATTTGATTATGACGGATGCTTCATTATGTTTGAGAGTGATTTTAAAATGGTTAAAATCACTTTTTTTTATTTTCAAAATCACCGTGAAATATGTTTTTAATCCTTTAAAACTAATTTTGATGATTGAAAATTGTATTTAAAAGTGTAAAATTAAAAATTAAATTAATTTTGAGTGATTAAAGTGTGTTTTTTAGTGATTTTAAAAATGACAAAAATGATTTTAGTGATTTTAAAATTACTCCCAAATATACCTTCAAAAGCGTGGGTAGTCCATCAGTCATGGTGTGTCTCACCCCTTGCAATTTTATTTTATTATAATAACTTCTACTCTTTTATATGAAATTGAATGATAAATGATGTACGTCTTGTTTTAGACTTCATTTTCACATCAATCCTCTTTTTTCCTTTGAAAAAATATTTTAAAGTTTTTTTTAATAATTTAAAAATTCAAAGTTAAAATGGTTGAAAAATATGACTAAAATTATTCTTTTTTAAACAAAATTAGAAAATCACCAACTCTTCAGGAGTTTTTTTTTTTTTTTTTTTTTTTTTTTTTTTTTTTTTTTTTTAAATGACATGATCTAAATTGAAAGATATATTTTTTCTTTAAAATATGTGAATATTTGAATTGCTACAAATAGTCTATAAATATATGTAATTTTTTTTATTATTTTAAATACACAAAAACATATAAAATTGTTCTCCTAATTCTATCTCTCTAATTTTTATCTCCTTTATATACAATTACTCACACACTATATAGAGTCGGTTGAACCTTGAGGTTGAAATATTTTTTTTAAAAGCAATTGGACAAGAGAGGGATCATACAGTAGTAATCTAACTTATCTTAGGAGACAATTTGTTCATGACACCTTGAGTACTACAGAGGAAACAAAACAACGTGAAATTGTTGGGTTCAAATTAATTGCTTTTATCGTTTTCTTATTCTTCTATAATTTTCTCTTATAAAAATGAAATTACTTTCATGTATTTTGTCGATATGTTTATTTTTTTTCTTTATTTTATTTGTTTTATCAATATAGTTTTTTTTTTAAATAAGAATATTATCTTATAATTACATATATTAGATGGAAAAATATTGTAAAAGGTTTTATTTTTATAAAAAATATAAAACCAAAAAAGTCTGTCCAAACTTATTTCTAATTTTAAAAAACAAAAAACAAAAATAGAATTGTCAAACATAATTTTAGTTTTTCAAATTAAAAAAGATTAGAAAATTACAAACAATTACTAAACATGTTTTTGATTTTTTGTTTTAGAAAATTGAAAACCATGTTTTTATTTTTTAAAAACTAAAAACTAAGAATAAATTTTTAAAAATAAAAAACTAAAAAATGAAATAGTTATCAATGAAGTTCTAAAGTTTAAAAAACGAACCGTTTCTAAAAACTGGTTTCGGTTTTTTAAAATGTGAGTACGCGTTAAGAACGAAATTTGACGAAATGTTTCATTGAAATGCTTCTGGTTCAGTAGCTTTGGAGAGTGTCTGTAACGATTCTCACTTGCGTTTTTTATTTTATAATAATATTTTCTATTTTTTTTAATGAAATTGAATGTAAATATTAAAGAATTTTTTTACCCTTCGAATCTAAATCAATGCTTCATTTTTTTTTAATTTTAACAGAAATAACTTTAATTTTTCTAAACAATTTCAAAATTAAAAGTTAATGTTGTGAAAAAATATCCCTATTAAGAGATAATTATTTGAATTGTCACAGATAGTCTATAAAAATATAGAGAATTATTCCCTCAAATTTCAATCTCTTTTATATTCAATTATTCACTTATTTATATAAGGAACAAAATTGTCATAAGAAAATATTGTGAATTTATTCGGTCAAATTAATTGTTTTGCTATATCTATAAGCTCTTTTGCATTGTGCTATATCTACAGATATTTAAGCATTGCTATATCTTTTACTACCCTTTAAAATTATGTGTATACCATATGAAAAAATATTGCAAAAAATGTTTGATTTTATTTTTATAAAAAAAATATAAAACTAAAGAATAATCAAAACTTATTTTGAATTTTTAAAAATAAAAAGTAAATACACAATTATCAAACATGCTTATAGTTTTTTAATTTTCAAAAAATAGAAAACTATCAACTAACATTCCCCTGGTTTAAA
Source organism: Lagenaria siceraria (assembly GCA_002890555.2). NCBI lineage: Eukaryota > Viridiplantae > Streptophyta > Magnoliopsida > Cucurbitales > Cucurbitaceae > Lagenaria > Lagenaria siceraria. Next base: position 7,868,473 of record CM016488.1, read on the forward strand.
CCTAGGACATCCATGCTCTAATATCATGTTAAATCGTTGATGGACCCAAAAGTTTAAGCTAGTGGGTTGTTGAGGATAGATTTGGGTCTAACAAAATCCAACTTAAAATCAAGATAATATGAGATAATATAAAATAATATGAGATTTAATCTTAACTTGGAAGCTCATATCCTAACTCTAGTAGGGTTAAAGATTCCTTAGATCAAATCTCCTGTAAATAGACAATAATGACGACAATTTAAAACTTCTGACTTCTCTATTCTAAACTTAGGCATCAGAGTCAATTTTTTTTTTTTTTAAATTTTATCAGTCCTCTCTTCACTGAATTACAAATTCAACTAATAATGTCACCTGAGTATCAGGTGCATTTACTTATCCCAAATTTTGTATCAACATGAATGAATCACCTCATTAAAAAGTAATTACAAAACAGAAAATAGTATTTATAAACTTAAATCTTCAAAAAGAACTAAAATTAAAAAAAGCCAAACCGTAGTCAAAACAAGACATTTTTTTAGTGCTTCCATATGCAGTCGTACCAGTAATTATCAACGACTTAATTCAATTAAAAATTACACACACAAAGTCTAAAAATTACATGTATGGCCCCACGTAACGATCCAATTTCCAAACACAAAAGACACAGTAAACGAATCTCATGAAAGGCAAAAGAAATAGAAAAAAACAAACATATAAATTAGGATTAAATACTATTTCCGTCCATATATTTGTAATTTTAGTTAATTTCAGTCTCTATACTTTAAATTAAATATTCATTTTAGTATTATTTATACTTTCAACTTTAGTTCATTTTAACTTTTATACTTTTAAAATATCTATTTTGTCCCTATACTTATAACAATGAATCATTTTGATCCATTCGTTCTTATTTTTACATCATTTTTAAGGAAACAAATTTTTCACTTTTTAAAACTATATGAACCAAAACATAAAGTATAGGTGCTAATTAAGTAGACATTTTACAAGCACAAAAACTAAAATGTATCAAAATCAAAAGTATAGAGATTAAAGTAGCATTTTAACTTATAAGTTAAAAGGGAAAAATATCATTTTAGGGTTACAATTTAAACTTTGAACTAATAATTGTATCCATTTAAAGTCTGAACTTTTATAAGTGTATCAATTTACACTCTCCATTACATTCTATTTAGAAAAATATCGTGCAAAACTTTTTCATAAATGGAATCAATTTAGACTCTTAGTCAAAATTTCCTATGAGAATCGTCTATGGTTAATTTAATCATCCATTTTGTAAAATCGATATTTGAAGAAGTCAATACACATTTGAGAATCAATGCATAGATAATTTTCATACGCAATCGTAACAAAAAGCCTAAGTTTTTAATGATATTCGTCAAACGAAAACTAGAAAAAGATGTAAACTAATATACTTACAAGAATTTAAGATTTAAATTGATACAAATTATTATTTTAAAATTTTAATTAATATCATCGTAAAGTTTTCGGAGTGTAAATTGATATTTGTCATGAAGAAAGATAAAAAGAAGGAAAATAGGAAGGGTAGGAAATGGAAGGCGATCGATTGAGCTGACAGGCATGTGGAGGATAGTATGGAGAAGAAAGGAGAAGGTGGCCAAATAAGCAACTTATCTGATTCGCCCTGCATTATTATTATATATTTTATATTTATTATTATTATTATTATTATTATTATTATGCATGTATTGCCTATTCCCATCCCATTCACTTTTTTTAAAAATCCTTGGAGGATACGATCACCCATAAAAGTTTCCAACTCATACTCCATATATCTATATTTATACTTTTTTTTTATATGCCAATTAAATTATTCTTTGTACTTTTTATTTTTAATTTCATCTTGATGCTTTTAATTTAAAGTTTATTTCATATGTTCATATGCACTTTATATGACTTGATTTGATTTGGGGGGCTTTTAGTTTTAAATGTTTTATATTCATATGAATATATACCCTTCATTTTTTGATATTTGATGGTTTCATGGTATATAATTAAATATTTTATTTGTCAAATAATCACTTTTTTAAAAGCCTAAATACCATTTTAGATTCTTTAAATTTTCAAAATATCTATTATTATTGTTATTCTTTTAAAAAATTTAATTGTTGATAGAAGAATAACAAATGTTTGACATGGGCATCTATGGGTGTCTAGATTTTAGGTGGTAAGATTATAATCATTACCAAAACAATTATTTTTTAAAGTTTAATGACTAAACTTGAGCAATAATTATAATAATAATTTTAGTAATTATATACACTCTTAGTGCAATTTGTGATTATATTATACTCTATTAGTTCAACTCCTAGAATACTCTAGATTATTATTTGACGGGAGTGTCTATTTGTACTTTAAAAGTTAACTTCCCTTTCAAAGAAACTGCAATTTAGTAACAATCAATAGACATGCCAGATTTTGAGTATGGATGAGAATTGTATTTTATTAGGTAATTGAACTAACATGTCTAGATGTTCAAATATTCTATAATTGATCACTTTTTTTTTTAATGAACAAATTTTAACATTTTGTTAAAAATGATTTAATTGATAAATTTTATTCATTAAAGGTAAACTTCAGGCTTAAAAGATTAAAAAGTTAAATTTAAAATAACTAAATAGTAATTATGTAGTATTGGATATATTTTGCGTAAACTTTTAAAATACACCATAACATGCGGAATCATTTTTTTTTTTTTTTTTTTTTTTTTTTTTTTTTTGAAAACGATGTTTATTGGGTTTAAAATAAACTTCATTTTAGATTATCATTATTATTTTTACTTCTAAATTTGGCTGGCGGTTGATATGAATTTCATATGAAAATATAGTGAGGTGGCATATGTAAATGTCTCCAATTTTCTTTTCAATGTTCCGTTTTAGAATTGTAATTGTATATTAAAGGAATATATATGTTAGTCTATGTATTGATTATTTTTTTTTAAATATTTTTAGAAATAAAAGATCGAACCATCATCAATATTTATAAAATTTAAAAAAGGTAAAAAGAAATGATTCAAGATATTTAGTATCTTATTTACTAGATTATGCTTGAATTGACATTTTTTAAAGTATTAATATTTTAGAAGAATCTAATATGAACATATTTTTTTTTTCATTTATACGATAGACAAAAATGTACTTAAATATACAAATATTTGAAAGTATGTATATTGTAGGAAGAATGTCATGTTTTAAAATTGATTTAATTTTATTTTCTAAAGGAAGTAATCACAAGGTAATATAAATTTTTGCGAATTATTATTGCGTATATTTTACCTAAAATTTTAAAATACGGCAATATAGCTCATAACATGTCAAATTATATTTTATAATGTTTATTGAGTTTAAAATATTTCAATTTATGATTTGTTATTAATTGGTTGGTCGATAGGGATTTCATGAAGATATTATTGGTGGGCGGTGTGACATACATATACATATTAATATCCAATTTTATTTTCCAATGTTAATTACTTTATTTTTTTTTCTTGGCAGAGATTTTACATGGATTATTCGAAGGTACATGTATAAAATATACCCTAAGTTAAATTTTAATTAAGTTACTGTTTTCAAATATAGTAAAATGAGTCAAAATATTTACAAATATGATAAATGTCACTGTTTATTATCATCTATGATTGATAGACATCTATTAGTGTCTAGCAATTCTATCACTACTAGTAGTGATATTTTGCTATATTTTAAAATATTTTAGACAATTTTATCATTTAAAACAAATATCCAAAATTTATTTTTTTTTCTTCTTTAGTAAATTATGAAAAATTAATAGCAAGGAATAAAATAAATTTTTATACAATGTTAAAAAACAAAATTGGATTTTTTTATTTTTTTAAGAAATTACAAAAGTGGAACATTTAAAAAGTTAAAAAGTAAAATAAAATCGAAGTTTAAGTACGAATTAAGTAAAAAAGTTTATGCTCCATTTGATAATCATTTAAAGTTTATTGGATAATTAATTTGTTCCTTTTTTCTTTTCCAATTTTGAATTTTGAATTTTTAAAAATAAATATATTTGGTATCCAATTGAGTATTCTGTATTTTCAATTTCAATTTTTTTTAAAATGTTAAGAATTTATTTTTATTTTTATTTTCTTAAACGTTTTAGAAAAAGCGTTTTTTTTTATAATTATTATCAAAAAGAAAAAAGAAATCGTTTGTTGTCCAGTGGTTCAGATGCCCATCAGTGATCCTCCCTATTTTAATTCCAAACCTCACTTTTTTTTTTTTTTTTTTTTTTTTTTTTTTTTTTAACTTTTTCAATTTTATTTAATTTCTATTTTATTATAATGATTTCTATTTTATATATGAAATTGAATTGAAAATAATGAAAATATTTTCTCATCTGACACTTCATTTTCCCATCAATCTTCATTTTTTTTTATTTTAACAAAAAAATTTAAAATTTAAATTTTTAACTTTTATTTATTCTCATTTTATTAAAAGATTTCCAAATTTTTATATGAAATTGAATGGTAAATAATGATGAAAATATTTTCTTATATTACACTTCATTTTTACATAATTCTCATTTTTATTTAAAAAAACATCATAAATTTTCAATTAATTTAAAAATTCAAAATTAAAAGGTTGAAAATTTTAATTAATTTATTATTTACAAAATTAAAAAACCACAATTCTTCATGAGAGGGTGTTTTTTCGGTGGATGCAACTTTAAATAAGGGTACATTTTTTTTATGCGACTATTTAGATTGCTATAAATAATTTAACTCACTTTAGTACTTGAGTTTCACGAGTAATTGTCTCTCACGATACAACAAATTAATTTTCTTATGGAAGCCGCATATTGTCAACAAGATCTAACGAACCATATACACAGATACATTTCAACTTTTTTTTTTTAAAAAAATATATGTATAAATATGTTTTTTTTTTAGATTTTTCTTATAATACATTCAAATACATGTATTTTTATTTTTCTCATAATACTTGGAGAAAAAAAAAGGGAAGGATTGATTTTTTTTTCTCGAAATGGAAAGTAAGGATTGATTTTCAATGAACAGAACAAGTCGACCAGTCATTTGAAATAAATGTTAATAATTACATTGATGATATTTGGATGTATATGGAAATAATTGCGAGTATTTTAGGGATATAAAATACATGGTGCAGCTTTAAAAATACTAATAATAATAAAATAAATACATGGTGCAGCGCAACAAAATCAAATCCATATCCATTGCTTGCATTTTTTCCCTTTTTTTTTTTTTTAAAAAAAAAAAACAAATATGTGAGGGGATTTGAAGCTTTTTTTTTTCCTAGTTTCATCTTTTGAAAAATATAAAAGAATATCTTTTTTTTTCCATTTTTTAATTTGAGTTTTAGAAATATGACATATTTTACATCAATATATATTTTTCTATGAATTGGTGGATAAGAAGTTAAATATATCTAAAGATGATAGACTATACTCTTTTGCTCTATTACTGTTTTCATTTTGTAACTCAGCCAAGTGAATCTGGTATGTAACATTTTATGATACGTATTTGGATTGATTCAAGGCTCTTGTTGATGTTATTTTCAAAATATATAAGATTTGGATTCAACTTGTTAGTATTTTTAAGATTTTAACATTTCAACTTTTTTTTCTTTGTTAACATTAAGAGCATAGCTTAACTGAATTTTTGTACTATGACTTTCAATAATGAGCATTGCTCGAGGTTTGAGATTCATTTTCCCATCCATACATTAATAAAAAAGAAAAAAAAAAAGGTTTGGCTAGATCGAGGAGTAGAGAATGGCCTTGAATAATGGGAAGAAAGCCCCCTCATTCGTTTTACTTGGGTTCTATGTATATTGATTCCCAACCATTTGAAAATTTAATACGGTTTTACTTGGGTTTGGGTTCTATGTATATTCTTTTTATTTGGGTTTTTTTTTTGACACCCACATGTTGTAGGGTCAGACGGGTTGTCACGTGAGATAAAAGAAAAAGTAGAATTTTGGATAAAAGCATGGACCTTGAAGGGTTTTGATACAATGAAGATTTACTGATTTTGATTTGAGTACTCAATTATGAGCATGTTTTCAAATTAAAAGGAAGTCAAATTTTTTAACTTTTAATTTGGTAGGTTGTACAAAGATAATCAAAATTTGAAAGTCTTTAATTTCTCTAAATTCTCATAATTATGACTCAATTGGATTCTAAATGAATCTTCCTAATTTTGGTCTTCCAAAATAAAAGTGATCTTTGTAAAAGTTTGATTATTTTTAAGGACCATGCCTCAACTATTTCAATAATATACATGAGTTTTTCTGATTAAATTAAAATAATAATGACTTGATAATTTTTTAATTGAACTCTCCAATAAAAAGGGAGAGATTGGCCTTAGTTGATTATATATGATTCAAAGAGAAGTTTTTAGTAGATAGGAAAGAAGTAAGTTTGAGGAGTTGTAGCTAATTTGTATGATAGAATAGGCAGCCAAAAAATCCATGGAGACAAGAGCACATGTCATCTTATCCTTTTCAAATGAGAAAGATGAGGATTTCTCATTGGTTTGATTATTGTTATTTCATATTGTTGTGTTGTTATCATCATCATCATGATTATTGTACTTCCGATAGAATTATGAGGTTGGTTCTATTTTGGGTATTTACATATCTCTATATCTGTATATAGAAAATATTTATGAAACTATTTTGTCCTATCAAATATTTAAGTGGAAAATATATGTTTTTTTCTTCTAGATTTCATAGTTCTAAGTTTGGAGTTTATTGTATGTTTTCGATCCCTAGGTTTTAAAATGTTACATTTTTATCATTGAATTTTGAGTATTATTTCTATTTGATCAATAAACTTCAAGACTTACACTTTAAGGAAATGTTTGTTGCTCAAAGTTGGTTATAATAGTTTGTGTTTGGGGTGCATAGTATTTTAGTCTAGATTCAGAAAGTCTGTTCTGGAGTGTAAATAATTCTAGTATGGGTTCAAAAAGTCTATGGTTGGGATGTTGATTATTATTTTAGTCTGAGTTTAGGAAGTCTGTGTTTTGAGTGTTGATTTATTCAAATGGACTTATGAAGTAATGATATGTTAAATATCATATTTTGCAAATAGAAATAAAAAGTTTGTTGAACATGCATTGAACTTCTTTTAACATAAAAAAACTCGAATTAGAGGATATTTGAATTGCCTAGGAAAAAACATTTTTCAAAAAAGTAGTTTTCATTTAAACATTATTTACTAAAACTTTTTAAAGTATACACGCGTTGATTGTATTTTTCTAAAATTATTTTTATACACAAGTTGTTTAAAATGCTACTTACTCAAAGTGTTCTATCAATCTTAAGTTGCTATAAAAGAAGATTATTAAACATTGTGAACTAATAATTTCAACATTATATTTAAAAACACTTTCATCAATCAAATTTTTTTTAGTATATAATTGACCAAGTTGGTCGTAAAATTAATCGTTGGAGATGATCGATTAAGTTGGTCACCAGGTTGCCAGAGATGTTCATCGAAGTTAGTCACTGGAGGTAGTCGTCAAAGCTAGTCATCAAAAGTGGTTCTCCCCAAAGTTGGGCATCAGAGGTCATCGTTATAGTTGATAGCTGGAGGTGATCTTTGCTGAAGTTGGCTGCTAGAGGTGGTCATCGAAGTTGATCACTAGAGCATGTCGTCTACGATGATTATCATCAGATTGAGTCAGCGTTAGTCGCCAATATTTGTAGTTGTTGATGGAGTTGGTCGTTGACATGTGGAGTGATTCGTAACATTAGAGGGAGGGAGCTATAGTTGATTTATTTTAAGCATTGAGTTGTAAATAGTGCTACTATAGCAAAATGAGAGGTTAAGAAATCCTTACTCTCCATTATCTTAACATACGCCTTAAATACTGAGTGGGCTATTATAGTCCACTAAACCCATTCTAACTGGGAGATCCAAACAATCCTAAACTTTTATTTTTCACTAAATATGCATTTTAAGTCCTTAGTGTTTAAATCTATTAATTAATTAAAATTTTAAATTAATTTTCTATAATTTTCCATCATTATTAAAATTAATTAAAAAAATTACATCATAGTTATTTAAACCAATCAACTAAAAGTTAATACCAAAGACCAAATTAGAGGGATAAGTGTAAAATATTAAAACCTAAGGACCTAATAAAAACTAAACTCAAGATTGAAGGATAAAAATATAACATTTTAAACTTAGAGATGAAATGAAAATTAGACTCAAAACTCATGAGTAAAAGTGTAATATTTTGAAATTTATGGACCAAATGATTACTAAACCTAAAATTTAGAGAAAAAATAAAAACTAATTTTTTGATATTTAAATATTTATCATGAGGCAACAATAATGTAGTTGACATCCTTTGATGTATAAGAAAAATATAACTTCAAATTTATATCTAGTGATTATTAGGGGAAATGCAGATTATAAAACTGCGAAAATGAATAATTTATTGAGAAATATTATTTGAATAATTATAATATTATTTGAATAATTATTTTTTTTGTTGTTTTTTTTTTAGATTTAGAGTTTAGGGTAAGAAGAAGAAGAGGAGGGAAGAGAGAATTTGAATCTTATTAGACAAGAAAATAAAATACTAAACAAACTAAATTCTTATATTTAAAGGTAAATGAGCATAGTAATTAAAAAATAGTCTTTTGTTTGGGGTTGGAACTCTTATGCATAAACCAAGTTTGTGAATGAAGTAAAGGGAGAAGGAAGGAGAAAGAACATTTTAAATAAACGATACAAGTAATGAAAGTACTCTATGAACAAAAAATGGAATTTGTGTCTTCGTGTTTAAATATTTTCCACATTTCAAATTTTCTAATATATTTCTAATATAGTCATTAATTGCCATAATGTCACATTATCTTTTATCGCGAAATTTCAAATGGTCTATTTTGAAATTTCAAAAACTAAATGCTTGTTTAATATAGAATTTGAAAACAAAAATTTACAAACAAGGAATTCAATAAAAACATAGTTGTATTTCATGTTTTCAGATATATATATATATATATATATATTTTGGTAGCATATTTAGAAATTGAATTCTAATTTAAACAATTTTTTAAAATGTGTTTGAAACTATATATTTATCCATCATAAAACTAGTTATAACAAACCACGAATATTTAGTTGACAATAAACTATTATTAATTTATTTATGGATATAATTTATGTTTAAAAAAATTATATAATTATTATTTTGTTATATTATATAATTTATAATACATTACATAGTTCCTATCATATATTTTTTTAAAATGATTTGAGTTTATAACTTAATATATTGTATTTATAAATGTTTTTATCTTTATGTAATATAATTATGCATTTTAAAATTTAATATTCAAAATATAGATACTATCAAAACATAAAAATATTGTTTTTAGAATTTACACTGTTTGGATCACAAAATCTAAAAACAATTTTGAGAAAGAGAATCCATATTGTCTGCTCGACAAATATTTACTAAGCTTAGTGAATTTGAAATACATAAAATAGAATTTAGATTTTTCACCACAACACCAACTTCAAACTCCATTGATCAAAAATTGTGATTTGCCATAATTTTAATACTAAAATAATAAAAATTATCATAAAAGATATAGAGTCTGAAGGAAACCAAGAACATATATGAGAGTGATTTTGTTAGTTAAAAAATCACTCAGAAATATGCCTTAATGATTCAAAATAAATTCAATGTGTTTTAAGAGGGGCGGGTATAAAAATGAATTTGACAACTCTAATTTTTATTCTTTTTGTTGCGCTATGAGGCCGTGAGATCCTGTGTGGCCCAAAATTAATGAGACATGGGCCTAAAAGCCCAAATCTAAATTTCCAAGTCTCGTTTAATGGCTAAAATCACTTAGCTAGGGTGTATTTTAAAAAACATTTATCCTATTATTGTAGGTCCAATTTGACGACGAAAATTAATACAAATAGTAAAATTAATTTTTTTTCTGAAAATTAAAATTAACATTTTTTTTTGTTAAATAAACACCACTAAATTTTGAAGTAGGTTTTACTTGCGCATCTAAATTTTAATTTTTTTTTTTATTTCAACACTTAAACTTAGAAATTATTTCAACAAAAAAAAAAAAAACAAATGCAATCAATAAATCAATAATAAACTTAGAAAACAGGTAGAAATTGGTCCGTGCATGTTTTTGAGTGATTTTATATCATTAAAATTGATTTTGAATGATTAAAAACATGTTTTAGAGTGATTTTGAAAATGACAAAAATAATTCTAACCATTTTAAAATCACTTCCAAACAATATGTGTATTAGATAGCTCAAATATATATAACCCTAAATATCCCTGTCAAGATATTATTGTATCTCACAATGGTAAAAAGAGGAGTTTAGCCATGTAGTCATGAGTTATATGAAGAAAGAGTATAACAATTAGCAATTTGGGATAAGAATCAAATAATAATTAATAATCATATATAATCTCTCTTTTCTTTCATTTGTCTATTAGATAACTTCAGAAGGTAAACATTGCATCATTCCATCTCACATTGGTGTTCAAAGGCTTGTTTCTTGAGTACTTGGTATTGCAAATTCTTGGCTACTTGACTAAATGAGTTTTTATATTTGTGAAGGAGTGGTACATTTTTTAGCGTAAATACGAGTGACTATTAATTTTTTGAGTGACATATGTGAGGGAGTGATTGTGAAGTCCAATTTTCTTTATGCTAACATCTTTTTGTAGCCATGTATACACAAAGAAAGCTTTGAAGAATAGGTACCATGTTGATCGAAACATACTACCATTATTCTTTGGAAGTAGTTCAAATCTGAATGAGTATTTTCTTTGAGAGGAAAAAATTGATCTTGTATTTGATCACACCCATTTTAGTGAAAAGGGAAAGGTACAATTTATTGTTTCTACATTTGAAGGTTATGCCCTAACATGGTGGAATAATATGTAATCGAAAAAGAGGAGTAAAAATCAAGGAACACCTTTATGGAAAGAGGTTAAGCTTTTGATGAGGAAACATTTTGTTCCTAAGTCTTTCCACAAGTTGGAAACTTTGAGACGGACCAAAAGTGTAGAAAGATACTATGAAGAGATGTTGCTATTACTTGAGGAGATGACCATACATGAGGATGAATAAACTACCATGGGTTGATTCTACAAAGGACTTAATGAGGAGATTGTTGATATGCTTGCCAATCTAGAAGAGATTTGACCTTGTGAGGATTTGAAAGAAATGGTGCATGTTGCCGTCAAGATAGAAAGATAACTCCAAAGAAGATCTACAAGGTACACTAAATCTAAATCTAGTACAAATTTCAAATCATTAGTAGAAAATGGTAGTTTACCTACCAAATATAAGCACTTTGATAAGGTCCGAAGTAGTAAAGAGAAACTTGCTAATGTTGTACCTATGCATGATAATGATGTTTTTTTCTAGTAGGGCATTAAGTAGTAAGGAATTACATGATTGTAATCTTACTGCTACTGTTATACCACTTATTTATGAAGAAACATCTGTTAATGGTAGTGAGGTAGAGAAAGTACGTAGATGGGTAGTAACCTTGAAATTAGAATGTTTTGTGCTATCAAGTTCCAAACTTAGATTATCAGAGATTACAACCAAAATAACTAAGAAGTAAATACTCATGAAAATAACAACGAAGAAGCTTAAGGGCCTATTTGGTAGGTAATCTGAAAACAAAAATTTGAAAACAAGAGATTCAGTGAAAACATAGTTGTATTTCATGTTTTAGATATATGTTTAGCAGTAGATTCAGAAATTAAATTCCAATTATTGTTCAAAATGTGTTTGATAATATATTTATAATTCATAAAACTAAATATAGTTACACACTAAATATTAGGTTGAATAAAATTTATTATTAGTTATTTTATGAATTATGTTAAAAAATTTGTATAACTATTATTTTCTAATATCATATAGTTTATACTACATTATATAATATATAATTTAGTTTAACAAAAATAATTGAGTTTATAACCTGAAATACTATATTTGTGGGAAATTTTTACAAATAAAAAAAATGTCAAACTATTTACATAAAATAACAAAATAAATACTGATAGACATTGATAGACTTCTATTAGTATCTATCAGTGATAGACTTCTATCATCTCTATTGCTGATAGATCCTGATAGACTTCTATCAGCGTCTATCACAACTATTTAAAAATTTTGCTATTTTGTGTAAATAATTTACCTTATTTTTCTGTTTTTAAAACTTCCCCTATATTTGTTAATGTTTTTATATATTTTAATATAATTCTGCATCTTAAAATTTTAAATTCAAAATTTGAATTCACTAAAAACATAAAATTTCCAATTCAAAATCTGAATTCAATGAATCTAACAACATAGAATAGAATCTGAATGGTCTACTAAACAGAGCTTAAAAGAACCCTTGATTCCCTTCTGGTGGTGACTTTTTTTAACACATTTGTTCAACCTTCATTTCATTCATCATGACAATGCACCATCACTTTAATTTAATAAAAGAAATCTGAGGCAAATTCAGGCGCAAAGTATTAGATTTGTTGTTAATTTGAGTTTAATTAAAGCTAAATATTGGTTTTTTTTTTTTAAGTTTTGTCTAAGTAATTTAATTGTTAATTTGTACATTAATAAAACATAAATTTTTGTAAACCTCGACACTACTAGAATTTTGATATTAACGAAAATTTGTTGGTAAAAGTAGCTTACAACGACATGCTATAGAACTCCGTTGCTATAGAACTTAAGAATACCCAAATTTAGCGAGGTTTTAGCAACAACATTTTTGTGTTGTTATAACTTTTTAGATGTTTTGAGCTTTACTAATGTGTTTTGTGCGAGTGATATTTATTAAAATTAGTCAATACAAAAAAAAAAAAAAAAAAAAAAAAAATATTGTACACCGTTTTTTTGTTAAATTAGTCGGTGAATTAGTAGAGATGTATTTACATTACTTTCAAGGAGATTGAAACCATAGACCTCTTGATCGTTTACACATTCATATATCGATTGAGCTATGCTCATTTTGGCACGTTAGTTTTAAATTCACATCTACCTATCATTATCTTATATGAGCCGTCCATCCATGATCATTTCTTTATAATTAATATGTCATCTTTATTTAAAAAGAACCATATATTATACAGGCACCTTTTCTTTCCTTGTACTTTCGGTACTTAAAAAACTATTTACCAATAAATTAAAATTTGGAAATAATTTATGCTCAAAGTTTTATTTTAGAGAAATTACTATAAACATAAAAAATATCAAATTATTTACAAATATAGAAAATTTTTACTATCTATAGACCGCGATAGAATTCTATCGCGCTGTTACTAACACACTTGTATGACAATTGAGCTATACTCAGTTTCACAATAAATATTTTAATTATAGTAATTGCTATGGGTAGATTTGAATTTAAGAAGATTCGGGTGTCATTCTTTAAGGTCCCATGAGAGTGATCACCCTACCCATGGTCTAAGGATGTGAAATTCGCACACTCACAACTTGATATCAAAGATTGTGAAAATATAAGATATTTGAGAACCTAAATTCCGAGAGTAGAAGGAAAAACCATAGGTTCAACTGGCCTATATATACATACATATCATGACTGTATAAGAAGTCAACTCTCATCCTTAAAACTCCTTCTAACCAGAAGTTTTTTACAACTGACTTTCTTGTTTACAGGTTAGCTCATTTCTAAATAACAAATTCATTATTACATACGTGCATATCAAGTGAGTTCTTTTTCATTCAAATTTACGCACTAACAATAGTGATCAACTTAATTAATTGGCGAGTGTGTTATATGATAATGCATGAAATTTGATTAGGTAAATAAAAAGTTATCACATAAAATAAAATATATGAATATTCTCAAAGAGTAATTAAATATTCTTTTAGAAAAAAAAAAATTTAGATTGATAATTAATTTTTGTAAGTATTCTATGTACAATCAATTTTAGAAGAGTACATATTATTTCTACCTTCTAAAAAATTGGAAGTACCTAAACCTACTAAAATTTTATGTGCGTGTGTCATGCACATTGTCCCCTTTTTAATGGAGTTGTTTAGAAAATGAAATTTTCTAATTTAAATAATATATAATCAAGGGAGATATATGTAAATAAAACGTTATTGCATATTATTAAATTCAAGATCGTCTAAGTTCTACCTATATATTAGTAGAATAAAATATGTCATTTTTTAAAGTTAAATATTTGTAGTTATTACATTACTTCCAAAATGACCATTAAAGAAACTTATCCTGATTGTGAGATAACTTTTTCCATTTTAGTTTATTCTTTTTTTTTAAAAAAAAGAAATGAATATGAAAATGATATATGATGCAATATTTCTTTTTTTTTTAATATTTTTTTTAATGTTTGGGTGAAGAAAAAGCTAGCACAAATAATTTTTCATTTATTTTGAGATGACCAACCAACCAATTTCAAGCAAAACATTAATTTTATGAAATTATGAAATTATTTGCTTAATTAAACTTCAATTACACAACTTTTTTTATATATATATATATATATATATATATATATATATACTTTGTTATATTGGACCTCTAAATTCGACTGAATTATCGTTTAATATTTTGTTATATTGCCTTGTGGTTCCATCAATAGTCTTACGAAGAATAATGGTGATAGTCGAGAGGAAGAGGACAAGTATTTTGATGAGCGCGATTTTAAATGTCATGTGCCCCACTATACAGATAAAGGACAAATCAAGTTTGAGGCCAATGAAAAATAAAAAAGAATGAATAAAAGTACTAGATTGAGGGAAAATCTTGTGCAAATAAGCTTTATTTTCTACCCAAAGGTATAATAGTAGAATCCTATCTCGAAATTGAAAAACTCTTTATTAATGGACTGAAAAAAAAACATAATCACAGAAGATAATAAGTTTAAAAAAACGCTCCAGCAAGTTTAATAAATTTTCCTTCAAAAATTTTATTTTATTTATTTTTTGGAAAAGATTCTTAAATTTTTTTATTTTTTAAGATAACAAATTAAATAAGTACATATCATAAGCAACAGTTGATTTTGAGCACGTGTGAGACGGATACTGAACTGAGGATACAAATTAATATATTCTTTAAATTTGAGATTTAAATCGATGAAATTTAAAAATTTATAGTCAAAATTGATACAAGTGTAATTTATTATACAACCTGCAAATTTTGATGCCAAAAATAATTTTTTGCTTTCTTTTAGTAAAAAATTATTTTAATTGAGGGTATAGTCAAAATTGATACATGTGCACCCCTAATTCAACTAATAGACTTATGTAATAGAATTTAAGGGATCGTATAAATTGAGATAGGGTTTTAATTGACCGTCCAGCAAAATTCAAAGTTTAAATAGACCAAATTCATTAAAGTCAAAAGAAGTAAAATTCAAATGGTAATTGAAATAATGTATATTTCGTTAAGTCGAAGTTTAAATCTACATGTCTTATATTTGTTGTGCTATATATATATATATATATATTTACACCTTGTTTGATAACTATTTAGATTTTGGTTTTTACTTTTTCGTTTTTGACAAAATTAAACTTATAAACACCTATTTCACCTCAAAATTTCTTGCTTTGTTATCTACTTTTTACTAATGTTTTAAAAAACCAAACCAATTAAGTTTTGAAAACTAAAAAAATTAGGTTTCATTTGATAACCATTTGGTTTTTTCGTTTGTAGTTGAAAAAACTATAACATACCTAACCATTCAAACTACGGATGTTAAACAGAAGGCACAGACACGCACAGTGACAACCACAAAACTAATAGCAAGCAAAAGAATAATTGCATACAAGAGTTGGTAACCTAGTTTGGTGACAAACCATCTACGTTTAGGGGGCAATATACCCAAGAAAGATAATCTACTAATATTAAAGAGTTAAGTGTTTACAACAAAATACTTATATGTAAAGTCACGACTTCTTCAGTGATTCTTGCAGAGCTTAACTTGCTAACACATAGGCTCCCTCTCAATTGTACTTAGGCTTCCCTAAGTGTGATAATATTAATTATGAACACTTCGGCTTCCAACAGTGCGTGAGGCTCCTCTCAGCTTGATTATCTTTCTCGTGGCTCAGGGAACTCCCTTCACTGATGAATCTTAGGTTCCCTTAAGATGGAGAAATCTTCTCAATGAATGAAGTCTTAGGCTCCCCCTAAGATCGAGAATCCTTTCTCTGTAGTGATGCCTTAGGCTCCCCTTAAGACAGAGATTATCTTCATGAATTCGAACTTGTTGACTGATGAACTTGCACAACGAAAAATAATGAGCAAAGATTGAAACACACTGATACAGAACTTTCGGTCACAAGGAATAAAACTCTGTCACAAAATAAATAAATATTGGAACCCTAAGAGAGGGCACTACTTCTTCTTTTGACAACCGAGTTCAGAAAAGGAAAAAGTTCCCATACAAAATATTTTCCTCTTTAACAAAATATGTTTCACCACAAACGGAAAATATCTATCAATAAACTTTTGCTGAGACTTTCCAGATCGAAAAATAAAAATTATCCGCATAAAAAATCTAGATTAATTAGGAAAAAAAATATTATGCAAGAAATATGACTTGTTTGAGGTAGATGTTAAGACATCATCTGTGATAATTGTAAAAACCACCAAAAACTACCTTAGAAAAAAAATAGAGAGCCAAACAAATCTCCAACACTAGGTTTTGAAATTAAGCCTATACATACACTCATTTCATCTCTAAATTTCTTGCTTTTTTATCTACTTTTACCTATGTTTTCAAAAGAGCAAGCAACATTTTGAAAACTAAAAAAAAAAAATTAAAAAACTTGTTTTTGTTTTTTAAATTTGGCCAAGAATACAGATCATGTACTTAAGTAAGATGAAAATCACAATAAAAAAATTAAGAGAAAATAAACTTAATTTTCAAAAACAAAAAACAAAAACAAAGTGGTTATCAAACGGGACCCTAGTTTTTAAAAACTTGTTTTGGTTTTTAGAATTTAGCTAAGAATTCTACTATTTTACTTAAAGTTGGACCCCATAGTAAGAGAATGAGAGAAAATAGACTTAATTTTCTAAAACATTTTTTTTTTTAAAAAAAACCCAAATAGTTACCAAATGAGATTTGGTATAAATTAATTTTTTTCATTAGAAATCTATCTATTCCACAATATTATTTTCTCTCTTCCTTGTTTATCTATTTCTCCGATTTTAAAACTAAAACAAAAATATGCGTTTAATAAAAAGAAATTGTTGTGTATAAAAAAAAAACTAATTACACATATAGAAAAAAGTCCATCCCATGCTTTTCTATTTTCCACTCTTATTTTCTATATGTATATTAGTTTTGGTTTTTTTTTTTTTTTTTTTTGAAAAGACCCCTTTATAAAACTGGTTTGATTATCATTTCATTGGAGTTTGATTTATAACAATTCATTTCTTTTGTATATTCTTATCTTGAACCCGAGTTTATTAATTTTAATTAGAATACAGGAAGAAAAACTTTAAAATCAGTAATGTTAAGAAACCTAAAAATCAATAATCTTAAAAGCTGTTTTCTTCATATTCAATCAAGCTAAAATTTCAAAATTACAACAATAATAATAGTAATAATAAAAGTAAATTAAACAAATTTATTTGTAATATAGAATAAGTAAATAAAAGAATGTATTCAATCATCATTTTAAATTTTATTTTTTATTTTAGTTTTTCATTTTCAAAATCAAGATCAACAAACAAATTGTAGCTACTTTCCAAAAATTTTACGACACTATTTCGCATTAACAAATAAATTTATTAATAAGACCATGTAATACGATATGTCACACACCATATATATAAATATATAAATAAGTGAAACCATTTTAAAATCAATGCAACTATACATTTGGATAATTAAGGAAAGAATTTATTTATGGCCTAGAGACTGATCTGATGAACCTGATTTTCCAAGGTCCTCAAAATATTTATTAAAAAAAAACGTAAATAGGGTCAAGCAACCAATTAAATTATTTTAAAATGATAACAATTGTTTAATTAAAAAAATAATATTAAGATGTCATATTTCCCCATTTGCACTCATGATTAAGAAAATCCAAACACTACATCCCATTGGTGATTTGGGGGGTTTTTTTGTCCCTTTCAGATTGAACAAATTGGCAATC
The DNA here is from genome assembly GCA_002890555.2 of Lagenaria siceraria. Taxonomy (NCBI): domain Eukaryota; kingdom Viridiplantae; phylum Streptophyta; class Magnoliopsida; order Cucurbitales; family Cucurbitaceae; genus Lagenaria; species Lagenaria siceraria. Next base: position 7,886,673 of record CM016488.1, read on the forward strand.
AAATTTTATAAAAATGCACAAGTGGGATTTATTATTGTTATTTTTTCTGTCACTTTAGTTTATTGGAATTATTTTTAATATTGAAAAAAAGATAATTTTTTTTTCTATATCAAGATTTGAGACTATACAAAAAATTTAATGTTAGGTTGGATACTGTTCCTAGGTCACCATATACTTCATTATTCCGTTACATGACAGAACAAAATAAATAAAATTAAAATAATCGAAGATCTTTTTTTTTTTTTTTTATCCTCAATCAACTTGTTTGTCCATCAATATATTTAAAACTAAGTGGGGACTTTTAATAACTATGATTGAATTATATTAATAATTTAATACTAAAATGGTAATGTTATAGCCTACTTCTTTAATAAAGTTTCCAAAACTACCATCGGAGTTGAAACAATAATGTTTCAAATTTTCAAATAGAAATTGAAACATGGAATTGTGTTGCGATAATCTTAAGAAAAAAGAAAGATTGTCACACACCTGTTCTAAAGCACTGTCATGTTGACCTAAATCCCATTTTTTTTTTTTTTATGAAATTCTAAAGTTTTCTGATTTTAAAAGTAGTTTTGAAATATTTATTAAAGATTAAGGGTAATATTGTAATTTTAAAAAATTAGAGTACTTAATTTTGAATAAAATGTCAAAATTTAAGTGTATCTTTTCATCCTTTAGTCATTTTTTTTTGGTAGTGAAATTATTGTTTGGGAATGATGTTAAAAACAATGTTCTCTAATTGTTAGAATAAAATTTTCTTTTAATTATTAACAAATAGTTTGGTCGGTGAATTCTTCCAAAAAGTTGTTTTTAGTCGCTAAATTTGTTTTTAGAAGAAGAGCTTTCACATCTTTTTAAAATATATAACAAAAAAAAAAAGGGACCATAGATTATTAAAATTGTAGTCAATTAAATGGGTTAAAAAAAACCATTCTAGAATGAACACTCAAACCAATTCTAGATAACCTAATGCTTAAGAAATGATTTCTTATAAGCTTTGGGTGGTTAGACCGGGCATATAAGAGAATGGACAAATTTTTAAAAGTGGAAACAAAGTCGTATATTGGTTAAAAAATAAAATGATGATTGATTTATAAGTGAAGATAGTTATCTCTATTGGTATGAAGTCTTTTGGATGATTTTAATAGCGAAACAAGATAAATATAATTTTTTATAACAACATTTTTATGTTTTCAACATTTATATCCTAATTTTAAATTTTAAATTTTAAAATACAGAGTTATATTTAAAAGATAAAAACTTTAATAAATATAGTATTCAGGTTAATAAACTCATTTATTTTATTATTATAATATTAATAATAAAAGATTATATATGATCTAATATATTACAAACTATATGATATTGTAAAATAATAATTATACAAAAATTTAAACATAAAACATTTTTATAGGTTAAATTAATAATATTTTATATTCAACCCTTGTATTTAGGGAGTAACTATAACTCGTTTTATGGTTTATAAATATATTATATAATACATTTTAAACAACTACTTAAATTGAGATTCGAATTTCTAAGAACATGTACACGGAATCACTTGTGTTCAAATTTCTAATTTTTAGATTTCTTAGCGAACAGACTTGAAGTAAAAGCAAACAAGTTTAAGTATATTAATCTTTTATTTCCATTAATATTATATATTATTCTAAAAAAATATCTTATTTCCAAACAAATATGTTATTCATAAATATCTATTCATCCATTCATACATCTCAACTCAAACATCTCACTAACAATATCGGGGTCGTGGTGGATTATGTTATTAATAATGTCACTTTTTTCTAATAACTACCAAATAAATTAACAAGAGTTATGATAGGAAAAGAACTGCATAAATATTTTAAGTATTTTTTTAATTATTTTTTATAATATAAACTTCTATAATAGTTTTTGTTGGCATTTGGGAAGAAAACCTAGTTTTTTTTTTTTTTTTAATGATAGAAAAATGTACTAGAAAAGCAAGTTGAAATAAAAATACTAAAACACTCAAAATATATAATAATTAATTTTTGTATTTTAAAAAAAGCATATTATTATTCATTATTGAATGGTAACAAATGATAATCCCTCACCTCTAAATGATTTGATAATATTATATATTTATATGAAGAGAAATTTTTTGTATACCGTTTAAATGCATATGTTGTTTATGAATATTAAAATTAATAGTCATGATTAATTGGTACTAATTTAATAATTAATTGTACTATACTTTTTCTACTCATCTTCTAAGTATAAAAATACTATTTGTAAGGAGAGTTTTAAAAAGTCCATGAGTTTTAAAGTTATTTGAATAATAAAAAATAAACAAAAATGTTAAATATCCATATGAAATTTCATTAACACCTGTAAAACAGCCCCTAATAGTAGAAAAAGAGAGGATAACAACTCCATGGCAATCAATATTTTGATTGTGAATACAATATTAATAAAGTTAAGCCAAACCACATAATAATCAATTTGGTTCGCTGTAGTAAATTTTTTTGTTCACTTACACCACTTTTCTAAAGCTTCACTTGATAATTATTTAGGTTTTGATTTTTTATTTTTAAAATTATGTTTTTGGTTTTTAGTATTAAAAAAAAAACTATACATATTTGATAGGGAGATTTTTAAAAATAGAAAAACAAGGAAAACTATTTACACAAAATAGCAAAATTTTTAGATAGTTGTGATAGACACTGATAGAAGTCTATTAGGGTTTATCAGTAATAGAAATAATAGAAGTCTATCATTGATAGATACTGATAGAAGTCTATCAATGTCTATCATTGTTTTTTTTGCTATTTTCTGTAAATAGTTTGAAATTTTTTCTATCTGTGAAAATTTTCCTATTTGATAATTGTTTTTGGTTTTCTGTTTTTAAAAACAGAAATGTTTGGTGATTGTTTTTAGTTTTCTGTTTTTTTAAAAATTGAAAAATTATAAGCATATTAGATAATTGTGTTTTTGTTTTTTTTGTTTTTAAAAATTTTAAACAAGTTTTGATGGCTTTTTTAATTTGTATTTTCATAAAAATAAATTAACTTTCTGAATGTTTTCCCACAATTTTAACTTTAAATTTTGAAATTGTTTAGAAAATTGAAATTATTCATATTAAAATAAAAGACAAATGGAGAATTGATTTAGATTTGAAGTGTAAAAAATTATTTTCAAAATTATTTAATAATAACAATTTTATTCATATTGTTCAACCATTTATTTTTGAAAAAAATCTTTAAAATATTATTGTTAAATTAAAAAACAAGAATGTGACGTAGAAATGAATTCTATAACAAGAAAATTTTTTTTATATTATTTTTCAAAAATTTCATATAAAAAGTATTAAAAAGATATTGCATCATGTAAGATTTGAATCTAAACCCTTCAACATGAAAGACAATATAGCTAATCACTAGATCATAATGCAAATACTTTTAAAAGTACAAAAACATTATTAAAAACTATTAAAAAGAAAAAGTAGAAAAATTTTGCCCACTCATCATACTAAATTTGAGACCTTTCAGAGGCAAGCTTGAGTTGCACTCGTTTTTGTGAAAAAAAAATGTAAACAGTTTTTTAAAAACGACTTTTTTCTGTTTTCAAATTTTTCTAACTATTTTTAAAATGTTTTTAAATTGAAAAAACAAAAAAAAAATCAATTAATTATGAAACGGACACATTTTTCAAAAACTAAAAGTCAATTAGTTTTCAAACGGCTCCTAAATGATTTGATTCTTAAATTTCCTTTTAAATATGTATTATAACAATTAAGATCTTCTTTCATAACTATTTAATTTTTTATTTTTAAAGAATGTAATATAATAATTAAAACTCAGACTCTCTCTTTTACTGAAATCAATCCTCTTCGACACAATTCACTTACACCTTTTGATTCCATGCATACCTATCTGCATTAAATGAGACATATTTAAAAATCTCTCATGTTCTAACAATAAATCACATTCTATCGGATAATATGAAGTTATATCTAAAAAATAATTAGCAATGAGAGGAGTAACTCATTTATTTTATTAAAAGTATAAGGTTCCTTAATTTTTCTAATGTATGATCTTCAACACATCTAAGTTGAAACCCCGTACACAAAATCTTTTTTAGTTGTCATTCCTATCACATAATTAATTCAAATTAGTTTATAGTTTTATTACATGTATCAACACCTATAATGTGTATAGAGCAGTGTAAAAATCAATTTTTAAGATAGAAAATGGTCGTGTCAGATGAGCTCACAGATAGAAATGATAGCCCTCTAAATTACTTCTAATGTGTGTATATATCCACAATTACACCTATAACTACAATAAGATAAATTTGAATATGAGTACATGGATATGTAGACCCTCATTTAGCTACCAATGTTTTTGGTTCTGAATGTAGAATGGATTGGATTTTCTTCTTGCCCACTACTTCTTGTCTATAGGTTTTTTCTTTCATTTAATCAAACAAGGATTTTGTCAAGTTTCCTTCATCTTGAAGGTTGTTCATCTGTCTTCTCCACCTCCTAAATGTAGGTTCAAAAATTGATTGGATAAACTATAAATCTAGGGAAGTGAGTCAAATTTGGTTGGAGATTACTAAAGTTTTTTTAAACAACAAAACTAAACAGGTAACCTACTTGTGGTTCGAAAGTGTTTTGACTATGAATATGAAGGTATATCAGAGAATAAATGGAACAGAAAATTATTCACTCTCCTACCCTTAAAATAAGCTACCCATAATTTAAATTACAAAAAAATTTGAAAAATAGTAATAGTTACTTGTCACAATGTCAGTGTGAAATTTTCAACATGTCTCTTTAAAATGATGTTTTTTTTTGTTCATCAATTTTGGAAATGGATTCAAATTTGGGTTGAATACTTATTTGGACTTCATTGACTCTAATACCATATTAAATATATTATGAGTATAATTTTGGACTTGAGAAGAAAATCCAAGAAAGAAAATAACACTGAAGGTAAAACCAGATTAGGTATAGCCAAAATTTATTCAAGCTCGAAATGTGCAAGAGGCAAGCCCAAGAGGTCCAAACAAGATCCCGAGGAAGTATAGGAAAGAGGCTAGTTAGCCCAATGCCCTCCTCTGCCTCCGAGGCCGAGGGCGACCCATGCTTTATGGGGCCTACTTCTTACAAGCCCCTGACTCTTTCCTCCTCTTTAGTTAGTCCTACTCCGTCTTCCTGAGTCCAATCCGAGAAAGACAAAAAGAGGAAGACAAGGTTTGAAGGTAAAACGCGGAAAGTTGCATCATCCTAAACAAATCCAAGACGGATAGAAAACGAGTCCATATGAAGCACAATCGAAGCACGGGAAAGGTGATTGGGTCATTTGGCCCAACCAAGAGCAAGGCCAATAATCAACCTACCCCTTTTTTTAAGCATGCCCTTTACAAGTCCATAACTAGGAAATCAGACCATTCGGCCCCAAAGGCTTGCCTCGACCTTGGTGGTCAAGGTTAGCCTTCCCTAACCTTCTCGCATCCTATTCAAAAAGGACATGATATCTCCATGTTAGGTAAGTTCATCTTCTTTCCTAAAAGATTGCTCTAACTATTGTGATGAAAACTAATAAGTATTAGAGTGTCTGTGGCAAGCACCACACCAATGCGTTATTCTAATTATTCTAAATCAAATTGTTATTCTAACTTAAGCATTAGATAATTGTTTTGCACGTGACCTCTTCTCCAAAATACAAATACACCGTCGATGGTACACGAAGGTCAGATGAATTTTCTTTGACGAAATTTTTCCATCAACAAGATAAATATCAAGTTATATCTCAAATTCAATTAAAAGTAAGAAAAATAATTAAATATATCTTTTTAGATCTCAATAAAAGAAACTAAATAATGAGTGGCTTAATGAACGTGCATCACATTACAATCAACCACACTAATTATTGTTTGTAGGATAGGATCCTATTAGGTGGTTGACTTAATTAGAGCAAAGCCTTGCTATCAGTAAAAAGAGTTGAAAGTACTTTCATATGTACATACAAAGATAAGTGTTCCCTGTAATTGTGGCAATAAAAAGTTTCTTTGAATATTCAAATTAGAATATGCTGCATTGGACCATTATCCCATCTCTTCAACTTGCACTTACTTAAATAATCAATTTCTAATTTTCATTTCCCTTTCTAAATCACAACTCAATTAATTTTATATATATATTAAAAAAAAAAGCCTACTCCTGGCTAGACCCATGTTTTTTTGCCTATCTCTCTCTTAAACCTCATCACCATCGTCACCAACTTGCAAAGAGAAACCTTTAACAATTCTTATATTAATTCTTTTTTTAATCTTTTTTTGTCATTCTCTGCTTCATCATTTTTCTTTTCTTCTCATAACTTCCCATTCACATTATTCTCTCTCTAGATCTTTAATTTTCTTTTTCTCTCTCAAGATTCCATGGCTGGGAAGCATGGAGAAGTAAAATTTCTCTCTAAATTTTTCATCTCATTTTGCATTTGCATGTGAGTTTTTTATTTTAATGATTTTTTTCCCATCTCTTTTAATTAATTTTTAGGTCATGTGGCCAAGATTGGTTGCTAATAAGATTTTGAAGAAGAGATTGGGAAGCAATAACTTTGTGGCAGATATTCCAAGCAACAATAATTCAGAAGCTTTGCTTGAGATTCCACTCTTTGGTCAATCTTCTTCAGTCCCAAATGCCTTCTATAAACCTCCCGTCCAAAATTACAAGTAATAATAATTAATCTCCATTTCATTTTTGTTTTATATGTTTTTTTTTTTTTTTTAATTCTTCCTCATTTCAAATTCAAACTTGTCTCTCTAGGGTTTTTGTTAGTACATGGAATGTTGGAGGAGTTGCACCAAATGAAGATTTAGACATGGAGGATTGGGTGGATATTTCTTGTGACATCTATGTTTTTGGGTAACTTTCTTTTTTATTTTGGGGTTAATTTTGTTGATTATGTAATTAATTATATTTACCAATTTTAAGTTTTAAAGAATTGATTATTTTATGGTTAATTAGTAGTGTTCTTTATGTTAATTATATATATACATGCAGTTTCCAAGAAATTGTGCCTTTGAAAGCCTCAAATGTATTTGGATCAGAGAATAGAAAAATATGTTCAGAATGGAATTCAATGATAAGAGAAGCTTTGAAGAAGAAAGTGAAACAAAATTTCAAGTGTATAATAAGCAAACAAATGGTTGGGATAATGATCTCAATTTGGGTTCGAAGTGATCTTCATCCATTCATTCGAAGTCCAAGTGTATCTTGCATTGGTTGTGGCATCATGAGCTGCCTTGGCAACAAGGTTAATTTTTTATAAATTAATTTTGTTGTATATACTATATGTACATTATATATATATATATAAAAGATAGGACTGAAAATATATTTGAGTTGGATTTTCAGGGATCAGTATCAGTTAGATTTCGATTGCATGAAACAAGTTTCTGTTTTGTGTGCACTCATTTGGCATCAGGAGGAAAAGAGGGAGATGAAAAGAATAGAAATCAAAATGTTTGTGACATATTATATCGCACTACCTTTCCAAAGGGCCCTTCTCTGGATTTGCCCAAAAAAATTCAACAACATGAGTAAGTTCTATTACCCATCAACTTTCTATATATATATATATATATAAATTTCCGAAAAATATTTGGATATACCCATCCTTTGTGCAGCTCATGACTTAGATGTCTGATCACAAGTTATCATGTGACAATTTTTTCTTTTTCTAAATAGAGTAATACTTGGTTGCACCTATCTTCATGGGTCCATTTCAATCACAAAGAGACAATTTTTTTTTAACAAAGTACTAAAGGTAGAGGGATCAAGGGGTGTATCGGGACATCTAAACTATGTTGATACCTTTTTAGCAGCCTCATCACACACCAACACCAAAAGTGAGTTGTATTAATCATCAAAATCAATGTACACAGAAGTGCTAGAGGGAAGCTCGAGGGATGATAATCACGCAGAGGCAAAATTGAAAAAAAAACATGTTTCTTGAAAGAAAAAAAAAATTGCTGAACAAAAATGATTGCAGTTTTGAGATGCATCCCAAGTATTTTTTTTTTAAAAAAAAATAATATTTTTTTTCTTTGTGATTGAAGGAGATACATAGAGATGAGTATAATCTCGATTGCACACAAATATTACTCTATATAGTCCATAATAATTTTTTATTTTCTAGATTTTATTTTACCTTTTACTTTTGAGAAATTTTTTAAAAATAGAAAAATAAGAGAAACTATTTAAAAAAAATAGTAAAATTTTTAGATTGTTGTGATAGATGTTGATAGAAGTATATCAAGGTCTACAGTGATAGAAATGATAGAAGTCTATCACTGATAGATGCTGATAGAAGTCTATCAATGTCTATCAGTATTTTTTTTCTATTTTTTTATAAATAGGTTGACATTTTTTCTATCTGTGAAAAATTTTATTTACTTTTTACGGTTTACAATTATTTTCTTTATATTGAATGTTTTTTTTTAAGAAAAAGTATATTGGTGTTAACCATTTTTTTTATTTTTTTTTCTTTTGGTAGAAGTGAAACTAGGGTTTACCTAGGTCTATTATCTTTGGGTCTATTACGATTGTCGTTTTACATTTTTTACTTCTAAAAGATGGAAATTTGGTTTATTGAGAGATATTAATTTTTTTAATAATATCTTAATGCCGTTGTTGGTTTTTTTTTTTTTTCTTTTTTACATTTTTTAGTCAATTATAAAAGACAAGTGTTTGGCAACTCTTTTGTTTGTTTTGTTTTTCTTATTATGCAACATTTTTTAAAAGAAAAAAAAACGATTACTTTCAAACTAAGATTTGAAAAACATTTCGAACTATAAATTGTATTAGAAAATTTTAGTGGGGAAGAAATATATTTATAATGAATTGAAAATAGAAAATAAAATTGTTATATATAAATTAAAGTTGAAAAATCCAAAATAAATTAAGGATTAATAGTTATCAAATAAGTCCACTATTAAGTTAAAAAAAAAATTTAATATTAATTCTTAGCATAATTTGACCACAATAATGTTTTTTTTTTTTTTTTTTTTTTTTTTGACATGGAAAGAATACACTAACATACCCCAGATTCTTTGTAATGTTGTTCGAGTATCATTAAATTAACTTATCCCCAAATATATATATTTGCACACTTGTTAAGTAATCAAGTTTTTATACCCAATCATTTTTCAATTCATATGCATAATTAATCTATAAGTAATCAATTTTATCAATAAATAAACATTTATTAAAATAAGTAAAAATATGATTGTTTTGAATAATTTATTTTTATTTTTATTTTATTAACAATATTTATGATCAACATGTCTACTCTATAAATTAGTGAGAATATACTTATTTTCAAGATTCAATAATGTATTTATTCTTACTTAAACCAAAATTATAAAAAAAAAAACGAATTAATTAGTGTATTATATTTTCTATATACATAGGTTGTATTAATTAGTGTATGGTTGACCAATTAAGTAATTAATTACTTAAAAAATAGGCAATCATTGATTCATAAACTCCTTAATTGAACCGACAAACTGCATAACTGAGAAGCTAATTTATTCTAAATTAAGTCAAATAAATAAATCTTTGGTCAGCTCCATTATTGCTCAAGTTTGAAACTGTCTTCATTCTTTTGTATTTTCTACAAATAAATATTATCTTTTATTCCTACTGAAATCTTTCTTTTTTTATTTGGATAGAAACTGAAGATTTTATATCAATTTTCCATTGTTTTAATGAATTTATAACATGTAGTGGGAAATATTAATTGATTAGTTAGATTTTGTGAAGATTGAACCACCATGAAAATGGTAATTTAATATCTGGTAAAAAAAAAAAAGTCAATTGATTGATTTTTTTGTCCTCCATTTGAGTTGACTTTACCAAAATAATTTAAAAGTAAATTGAGCGCAACTAAACTATTATCAAGTATTAAATTTTTCTCACACGTGAATATTTCTATTGACATCTCAAGATTTTAAATTGAAAATTTTATTTTATTGTAAAAAAGTGGTGGAATATAAATATGAAACAATAAAATGTGTAAATATAATATAAATAATATACATATTTTTTTTTATATTTGTGAGTGTTCGGGCTAGCTTACGCGTACCTCGATTGAACCCACAACTCTTTAGCCCTTTGACTTTTTCTAGATGTTTTCACTACCACTAGGCCAACCTTTAATGGTTATAAATAAAATACATCTTATTCATTTAAAAAATATAAAATGGTTTATTTATTATTTTACATATTTTAATATATATTTATTAGATATATAGCTATCAACATCGACATTTTATCAATATTTTTATTTCGAAATTTATGTCAAATTAAAATTTTGACATTCTTTTTCGTCGAGAATAATTTAAATCTCGGCAATAATTAATGGTGAATTTATTGTCTTTTTCTCTAAATGCAGCCGAGTGGTATTGCTTGGGGACTTGAATTATAGAGTTTCTTTACCAGAAGCAACTACAAGATTGTTGGTAGAAAGAAAGGATTGGGACACTTTATTACAAAATGATCAGGTAATTTCAATTATATATTTTTATAAATTAGCAAAATTTGGAACTAAATCACCCTTACACTTATTAAAAAAGAAATGTCTTTGAATTGAGCACCAAATCTCATGTATAATGGTTTGTTTGAATGGACTTTTTCAAGCGTTTAAAAACTAATCTTTTAAATATTAAAAAGGAGTTTTAAGCGTGAAGAAAGTCATGAATATATAAGTGTGAGAGACAATATCTCTATTGGCGTGGAATGAGACATTTTAGAAAGAATTAAAAAAAAAAAAATCGTGTGATCTTATGCTCAAAGTGGACAATGTCATAACATTGTAATGATACGTTGAGGGTTTATTATCTCCTAATAAATGGGTATACGAGAGTCATACACCTTACTTAACTATGTTGAACAAAGAAGTTGTGAAGCTCAAAAAAAATACAATCATTAAGTAGAATTGTAGACAGTTCTCAAATGTTGAAGAGTGGGGTTTGAGGGGAGGATTGCTAAAGGAGAAAAAGAGTGAGTGTCACCATGTAACCACGATGTGATCTGTAGTGATGAAGTTTTTCTAGATAAGAGCGAACTACTCTTGTTGAGGCCAACAAGTTAGACAGTTAGATGATTGTTTGAGGAGATGTTCGGTGGTATGCTTTGTTCAAGAAGATGATTGTTGGCACTGGTAATGTGGTCATATGTGATTGAAGTTCTATATTAGCTAGATATAAGAGAATAATCATAGATATATAAGTGACAGACAATATCTTCATTAGTATGAAGTCTTTTTTGGTAAAACTAAACAACAAAGTTATGAGAATTTATATTTAAATAAACAAACAAATTCATGATTTCTCAATCTCAAGCTATTCCATATGGGAAAAATGTTTATATACATATTCTTATTTTTTTTTTTTTTTTTTTTTGGTATTTGGAAATGAAGCTAAAGATGGAGATGATGGATGGTCAAGTATTGGAAGGATGGGAAGGTAAATCTTAGTCAAATTTCAAAAACAAAAACAAATTTTTAAATTTTTTTTTTTAATTTTAAAAAACTGGCCAGATTTTTATAACATTGGTAAAAAAGTAGATAACAAATCAAAATATTTTAATATAGAAATAGTGTTTATAAGCCTAATTTTAAAAAACTAAAAACTAAAAATTAAATGGTAACCAAACAAAGTTGAAAAATTAAAAAGAAAATATAATGAAGAAATTACTACTCAAGGATAAAAGTATAAAAATATAAGACCAATGTCTTAAATCATCTTACCTTTCCACATACCAATACCTACTTCTTTTTTCTCTCTCTACTTTTTTCTTAAGAAAAATATTTAGTGTATTTATCTTAATATACACTCCATTCAATTGTCCAATTATAATTTCTACATAAAATTTATTTTTTTAAAAAAATATTTTTTAAATTTTCATAATTACAATTAGACAGCATAAAAATGAAGGTAACCTAAAATGTATTTAAGTATCACTCTTAATCTGTTTCCTTAAAAAGTGTGTTATTATAATTTTTTTTTTTTTAGAAAGAAATGTTTTTTCTTAGTCCTAGCTAATTTTGTAAACTAAAAAAAAATAGTTTTATTTTAATTTGGCTAAAATTTCAAAAGTTATAAAAAAAATGTAGACAAAGATAACATAGGAATGGGCGGTGCAACAGACAGAAATCATGACCGACCAAACTTCAATCATTGTTTTAAAGAAAACAAAATAGGTAAGTTTTGATTATTAGTTTAAAGTAGGGTTTAAAATCGATATGTTCCATAACAAAATAGAACCATTTTTCAAAAATTATATTTAAAGTATTATTTTGGTCAACATATTTTTTCTTTCATTGTAATGATTCTATACTTTTGATGGTCTATATTTAGTTGATATGTTGTTTCAATAAATCTTAAATTTTAGTTATTTAAAATTATTTTTTTTTATCAAATTGGTTCAATAATAAAATAATTTTTATACAATAATATACATAAATATATTTTCAAAATTTATCCATCGATTACTAATACATACGACTAACTTTTTCTTTTCTCTAAAAAAGTCAACATTAAACCAACAGAACAAATTAAATAAGATTAAATAGGGTCATCTAAAATTATATGCATTAAAATAGAATGAAATCCAAAGTAGGACAAAAATGATACTTTAAAGTTTAACCTACAATTATTATAATTGAATAAAGCAATCTAAAAAATAATTTTATTTGGAAATTCAGGTGTGACAGAATTATATGGAATGGAAAGGGGCTAAAACAAATATCATACAATCGAGGAGAATCAAATCTATCCGATCATAGACCTGTAATGGCCATTTTTACGGCAGAAGTTGAAACCTTGACAAATTTGAAAACTTTGCGTAGCTTCTTTCTATCAAACAGATTTGAGCAGCTGAATAATTCTAATACTCCAGTTGTCGAGGACAAAGACGAAGACGAAGACGGGAACGAGGAGATTTTTTCAACGGTTAATTTCGTATGAAGAACAAATCAACCTTTCAAAACCACCTTAAATGACATAAACTTGAAAATGAGATATGTTTAATTAATCCACATTATCTGTGTAACATAAATGATCAGGACATTGCAAAGAGGTTAGCTAGAATATTATATTTCTTGGAGTTGAATTATCTATTGTATATTCTTTTGTTAGTTTTGTTGTTTTCTTTAATTTATTACCTTTTCAAGCTCTTTCTACATTGTCCCTTTTTATTATGGGCTTGTAAATCAAAGCTTATTTTGTTGAATGGGGTCGAGAATTTTCTCTCTTTTTTGCTCTTACATAAATTTTGTCATTAAGTCTAGAATTTTCTTTATCATACTTTTATATCTCCATACTAATAATCCTATCTTATTTTATTAACATGCAAGGCTTTTAAGTTCAATTCTTTTAACAAATTCTAAAGTGATCTTAAATTTATCCATCTTAAATAGGTGCACCTCTTTCGAGCATAAAGATTTATATACAAAAAAGTTATTCAATATGTCTATGACTAAATAGATCAAAAACATTAAGCCAAATAAATATGAATGGAAAATAAAGAAATAAAATGCAATCAATAAATTAAACCACAACATTCAAATGTCACATCAATTTTCTAATATCAAAATATTACAAAATAAGGATACTCTCATGTTCTCAAAATTACAATATGATTTGAAACTAAAATACCCAATGCCAAAACTATTATTCCTCCAAAACTATATTCAAATGTGAATATTTATAGTAGAAATTGTGGTAAATTTGAGACATGTCTAAAAACATACGTAATAGGGCATTTCTATATGTAGCTTCACGACACTTCGAACGGACATGTTACACGTGAAAAATGTGCATAGTGAAATTATTTTTGTAGCATCGTGCCACTATATGTCTATTTTTTTATTGCAATGTTTTAACGTTATTGTCTCCTCAAAAATTTTGCTTGAGTTTCTTCTTCATTTCATCATTCGGTGGGGGAGAGGCCTCTTTATAGTTTGTTTCTTCGTTTGTATAATTAGTTGTCAGCTCTTAAAACCATTTTGGTTTTTTACTTCGCCTTGTGTGGCCCAGGAGCTCTTGTTATTTTTTCTTTGGGTTCTATCGCTCTCTTTTCGATAGGGAAGCGATGGATGAGGCAGCTCTTCTTTCTTTACTTGATAGTCATTCCTTTAGAAGAGCTAAAAGAAATGTTAGATTTTGGAGCCTTAGTCCTTTGGAAGGGTTCTCGTGCAAATTTTTCTTTCACTATTTGGTTCATCCTTCTCCCTTAGGGGTGTTGCTTTTTTCGGTTCTTTGGAAGATTAAGATCCCTAGGAAGGTGAGGTTCTTTACTTGTAGGTGTTCCACAACCACGCTAACACAGTGGATAGGTTCATGAGGAAGATGTCCTCGCTTGTTGGGCCTTTTTGTTGTATTCTTTGTCGAAAGGTGGAGGAAGACCTTGACCATATTCTCTAGCACTATGAATATGCATGTTGTATTTAGGACGCTTTCTTCCAGACGTTTGGTTTGACGATTGTGCGGCACAAAGATGTCGGTGACTTGATCGAGGAGTTGCTCCTCCATCTGACTTTTGGGAGGAAAGACAGCTTTTTATGGAGTGCGCGGTGGTGGTTGCAAACTTGTGAGTTTTTTGGGGAGAGCAAAATAGGAGAGTGTTCAGGAAGTTGGATAGCGATCCTTTTGATGTTTGGTCCCTTGTTCATTTTCATGTTTCTCTTTGGGCTTCGTTTTTTAAAGATTTTTTTAATTATTCTACCAGCATTGTTGTGCACAGTTGGAGCCCCTTCTTGTAGAGGGTACTCCCCTTTTTTGTGGGCTTGGCTTTTTGTAAGTCCTTGTATTCTTTTTTTTTTCTTCTCAATAAAAGTAGTTGTTTTCATTATAAAAAAAAAAAAAAAAGTCTGAAATTTGTCAATTAATTATTAAACTAGCAAGAAATAAGCCCTAGGAATACGTACCACACAAAGTGCACTATCATTAGAAGATCTTTGAACTTTACAAATGTTACATAGGTTTCTAAACTTTCATTTTTGTTTCTAATAGGTCCTAACATATGCACTATTTTTAAAACTTAATCGATCAATTAGACATAAAAATAAATAATTGTATGTTTAATGAGTTTCTATACTTTCAATTTAGGGCTTAGTTAGTAGGTCTGCTCTGAATTATTTAAAATGATGAATAGATCAATAACTTATTAAACCAAAAAAATTAAAAATTTTAGTTTTTATTGAACAGATCAAAATTAAAAATTCTAGGATCTATTAAATAATTTAAAATTGAATATTGATTTATTAGACACAAAGTTAAGAATTGATTAATATATTAAATACTTTTCAAAATTCAATAAATCAAATAGACACCCATCTAACAACGAATAGAATAAGCCTCTAATTTAACTAAATTATTTTAGAAACATTTACACAAATAATCCATTCTAAATCAAATATTTCAAAAATCTCCAAAAATTTGATTTCTTACACAAACATATTTTAACTAAGTCTTTGGAAAAATTTAACTTTCGTCTCTATACATTGAAAACATTATTTTTAATTTATTCTTTCCTTTATTAAAATTGAATTTTCATTTGACTTCCTATTTTTAGTTGTGGGTATTTAATGCCAAGATTTTATTTCATTTATTTTGTTAATAGAAAAGGAGTACCATCGGAAGGTCTCCAGTGCATTAGTGTTAGTATGATTGCACCCTGTTAGTATGATCGCACCCGATATTAGGTATTAGGTAAGAATTTGATTTTCATATTTTCAGCTTTTGATATCCTTATTCCGATTTTCATTTTTTTTAATCTCTATTCGTTTTTCAAGTTTTTCTTTTCCTTCTACATTTCGTGATAATAAATTCTTCCTTGTGTTTATGCCCATTTCCTTTCCACCTTTTATCATTTTTCATTTCACCATTCTTTACATTTTAAGTTGAAAAGTAAAAATATTTAGTAGAGTCTAATCCACATCTAATATTTCATAAATATTTTAATATTTATAAAATTTTCATATCTAGATTTAAGTTTAATTTTTTAAGTTTAATTTTTTTTTCTTTTTACTTTTGATCTCTTCTCTCTCATCAATAATATATATATATATATATATATATATATATATATATATATATAACAAAATTTTGGATCTAATTTGTTAAGATTGCTTGAAATTAGTAACTAGATTATTTGTTAGTAATTTTCTTTATTAGACTATGTTATTTGTATTTACGGATTTTCTGTATTAAACTTAATCCTGTGTACGTTTTACTTTATTTTAGCTATCAAATTCAGTTTGTATATAACAGTGAATTGGTCCATTATTGATAGGTGTAAATTAGTCAATTTGTTACCTTTATTTTCGATTAGTTTAAACTAGAATTAGTTAGTGTATTTTCCATTATTTACTCAAGCACACAATATAAAGAAAAAAGAATGCATTATTTATCTCTTAAATTATTTTATTTTATCATTATTATAAATTAATGAGACTTGGAGGTTCTTAATAATTAGACCCTACTTTTATGAAAATATGAGACTCTGGTAAAATATAGCAACTTTACACCATTATAAAAAAATGAATTTAATGTTTAGACTATTTGGGTAGAAACTCCACTATTTTACTTTGCAGTGAGATAGAAAAAAAAAAACATTATTTAGTTCCCATGATCCCAAATCTTGAATAAAACTTTTTGTTTACTTTAGTGGTTTGAGAATACAAATATAGTTTATATATATTTATATATGAAAATTCTTCTATAGAATTCAAAAATTGAGATATCTTACTTTTGATGCCACACAAATATGTCCAATATAATGTACCCTTTATACTAACAATAACCATTCTCCTTTTTTCAACTTGGACATAACTTAGTCAGTTGACGAGTCCCAATTGAACCTTAAGTTCTCATCAAAGAGTAGAGCGTTATTTGTTGAAGCTAAGTACAATAATTTTTTGGTTTTCTACCTATATAACTTAAATAAATAGATCCAATTATACAATTATCTAAACTTTTCTATTTTTTATATGAATAGCCTAATCGGTTATTATTTTACACAAAAGTCTGGCCGAATTTACTTTATAACCCACTTAACCATTTAGTTATTGTTATTTTATATATATATTAACACCAAAAGGAACAGGCATATGTAAGAGAAGTTTCTCACAATTACAAACTTTCCAAAATGGTCTTCTTTTCAAAATCTACACAAGTAAGGAAAGTTTCTCCCCAGAAAATAAGGTATATTTAATATATACACCACAATATATTTAATATATATTTAAATTTTTTAGAAATAAACTAGGGTATATTTCATAAGTGCACATAAACAAGACAATTTGTACAATATATCTTATATACCGAACAATATATGCGATGTATATTTACATTTTTCAGTATATTTATTATCAAACCAAAAAATAAACCATAGTATATACAATGTATATCTACATTTTCATTTTTCAGTATATTACTATTATACTAGATATCTCAATAGAGAGATGATCAATTTTTAGTTAGGAAAATAGAAGAAAATAACCAAAATATCCTAAAAATGAATGAAACATTAATATGAAATATCTTACATTAAATGAATATCAACCAAAATTAATAAAAAACAAAAACAAAGTCAAAATTTAAAAATTATATTAAATCCAAAATTAAAGCTAAAATCTCTTATATCAAAATAATTCAAAATGGAAATATATAGTTTACAACTTGTTGGAATTTTTGTAAAATTTGAGGAGGTGGAGTGGGGCTTGAATAAATCAGAAGGCCCATGAATTAATTATTGGGCCTAAGAAGAATGTGAAAAAAAACTAAAACTTAGGAAGAAAAAAAAAAATGTGTGGGAGCCAAGAAGATTGAAGAGAGATAAATACTAATAAAATGAAAATAAGTCAAAATGTGAAGAGAATTGGGCCACACCATCTGATGAGGATCAGGTGGCCCAAAACAAATCATAATCTTTTTATGTTCCATTGAACTAACTGTACATGTGTTGTACAGGATCACTGCTTTTACTGACACCGTGGAATCTGATCTTCATCACTATCACTAAAGTTTTTTTTTTTTTTTTGTTTCGTCGGCGGAATGCAAGCTGTATCCAAAGCTTCCAAACATTGGGTCCCGCCAAAAGTTTCCATCGTATTCTACTTTCCACCACTTACTTATTCATTCTAAAAAGTATAACTTTGACCTTTGTTTCAAAACCTATTCATTGTTCTTTCAAAAGTTAGGAATGCCATCTTTGGTTTTTTATAAACGTTTTTTTTTTTTTTTTTAATTAGTCTTAGAGTTAGAAGTTTTCAAAGTTTAGAACAAAAGTTTGGAACTTGAATAGTGTGAATATTAACTTTTAAGACGGTCCAACGATTAAAATTTTTGTTTTAAGTTTTAATTTTTATCTAAAATTTTAAAGGATATTAACTTAAGACGGTGTAGTACTCTTCAAACGTTTATGAAAAGAAACATCTTGACACCATGGTTGTCGATCCAAGTTGTGGAATTGAATTTTCATGGGAAAAATACTTGATCAACTAATTTAAAAATATCTGAAAATACATAACGACCGCGTTGTATTTATTTGGTAGGATTTTTTAAAAGATATTTGAGAATACTTAGATGACTGTGACGGTGTTGTTTTGTAGGAGTTCTACTAATATTATAAGAATGCACTTAGGACTATTCATTAATTTATAATTAATTTAATATAATTTAAACTTACAAAATATAATTGTTTTTATTGATTTGAATTTCTTTTTAAACTAATATAGTTTTATTATTTTATTTGTTATTCTTGTCAACAAAATAATATGTATTAATTTAAGCTTTTTTTTATAGAATAAATATTAATTTGAATTTGAATATCTTTCTAAATAAAAAAATAAAAACAACTACAATATAACCAAAGAAAGTGAAATATCATAATATTTATTTTAATTATAAAAAAAAAAGGTTAAAAGGGTTAAAAAATGGATGCCCTTAACATGAGAATCCAGAAAACTTGAGGGCATCCAAAACTCTTAAGAGGATACCTAAAATCTCCAGATGTCCAGGTATTTTATATTACTG
This sequence comes from Lagenaria siceraria, assembly GCA_002890555.2. Classification (NCBI taxonomy): domain Eukaryota; kingdom Viridiplantae; phylum Streptophyta; class Magnoliopsida; order Cucurbitales; family Cucurbitaceae; genus Lagenaria; species Lagenaria siceraria. The sequence continues at coordinate 7,905,768 of CM016488.1, forward strand.
CAAAACAAACACGATAATCTAGATCCTCATTCCATAAGAATCTTAGATTCCCACGAAACAAACGACCACTTAAGGTTATATATCATTACCACATTTGTCCTCAAATTTGGAGTAGTATTTAATAAAATAGTGCATTTTTTAAAGATTCCTAATTTTGCACACATTTTTAATTTTGCATTTCATATCTCTTTATGTTCCTTTAACTTTCCTAGTATGTCGCCAAAGCGAGCATAGTTCAATTGATATATAAGTGACTACGAAGTCTATGATTTGAATATCCCTACCTTCAATTATTCTTTTAAAAAAAAATCTTCTCTAGTGTGTCAGCCCCACTTAATCTATATATATTGGTCAACATATTTACATAAAGGCTCAAGTAATTGGATAAGTTTTTAGAGACCAATCTAATAATAGCAAACTTTAGTTTAATTATATAGGAACGCCAAATAGACACAAGGCTAGCCATGTAAAACAAAAAAGATAGAAGAAAAAGGGACAAAAGGCAAACTATGTTGACAAGATATTTATAGGGTTTCATATATCCACAATTTAAATAATTTTATAATTTTGTATTTACACAAATATTTGTCCACATGAATATTTGATTGATATATCTATAAAATAAAAATTTCGATATCAATATCGACATCGATATTTTAAACCTGCCAAAAGATATTAGTTTCAAATGCCTCCTTTAACATCATTTTCTTTTTGGTACGTTTTACCTTTCTTAATACACTACATCTTGTGTCAAATCATTGTCTTATTGATTCAATCATTTAAACAACAATGATATAATAGTCTATATTTAAGGTAAAAATTATTTTAGTTTGAGTTATAATAGTCTCTAGTTGGATTACGTACTATTTTAACCTGGATAGGAAATAGTAAATGTTGTAACAAAGAGAAAGAAGTGATGGTAAGAAATAGTAAACACTATAATAAATAATAAATACTATAATATAGAGGAATTTGAAATAGTAATATTGTAGTTAATTGTAGGTTATATATAATAATTGCAAACACCAACTATTATAATTGGAGCTCTGAACATTGAGTCGGTTATAATAGCATCCACTACACACTTGAAGTTGGGATCCAAACACCCCGTTAATGCTTCGTACTAATATATTAGAATAAAATTTTAAAACTTAACGACTAATTAAATAGATTTTCTTTTTTAGTAGTTCGAAATAAAATGGTTACTATCAAATTCCAAGAACTAGAACTATAATTTAAATTTGATATACATGATTAAATGATGGTAAAATATATATCTTTCTATTATTGTGGCCAAAGTGAGTATAATAACCCAGTAATAATTGATATGTAAACTACTTATGACTTTAATGAATGGAAGGTCTATCAAAAAAAAATTTTTTTGTTAAAGTACTTAAAATAAACCTAATAATGTTTCATTCATATATAACCTTCTTGAATTCATTGAATTCTAAAAATTACAAACATTTTTTGTAAATCAAATGCAACATTCTAACTTTGGCAGCAACATAATAGATTAGTAAAATTAATTAAAATACATAGGCCCATGTTTTAAGTTGGATAAGTGTGGAATTAACTAATTATAAAAAAAAATTATATCCATTATAAAATGATATACTAATGAATTTTCTAAGTTTGGACAACTACACCATGTACTATTATTACATGCTAAGATTCTTATTTATAATTTGAAAACAAATCTATACATATTAGGTATTTTTATTAATGCTATAAAATAATAATGAGACACAAGGATGAACATTTGTCATAATTATTGGATTGGAGTGGATAAGATTCAAGAAAATTAATGTAACAAAGATTATTGTTGTTGCAATTATAGAATCCCAAGTTACTATGCATTCACAAAAAGTGCAACAAAAGTTAATTTGATTGTACACTTTTAGTGTGAGAATTTAAGTCATTTCTTGTTCTTTTATGTCTTTTTTGCTTAATTATCAAAACAGTTTCAAATCTGCCAATTATTTTTTAGGTATCCCATAAAAAATTATTGATAGTTATAGCAATTAAAATCATTTACTATCACACAAAAATGCTCATATTATACTTTTTGGACATTCTTTTTTTAAATGACTATATAATTGAATGTTGCCTAATAAGTTTTTGGAGGCTTCAACAATAATTTGAGTCAGAGATTGTAATATAGGTAGTAATAAATGGGAACAAGCCATGTGTGACATTTTAAATATAGATTTTATTTTAGGGTCATTCTAAAGAAATTCGTTATCTAAATTAGTTATAATTTTGTTTTTAGTTTTTCATTTAAAATAACTTTTTGAAAGCTAAGACAAAAGTTTAAAATAAATTTTTTAAAGAATTTTGACTATGATGTCAAAAATGATTTTGAATTTAGAAATTATTTGGTCTAATTAGTAAAAAAAAAAATTAGAACTATTCTTAAATTAAAAAATAAACAAAAATAAATTTGGTATCCAATAGAAATAAGGGGAACTTTTAAAAATAGAAAAATAAGAAAAATTATTTACACAAAATAGCAAAATTTTTAGATAGATGTGATAGACGTTGATAAAAGTCTATCAAGATCTATCAGTGATAAAAATGATAAAAGTCTATCACTTATAGATACTGATAGAAGTCTATCAATATTTTTTTCTATTTTCTGTAAATAATTTTGACATTTTTTTTATCTGTGAAAATTTTCTTAAAAATAAATCTTTTCATATTTTAATTTTAATTTTTATATTTTCAATTTTTATAGTCGGTGGATTTAAACTACGAACATCTCAATTACAAGTTATACTCATTTTAGGTAAATATCAAATATTAAAATAATAAAGAAACGTGAGATATTTTCATATGGAAATAAAATCGAAATAAAAGAGACACAACAAACAAATATCTAAAAAATGCGTTAAAAAATAAGCAGCACATCCGAAATATCACCGACTAAATCCCTTTCTTTACTTTGAGAATTGGGTTGGATCGATAGCCACAATTTCCAAATTCTTTGTCTCACAATATTAAATTTGGTAGTTCTTCTCATACTTTGTTTTCAAAGCTTGAGAATTCTATTTTAAGCCTCTTTTACTTATAAAAACAAAATTTTCCAGAATCGAAATGAAAATTAAATATATTACTAAGACATCGTTTTTATACTCTTAACTGATTAAAAGGTTAACTAAAGAATAATCACAATAAAATTTGTTAGGCATAGATTTATCAAAATAGACCGAGATTGATAGTTAGAGAGATAAATTCCTAAGTTAGCAGACTAAGGCCGACGGAACCCACGTCCGACCAATAGCCATAGGTCAATCCAAGTAGATTGGTCAGGACTATGAGGAGCCTAATGGTAGCTTGATCAAAGAACTCATGGGGAGCTTAGATGCAGCTAAGAGGGCACGTGGGAGTATTATGAAAACAACAATCAAAGAAAGCAAGAAAACATAAATAATAGATAAATTGACACACAGATTTACGTGGTTCATTAATAGTGTGTTAACTACGTCCGCGAGTAGGGAGAGAGACTATATTTTATTATAGAGAAAATATCATATAATACATATTTAGAGGTCCTGGTACAGTTAGAGAGTTTATATATAGTGCACCCCTCTAACCCCCGTGTTTAGTTATTCGAAGTGCCGGATAAAAAATTCAAGACATTTTACAAGGAGCCTAGAGGTAGCGTAGAGGACTCGTGCATGAGAGAGCCTAAGAGTGGCCATGAAGAGCCTAGAGGTAGGCCAGAGAACCCATTAGAGAGTCTAGAGGTAGCTTAGTAGCAGTCACATGGAAGACCTTAGAAGACTTAAGAGTCACATGGAGGACTTTTGATATGAACGGAGGAACCTAAATCATGGCATAAGAACATCAAGAAAGACGCCAAGAATGCAAGTTATATGCTGTCCAAATTCATAATGAAGAAAACTTGCAATTATGTGAAATCAAGTGGAATTTATGAAGAATCAAGCTTCATTTATGGAAAAAAATACTTCAAGTGAGGCTTCACAACTCAAAAATGGTTACAAATTGATGGGTTGTTGATTAAAAATGAATATTTTTGGATTTATTGTAATAATTAAATGTAATTTTCGGTTTTAAGTCATTTTAAGTGATTTTATGTTACATTTAGATCATGGGTGATAATGGTCATCAATTGTGAGAGTTACGACTCTTTAAATGCCTCATAGAATGTCTAGGGTTATACTTTGAGGCCTATATAATGTAATGTAATTTGTCCAAAAAGAGAAGACTTGGAAAAATGTAGTAAAAAGAGCCTTTGAGCTTTGTTTTAGCCTTGAGCTATGTTTCCTTTGCAATTCTATGGTGTTTAGGTTGCATGTTCAGAATCATTCAAGGTTGACTTGATCGATCTTGCTTGTGGAGTGATTCGAAGATCAAGGATCGATGGGAGTCGCAAGCTTTGTTTGATCCATGGTTTTGCTGATTGTCTAAGTAATCCATCGTCTAGCCATTCTTAGACGCTGAGATCAAATTGAATTTGGGGTTTTTTGTCAACAAGGTTGTTAAATCCAACGCGTCGAGGGTTACTTATCAACTTTGGAGGACCTCTGTAGGACCAATGGAGTACCTCAGAGGATCCATGAAGGACGTCAAAGGACCTTAGAGTGATTAAGTTTGGAATTGTCCAGATTTTCAATTGACAATCCATAAAAGAACGGTTGAGGAGTTGATTGGGAAATGCATTTAAGCATCAATTACAACCTCAAGTGGTGGTAGTATGTAACCGCCCAATGAGTAATGGCTAAGGGTTTCAGAAATTTAAAAGAGGCAAGCGTCAATTAGCCGACCAAAGTCATTGGTCGAAGGTAATACCTAAAATACTTTACTATTTCTACTATCAAGTTACTTACAAACCTAAGACTAACTTGATCAGCATTGGAGTGTATGTGGCTTGACACTTTACCGGAGCCCATTTTCTTTTATTTTGCAGAGCACTTAAACTATTTTTTTCCCAATAATACAAATTTAGGGTTGATATCTCCATTTTTTGGCATCAACAAAATTTTTAATTAAATAACGATAATAATCAATAATAAATCTAAATTTGTTTTTTTAGAAAATAATTTTTTTAAAAAAATATTTCTATTTTATTTGATACTAATGAAGTTTAAGTTAATTTCAATTGACTCATTTTATAATACTGCTTGAATTTCGTACCAAAAAAGCTACTCTAATCCTTTGTGGTTAATTATTGGATAAACCTTCAATTTGTTTAGAAGACATTTTTCAATTTAGCCTTTCTATAAAATTTTAAAAATTTTAATTTTGATTCCCTAGTGGTTAAATCAACCTTGTTGTCATATTAGAATATACGATGTGTATTATATTTACAAATTAATGAGTTATTGTTTTCTATTTTGTTGACCATTATTGTTGATTGTATTGAATTTAGGACTTTGTGTAAAAAAAACAGGTCGAAATGGGTCAATTTTTAGATGAGTAATAAATGATTTTGGAACAATTTGTTAGGTTCCTGAATTATATTGTAGGGAACAAGTTTAAATTAAACCTAAGCTATATAACCACCAAAAAAAAAAATAATAATTCACTTAACCTATAAATGTCATATTTTATTTATTTACCTCGCTAATAGATGTTAACATAGGCAAAATATTTGTAGTCATATGTAATTGGTGAAGTATCGAATTGCACCATTTTTACTAAGAACAATACTTGTGTTTCTAATGCACTTGCATCATTTTTTTTTAATAATAGAAAGATTAATAAATTAAGAATTAAAACAAAATATCGAAATGTTGAGTTCATATAGTTTAGGCCATATTTGTTATTATCACAAAAAATCTTCATTATCATTTAATAAATTATTTAAGCCCATCAAATGAATTCTAGGTAGGGTGGTTCAAAAAAAAAACCTAATCAACTCAACCACAGGCGGATCTATATAGGGGTCAGGAGCACGTGCTTCCTCGACTTATCGATTTTTACATTTTTAACATAAATTTTAAGTACTATTTAACAATACATATATTATAATTTGTATAATTTTCGGTGCAGTGGTAGCGGGGCACACTTTGATGATACATCTTCCCATTTACTCTTTTAAAAGCAAATTTATTCTACAGTATCGTGTTTAGTATTCCCTCCCACATAGATCACGTATTCAAAATTAAAATTTACTTTCTATGGAACTTTTTTTTAAAAAAATCCGTAACTTAAATTTTCTAGTCTTCACTTTAAAAAAAAATTAAAAAAAGAGAAAACTAGCATAATTTTTTTTTTTTATCATAGATATTCTTTTCTTTCTAAAATTTCACTCTCAAGTCTCTACAACATTCTATTGAAAATGTATCGTTCACTTTTTTTACATAATTTTTCAAATTCACATTACTTAGTATATATTTATTTTAATTAATTTCAGAGTTAAAGTTATAAGATAATTTTTCATTCATTGTCAAGATATATGTATCGTTCACTTTTGTAGAGTTAACTTTATATCAATATGAATATATATTTTAAAAGAAAAATAACAATAAAGACCATGGAGTCAACATTTTTTCTTCTGAATATCGTGAAGACTCGATTGCATAATCGAATGAAAGATCAATTATTGTCTTATAGCATATATTGAGAAAGATTTATTGGATAAGTTCGATAATAAATCATGGATCGATTTTAAAACATTAAAACTCATAGAGGACAGTTATAATATGTATTAAATTAGTTATTTATGGAGCTAAGGTGGTTTAGCTTGGTGGAAGTGGATGCTAAGGTGGTTGTGCAAAAGTTGCTTTCTATGAGTTTTGCAACTCTTCCCTTATGGGGAAAATTTACCAACTGTTGCTCATTGTTTGTTTTGTGAGTCTTAATTTTATTCCGAAATTTTGTAATCGAGTTGCCTACAATTTGGCAGTTCATGCTTTTTTCTCTAAAATTTCATGTAGATGGACTCATTCCTTTTCTTCTTAGCTTCCCCCAATTGTTAGGTGATCGGGATGACTTTGGGAATTTGGCTTTGAATTGATATAGTACTATATATATATATATAAAAGCACATCAAACAATAATTTTAATGAGATTATTTAGAATAATTTTATTTATGGTTATGATTATTTTGTTTTCTATCTTATTCAATGAAAACTCTTGAAATATTAAGTAAATTTTTATGAAAAATAAATAAATTTGACAGAATTTTAAAACCCATTTACAAAAAAGCAAGCCACATAAAAGTATACAATAATTCAAAATTAGAAATAAAATGATGAAACTAGGCATTAGCTATTGGCCTTTTTTGAGATTGTGTGACGTGTGATGTTGGGTTAGCATCAATAACTTCTACTTGTTGACTCTATATGTCATGAGTTGACTAGTTCAACTCCTAGTGAGCTTTGTCAAAATTAGCTCTCTGTTCTTTTCAACATAGTGGCCCCTCTCTAAGGATTTGTGGATCAAACCTTCTAAAACCAGTGGCTATAATTGATATAAGGGAGAGGAGAGAGGGTATAAAATATCAAATTTCTATAAATTTATCTTTAGGGCCTGTTTGGATCGCAAATATTATTTTACAAGTATAGATATTAAATATCTGAAATTTAAATGTTTGAGATCGTTAATATATGTGTTTGGATACGCATGCTTATTTGATGATATTTCATGAGAAATTTAATACGTGAAATTTAAACTTTGAATTTGTATTGATTTCAGTATAGTATAGTGAGTACACTCTCTAATACATAGTGATCAGCTTAGATGATAGGTCATTGGGCTTGATGATTTTCTTTATAGATCGACCTTTGGACTTGTTGATCAGCTTGGATCGACCTCTAGCTTGTTGATCGACTTGGATCGGCCTCTGACTTGTTGATCGAATAGGATCAATTTTTGGCTTGTTGATCGACTTGGATCAACTTTTGACTTGTTGAACAACTTAGATCAACCTCTGGCTTGTTGGTCGACTTAGATCAGTCCTTGGAATTTCTGACTTCAAGAGTTTTAGAGAGTCTTCTGATCTTGAAGTCTTCTGAGATTTAGTCTTTAGATCTTCAGGAGGGCAAAAGTTGATCTTTGGAGTTGTAGTCTCCAGAGAGCTTTAGTCTGTCTTCTGATCTTCCAAGCTTTGAGGGAGTTGTGTTCTTCAGATCTTTAGAGCTTCAACTTTTGAATTTTCAGAGAGCTTTGGAGCTTCTAAGATCTTCAAAGCTTCCGTTCTTCCACCTCCCGCAAATGAAGGGGCAAGGTCTCTATTTATAGAGGATTTTCATAGACCTTACATAGGTTTGAGCCCATTTGCCTTTGTGCTTGAGCCCAGTTTTTCCTTTGGCCTAAATTTCTACCATGGGCTTGAATTGGGTTGGACTTTGCACCCGAGTGACTTTAATTACTCGGCCAACTCCAATTTATAATTTTCATAGTGGGCTTGAGCTTTTGTTATGATGATATGGCAAAATTTGGTTGGCCGAAATTTCTCATTCAAATAAGGATAATTAATGTTTGAAACTTAAATGTCTATGTGTGATTTAACAATTTTGTATATTAAAAATAAAATTAAATAATTATTTAATTAAATGTAAAAGAACAAGTAATCTAGTCATAATTAAATTTCGCATTATTTAATATATTATTATATTAATTAATTATTTAATTACTTAAAAATAAAAATAAAAATAAATGAATATTAATAATAAAAAATAAATATTTATATTAAAGGGTTAAGATAACATAAAATATTTATTAAATAATATAATTATATTTAGTAATTAATTAAAATTAATAATATTAATTTACTAATATCCATTTATTAATTAATCGAGCTATATATTTATTATTCATCTCTCAGCTATAAAAATTCCACATATATGGATGATATTAGAAAATTCATTCAGGTGGGTTTTAAAGTTCCCTCGATAACAATATCTTGGATTTTAAAAAGTGAAATTTTTCTATATTTATGTAAATATAGAAAAATTTCACTATCTATCAGCGATAGACCACGATAAAATTCTATCGCTGGAGAGATAGACAACGATAGAAGTCTATCGCGGTCTATTATTGATAGATAGTAAAATTTTTCTATATTTGTAAATAGTTTGATATTTTTTATGTTCATAGTAATTTGTTTTTTACATAATGAACTTTTTAGTCATTATTTTCCATTTAAAATTCTATTAATTTTCCACAATACGATTCTATATTTTTTTAATTAAATAAGTAAATTGATAAGATATTTCAAATCTTTTAAAAAATAATCCTCTTTAAAAAATTAATTATGGTTGAAGATTTACAAAATTTGTAAGACTTAGTCTAATTGAACTAACTTATGCAAATCGACATAATTTAAGATGAATTGGGTGAAGCGAGCGATCATATTACAGATCAAATTTTGAAAGATAAGATTTAAAAAAGAATATTCTTTTGATATTAGTTAAAGTTGATTTTTCACTTAACATTTTAATTATGGAGATTTGAGATAATCTTGTTTGTTTGTCCCCTACCATAATCAAGGTTCGAAATATCGATGATGATGGAAATATCAAGGTCTCCATGTTATGAATATATCAATATGTTAATAGAAATTTTGAGAAACTTTATAGAAATTGATGAAAATTGTTATAATTAGTTAATGAAACTTTAATTGTGGCTTAAGTAGATTATAATTCACCATTTTTAATGGTTATTTCTATAAAGTAAGACAACATTATTTAGATGTAAATGTTATGCGTGAGCAAAATTTTTTTAAAAAAATGAAAAAATAATTACAAAATAATATAAAGTTTATAAATATTTTGAGGTGAAATGATGTGAAAATGAAAGTTTTGGATGGTAAAAGAAATAAAACTCACATCAATTCAATTTTGAAGTGAAATGATGTGAAAATTTAATGGAAAAAAATTTGAATGAAGTTAAAAATAAATATAGACTCTTAATTTTTGTGTTTTTTCAAATTCAAATTTTTTGAAAATGAAAGTTTTGGATTGAAATTAAAGATGAAAATTGAGAAAAAAAATGGAAATTAGAAAAAGTGCCTCATTAGCAAAGCTTCATCTTTTGTAAGAAATGACATTGCTATATGAAATTATACAATTGCGTGTAATCAGGACAATAAGCTAAAAAAAACTTGAATTGAGCTACATAGTTAATTACTAAAAAATCAAAAAATTTCAAAATTTTATCGAAATGGAGAAAAAGATGAAATTCTCCCTACCAAAATTTTGAAGCTGTTGAAATATTAAAATTTTGAAATTTTGAGGATTTTGATGGAAGTTTTCTCTATGGACATGACAATACACACACAAAATTGTGGACAATTTTTCATACTACCTCCACTTGTTGTGTGCTACATCAATGCGCTTTAGAAAACAGAGTAGGACCCTACTGACATTAATGTGGAGTCCACAAATATTTATGAAGATAAATTTAGAGTGTGAACACAAGGAGATTATGTACTCCCGTAGTATTAGAAAATTTTCGGTTCTAGAAAGTTTTTTAGTACTACTGAAGTACCATACTCTCTTTGTTCACACTATAAATTTGCCTTCATATTTTCAACAAGTAATTTTTAAATTGAAATCCATATTTAAGTCCCTTACTAAAGGAAAAAAAAAGATACCCTAATTGATGCAATTCTATTTGGAGAATATATACATTCTTTTAAATTAAGGGCTCGTTTGGATTAACTTTCTAATCCAAATGGATCCTAAATCTCTAGTTTTTCTTTGTTTTTAAAAAAATATTTAGCTCTCTTAATTTATTCAATTTTTTAATTTTCTAATAATTAAAGCCTTTAATTATAAGCATGCTAATTATTTTTGTCTGATATTGGTGGTTGATTGAGTTGGTGAATATAGTATTGGATAAGGTCAAATTGTATGTAACCAAACTTACAGAAATGCAATGCTTTAATTTTGAATGTATTATTATGCCTAAACCAAACCAATTTTTGTATAATTTTCAAAATGTGTCGGCCAATTAATGATATAATTAATAATCAAATAAACCCTAATAATTTAATTAGTTTTCATATATATCCACTTGTAAAGTTAATAGTAGGAGCTGTCTTCCTAACACACGACCTAATTCCATTCTCTTTATATTTATTCATAAAGAATTTTACATCGAATATTATTCTCTCTCTCCAAATTTTCAAAAGTACTTTTCGAGTTTTCATGAGTTGTATGTAGGTATGGATGAATATAAAAGCAATTGCTATTCATTTTTAGCTCACAAAATTCTATGATTATTGGAGATTAATAATGTGACATTAAACTCACCTAAATTGATTTTTATTTGACTAATCTATCATTTAGTTTGAGTTTATACAATTTTTAAACAAAAAGAATATATTTAGTTGGTTTGGTTTTGATCTAAAGTTATATTCCCAAGCAATCAATATGTTTAAAAGGATAATATTTGGCTCGTGAAAATTGCTTTTGCCACTCACATAAAACAACTTTGATTGACATGTATCTACATTTTTGTTTAATTCAATGTAAAAATTTCTTCAAATTCTCACAAATAAAGTTCATAACTAAAACATCTATTGATATATCGATAAATAATTCTCTTAAACGGAAAGATTCAAAATTCATATTAGGGATTAAAGAATATCTTCGATATCTCATATATATGTCCATAGAAATTTTAAAAAAAATCAAATAGTCACCGATATAAATATAAATACTAGTAATAAGATCTATAATTTATTTAGATAGTGAATATAAATTAATTATTCATTTAAATGATTTTATTTACAGAAATATTTATCATTATCAATATACCAATCGATATATTCGTAGAACATATTGTATCTCTTATATATTAAATGAGATATACCATATATTTTCAATAGTTCAACTAAATTGAGTGGTCCAAGACAGACATCTTTGTAAAAAAAAAAAAAAAAAAAAAGGCTAATTAAGTATTTATCTTTGAGAGGATGACCGGATGGATCATTCTGAGATAGGTGTGTTATTTGGCTTAATATGAAAGTCAACCTATAGGCTCAACCATAAAAGCTAAAGTGATCATCAACTCACATCATAAGATCAACACAAGAATTATGAAACTCAACCCTAAGGGTGGGCCATAGAAGTTAAGAAAACCTAGACTCTAACTTCGTAGACTTCAGGAAAGCCGACCAATAGGATCCACCATGAATCTTGAGGAGGTCTATCCTAGCAAAATTATGTTTAAGTGATTAACTTTAACATGTGTATGGGCTCGTAACAATTTGAGTGATGATACGAGAAATTAATTAGCAAATGACCGTTGCAAAACTGTATCTCTATATAACCAAAATAGCTCATGACATTGAACGTAGAAAATGCTCTGAGTTCTCTATTCTCTAGCTCTCTATCAAAATAGTAGCTAACTTAATGTCAAAGTGTTGGTGTGGCTTAGCACTACATTGGTGCAAACACTTTCTCTATTTTACATGAGATTGTTCAATTCCTCTCAAATATTACAAATTTACAGTTGGAACCAAATTTTGGTATCAACACATAATTTGTTAAAGGGCAACGATCCTCCACATATCTCTACAATGGTATGATATTGTTAACTTTTAGGCATAAATCCTCATGACTTTACTTTTGGTTTCACCCCAAAAAACCTCATGCCAATTGAGATAGTTGTTTTCACTTATGTACCAACGATTTTTCCCTTGTCTAGTCAATGTGAGATTTTGGTCGTATTCTCAAGGTAAACATATATCCAAAAGAAACAATAAAGTAAAAGAAGGTAAAAATAATAATAATAAAAGAGGAATTTGAAGCATTAAACATAGAAATGACATTAAAAAAAAAAAAAAAAAAAAAAAAAAAAAAAAAGAGACGTGTCTATAAAATTATGATCTATATGAGTGATAGGAAATTCCTTATACTTACCAATAAAGCAAAATATGGATCGAAGTATAATTCATTTAAAAAAATATATGTAGATTTCAATGTCGATTTCATCTCATTTAAACTTATAGATTAGTCCGGTGTTAATTTTAGTTTTAGGCCTATATATAATTAATTTGCATAATGATTAATGCATGCACCCTATCATCTAATAATTCCAATTACAAGTTGGCCAGCCTTTTCTTGCATGGGGGCTGTTTTTTTTTTCTCTTTTTTTTTTGGTAGAAAATTATAAAGAAAAGACTTTCTAGTCAAAGAATTTTCAGGAAATTAAAATCATAATTAATTATAAAAAAAATTAAAAACAAAAAGAAAAAAGAAAGGTGATTCGGAAATTGGAGACCAATATTCTCAAAGAAATCAAGTAGGTTTTAGAAATTTCTTTTTATTTTCCAAGCAACCAAACACGTGTAATAAATATGTATGGTAAGAAAATAGATTAATCATTTCCATGCCAATTAAGCATTCATCATCTCTCTCTATCAAACCTTAATTAAATAATGATTGACATCTCATCTACCAATCTTAAATTTTCTTCCATCTTCATAATGAAGCTTTTTTAATCATCAATTATTATTTAGTTGCGTCGTGGATTTGGTTCATTACCCAATTTTTCCAACAGCAATATAATAAATTTCCTTTTTTTAAAAAAAAAAAAAAGAAAAAAAAAAGAAAAAAAAAGAGGCATATTATCTTTTACATCTTTTTTTCCTAAGAGAATATTGTTAAGTAAATGATTCAAAAGATAGAGAAAAAACCATAAGATGGCAATGTCGTAATGTTTATTTAGAAGAGTCGTCTCAAATGTTGACTCATTTTTCTTTCAAAATTAAAATTTAACTTTGTTTAATTGTGACTCTTATGACTATGAGTATTTGTTTTTTAGCATCAACAAAATTAAAAAGAAGAATGAGCTTTTGAATTATTTTATATATTAGATAACATAAGATTAAATTTGTCTTCACCCATCAGTTTAAGTTTTTGGATTAATTAACGGTTTAAGAGTATGGTTTTTTTTTTAGTCCTTAGCCCATTGAAAAGATTCTTTTAGAGGGATTTGTGAGCCTTAATTTCTTGGAGGAAAAAGTGAAAAAAAAAAAAATCATTCTTGAGAGGTTATAAAACTCGGATATTTTTTCTTTAAATTTTAGTAAAACCTAACTAGGTATAGCAAAGAATTGGACATAAGCATATATTAGTTGAACCGGTACAAATCTGTCCTAATTATTTCCTCCCTTTATCTTGATTATAGTATCTCATTCTTAATTACCATTTAGAAATTGTTTTGGTTGGTTTATCTATTATTTTAAGTTGTGAGTTCCAATTACTTATTCTATTATAATTAGGAATCACAACGTTATATAAAATTGCATAATATATATATATATATATATATATATATATATATATATATATATATATATATATTATTTGAATTTAGATCAATAATTATTATCTCCTAACAAAATATCAACCCTATTTAAAATTGATACGAACCTATTTATATATAATTGAAGTAGTTAATTATATGTATCTCTTTTTACAAATAGTATGGCTCGTCTCGATGTTTTATATTTACAAAATTATCAATTTATAATGAGTTTATATTATTTATGGTTTAGGTGATGGAACTTTTCATATCTTCAAGGGGGAGTTCCTTAAGTTTCAAACATTATAATATCAAAACATTCAATTAAAAATGTGTAAAGTTTGATGCACTTATACCTGTTGTATTAAAAATGGTTGGGGAAAGATAAAAGCTACCGTAGACATATATATAGACAAAGGAACTATAGCTGGCCTTGAGAAATATAAGGGAGAGGACCCTACCTATCTTTTTTTTTTTTTTTTTTTTTTTTTTTTTTTTTTTTTTGAAATATTAATAAATAACAACAATCATAGAAGGGAAAGATGGCCTCTTCATTAATTGTCAATGCAAAATTTTGCTCCCAATGTCCATTGCTTCACTTTTTTTTTTCTTTTTTTTTTTTTTTTTTGTCTTATCAAGTAGGTGAACAAAAAAATTGGAGAGATAGTGAGGGACTATACATTTAGTTAACAGTATTGTTAAATCATGATTATTTTAATTCATCTTTTCTTATAATCTAGCTAATTAATCATTTCATTATATCAAATCCTATTTCATTATATCAAATCCTATTCCAATCAAACGCAAACTATTTTGTGTTTGAAAAATGTTACATACTTTCTAATAAAAAAAACATTCAAGTAATAAACATTTTTTTAAATAGTTTCAGACTTAAAATATACTTTCAAATATTTTACGGAACGAAAAAGAACACACGAGTTACCAATTGTAAGATATAATGTATACACACTAGAACATGAAAAATATTGAAAGAATTTGATTGATATAAGCATAAATCAGTAAATAAAGATACCTATAACTTTTTTTTAAGATTTTTTATGACATGTCATTCATTTAATTAAAATCAAAGACACATATTAGATTTTTTTTTTAGATGTGCCTCTTTTTATATTTATATACAAAACATATTCAAGTTATTATATACCAATGACTAGCATATATATATATATTTGAATTCAATTTTTAGTCATTGGCAATATATAAACTTAGTTTTGAAAATAGCATATGGAATGGAATTTTAGAGAGTGAGAGAGATAGGTGTTTTGGGCAGATGAAATGTCACATCTAAATAAGGAGATGGAGAGCCAAGTTGTGTGAAGGGAAAGGTTAGGGAAAGGGGGCCAACACAGCAACAAGATATGAAAAGCCTTATCCCAATCTAGATCAAATTCAAGCTATTTTTCATCTATCGTGACTAATAAAATTTAGGTTTTATTTGATAATTATTTAATTATTAAAATTTTTGAAAATTAAGCTTTAATGACATTACTTAGCATTTACATGAATTTCTTTGTTTTGTTACCTATTTTCTCCGAATGTCTTCAAAATTCATGACTAAATTTTGTATATTTTAGACCTTGTGTGGTAACGATTTAATTTTTTAAAATTAAGCATAGTTATTTCATTTCGATTTCTTACAATGTTATAATATTTTTGAGTAAAATAGATGAATTCGAGCTACAAAGGGTACCCATGTCTTAGAAAGGGTGAGGAGATAGATAATGGTGGACTTGGTGGCTTCTCCATACGCATGCGCCGTTTGGTGAGGTGACAATAAAAATAATTTTTAAAAGAGTAAAATAGATGAATTCTTGGTTAAATTCAAACAAATTTTTTTTTAAAAAAAAAAACTACTTTCCTTAGTTTTCATAACTTGGTTTAGTTTTTGAAAATATTAGTAAAAAATATATAGCTAAGCAAGAAATTTAAAGGTAAAAAAGGTGATTGTTGGCTTAATTTTAAAAAACTAAACAAAAAAAACAAATAATGACGAAATAGGGTTTTAACAACTTGTTTTTTTTTTTTACCCTAAACCAAACACAATCATCACAAATCTAAAAACACCAAAAATTAAATAGTTATAATTAACCATAGGTTAAGTTATTAAAATTTTACCCTCACAATTCTCCAATCAATTGAATATTGTACTCATTTTGTTCAATTATTGCATATGTTTACTCCATTTTTTCCCTTTTCAAGCATTGACCTCCTTTCATCTTTATATATATAGAGAGATATGTTAGTAAAATGATTACTATGAGAATCCAATGCGAAAAAAATGGGGATCTTCCATTGTGAAGATGAGGTAGATTAACTTCAAAATTTGAAACATATGTATATTATATTCAATATGATAATATGTAATTGTTAACTAATATAAACTATTGAGAGTGTTTAATATCTCATTTTAGAGAAGTTGGTTAAATCAATTAAATTTCTAAACTAATAATTATATCACTATAATTTAATGAGTGAATCGATTTACATTTTCTAAAATTTCGTTTTAAATCTGTTAATGCATTATTCTCACATGTGTGTAAGACTTGTTTAATTAAATGCAAGATTAACGGAGTATTAGAAAGATGTTTGAATCATGTAGGTAGTATATAGTAGCTTTAATTTATATGAACAAATTTTCATATTCTCTTCTTCCTCTATTTTTCTCTACTTATTTTTAAAAATAATTATGTGACCATTTTTCCAGCTACTTTAATAGGATTCAAGAGAATTAATAATTTTATTTAAATAATTTTGAGCTTATTATATTTTAAATGGGATCTAATGAAAATGGTTATGAATTACTAACATGTGAAAGTTTAGGATTTTAGTTGACAGAATTACAATTTTGGAGATTTAATTGATTCAATCTAGAAAGTTTAAATGTATAGATGGTTTTTTCTCATTTTATTTTAATTAATCTTTTATAAATATATTCAAAACGATGCAAAAAGTTGGATTTTTTTTATTTAGTTGAACCACATATGTAGGATGAGAAATTTAACATCTAACTTCGTAGTAAAGAGTATATCTGATCTTAACCAATTGACTTTTTATTTATTCCAACATAATTGTTTTCTACAATTTGTGGGGTGAAGAAAATTAAACCTATAACCTCGAAGTCGATCGTATAAGTTTTATGTCAATTGAATTATGCTCGTGTTAGCTATTTTAATATAATTATTACAAGTGTGCATGTGTGTATATATAATTTGTTAATTATAGGTTAAATATCACAAAAGTAAATACATGGCTCTTTTTATTTTTTTTTAAAGTATATAATTAAAAACCCTCTATATAATTGATCAAAGACTTATTTTATATATATAAAGAAATATTTTCTATTTTTTAATTTTCTATTTTTTGTCTTTTTTGAAGTTGAATTTAAAGATTTTACCTTTTTTTTTTTTAATCTTAAAGATTTTACTTTAATGGTTTGGGTTTTTGGATGATATGAAAACAATTAAATATATATTTTGATATGCCATTACTACATTATTCTTCTTTTGTTTCTCCAATTCATTTGTTTAGCTTAATTTATGCATTTCTGAGGCCCTCCCCCAACTTTTATGACATATCTTAATAACTTTCTTTTAGGGAAAGGGAAAATTGTTTTTTTTTTTTTCCCTTTATTTTCTTTGTCCAATTTTTAAACCAATCCCATGTGCAACATTATAACTTTGTCTCTCATTTAACCCATCAACAAGCTTAGAAAGTTGAGAAATTGCTTTGAACTTGGGGAGAGAGAAAGAGTCTAATTTCTCATTTAAAAGTATTATCTTTTAAAGCTCTCTATTGTAAAGGTATTAACAGTGATTATTGTTTCTTTTTAATTCAACTTTTACACAAAAATATAGTGACATTTATTTATTTGAAGGATTAAATTGCTTTTTAGGGTTTTGAATGCCAACTCACATAGAGTTGTATTGAACTCAACAATTGTTGGCCATTTTCTCTCTCTCTTTGTGACATTTTCTTTGGCTCATTTGATGATGTTTGCTTCATGTTTCCCTATTTCTTATCTTCATCTTTTCAAAAATAGCAAGTTTGTTTTGTGATGTTTTTTTTTTTTGTTTACCAATTCCATTTTAAAAATATATTCAAAAGTTTTAGAATGGAAATTAAAAATATATTTTCTTATTCTTATGAAAGAATCCACTCTCAATTTCTTTCTATCGAATTATTAAATTTTCAATTGTCAATTGGTAAAACCTCAACACCCACATCCTAAAACCGAAATAAAAAACATATACGTCAAACATATATATAATTTAAAGAAATATTACACACAAAGTTGATGTTTTAATAGATTTTATAATTTCTTTTCAAATCATAATTTTATTGCCAAAACAGCAATATATAAAAAGTCACCTTAGAAATTAATTCATGTTCGAAAAGCATTTTCAAAATGAGCTAAAATATTGCCAAAATTATAAACCAATACTCCTTTCATCTGTGTTTGTTATAGGAGTCATCCTTAACTTAAATAGTTACAACTAATTAAATTCATTTAAAATTTTCTTATTTTTAATTTATTTCTTTTTTAAAATAAAAAAGTCTCATTTGATATATTGACTTTTAAGTTTGGTCAGGATAATACTTATTATAATTCATATGTACCATCCAATTATATTCTCTTCTAGTTTTCACGTGTTTTTCTTTTATTTCATAAATTAAAACTCAAAACTATAATGATTAAGCAAATATAGAAATCTAAATATTATATAATCTACTTTATTATATTAGTTGAAAACTTAAATAAAAGATTTTTTTTTTTTTTTTTTTTTTGCAAAGGTTAAATGAAAGATATTAAAGCATGCGTGATGTGATGTTATTAAGGAGGTCTCATTTGGAATTTAATTGTATTATTAGTATTGGTTAAGCTTTCACTCTATTTAGATAAAGACTTATTCTTTTAATTAATTAATTAATATTATTTATTTTATTCATGTCTTAGGCACCAAATTAATCATTCCTCCCACTAAAAAAAAGCATACAAATTTCTAAATTTGGGTTTCATAAACTTTTTATTTTTTTTAAAACTCAAATAAACAACAAAAACAAAATCAATATTGGTCAAATAGAATGGATCAATTCAATAATAAGTAAATTTAAAATTAAAAAAAATTACAATCCAATTCATTCTATTAATTGATTCAATTTTTTTAATCTCTATAAAAATTATTCATTTGATTTCTAAAAACATTAGGAAAAAAAAGTTCCAAAATAAAAAAGGCAACATGACTAACTATTAACTGTTTCATTATTAAAATAACTGTTTTATTAATATCTTTTTTTTTTTTTTTTTTTTTTGAGTACCACAAACTGTTCTACTTATACTAGAACCTTTCCTACTTAATACACCCACGTGCCAATTCAATATTTGGAGCGCACTCGCTCTTACTATTTGAGGGTGTAACACACGCGCTAGATTAAAAGTGGGGGTTGTTTGTAGTCAGTTATTTAATGTAATAAAAACAAGCCGCTTCCCTCCTTCTTCACTAAAAAAAATTGAAGTTTCTTTTTCTTTTGATTATTTTTATAATTTTTTTTCTTTTTTTTTTATATAATTTTCAAGTGCTCTCTGACTCACCCAAAAACCAAACCCTAGAAATTTAGAAAATACAATTTTGCTAACATGCGCCACCAATTCTGTTACTGTTACCTGCCACGTCAGTGCATTTTAGCACAACCTCCAAATTCCAAAAAGTTGCATCTTTTTTATCCTTTTTCTATTAATTCACTGCTTTGCTTTGCTTTGCTTCTTCCCGTTCTTCTTTTTTTTTTTTCTTTTTTTTTTTTTTAAAAAGCTCTATTTTTTAATTTCTGCTGTAGTTTTCCCTTTACTTATATATAATTTTTTTTCCTAATAATGATGGCAATGATTTCTTTCCCCTGATACTTTACCCATTTCTCTTTCTGTCGTTTCTCTGAGCTCTCCCTTTTGGGTGTTTTCTTTGAGATTTTATTCAGCATTCTCTGTTCTGTTCTAGCTGGAAAGAAAAGGGGTTTGTGAAAAGAGAAGGAAATTTGAAGCAGAGATGAAGATGGACTTTTTGGTGGTGGAGAAATGGCTTTTGGGTTCTCAGATCTGATGAAACAGAGGCTTTTTTGAAGAAGTAGCTTAGACACTAAAAAATGTGTCTTGTATTCTTGGTCTGTTCTTGAGTTCATTCAACAATTAAAACCCACTTGCCATGCTGGTTTTGAGCTCTGTTTAACACAAGTGTTTCAGGAATTTTCTGTTTGTCAGTTCTTTTTGGTCAAAATTCTGTAATCCCCTTTTGGGTTTTAAGCAATTTGGGGGATTTTTTTGATCAGTGAAATTGGGATCTGTAGAAGGCAAAAGAAAAGAAAAGAAAAGAAAATGTTGGCTGTTGGTAGTCCTTTTACCAGTGCTCGCACGAGCTCTAGTTGTAATGCTTTGCTCAGAGAACTTCAGGTCTCTCTCTTTTCCTTTCTACTTCCTTTCTCCCCCACTTTTCATTCTTTTGCTTTCTTCTTTCTTGTTTTTGTTTGTAATCTGCTTCACAATGATGGGTTTGTGAGAGTCTTTTGTTATATCCTTCTCCTCAGTGAAGCTTATGATGAGTTCTTTAGGGGCTATTATAAGTTAGCTGCTAGTGCTAATGATTTCTTTTAGAGACATGAGAGACTGATTTTGTACTTTTTGACATTTAAGGACTCAAAGGCTTTCTTCTGAAAGCACTTTTTTTTTGGTCTCTTCCCAAATTTGCCTCCCTTTCTGTCTCTATTGTTTAACTTTGTCCTAAATTTCACTGTATCTGTTCTTAAGCTTGTTTGGAGGTTGTTTGCTTCCATTTTCTTATGATGCTTAGTGAGATGCATCATATGGAGGAGTTGGATGTATATATGATTATAATTCACCTGAATGATATGGTTCTCTCAACTTTCTTAGAGCTGTATTGATTCATTAATGGTTCCTCATTTAATAGAAGTTTACTGACTCTCTCTCAATTCTTATGAGTTCAGCAAATATGGAGTGACATTGGCGAGAGTGAAGCTGATAAAGACCGCATGCTCCTGGAATTGGAGAGGGAATGCTTGGAAGTGTACCGGAGAAAGGTTGAGGAAGCTGTGAATGCCAAGGCACGACTACATCAATCTGTTGCATCGAAGGAGGCCGAGGTTGCAACATTGATGGCTTCTCTCGGTGAACTAAATTCTCCGGTAAAGAGTTCTCTCGCGTTTTCCGGCATACTTGTTCTTTATATCTTGAAGAACATTTAATGGATCCTTGTGATTGTTCTTAATTTATTGACAAGAGTTGAATCATGTTCCATGACCATGTTGGTGGCTTTTGTGTTTCTTATTTGTTTCCTGTGGTGGCAGAGTCAAATTGAGAAGAGGACCAAAACATTGAAAGAAAAGCTTGCTTCTGTCACTCCCCTAGTAGAAGAATTGAAGACGAAGAAAGAGGAGCGTTTGAAACAATTTGCAGATATAAAAGCCCAAATCGAGAAGATCAGCGTCGAAATTTCGGGATACAGCAACCATGTTAATGATCACATGATCATTAATACTTTAACCCTGGAAGAAACAGACCTGTCTTTGAGAAAGCTTAATGAGTATCAAACACATCTTCGCACCCTGCAAAAGGAGAAGGTTCGGAAATAGAAACTAAAAGATATCATGTAATTGAGGAAAATGACTTTTTATCAGTTTTGCATTGTTATCATTTTACTGTTCTTCACATATTGGAAGTGATTTATTTTAAGTGAATGTTGATTGACTAGAAATTCTTTGCAGTCTGATCGACTTCATAAGGTTTTGGAACATATTAGTGAGGTCCATTCTCTCTGTGGTGTCCTTGGTTTGGATTTCGGTCAGACTGTGAGTGATGTGCATCCGAGCTTAGAAAGAACGAGTATCGAACAAGCTACAAATATCAGCAATAGCACATTGGAAGGCCTAGAACACACCATTCTTACATTGAAAACAGAAAGGAAAACTCGAATCCAAAAGGTAAGCTCACGCAGGTCCTTGCTCAAGATTCCTTGTCATTTGTCTTTTTCTACTAACTTTAGAACTTGCTTCAACCTGCAGTTGAAGGACATTTTAACATCATTATTTGACCTTTGGAATTTGATGGACTCTTCACGCGATGAAAAGAGTAAATTTTCCCGGATTACTGCCATCATGTGTGTATCTGAAACAGAAGTCACAGAACCGGGTCTTCTCTCCACAGAGACAATTGAACAGGTTTGGAGCATTCTCAGATATGATTTTCATGCCGACTTTGAAACGAAAACGCTCAAGTTTCATTTTGATCTCGCCAGGCATCGGCAGAAGTGGAGATGTTAACTAAACTAAAAGCGGGTCGAATGAAACAACTCGTACTGAAAAGGAGGTCTGAGTTGGAGGAGATTTGTAGAATGACTCACATTGAAGCTGATCCTAGCACAGCTTCTGACAAATCAAATGCTTTGATAGATTCAGGTAATCAAATCCTACATTATTCAAATTTCCATTAAGTCAATCTCAATAACGACAATCGATTTCTCAATCTCATTTGACAGGCAAAAAAGAAACTTGATAAAATCACATTCTTGCTGTTTTATAGGTCTAGTAGATCCTTCTGAACTCCTTGCAAACATTGAAGTGCAAATCGTCAAAGTAAAAGAAGAAGCCACTAGCAGAAAAGACATAATGGATAGAGTAGACCGTTGGCTATCAGCATGTGAGGAAGAAAAATGGCTTGAAGAGTACAATCAAGTAAGCTGAGTATTTTGGTTTTGCCTGCAACATCTGAGAGATGTCGACTACTTTTTATATCGTCTTCGCATTTGTAAACGTTATATACTGCATGTTTGGGTGGTTAGCAAGGTTACAAAGTCTTCTACTTGTTTTGCTCAGAGTGACATGAGATTATTCAGTCTTGCTCTATTGCACTAACATCTTGTTATTCGAATTGCAGGACGAGAATCGCTACAATGCAGGGAGAGGTTCACATGTTAATCTGAAACGTGCAGAGCGAGCGAGAGTGACTGTTAGCAAAATCCCAGGTATTTTTCTCAGGAAGAAATTTCTCCTCTTCATATCAGGATGAACAGAATATTCTCTATCCTTAAGTTGGCTGGATCAATTCGAACATTTAAGTTTTAACTTTATCAAGTTGATTTGAACTTAAAATTTTTCCAAAACTATCGATAAATTACTTCTAATCTAACCAACAAAACATATAATTAGCGAAAACAAATATTCAAACACAGCTTCGGAATACTATAGCCCAATAAAACCAATCTCACAATACTGCCACTAAGACTCAGCCCCCACAATAATAGTTTCACATAACCACAAGAGTGCTCACTCTTGCCCGCAAAGCTCCGAAGCAACAACCAACATGAGTATAGCTTAGCACAAAATGTCTCTACTTCACCTAATAGGTTGTAGGTTCGAATCATCCTAAATAATCTTCTGAGGGAAAAAATCTTGGAACAATTGAACTTATGAAGGGTATTGATTTCACCATATGTTCAAATTTAATTCGACGTCATAAAAACTCTTCAAGGTTTAAAACTTGGGGGTAGGAATTGCATTCCTTCCAAAAATTGGTAAAGCAGCTATAGCTAATGGTGTTTCTTTTCAGCCATTGTTGATAATCTGATACACAAAACTCTAGCCTGGGAAGATGAAAAGAAGACTATGTTTCTTTATGATGGGGTAAGAATTATCCCTCTGTTACTTTTGCAATCTGCATCATTTGTATTGGAAAGCTCATTAGTTCATCTTCATTCAGGCAAGATTGGTGACCATACTTGAAGATTATAAATTAAGTAGACAGCACAGAGAAGAGGAGAAGAGGAGACACAGGGTACTTATAATTTATGTTCTCATTTTGAATTATCGGGTTAATTCATTCTGTTTACTGTCATTTCCTGAAGAAAAAAAATGATCAATCTTCCATTCCCAGGATCAAAAGAAACTCCAAGATATGCTCCTCACTGAGAAGGAAGCTATATACGGCTCTAAACCCAGTCCTCGGAAGAGCAACAGCTTTAGGAAGACTAATGGATATCGTGTGAATGGGAATGGATCGATGACACCCACGCCTCGCCGAAACTCTGTCGGTGGAGCGACCCCAGAGCTCCTGACTCCTAGATCCTATTCTGGTCGCCAAAATGGATACTTTAAAGAAATGAGGAGGTTGTCTACTGCACCATTGAACTTTGTGGCCATGTCCAAGGATGATACGATGTCATATGCTTCCATTTATGGATCTGAGCCAGGCTCTCCTCCCCAGAGTTAAATCTGAATGCTCTCTCAACATGGTATGTTTACTCGCTTGATGCTTCTAATTTCATTAGTCTCAGGTCATTTCTTTTGTTGTCATGCTCTGCATATTCAATAAGTTTAAATCTGAATGATAAACTCAACTAGAAATCAACCGAAACAGGTCAAACTAAAACGTTTTTAATTTTAAATTTTACATGAGACCAAAACTACCAAATCGAGGTTTACTTGGCACTCGTTTTATTTCCAATTTCACTCTATTTGCGATTGATTTTAGCTTTTTAACCAAGCGCTCATATATGGTTGACAGGAAGGTCACAACAGTCACAACCTGGATATCTATATACATGAACTAATGCAGCAGCAGCAACTTTGTGAATAGGAAACAAATTGTAAACTAGTTTACAACTGTGATTCGATAGACGACTTGGAGGAAGGATTGCAACTAACAGGTTGAGAAGGCGTAAAAGATGGTGTTTTAGCAAGTAGCCCCCTGTATGGTATAAAATAGGTAGTGACGATAACAGATAAAATAGCTCAGAACAATGCATCTAAAGTCTTGTAATGTTAAAGTAGGAAGATTGATATAGTAGGGAGTGCGACCACAATGTTCTGTGGATTTTGTTAGTGTTTCATGTGTTGTGTATATATTTATCTTTCTCAAACAAAAGCAACCATTTGATTTTAGATTCTTGATCTTTTGGAAATGAATATTTCAGGTGTTTTACATGTGACTTTCCATCTTCCTGTTTATTTCTTTTAACAATGCCCTGGTCGAACAACCTGAGTCAGGACCCAACATGTTCTGTTCTCTACCGAACACCCAAAGACTGAAGCTGGTGCAACATCACAGATTATCAAAGGCAAAGTACCTTGATGAAATGCTAAATAATGTCTAACCCGCAAGTCACTCCCAACTAGCAAGCAATAACCATAACCACTTCGTTTAATTCTAATTCGTGATAAATTTTGGTTTTTCTTAATTTTTACTTGATTATTTGGAAAGATAAAAGGGGCAAAAGAAAAAGGCCAAGAGATCTCAATCTGATCTTACAGAACACTTCAAATCAAAATGGGGGAAAGCCCACAGTAACGAGTTTTCTATTTATCTAACAACCAGTGCACACTAAACTTCGTCATGATAATGTGAGATTGCTTGATGTGGGAGAAAGACAGAGGTCAAGCAGGACACTTCAACTTTGCTTCTCCTGGAGGATACGCGACAGCCAAAAATAAAATATCCAAATCAAGAAAAAGCAAGGCAACAACTTCCACTCCAAATAACTTAAAGGTTGTTCAATGAACATTAACATAAAGATGTTTCACACTATTATTTCAGGACTTCATGAACCAATCCAATGTACCACCACCAATATATATCCCTTACCTGAAGCAAACCAGAAGATTAACTTGTTCCAGTTTGCCTATGTTCTTCCTCCCCCTCCTTTAATAATCTTCAACATGGAGGGGAAGTGTCACAAGCTCCAATAATAGTTAGAACTAAGAAGGATCTGTTACTAATCTTCAACATGGAACAAAGAATAACATATACTTTCAAAAGGAATCTCAAATAAATGAAAGTTCATCCAGATAAATTTTTTTGTTTGCACGTATCACATAAGCTGAAGGGGAAAATAAATAAAAGAACCAACGTGTCCAAATGTCGTAAACAATTATGAAATGTTAATAAAACTCATGAACTACAAACTACCAGCAGAGCTCTGCAGAAGGGTGCAGATATATACACAATTCAAGCAGACGTGACGCAACATAACCCGGAAATCCATGAAGTACCAAGAGAATTAGTCTACCTGATTGTGACAAACTTATTAGTACCATGTCTCGCCCAGTGAGTCCTCAAATCGATTGGGTTAGCAAAATTATAGCCATCAGCTGCTAGTTTCTCGAGTACCTTCTTAAACGCACCCTGACTCATTTTTCGCCCAGCTATCCTCGCCCCACGTCTTTTGTCACTCATGGGCAAAGGATAAGTTGATATGTTGGTAGTACAACAAGCAGACTGCCAACCACCACATCCCCACCTATAACATTGATGAGGAGCTCCAGTGCAAGAGCAGACCGGGATTGGAATACTTGAAATGTCCATATCAATCCCATTTATAACAAGATCAATATTCTTCTTTGGTGGTTTCACACGCTGCACAGCCGTGCTAGTATCTTTCAGTTTCCTCGGTTTTTTAGCTTTGGGGGTTTTGGGGCCACCCTCACTACTCTGTCTTTTCTTTGCTTTCCCACCTTCCTTCTTCACTGGAGGCTCTTCAACTCTACTTGCTGCTATTTCATCCCTAGACGAAGAGGGTGGTTGCAAGATCTGCAAGGAGTGAGCTCCTGAAGTTTCTGGAATAACAGGATAGTTGTGATTGGCAGGCAACATATTAAGAAACCTATCTCTGGGGTTACCCCCCCAATTGTCCCTCACATAGTTCATATGCACCGGTGCTTCCGAAACAACGCAATCCCGAGGATGGAACGATCCATTAGCATTAACCATAACAGAAGGATCACGGCCTGGTAAGAAATGTTTCATGTCCCGCTCAGAAATGGTGGACATGAGCTGCAGGCCGAGGTGCCCTTTAAAGGACGGCTCATAATAGCCCCAATTGCGCATGTTTAACGCATCGTCATCCATGAGAACTACATATCAAACATAACAACAATAAGAGAAAAGTTCTCAGGTTTTGAATCTTCCCAATAACAGTACTTGGATGGCGATTGTTTAACCACATCATAATGGCTTGGAAATGAAAACAAATGAAGCAACAAAATATCCTAAAAGGAGAAGGGAACTGAAAAAAAAAAACTGGACAATCTAAGAGCAACTCCAATCTTACAAGAGATAGGGAACAATCAACAATGAAATTCTCTTAACAAACGATTAAGACACTAATTTCTTAGATCCACCTTCTTCCAAGATATTATTTCGTGATAAAAACAAGATTCCAGATCCAACATTTAATTCAATCAATCAAATAAATTAGGGTACAGATCTCATTTCCGCAGTCCACAACTCGAATATTCAAACATTCCAACCAATTAAAAAAAAAATCACCAAAATCAAAACTTGTTCTCATTGACAACATCGAAAGCAAAATAGAAGCCGTAAACAGAGATCCCAAAAAGTCAAAAACCCCTCAAAGTAACGAAAACATCAGATCTCAAACATCCATCATGCAGAAACTGCAACAAATTAGGGTTTCCAAAACACCCAAATCTCAAAAACCACAGATCTAAGCAAAATTGTAGATAAAAAATCCGGGAATCACAAAAACAAAAGAAGAAGCAAATGCATATTTATATGGGTTTACAGATAACAGGGCTAATAGTACAAGAAGGACCCATATATTCAAACTCGAGAGAGAGAAAGAGAGAAAGAGAGAGAAAGAGAAGGAGAGAGAGAAAGAGAAAGAGAAAGAAGGGGGTAAGAGAAAGAGAGAGAGAAAGAGAGAACTTACTTGGGTGGGTGTAAACGGCTCTTTAGGGTTTTGCCCTTCTGGAGAGAGAGAGAGAGACAGAGACAGAGACAGAGAGGAGAGAGGAGAGAGGAGAGAGAAACCTCAGAAAGAGAGAGAGAGGAAAGAGAAAACTGAGAGAGAGAAAGAGAGAGCTAAAAATGGGTATCTATCAAAGAAGTAGTTGTCGCTTTAAAATAAGGAGAGAGGGAAAGGGCAACCAAAGCAATTTTATAAATTTAATTTCTTTTTTTTTAAAAAAAAAAAAAAGTGATATATAGTATATTATATTATATACCATGTTTTCATGTTTGGGAGGAGGGGAAATTTTGCACATGAGACAATCCCATCTTTGTTATTATTATTTTATTTCTTCTTATTCTTATCCCTCATTTCATTTCATTCCCCTATTCTTTCTTTGAGTTTGAGGGCTCCACATTCCATTTTTCTTCTTTTCATTTTCTATATAATGTTCTTTTCTCCATATAATCTTATCTACTTTCCCCCTTTTTCCATTCTAATCTTCTCATTATAAACCCTAATTCTATTTCTTCTCCCCATCATTATTTCCTTCCTTCCTTTTCCTCTCTATGATTCCACCTTTCTTCTTAATCATCCCTTTCCATTCAAAGAGATTCGGTAAGATCTATTTGCTCCACATGTAACGTGATCGAATTTGTTGGTAATGGCTGGTGTTGGATTCATATGTTTTAAGTCTCGAACTTTGAGGTTTGTACTTATTTAGTTCATGAACTTTTTGAAGTGTTTACTATGTCCTAAACTTTTAGTTTTTGTATTTAATAAATTAATAAGCTTCCAAAAAATATTAAAATTCAGGTACCATCAATAATTTTAAAGGTTTAAGAACCAAATGGACACAAACCTCAAAGTTCATGAACTAAATTTGTAAGTTAACCTATAGTTTAAGTTAGATTGACTCTACAAGAATGTTTAGTTTGAGAGTCAATATTGTGGCGTTATGGTGACCATTATTAAAGTATGAAGGACCTTCATAACGTTAATACAATAACTTTTAACCTTCCAAAAAAAAAAAGGGAAAAAAAGTACCTTAATATGCATTTTTAGTTATTATGTGATTGGATTGTTTGAATTAAAGAAGAAAAAAAGTTCCAAAGATTGATTTGACCTCTAATTTTGTAATGTTAATATCATAGTGATGCAATTTCAATTATTAAGCGATAGATGGGATTCTCTTCATATAATCTTTGATCTAGAAATAAGCTGGTGTGTTTGTTTAGTAATAATGGAGCTGTAGTGGGGTATAATTGGACTCTTAATAGACTAATTATCAGATATGAAACACAAGCAAAGGAATTAAAAGTTTACATCTTCAAAGTTCTACAGTAATATGAACAAGATCAATTATTCAACTAACTAATGATTCATCAACATGAATTCGCATTTGCTGTCTTTCTGTTTCAAATCATGGGGTTCAAAATTGAGAAAAACTCAACACCTTTGAAAATTGATTTTCAAAAACTGTTTGCAGTTTTCCAGATTAAGATTTCTGTTAACTGTTCTTAAGATGTACCATTTGTAGTGTCAACCTATTTTTTTGAAGTAACTCAAACTCAAAGTCATTTTCCCTTAAACAATCATGGACATGTATAATTGTTCCCAGTAACTTTAACATTTGATGACAGTTCGTCAAAACTATTATTGCATAACAGGACATCTATTTTGTTGCTTGACCTTTACAATTACTACATCAACGCTATCATTGAAACTTACAACCTAAACAACTGAGTTACGAACCTGTTCCTTGCAAATCCACCTTTGGTTAATTTGAGAGATAATTGGAATACTTACAGAAACATTATGCAGTTTAGTTTCAACATCAAATAACAGAGTGTTCTAACACAACTATACATAATCCTTGAAATTTTCCACTAAACAAGTAACCATTTACTTTGTGAGCTCTATAATCCTCCTGTAATCTCAAATTTCATCAATCAACTATTGGACATTAATGCTCAGGCAGTTTCTAGAAAATCTCGTTTCTGTAATGAACAGAAAGGAATCAATTGCTACTTTACAAATGTTTCTCTGCAAAATAACAATAATCGAATGGAACCAAAAACTTAATAATGAACTTCCTTAACTTCAGAGACAAGGTTTTCTAGCGACATAAGTGAATCAATGTATCAACTTCTAACATGCATTACAACAATATAGACATGCCCAAAATCTAAATAATCTTTTAATGCAATCTAATTGAATAAACTTTCCTACTGTTGTTTTTAGCGAATGTTGAACATGTACAAAAGAAAATTTATAACAAAATAGATAACATGGCCTCTAAATCAAGATGACGAAATGTAAGTCTTTTATGATTCCGTAAAAACATGAAGGCTTAAATACATTTCGATCTCCATACTTTTAAAATGTCCATTTTGATCCTATGTTTTCAAATAGTGTCCATTTTAGTCTCTTTATTTTCATTTTTAAGAGACCAAAATGGTCACTTTTTCAAAATTTCGATACCAAAATGGTCACTTTCTTAGAAGTACAAAAACTAAAATGGACATTTGTGAATTATGTAGACTAAAATGAATCAAAGTTAAAAGTACAAGAATCAAAATGGATTAAAGCTAAAAATATAAGAACAAAAGTAGTATTAAAATTAGAGAAAACGTTGACACAGAAGAAATAGAATAATGCTAACTGCAAGTTCTGTTTCTCCAAGAAGACAAGGTCATCAATATCCATCGACCAAAATAAAAGAGTGCATATTGAATTGTATCAAATCAGTTGACCTTCAACTTAATACTACCGCCATGTCATTCATTGTCGTCATTCTTTATTCAATTTTGGAGAACTCAGGAATGAAAAAGTTAAATAATAATTAGATAACTGATCCAGAAAAAGATTGAAAGAAAATAGCCTTAAAGGACATTCCAATAAATCAAAAACTACTACAAAACGAATCAAGATTGAAGATGGAAATTTCCAAACTTTATGAACCCATAAACTATAAAGAGCAAAAGTTACCAGCTATAGCTACCCCAAGATTGCTGCAAAAGGCCACAGATATATACATGTAAAACAGACTCGGCCCTCTACCATCATACTACTCTGCTAATCTACCTGATGGTGACAAACTTATTGGTCCCATGCCTTGCCCAATGGCTTCTTAAATCAATTGGGTTAGAAAAGTTATAGCCTTGAGCTGCTAGTTTCTCCAAAACCTTCTTAAAAGCACCTTGACTCATTTTTCGACCCGCAATTCTAGCACCTCGACGCTTCTCACTCATGGGCAAAGGATGTAGAGATAAATTTGTGGTACAACAAGCTGATTGCCAGCCACCATAGCCCCATCTATAACATTGGTGAGGAGTTCCAGTGCAAGAGCATACTGGAATTGGGATGTTAGATATATCCATATCAAACCCATTTATAACAAGTTCCATCTTCTTTTTTGGTGCCTTCACCTGCTGAACTGAAGGATCATTATTTTTGGACTTCCGAGGCTTCTTTGCTTTTGGAGTTTTGGGAGCACCCCCATTCTGTCGTTTCTTTGGTTGTTTAGTTCCCTTCTTCACGGGTGGTTCTTCAATCTTGAGGACCATTTCATCTCTTGATGTGTCATGTGGCTGTAACATTTGCAAGGGTTGTGAGGCTGACGTTTCTGCAAGCAGATAATAACTAGTAGTTGGGGATAACATATTGAGAAGCTTGTCTCGTTGATGATTTATCCAACCATCCCTCGCCCAGTTTGTCGGTACTGGTGCTTCAGAAACAACAGACTCCCGTGAATGAAATGCTGCATTCATGTTAACAATAGCAGAAGGGTCCCGTCCAGGCAGAAAATGTTTCACATCTCGCTCACCAATTGTGGACATGAGCTGCAGACCAAGATGATGCGCTTTCAAGGATGGTTCATAGTAACCCCAATTACGCATGTTTAACGCATCACCATCCATTAGAACTACAGAGTAAACACAATAAGCAGAGATTACAAGTTAGACTCAAGAAACTCCCATGTTCTAAACATAACAACCATAGACATAAGAGTGACAGCTCAAAATAGTCATCAAAGTCGTGGAAATATAATGAGACCAAGAGAAACATTAAAAACACAAAAAGTAAAGACTAATGGCATGTTTGGAGTAATTCTAAAACGGTTAAAATCACTTTTGTCATTTTCAAAATTACTCAAAAATTATTTTTAATCATTCAAAATCAATTTTAATAGCATGAGGAATGCATTTAAATGAGAGAAATTAAACATTAAGTCAATTTCAAGTTATTAAAAGTATGTTTTGGAGTGACTTTAAACAGGAGAAAAGTGAGTTTAACCATTTCAAAAACATGACCCAGGAATAAGAAAACAGGTGCTCCAAATCAACCTCAATCACCCAACAAACAAAAAGAACATAGAAACGGAAGAGGAAAAAACAAGTGAATTTTCAGCATCACTTCGATATTCCTACAACTTAAAAGATTGCCCTGCCCCCTGCAATTAAGCCCTAAAGAAAACGAAGGTAATCAAATAAATACTCTTAAATTAACTCTCTTTCCAAACCCAACAGTGAGGGTTATAAATTAATTCCAGCAAGATCTCGATATAACCAAAACGGGTGGATTTAACAGCACAATCTAGATTCAAAAGTTCCAAAATTGGAAATTCCAGTATCCCACCAACCAACTAACAATTAGGGGTTCTATCTAATTAAAGCCCCTCTTCAATAAATATATCGCAAAAAGGAAAAAAAATGATAAAAAGTAATCCATTAACATAGATTTCCACCATAAACCCTAAAAAGGAGCCAAATTTTAGATTCAAAATTTGCATCATTCGATTACATAAACCAAAATCAGGAGTTAGAAAATATCTTGGAATAAACCGTCAGAAACAAAAAAGAACAAAAAATATATATATAAAAAAGAAAAAAGAAGAAAAAAGTGGATATAGAAGAAGTATAAAGAACAAATGATAGCAATATTTATATATGAAATGTCAGTGATGGTCAAAGAGCACACACAAGGACCCCATATATTGAGAGAGAGAGAGAGAAGAGACAGAGACAGAGAGAGGAGAGAGAAAACTTACTTGGGTGGGAGTAAACGGCACTTTAGGGTTTTGCCGAAGGAGAGAGAAACTGAAAGGGAAGGAGAGAGAGAGATGAAAGAGGCGGAAAAGGAAAAAGAAGAGAAAAGTGGGTGAAAAAAGAAAGGGTTCTTTTCTATTTATTTATAATTAGTAGAAGAAGTAATGAGAAAAATCTTCCAAACTAAACCCAACGTGCCCTACAAACACAAAATTAATTTTGTCATTTTCTTTATAATATCTTTTTGTTCTTTGTCCTTTTTCTTTTTCTTTTTTCTTTTTTAAGAAATCATTATAGTATTTTGGTGGAAGCTTAATAAAAGAAAATATTTTGGCTGCATTTACTTTCTCTTTAAAATAAAATTCTTGTTTTGATTTTTTTTTTTTTTTTTTTGGGTTCAATCTCGTTTTAATTTTGAATTTTCAACTCGATTCAATTTCATATTAGTTTTGAATTGAGGTATTCAATCATTTAGTCATGTTGATTTTATGGAAAAACCAACACTAAAACCAACTTATCTATTTTCAATTCTGAAAACTAAAAATTTATGGGGTGGGGAAACATACTTTAGTAGTTTAGTTTAGAATTTAAAAATAAAAATTAATTAATAATTCATTCGTCGGTCGGCCGATTTTATATACTTTTGGTGAGTCGGTCGACCAACTGAAGTATATTTTAAATTGAACACCAAAAGGACCAACAACTCTACAAAATTGACTGATCGATGCTATTTTAGTTGACGAAGTCGATTGTCAATCTATTTATGTTCCACATTTAGATTTTAAATTTGGAAAATATTTATTTATCTTTAAACTTAATATTTGTTTCATTTTAGTTTCACATTATACTTTTAGAAAAATAATCATTTTGGCCTTATCTTTATTTTCTTTTTTTAACAAAATCGTAACATAGCTTCAAGCATCTAATATTATATATATAATGTGAGCATATAGTAGAACCACATGTTAAAAATAAGTAATGAATAAGTGAATATTAAAGGACTATTTGAGGCGTTGAATTGTGATATGATGTCCGAAGATATAATGTCTATGGAGTTTATATGTCTGTGTTTTGGGTGTTTTGGGTGCTAAGTTCATATGTCAGGGTATCTGGTACAATTTTTATATATAAATAATATGTTTTTATGATAATTATTTTTTTTAAAACATTTTTATTCAATAATGCTACACATATTTTTTTAATGAACTCTAGATTGCACTTTATTTTATAATTTTTTAAGCACACGTAGTTGGGAGTTTAGGAAAATAGTGTTTAGGGTTTATTTTTGGATCATGCATTTCAATTTTTATTTCTTTAAAAGCAATCATTTTACAAATTTATGCATGTGACGTTTCTAGTTAAGTCATTTTTATTTTAATAGTTTTGATTAAAAAAATTAAAATAAAAACACTCATGTGTCTGACAATTTTTTCTCAAAAGTATTTTTACATACAAATTGTTTGATTTTTTACATGGTAAAAGTGATTTTATTAATGTTCAATTACTATAAATAACGACTATAAAATACTAATAAAGAACGACTATAAAATACTATGAACTAATAAAAAAAATGGGGAATTCAACGTGACAGAACTTACGTACTTTTGTGTTAACAAATGTGTTTTATTGAAAATTTTGTGCATCAACTTAAATATAAACATTTAGGAGGCGTTTGGGTGCTGAGTTGGTTATTATAGTCAGTGGGTTAGAATAGTCAAATGAGTAGAAAATAGAAAACAGTGTAGCAAAGAAGAAAAGAGAGGATGAGTGAAAAATAGTAAATACTGTAGTAAAGAGAGTTTTGAAATAGTATTTACTATACTTAATTGTAGGTTATGTGTCAACAAATCTCAAATTTGTAGTAGTCATAATTTAAAATAATGGTTGTCAGAGTTAGTGGAATGGCCGTCATCGAAGGCCACCAAAGTTGGCCATCAATAGTGGTGGTTGGATGTTGTTAGAGTTGGTCGTAGGCGGTGGTTGCTGGAGTTGGCCATCAATACTGATGGTTGGATGTTGCTGAAGTTGGCCGCAAGCGGTGGTTGCCGGAGTTGGCTGTTGGAGGTAGTCGCCGGAATTGGTCGTCAGAGGTGGTTGCCAAAATTGAGCGTCGAAGGTGGTCGCCAAAGTTGGTCGTTGGAGGTGGTCATTGGTGATGATGAGAGTTGAGTTCATTATTGGTGGACATGGTATAAAATGTTGGTGACATACGAAGTTGGCCTCACAAACGATGAGTTGAGTTCATATCTCAACTCATCTCATCTATGAAGGAATTGAATTCCCAGCGGAAGCGATTTCGCATTGTGATTTTAATTACTCCCTTGATAAAATTCCTTCTTCACTCAGCAATTTCCTTTGAGAACACAAACGTTTCACGAACAAGAACAAAAAGGACAACGCCACCCGTGAAAACTTGCTATTCTTAGGGATATCAAGTCTTGGATACATGGGTTTCAAAGTGCTTGGTTATAATGTATCAATATACATTATTTAATTGTATCTCATACAATTAATTCCTCTAACTTAATTTGAACAATTCAAATTAAACAAAGAAAGCTAACCATCATTTTAACCTATATGAGCTAGCAAGTGGACCTAATAGAACTATCAGTTTAAAGCTCCAATGGTACGAAATTAATTAATTAAACTCTTTAATTAAATTAATCAATATTCATTAATTGTCGGTCACTCCACTAAAGATCGACAGCTGCACTCTTCTTACTGTAGATATATTTCTATGTCCACGAATAAAATCAATCAACAAGAGTCGACCCTTCACAAATTGCTCATAACAACAGTTGGGTCAAATTACCATTTTACCCATGTATTACCTCTAACTTCTTAAGCACTACTGAACCCTTTAATGAACAATTTAGTCACAGTCCAACTATGAGTTAGACCCCTCTCTGGCCAGTGAGAGGGTGAGGCGCTTCATTGTTCAAGATTTGGTATCAACTCTTAAGGGAGTAATCCATAAGATGTGAATTCCTTCTTGTACAGTTGAGTTCCCAGCTGCCTGCTCGAACAAATCCCCAAAGTGGTAGGCATATTGAGTCGGTGAACATGGCCACTCTCACCCATGCAAATTAAAGGATTGCCCTCACAGGCAGGAGTTCACAACTGACTCAGGATTAAGGGCGAATCACTGATCATCCTAGTAAAATGTAAGTCTCGTTAAGCAACGGTGTTAATACAAGAGACTAATCATTTGCGGTCTAGTCTTATATATATCTCACATATATAGGATACCCCCACTCGCATATATCCACATGAACATTTAGGACCTAAACGTTTATGACACTTCACAACACTTGTAACAATCACAAAGTGGGTCGTATCCGTAGTGTAACTAGGATAAGGTACCTAACCTTATCCATCTACTACAGACTGTTTAGGTTATCACTTAAACACGATCTACTTGAATGTCTCTACACACGTGTTTAAGTTACTAATAATAACCTAGGATCTTAGTTTATTGGTTTTGGGTTAATGCAACAATGTCAAATAAAATAACTATTATTTTATTAAATAAATAATTTAGTTTGTACAATACAAGTTCACAAAATACAAGACTACGAGATTTAGGGCATCAACCCCAACAATCTCATCTCCTCACCTAGGGATATTTGGCTCACCAATATGAGTTGGGTTGAGTTGGTAATTTTTTTACCAACTCAATGTTTGGCCCGCCAACTTTAAATGTTGGTGGAGTCGAGTTGGCTATTTTTACTGACTCATCCTAACTCAACTCAACTCTTTCTCCCTCTAGTGTTTCAATGACTCCACCCGTTGGCTACCGCTGCCACATTTTGGCACCAACTCTGGACCACATTATCCGACCAACTCTAGCAATCAACTCCCGGTTTCGGCAACCACCTCCGACGACAATTCTGGCGAAAGCCGCCTTCAATGATCAACTTCAGTTATAACCACCTTTAACGACTAACACCGATGTTCACCTTAGGGGACCAAACCCGATGAAGACCACCTTTTGTAGTTTTTTCACTTTTAAATTTTACACACCAATTCATCCATGTAAAAGGATAATATTTTAAAGTTTTTATCTAGATAGAAAAAAAAATATTTTGGTTCAAATTAAAATTTGATAAAAAAAAATTGAAATTAGAAGATAATCAAATCATTTTTTTCAGCTAAAAAAATAATTATTACAAAATTTTTATATAAAAATTAAAAAAATAATAATATTTCTGTTTAAATTGAAGTTTGAAATCAAAAGGATAATCACATCATCTAAATTAAAATTAAAAAGACTTTTTCTTAACATGGAGATTATCACGAAATAAAATATATTTTGGTTTAAATTAAAGTTTAAATTAGGAGAATAAGCAAATCACCTCATTCAAAAAAATATATAAAAAAATCTTTTTTTAAAACTAAGAGTGAGTTATCACGAAATTTAAAATAAAAAAATAGAAAATTATTTTGGTTTAATTTAAAGTTTAAAATTAAGAGGGAAATCATCCAATAAAAAATATATTTTCTTTTTTTAAAAAAAGAAAGGATTATCACGATTTTTTTTTTCCTTAAAAGACTCTTAGTTTCAATCAAAGTTTGAATCTTGTCCTATTTGATATTAAACTTTCATAAACGTTCATTTTAGTCTCTAAACTTTTAAAAAGTGTTTATTTTAGTCCCTACTATTAAAATTATTCTACTCTTCAATAGAAATGTGAGGGAGCTTATATTTTTGGATGACTAGGCTCTAGATGTATTGAGCAAGATGAAGGTGAAGTAAAATACTGAACGACCAAACTTTTGAACTAAAAATGTCTTTTAGATTCTCCCACTTTGCCACCTTATTCAAAATTGAAACTTTAAATTTTTTAGCAGCTTAGAGCTAACTTATTTAGTAGCTTAGTAATAAAAAAAAATATAAGTTACTTCACGATTTTGTTAAAGAGTTAACAAAATCTTAATATAGCAAGGACCAAAATAAGCATTTTTTAAAAGTTTATGGACTAAACGAATCTTTTTAAAAATTTAAAGACTAAAATAAACATTATTCAAAGTTTAGAGATCAAAATAAGATTTAAACCAAGTTTAAAATTAAGAAGATAATCAAATCATCAAAATAAAATAAATAATTAATAAATAACAGACCATTTATCACAAAGTTTAAAAAAATAAACAAATAAAAGGGTTTTTTTTTAACTAGGAGATGATTATTATGAAATTTCAAAAAAAAGTTTGAAATTAAGAGGTAATCAAATTATTCATAGATTTAACTAATTTAAAATAAAGCTCCTCAATTCAATTATAATTAGATTTCTTTAATAGTTTTGAATAAGCTTAAAATTTAATTCATCAATAGATATTTTTTATTAAATTAGTTAGCTCGAGTTTTTGTAAATATTACATTTGAAACAACTTATACTTTATTATCATAACAATTTTTAAAAAATAAAAGTGAATGATTTTACCAAATTGATTTATAACTATAAATCCAATAAATTAAATTTTGTAAATTATAAGAATATCACTATTGAAAACTTAAAATTTAAATTCAATAAAAAAAATCTAAATTTACATAAATTTCATTGATTTTAGAAACTTAACATCAAAGTAATCAACGTAATTAATTGAATGAGAAATTTTGACCAACTAAATTTCACCACGTCATCACACCGAAAGCTCAAGTCCATCGTGGAAATTATAAACTGGATCGGGTCGAGTAATTAAAGTAGCTGAGGTCCAAAGTTCAACCCAATTTAAGCCCATTATGGAAATTTTGGGGCCAAACACTACAAGAATTTGCCCTTTTGCTGGCGTCACAAATCGCCGGCGTAGGTCGAAAAATGCGTCGGCATACCAACCAACGCTAAACCTCCGTCGACGTAAGTCTGTCGGCATATCCTTTGCCGGCGCATAAAAAAGAGGCATCGGCGTATATTGGAACTACTGACGGTCCTCGTCAAGTCCGACCGATGCTGACGCTAGCAAAATGCGTTGGGAAAAGGTATATATGCCGACGCAGAAATATGGCGTCGGCAGTTATTAAATGCCGACGGTTCGAAAGTACCGTCGGCATATCCTCGCAATGCCGACGACATACACTTGGCGTCGGTAGTTCTTCTAAGCCGACGATTACAGTTGTCGTCGGCATATCCTTGAAATGCCGACACCTGATAATACTTTGTTGCGTCGGCATATGCGTATTTTTATTCCAAAAATCTGTTTTATAATTGTATTATTTTTTTAATGTAATCCTTTGTTGATTACTTTATTTTGTACCTAAAAGTGAACAAATTATATAACAAAGCTGCAATTCAACATTATCATAAAAGTCTTACAAGTGTTTTACATAAACACGTAAATAAAGTTACATCACAAAAACAATAATTTAGTCCTCAAAACACATAACAATTAAGTAGTTTGGTCTCTAAACACATTACAAAATAAAGTTCAGACTCTGACTTCTAGTTAAGTTGCTAACAAAAGTGATCTTGAACGAAAGTTGGTCCTGAAAAACAATTAACAAAAACAAAAGTCAAAAACACATTTAACAAACTAATAAGTCACGAAAAACAACTTTAACATCATAAACATCTAGTTAGATAACAGCTATAGTAACACTCCAACTTTAACACTAATAACAACTCAACCCTCGTAGAAACAACAAAGATAAACAATCAAAGTCATTCCAACCCACATTTATAACGTGTGAAGACAAAATAACAACATAACGATCTAAACCATAAAACATCTCATCCCAACTTTCACCCTATATTCAACGTAGATCTACCTCTATAAACAATCAATATCTCACATCATATTTAATATACATAACATCTCGATTGCTACCATAACTGCAGGATAGCAACAAACCTCAAACAATCATGTATATAAGCAATCTACATATACAATCTTTAAGTCAAGTAACAGATCTCAACCCACATTTATCACCCCACATTGAAGACAAAATAACGATCTAAACTTATAAAATAAACCATAAAACATCTCATCCCATTTTTACCCTATATTCAACATAGATCTACATGTATAAACAATCAATATCTCACATCATACAAATAACATCTCAATTGCTACCATAACTGCAGGATAGCAACAAATCTCAAACAACCATGTATGTAAGCACTTCTTAAACTATTCATGTACTACAGTTGTTATCATAACTGCAGGATAGCAACAATTTTCATACAATTTTTGCATGGACATCTTGTTTTTCCAAAGTTATTAACCTGAGATTTTGCTTTATCAAGGAATCGGGATACTTATTCCACATAAACCATTGAGAACTTATCTCGAAGTTGAATCCAATCTCTATTCATTTTTTAATGATATTCTTTCCAATTAAACTTTTGATTCCTATAGTCTTAAAGTCTTAAACCTATAGGAATTACATGAAAGATGAGTTAGTTTTAACTAATATATAAAGTTAAAAAACATTATTGAGAGGCTTCAAGCTCTTAAACATCTAAACTTACATTATTTTTCCTTTTCATTCTTTTATTTATTTGCTTGTTATTTTTTTTTTTTTTTGCCCAACTTCAAAGTTAGTTGCTTTTGGTGAGAAAATAGAGGGAATAAATGAAAATTTTCATTTTCTCTTCCTAATTAATATACAAATTAACAAAAAATTAAATCCAACATATACAACAATAATATTTAACCACAAACCAATAATAAAATCATAATCATAATCATAAACAACCAACAAAATATTCATAAATATTTATATGAATTAGAATCAAAACCTAAATAAAAAATCATACCTAAATTATATCCCCAAATCTTTCACACAAAAAAATAATAATAAAGAACAATGAATGACCAACAAGACATCAATTAGTCTAAATAACTAAGCCAAACATGTAAATCACACTCATAAATGTAAATCTCAACAATCATATTAAGTTTTTCTAAATAATTTAACAACAAAAAATTTAAATCACACCAACATGAAGAAAAAAACAACAACAACAAATAAAAATTACACCAAATTAAAAATTAAACAAAATGTAAATCTAAACAACAATACCAAATTTTCTAAATATCTTATGGAATACTTACAGAGAAATAGGGAGACTGGCGGCGATCGGCTGGCGACTGGCGGATGGCGGCGAGCGGCGGGCGTTGGGCGATTGCCGTTGGACGACTGGCGGCAAGCAGCGTTCGGCGAGCGGCAGATGGCGGGCGGCTGACATTGGGCGAGTGGCAGATGGCGGCGAGCGGGAGAGGAAAAGTTTGAGAGAGGGAAGAAGAAATTTTTCTGTAGCAAGAGGGAGAGGGAGGGGCGGCGGCGACCGGGACTTGCAAGAGAGGGAAGAAATGTTTTGAGAATATGAGGGAGATGGAAAATAAAATTACGGATTTGTATGTAGTTTTGCAGACGCCATAAGTGATGCGTCGGTATAGCCCACCATATGCCGACGCCGATTAATATGTCGTCGGCATTGATTTCATTTTTACCAATGACAATAATCAACCGACGGCAAAGGACCATTTATGCTGACGCTAATTTAAATGTCATCAGCATAAGCTCCTCTCTACCGACGCCTACATTTCCACCGTCGGCAGAGCTGTTTTTAGCCGACGAAGCTTTGAACTGTCGGTAGAGCCAGTCTTTGCCAACGCCATTTTGGGGCGTCGGCATAGGTAAATTTTCTTGTAGTGAAAGAAGATATTGGGCCCAAACCCAAACCCAATTTTTGGTCCCAAAAGTAATTGGGCCCAAGCCCATGAAGGCCTATAGAAACTAGAGGTCTAAACCCTTTATTTTGAGGGAGGTTGGAAATTTTGGCAAGGAAGTGCTGAAGTTCTAAAGAATTGAAGACCAAAGCTCCCAAGCTCACAACTTTTGAATATTGAAGTTCTCAATAATATTACTCTCTTGAAGCTATCAGAAGAACTGAATGTTGAAGCTCTGAAGCTCCCAAGATCAACTTCTACTCTCCTGAAAATCTAAAGACTAAAACTCAGAAGACTTTCAGAAGATCAAAAGACTCTCTAAAACTCTTTAAAGTCATAAACAAGCCAGAAGTTGATCAATAAGCTAGAGGTTGATCAACAAGCTAAAGGCTGATCCAAAACGATCATCCAAGATCAATAAGTTTGAAGGTTGATCCTCTAAGAAGATCATCAAGCCTAAAGGTCGATCATCCAAGAAGATCAACAAACCCAAAGGTCGATCATCATGACCTTCCAAGAAGATCATTAAGTCCAAACGTCGTTCATCTAAGAAGATCAACAAGCTTAGATTTAAAGTCTACTTTTCGAGAGAAAACATCAAAGAATGATGTATTAGAGATTGTATTCACTATACTAACTGAAATCAATACAAACACAAAGTTCAAATTCAATGAATTAAATTTCTTCAAAAATCTAGTTCAACATAAAAATTAATAATTTTATAAAAAAATTTACCAATAGTTCTCCTTGATGGAGTAAACAATTACATATTTCTTAAATCATCCAAATATTTATTTTATTTAACATTTAATAATATGCATATATTTTTCTTTAAATTAAACTTTAAGAATGTATTTTTAACTATGAAAGGCGTGCAACACAGGTAGTGTTCAACTAGTTTAACAAAAGAATGGAAGACAAAAAAAATAGTTAATTTTAAACAGTTGTGTTTAAAAAATGTCTAAATCTATGTATTAGGAGGATTTGTTAGCTGTCTTTTGACAAAAATACATCTCTCATATTTTGCTTTTTTTCCAACCAAACCCAATCTAAAAAAATATCAAACTATTTACAATTATAGAATAATTTCACTGTCTATCAGTGATAGACCGTGATAGAATTCTATCCCTTAAGCGATAGAAAGTGATAGATTTTTATCGTTCAAGCGATTCTATCGCAGTCTATCACTAATAGACAGTAAAATTTCTTTATATTTGTAAATAATTTAACTCATTTTTCTATATTTGAAAATAACTCATAATTTTATTCGCCATATGTAAACAAAAACACAAAATTGCTAAATTTTTCATGGAAAATTGTTGTGTATAGAAAAAAAACAAAACTAACTAAAAAGTTAACACATGTTTTTCTATTTCTCACTGTTTTTTTCTGTATGCGTAATTAGTTTTTTTTTTTTTTTTTTTTTTTGAAAAGATCCCATTTCTCATCTGTTCACAATAACTCACATACGTGTATGTATATGCATGTAAAAGCAAGTAAAATGATACTGAAGTAAAAAAAATGTTGGTGTTTTTAAATATATACAGGAATTGTATAAAATATAAATTGTGCCTTAAATGTGGGGAAATATAGCAAGGTAAAAAACGAAAAAAAAATTACTATAAAAAGAAAAGAAGAATTGATAAACAAACTCTAAACAAATATATATAAAAAAAACAAAAAAAAAACGTAAAAAAAATTACTAATAAACTTATACTTAAATAAAAATACAACAATTGTTAATTTCCCCCACCAATCCCCAAACTCACATACATTTACATGCACGTCATATATATATGCTGAGATATTAGTAAAATGGTACTAATAAAAAAATATCAATTTTTATTTTAGAGGATTCGACCATATATATACACACACATTAGTATTTTAGCACGTGTCTTGCATGTTTATATATTTTTTTTATCCAAGTAAATAATTTATTTATTTTTATATGTAATATTCATTAGAGAAGTTTTAAAATAATGAAAGATAATAGTTTTGATTGTTCCGCTAAAAAAAAAGAAATTAAGAAGTGATCATCTATTGCAATTTAAAATAAAAAACCATAAAGATATATTAATTACTTTTATCATAATAATAATTTTCTTATTATTATAATAGAATCTAAAAATATTTATATAAAAAAAAAATTATAAGGAAAAGCAAGCAATCCAACCAAAAGTTGGAAAAGTAAGAAAATTACTAAAGGAGAAAAATAAATCTACTTTATTGGAAAGATTTGAGTTTTTGTTGAAAATTAGTATAAATTGATATTCGTAGGAGATAAAGAGAAATAAAACTCTTGAAATTCCAAAATTTTGATATTTCATTATTAATTATAATTAAAAATAAATTATAACTTTTAAAATTTTGTTTATATAAAAATGAAGGGATAACTTTTAATAAATTCAAGATATTTATATTCTACCTCTTCTAACTTTTTATATTATTATTGAATAATAACTAATTAAATAGTGATTCATCCATCATTACTTTAGAATTAGCACTTGACAATTCTAAATAAATTAAGTATTCACTTGGGTGTGAAAAGTTTGATTTAAAAAATTGAAATTCAATATTAATTATAATTAAAGGTAAAATTATAAATTTTAGAACTTACCTTCAATGTTTTTCATATTCTGTTCTCTTACTCTTAATTATAATTAATAATGAAAATTCAGTAGTTAAATAAGTTTAAAAAATTAAAGTGTGATTATAAATCACCACTCAACTTTTTATTAATAAAGAAGCTATTAAAAAGGAATGAACCAAGAAAGAAAAAATTTAAACAATTTAATTGACAGAGAGCATACATAAAGTTATGTAAATTATTTACATTATTTAGAGGAAGTTTAAATAATTTAAATAAATTAAAATCCATAAATTTTGATAATTTGAACAATAAAGATTGAAAATTAAAATTAAAAAAATATATATAATGTAG
Organism: Lagenaria siceraria; assembly: GCA_002890555.2. NCBI lineage: Eukaryota > Viridiplantae > Streptophyta > Magnoliopsida > Cucurbitales > Cucurbitaceae > Lagenaria > Lagenaria siceraria. The sequence goes on from CM016488.1 coordinate 7,950,425, forward strand.
AACTAATTATTATTTAAAAAAGAAGAAGTTAAAGTTCTAAAATGCGTAAATATTTCAAAATACTTTTATTTTTATATAAATAGTTATGCATTTTTCTTATAATGATAAAAATGGTATCTAAATTAATCCATGTATTTTTAATTTGTTAATATTTTATTATTTATTCTATCAACAAAGAGTCTTAATTATTATTTAAGCATATTATTAGCATATGCTTAAACTTTTTTTTTTTTAAGTTTCTTACGACAAAACTTAATTTTAAATTTTTGTGAAAATAGATGGAGTAAGCATTTTTAGAGTTGAAGGGAATGAAAAAAATTATAAAACTATTGAAATTTCAAAATTTTGGCTATTCTATAATTAAATATAATTGGAACAAGATTATAATTTTAGAATAATTTACTTAAAGGTATAGCTTTTTATATTTCATTCACTTAACCTCTATGGAGGTATTAAATTGCATTAATTATTTCCTACCACTTTCTTTATGAAATTTAAGTTACATTTTATAGTTTTTAATGTTTAAATTAAAAAATTATATATAGGTATTTTTATTTTCTTATTTTGGAGAATTTTGGAGGATTTGTTTTAAGACGTTATTTTTTTCTACCATTAACTTAAATAAGTTGACAACATTTTTGTATACAATGTTGCTCACGATATTATTTATGAAAATGAGTATACTCAGATATATATTGAAAAATATCGCGACATAGAAGGGATTGACTTATGTGGAAAGAAACAATCCAATAAAAATAAACTTATTTTTCAAATCGTGAGAACTAGTAGTTCAAACATTAGAGAATGTCAAACATGTGGAATACAAGTAAATATTTGTAAGAAAGACAAATAGAATGTGGTCATATTATATAATGCGAGACAAGTTCCACAATAATTCTCGCAAAGAAATGGTATTGATTATAATGAGACATAATCTTATATGGGAGATACAATACCATGAGATATCTAATTTATTTGGTTGTGTATGAAAAACTTAACATACAACTTATGGATGTAGTCATTATACATTTATATGTATCTCTTAATCTCTGAAAGATTAAAGAAATTACAACATGAGATTTACTATATATTATTTGAGCATGAACTCCTGAAGAGATTTCAAAGGCAAACAAAGTTTTTTAAGAAATAAATTGAGATGATAAATTTTGCCTTAGATTGCAAATAGCAGATGTAATTGCATCAATTTATACATATAAGATCTTATATGAACTAGTTTCATCATTGAACATTCCTACCATGGTTCATTCACTTAGTGTGAAAAAGTTAGTTATAACATATGATATCAGAAAGATATTGAAGAACTTTAGGTCCCGAAGAACCATAATTTTGATAAATAAGTGCACTTATATCTTTACTAGTTTATACGCTACCTGTCGTAGCATAATTATAATATTTCTTCAAAGAAATATATTAGAATAGAGTTAAACGTATGTTATGTTTTTATTTGAGAATTAGTTTACATAGATTTATTTTATTCTCATAAATCTAATTGTGATCTATTTGATTGTGAAGATGCATGTTACTTATCTAACCCATAAGAACTAGATCTTAAACATATCTTAATTCTTATATTATGACAACTTATGAAGCAGATCATAACAACTACTTTAAATCATGTTATAATGTTGATGATGTACAAAGCAAGCCAATAGTATCCTTATATGAAGATGATAAAGCATAAAGTACCGACATCACTATTCAACGAATTTATTCAAAAGACAACTTGGGAGACTTATTGACGAATGTGTTTTCTGCAACAACATTTAAGGAGTTAACACATACAACTGTATGTGACAACCAAGAGTATCAAGTGATGTTTTCACGAGGGAGAGTAAATGTGCTGCACTCGTTTTCCCTTGACTATGGTTTTGTCCCACTGGGTTTTCCTAGCAAGGTTTTTAATGAGACAATTACTAAAATATACGAATAATGTACTCTTTTTCCTTCACTAGATTTTTATTCCATTGGGTTTTTTCCTAGTAAGGTTTTAATGAGACATATATTCTATACACTATGGACATCTAAGGGGAGTGTTATAAATATTTGAATTAGATATAGATGTCCATAGATTTTATATCCTTAGATATTATTTCCAATATCTTTCTCTTTATCTTCTCCTTGTATTTAGCTTTTCCATATCTTGTAAACTCTATAAATACTGGTCATTGGGAACTTTGAGAAACACAATTGAAGAGAGAATATATTCAATCTCTACTTTCTCTTCTCCTTATTTATTCTTTATTCTCTTGTTTTTTAATAATATAGGTTTTTTTATTTTTTTATTTTGGAGAATTTTGGAGGATTTGTTTTAAGACGTTATTTTTTTTCTACCATTAACTTTTTTAATTATTTTGTTTTCTAAAAGTTCAAACTAACTTATCTAGTAAAATTTTCAAACTCAATAAAGATATATATAATTACTTTACTAACTTGATTTTATATTATAATAAAAGAAAATTGAAAAACGTTATTTTTTAGTCAGTTTTTTAGGATTGGTGCATTTGGTTCCTAAGTTTTCAAAATGTATATTTTTATTTCCTGAGTTTTTAAAGAAAGGTTTAAAAGGTCCCTACAATAAATTTTTTAAGGTTAAAATATCAGTTTGGTCTCTATACTTTAAAGTTTGTTCAATTTTAGTACTTTCAGTTGTCCAATTTTAATCTTTGTATTTTCAATAAATCTTAAATTTAGTCCCCCTCACTTGTGGGCTTGAAATATGGAGAATAGTCAAATGACCCAACTCACCTCGAGGTCGAGATGGAAAAGTTAGGCTGAATGATCCATTTTGTCTCGACCTTGGCGTCCAAGGCCGAGGCGGGCAAGTTGGGCCTTTTGGCCCAACACCTCTCCTTTCTATAGTTTTTTTTTCCTCCTTCAGCTCATTGGTCCATTTCTTACACTCTTCTTGTCTGTCATTGTTTCAATTTTATCCTTAACAGCTTGTCTCCCTCAGCTCATGATTCTTAGTCTAAAAGTGACCCATAACAATATATATTCATTTTATCTTTAAATTTAGTTTAGATTTTGATCCTTTGTTGTAGATCAATAGATTTATTTTCAAACAAAAATAAATATTTATGTTATTTTAAAAATTATATTTTCATCCTTTGTTATTCACCAATAAATTTATTTTCAAGCATAAGAAATATTCATGTGATGTATTATTATCAAATTTGTACCCTTTTTTTGGTTGACTTATAAATTTTTTTCTTTTGTTTTTAAATAATGATGCATTTCTTCTGTTTCCACTTTGAATCGTTTTAAATTATTTTTAATACTTTACCATTTCTACAGTTGAAAGTGAAATTCTATATTTTCTTATTTTTGTAAACGCTCTTTCTATTTTGATATGTTTACATTATCATTATTTCATTATTTTTTTAGATCTCTGATTTGATTTTCATGGTTTGACGATTGCTTTTTCTTTTTTTTCTTCTTTCTCTTAATTGAGAGTTAAAACAAATGTATCTTTGTTTTGTTGCTTTATATGGCATGTTTTTTCATTTTTCCTTTATTTAGTTCTTCTCTTATGGTGGTAGTAATTTTTAAGCTTAAGTACTATTTTGTTTCTTGTACTTTTGATTTTTGTTCATTTTAGTTCTTATACTTTTAAAATGTTCATTTTGATCTCTATGCTTTTAACTTTAGTTCATTTTGGTCTCTATACTTTCATAATGTTCATTTTGGTCCTTGTACTTTTAAAAAGTGACCATTTTGGTCCCTCAATTTTTATTTTTATTTTATTTTTAAGGTATCAAAATAGTCACTTTTTGAAAGTTTAAGCACTAAAATGAACCAAAGTTGAAAGTTCAATTACCAAAATAAACATTTTAAAAGTACATGGACCAAAATGAACTAAAGTCAAAAGTACAGAAATTAAATTAATATTTAAATCTAATTTTTAAAAAGCTAATATATATATATATATATATGTATATATATCTTCTCTGGCTAGAATTCACTTTCTTCCAAGAACCACCCAAGAATGACACATGAAATAGTAGTTATTCTTTCATGCACTTTATATTGTTTTTTTTTTTTTTATTTTTTTTTTATTTTTATTGTGACTTAAACAAATGTGTTCTTTATTTATTGCTTTATATTGCATGTTTTTATGCTCTTTCCTTCTTCCCAACGGTAACGATACCTTTTAATTCTTCCCTTCTTGATTTGGGTGGTAATTTTTAAAAAACAATTCTTGAAATTTCAACCATTTAAAATTTCATATCTTGATATTCAATCCACAGTATATTAATTCATAATTTATACGTCACCTAAATATTTGTGTTCAAAAGATTCTCAACCACTTGCAACATAACTTATTTTATATTCATTGTAAAATAACTCAAAACATTATATATAAAGCTTTAGGCACTATCTCTTTCTTTATTTTTTATTTTTTATTTTAATATCATATATTCATTATATATATATATATATATATATATATATATATATATATATATATTTTAAAAAAAAAGAGCCAAAGGGCTAAGAGGTTGTAAGTTCAATCTATGGTGGCCACCTACTTAGGATTTAATATCCTACGGGTAAGTTTGCAGCCCGCCTGTTGTAGGGTCGGGTGAGCTGTCCCGTGAGATTAGTCGAGGTGCGCGTAAGCTGACCCGAACACTCACGGATATAAAAAAAAAAAAAGATATTCATTATATTTATAATCAATAAAATTTATATACATATGTTATTTAATTTTCACTATAAAAATGTATACTCTAAAGATATTTAATTACGTGTGATGCAAGTGTTTTTTAAATAGTAATAAAAAAAAAGCCTAGAATATGAGATTTTAATGCGACACATGTATCCCTTGCAACTTAAATATAACACCAATATCTTGAGATGCTTAGAAAAATAATAATAATTCTGTTGGGACGTTTGGCTATAAATTAAAGATTAATTAAGGTTCAACAAAATTATTGCAGAATGTATAAACATATTACAAAATGATAAAGATAGAGAAGTTTTTTTAAAAAAAAAATCTTAATCCAATAGATCAATTTTAATTGAAAGGATTTGACTGTAAATATCAAGACATACCAGGGTATAAATGAAACACATTAATTTCATACACCTCTTCTGCAAATCCAAAAAACAATGGACAAAAAATATTAATTCTATTCTCTTAAAAATTTGTTAGGTATTTTTACACCAACACTTTCAAGATAAGTATTTTTTATTACCGGGTATTTTTATTAAGAGTTCTTCGAGATTTCCCTTTAAAAGGTGTTTAATTTATGGTAGTTGCAAATATAGTAATTAAATTAAAAGTATTAGCATATATAGCAACATCTTAAAAAAAATTGCAAATAAAGCAAAGTACTTCTATGTTGATAGACTTTTATGATCTAGGTGATCTATTACTGATAAACTACATAAGAGTCTATAATAGACTTTGCTATATTTGTAATTTTTTTAAAATTTTACTATACACATAGTTAGCAATTACCATTACCTTTTAATTTAGTCGTTTGCAGTTAGTCCTTACAATTTTTTACTTTTAATCCATTGGGCTATTATTTGGGCTGAGTGGTCCACATTATCCTATCTTGGGCCATAAACCGAAGCCTATTTGTAAAGTTTCAATTTTTAGCCCATTTAATTCATTGTTCCAACCCATTTCAAGCATACAACATATCATTTTTATATTTCTTTTTTACTTCTAATATATTTTTCTTCCTTCTTTCTTATATTAAAACTAAAACTAAAATTTGATTTTTTATTAATACTTTTTCAAAATATAATTTATATTTTAAATTATATAAAATTATACATAAATATCTTATAAAAACTTTGAAGTTCAATATTATTACATGCTCATGTTAATGAAAACAAATCACAACAATTTTAGTATTAATTTACTAAATATTATAATTTGACTTTCCATATTTATAATGCATCTTCATACTTAAGTGTTTGGTAGCTTTACCTAGGATTTATTATCCTTTGGATTTTCCTTGACACCAAATGTTGTAGGGTCAAGTGGGTTGTCTATGAGATTAGTCGAGGTACACATAAACGGACTCGAACACTAACAAATATAAGAAAAAAAGTGTTTGGTAGCTTTGAAGTCTTTTTTATTTGTGCTTTCACATATATATATTTAGCAAAATATATTAATATAATATTTTATTTGTTGGACAATTTCCTCTCCTCTCTCCTCGTCTCTATTACGACGAACCTTATTGTTTTCATATTTTGAAGGAAATGGCTATGAGATTCAAAAGACGACAATGACAAAAGCTCCCGTGTGAGAGTAAAAACAAAGTTTGCTAGAATTGGAGGAGAAGGAGAGAGAAGAGTAAATGTCCAATCAACAAAAGAATAATAATAATATAACTGTAACATTATTTTTTCATTAGTCAACTAATAAACAAAAAAAGTTCAATAACCATTTAAAACTATTTCTCATACCTCAGGATCAAAAGTGTCTCTTTCGAAATTTTAAGATACCAAATAAACACACAAAACAATTGAGATCAAAGACATAAAACTTTCTTAGCATTTAAAGCCCATAACTTCTTTGTCATATACTTACCAAAAAGACCAACATAAGCCACATGGACAATTTATAATCTCAAAGGCCAAAACACATAAACCTAAACTAAGATTTCTAACATAAATTTGAACAAGAAACTCATGTAAAACAGTACAATTTTTAAGGTTATAAATAGTTAAAGAGAAAACATAGTGTCATCTATCACATATTCACATGTTGAGGTTGTGAAAGATAAAAAGAAAAGGTAAAAAAAAAACATTAAATGGGAGCAGTGAATTATGTTAAATCATATATATGTAAATATATATATATATATATATATATATATATATATATATATATGGAGAGGTCCACAGAAAAAAATGGGCTGAAAATGAATGAGGTATATTTGTCTCTCTGACTCTCTCTGTTCCCTATCTTTTCCTTCCTTTCATTTCTTTTCCTTTCTACTCTCTTTCACTTCCACCTCTGTCTGCTGTGCTGTGTGTTTCTGTTCTTTCCTATTATTTCTGATTTTGACCTTCTTTTTTTTTTTTTAATTAATTTATTTCTTTTGTATCTAGCTACATTCAAATTTTTTGAGATTTTCTATGCATCAACAGAACCAACCACTATAATTCAATTAACATTAACATTAACATTAACAGGAAAAAAAAAAGGGACAATATATAAAACGAAAAAGCAAAACGTTCCAATTTTTTTTCCAGTGGACAAAAATCTATCTTTTGAACGAATAAAATCGACCAAAATTGACCCAAGAAATGGATGTGTTATGTTAGTTTCTTTTTGTTGTGTGTTTGTATATGTATGTCATCTTTCCTTGATTTTGATGTATCTTTTCATTTTACCTTCCAACAAATCATACCTCTTCTGAATATAACCACCATAAACTTGGGGGAATTTTTAAACAAAATAGTAAAGTTTTTAAATAGTTGTAATAGACGTCGATAAAAGTCTATCAGGGTCTACCAGTGATAGAAATGATAGAAGTCTATCACTAATAGATGCTGATAGAAGTATATCGATATCTATTAGTGTTTTTTTGTTATTTTCTATAAATAATTTGACATTTTTTCTATCTGTAAAAATTTCTCATAAACTAATTTTTTTTTTTTTTTTTTTTTTTTTTTTGGAGTTTTCAACAAGATTTGCTCTAATTTTTTTTCCAAATACTTTAACTAGTTAGGGTGTGTTTATAATACATTTTCAAGTGTTTAATTTAAAGAATAAGTCATTTTGGAACAAATTGGAGTGTTTGGCAACCCCTCAAAACAAAATTTGAAGTGTATTTTAAACCGTTTTTACAAAAGAGTTTAAATAAAAATGAGTTTTTAAAAAAACACTTTTTTCTCAAGTCAATCCAAACGAGCAGTTAAGCTATTCTCAAGTTGACATATATAAATTCTATCTCATTTGATGAATAAATCTCGTTTGGTATACATCATTATAGATGTGTATATACGACATATTGGTTAAATTACAAGTCTGGCTGCCAAAGCTTTTAGCTTTTATCAAATGGGTTTTTATAGTTTAAAGAGTTTTTAAATTAAAAAAAATAGGTTTGTATATAGTAAATAATCCTTAAAAACAATTGAACTATAGGACATGTTTTTAAAATTCTTGAATTTATTGGACATAAAATAAAAAATTTATAGACATATTATACATTTTAAAAGCTTGTGGAGGTATTAAACAGAAAGTTAAGAAGTGTTGTAGATTAAAGTTATAATTTAAGGGTAAGAAATTTGTAAAGCTAAATTGATGAAGAGTTAATTAGAATGGTGAGTTAGATGGGGTTAGAAGAAAGTTATAATTTTTCCCGTGAATTTTAATTACTAAGGCTAGCAGGGCACGTTGGTTTATCAGACCTGACCTTACCTAACAAAAAAAACTTTTGTCAGCCTCTCTCTCTCTCTCTCTCTCTCTCTCTCTCTCTCTCTCTCTCTCTCTCTCTCATAATTCATATTAGTGACAGTACAGCAGAGAGACACAAAATTTCAAGGAAAACAAGAATGAAAATTCCTTACAGCTAGAGAAAACAAACAATCTGAAACAAACAAACAGACAAACTACAAAGGATATATATATATATATATATATATTTAGATAAATATTTGGTTTTTTTGGTTTAATTATCAAAAATACCTTTCAATTTTTGTCCTTCATCTCAAAAATACTAGTATACTTTAAAGTTACAATATAACTCTAAATTTTAATAAACGTTTCAAAAATATTTTTGGAGTGTAAATATCTATGATATAGAATGAAAATTTAGATCATCACATCGTTTTAGGTCATCGCCACATAGTTGTAACTGCCGATTTCTGTTTGAAATTCTAAAGGGTCACTCTAAATGTAGTTTTGAAACGTTTATGAAAATTGATGGGTAATATGTTGCAATTTATATGAGTATTTTTAAAACAAGTGTTTTTTTTTAAAGATCAGTACATATGAAGCAAACAACAACTACAAAACCCACTACTTTCGATATTCGGACGAGAATGCTATATGGAAAAACTTCTTTCCAAATAAAAAAACATCCTCGAGAGGAAGCCAAAGCTTCAATGCAATTGACAATATTTTGTTCTCCTCTATATGACAAAAATGCACTGTATTAACAACTTTGTCTACAAAAAGAATATCTTCAATGGAAATCTCAATTTTAGAAAAAGAAATCTCGTCTATATTGAGGAGTTTAATAACCTTCAAGGCATCCGATTCGATCACAATCGGAAAGTTTTTTTTTAAGGGTATTTGTTATAATTTTGAGCTTTTTTTTCTATTTTTTATTTTTGTTTGGTTGTTTTGTCTTTGTATGTGATGATCAATTGAGAGGGTTTAATATGATTGATTTTGAGTGGGAGTGTATGTTAAAGGAGAAGGGAATAGATGCCAAGTTTGGTTCACTTCTTTGGATACCAACAAAGGAATTCAGACAAAACTCTCTCTTATTTTCTCACTGCAAACATTGCAGTTTATATTTCTTTTTCAATTATAATCCCTTCTTTCTCTCTCTTTCTCTCCAAATTCTTTGTTTTATTTATTTATTTATTTTTTTTAAAAATCACTTTGTTTTGAATTCTCTGTCTAATAATCTTCTTTTGTATATATCATTAATTTGTCATAAGCTTCACTTTTTTATGTTGTTGTTTTCAAAATCAAAGAAAAATACAACCTCTCCCTTCTCCCCCATTCATTCATTTATGTCCCTTTCACCTAATTTCTGCTACACCTCTTTTTTTTTTTCTTTTTTTTTTTTTTTCTTTTTTTTTTCATTATGGTGTGTGATTAATTAATGGACCAATAAGAGACTATTATAGAGAGTTTTCATTTCATTCTACTATTATACAACGTGGGAGATAGAAAATTAAAGGAGAATTTTTAAAAATAGAAAAATAAAGGAAACTATTTACACAAAATAGCAAATTTTTTAGATAGTTGTGATAGACGCTGATAGAAGTTCATCAATGTCTATTAGTGATAGAAATGATAGAAGTCTATCACTGATAGATGTTGATAGAAGTCTATCAATACCTATAAGTATTTTTTTTTGCTATTTTCTTTAAATAGTTTGACATTTTTTCTATTTGTGAAATTTTTTTAAAATTAAATCTATATGCATGGTCTTAGCCTTAGTATTATTTCTAATTTTTTCCCCTTTACTCATGTTATGTGATGATTATTAATTCTAATGAAATCTTTAGATATATTATCACAACACACTTTGACTTGCATTTTATTAATTGAGTTAAGAATACCTTTTTTTTTAAAAAAAATCTGATAAAATAGACCTTTACCCACCCTATAAAATAGAAAACCCAAGCTCACACCTAATAATTTACTTATATACACTCATTAACAAAGGTTATAATAATAATAATAATAATCAATACATAAAAACATAAAATATAAATTGAAGAAAATGAAACAAACATCAAAGAATTTTGTCCCAAATTAAATAATTGCTTCTCTTTTTTTTTTTCCCTCTCAACAATTAATTCAACTAGTTAAGATTATAACTTCGACTAAAATTAGGTTAGCTATTCAAATTTCAATTGTTAGTTAAACTAAAAAAAAATTATTATATTCAAAAGAATTCTTTCTTTTTTGAACAAAATGGACGTTTATAATAAGGGAAAAAGAAACTTTTCCCTTTTTTTAGCTTTTAGAGGAAGGGGAGAGAATATAATTTTCTTTCTTTTTTTTTTTTTTTTTGGTATATTGATTGTATAAAGTTAGGTAGGTAGGTGAAATTAAAGAATTAATTTGGGGATTAATTAATGAAGTTTTGATTAAGACAAAAGCGAAAAGTGTAAGTGTGTTTTTATTATAATTAAAGTTGTTTAAAATTAGAATAAACGAGAAGTTTATTAGATTTGGAATCCAAGACACTTGGGAAGCATGATTATGTCCTATGCTTTTATTTTTTAAATTTTAATTTTTTTTATTTAATTTTTTTTTCTCAGAAGACAGGTTGTGTGCCCCCCAACCTCTCTTTCCCTCCTTTCCAACTCAACAAAAATTAAAGTATTTGTATATATTTTATAGTAAAGAATTAATTTACTTTTTTGAATATCTACCCTTGAAGTCAAACTCATTTATTTTATTTTTAATTGGATCTTCTTCACTTTTTATTTTATTTTATTTATTTTTAATTTCCCTATCATATTATAAGACCATTTTCTCTCCCTCCATTTCTCTTTTTGATGAAAGTGTGTTTTGGTTTGTCTCTCCATGACAGCTAAAAAGAACATATCTAAAGTTCAAATCTCTTTTTTACTGGTTGAAGAAGAAATAAAGAAAGAAACAAAGAAAATATAATTTTGTTGGATTGTGAACTTTGTCTAAAATTTATTTTCACACACTTATTATATTTTCTATAACCAATAATTGCAAATGTTATTAATGTCTTCAACCTTCTACTTTTTGCCACATAATTTCTTTTAGTATAAAAATTGTGGGCATGAGTATATTTTTTAACTTGTTCTCTTATTACAATGAAAAATAATTTTTTTAAAAAAGTGCTTCAGGTCGAGGGATCAGTAGACGCACTCAGATATCTCAACTAAGTTGACACATCTTTAGCGTCCTCATCACACCCTAGTTCAAAAAATGCATTGATCAAAGGAGAAAATTATTGGAATGAAATAATTATGGCCTATTAGATAGCATTTATTTCCTCTCAATTTTTTACGACTGTTTGCATCTTCCCTAATTAAAAGAGTTGAATTCTTAATCAAATTAAAAAAAAAGTTTTTAAAAACTATTTTTTATAGTTTTCAAAACTTGGCTTGGTTTTTAGAAATATTAGTAAAAATTAAATAATAAAACAAGGTAATTAGAGATGAAGCGGTAAGGATGATCATAGGCTTAATTTTAAAAAACTAATTAAAAATCAAATGGTTAAAAACAAGGCCTATATAGTATATAGATAGTTTTTTAGAAACAACAATTTGAGGTGAAGAGATTCTAACCTGTCGCTGGATCAAGTTGATGAATTGTATTAATTATTGAACTATGTTGATGTTGTATTATTTTCTCACATAAATTTGTAATTACTTAAAGTTATTTTCTTTTTATTATATTGGACCCTTATCATATGTTACGTTTATAATTAGCCTAAAAGCAAGGGGGAAAATGAGGTGTTTGATTCTCTTTTTGACTGTGTTTGGTAAACAATAATGTAAATTTCTTTTTTTCTTTTTTGGGGAATATAATCAGTTTGTGGGAAAAAATAATTAATAGTTATCTTATACCACTTGATTGTTAATATTTTGGTTAATTAAAGTGTAATTATTAAGTTACTTTTAATTTATGTAACATATGAGAGTGTGGAAGTTAATTAAGTTCACTAATTAATTGTCTTGTGGTGTTCACGGTAAAATATAATTTTTTTATTTGTTTTACTTTTGTTAGTACAACCATCGCAGAATAAGAGATGAAACTAAATATTACCTTTTGAGATGACAATATAAGAGTCTAATCCACTTATTTTATGTGTGTTTAATATGTATTTGTTTAATGTTTGAAAATTTTAACAAATATTAAAATTGTTTGTTGATTGTGATTCGTGAAGATATATTTGTTGTATTCGTTAAAGTGAGCATAACTTAATAGTTGCGTACTAACCTATACTCTTTTTGATGTTGAAAGTTCAATTTCTTGTATTTGTTAAAGTGGTTGTAGTTCAATAAGAGTTGAAACAAGGAAAATTTTTAAAAATAGAAAAATAAAGGAAACTATTTACACAAAATAACAAAAATTTTAGATAGTTGTGATAGATGCTGATAGAAGTCTATCAGAGTCTATCAGTGATAGAAATTATAGAAGTTTATCACTAATAGATGCTGATAGAAGTCTATCAATGTCTATCAATTTTTTTTTTTGCTATTTTCTATAAATAGTTTGATATTTCTTCTATCTATAAAAATTTTCCATGAAAGAAGGATTAAAAAAATAATAATAATTAAATGCATCTAAAGGAAACAAGATTGTCAACCATTATCAATCATGAAGTCTTGCATGTGATAATTTGTACATTAAAGCTTGCATTAATTGTAATATTTGAGTTGCACTGAAAAATAATAATATTAACAATAATTTTGAATTCAAATTATATTTTTATTTTTGAGTAATTTTTATAACCTACTTAATTTTAATCTCCCTAATTTCAAATGTAATGATTATTTAACTTTACATTAATTTTTTTTTTTTTTTGGTTATTTGTGATAAATTTCTATATAGCATATGACATTGGTTTTGTTTGACATCATTTGAGGATGGTGTGTTATAAATCAAATGTATATTTAATTTTGATATGCATCCAAACTTTAGAACAGGTATGATCTAATATGTCTATTATATTCACCAATACAAAATTGTTAGCCAATAAAGACCAAATAAAATATTTAGAAAAGTTCAAAGTACCAAACAAAAGAAACTTTTAAAAAGATTAAAAAGAAAAGTATAAAAGTTAAAGAGACTAGATTAAGAATATTCTAAACCTAATATTTACTCAAACTTTTTAAAATTAAAGTTAATATCCATTTTCAATCTCTAAAATTAAACTTTTGGTTCATAAACTTTTCAATTTTTTTATTCTTCATATTTTTAACTCTAATTGTTATTATTTTGCTACCTAATATTCATCTCTCAATTACAACTTCACACATCAACATATTTGAAGCAACATGATACCCTTCACCACAATTATGCAACAAAAGTAATGATAAGACCCCAAATTGCATTTTCTAAGAGTTTGACCAAAATGAAATAGACTCGAAAGATTGACATTTGTTTTAATAAAATACACATATAAAAAAGAGAAATTTTCACATATAAAAAAAATGTCAAACTATTTACATAAAATAGTAAAAAAAAAAACACTGATAGACATTGATAGACTTCTATCAGCATCTATTAGTGATAGACTTCTATCATTTCTATTATTGATAGACCATGATAGACTTATATAATCGTCTATTACAACTATCTAAAATTTGCTATTTTGTATAAATAATTTCTCTTATTTTTCTATTTTTAAAATTTTTTCTAAAAAGTTTTTAAGACAAACTTGACAAATGAACAAATTTTCAAACATAGGGATTATTGCAATGGATAGCAGTTGTAGGATAAATAATTAAATGTATAACAATATTTTTAAAGAATTGCAAATATAGTAAAATTTATCAGTGATAAGACTCTATGGTTGATAGATGCCTATCAGCACAATATAGTTTATCCGTGATAAACTCCAAAAATTATATCTAAATTTTGCTATATTTACAAATTAGATCTCTTACATTGTGCTATATCTACTATTACTTTTGACCTAATTGCTATATTTGTAACTGCTCCAAAACTTTAATTACTATTACCTGGGTTGCAACTTTTTTTTTTTTAAAAAAATAAGTTTGTCATGTGACACTCTGTGATCGTCCCCAAAAACTTAACAGGAAAAAATAGTTGCAGTCCAACTAGCGGTAAAGTATTATTATAAAAAATCGAAAACCACACCGAAACTAAGTGATATACTACTTATTTTATATAAATATAAATATATATATATTTGTAGAAAGAAAAAAAGAAAAGAAAAGAAAAGAAAAGAAAGAAGGGGCCCGAAACATTTGAAGGTAATGTGATCTGGGTGGTCAGGCAGCCCCATCCTTCCAATTATCTCCTTCTTTTTATTCATCTTTTTTCACACTCCCACCATTAACACAAACACACAAAACCCTTTCAAATTCCTTCATCATAATCATGTTGAAACCTTCAGCTTCTTCTTCTTCTAGTGGCCTTCCCCTTCCTCCTCCTCCTCATCTTCTTCTTCCCCATTCTGACCATGCCATCACCAGCAAAAGAAAAAGAAGACCTGCAGGCACTCCAGGTATAATTTTATATTATTTATTTCTTTAAATTGGGTGGTTTTTAATTTTGATAAAAATTCAATTTATTAGATCCGGATGCGGAAGTGGTTTCTTTATCCCCAAAAACGCTTCTTGAATCGGATCGGTATGTTTGTGAGATATGCAACCAAGGGTTTCAAAGGGATCAGAATCTTCAGATGCACCGGCGCCGCCACAAAGTTCCTTGGAAACTACTGAAAAGAGCGGAGACGGCGGAGAGTGTGAAAAAAAAGGTTTTTGTTTGTCCGGAGCCGACGTGTCTCCACCATGACCCTTGCCATGCCCTTGGTGATCTCGTCGGTATAAAAAAGCACTTCCGTAGAAAGCACAGCAACCAAAAGCAGTGGGTTTGTGACAAGTGCTCTAAGGCTTATGCTGTTCATTCTGATTTCAAAGCTCACCTCAAAACTTGTGGCACTCGTGGCCACTCTTGTGATTGTGGTCGTGTCTTTTCCAGGTCCCTTCTCCTCTCTCTTACACGCATAAATTTAGGTGATTTACTAACAAGTGTGTTAACTACTATTCACATAATTAAAGAGAAAGTATCAACAGAGTTAGAAAAAGTTTATATAGTAAGCACACTCTCCCCTCCATCTTCTTTTGACTTTTTCTTACTTCAAACCTAATTTAACATCAACAAAATTCTCCTCCACATTTTGCATATCATATTCTCTACTTCCATTTTCTCCTAATCTATTCAGGTCTTATTTCATGAAAATGTCAATAGAAATATCGATAAAAATTTAGATACATAGACGAGTTAAAATATAATTTTTTTAATTTCTCTCTTTTTTCATCACTCAATATAAAATCATCAATTACATAATTGTAGGCTCAGACTTACTTTGGATTTCCTTGGATAAATTAATATTGATGAAATAATGTAATGTAAGGTTGAATTATATATATATATATATATAAAATTTTAATTACAATATGTGGGGTTGAATTATATTGATAATAGTTTCTTTTTTCATTGTACTATTACATAGTATTTTTCCCATTTATGTAATATGCAAATTTTCCTTATTGGTTTCCTCTTCAGAGTGGAGAGCTTCATAGAGCATCAAGACACTTGCAATCTCCGCCAGATGAGGTCCGATCAGTTGCAGCCGGTGGCACAGCCGTTACAACCACCGCTATTATTGCAACCCTACTCACGATCAGTTTCTTACACCGGCGCTTCCACCAGCAACGATCGTAGCTTTCAAATGGCTACTCCATTACGAGGGTTTCCAATCTTATCATCAAACTCAGATCGAAACATCAACATTAATTTACCTGATCACCACGATCTCGAGCTTCATCTCTCTTCTCCAAGCTCAGCCTTTCTAAAGCTCTCAATTGGGTCCAACAAGGATCCCAACGACGAGCGTCAGCTCGAGCTGGCGATAGCGGAGAAGGCGTATGCAGATGAAGCAAGACAAGAGGCAAAACGACAAATCGAAATCGCCGAGGTCGAGTTTGCAAATGCCAAAATGATACGACAGCAAGCTCAAGCGGAGTTGGAGAAGGCAAGAATCTTGAAGGAAGAGGCTAGCCGGAAAATGAGCTCCACCATTATGGAAATCACTTGCCAAACTTGCCGATTGCACTTTCATATGAGCTCCGCCGTAGCCGAGGAGACCTCACTCGCCATCAGCTACATGTCGTCTGCAACGACAGAAGGTGATGGAGAGTGAAATATATTTAAGGCCTTTTTGGATTGACTAAAGAAAAAAAAAAAAAAGTTCATTCGTGATCGAAATTTTCTTTCTACAACCACATTGTTCCGGACTCTTTAAACAATATCTTACGGATCATATAATTTTTTGAGACGAGACAAGCATTAGGGTTATTAATTTTCGAGGATTTGTGGCACTATTGAAGATGATCGTCTCGTAAATATGACACAAGTTTGAACAATTGAATCAAGATATGGACGTGCATTAGGATTAAAATTGTGTAGGGTTTGGTTTTGTTGTTTGTGTGTATTTGTATTTGTATTTTTTTTTTCCCTTCTTTCTTTTTAGACTCATGATTTTGTTGAATTATTGTATATGTGATGATTATTGCAGTGTCTCGAGGGACGAAAAACTTGAGGTGTTAGATTTTAATAATTTATGTTGGTTTTTAGCTGCGAAGAAAAATCCATTAATTTGAATTCTTCAAAAGTACAATAATAATATAAAAGAATCACTCATTATTGTGTGGGAAGAAGAAACATTTTTTCAGTACTTTTTTTCCATTATTATTTAATGTATTAATAGATCGATGGTGAGAATTTTCATCCCCTTCTCATTTTTTACCACAGTAAAAACCTAGCCAACATGTTCAATATTTTAATAGTAAAAATGGTGAAAGGCCAGACAAATTGGTGAAGGTAAAAGAAAAAAAAAAATCCAATTGGATTGTGAAAAAAATATATAATTTTATGATCTATTTCAATTATGGGTGTGTTTGAAATACATTTTCAAGTTTAACTTAAAAATTAAGTCATTTTAGAAAAAATTGAAGTGTTTGGCAACCCCTTAAAATAGCTTTTGAAATTTTTTATTTTGAAAAACACTTTTCTCCCAAGTCAATTCAAACAGACCTTGTGTTATTAAATTAATCACCAATAGAGTTAATTAAAAACTTTAAAAATATTTCATTTCCACTCCATTCTTTAGTTGGGAAGGTCTAGTACAATCAAATATATAAACATATATATCTTCTTCTTACTTAAATTAGTACTATTTTATGAATATAAATTCAAATATTAGACCATTTAATTTTATTAAGAAATGGAAGAAAAGACAACATATAGTTACATTATATTCATGAACATAACTTCAAAACTTGAGCTATATAAACTCAAACCCTAAGTTAGATTAAGAGATAGGGAAATTAAAAGAGAGAGTTTTTAGATGACGTTTTCTTGAAAGAAATTATTCAAATGGGTCATCATGATATGTGTCTGGTAGTTTTGTATCGTAGTGGACATACAAAATTTGCAATGATCAGTAGCGGACATACAAATTTTTTAATTCATATTCAATGGTTATTAGGAAACATTCACAACGACCTTATTCTTTTTAGATAATCAAGAGTTGAAGCTATGTTCTCCAATAATCAAGAGCACTAAGCGTTCGTTTTTTTAGGGTGTTGAAATGGGAGTGTTAAAATTAAATTGAGGGGGGAGTGAGTGTTTATTCCTAAAGGAATGATGATGGACCCATATATCATAAATAGAGGAAATGAATGAGAGTCTGAAATATATGTAAATAGATATACTACACATATTCATATATGGAGGGTTGAGAGAGAGATATATTTTACTTATTTTGGGGACCATTCTAAGTGTATTAAAAGGAATGAAGCTTTCAAACAAAGAAAAATAAAGGAAAAGGTTCTTGTGACCCTCTCTGTATGTGTATGTGTGATTTTTTTAGATAAAAAAAAAAAATAATGATTTTTTTAAGATCTACCTCAGCCAATTTTATAGAGAAGATTTTAAAAAACAAAAAACAAAAAACGAAAAACAAAAAAAGAAAGAGAAATGTGTGAGGTCGTTTTCAATGCATTTGTGTTCCTTTGTAAAACGTAAATGCTTATTAAAAACCCACCATGTTTTTCAGTGCCACAGTTGCTTTTCCTCATGCTCAGGCACTCGTCTCTCTCACACTTAAGAAAAAAAAAAAAAAATCCAAATGAATCCATGATAACTTGAGAAGTAGAGAGAGAAACAAAAGATTGGAAAAAATATCTTTATAATATTTATTGTTATAAGTTTTGAGTTGAGATTTGAGTTTTTTTTTTCAATTTAGTTCCTAAATTTCAAAATTTTACATTTTAAACATTAATTTTTCATTAAATACTCACTTTCTAATAATTGACGTTAATGTCTATTAATTAATTTAAAAATAATTATGTTGTGAAAATTTAAATTTAAATTTAATAGTGATGAAAAATAATGAAACTTAATTAATTATTTTAAATTTATTAATAAACATTAACACTAAAGACGGAAAACGAGTATTTAGTGAAAATTTGAGGTTAAAAATGTAAAACTTGAATCAAGAAACCAAATTGAAACAAAACTTAATTTTGAAACCAAACTCAATTAACCCTAAATATTTTGTAATATAGGGGCTAAATAGAACTAGACCAAAAAGCATGTTTAAAAAAACATATTTTTTTCCTCATTAAGATAAGATCGGTATTAAAGAAGAATAACACTAACCTACACTATTAATTAAGTCATTTAAGGGACGTTTGACATGTAGGTTCAACATCTAAAGTCCGTGTTTGTGTAGATTGGAAGTAGATTTGGAAGAGTTGGCGCATGGAATTTAATGTTATATTACAAATTTAGTCTCTTGACTTTTATGGTTGTGCGTGGTCTATAAGCTTTAAAAGTATGTAATACATTTTTTTTAACAATATACAAGAAGAAGGGATCAAGGAGTGCACCAAGACATCTCAACTAGGTTGACACCTCATTAGCACCCTTATCATATTCCCACGCCAAAAGTATGTAATGCGTTATTAGAATTTAATTTTGTGTCTAATAGTTTCCAAAATTTTAGAAATATCAAATAAAATTTTAAAAGTTTCAAATTTGTATTTAATGAGTTTCTAATGTATTCAATATTTTAAAATTCGAATCTATTAGATATGACGTTGAATTTTGTGTCCATTAAGATATTAAAATTTTAATTTTGTATGTAACAAATTCGTAAATTTTAAATAATGTTGACTTGATAGAAAATCTTTTTAATTCAGGGACTTATTTCTTTGATACAAAATTGAAAGAAAAGTTATAGTTCAAGAATCCATTAGATACAAAATTAAAAGTTCATACATTAGACTCTTTTAAAAGTTTATAGTTTTATTAGTTAACACAAACTTTAAAGTTCAGGGACTATACTAGTAATTTAACTAAGTTTTTATATTACACTAGAATTAGATAGATGAGAATATTCTACTTATGCTTTTAAGCTTAATTTTCCTAAACTCTAAGGGTTGTCACAATTATAATAGTTGTATTAATTTTAAGCTTTAAAGTTTTATAACCAAATCAATTTGGGGAATGCTTTTCACATATTTTCACTTAACTTTATTTAAAAATCAACTTAGGATCATCTAAATAAAATTATTATTCTCCCAAAATTCTACCAAAGTAGTAAGAACAATTTGTCACTTAATATTTCCTAAATAAGTAGAGAAAAATATAAGAAGACAAGAAGATGAAAAATTATTGCTATCTATTTAATTTTAGCAATTCCCGACAGTATTATATTAATTCATGTATTTTAAAAAAAGTATACATATGTGAAGATTATGCATTAACAGAGAGTCTAAATTGATTCACTCATGAAAATTTAGAGTTTTAATCGATACAATTATTAATTTTGTTGTATTTTAAGTTATACATATATTTAAAAGTTGTTTTCAAATATAGAAAAATGAGTCAAACTATTTACAAATATAGAAAAATTTTACTATCTGTCAGCGATAAACCGCGTGATAGACAACGATAAACAAATATAGCTGCATCATAAAATTAATAAAAGCCTTCTTGCGTAAATAGTGTAATTGTTTGTACTTAAAAGAAATATGAGAAGTTGTGTGTAATTATTGGTTTTTTCTTCTTCTTCATGATTTTAACTACAAGCACAAGTAAAAGGAATATAAGGAAACAACAATAAAAGAAAGGAAGAAAGAGAGAAGAAAAAGGTTTAATTTTTCAGTCTTCTCTTTTGAATTTACTTTGTTGGGACCATATGTCTTTTACCTTTTTCATTTTCACCACATATTAAACTTTCCCTTTACATCATGGTCCTCTAGAATTTTCTTCTTCAGCTTCTTCTTCTTCTTCTTCTTCTTGGACCCTCCATAGCACTAAATTCAAATTTATACTTCTTTTTAATTACAATATTATAATAAATAAACTAATAGTAAAAAAATTTCTTTGTGTTATATGATATGAATGTAAGTTTGTGTGTAGTTATTTGAGGATATGTTTGAAAGTGATTTCGAAATTATTGACACGTCGACAAAACACTTTAAGACATGTCTTTAAATATTATCAAAATCATTTCAGAGTATATTTATCTATTGAATCACGATTTTGAATATATCATTAAAATTGATTTTGAATGAACGTGTTCCATAATGATTTTGTACACAGAAAAAAAATTTAATAATGTTAAAATTACTCTCATATATAATTTTATAGTTTTCTTTATACCTTTTCTTGTCTGCTTTGCACAAAATAAAATGGACTAAGAAAGACTATATTTTGGTTATCTAAAAGTCATATATATAGGGTAGTTAAAGTTAAATATGCTTGAAAATTTTGAAATCAACTTGGAGCTATTAAATGAATGATTTTGGTTCATAAATTCAATAAAAAGGTGAAAGTGACTTTTTTTTTTTTTTTTTTTTTTTAAATTTCATTTAAATTATTCAGTAGAAATTGAAAGGAAAACTAAAAGCTCTAAACTCTGGAAAATATATACCCTTTACCTTTAATCATGAAGGCATTTAATTGTTGGGGCAGTAGCTAGGGTTTAAATTTCCAACTCTTTGGGCTAGGATTTCTCTAATTTAAATGGACTTTTTTACCCTTCCATTGCAAGGAAAAATGAAGGGTAAAAAAAAAAAAATAGAAATAAGAGAAATTATTTATACAAAATAGTAAAAATTTTAAATAGTTGTGATAGATGCGGATATAAGTCTATCAAGGTTCATCAGTGATAGAAATTTAGAAATGATAGAAATCTATCACTGATAGACATTGATAGAAGTCTATCAATGTCTATCGGTATTTTTTTTTGCTATTTTTTGTAAATATTTTGACATTTTTTCTATCGGTGAAAATTTTCCTAAAAAACGAGATTGATTATTTAGAGAGGAAATTAAAAAAATATATGTTTCATTTTTTTTTCAAAGGTTATTGAATTGCAAAAGCAAAAAATTGAAGGATTCAAGATGTAAACAAACAAACCATGAAAGTTATGCTAGAAAAAGGACAAGAAGTCTAATTACACTCACCCAACAAGATCCTAAGTAATACGACTCAAGGAAACAAATCCCAAAAAGAAGAACCTACATAAATTTTTTAGTAAAATCACATCATTAGAACTCCAAGTCAAGTAGAATATTAGAGGAACACACATCAGATCTAACAACCTGATAAACACATGGAGCAAAATAGCACTATGACACAATCACATAAAGGTTTTACGACGACACTTGCCAAAAATGATAGATAACAACACACACATGATATCAAGCAACTCTCCAAATCCTACCGCATATGTGTAGTGACTTACCTACACTAACATGATAGAGCAAGTTAACTTCTGCACTCTATTGAGATATTCAACAGAAGAACTATCGCCCCACAAAGAACATCCTCCGAAAAGGGAAAGTTGGAATTATAGTTACACAACAAAGAAGAAATTGTCATCATTTTAATTTATATAGATTTTTTATTTTCGAAAAAGTTATACTTTACTAATACTTTTGTTTTAGGTACGCCTTTTCAAAGTTGTCTACTAAACTCCAAAAATTAAAAGAGATTTGAAACTATTAACTTTTGAACTAAAAAATAAATGAAAAACAAAAAGCTATTACTTTTCATTAATTTCTAAAAATTTTCTTACATATTTTTTTTTTTTTTTTTTTTTGTAACTAATGAAATAATTATTAGTAAACAAGCATATATATAAAATTTAAAGATAATTAAAATCATACTATGAATCCTTAATTTAATGAGTTTCATGTTAATAAAAAAGGTTTTCATAGATTTGATGTTTGTAATTATGGTGTTTTAGAAATCAATTATTTTGAGGAAGGTTGATTGGGTAGGAGGAAAATCTTCAACCTCATCAATTTTCCATCCTTCTTTTGAGGGAAAATCAATGATGGCTAAAGTAACTTGGAATCATATAAAGCAAAGGACACATTCAATTTTTTCCTCTGCCCCAATATTCACACTAACTTTTCACCATAAATATAATGAATAAGGGTGTTTTATATAAAACCTTTTTTTTTGTTTAATTTCTTTTTTAGTTGAACAATATATGACGATATATTTCTATTATTTCTAGTCAAAGGAGTATAGTTCAATTATCATAAATTGCGTATCATTGATCAAAAGATGTAAAATTTAAATCTTTCTTTAAGTATAATAAAGATGAGAAATTCGAACCACGAACTTTTTTATTATTAACACGTACTATTTATACTAGTTGAGTTATGTTCGCTTTAACTCAAAGGTTCGAATCTTCACTCCATACTGAACTTAAAAGAAAAAAAACGATATGGTATAAAATTAAAATCATTAAAATTTAGTACTGAAATGACGATTTAATCCCTTTTAGTAATGTGCACACACACATACATAACAAAGATATACGTGTTTGAATCACTTCAAACTGTTACTTATATGAATAATGATATTATATAAACAATTTTAAACTTTTAGGTATGAATAATTAAATAATTTAGTATGAAATTTTATTTTATTTCATTTTAAACGTTAAAGAATTTTTTAGAAGAAATTAACCATTTAAATGAGAATTCATAATAGAGAATTAAGAATTTGATTGAAATTTTTTTTTTCAAAAAGCATTTCATTTATATTTTCTAAGATGATTAAATGGAAGAAAATTTTTTACGGGGAACCTGAACCCCGCAAATTTTTCAGGGAGAATCCCCACAAAATTAAAATGAATTTTTTTTTGTAGAAATGAGGAATGAAATAAGGGGCAGGTATGGGACGAGAAGTCATCTCGACCCCGTGGACATCTCTATACCCATTAGAATTCCTTGTTTATTTGTTTACTTTCGAAAAAAAATTCAATCTTTGCCTCTAAACATTGTCACGATATATAAATTGATTACACCCTAAATTTTAAATTTCATCAAATTATAATTTTTTTAGTTCAATATATGGGAGGTGAAAGATTCAAACTTCTAACCTATTGGTTGAGGCCGATGTATATAGTTGATGAATTATGCTTATGTTGGAGATCAAATTGAATCTAGACTAGTTAAAAGTTGCAATTTCTACCCTCTATTTACTTTTTCACTTAATCATCTATTAATTGTAACAAGAATAAATGTTACTCATAAATTTCAATAATATCAAAATTTGCAAAAATTTAAGTTTAATTAGTTCAATGAATTATTGAATAACTTTTCCAAAACTAAAAAAATTAGCTCTAGTGTCATTTTTCTTTGAAATCTTATCAATTTTGTACAATACATATCTCCATAATTTATTAAAAACATATTGAAATACTTTTTAATGAATTTTTAAATTAACTCTAAGGTTAAAATTAAAATTGCAACACTTATCTAAATTTAGAGTACAATGTGATAAAATTAAGAGTTTTTTTTTTCTTTTTCAAAAAAGTTTAATTAACATTTTCTTCTCTTTTCTTTGATTTTTTAAAATTAAGATTATTACACAAAAATCATTTCTATACAATAAATTTTATAAATGTCTTAAAATTTGAATTATTTCATTAAGATATTTTAGCTATAATTTTGGACTAAATTAACATTTTCATTTTAATTTTAGAAAATTTATAATATTAATTTGTTTTCTTGTTTACATAATTTTAATTTTTGACTTTATAAAATGATATTTATAAATTTTTGTTTGCATTCACTTGATTCAAGTTTTTTCATAATTATATTCCCTTGAGAGGAGGTTTTGTTTCTTTCACAATTTGTACAATTAATTAAAAATTTTCATTATTTTTTACAAATTTCAGATTTTGATTTCAAATTCAGAATCTCCAATTTTGGTGGAAGTCTATCAGCGATAGAAGTCTATCACTGATAGACTTTGCTATATTTTACAATTTTTTAAAAATGTTGCTATACACTTGATTATTATCTCTAAAATTGTTATTCAATACAATTGTCCTAAGGTCTTCTATATAGAAAACCCGCTCTCGTGGTTTTAAAAGGTATTTAGTCTCTAGATTTTAGACTTAATTTAGACTTAGCTTGGGATTCTTGTAGGTTTTAAAATAATTGTTGATAGGTGTGCTTTTTAAAAAATCAGTGAGAAGAAGTAAAATAATTTTGGTAAATTTTAATTTTAAATTAGAAAATACTAGTTACATTATTTGGTAAATTAATAGTAAATTTGTATAATTTATTTATATAAACCAAATTAGATTATCATTTCAATTATTTTTATATTCATATTTAATTTATAATTTATTATAATATAATTATTTGAAAATTTATATAATTTGAATTGCAACTAAACTTGTTTAATCTAAAGTTTTTTATGAAAGATTTTTTTTTTTCAAAAAAATAATTTTATAAGAAATTGAACCAATTTAAAATTTGGAATAGATGTGAGAAAAATAAATGAATATGAAATGATAAATTTGAGATGGGTAAGGAAAGATACCAAATTTTTAGTAAAGCTAAAATCTAAAAGTTATATTTAATAACTTTTGCACGTTAAAACAAATTTGAAAGTGATTTTGAATAGATTAATAAATAATTTATTTAATCAAACAACATAGATGGTTAAAACTTTCATATAATGGCTTTTTACGATTGCAAAAGCATTTCAAATGCAACCTTAATTTACTTCCTTCCATTTTAAAATTTAGCAGTCTATTATTTAGGCTAGGTAAAAGTAATGGAAAGCATTTGGATTATTGGTTTGAGGAAAATATTTGTAAGGTTGAAACTAAAATTTCAAAAAAATATTACATATTTTAATAATATACTAATTCCCATTTTGAAGTGCAACCCAAAATACTTTTTAACATTTGAATCTCTATCCTTCCAAAATGCAGATGGACTTCATTGTGGTCCAACACAATTTGCTTTTGAGAGCCCAATCTCTATCTATTAAGAAGGCCTTTATGTAGACAGTTTACAATCTCTAGGAGCCCACCATTCACATGCCTTTGATTTTGTTTTGTTTTTCTATTTCTGTTTTTGGTTGATAATCATAACACAAGACCAAGAGTGAATGTGTAGAAAGTTATCAAAAGGACTGTTTTTTTTCTTCAATTCAATTATGGGTGGGATTATTCAAATCTTGTTCAACTCTTTGCATTGTGTTTCCTTAGACAAGCATTGTGTTTTTGCTGAGAAATTGGCAGCAGTTTTAAGAGTTGAGAAATGAAAAAAAAAGCTACTAGTGGATTCTCTCAGTTCAACTGTTTTTCCTTTGAAGATTACTGAATTTTCTGTTTAATGATCTTAGCTTATTGGGTTTTTGGCCTGACTTTATATGAAGAATATTCTTGGTTCAAACTTCTAGCTAAAGCTGCTACAATGTTACTGATCACCTTCTGTTTGATGAAATGCCTAGCTCAGTACCACGCATCTTTTTCATGTCTGAAAGTTTTTTAATCTTATCTTTGTTATGAAACTGTAATATAACTTTTTTTTTTCCCTATCAATAATGGAGATAATGGATGTAGCAAAAGAAGAATAGAATACAAGTAACTCTTCACAGCTGAAAAACAAATGTTACAAAGCTCATCTTGGTAAAGGCTAGATCAGATTTAGTAAACAAAAAACCTGATTCAAGCACTGTTGCTGCTTCCATTGGTTGATCCCGGCATCAACGCTCGCAGCAGGGTCACCACCTGCAACATGTTAGGCCTTTTGGAAGGAAACTCTTCTACACACTGAAGAGTTATCTCCAAATATCTAATCATTTCTTTAACCTCTTCTGCTTCTGATTCATCACTTGTTTTGGTTACTGACAGCAACTCTGGAT
The DNA here is from genome assembly GCA_002890555.2 of Lagenaria siceraria. Classification (NCBI taxonomy): domain Eukaryota; kingdom Viridiplantae; phylum Streptophyta; class Magnoliopsida; order Cucurbitales; family Cucurbitaceae; genus Lagenaria; species Lagenaria siceraria. The sequence goes on from CM016488.1 coordinate 7,977,108, forward strand.
CAATCACTTCCATTTGTTTTCCATCATTCACTTTCATTTTGACCCATCCGACCAAGTTGGTGTCCCCAAAATCCTCCTTATCGGTTGGTCGTTTCCCTGTCAAGAGTTCTAAGAGGACGACACCGAACGAATAGACGTCGCCTTTTGCTGTGCACCTGAAGCTTTGGTAGTACTCAGGAGGGACATAACCAGGAGTGCCTGCAAGTGTGCTTACACTCAGATGGGTGTCAAGAGCACTTATCAGCCTTGCCATTCCGAAATCTGAAACTCTTGCTTCTAAATCATGGTCCAGGAGTACATTGCTGGATTTCATGTCTCTGTGTATTATGTGTGGAATGCAGTTGTGGTGTAGGAAACAAAGTCCTTTAGCAGCACCTCTGGCAATCTTTTTCCTTTCATCCCATGTTAGAATTCTTCGATCTTGCATCTTTGCTCTTCCGTGAAGCATCTCTTCTAGGCTACCAAACTCCATAAACTCATACACTAGAAGCCTCTCCTCACCTATTTTGCAGTAACCCAGAAGAGGTACTAAGTTTCCATGTTTGATCTTTCCTAAAGTTTCCATCTCCGCCATGAATTCACGATCTCCCTGGCAACTAAGACGTATCAGTTTCTTGATTGCAACACTTGATCCATCCTTTAGTGTTGCTTTAAACACTTCACCGAACCCGCCACTCCCTATGAGACTTTCTGCTGAGAAGCCATTAGTAGCTTCAATCAGTTGGGAGAACTTGAGCTTCCTTAGTTGTCTTTGGAAAGTTGCCACATTGATACTCAGGGGCTCTTTCTCTTTGTCAATTTTCCATGTAGTAGGGGCATGTATTGCTTGTAAACTATTAAGCATCTTCACTTCCTCTGCTTCTTTTCGTCTTGCACGCATGGCAATGGCCCATACAATCAAAATGCAGACACAGGCAATGGAAATAAGAACACCTAAAACAATACTGTTAACCCATGACCCTACTTCTGGCTTTGTTCTTCCTTTGCCAGCATCTACAGTAGGACTTGTCTGCGGCTGGTCATCACTCTGGCATTCAGGCAAGGGAACTCCACAGAGTCCTGGATTGTTTGCATACTGACTTGCAGGCAGTGTACTGAGCTGTCCCCTTGATGGAATTCGCCCTGTTAGTTCATTGTAAGATAGATCAATTTGCACTAAGAATGATAAGTTTGAGAATGAATCTGGAATTTGACCCTGCAGTCTGTTATGTGATGCATCAAACACTCCTAAGTTCTTTAGGCGGCCAAAGGATGCTGGAATCTCGCCAGAAAGTTGATTGTGCGATAATTCGAGAACCTGCAAAGCAACCATATCTCCAAACTCTTCTGGTATTCTCCCACGAAGCTCATTGTAAGAAAGATCCAAGTACTCCAAAGTTTGGTACTTTGTAAACAGACTGAGGACCGGACCAGAGTACAGTCTAGTGAAATCACAGGTCTTTAATGTTGGTTCCTGCTGTAGTCTTTCAGGTCTGATTCCAGCAAACTCTAACAAACCCCCAACTCCTTTACACGAATTCCCAACATTTCGGACGAACACTAGAGTGTTTCCAGAAAGAATCCCATTCAATGATTTGGCTCCAAGCTGCCTCCCAAGTCTAGGTGGGATTTCTCCTGTAAGCTTGTTGCTGTTCAAATCCAACCAAACCAAAGTGCTGCAGTTTGCCAACTCCGGCGGTATCTGACCACTCAAGCTATTGTTCCCGAGTTGCAGCACAGCCAGCCTTGACAAAAGACCAAACTCTTTTGGGACCTCACCAGTGAGTTCATTACTCGTGAGTGAAACCCATTCAAGGTTGCTACAACTGAATAATTCAGTGGGGATTTCGCCACTTAAACGATTGTTATTTAGTATAACATCCTTCAAGCTTCTACACTTCCCCAATTCTGGTGGGATTTTCCCTTCTAAGCTATTAAACCATGCTATCAGCTGTTCAAGATTCTGAAGCCTTCCAAGCTCTGCAGGTATGGATCCATTCAGATAGTTTAAACTAAAATCAATTGTCTTTAACTGTGAACACAGTGAGAGTTCAGGTGGGATTCCTCCTATGATGAGATTGTCTGGCATTTTCAGTTCCTGGAGTGACTCAGCACCTGGGCATATACCTGGTGGGATCAAACCAGAAATTCTATTGGAACTTAAGTCTACAAGCTGAAGTTTCTTGCAGTGAGATATGGATGAAGGCAATGGTCCAGAGATTACATTATTACTCAATAGCAAGCTCTGTAAAGAGACAAGATTCTTGAAGATGGAATCTGGTAAAGGACCAGACATGTTGTTGTTTGAAAGATCCAGAATTTGTAGCCAAGAGCAAGCAGAGAAGGAAGCAGGAATTACACCAGAAATATTGTTGTAACAAAGCTTTAGTTCTTGAAGGGAATTGCAGGCATTTCTCCAATCAGAAGGAAGCCAACCAGTGAGCTGATTATGAGATATATCGACCCTCTGTAAACTACTGAGTTCCCCTAAAGATCTTGGGATTTCCCCACTGAGAAAATTGTATGACAAACCAAGTGTTTGCAGATTCGTGCAGTTTGAAATGGAACTTGGAATCGAACCGACGATTCGATTTGCCGAAAGTTCAACCCGCAACAAAGAGTTGCAAGAATTCTCATTAATTCTCAACCCTGAGATCGACCCAGTTAGATTATTGTAAGAGAGATCAAGATCTTGAAGCTTATTAGCATTCAACAGAAGATTTTCAGGCAGATAGCCTGTGAAATTGTTGAATGAAAGATCCACAAACACAAGGTTTGGACACTTTGAGAAAAGATTCTCAGGCACACTACCTACAACTTTGGCAAGAGAGAGCTCAAGTTGCTGCAAATTATAAGGAAGCTGAAGCAAAGTAGTTGAGTTTATAGCGAAAGAATTTGTAGACAAATTCAAAGCCATCAACATATCCATAGAAGACAGAGGATCAAAATAAACATTCCCTGCAAGATTACAGCCACTCAGATCAACAGAAACCACTCGTTTAGATTGACATGAAATTCCATACCACGAACATGGATTGTTTTCAAGCTTCCAACTGGACAACACTCCATTTGGGTCCTTGTCAATCAAATCCTTGAACTTAAGAAGAGCTGCAGCATCAGTTTTTATTGAAGTCACAACCTCTTGTTCTGCTGAAGAAGCCAAAGCAAATAAGATAAAGATCACTGGCAAAGAAAGAGGAAGAAGAGAAAGCTGAAAGATGTTTCTTTCCATTGGATGAAGAAGTAAAATGTTTCTTTTCTTCTGTGGAAAACTCAACAAAGAGCTGAGAAACACTGTTGCAGAAAGGAAGAAGGAAGAAGGATAAAAGTTAAGGGTAGTAGTGAAGATTTAGAAAAATATGTTGTGTGGTGAGCATGATGAGAAGGAGAGGGGAAGCTTTTAGAAAAAAGAAGCAAGCTGTTTGCTTTAGTCATTTATGTGTGAGTTTTTGCAAAATGTAAAGGAGGGAAAAGTGGAAATGGAATATAAAAAAGAAGGGAAAGAACTGAGAAGGAAGTTGGTGACTGAAATTGTCCTGATACGACTTCTGTAGTACAAATGAAAACCGTATCCTATATGAAGGAAATATGTAGAGAAAGACAGAAAGAAAAGAGTTGATTTTACTTTTGGTCAAAAGAAATAGGACCCACCCACCCCCACAGACAAAGGGTCTATCTTAAATTCTTAATCTTAGGATCGGCGCCTGCTTTAAAAGACACAGTTGTTTTTGCAATAAAAGAGACACAAATAAACGAGTGGATGATCCAAGATGTCAATTTTGTGTCAGTAAGGCGTGACTGTTAGAAGGGAATGTTTGAAAAAATGTCAAAGAAAGGGAATTTGGGACAGTAAAAGAATTGACTGTTGAGTCGTATGAGGTAGAAAACTCTAAGGAAGGAATTTACCTGCCTATTCCGACCTGGAAGAACAGGCGATCTGACAGGGAGATTTTAAAATTGCAGATTTTGAAATTGCAGGGGCTTAGTTCAATCAAGCCTCTGAGTATTGTTGGCATATTGCATACTGCAAATTACTCTGTAATATTATAGTATCAAAGATTAAAAATTGATGTATTTGTAGGGAAGTCCTTAGAGTCATCTGATATTCATATTGAGCCCACAAAAGCCTATGCCCCTAAGCCTACTTCATATCATCACAGTAGGCTCAGTGACCTCTTTTCTGTTTTATTTTAAATCTTGAAAAAGGATGGGAAGAAAAAGAAAAGGAAACAATGGGGTTTAAAGAAGAAGATGGTGGTGCAGTGTGGGCCCCAAATGCTGAAAATTTGGGAGAATCAATGATACAGTTCAATTGGTGAAAAAAATTCTCCCTAAAAAGAAAAATTATATATATAAAAAAAAAGTAGAGTAGAGAAATGACATTAAAAAGAAAACAAATGAAGAAAAGGATCATAGAGTAAACAAATGAAAGGCCCCACCAAGGAACAACATGAATGCAGTCAGTGGTAATGGTATGGGGCTGGTAATGATGCTTTCAATTGGTCCCTTGGCTTTTTTTTCCCATTCTTTTCCCTTCAAGAGCAATTCACTTCTAACTCTGAAAATTTGCCATATTTCACCATTTCCTCATAATGCATTAATATGGGTGCATTTTTTGTACTTCTTCCAACCATTAGAGACTCAAAAGATTAAATTAACGCTGCTCTTATTCTTTTCAAAGTTGCAATGGTTAATGTTTCAGAATTATCTTTACATACTCTAAAATCAAGCACTATAACTTTAAGGGTACGTATTAGATATTATATTAAATTTGCTTTTACCTATTAACTTAAGCTTTTAGTTCAATCGGTGATTTAAGATGGTATCAGAGCAAGTTGCTTCAGACACATTGTGAACATGTGACGAATAATCTCTATGATTACTTTAAAACTCTCTCCCTAGAAATTTCCTCTGTTCTTTCAAGAGATTTTAACATTTTCTTGCGCAATCACACGCTTCCGTCGGGATTCAGTTCCTTTCAGTTGTTTTCTCTCCAATTAATATTTATTTCCACTTGTTTGGCTCTGCGTTCACCTATCAGCTTAAGCTTTTGGGTCAATCGGTGATTTAAGAGTATGAATGCATCTAATTTCATAATAGACATGAATGAGCAAATAAAGTTGAGAAAGGCAATTATATGGTTGATGATAATAGAAGTTGTAGGGCAATGGTCCTAGGCAAGGGCAGAATGACTTCCTCTTGATTTGATTCTTCAAATGGGCATTGAAAAAAAGAAAATAACATAATAGTTTGTGTAAATGTTGACTTGTGGTTAAAGAGGTAAAATAAGAGAGAAGGAAGAGGGGGTGATGATAATGGTGATTGGGATTTTGACCATATATGGAACAGAGTGGTAGAAATGGGTAATTATTAGATATAAGATCTCAGTATCAAAGATGAAGATGGTGGCCCTTTTAATAATCATTTTGGCTTTGGGTCCATAATTACGACTTTTTATTTCCTTTTATTTGGGGATACAAATTACAAACTGGATGCCATTACACACATATATAATATATATAATATATGTTCACATAGTATGTGAAAGGAGACTTTATTTCCAAAAGGAAAAAAAAAATAGTACGTTTATTAATTAATAATTTCTTTATTTTGGGTCATTTCTTTTTAATTCTAATTTATCCCTATTTTTTTTTTTTTTTACAGTGGAGTGAAAAAATGAACATTTGATCTCGAAGTTGATAACAAGTTTATTATAGTTGAGTTATGCTCGTGTTGGCTAATTTATCCTTATTTTAGATACTTGAATTTTTTTTAAAAAAAAAAATTAAATTACAAGTTTAGTTTTTGAACTTTCAACTTTATATCTAATAAGTCTTTTTTTTAATAAAAAAAAAAATTGATATGTGTATGAACTTTAAAAATGTCTAAATATTTTTTCAGCTAATTTCATATTTTTATCTAATAAGTTCTTGACATATTCTAATTTCTAAAAATTAAATTAAATTAGATATAAGATTGTAATTTATGTCTAATTGAACTCTAAAACTAATTTTAATTTAGTGTCTAGTAGATCCGTGAATTTTAAAAATGCGTCAAAGAATTACTTGACAAAAAATTAAAATTTTAGAGAAATGACATTCAGAATAACAAAATGAATTTGAGATTGTTACTCGGTTTTAAATTTAATACATGAAAATAAACTTGATTTTATTGATTTTCAAAAGTGTTACCATCTTTTATGTATAATATTTGATATTATAAGGGTTTTTTAGCTTGATTAAGTCTAACTTATTAGTTTTTTTTTTCCGAGAAAGTCTAACTTATTAGTTAGTATTACACAATTCTCCGATTTATTTTAATTATGAAAAAGACAATAATTTCACCCTTTATTCAAGTTGATAGGATTTCTCTTAAAAAAAAAAAAAAGTTGATATGATTTAATTCTAAATTTTACGTAAATAATTAAAACAATCAATCTTATCTTATGTAGTAAAGGATAGTAAATGGTGAAGTTGTCATAAACCAAATTCCATGAATGAGAACCAATTAAGAAAAATAATTTGATGTCAAAAAAAGAAAAGAACAATAATTTGAAAAGAAAGTTTTTTTAAGAAGAATTATTGGGTAATTAGCATATTCTTATTTAGCTTATTGTTAATTTGCTAGCCTTTTAGTATTAATTAGTTAATTGTCGTAGTTTTTAGTAAATAATAATTTTTTATTATGGAACTTTCGAAATTTTATTTGAATTAGAATATTGGCCTAATACAATGAACTTACCCTAATATTTTTAACTTGTTGCATCAATTCACCTGCTGCATTAATTTTGAATTTGAAAGTAAAATGTGATTAACTTACAGAAGAAAAAAAAAACACAAAAAGAAAGAAAAGGTAACGGCGGCTAATAGTAAATGACACCATTAAAAATCTAAGCAAAAGTGATTTCTTTATATATAACCATAAAATAAAAAGCCATTATTTTGGGAAGAAAGGACTAAAGAGAATTGAATTGAGAACCAAGAAAATATAATATCATTTCATTTTGCCCTTAAAAAAAAGAGAGAGAAAAACATAATGGATTTGGATAAGATATGTCTTCTAATTTTTGGGGACTCCAAGGTTTTCCCAAACAAACCATCACGCCGTTAGATTTCCAACACGTGGCAGTGTTGAAAAAGGATGATTTATCAGACGGTGGTGATGATCTAGTTCTAGCCTGACAATTTCTTTTTTTGGGAAATTTGAGTCTTTTAATGCCATTAATTTTTTTTTCTTTTTTTGAAAAAAAAAAGATGGTAGAAAAGAAATAAGAGAAGGGAAATGTTGTCGTCAATGGCACGCTAAGGTCCAATTCTGATTTGATTTGTTTTTTTTTTTTTTAGAAATTTCTGATGTGATTTTTACACAGAATCCAAATGATTGGTGATGATCCCTATATCCAAACACTCCTTTTTATTTTTATTTTGCTTTCTAAAATTAAATAATATATATATATATATATATATATATATATATATATATATATCTTTTCATTAATTTTTATTTGGTCCAAATTTTAAAGGTTGCACTTTTTTATCTTTAAATTTTGAGTTTTTTTTAATCCTTTTCGAAGGGTTACATTTTAACTTTTATTTTTTTACTTTTGTTTTCATTATGTGACAAACAATTTAATTGTAAAAATATAGTATTTTGAAATTTGGAGATCTAAATAAAAATTAAACTCAAAATTTAATAGTAAAAATGTAATATTTTAAATGGGAATCAAACTGAAATTTAGAAATTAAAATAAATATTTTTCTTCCATCAATAAATACGAAATGGAAGAACGAAGGGGGACTTTCCAAATGATGAAAGTGTTTCTTTTGAACTGCACGTCTATGAATTTGACTCTAAAGTGGGTGGTTCATTTAATAATTAGGTAATTTGAATTTCATTTAAGGCTTTGCAATTGTAGATAATTTTGTTCTTAAATGATAATGCTGCTAAAATTATTATTAAAAAAATAGAGAAAATATCAATTTATACCTTGTAAATTGTATTAAATAATATGTGAAATCAATTTAGTCTTGCTATTTTCACTCGATGTTATTTAGGTTAACTCAAAATTACCTAAATAATAAGAAAATTTATCATATATTCTTTATCAATAAAATAGAGAGAAGAAAAAGGGAAGGGAGAAACTAGCAAAAACAAAACTTGAGATATATTATTCTATTTTTTTAAAAAAAAAAGAAATGAATTTTGAAAACATTATTAAAAAAAATAGATAATAAAATAAATGAATTTAGAAGTGAAAGACGGTTTATAAACTTAATTTTTAAAAACAAAAAATAGAAAATATCAATTAGTTATCAAAGAATGTTGGATTTTAGCAAAATATTAGAAGAGAAGTTGTCCCACATCTGAAAGGTTCAAGGAAGTAATGGAAAGGAGCCTATACCTTTGGTCTCTAATCATCCCAATTTGAAGCACTTTAAGCTGATATACTAGCTCAGTTGTGTGATGGTATAATGCTTTAATTTGAGAAAGTGCTCTAGTAATTGGGGTTGGGGAGAGATTTTTGTATGATTGCAATAATTTTTCACATAGTAAAAAAAAAATTCTAGTCCATGGTTTTTTCTTCGGTGAAGTTTTTCCATGTTAATTCTTGTGTTCTCAATTTTATTGTTTTCTTTTCAAATTTTCTGTTATTTTATGTTTATTCCAGTGGTAGTAGATGGAGGTTTTTTCCCCGAATAAATGGTATCAGAGCTTTAGGTCCATAGTTTCTTGAATTTTTTAGTATGCTCTGTTGAAGGATCAACTTTGGTTTCTGGCAAGTGCAAGTCAATAATGTGTTTGATACAATATGAGAATTACTAAAGGTCTTGAAGGGAAGAACAAGCAATGACACTTCTAAAGAGTTAAGCGATGATGGTGGTGCAAGAGGGTCCATTGGCGATTCCAATAAAGGTTCTAAGTAGTCTAACATGAGTGATCAAGATTGGGAGGAAATGGATTTGAGAGCTGCGAGTGCAATCGTGCTAAATTTGACCAAGAATATTCTTGCAAATGTGCATGGATTTTCAACAGCCAAAGAGTTTTGGGAGAAGCTTGAAGCCATGTATCATGCAAAAAGCATCTTAAATCTATTAAACTTGAATTAGCAGTTTCACATGTTGTGGGTGGTGGAAGGTACGAAAATCTTAGATCATCTGGGTATTCTAAATGTGAGACTAGAGTGAAGATAGATGATGAAGATAAGGCACTCGACTCACATCTTGTCACTTCCCTCTTCTTATAAACACATGAAGCCAATCTTGATGTACGGGAAGAAAAATTTAGATTTTGTTGAGGCTACTAGTAAACTTTTGTTAGAGGAAAGAAGACTGAAGAGTGAAGGACATACTTCAAAGGAGGATTTAGTACTAGTAGCTAGCAATTGGAAGAACAAGAAAGAGTTTATGCAGAAAAGGGTTGCTAAGAATGTGGGTAATCTGGTCACATGAAAAAGGATTGTCCAACTCCTAATGGGGTAGGTTCATTAAAGAGCTCTAAGTCGGATGCTAACGTCGTCTCCATCATCACTGAATATGGCGATTCATACTTATGAAGAAAGACAATATTCATCTAGCTCATGGTATATATGCTTTACCATGATAGAGGATGTGATGTTAGCGGTTCTACCAAGTTTGCACACGGGCATTGACTTGGCGGTTATGCAACGTATGTGGTGGAAGTTGTGTCGATAGTTGAAAAACATCCAAGTAAGCCAAGTAAGTAGAAGTTGCACCATAAATTTCAGCAAGGTTTATCGACATGTGATGAAAAAGAAAATTTTTTGGAAGGTGGTATTCCAAGTGGTTAACTATTTATGGTAGAGTGAGTTATAATTCTTTGAGTTGAAAATTATGATTTGTCGGTGAAGACAATGGATGCACCAGAAGTTATGGCTTCTTTAAATATATTGTCAAGATAGAATTTGTTGGGTTTTGGCAAAATATTAGAACATTGAAAGGTTCAAAGAAATGGTAGGCTCCAAGCATTTTATAAAAGAAGCTTATGTCTTTGGTTTCTAGTCATCCCAACCTAGAGCACTTTAAGTTTGGTATACTAACTCAGTTGCATGTGTGGTATAATGTTTTGAGAGAGTGCTCTTGTAATTGAGACTAGGATGAGATTTCTATATGATTCTAATAATTTTTCCCATAGTGAAATTTTTCTGGTCTGTGCTTTTTTTTTTTTTTTTCCAGTTTGAAGTTTTTTCACGTTAATTCTCGTGTTCCCAATTTTATTGTTTTCTTCTCATTCTCTGTTGTTTTTCTACTTCTTCATGTAGTAATAGTGAGAGATTTCTCCCAACAAACAAGACCTAAACTTTACCTAATTTTAACTTTAGTAGCAACAAAGAAGGAAGGAAGGAAGGAAGGAAGGAAGGAAAGAAAAAAAAAAAAAAAAAAATAAGGACAATCAATATCCTTAAATTTGTCTTAATATCAAATAATAACACAAAAATTAACATTTTCAATTTTCCTCATTAATTTTTAAAATTGAAATATGATATATGTATAAATATTGTTTATAGATATATATAGTTTTAACATATCTATCAAAATCTACAAGTAGAATAGTGGCAGTGGCAGGAGGGCACGCTGTGATACTAAGGTGGGTTTGAATCCTTGTTTTTCACTTTAAAATTGAATTTTGTGATCTACTGCGTGTTTAAAAGAAGAAAAAACAAGTAGGTTGTTCCCATGATATTAAATTTTGATTGATATGTCGATATCTTCATCGATATTAAAACATTTTCATGAGTTTTATATTGATATGAGGGGTGAATCGATATTTTCTTTATATAATAGAAAATTCACGAAGCACAAAAAATAAAACATCAAATTGCTACTAATATAAATAATAGATATGTTTACATATTTGAAAATAATAAATTATTTATTTACTAATTTAATTTAATTGTCAAAATTTTTTGTTTTTATAATTTTCCAGAAATATCCTTCGAAACTGATATTTCCATAGAAATTTTCGTAAAATTAAGACCTCGATATTTCCATCGACATCGATATTTTAAACATTTGTTGTTTGTAGGATTTTTTATTCAACCTAATTTTTCACTCTCAACAATATTCTCTCAACAACATTCTATTGAAAATATATCATTCACTTTTTTTTTCTTTTATGTAATTTTCATATTCACACTGCTTATATATATATTTATTTTACTTAAGTTTTAACCGGATATACATATTATACCTTTCACGAGTAAGTTTCAAATTTTTTTCAATTTTTTTCAATTTTTTTTTGTGAGAAGACTTTTTTTATACTTTTAAATCTATGTAATAAATTATAATACTTTTGTTGTTAACACTTTCTAGAATTACCTCTAAATCAACATGTATTAAATTAATTAATTTAATTATGAAGCTATAAATACTTTTTTGGGATGTTTTCAAATATAGAAAATAAACAAAACTATTTACAAATACAGAAAATTTTTACATTCTATCAGTGATAGACCACGATAGAATTCTATCGCTTTCTATCGCTCAAGCAAATAAATTCTATCGCTCAAGCAAATAAATTCTATCGCTTGAGCGATAGAAAGCGATAGAATTCTATCGAGATCTATCACTGATAGACAGTAAAATTTTTCTATATTTGTAAATAGTTTGATATTTTTTTTCTATTAATTTTTCTACTTTTTTTAATACATTTTTTTTATAGTTTTTTAATTACATAGTGCTCCTATATAAAATTCTTGTATCTGCCACTATTTATAATGCCAATCATATAAATTAATTGGCGTGTTTGATTATGTAAATGACTTTAACGATCTCATCTGAGATGAAATAAATATTGTAAACGATTTATTCTCTTTTATAGTTGTAAATAATATCATAATATGTTTTGGAACAATTTTAACGTGCATGATTTTTTAAAATCAAATTTAAATGTTTAAGAGTAAAAATAAAACTTTTTAAAAATGTAGAGACATAATTGAAATCTACCTCGACTTCTTGTATTTGTTCCATTTGGTAATAGTTTTGTTTCAATTTTTCGATTAAGATTTCTACTTTTTTTAAGAAACATTTGAACTTAAAATAAAGGTTATCTAACACATGACAACACTTGTTAACGATGTTACAACAATTCCAAGAACATTAAAGATAAACGCAGAAAAACTAAAGCCAGAAGAGAACGCAGAATTTGGTAACCCAGTTCTTGCAATACTACCTACGTTTAGGGGCAGTGTGCCCGTTGGAAGATATTTTCACTAATATAAAGTCAAGCAATTACAACGATATACTTATCTGTAAATAAACGGCAATTACAGTGACACTTGAATAGCTGGCCAAGTTAGAGAAAGATCACTTAGGGTCCCCATAAGTGTTTGATTCCCTCTCAACTTCGATCTTTTCACCTTCAAATGAAAATCATTCCATTTGATGAACTTAGGCTCCCCTAAGGTCGAGAATCCTTTTTTAAGTTGTAGTAGAAGGATTCGACAAAGTCTAGAGCAACACTCAAGATCTACAGTAGCAATACTCTTTCACAATCCCAATGATTGACACATTTGTGGTCTTTAGCAAACACACAAGACAAAGCGGCTCCGATATTCTTCAAAACGATCAACCTTAAAATTGAACAAACCACAATATATATGGGTAGCTTTGAGAATATCTCCAAGGAAAAAAAAAACCATCTCTGCATGTAAAAAGGCAGCAGACCACGAGATCTTTAATAATCCCACGACAGATAAGGAAAGAAAATATTTTGTAGATTTTCTTGTCTATCATGTGACAATGTCTTTGACAATATCACAACATATTGCAAGACATGTCGCAGAGGACGGAAAAGTACACCAGCAAATATGCACTACACAAATCAACATATAAGAAACCAATCTCAAAGCATAAATAATATGACATGATACATGTTACAAAAACATGTTATTCAAGTTTTTATCTCTAATAAAACCAATCAATCATACTACAAAATAAACTCTCTAATAGAGTTCATAGTTAAATTTTAAAAATAAAAACAAATTTTTGGAAACTTCTATTTTTAAATTTTCAAATTTGATTTAATCAAAGGTAGTTTACAAAATAAAATATAAGAATTGGAGGTAAAAATAATATTTATAAAGTTAATTTTCAAAACCTAAATGGTTATCGAGATTTTAACTAAAAAAAAAAAAAAAGGTCAGAATCCGCTCATGGTTGGATGGGTGAAAATTGGGGACATATTAGTAATTTTTAGTGAATTTATATTTACAAGAAAATTTTCAATATAACTTTCGGTTAAATTTAATTATTGGGGTTATATTAGTAATAATTGTGAAAGAACTTTTAAGATTAAGATAAGCCCGTGAGTATTGGTGAGTTGAAATTAATGAAATAAGTTGGTAAAGAGTATCAAATTAAAAGTTGACGAATTTGAAGCCGACAAATTAATAATCTAACTCTCTACCAAATATTAAAATCTTTTTTTTTTCTTGAGAAAAAAATATTAAGAATATTAAATTTAGTGTGATTTTTCCCTTACATTAGATTCATATATAATTAAAAAGGTGAAAAGAAAATTGCATGCTTTTTCATCATGACTTTCTCCACCATCCATACCCCACATACCTCCAAATTTAAATTACACAAATCTTCAAACGATTCAGTTTTTCTTTCATAAGCAAGCATTAATAAAATAATAAATAAATAAAATACTTTAATATCAACTTCACTAAAAGAAAATTATGGATTTCATAGACTAATATCTAAACAATTGATAAAAAAAAAAAAAAAAAAAAAAAAAAAAAAAAAAATTATTCACATGTAGTATATAGGGTATTTGCATACATAATATTTTAAGAATCAAATGTTATAAAAATATTAAATAATGCTATTCTATATTTATATAGAAAGTGTAAACAATGAATCAATAGAATTATTATACTAGTCTAATTTTTTTTATTATTTATGAGTCTATAGGCCAACTTGCGCGCACCTCAACTAATCATATAGGACTGCCTAGCCCTATAATATTTGGGTGTCAAAGAGCTCGTAAGATATTAAATCTTAGGTAGGTGATCACCATAGATTGAATCCATGACCTCTTAATCTTTTGTCAATGTCATGCCTCCTATTTACTAGTAGCCTAATGTTAATCTATATTTAATTAGCTAGATCTTACTTATTTCTTAGTTTTGATTAGTTTATCAGTAAACTATTAATTAATTAATTTGACTTTTTTTTAACAAAATTTCAACTATTTTGATTTTCAAGGTCAAATTACAGATTTAATCTCCCAACTTTGAGGTTTATCTCAATTTGATTTTGAACTCCCAAAAGTATCTAAGAGGTTTATAAACTTTTCATTTTGTGTTTAATAGATTCTTGAAGTTTCAATTTTGTGTCTAATAAGTTTTTGATCTCTTCATTATTTTTTAAAATTCACGAATCTATTAGAAACAAAAGTAAAATTTAAGGTTCCATTAAACATAAAATTTTATAGTATTTGAAAATTAAGTTTGTAAATACTACTTCCACGTATTGATTTCTTAGTTTTGCTATGTACTTTGTAGGAGTGTTTTTAAAAACTAAGCTAAGTCTTTAAAAAAATAGTTTTTATTTTTGAAATCTAACTAAAAATTCAAGTGTTTAGTTAGAAAATACAAAAAATTATCATAAAGAAGAGAGAAACAGACATAAATTTTAAAATAAAGAATCAAGTAGTGATCAAACAATACCTTAAGGGCTTGTTTAGATCGCAAATATTGTTTCATCGACATTGATAGTAAATATCTTGGATAATTAATGTCTGTGTTTGAATATGCATAATAATTAATGTCGATAAGTTAAATATGTGTTTGATTTACCAATTTTGTATATAAAACCAAAATTAAATAATTACTTAATTATGTGTAAGAAAACATTTAAATTAGCATTATTTAATTATATTGTTATATTATATTATTTAATCACTTAAAATAAAAATAAGCGAATATTTTTATATTAAACATTAATTAAACACAATTAAATTATTTTATTTAATTACTAAAAATAATTTAATTTAATTAGAATATTAACCATTAATAATAAAATTTTAAATTAAATAAGATAATGTATTAATTGAAATATATTAAGTCTAAATAATATATTTATATTTAATAATTAATTAAAATTAATAGTAATTGTTGATACCAAATTTTGGTCAAGAAAAAGCACACCTGACCTCCACATGACAACAACGCTAAATTTGTAATTTAGGGAAGAGAGAACTTGCAATACAAAGGAAAAGAACTCCACACCGGTGTGATGTAGGTCATACACACTCGGATGCGCCTAAGCAGAAGAAAGGGTTTAATGCTACAAGAATTCTTATGTGGAAGTTCACTTACCTCATTTGTTCGTTTTCTCCCCTATATATAGTCCGTAGATCCTTTCCTTCTCCTTCTAAGACTTCCCTCAATTCCTTTGATCTCCTCCCCTTTTAGGGTTTCAGTCTTGGCTGTGAATTTGACATTGAGGGTTTCGAGGCCGACCCCAAAGTGGCCACTTTGGCTTTAGACCTATATGATCCTTTGCAAAAAGCCCATATATGTCTTAGCCAAGCTTGCGCATCCAAACAGATGGGCTCGGTCTTGGCCTCGGTATCGAGACCGACTGGGTCGGCTTGGCCCGGATTCGCTCCAGTCCACTCATTTGCTTGTACTTTAGTTGGTTGAGCCATTCCTCTTCATTTTTGCCTTTAATCCAGAATTACCCATAACAGGAATGATTTATTGATATTAATCTATTAATTAATTAGGCTATATTTTTACTTTTCATCTTCTACCTATAAAAATCTATCTATATAGAGGTATTAAAAAACCTATATCAAATGAGTTTTAAAATTTACAAGAAATAATATCTTGGATTTTAAAAAGTTACATTCGGTAAAATAAATAAGAATATTAAATATTTATCTAAAATTCATGCTAAAATCGGTTAAATAAGTAGGTAGTTTTCAAATGAGGCCTAAATAATAAATAGTCATCTTTGGAGTCGGGTAAGGATTTTTTTTTAATCTTGTTTTAATCCTTAAATTTCCATTTTTTAATTTTTTTAATTTTGGTATTTTAGTGCTCGAGCTTTTGAACTTTCAACCGAAATTGAAAAAAAGGTTTAAATTTGAGGTAGTTTGTTCTTATTTTGGTCGTTCAATTTTGTTCATATATAAACACTTTTTATGTGTTCATTTTGTATGTTTTATTTGGGTGTATCACTTATATGCAAAACATTTTAAATAGAAATGTTATATTTTGTTGGATATTTTCACAAATAGAAAAAAAAACAAAAATAATTACACGTATAGAAAAAAAAGTGGGAAATACAAAAGCATAGGGTGCACTTTTTTCTATATGTGTAATTACTTTTGTTTTTTTCTATACACAATAATTTCCCTTTTTTTTTGTTACCAATAATAAATATTAGAAAGCAATGTCTTCTCTAATCAATAATCATAAGTAATTGATTTCAGGGCAAGGTCTAATTTCTATTTGGTCCATAGGTTTTATGTTTAATTTCCATTTAGTTCTTAAATTTCAAAATGTTACACATTTAATCCTAAAGTTTTAAGTTTAATTTCAATTTAGTCCCTAAATTTCAAAATGTTACAACTCTACTCTTGAGATTCAAGTTTTGATTCAATTTAGTCCATAGGTTTCAAGATTTACACTATTAGCCTCGATTTTTCTTTAATCCTCTATAGTGTCAATATATATTAATTAATTTTAAAAAAAATATAATTAATTAAATTTTACTATTTTTCATCAATATTTAAAATTAAATTTAAAATTTCACTTCATAATTATTTTAAATTAATTAACAAACATTAACGACAATAACTAAAAGTGAGTATTTAATGAAAAATCTAGATTAAAAAGTATAAGGCTTAAAACCGGGACAAAAAAAATATATTTTTCTGAGATTTTAAAACTTACGAGCTATTTGGACCCCCACTCCAAGTTTAAGGCTCTAAATATAATAATATTAATAGACAGACTTACGCATACTATCGGTTGTAACTTGTAACATTGAAGGGGCTATGGAACTTCTTTATCCCAATAAAAAAAAACTAACAAATAGATTTCGTTTCTGTGGAACAAATTTGTATATTTAGCACTGCTTCTCTACATGAATAAATAATATAGAATTTAACAGAACTGATATCCATCCGTCCAGAAAATGAAAAAGAAAAATGCAGAACAAAGATTAACATGTAGTAACGACCAAAATCTGTCAAAAGCTTTAGAATCTGAAAAGATCCCAGAATGGAGGTAACATTCAGTAACCTGTACCTAACAACTGAACCAACGTGTTCTCTTCCTCCCTCCCCAGCAAAAAAGAAAGGAAGAAAAAAAAAAAAAAAAAAAGAGACCAAATCTGCTACTCGCATTTGATCGACCGGTAAATGTGACGAACAAAGAACAGGGCTGCACGGAAGCCTACAGTTCCGAGCATCAGAAAGAAGCCATAGCAGATGCAAGCCATGTAACCAAAAAAGAAAGAAGTTTGCATGAAACCCGACATATCGGAGCGTGCGTAATAATAGTACAGGCAGTAACCATAGATGAACAGACCAGTCGAGCCACCGCATAGAAAAGATCTGAAACCACATCAGGAATACAATTCAGGCAAGAGGAGTAGGTGAATCATAAGATCTTCATGTATATGAAATGAAATAGATGGAAATGCCGAAAAAGAAACAGAGTGAATCATATTTCACACGACTGTGTCCAAATACGTCTAATTAATGTATGTGTAAATGAGAAGAAAAGGTGAATCAGTGAACGAGTGCTAGAAATAACATTGGAAGAGATGAGAGAGGGAGTTGTCCAAGTAAGAAAATTTGTGTACCTCCACCACCATTCATGATCTTCAGCGGTTAGCTGAAAGTAAGTCAAAGCCACGGTAATGAAAGCAGTAACTATTAGAAGGATGATGAAGACAATAAATAGAATGCTGTAAATTGTGTATATCTTATGACCCCAGACACTAGCAAATATGTAGTAAAGCTCAATGTATATAGCACTGAAAGGGAGAAACCCTGCCATTGCCATCTGAGGAACAGTACTCCTATACCAAGGTAACTGTGGAATCTCTCGAGGATACTTTGTGGTGCGACATGGAGCTTGAAATTCAATCCTACTATTTTTTCCTGCTATACCACCCAAAACAAGCAATGGTGATGTTACCAATGTCCATATGAGAACTATCACCACAATTGTGCCAAAGGGAAGTGCCGCGGTTGCATTGTAAACAATAGCCACGGTGTTAAGAAAGCAGAATGTGACAAAAAGAGGCCCACAGAAAAGGCAACCAGTCAGCAACAGATTCCTCACCTTCCAAACAGAAAGGAAAATAAGGTATTAAATCATTCTATAACATTATAGTTTTATGCTGGTAAGTTACATTTTGTGAAAACAGAATCATCTCCACATACCCAGTTTGTTCCTTCAAGTTGGCAATAGAACGCAGATGCTGTATATCCTGCAATTCCAGATGTGAGTGCGTATATGACCACCAGGGCAGTAAACAAAGCTCCTCGGTTGTACGGATAAAACACACCAACTAGTGCCAACATAAATATGAAAATTGTACTGAAAAATGAAAATAATAGGAGAAGATATGAGCCTCAGACTTGTAGGTGTAACATAAAGTCTAGACAAATGAGGATAAGCTTCTTACAGGGTGAACAGCTGGGTGCCAGAACCAAGGGCTGCCGCAAACAATGATTTGTATTTTGGGAATCGAAAGACATCACCATGGATGTATTTCCAACCAGTCTCTTCTTGATCATCAGCTGCTTCCTCATCTTGTGCATACCTGAAGTTATAGAAGTTTAGCGATGCATTAGCAAATTTTGGAAGGTTGAAAATATTTACTCAATAGATTAACTTATAAATCTTACTTCATAAAGTCATTCTTCAAGACACGCATCAGAATAGTGGCAAGAAAACCGGTCAAAAGAAGAACTGTTACACATGAGTTAATAATTGAAAACCAATGAATTTCCAAGTGATGTGGTAATGAAGAGGACTGCGAGTACTTATCCATCCTCTTCTCAAAGGGAGTATCTGTTTCCCTCCACTTCACAGTATACATGAACTCTACATCAACATCCTTGTCCTCTGTCAGATCCACCACAGAATGAGGATCCATTCGAGCACTAATTTCAATCACACGATCTTTATTGTAGGAAATATCAAATTGGATGTGCTTGAACAGGAAATATTTATATTCACTTGGATCATCCCTGCCTTCCCTATCAACCTTTCCAATGAAACCCCAGATAGGCAAGTCATCATAATACATCTGAAAGTAATAATCTTTCTTCACTGCAGCTCGAAACTGAGCGACTTCTTCCTTTGATAACTTGCTTTTGCAAGCAACTTCTGTATCTTTCTCTCTTCTAAAGTCAAGCTTGTAGGGAGCACTAACAAGACGATCTCCATTCAATACCTCACCAAGAGCTTCCTTTTTCTCTTTTACATCACCTGCCATTCACATGATATTTATGAACTGAAGCTAAACAAATATTAACAAGTGCAGCATTCATACACATACCGTTTAAACTGAGACTGAGATAGAATGAAGCTATTCACTAGTAATGGCAAAGTTTTCTTCAATCAAATTATCTGATAAATCTTTGGAAAGTAGTATAACGATGTCTATGTTAAGAACAAAGACAATGGGCAAACCAAATGCTTAAAAAGATATCTATGAAGCAAGTTTCATTAAGAGAAAACAACTGGAAAATCATCCGAGTGATCAAACATTAGGTAGATGATGACTATATGTACGCAATGAATCAAGATTTGAGAATGTAATCACACAAGGAAAGGAGAAAACCTGGCGAGCAGAAAGGCAGATCAAAGTAGCGGTAGGTTTCGCTGGAATGACACAGAAAACCAAGAAGATCAGCAAAATAAACATCTAAAACACAAACAACGCGCCAAAATTTGGTCCAAATAATCAAACATTAAATTCCAACAGAATAATAATTATAATAATAATAAACCCATATCTCCACCTGCGAATTCATTACATCAGCACCACACAAACCAATCTAATAGAATCACAACACTCAAAACCGAATCCTCAACCGCCATTGGCCGCATTTCATTTTCCCAAATCGAAATATTTCAGGTGCCACATTAAAGAAAACCATTTCAATTCAACAAAACGAAACAAACATACAAATACAGACCATGGTGCGATCAAAATCAAATCAAAGCACGCGAAGCAATGCATAGCATTAATACACAAGATGGGTTAAAGAAATTAGATATCTTTAGATTGAATTACGGATCCAAATTCGAAGAAGAGAAAAAATAATTACCTGGGGTTGTGAAATGGGCCGACCTTATTAGCGTAAAGAGGAACAGGGTCGCCTTCGCTGTAGCGGTGATCGGAGGCATCTGGTGCCACCTGAGTGGCACAGATTGCGATCCAGAAAAGGGAGAAGATCAGAGAGTTCTTCATGCTCCGATCAGGAGATCTCCGACGAGAGAGAGAGCGAGAGAGAGAGGGAAAAGAAGCCGCAAGTGAATAAAGAAATTGGGATAAATAGATTAAGAAAAAGGAAGAGATTCAATAGAAGGGCTCTCTATGTTTCATTTCCACCGTCTTGTTTGTGTTTCGGTTTGAAAGGGAGAGTGAGAGAGATTCTGTGTGTTGGGACCCACCGCAAAGGGAAATCCAAATCGTTCGAAAGCCAGGTCGGATGCCCACGTGGCACTTTTGTAAGGTCTAGTTTGAAAAACTTTTGTCGGTCACGTTCTAAATTGGATCTTCTAAATAAATTTTTAAAATTTTCCCTTTTGTCTCCATTGGAGTTCTTTTTATTTTATTTTATTTTATTTTATTTATTTATTAGTACATCTCCATTGTGAGTTAATATTTTGGGATTCTCAATTGTTCCTCTTAAATTATTTGAATAAGGGGTGCCAATTAATATCATATATGTGTTAGATTTCTTAGTTCTTTTTTTTTTTTTTAATTCTTTTTTAAAGACTCTTTTCTTTATAGTTTTATTGAGTAAGATGTCTTATCTTAGTCTCGTTGTTGCACATGATCCACACCCATGATCTTTTTCTTATGTACTATTTAGTCTCTATTCTCTATAATAGTATAATATTGTTTATTTTTTATATAAATTTTCATAATTTATTTCAAAAATTACCTCGAATATTCCTTTTTTAAATGACACTTAGAAAGCTTCACACTAATAGAGATGATTGTCTCATTTATATATCTATCTAACTAAATTGAAATTCTGGCACCATTGTCAATAATTAATATTAGAATATGTTATACTAATAGATCATATGGTTGTCTCACTTACATACTTATGATCTTTCTCTTACCTAGTTAAATTGAAATGCTGGTAACATTCTCAATAATTAATTGCAGAGTATGTCACATTAATAGAAATAGTTATCTCACTTACGTACAGGAGTGAATCTATAAAGGGGCTAGGGTGGCACATGCCCCCTCACATCATGTTGTTATATATATATATATATATATATTTTATTAAATATAAAAAATATTGTATCTAATAGAATATATTAAACGTGTCTGTAGATTGCTTTAATGGTCAGGCAGTGGATAAATTAAAAAAATGTTTGGTACTACGTATTAGATACCCAAATCGAGATGTCAGTGATTTAGTATATATTGTTTAAAGTTCAAAAATTATATATGACATCAATTTAGAAGCTAATGAACCAAAATTTTAACCTTATAAAGTTGTGCCCCCTAATATGAAATCCTAGATCTATCCGTGTTCGTATGCCAGTTAGTGATGTTCACTTTCACGATATTATATGATTTGATTATTTTATCGATACAACACAAAATTATATTTATATGAATCTGTGTCTCCCCTTATATAAAATTCTGGGTACACCACTACTTACATACCTATGATGTTTCTCAATCTTTCTCTTACCTAATTAAATTGAAATTTTGGTAACATTCTGATGTTGTTTCTCTCTCACCCACTTTAATAATATATATTAGTAAATTCCACACCTTAATTATATATTAGTAAATTAATATTAATAATCAGAATGCCTCTGTGGATTGTTGGTGTTGGGGCGTGCCTGGCACGCATGCGACTCCTTTTTTTTCTTTTCTTTTTTTTTTCCTGTTTTGGTGGAGTTGCCTAAATGTGAAATAAAATAAGATAAAAAAATATGATAAATATGAAATAGAAGCAATAAAAATAGAAATTAGGTTTTATGAAATAGAACAACAAACAATCGATATTGAGAATATAGAATTGTCATCTTTAAAGAAGTAAAGCACCTTTTATTCTGATAAATCTAATATAAAAATTAATTTAGGAGAACTACATGTAAATTTTAACCTAAAAACTAAAATTTCTTATTAAAATTATAATATTCAAGATCAATCACTTTAGTAAAAAGTAGATAATATCGTTTTATAGTATATATTAAAAAAATTTATTGAATAAATTAGATAATAAAGTTATGATAGATCGATTTCAAAACATGAAAATTCGTAAGTGTATTAAATTAGTTAACATGTAAAGCGATGAATATTGTTTTACATTTATTTATAAATTTTTCTAATTACATTTATATGTGTATAGTGTGTTCCATATAAAATTTTCCGATTCGCCACTATATGTATTACAGGGTACATCACATATGCATATACATAGCATGTTATGCATTGATAAACGTAAAATGGTAAAATGTAATTAATGAGCAAAATATTTTTTTTTTAGATTAAACCTGTAAAAATAGGTAATTAGCCTACTCATTTGGGCCCAATTAATTATTAAATATATATATATATATATATATAATTGGTGCTTCCTAGTTCTGATTCCAATGACTGATTTTTTTTTTGGAAAATGGACGGTATGATTTTGAGTTCAATTTAGAAGTTTGGCAAAAATGTTTTTTTTTTCCTTTTTTTTCAAAATTATAGCAAAAGACTCCTTTGCACGTGTTCATGCTTATTGTTTATTAAAAATGCCCTCAGCAACATATTCGAAAATTTTGCTATTCAAAGATTTGAATATTATTTTTTCCCTTACTTTCGCCCACAGTTTTGAATCTCAAAATCAGATCCCACTTTCCCTTTTCAAATATCATATCATCTTCTACGCCAAATTATACTAAATATTCTTAAATTTTATACTTTGTATTAAAAATATTTTTAAACTTTCAAAAATTTTTAAAATATCTTTAAACTTTAAAAAACAATTAAAAAAAATGCTTTACTGTTAATTTTAGATGAAAATTGTTAGTGTTTTGTTCCAAAAATCGTTTGAACTTTCAAAAAGTTTCAAAAATAACCTTAAACCTAAAAAATTCAAAAGTATCTTTACTGTTAGCATATGAACACAAACGGTTAATATCCTATTACATCCTATTAAATTTTCATGGACATGTTGATATCTTCATCAATATATTCATATTTCCATGAATTTGTCATCAATATAAGAGATGAATCAACATTTTCATTATATAGTAAAAGAAAATTATGAAACATAAAAAATAAACATATCAAAATAGTCCATACTTTCGGCATGAAGCCAGCCGAAATGTGGGAGTCCATGTTTCCCCCGAATTTCATCAGTTCCAGGTTCAAGTGCCGACTCATCCATCTTCATTCCAGATGTAGAGACAGATCCAAAGCCATTTGATCGAGATCGAGTAGCTATAGCAGGAATCGATTGTATTTCGTCCTTTGTTCTCCATAGCAACTGGGGATCAAAAAGCACCAAATTTGATGCAGGTTGAATGGATCATAGAAGGTGCAAGATGTGCTTCCATTCCTTTACCTATTTTTGGCTTCGCTATCGCTCATGACTTGGTATAGAGTCTGTGTAGTCGTCGGCCTTCCCACCGGAAGGCCCTGCACCCACCCCCGAGTATATGCTTCAACAGGAATTAAACAAGGGTCGCCCAAATAGAGAAGTGAATCTAAAGGCCAAAGAGTGATCTTTGAACGCTACTACGCATCCTTTCCAATGATTCCTTATTGTAACAAATAGCAACAACCATTTCATCCAGTCCTGCCATTCCTCAACAACAGGAGCTTTTGATCGGCATCCAAACCAATTGGCATCCTGCAAGAAAAGGCCCCTGACTCTCGAACAAAGCAAGGGATTGAGTAGCCCACTCTCCCTTCTGTGCCCCCGACCAAAAAAAAGTATATCAACATATCACTAATGTGAATATTGTATAAATAATAAGAATTAACTTGTTTAAAATTAAGGGTTGACCAGATAAATAACAAAATTTAAAGTTTAGTTTGTAAAAATAGTAAATTATGTTCGAAATTGTTAAAATAACAAATAGATTTAAATGATTAAAAATAATAAGTAAAAATGGTCAAAATTGCCCTCAATTAACCCATATCAATAACGTTTAAAGTTGAAGTTTGAAAATTTCAAAAGCATTTCAAAAACCACAAATACACTCTAATGAAATAAATTCCACACAGTATTAACAAATGTCTTATCAACACACTAAACAAGGAATGAATTAAAATAAAATAATTAAAACTTAAAACAAGGGTTTCAAATAAAAACAAAATAGGGTTTTACCCTTTTAGAAAAGGGTAAGTAGCCTCCCATCGTGGTCTCTATTCGTATGTCACTATTCAAATACATTGTATTTCTAGAGGTACCAGATGATACTGTACCAACAACTACACATAAATCATTACGGAGAATTTCGATAAAACTAACATAAGCCACAAAACATCCTTATCTTCAACAATTCAAATTTTTTTCTTGTTTGTAACCATCCCAATAACTTGTTAAATGTCAAATGAGACACAGAGAGATTGAAAGATGAAAAAAGCTTATCTTGAATACAATCAACAAATTGTTGGAACGAAGAATCAAATGGAATATAAGCCCTTAATAACACGATAATCGTGACGTTGTGAACTTTCATTTTTTGTACCATAAAAAATAATCCTTACTCGTTGTAGAGTCATAGCAAAAATAAAAAAAAATAAAAACAGTGGATAGTTACTTATTTGTAAAAAATACAGACTTTCTTGATATATTGATAAAATGAAGAGTATATCCAAAATTATATAATAATATAATAAGATGATAATAAATAAAAGAGGATTAAAAAATACAAAAAAAAATTATAAATAAAATCTTAATGAGAATCATAATTTTTAATCTGAATTTAAAATAATAAAAAACTAATAAGATATACCAAATCTAAAGATATATTAAATCAAAAAAAATAGTGAAAAACAAATTAAAGATTGATTAATTGTAACCATTTTCGAATAGTGGTTAAATCAAATCAAATTTGAAACCAACAATTCAAATTTCAAAATGGGAGAAAAATTCGGCACTTTTATCTCCTGAATCCGTTAGGTTGAAATTTCATAACCGGCGATTCCAATTACACTATATTTCTATTGATATAAAAAAGTAAATGTCATGTGCGCAGCATGTTTTTGCCAAAAATCTTATTAATTCCATTTTTTTTTACAAAAATCGAGAAGACTCCTCAAATTTTGCTATTTCCTCCCATTTCTCTAAAAGTAAAAGAATATATTGTTGGGTTTATTCTAAAAATATGTGAAGGCCCAAACATATTAAAGCCCACTTGGGCCGAATTAGGTTTTATACCTTGAGGATTTATTCAAAAAAAAAAATCCATATCTTCATAAATTCTTTATACTTTTGATAACACAATGTATTTTATATTTATATAAATGTGAAATTACAAATTTTGTATCTAATTGAGTCTTAAAATTTTAATTTGGTAAATAATGGATAATACATTAGTTGTTGAAAAAAAAAGTACAATAGGACCTACTAGACACAACGTTAAATTTTATATATGATATAACAATTAATTTTTAACATTTTCAAATATAATATGTAAGAGACTTAATGGATATAAACTTGAAACTAAATACACAAAAAAGAACTTATTATACACATTTTAAAGTACTAGTCAAGACACACGTGCATATGCATGTGAAATCTTGTAGTCTTTATTAAAAAAAAAATTTAAATCATAGTGATTTTTTAGCATATAATAAATAAATCATTATTTTTTTAAATTACCATAAATTTTTAAGAGTTAGAAAATATAACAATTTTTATTTTCATATTTCCATATTATCATTTTTTTAAAGGAAATTACTATAAACAAAAAAAATATCAAACTATTCTATTTATAAATATAGAAATTTTTTACTATCTATCCGTGATAGATTCTATCACGGTCTATCACTCAAGCGATAGAATTCTATCGCGATGTATTGCTGATAGACAATAAAACTTTTCTATATTTATAAATAGTTTGACTCATTTTTCTATATTTAAAAAAAACATTTTTTTATAAGAAAATTATTCTATATTGTATAATGCCAAACAATTTTTTTTTGTTAGTAACTATTTGAAGAGAATGATAAAAAGAGAATTTTATGAAAAATTAAGAATTAAATAGTAAGACAAATATTCTCCTATATAGTGTAGGTAAAAGATGTTTAATTTATGTTTAAAGATCATTTTGTCAATATTGTTTGAAGTTTGGTTTAATCTCCCAAAATTTGTGAAAAAGTTTAGTACAATATAATTTGAAAATTAAGATTATGTTTTAATTTTAAAATACCAATACAATACATGTAAAAATTTAATTTGAAAACTAATAATTTCTTTTGAAATTCAGTAATCTCAATTTTCTTACTTGTTTTAAAATCTTTATTCAAATTTTCAATTAAAAAATCAAGATGCTTAACTAATTTATGCACACGTGAATAATTCAAGTCCAAACTTTTTTATTTATAAATTTACTTCATTAACTTTTAGACTTGTCTCTTTAAAAGATATTATTTTTTTCTTTCTAAATTTTAACTATATGAAATATATTTTTTAATTAAGAACATATAACCAAAATACTTAAATTTTTCTCTTTTATATTTGGTGAAGATTTGGGAAATTTGTACGGATAACCAAAAAGTTGGGTCGAAAATGCCAAATGACTCGGATTTTGGAAAAAATATCAAATGACCCTTTGCTGACGTCAAGATTGGATGAAATTACCGAAATGAGCTCGCACACACGGAAAAGCCCAAATGAGCTCTTTCGCTCTCGCTTCTTTTTTCTCACTGACAATCCCTCTCATCTCGCTCTCTTTCTCTCGCACGATTCGCTCTCGCTTCTTTTTTCTCACTCATAATCCCTCTCATCTCGCTCTCTTTCTCTCGCACGATTCGCTCTCGCTCTCTCTTCTTTTTATCTCTCACAATCTATCTCATCTCGCTCACTGTCGCTCTCTCTCGCACTCGCTCACTGTCGCTCTAGTTCACGGGTCGCATCGGAGTTGCTTGTGTGAGAGAAGTAGAAGAAGAGGAGATAAGAAGGAGAGGAAGAGACGCAAAGAAGAAGAAGAAAAAGAAAAAAAAAAAAAAAAAAAGAAAAAAAAAGGAAAAAAGAAGGGAGTTGGGGAGTTGAAAAAAGAATAAAAAAATAAAGGACAATACTATAAAATTTACATATTCATGACATCCTCTAAAGGTCAGGTCATTTGGCATTTTTTTTTTGAAAAAAAGGCTAACATTAGGAATAGCAAATTTTAAAGAATCATTTTGAAAAATAGCAAAAATGTTTCAAAATTAGGAAAATAGCAAACTGATATTAAGCATTATTAATTACTAATTATTAAAAGACGAAAGTACCCCATGAACACCAAAAACTCATTAATCCGAAAACACCAAATATAAAATTCAAATTTTAACAACCAAATATTTTTAGATCTTACAAAAGCAGTGACTAATTCAGTTTCAAAATATTACAATCTAAGATTTTATTAATTATTAAAAAATTTAAATATTTTCAAATCTAAAACCTACTTTAACACAAAATAAAAACAAACAAAAATAAATACAAATACAAATTCGATATGATCAACCAAAACACAAACACATTGTATTCCAAATAACTATTGTCCTTTAATACGAAATATAGTGTATTTGAAGAAATCAAGCCATCAATTTTAACCTAATCACTATACAGATACTTTATAATTGTAGTCAAATAGAAGGTATGAGCGCATTGATTGAATAAGCACATCCTCATCACTTATTCCAACAAAAGTAGATGAAATAGAAGAAAGAGGGAAGGAAAGAGAAGATTTAGAGAAAGAGAGGAAATCGAGGTTGCAAAACTTTTTCGGCGACTTACCTTCAATTGTTGAATGGCAGCAGCTATGGTGACCAACGACGTCTTCAGAGCAAGTTGAGAGATTTGAGTGCTTCAATGCCTAATCATGTAGACCATCATCCGTCGCCAGCTTCCATTTTCAATTTCCATTCCTCCACTTTCCGTTCGATGAACTTCCAGATAATCTATCAAGACTAAAAAATCGAAAATCAAAACTTTCCGTATAAGAAAATCTTCAAAAAACTTTCATGCAATTGCAAAATTAATATTTGTATTCGCATCTAGTTGATTTGATTTAGCATCGGTTGAAGAATGTTGAACATAACACAAGCCACCTCCAACATGAGCGAAAAAGCACAAAAGGGCTAGTCCCTAGTTGTCACCCTCAACAAGATCGGTGATTTGTTGGGCAATAAAGGTGACATCTGCGGAGCTGAGTGTTGGGAGGGAAGGTTTGGCTAGAATTGGGAAGGAAAGTATGTCTTGGATTTCGAGGGGAGGAGTGGGATTCCCTTGAGGGTGAAACATTTGGGGGTAAGGTAAATCCATAAAAAGACAGTTACGAAATTTTAAAACAATTGGATAATAGAGATTTAAATATTTAAATTTAGAAAAAGGAAGATTTCGTCACAATGTATTCGGAGAGTTAAAAAGATCTTGTTTGTAGGGCATTTTCAGAATACCCTTGATAGCTTGCACGTGATGTAGGGGTGGTTTGCCATAATTCTAAAGATTTTTTATTTTGCTATTAAGATTTCCAAATATTAAATCTTGCTATTATCCAAAATTAAATCCTCAAATCTGCTACTCTATCCAATTTCTCTAAAAAAAAAAAAAAAAAGATAGGCCATTTATCATTTTGAGCTTTTAAAATAGGTGTTTTATGCCATTATTTCTGAAGATTTGATTCAACAATGGGTTGCTCAAACCATCTTCAACCATGGTTGGAGCGTGAGAACGAACTAATCAATGCATTACTCAACCATCTTCAATGCTTATATCAGGACTTCTATCACTACAAGAAATTTTACATTTTCCGACGAAAGTTTTCCCGACGCTTATAGAAGTATCGGAAAAACAGCCTTTCCTCGACGTTATTTTTACCGTCAGGAGAAATTAGCTATCCCGACGCTATTTTCTTAGGTGTCAGGATGGCCTTTTCCGAAAAAACTATTTTTGGACCTATCCCGACGTTATGCATTTAGCGTTGGGATAGGTCCTTTTGCCCGACGCCATCTTATAGTTATCGGGATAGAGTTGAAATGCGGACAAAAAAATTGGATAGTCTCGCCGACGGTTTTTCAAGATCCGTCGGGAGAAGAAGGTTATCCCGACGCCGGCGTCTGGAGAACCTGTTTTAAAACCCTCACTCCCTCCTTTATTTTTCAACTCCCGCCCGTGGCCCCCTTTTCTTCAACCCTTTCCCTCTTTCTCCATTTCTTCAACCTGGCGCCCCCAACCCTAGGGACCCAATCCCCTACCGTCGTCCCAGCCGCACCCACCTCCGTTCGACCCCCCTCCTTTCTGCAATATCCGTGCCCCAACCCCCTACCGTTACCCATTTCTTCTTCCTCACGTTGCCCAGGTATTGCCACCCAGATCTGCCGCGTCCCATCGCCACTACCCATCCCTCCATCGTCAAACCCCCTCTCTGATCTATCAGCCGGTGAGTTCTGTATCCCAAGGTTTTGGCGTGGTGCTGCAGCCAGTTGTACCAGAGGTCGGCAGTGCCGCCGTTCAGAAGGACTTTTGGGTAGATTATTTTAGTTGAAAATTTATGGGTACAGTGATTTTGAGGTGAATAAAAATTATTTGTTGCAGGAAAGGAAAATGAGGGATATTGTGGGGATGGAAGCAGAACAATGAAAGAGAAAAAAGTTGTCAAAGGAAATTCAAATCTGAGGTATGCTTTTGTTCTTTGCTCAACGTGTTGAATCTTCTCCCTTTTCAAAGTTTCTGCAAAATGCTACATTTCTTTTGTATTTTGGTCTTGATTTCAATTTTATTCACGTAGTTTAAAGGTTTTCAATTTAATTTACTTCTTACAATTTGGTTAAACAACATATATCTATGAAGCTAGAGCATGAATAAAGGTACTAAAAGACACTGTAACCCATAATTTCCATTATGAAAGTATCATGTGTCTATAACTAATAGAGAATACGATATTCATTAATAAAGCCAAAGAATCCTACAAATTTGTGGTTCAAGTGTTGAGATATTGATCAATTTAAATACAACCCTATGCAAATGGTGGATCGGATCAGAGGACTAATAGAAACAGATTAATCTTAATGACAGCTTGAGAAACAAAAAAAAAAAAAAAAAAAAAAAAAAAAAAAAAAAAAAAAAAAAAAAAAAAAAAACCACATCAAATCTAAATTGTTGATGAGACACATTCATATATTTGCATAAGGCATCATCAAAAGATGATTATTTACAATTTGCATAAGGAAACAAATTCATATAAACCAATAGATTCTTTTCGGTTCAAGTATAGAATTATAGATTCCTTTTTCCTTATAAATGTTTCTGTGATAAAGGATTGTATGATTTTGTTCAATTATTTAGCAATTTTATTTTAATTATATTGATTTCTATTGTTCTTTTCATTTAGGTTTGGAACAAAGGTGTCTTTCTTCAGTGAATGTGGTAATACAAAGTTGTCATTTTTCTTGAGTTGCTATCACTCTACTTCTTCCTTTGCAGTTTGTGTAGAGAAAAAAAAGTCTTTAAGTTTATGAAATTTGTTTCCTTCTTCACAGTTTGTGTTGCTGTACATACAAGGAGGCCAAGTTCAGAGTTCTAACTAAAGAAGCTATTTTCACCACGGAGGTAATGGACTAATGATGGCTTTTCATAACCATTATTCACGATAATATGACTAAATGAGGAAACTATTTTATTCGCGAGATCAATTTTCCGACGCTTTTTTGAACAATATGAAAATATTTTATTTTAAAATCGACGGTAGTAAAATACTTAAAATAAATAATTAAGTTGACAAATGTAAACTAATTTGAAGTATAAACATTGATCAAGTATAATGAAATATTTCACATACTTGAGATTTCTAAATTTGCACCTCATTTCAAGCATCCTAAATCTACACTCTAGAAAACATGCTTATTAACTCAAGTTTTCTAAACTTGCACTTCAAACATATTTTTCTTTAACTCCAAGCTACTCTAACTTAGGCTTAGTTTGGAATTATTGTATCTTTTAAAATAATTGTTGGCAACGACTATACTTTTAGAAAAATCAATTGTAGTATGAAACAAATTAGTGTTTGATAAATTTTAGTTTTATATTTCAAAAAGTTGGTTATAGTGTTTGACATATAAATACTATATTATTGTGTTTTTAGGTATAATAACTAAACAAACCTACTATTAATTTTTTTTTTAAAATACTTTATAATATCTAAATAGACCTACTATCACAATTTGTAACTTTTTTTTTAATTATTTAAAGTATTTAAATAATTATTTAAAATATTATGCTTTCTCTATATTAATTGTTAAGTATTAAGGGAAAAAACTTTAATTTTCATTTTAAAAATTAATATGGCATGATTTAAAAATAATAGTTGTGTTCTATGAAAAATAAGGTTATGTGGTAAAAGATACCAAATATATAATATAAATCTTAATTTTATAGGACAAAATTGAAAATTTATTAAAAGTATAATCTAATTTTACCAAAAATCTAAAAGGTGATTTTAATAGATTTAATCAAAATTTGTTTACCAAATACAAAAAAACGGTTAAGATTCTTTTAAAATTACTTCTCACCCTCTTAAAATCAACCCCAAACACACTCTTAGTGTTTTGAATACAATGTTTAATTTAAAAAATAAGTCATTTTGAAAAACATAAAATATTTGGCAACCGCTTAAAATGGATTTTAAAAATCATTAATGTTTTATTTTAAACCATTTTTATCAAAAATATTTAAATGAGAATGAATTTTTTAAAAACATTTTTTTTAAGTCAATCCAAACGGGTCCTCAATATTTTGTTAATAATTAGTGCCAACTTAATTTGCAAGTAATTGAATTTGTTTTCCTTTATTATTTTTTGTTAGAGACTTAACATTTTAAACTTGATCCAACTCTCTTTAGAATTTAAATGGACACCATTATTTGAAAGAAAAAAAATATGAACATTTTGTAAAGTCTTACACGTCATCCTTGAAAATTAGGGCATGTTTCGTAGCTAGAGAATCTGGATGATGTTTTATGTTTTTAAATTCACTAAGTTTAGCAAATATTTGTTTGACACACAACTCGAATTCTATTTTTGAAAACTATTTTCAGATTTTATGATCCAAATAGTGCAAATTCTGAAAAATAACATTTTTTAATGTTTTTATTGTATCTAGATTTTGAATTTTAAATTTTAAAATGCAAAATTATATTAAAAATAAATATTAAAAACATTTAGAAATACAGTATATCATATTATAAACTCAATTCATTTTATTAAAAAAAATATGTAATGTATTGTAAATAATATAAAATTACAAAATAATAATTATATAATTTTTTTTAAGATAAATCATATTCATAAATAAATTAATAATAATTTATTGTCAACTAAATATTAGTGCATAACTACATCTAATTTTATAATTTATAAATATATAGTATCCTATTTTAAACAATGTTTTAAATTAGAATTCAATTTTTAAATCTTTTACCAAACAAATATTCAAAAACATGAAATATAATTTTGTTTTCATTAAATCTTTTATTTTCAAATTCTCAACCAAAATAAACCTAGGTATGTGAGTAAAGGGTGATAGAAGTAAATTATTTTTATTTATTATTATTATTATTATTTGTGAAAGGGATAGAAGTAACCTTAGTCCTTTGGAACATTGGAAAGTAACAATATAGAAAGTTGAAATTCCTTTTAGTAATTGTTCGATTATGGTGGGAATATATTTTTCGCCTTTTTTTTTTTTTTCTCTCTCTCTCTCTTTATGAGGAATTTATCCATATCCACTCCGATTGGATGTAGTATTGGTTCGATTACGGTGAGATTCTTTTTCTTTTTCCTTTTATAATGGAATTGATCCACCTAGTTGGTATGAAAAAAAAAAGCTTAGTAAAGTGATATAGACAATTTTTTTTATTAGTATTTTATTGACATGTCGATATTTTTATCAATATGTTCATATTTCCATACCTTTATCATCGACATAAGAAGTGAATCCACATTTTCATTATATAGTAAAAGAAAATCATGAAACATCGAAAAAATAAACATCAACCCGTCTTGTTTAAAGAAAGGAATATGAATATTTATTTACTAATTTATATATATTGAACTTTTGTTTTAATTATTTTTTAAAGATATACATCGACAAAACACATTTTGTAAAATTGATACCTCAATATTTCGATTGATGTTGACATTTTAAAGCTTAGTTGAATCCACTAGATGAGTCAATTAATTTGGATTGGGGTAAGATAAGAATTTATTCTTGGTGTACGGATTTAGGCTACATTTCCACAACTTTTTTATCACGTTCACATCAAAGCTGTAAATTAATAAGGCAAGGCAAGGCAAGGCAAGGCAAGAGAAGAACTAAATTGTCAAGAAAAAAAAATGGTTCATCAACAGGTTGTTTCTCCACTAACATTGGTGTTGATTGGTCGTACAGGGAATGGAAAAAGTGCAACTGGAAACAGTATTCTTGGAAGAAGAGAATTCAAATCGAGGACAAGTTCTTCTGGCGTTACTAAATCTTCTGAGTTGCAATCCTGTGTGAGGAAAGATGGCCAGGTCATAAATGTGATCGATACACCCGGCAAGTAATTTATTAAACGTTTAAATACTATTTTAATTTTGGTATTTTTTTTTTAAGATTGAATTGTTAGTTGATTAAGTATCATAGTTACTTGAACGGATCGAATATGCAGTGGAAGCGAGCATTCGTTTTGATTTCGATTTTGTTTCGAAGAATCACAACATAGAAGAGAAGAATAAACATATATTATGCAATTCTACATAGTTAAGCATCAAAAATAATTTTGCAGAGAAGAAGAAACAATTTATCTTTGAAGATACTCTTCAAGAATTCTAGCAATTCTTATTTTCCTCATTGTACAACATCAAGGTCTCCTCTGGAACGTGAATGTGACGTTACCATGGGGTCTTTTTGGCTATTCTCTTGGCAAGAGCCCGTTTATAGGAACCGAGTTTTTGAAAGAACAAAGGGAATTTGTGTTCATATCGAGATCTTTTTTAAGAAAAACCTCTTTTCACGATCAAATATTGAGAGAACTCAAATGGGAGTCTTAATTTTTTTTTAAAAAAAAAAATCTCTACCATAATTTTCCATTTGTAGAGAAAAACATCTTTAATTAGTGGCAAAAAAATGTCAAATTATTTACAGAAAATAGAAAAAAAAATACTGATAGACATTATAGACTATTATCAAAATCTATTAGTGATACACTTCTATCCTTTCTATCACTGGTAGACTTTTGATAGATTTCCATCAGCGTCTATCACAACTATCTAAAAAATTTGCTATTTTGTGTAAATGGTTTCCCTTATTTTTTATTTTTAAAAATTCTCCAATTAAATATCTAATATTCAATTTAAATATTTGAATCTTATATATATATATATATATATATATCCTAATTTATAGTTTTTCATATGAATCTCATTCATATTAATTTTGATATTTGAATCATATTCAAAGAAAATTTTCATAGATAGAAAAAATGTCAAACTATTTACAGAAAATAGAAAAAAAATACTAATAGACATTAATAGACTTCTATCAGCATATATCAGTAATAGACTTTTATCATTTTTATCACGATAGACACTGTCACAACTATCTAAAAATTTTGCTATTTTGTCATGTAAATAGTTTTCTTAATTTTTTTTTAAAATTTCCCTATGTTATATATATATATATATATATATTTTGTCATTAAATGATAATTTGAACTATGGGATATGCAGGATTATTCGATTCAAGTATTGGAGCAGAATACGTTGCAAGAGAAATCACGAAATGCATAGATTTAGTGAAAGAGGGTATTCATGCAATAATCTTAGTTTTCTCAGTGAGGACTCGATTTTCAGAAGAAGAAGAGGCCACCGTCCGAACACTTCAAACTTTGTTCGGAACAAAAATCGTGGACTTTGTCATTGTCCTCTTCACCGGAGGGGACGAACTCGAAGATAATGAAGATACATTTGAAGATTACTTGGGTCGTGAATGTCCTGTGGGGTTGAAGGATATCATAGCTGCTAGCAAGAACCGTTGCTTAGTTTTTAATAACAAGACCACAGATGCAACAAAGAAAGTTGAACAAGTGGAGAAGCTGATAGATATGGTGAATGGAGTGGTACAACAAAATGAGGGAAAAGCCTACACTCATGGCTTGTTTTCTAATATCAAGTTTGAGACCAAGTTGCAAGATGTGAAAACCAAGCTTGAACACCAATTGGAGTCTGAAAGACAAGCAAGACTTCAAGCAGAAGAGAGAGCCCAAGAGATTCAAAAACAATCCACCGAAGAAATTCGATCCCTCAATGATCGTCTACGTATCGCACTTGAAAGGCCACCGCCGCCAAGACGACGATCTCGTTCCGGTTGTGTTATTATGTGACTCTACTGCACTCATTAAATATGATTACGTATAAAAAATATGTGAGAGGCCAAAATGAGCATAGCTGCTCAATTTGCATAATGTATGTTCGATAATTTCGAGGTCAAAAGTTCGATCTTTCACCTATTGTAAATAATAATAATGTGAAACAATGCCATGGAAGAAAAACAGAGATAGATTGGCTAAATACAAACGACCATAAACAAACATACACCTCGTTCTCATAAAAAATAACTCTCAACCAGCAAGAACAATACTCACATATGGCTTGAATTGGATATTACCAACTATTTATTTAAAGAAGCTAAATGGAAGTCACTCCAAATGAGAATATATTGCTACTCTTCTAGAAAGGGATAGTCTGTGTAACCAACTACTGGATCTGATAAGTAAAAAGTTTCCCTATTGTACTTGTTGAGAGGAGCATCTATCTCAAATCTCCTTGGCAAGTCTGGATTTGCCAAGAACCAACGTCCATATGCAATGAGATCAGCTTGATTTTCAGCAATGGCTCTGTTTCCATCTTCCCTATCATACCCACCAGCAGCTATGAATGTACCCTTAAATGCCTTTCTCATTGGTAAGAGACTATGAGGACATTCAACCTCTTCAGGAACACTTTCCATTCGTGGCTCTACCATGTGACAATACAAAATTCCATATTTGTTCAAACTCTCCACCATATAGAGTCCCAAAGCTTCCGGATTTGAATCTCCTGCTTCCATCAAATCTGCAAATGGTGATAGTCTTATCCCAACTCTGTCTCTACCTATCTCATTTACGACAGCTTCAACTACTTCAAGAGCAAATCTGCAACGGTTTTCTAGAGACCCTCCATATTCGTCTGTTCGATCGTTCACTTGGTCTTTCATGAACTGTTCAATGATATAACCATGAGCTCCATGGATTTCAACTCCATCAAAACCTGTATATATATTCATTCCACTTCCATTATTAGTGTGCTTTTGCAAACTCTCTACAAGCAGAAGCAATTATGGCTAGCTAGCAGAGTTGTCTTATGGAGTAAATTAACAGAGAAAATCTGTGCTTCTGTTAGTTTTCTGAGAATAGGAGTTACCAGCTTCAATGGCATTCCTGGCTGCAAGTCTAAAATCGTTGACAATTTCAGGAATTTCATCTGTTCTTAGACGTCTTGGAGGACTAAAATATTCCATATCACCATTAGCTTGAACTTGCGGGGGCAGTGGCTTGTCCGTTGATGAGATTGGGGCTTGTCCATTTGGTTTAGAACCTATATGCATCAGAAAATGTATATATAGCCAGAATGGACGCTTAATTAAGGGTCCATTTGGATTAACTTTCTAAGTATTTAAATAAGTGTTTATAAGTGTTTATAAGTGTAAAAAAGGTGTTTATAAACACTTAAAAAATCAATCCAAACAGGCCTTAAGTTTACGTAGTTCAAGAACTGTACATTCATGGAGTTAATTGCTTCAACTGTATTTTTTCCAAAACTTAAATGATTGTAAAAGAGAGAATAGAAAGGTGTTAGCATCAACTGCTTGTTGTGGATATCCACCGAATCCATTCTCGCAACCGTGCATTTTGCAGGCAATATATTCAATGACGTCCCAAACATCTGACCTTTTAGTCGAGGATATAATATATGAACTAGTTGAGTTATATTCTAGGTTTGCAATATCAATGGAGTTAAAGTTGATATATTTTGACAAGTTCAAGTAAGAAGTCTAGTTCTAGTTTTGCATCAGGTAGTAACAAAAGAAAACACACCTGAATCTGAAACTCTCCCTACATGCCATATCTGACAAAAGAATGTACCACCTTTGCTATGAACAGCATCTACAATTGGTTTCCATGCTTCTACTTGCTCTTCTGTCCATATCCCAGGTGTATTAGGATACCTTAGATTAGATGTTAGAAGACACAAACAGATTAGTGGAAGTAAACAACTCAAAATAATGCTGTTCTTAGAAAGTTTGGGCTCAAGAGTTTTGAAAAGAAAGAAGTTTATCAAAGGCTATTACCCTTGGGCAGTATCAGAAATCCCAGTCGCCTCAGCTATCAAGAAACCCCCTTTGGTGGTTCTCTGGGAGTAATACAAGATGGCATGTTTCTGAGGAACATTGTTGTAAGATCTGTGCCTTGTCAATGGAGCCAAAACGACTCTGAAGAATAATTATTGATGAGAGGAAAAATTATAAGCAAGGCAGATGGATTGAAGATGGTGATCAATATGGTAAAAATTAGGAGCCACAATCTGATTTCCAAATGAGTAAATGGTAAATTAGAGGAAACTTGAAAGACAGAAAGATGAAAATGGTGAAAAAATGGATGGATGGAAGTACCCGTGAGAAAGATTAAACTTTCCCATCTTGTAAGGAGTGAGGAGAGGAATGGTGGGAGTTTGATCATTGTTGGTGGGAGTTTGATCATTGTTGTTTTCACCCATTTCTATTGCTTTTTTAACTTTACTGTTTTCTTGGTAAGTTGTTCTTACTTGGCACAAAATTCAGAAGGGGAGAGATGATCAAGGTATTTATAAAACTGGTTAAATTACCCAAAAGGATAGAATATGTCCCTAAACTTTAACGTTTGTGTTTGATAAGTGATGCAACTAAAAAGGTATTAGGCGAAACGAGATAAATCATCCTTTAAATGAGAGAATACTCTCTCCAAAGAACAAAGTTCAATATTCAAATTATCATCAAGAGCTTCCTATTAAAATCACACTATTTATAGTTTTACAAAGAAATTAAATAATTACCTAATTAATTTTAAAATAATAATTAAACACTAATTAATCTAAATTAGCACCTAAATAAATATTAAACTAAAACAGACTAATTATTTTTTAATTCTCCTTATCAATAGGTTTGTGAATTTTGAATTTTGTGTGTAATAGATCCATGAAAATTTTAAGATTTTTAAAAATAAATTGATCTATTAGATGTGCATCATTTTGGTCCATGTATTTTGATGATTATTTCATTTTTGATCCTTTACTTTTAAATGTCCAATTTTGATACTTATACTTTTCGATAAAATTTAAAAATGGTTCCTACTACTAAACTAGAATAAAAAAAAAGTAAAGTAAGGTGAGTTGACATACAAAAATAATAAAATAAATGTGAAATATGATAAAAAAAAAATTCAAAGTAAAACATTTGGGTTGAATAATCTATTATTATTAGGAAAATTTTCACAGATGGAAAAAATGTCAAACTATTTACATAAAATAACAAAAAAATATTGATAGACTTTTATCATTTTCATAACTTATAGACTCTGATAGACTTTTATCAATATCTATCACAAAATTTTACTATTATGTGTTAATAGGTTTTTCTTATTTTTCTATTTTTAAAAACTCGCTCGCCTCCCATCCTCTCTTTCTTCTCCATCAAATTCTCTTCCCCTTCTTTCTCAAAAAACCAAAACCCAAACACGGGTCTTTGCACCTACTATCACCGGTCCCGAAACCCAATAACGTTGCATCCCACCACCGCCAGCTGCTCACCTTATTTTATTTATTTCAATTTAATAGCAAGGACCATTTTTAAGCTTTATTGAAAATATAAGGACCAAAATTGGACATTTAGGGTCCGTTTGATAACGTTCCTGTTTCTTGTTTCATATTTCTGTTTCTCATTTTTTAAGAAACTGACTTGTTTGATAACTGTTTTCGTTTTTTGTTTCTTGTTTCCGTTTCTTGTTATTTACAAAAAAAAAAAAAAAAAAAATTCTACTATATTTATATTTTATTTTAATTTTGAATTTTAAAATACTCCAATATTTATATTTATATATTATTTTAATTTTCAATATGTTTATTAATTTTTTACATTTCAAACTTCTCTAAAGATAAGCACTTTGAATTTTTTGTTTTATATTTATTTCCATATTTTATATTTTATTTATTAATTTTGTTATTGACAAAAAATAATTTTGCTATATTTATATTTTATTTTTATTTTGAATTTTAAAATTCTCCAATAATTAGATTTATATATTATTTTGATTTTCGATTTGTATATTAATTTTTTTTTATATTTCAACTTTTGAGTATTAAAATTTACAATATGCATGTTTATATATTATTTTAATTCTAATATTTTTAGTATATATAAAATCGAGTAGAATTTTACATTATATAAATTTTGTTGACTAAAACATTCATTTAGCTTTACTTTAATATTTTACAAGCACGACAGTTACATAATAATATAATTAAGTTGGATTTGACTTGACATCACTGAAAACAAATGACTTGAGTTAGAGATGACATAGCCAATCAAATTTGGGCAACATATATGAAGGATATGATACAATTTTGTTATTATATTTAGTTGTCATCGAGACTTACTTGTATTAGATGACACAAACTTTTGATAATATTTTTTTCGATGTTTAATGTATGACATATATATATATATATATATATATATATATATTATATTATATTGTTACAAAAAAGAAAAACAAGAAACAAGAAATAGTTATTAAACAAGTTTTTGTTTCTGTTTCGTTTTTTCAAGAAATAGAAAACAGGAATAGTTATCAAACATGTTCCTATTTCTTGTTCTAAAAAAAGAAGAAACAGGAAACAAAGAACATGGAACGAGAAACAAGAAACAGGAAATGGAAACGTTATCAAACGGGCCCTTAGAGACCAAAATGAAACAACATCAAAGTACAAAAACAAAAATGATACTTTAACCTAAATTTTTTTGTATTAAGAATCTGTAAATTTTTAATTTTGTGTCTAATAAATTGAACATTTTTATTTAAAAAAAAATTGGTGATTTATAAACTAAATTTGACATAAAAAAATCATACACCCAGATGGAAGAGGAACAGTGAGCAAAGGAGAAGAGGCAACGTTGAATTATTATCGTTAAAAAAGTAGTAATAATAATAAAAGAAAAAGAAAAAAAATTGCTGCGAGTGAATAAGATTCATAACTTTTGGAACAAAAATTTACTTTAATAAAGTTTGCCTTTATCAGAGTTTGACCCTTCTTGGCTTGATTTTCCACTGGATTGGTTCATTCATTGGTGTGACATTAATTATTATTATTATTTTATATATATATAAGGGAGGATTTTTATGTAATTTTATTATCTCACTTTTTTGGTTGTTTTATCGGTCTTATCCTTCATTTTCTAATACATATTTTATATTTGTTTTTATCTT
This sequence comes from Lagenaria siceraria, assembly GCA_002890555.2. Taxonomy (NCBI): domain Eukaryota; kingdom Viridiplantae; phylum Streptophyta; class Magnoliopsida; order Cucurbitales; family Cucurbitaceae; genus Lagenaria; species Lagenaria siceraria. Next base: position 8,018,086 of record CM016488.1, read on the forward strand.
AAAAGTCTAATAATTAGTTATTAATATTTCATTTTAGAAAATGGGTATTTGTGAAGAAAACTTTAAATTTTGGTGATTTTTTTTCTTTAGTATTTTCTAATATGTATTCTTTAAATAACATGTTTTAGTTTTTAATACAACTAAATGGTATTATAATTCAATTATTAAGAATACATCTAAGACAATGATTAATTAGCCTTGAAAACAATAGAGATCTATTTACTCATATCATCTATTACAGATAAGAAACAATTATTTCTTTGAGAGATAAAAAATTTTTAGAGGAATTTTTAAAAATAAAAAAATAAGAGAAACTATTTACACAAAATAACAAAATTTTTAGATAGTTGTGATAGACGCTGATAGAAGTCTATCATTGTTAGATACTGATAGAAGTCTATCAATGTCTATTAGTGTTTTTTTTTTTTTTTTGCTATATTTTCTGTAAATAGTTTGACATTTTTTTTTTATCGGTGAAAATTTTTCAAACTTTTTTTATTAATATTATTAACACAAAATTGAAACTTTAATCACTTAAGTTTATGAACATATAAGATATAAAATCAAAAGTACTATAAATATATAAGACGTTTTTTTAAGTTGAATAACATATTATACACACAATAGAAAGTTCATAAACTTATTAGAGACTTCTTGAAGTTTAGGAAGGATTTTTTTTTTTTTTTTTTAAATATTGTAATAAATATCTTGTTTTAATTTTTTAAAAATTAGAATCTATTTGACATGAACTTGAAAGTTCAACTACTGGACTAGTAAATATCTTGTGTTTTTTCATATATTTTATATAAAAAAATATTGCATTAATACCTTTAACATTTAAAAAGAAGTAAAAAAAAATGGTCGTACCATTAATACATAGAGAGAAATTGCTTATATGCACCCATCACCTCCCTTTTTCATTTCTTTTTTCTTTCCTTTACTTCAATTTATGATTAATACTTCTCCATTTTCCATCTCTTTCCTTGTATTCTTTAACCTCTTAATCTCTTTATTTTATTTTTCATGATAATGATATGCAACGCCACTAATTGCCAACTTGAATATAATTCAAATGGCTTAGACATAATAATTGATTAAGGATGACAACAGGGCAGACACAAGGTTGTAGATATATTCCCAACCTCGTTTCCATGTAAATTTTTCATTCTCCTCTTTGGCCCAATCTCTGTTTTGGAGAGTCAAGGTCACGGTAGGAGAATCTCTAATTGAGCATCGATTCCCCACAAGGAAAAAAAATCCATGTTTTCCATCTTAATATCTTATTTATTAAAAATTGATAAAATATATTAAAAGTGAATCTACTTAATAGTATTGTTTATTTAAATAACTAATTTACAAAATATCTGGTACTTTTTAATATATATTTTAGAATAATTGTTTTAAATAACAAAACTGTTGAAAATATTTTCAAATATAGCAAAATATCACTATCTATCAGTAATAGACACTGATGGACACTAATTGACCGTGATAGACGATAGTAGTCTATCAATATCTATCATTGTCTATCACTGATAGACAGTGACATTTTGCTATATTTGTAAGTAAGTTAACTCATTTTGCTATATTTAAAAATAGTCCTATATTTTAATACAAAAAGTTATTATATTATTAAATTATATATAATAAATGAATACCATGCATTTCATGGACAATTTTGAAGAACTGGGCTCTATTTGGCCCACTTGTACACTTACCCATTTCCAAACCATAGGCCCATTATTCAAACTCAAGAAAATTTAGCCCAACTTTTGGAATACCCCAAAAACTTCACTCATCAACTATAACCTTAAATCTTAACTTGTTATAAATACATTTCAAATAAACTTAGTATATATTTAAAAAAAACAATAGCTATATACGAAATAAACCTCATAGATATTAAAAAATAAACAAACAAACAAAACATAAATAAAAACAAAGATGTGTAACAATAATTCTGCATTAAATGTAGTCCACCAAAATTGAGTTAAAATCTAAAATCTTTAAAAAGAAAAAAGAAAAAAAAAAGAGAAAAAAGTATATATTTGCGAAACAACTAAATATATATGTGTATATATGACAAAGTATGTAGAATATATCTTAGTAGAAATTAGACTAAAATTAAAATATGAAGTATATATTATATAACAATAATGCATTTGGAATATAACCTCGCATATATTTGAAACAAACAAAGTCAAATGATGGATCTTGAATATAAATCCCATAAAATATTACAAGGAAGATCAAAGCTTGAAGAAACTAAATAAATACAACATAAATGACTATAGAAATGAAGATTGTGGATTGAATGCAACAGTCGCGGGAAAGAAGAAATGCAACATAGGGAGAAAATAATCATCTTCCTTAACTGACCATTTTAGATTTACAATAAAATAAAAATCATTAAAGGAAATCTATTGAAATAATGAATCAAAACTCTTATAATTAAGGAAAAATAAATATGGTTAATTCCATATTAAATGAGTAAACCAAAAATTGATATTTGAAAAAAAGAAAGTCAACTTGGAATTTCACTCAATAAAGAAATAAAATACAATCTTGAAAATATTAAATTAATAAAAAAAATGTTAGAATGATATAAAATTATAGCTAAAAGTCTCTAATAAAAATAATTTAAATGAAGTGACATTTGTGAAATATATAGCCTCAAGAGGATTTTTCGTGTAAAAAAACTTTATTAATATTGTACGTTTCTAAACTTATTATTAAAATGCTATTGTTAACTTATCATTTCAATACGAGTAATTTTTACTCTAGACACACAAAAGACATAACATCCTTCCAATAGACGAAGAAAATTTAAATTTATTAAAAAACAAAATCGAAGCATCTTCATCTCTCATTGAATAATAATAATAATAATAATAATGAAGAAATAGAAAGAATCTTGAATTTTTATCAACTTATTTTCATTTTCAGCAATTTATGAAAAAATGAATCGAGGAAAGACTTATGCATGGTCAGAGCATCTACAAGAAAAGACCTCATGGTAGTCAATATGAGACCTCTCACCACCCATCAATACACGATGTTCTTCGACTCAACCTTACTTTGGATGACCTCGTCTCTTGATGAGAATCAATGAAAATTAAAAAAGAAAATGATAGTTAGACAAATTGAATAATTATACTTTCCTTTTCTTTCTCTTTGTTGCCGAATGTTGATTAATTTTTTTACCAATATTTGGGTGCATCTCACTCTAATGTTCACAAATAAATAAATAAATAAATAATATTTGAAAAAAGAAATAAGAGTTTACCATGCAACAAACTATATAATAGACAATTGAATAAGATGCACAAATGTAACCTAGAATAATGCACCTAAGTCATGTTCTTAGTTTTATGGCCTCCAATTATTACTTTGTTCTGAGTGTTTTTATGACGTTTGAGTAATTCTATTCTACGCATTAATAGATTAAAATATCATTTTAGTCTCTATATTTTGAAATTTATTTAATAGTCTCTGTATTTTTAAATATTCAATTTTAATCTATGTACTTTCAAGAAATCTTAAATTTAGCCCTTATTGCTTGTATATATTATTGATTTTTTCAATTTTTTTTTTTGTTATTTACTAACATTTTTACTCTAAATTTTGAAAACATATTCTCATATTACATTTTCTTGTGAGAAAATTATTGTTCTTACTTAGCCAGTTTCGATAAAATAATTAATTTTGATTTGAGAGACTAAATTTAAAACTCATCAAAAGTACAAAGACTAAAATTGGACATTTAAAATTAACCGAGACTAAAATTGAACCCCAACGTATAGAGACCAAAATGATAAATTTGTTTGTTTTGTAAGGACCATTAGCATCTCCTCTATTTGATGAAGGTCGTTAATTTAGGAACTAAATTAAACTATTTCTTAAACCTAAATGCTTAGGTCTTGTTTGGTAACCATTTTGGCTTTTTTTTTTTTTTAATTAAGTTTATTTTCTCTCAATTTCTTATAATAATTTTCATATTTTCTAAGTAAAGAGTAAATTCTTAGCCAAACTTCAAAAACAAAAATAAGGTTTTGTAAACTACTTTATTTTTAGTTTTTAAAACTTTGCTTGAGTTTTGAAATTATTGGTAAAAAAAATAGATAAAAAGCAAGAAATTAGTGAAAAACATAGAATTTTGGAGGGAAGTTAAAAAAACGTACTTGTGAAGAACTTTTTGAATTTTCTTGCATTCCAATTTACTTCCGGAGAACCTGAAAACCATTTGAAAGGATGTAATAGTAATGAATCATTATATAATATACCACCGCAAATCTTTGATACTCCAGAGCAAAGCACATGTGTTATAATTCTTAAGTTACAAACAATTAGGCAAAAATGAAGTCAAACGTCAAAATGGAAGAGGTTCATGAAAGCAATATGTGAAAATGCATCAAAATATGGATCACTCCAAGTGTTTTAGTTTGTATTTTATGTAGACACTTTTAGTAGTTTTTTCAATTTTTATGGTCTTTCAAATTTTCATATAACTTGTAAGTTTATACATGGATCATACCCATACACAAATTAATGCATCTTTTTGATATGTAACCATCTCCACCCGACACTTACGGGCATAATCACCTTTGTCATTCTCAAAATCACCGTGAAATATGTTTTTAATCCTTCAAAACTAATTTTGATGGTTGAAAATTGTATTTAAAAGTGTAAAATTGAAAATTAAATTAACTTTGAGTAATTAAAGTATGTTTTTGAGTGATTTTAAAAATGACAAAAACAATTTTAACGTTTTTAAAATCACATAAAAAATAGGGATTGAACCTTGGTTTGAAGGAGGGTTGGAATGTAGATTTACCACTAAACTAGCTAATAATATTAATACTTTATTTGTTATATATATATATAGAAAGAGAGAGCACGTACATTCAACGAAATATATTCCAACGAAATACTAAACCACCCCTACTTTCCACACAAAATACTAAATACATTCCTATACTAAATACGAAATACAAAATAGCTAATACGAAATACTAAATACATTCCTATACTAAATCTACCCCTACTTTCCAACGAAATACAAAATAGCTAAAAAACCACGTACATTCAAACAGTCATGTCTTATTAACAAAGAGTAAAATAGATATTTATTAATATTGTAGGGGCAAAAAAGAATTTTTCTTTTTTTACTTATAACCCAATATATATATATATATATATATATTAGGTTAAATATTTTTACTCTACATTTATCATATAAAAAATGGGTACAAAAAAGTCAATGCTACAGCCTACAAGTGAAGTTTATCCATTTTTAATTCTTCGTGTGACGTGCATGAGGTGACACGTGACCTCCACGTTGCCCACAAGAAATAAATCTAGTTGAAAACTTTGAAGTAGGCTTAGTTGATAAATTGGACCAACAAATTTAGAGTGTGTTAGGTTAATTTAAAAAAATAAGTCATTTTGAAAAAAGAAAATATTTAACAATCATTTAAAATAAATTTTGGAGTGTATCTTAAATAATTTTTATCAAAAATTTAAATAAAAATAAATTTTTTAAAAAATATTTTTTTTTCAAGTCAATTTAAACGGACCACTAATCAGTTCTTCAAATAAATAAAAAACTACTTTTAACTCATCAGAGTCTATCATAGCATTTTATTTTAATTCATTTTACTATATTTGAACACATCTTTTTAATTTATTCTTTTTTTACATAGAACGATAATATTGAAAAATTCAAACTCGTCCAAATTAGGTTGTAAATGTAAATGGAAATTGAAAATTTGTTGCAATAAAAGACAAATGGCAGCGTCGAATTTTGAGAATTTTAATCAAAATGGATAGTGATTTTTTTTTAATTTTTTTTAGCACGACAGTGAAATTATTTTGTCCGATATATTATGCTTCAAAATTCAATATTTTTCTTTCTAATATTCTATTTCTTTACTTTTGAAATGATAGGACAGTTTTGTCTTTTTGGTCGTCGAATACCTTGTCCGTATCTGATTCTGCACATGCAAACCACGTTATTTTAACTGCTACAGAACGAAACCAGGTTTCGGTAGCCTATAACGCTATGTTTTGTCATTTGTGTTCTTTTTTCCTTCACAATATTATAATTACAATACCGTACTTATATTATGTTTAAAAAAATAACAAAAAAAAAAAAAAAACGTACTTATATGTTATAAGTTAGACTTTCGAATATTGTTATGAAGTTGATTAAAGAATATTTAATACTTTTTATAAGATAGATAAACCAATTTGGTACACCGCCATTGCTAAGTTGCATCTTTAATTTAAACACTTAATTTTTATTAAACCTCATAATTTATTTTTTACGTGCAAAAGAATTACTATTTACTATTTTTTATTTGAGCCTAAATTCTAATATTGATTGAAAATTGATATATAAAGTAGAAAGTAGATTTAAAAAATACATGGTGTTGAGATTTAGTGTACGTTCGAGATTATTTTTGGGGAGATAGAAGTGATTATAGACCAATCTTAATCGTTTTTTTGTATTTGGTAAAATAGATTTAATTGTTAAAATCACTTTTAAAAACATGTTAGTTTCATGCCTACTTTAAGAGCAGTATCCTATTAGCTTTTAAATTCTTCTAAAATTAGGTAGATTTTTTAATTAATATTTAGTTTTAAATTTTATACTTTACAAAAAAAAAATTATTCTATATATTTATCTATTTCTCACTTAATTAAATCTATTTTCTATTTTCATGAGTAAAATACATCAATTTTTTTTAAAAAAATATATCATATTGATTTTTTTTAAAAATAAAGTTATATCCCTTAACATTTAAAAATTAATCTATAATAAACAAAAATTATCATTTTAAACAATTATTTAAAATTTTAAATTACAAAAAATGAAGTTGATTATAAGTCTATTTTAGTTATTATATCTAAAATAAGATGTTTTTGTATTTATTTACCAAACACTATATTCTACTTTTTCAAGTTTAAGTTGAAATTTACCAAACACTATTTTACTTCTTTTCTGAACTAATTTTTCTAGAAGCACAGTTGCAACAATTATATTAAAAGCTACAACAATCTCAAACGGAGCCTTAGATTAGTTAAATAAATTTGTTATAAAGTTATAATAGACATTTAAGTTTTTTTCTTTCTTTTTGAAAATATGCAGGGTGAGAGATTGAACCTCAATCTCTGACGTTGATAATACAAGTTCATGTCAATTGGATTATGCTCATGTTGGAAGCATTTAAGTTCAATCATTAAAATATCCAATTAAATTGGTATAACCACGTCACACATATATGTCCATGAGTTTAATAATGATAATTTATTATAGAAAGTAAAGATTTCATAAATTTGAAAGTAAAATACTTATTTAATATTGTCATTGTCATACTGTAATAATCTATTAAGAAGTCAACACTAAGAACCTAAAATTATAGTAAACTTTTTTTTTTTCTTTTCTAGCTACGATCTAAATACAAAAGTTTAATTACATTGTCTTTTAAATATTTATCCTTTCAAATAAGATAAAAAAAATTAAATTTATTTATTAAATTTCATATCATATGATTTAAATCTTTTTTATTGCAAATAGAGAGGATAAAAGTTATAAATTTTCATGTTGTAATTCGATAAGGAATTGTTTAATTTTTTTTTAGAGGAATTCGTATTTAATTCAAAATTATGTAGCGTGATGACTCAAACATATGACATCTTGATCAAAAATATATATTTCATGTCAATTGAGCTTATGATATTAAATTTTACATGACATGTCGATATTTTTTTTCTATATCTTTCACATTTTCATGGATTTGATATATCGACACGAGTGATGAATTGATATTACCATTATTTTGTTTAAAAAATAAAATATAAAAAATAAGCAACAAATATTATATATATATATATATATATATATATATATATATATATATATATATATATATATATATACATAATTTTAATTATGTAAAAGACGTAAAATATTTATTTATTAATTAATTAAAATTTTAAAATTTTATTTTTAAAATTTTTTAGAAAAATATCAATTAACGACAATATTTTATTGATATTTATGATATTTTCATAAAATTGAGACAGTGAAATTTTTATCAAAATTGAATTTTCAACATTTGAGCTATGATCATGGTTCATGTTATAGCATTTTGTGAGATATTAAGTATTCTCTTATCTAGACTTTCATAAACAAATAAAAGATAATAATAATGTATTTATATTTATTTATTCACTAAAACCGAACCCATTTTTCTTATTTATGCATAAAAATCCATAATAAGACGGTCATAATTTGTTCTATTTGTAGATCCACATCTGATGAGGTAGACAATGTTTGGATTATAGTGATAGATCAACCCAAAATAATTTTAATATACTTAAATCATATTAATTATCATAATACATTTTTATGCGTTATCTATAAAAACTAAATATATTTCTATGCTTCATTAAGAATTAGAATATATTACCCAATCAATTTTATAAAAGAGATATACATATAGAATTGTTTTAGTTCATCAACCTGTAAAATGTTTGAAATTTTAAACTTTTAAATGAATGTTATTTGTAACTAGTTGAGTTATCTATAATATATTAAAAGGTGAGTAACTTGGAAAAAAAATTTTGAACACTTTTGTCCGTTTTTTATTTTACTCACTTATACGATATGCTATTATCGATTAAATATAAATATTAAATTAATTCATTCATTCATAATTATCAATAATTAATATATAATTAATATGGTAATGTTAGAACTGTAAAAAAGTTTTTTCTCACTTAAAAGAGTTTAATTTTTACTTTAATTATAATTAATATTAAAATTTTAAAAGCTAGAATTCAAAAAGTTTTTGTAACTCTCCTCTTCCACTATTATAAAAAAGAAGTTTTTTTCAACATTTTTCACCAACACTTCACTTGAGTTTCATTTTCTCGATTTTTGTTATCTCAATTCATTGCTCTTAAAGCATTTTCAATTTTTGAAGCATCTTAAGTGTTGGTGTTATATTCAATATTTGAAGCATCTCGAATTATTTTCATACGTTGAATCAAGATCTTGGATTTTTTTTTTTTTTTATTAATGAATGGATTATAGGCTTTGTTACTTAACTTTACAACTTCACTTTGATGAACTTTAGTATTTGTTTGTCTAGGACTTGAGCAAATCTATCATAAGGTATGTGTATAGTTAATGTCTTAAATTGTTTTTGTTACTATTTTCTTTTTTTTATTGTTTTTTTAGAATCAGTGTATTGTTATTTTACTTTAAATGTTTATTGAAAAAAAAATTATCGACCAATTGCAAGCTTATGTTACTTTTGAATAAAAAATCTATGTAACTCTATGCCTTACAAACTTTTAATCTATTAAATTAATTATTAAAAAAAAACTTGGAATAATAACTAAAAAGTTAGAATGCACCAAAGTTTTGTGAAAAAAATTTCTTTCACTATAATATAAAATCAATTAATAAACTAATTATATCTTTATTGAGTTTGAAAAGTTTATTAGATAGCAAAAGTTAGTTAGTTTTTTTTTTTTTTTTGAGATTTTTAAAAACAAGGTAATTAAAAAAATTAATGATAGACAAAAACAAAAACACTTTTTAGAATCAAATCCTTCAAAATAATATCAAAATAAAAAATAAAAATACCTGTATTTTTCTTTAATTGAAACATTTAAAACTATAAAATGTAACATAATTTTCTTAAAGAAAGTGGTAAGAAATAATTAATGCATTTGTAAATATTTTTATATTTTGTTATAATAATAAATAAATAAAAATATTATTATTATAAAGTAATCAATATATCCGTATGGTTTTTTTTCAATTTTAATATATGATCACTCATTAATTTCTTTTTTTTTTCTAAATTGAATAACCCAAACTAATATGTTTCATTATTTTAAAATTTTTCTAATGAATATTACATATAAAATAAATAAATAAACAATTATTTGGATAAAAAAAATATATAAATGAGCACGTGGTAAAATACTAGTATGATAAAGTTAGTGAAAGATTAAATATTTGTATTTCATATAATTTAAAGATAATGATTATTCGGACTCTTTTTTATTGTTTTAAATATACTGTTGTAGATAGATTTGAACTAAAGGACATAATCGACTTTACATAAGTTTGCAAACTAAAATGACCAAACTTTAACTAGAAAACCACACCTAGGACTCAATTAAGCATGGGAAGAGAGGAGTTTGGGCCCAACCCAAACTAACCAGGTCGACCTCAGAGGCGTATCGTCTTGGTCAAAATCTCAAACTGACCTACTTGACCTCGACCAAGCTAAGGTCGAGGCAAACCCTCCCTATTTGATGTGAGGGGCATGCATTTAGCATGCCCTCACCCCCATTTGGCTAAAAAAAAAAACTAATATGACTCCAAAACCCTATATCGATACCTTATGTTAGAATTTTCCTACAAATACATCATTACGACTTTAGAAGAAGTCCATTTTCATCTCTAAAACTCTTGTTACAACTACAACTAAAAGTTTCTTACTAACTTAAGCATTGTAATCATTGTGGCAAATATCGCACCAGTGCCCAAATTCTCTCACGTCACTGTATTCCTTGAAATACAAATTCACTATTGTTATCACGCAAAAGTTAGATGTGTTTTTTCTAGTCCAAATTTTGACATCGATGACATCGATATATATAAACATTGTTTCAAATATATATACACACACAAAAGTTTTGCAAAAGTAGCATTCGAAATTGCTTTAATATAATTCTGCTTAGTTTTTAAGTCTTTTGTTTTATTAGTACGTTCTGTTTAAGTGTATAACTTTTACTTTAAATTATTTAAGCTGGTGTGATTTTACTTTTTGATTTTTTGAAAAATTCTTGTGACAATAATATATGTTCTTTCTCAACATTTTAAGACATTTCAAAATATGAAATTATATTTATCTATTAAGTTGCTTAAAATAATTTCATCCAATTCAATTTTTATGATGTTCATGACATAAATTTTATATAAGTTTAAAAATTTAAATTCTCACACTACAAAAATTGTATTTCTTTCGATGACGACAAAGTGTCAAAAAGAATGCTCAACATAGATTTTTGTGACGATAAAAAACCATCAAAGAGTAACCCACCTAGAAACATCACAACTAAGAAAAAGCTAAAATATTCATTTCAAATTAATAAATAAAGACACAGTGTATGCTTAGTTACTTAATTCCTATAGGTTCATAAATACTTCATGTTTCGTGAATTAAGAAAGTCTCCAATCTACCTCTAATAACTAATAATAGAAAATGTAATTCCATTAATTAACATCTCTAAATATGCATTAAAATTGTTAGATGATATATAATTAAATTTGCGTTCACAGCTTATTAACTAAAGTTTTTGAATCAATTGACGATTTAAGATAATATCAGATAAAGAGAATCCATAAATTTATTTTATAAGAATGAAAAGGTTTAGACAGATTTTATTTTTTTTCTTTTTAACAAAAATAAGATTTCGTATCTAAACGAAAGTATAACTATTTATTAATTTTGAAGAAATATGTAAATATAACTCAAAAAAATTATTTGAATTTTTTTCTCCAAAATTAGCGGTTAAGTCGATATAGTTTATTATTAGTTTTTCTTCCAATAACAATAACAACCTCAATTATGGAATATAATTTTAGATTTTATGAACTTTTTCAACTAAATTAAGATTATGTACCTAAATAATTTTTTTAACAAGATATAATTATTTAGGAATTACTTGTTTAAAAACACATATAAAAATATAATTTAAAAACTATTTGGATTCTTTCATTCTAAAAAATCGCAAATAACTTATTTGATAATATTTTTATGAACATTTAATTTTTTTCCTACAAATACAAGATTTGTATCTAAATAATTATATTTTATTTTATTTTAGATTTTAAAAAGTTTTAACTAGAAAATTGCTAGAAGCAGAAAAAATATCGAATTATTTACAAATATAGAAAAAATTTATTGCCTATCAGGGATAGATCACAATAGAATTTTATTGCGGTCTATCATTGAAATTTTTCTATATTTATAAATAGTTTGACTCATTTTTCTATATTTAAAAAATAAGCCTTTTAACTATTTACTCATAACTTATATAAAGACAAATCTAAATATAATTTAACAATTTTTTTCGTTATTTAATTTGAATTCAATGTTAATGGTCAACATTTTGACAAAGTAAAAAATGTAATTAAATTAATTTAAAAAGAATTTAATATTATCCTTTTCGTTTCAAATTGTTAATTTTTTTAATGAAAAAGAAAAAAAACAAAGCCATGGTTGTCAAAGCTATAAAATTTCACATTATTTTAGAAGATACGACATGGTTTTAAATAAGAAAAGAAGTTAAGTATTGTATATTGTTATTAAAGTTATTAAAATTATTTTGATAATATATTTTTACTCAAAACTATTTAAAATAAAGGAAAAATTACCCTTTTAGTCCCCAAGTTTTGAAGAATATGTGCATTTAGTCCTTGAGTTTTAAAAATGTACTTTTTTTTTTAGTCCTCAAATTTATAAGAATAGATTCATTTGGTCCTTATGTTTTCAAAATGTACCTTTTTAGTCCCAAGTTTTTAAAAATAAATTTAAGAGGTCCCTCAAATAAATTTTTATTATTATTTAAAATAATTATATGACATTTTAAATTAAAAGAATAATTTTAAAAAATCATCCCCTCTCTAAAACTATTTTTTTCTAATTTTAAATATCATCTAATTATTTTTAAAAAATCAAAGAAAAAAAAACTTGAAGGACCCTTTAAACCTATTTTAAAAAACTCAGGAATGAAAAGGTATATTTTAGAATTTTGGGGACCAAATGGACATATTCTTGTAAACTTGGGGACTAAAAGGTATATTTTTAAAACTAAGAGACCAATTGCATATATTATTCAAAATTTGAGGACTAAAAAGGTAATTATCCCTAAAATAAATAATGAAAACATCTTAATTCATTTTATCTCTTTAATTATTTTTAAATTTCATGTCCAATAGTGATCTTTTGTTGCTTATTTTTTGTGTTTCATTAATTTTTATGGAAATCTCAATTCACCCCGCATGTTGCAATATGAAAAAATATAGATGAAAATGTCGACATGCCGATGGAAATTTAATACTATAGTTTCACGCCTAAAGAAAATTATATGGGCAAATCTAGATAGTCTAGAGCTCTAAAGAAATATCAAAGAAGGGCAAAAAAGTACAATCTAGCACAAAAACTAACGAGTTAGAAGAACAACCTATACCAAAGTTTCGTTGAAATCATCTTAAGCACAATATTCACTACAAGAATTATGTCTTTTTCCGACGTCATAAATCGTCGGTGTAGCTCAGAAAATGCGTCGACAAAATCTATGTCCACGCTAAATCTCTAACGACAGATTTTGTCGGCGTAGATTCGTCGACAAATCCTTCGCCGACGTGTAAAAAAGAAGCGTCGACGTAGGCCGAAACTACCAATGGCCATCGGTATAAAAAAAAAAATATATATATATATATATATATATAAATTGAGGGTATCAAAGTGATGAAAATATGAAAAGGAAGAAAAAGCTTGGTATCAAGGCATGAGAATTTTGATAAAAAGAATCAAATAATCCAACTTGCCTTGATAGGCAAAAAGAAAATAGAACAAAAAATAAACTTCTATTTGTAGAGCATGACGAGTAAGACACATGAAGGCATGATAATTGACAAGGACATGTGAAGAGAGATGTTAATTATATAACAAGACACATTAAAGGATGAAGGATGATTGTTAACAGATTATTTTATAATCTAGTCAAAGAATAGGCTGATATAAGATTAAACCCTAACAATAGGTTTGTGGTTTTGTCTAACTTGTCTTTTCCATTTAAATTCAACCCATTTGTTTATTATAATTTGAATAAAAAAAATTCTAATTCAATAAGGATTCTAAATTGCTAATTTAATTTAAAATAAGGGAAATTTTCACAAATATAAAAAATGTCAAACTATTTACAAAAAAATAGCAAAAAAAATAATGATACATATTGATAGACTTCTATTAGCATCTATCAGTGATAGACTTCTATCATTTCTATCACTCATAGACTTTAATAGACTTCTATCAGCGTCTATCACAAGTATTTAAAAATTTTGTTATTTTGTGTAAATAGTTTCCCTTATTTTTCTATTTTTAATAATTTGTCTTAAAATAATTGTTTTAATAATTAATATATTTTTTTAGTGGAATTATTGGAAACATATAGAAAAAAAAAAGGAGAGAGAGAAAAATGGAGTTTTTTGATAAATGTACAAACTTCAAAACGTTAATGAAACTCATGGAAGTGGAGTTGTGTTGTGAAGTTTGATCAAAATTTTTTTATACTAAATTCTTTAGTACAAAATGAAGCGAATTTCCTCCCGATCTTTAAGAATAAAAAGGAAAAATGAAGAAGATGCAAGGAAAATGCTGCTTTACTAGAGAAAAAGGTAACAAGAAGGATGCTCCAAAAACTAAGGCAAAGAATAAAATTGAAAGTTATTCAACCAAGCCAACCCAATTTTTTTTCTTCTCACTGCTCTTCGTTTGAGTACTTATGTCACTAATATGGGAATTGAAAGAATTTGTATCCACTTGATGTGTAATCAATTTACTAGTATTTTAAGTTGTTATACATCTTTTTTCCCGACATTTTAGTAGTGTTTTCAAAATTTAAGTTAAATTTTGAAAAAAAAAGTAGTTTATAAAAAAAATGTTTTTGTTTTTAAAACTTGGCTAATAATTTTATACGTTTTCATAGAAAATATGAAAACTATGATATAGAAATAGTGTGAAACGAGTACAATTTTTAAAAACCAAAATTTAAGGTCCTATTTGATAATTACAATGTCCCGTTTGGTAACTATTTCATTTTTTGTTTTGGTTTTTGAAAATTAAGCATATTCTCTCTCACTTTCTTACAATGATTTGCATGTTTCTTAAGTATAAGAGTTGCATTCTTATCCAAATTTCAAAAACAAAAAAAATAAAAAACTAAGCCTATTTCCTCACAATTTCTTACAATGATCTACATCTTACTTAAGTACAAGAGTTGTATTCTTAGCCAAATTCAAAAATAATAATAATAATAACAACAATAATAATAACTTTTTAAAAACTAATTTTTTTAGTTTTCAAAATTTGACTTTATTTTTTAAAACAATGGTAAAAAGTACATGGAAAAGCTAAGAAATTTAAAGATGAAAGAAAAATAAAAATGGTTATCAAACGAGGCCAGTTTTTGGTATTTAAAAATTAAGCTTATTTTATCATATTTTTCTTACAATGATTTGTATCTTAAGTATAAGAGTTAAATTCTTAGCCAAATTCAAAAAACAAAAATAAGTTTTTAAAATCTACTTTTTTTTGAGTTTTCAAAATTTGGTTTGATTTTTTTTGAACACGGGTAAAAAGTAGATAACAAAGTAAGAAATTAAGAGGTGGTAGGGGTGTTTATAAGCTTAATTTTTTAAAAATAAAAAACTAAAACCAAATGATTACCAAACGAGACCCAAATGATTACCAAACCAGGTTTTAGTTTTTAGCTTTTTATTTTTGAAAATTAAGCATATAGACATCCCTTCCATATA
This sequence comes from Lagenaria siceraria, assembly GCA_002890555.2. NCBI lineage: Eukaryota > Viridiplantae > Streptophyta > Magnoliopsida > Cucurbitales > Cucurbitaceae > Lagenaria > Lagenaria siceraria. The sequence goes on from CM016488.1 coordinate 8,033,717, forward strand.
ATATTTTCCATGTTTTTGTTGTTTACATTTAAGAGTGTTTTCAAAATTAAAGTCAAAATTCGTAAACTAAAAAAAGTAGTTTTTATATTTTGACTAAAATTTCAAATATTTTTTTTAAGGAGAGTAAAAACTTTCGTAAAGAATTGAGAGAACATAAACATAAAATTTTCAACAACATAAAACTAAAAAGAAAATGGATACCAATAAACAGAATCTTATCAGCCCTTTGAACATTATTGGATGACCTTTTTATGTTATGTGGGTCCTTGAAGTTATCATAATCGAAAAACAACAATGTCAATGAACAGAATTACTGGCCTAAACTTTGGTCCTTCAAATATGTGCTTCATCAGTGTGATATGAGCTTAGGTTAGGTACTTGTTTTATCATAGAACTAATAATTAACCGTTTGAAAATTAGGAACCGTAACTTGCTTGTGAGCAGTAGAAAGAATACAAAGATATCTAATTGAATTGAAGTTAAGGAAGTTGCATACGAAATTTCAATAGGAAGAAATGATTTCATTCAATGAACTTGAATTGATTATTGTCACTTTAATTTCTTTTAAAAACCAATTATATATATGGTCTTTTTCAATATTTTAATACCTTTCGATAAAAGGTTATTTAACTTTATATCTTTTTCGAATGTGTTATAGTTTTCGATCAAAATATTTTTTTCTTAAAAAAAAAAAAGCATTTTGTAAAGAATAATATATTTTTCAGGGTTTGGAATAATCTTCCATAAAAAAATATTTTTTCGAAGGTTTATAAAAGATAGTTTTTAAAATTCTTCTATACATAATGTATGTTCTTATTTAAATTTGTTTAGTAACCTTTGGTAAAAGGCTAAGTTATAAAAAATATTCATGAATTTTCAAAAATTTTAATAATATTCTTAAAGCTTTTATGAAAAAGAAGTTAAGAAATATCCTTACTGTTAGTTTTGATGGAAATCGTTAGTAATGTTTCAAAAATAACTTTAAATTTTCAAAAGTTTCAATAACACCTCTAAATTTTCAAAAGTTTTTTAAAAAATACCCTCAGCGTTAGTATATAGACAGAAATCATTAATACATTGTTTCAAATATTAAATTGTATTAATACTTTTAACTTTCTAATTTTTTTTAAATGCTCCTGCCATTAATATAATGATTAATTTATTTGAAGTTTCTTGAGTTGGAAAATAACTTTTAAAACAAATTATATAGATGCCTTTATTTTTTTTCCATAAACTTTAGATACTCCCATTTTCTCCTATTTATCCAATCCTTACACTAATTTTCTTAACAACCAAATACAAATCAAATTTTATTATATATAGCAAACTATTAAAAAATTGAAAGGATTATAATTAATTAAGTTTCACTATTTTTCATCACTATTAAAATTAAATTTAAAATTTCACTTCATAGTTATTTTATATTAATTAATAAACATTAATGTTAATGAAAGTAAGTATTTAATGAAAAATTGAGAAGTGTAAATCTTGAAACCTAACGGCCAAATTGAAATAAAACTCAATTTTCAAATGTAACTAAAATTGTAATATTTTGAAAACTAAATTAAAACCAAACTCTAAACTTAAAGTACTAAATGTATAACATTTTGAAACCTAAGAACTAAATGAAAATTAAATCCAAATCCTGGAGAAAAGATATTTTTTTTCCAAAATTTAATTATATATATCAAATTAATTAAGTTTTTTTTTCTTTAGACAATATATAGGTGCGAAGGAATCAAACTTTTGAGTTCGAGATTATAGTATAAATACTATGCCAGTTGTATTATGCTCATTTTGGTTATATCAGACTAAACGTATTCTTACAAACACGTTTAGAAAGTATGAATTCAAAACAATAATTAAAAGTAAAATATAAATTAAGAGAATACAAGAAACCTAAGTAATCTATGGGAAATTTCTTAATTCTCGTCCGCTTCATATTAATTATCATAATCTTGAAAAACTATATCGACTCAAAAGCACCTATGGCTTTTCTTTTTTTCTTTTTTTCTTTTTTTGAAAAATTGAATCACATGACTATGTTCTCCTTTTATTCTCAATTAATGAATATTAACCACATGATTCTTGAATAGGATTACATCATGTGAATGAAAATATTTTATTTACTTTTTAACATTGTTTTTTTTTTTTTGACAGATTACCATTGTTATATGATATAAAATAAATAGTCTAAGATTGTCTCAAAAAAAAAAAAAAAAAAAAAAAACAGCAATAGTAAATAGTCTAAGATTCATTTATTATAAATACTTTTTATGTAGATTAACTTTCAAGGTGACTTCAGATTTTTTTATTGTTTTATTTTTTTTATTTTTTTGGGAACAAACAAATTTGGGAGTGTTTGTTCAAAATCTAGTAGAGTTCTCCAACACTAACATAGTTTAAGGTTTGTACTATCAATTTCAAAGTGAGCAATTGGATTCTTCCACTTATTATTATATTATAAAAAATGAAAAAAATAAAAATAAAAAAGCAGACTAGAGTCGAAAAATATAAAATTTAATTGCAAACGGGCCCCATCTAAAGTAAAAACACGTTTATGAAAAGGATGGAAAGGTTAGAGTGATTGTCCTTTTTTTCCTTTTTCCTGTTTACCTTAATATAGATTTGTTCTCATTTTATTGACAGTTATTAACCATCAAGAATATTAACCACATACTTCAATTAAGATATCTTTTCTTTGTTTTGTTTTGATTTCTCCCCCTTTAACCTAGTGTTTGGTACCAAATAAAAACTCAATTTAATCAAATTGGTTTACCTTTTTTTTTTTTTTTTGGAGATTTTTAAAAATATAAAAATAAAGGGAACTATTTACACAAAATAGCAAAATTTTTAAATAGTTATGATAGACGCTGATAAAAGTCTATCGGGGTCTATCATTCATAGATGTTAATAGAAGTCTATCAGTATTTTTTTTGCTATTTTTTGTAAATAGTTTGACATTTTTTCTATCTATGAAAATTTTCTATCTTTTTAAGAAATAATATTGGTTATTTGAAAAAAACTTGACTAAGTGTTGGTTTGGATTGACTTTCTAAGTGTTTATAAGTGCAAAATTTTTTTTTTTTATATAAACACTTAGAAAGTCAATTCAAACTAACCCCTAAGAAATACTTTAGACTCACTTTAGCGTATTGTGGTATTTGTAACATTATTTTTAGATAAATCATAACAAAACAATCTTGAGATTAAAATCACTTTTAAGAAATGTAACTAATTTCTTATATGAAGAGTTTTTTTTAAGAAAAAAAATTTCTTTTTTTTTAAAAAATGTTTAAATAATAAGGTGTGTCAAACTCATTCTTAGCCTCTTAACACATTTAAGTTACTTATTTGTTAATTTGAAATAGTAGAAAAAATAGAAACAAAAGAGCTAGAAAACTAAGAACTTTGGGGGATTAGATGTTTGTTCGCTTTGTCTACGAGAATGCATGAGATGTTTGCTTGTTAAGTTATTGATATGTTTATTTAAGATGCCTTTTCCATTTGCACATTGTTCACTTCGTTTATTTAAGATGCTTTCTCCCTTCTCTTTTGGACAAGCATTAGATGTAAGATCTATTATCTATCTAAAAACTTCTGTAGCTACCTATCGATGTCAAAGTTAGAGTTTGATTCACTCTCTTTCATACTATAAAAAAAGTCTTTTTTATAGAATAAAAATCATATGAAGAAATATCTAACGCTAGCACTAGAAAACAAGTATTGACAAATCTATTTTTTGTCAATAGTAACTCAATACCCTCGGTAAAACCTCCACTTTGCCGACGACAAGTTAATAACACTATCATTCTTGTAACTATTATATTTAACTTTTTATGTACCTTTTAAGTTTGAGATAATGTGTAAAGTGAAGATTTTAATGTGACAAACAATTTTTTCCGATTAGTTATAGAGATAAAAGTACCTCGAATTAATTTATATCTAGTGGATATTAGGGATATGAAAATTATTGAATATACCGTTTGTTTCAAAACAATCCTCATAGGCTTTTGTCATTAAATTCATAAATAGAAAAGTTTGTATCTATTTATGTGAACAAATCTAAATATAAACACATGGACAAAAAATGATATATGATGCATCTATGACCCATACCTGCTATTATATTTCTCCTTTCAACCCGACATCTCCAAATTTCAGTTCTTTCGTTTATGACTTTTTCACTAAGCCTAACTTCTAAATTTACTTCTTGTATCGTATTTATATTTGGTCACTTAATCAACTCATAACCAAGCCCACAGTTCACATATATATATTTGATAATTGATGCTTCGATTTGTAACTAATTGATTTTTAGAAATTAAGTATATTTCTTTTTAATTTCTTATAATGATTTACATCATTTTTAAGTAAAAGAGTTGAATTATAAATATAAATTAGAACAAATTTTTAAAATAGATATATTATATATAAATTAAAAACTAAAAAAGAAATAGTTACCCAACCGACCTAACACATAATTTTTCTATCAATAGGTCAACTTGGCAACCATTGTACTTAAATTAAATTGCCACCATGTAACTTGTCTCATAATTACCAGATGTTAAAGTAATAATAGTTGATATCACCATGATTTTCCGGGCTGCTATCAACGATATTATAAATGTCTGGTATTCAGCTGTTTTTGTGCATGTTTCAGCTGCCGCGATTTGGGAGGGAGAGTTGAAAAATGAAGAAAGAGCTGTGAATATCAGAGTAGATACATAATCTCTAACCAAAATCCACTTCATCAAATTTGATGAACGAGAAATAAATAGAGTGATTGCTCAATCTATCAAGGCGGGGAGTAGAATTGCTGGACATGTTTCCTCATCGGGACCTGGAAGAGGGAGCAACTGGTTCGTCTGATTGGAATCCAACTGATGCTGTGCTGTTTGTTGGACTGAGTTTGGTGCTTGGAATTGCTTGCAGACACCTATTGCGAGGCACCAGAGTTCCTTATACAGTTGCCTTGCTTGTCCTTGGCATAGGTCTTGGATCCATTGGTTCGTTTCTTCTTTGCGTACATTTTTATGTTCTTCCTCATTTTCTGCTGACTGTTGTTCGCTTTTTGTTGCTATTGTTGTAATTTGATCATTTTCAGTTTCCATTATATCTGGGATCTTAATCGTTTCATACTCGATTTTGATCAAGACATTTTACATGTTCTACAGTTCTCGTTTAATTTAAGTTCTTATGTTTTCTAATTCGTACTTGAGTTCCGAACTCAACTTCTTTGAAATTTCAGGATATGAAGATGCCTAAAATCTGAGATTGATTTAAATATTGCTGGCAAGATAACGTTATCACTTGTTGGCCCATTACTGCATTTCTGAATGATAATATTGCGAGCTATATATGTATATAAGTCTTACATTTAATGATTTTTCAAACACCTCCAACCACTACCACTCACTTGATGTTTTTCTTTCCTCAAACTGTAATAATCCGCAGAATATGGCACACATCATCAATTGGGAAAGATAGGGGACGGCATACGTCTCTGTAAGTTGGTCTCTTTGCTCCTAGTCACTGCATCATTAGTTTTGAAGTGCTTTCTCTAACAATGTCAGTCGTAGCTCTTAAAACAGATTTGATGCATCTAAATTGCAGGGGCAAAAATTGATCCTGATCTATTACTGGCTGTTTTCCTCCCTGCTTTGCTGTTCGAGAGTTCCTTTTCAATGGAAGTGCACCAAATTAAGGTGCCAATTCATGCTTTTTTAAAAAACGCTATTCTGTTTTTAACTTTGTTTGGTGACAAGAGAACTATACTTATTTCAACTGGTAACTTTGTATAATGGCCACTTTCTTTAACTAACTTGTACAATTCGTTCTGGATGGACTTCTTGTCTTCAAAGAACTTCTGACTCTCTTGAGTGGTTCTAGTAGCACTTATATTAATCTGCCTTGATGTATTTGTATACAAATTGCCAAATGGGTTTATGGCATTTTTGAACAACCGGTTAAGTGGCAATTCGACAGCTACATTAGTCCAGTTGTTGCTAACTCATCTAACATTACTACTAGTGGCTTCTATTAACAGATATAACAGCTTATGTAATTACAAGGACATCCTTACATCAGCTCTACCACACACGCACACTTGTAACAAAGAAAAGAACTCGCCCTTAAGTTATCTTTTAGGAACAATTTGCTAAATATATTTTTGGTTGCAGAGGTGTCTGGCCCAAATGATCTTATTGGCTGGTCCAGGTGTTTTAATTTCAACCCTCTTGTTAGGATCTGCTTTCAAGGTATCACTAGACTATGATTTCAGATAGTTTGGATTATTTTCTGTCATTAATTTTTGGTACCTTACTGCAGCTCACTTTCCCATATAATTGGAGTTGGAAAACATCGTTGTTGCTTGGGGGACTTCTGAGTGCCACAGATCCTGTGGCTGTTGTAGCTCTATTGAAATAGCTAGGAGCAAGTAAAAAACTGAATACGATAATAGAAGGAGAATCCTTGATGAATGATGGGTATTATTTTTTAATTATTTTTCAACTTTTATCGTTTAAATCAACTATTTTCCCAATAAGTTGTTATATTAATAGGTTTGACCAGACTAAACATTTCATGTCATCTTTTCATTAATCTGATTCTCTTTTACAATATTTATTTTCGACATTCAGGACAGCAATTGTGGTTTATTCACTTTTTTATCAAATGGTCCTTGGAAAGAGCTTTAATTGGGGAGCTATACTCAAATATCTCACTCAAGTCTCGCTGGGAGCGTATGTACCATTTTCTCCTTATTCAATTTCTGCATTATGCCAGCTAATTTTTAGGAACAATTTGCTAATTCAATTTTTGTGGCGGGGTGTAATGGATCTTTTAGTTGGTCTCGATGTTTTGATTTCAAGCTTCTTATTATCATTTTTCTTCTTATTCTATTTGATCATTTGAGCAAGCAATTGTAATTTATCAACTTTACTATCAGATGGTCCTTGTAATCATGTCTGCCTGGTGTTTTAATAATCAGTTTGGGAATTGGTCTTGCTTTTGGGATTGCATCTGTTTTATGGCTCGGGTTCATTTTCAACGACACAGTGATAGAGATTGCATTAACACTAGCTGTGAGCTATCTTGCATACTTCACTGTATGTTACTCTCTCACTCTTTCTTGTGTTCGTACTATTATCAAGTCTGATGTATCTGTTAATTATTCTAGTAATTATACTAATGAATACTGTTATTTGAAAGGATTGCATTGACTTCAGAAGTATTTTCAATTAATTATCAATGTATTGTGTTTTAGAAACCTAGAATGTAGCGCTGAATAGTTTTGGCATTTTCTAATGGAGGAAGACTCCTTATGGCACTAGTTAACTAATAAGAAGAATGGAAATGTTCCTCCTGGCTGGTTTACTCTGATACAAAGTACTAGTTTCATGTGCATGTTTATTTCAAGCTTATGGAATCTAGTTAATTAGTGTTTGCTCTGATTTTGCTAAAGGAGAACGTTTGAGTTTTCAGACTGACTTGTGAGTTGTCTACTAACTGCTTAGCACTAATTTTCTTACGCTCTTTGGTTGGGCATTCTAACTGCTGTACAAAGAGATCGAAGATGAGTGTTGGGTGTGGGACTTGCACTTGACAAAGACGACTTTCAGAACTTGGAAATGGGAATGAGCTGAAATTTTGGCTTTACTGAAAAATTATTTATCCCAAGTCTAACAAGCAAACAGATAATTGAATGTGGGTAGAGTTCTCTGGTGTGTTCTCAAAATCTTGTATTCTCCTTGCTTGCTATCAAGGTCAAAACTTTACACAAAAAGCAAATTACGTTCTGGCTACTAAATGTCCTAACAACAAAGTAAAGTTTTCTTCTGGTCCCTGCCCCTCAGGGGTTTAATGTTGTGGAGGTAAAAAAGAAATTACCTACCCAACGGTTCCATTCAGTTGAACCTGATATATAAATATAATATACACACACACACAATTGACCCAACCTTAAGTTGGTGAAGGCAAATCTAATATTATATCATCTAACATATCAGGGGTTTAATGTTGTGGAGGTAAAAAAGAAATTACCTACCCAACTGTTCCATTCAGTTGAACCTGATATATAAATATATATATACACACACACACACAATTGACCCAAAACCTTAAGTTGGTGAAGGCAAATCTAATATTATATCATCTAACATATATATATTGTGAAAGAGGGAAGCTATGGATCAAAACCACCTGTTTTAGAGTTATAGACGGCCTGTGAATGCTGGACAAGGCTGCTAAAGGTGTTTGGTTTAGTGTGGTGGTTTTCTAAGAGCTCTATGGACAACGTTGCCCAGCTTTATTTGGAGGGATAAGAATCTTAGAGTCATCAATGGTAATCGTAACAAGTTTTTCAAAAAACTGGGATCTTGAATCTTTTGGTTTTGGGTTCCCTTGTATTTTTCCTAGTTTAATTTTACTTTTCTTTGAACAAGATACAAATTCTTTTGTTGATAAGTGAGTACAAAAATGTTTAAAGATATGAACTCCTATGAAGACTGAAAAGAGATTTATAAACAGTATGCAGAAACATTCTAAAGCATGGCTCTAAAGGCACTCCAATTGATTTTAATATTATTGAAATAGAAATCCTTGTACTTGGCTAAGTTGAACCACCCTTCCCAACTTCTTAGCTACACCATCAAAATATTTGATTCCTTTCATCTCATAACTTTGAAATGATTTTATTGACTGAAAAAATGGAAACCAAGAGCACCCTCGGGAACAAAACAAGCCTCTATAGAAGCTGCAAGTATCTTCTAAAGCAGCAATAAGGGCACTGTTCAGCATAATCCAAATAAGAGTACCGATCTTATTAGGGCTCTTTATTTCCATATAGCTTCAAAATATGTTTTTGGCTTTCAATCCCAAGGAACTTTTGAAGCACTCGACCTCTTTGCTTCCAAGATATCCAATAATGATGTAGACACATCAATTAAAGCATCCCACAAAAATCATCAAGTACCACTCTACCAATGAAAGGATACCAACATCCCAATGATTAAACAAAAAAAAAAAAAAAAAAAAAAAAAAAAAAAAAGAGAGAAAAAGGAAGAAGAACAAGACCAGAGATCCATCCTGAACAGTTTTGGAGCGCATATTTTTTAAAAGCTTGCCAAAATAATATGTTCTCCATACCAAGGTTCAAAGAAGTAATCTCTTCCAACCTCCGTCATTTTAATATATTGATCTGAGGACGTCAAAAACAAAGACTCTTCTTTCTTATTGCATGGCAATCATTTGCACAATAGCTTTGAAGGCCGTAAATACTCTCCCCTTTGTATACCATGAATTTATCTTCGCGACTGTAAATTGTTAGCATAAAAGAAAAAAGGAACAAGCTTGGTCAGATCATAACATATTAACTTCACTGAACCATTGGATCCCATTTTATACTTTTAGCTTAATTTCAAATAAAGAAATCCCAGGACCCTACTTCCTCAAAGTATTTCAAGAAATCCATGGTGTTAAGTCATTGACAGGTGCATTGAAATACTCAACAGGTTTTAAAGTGATCTTTGATGAGATAATCTTAAAACTAGGTCAATCAAGATTCGGATTAATCTCATTGTGAGGAGCCTCTAAAGTAGCTGCTGTAATTACTTATAAATTAGTTCATAAACCCCTTCTTAATATGCCTCTTCAATATTCAATTAGCTTAGCGCTTCAGTTGCCAAGCAATTTCTCTCTGATTTAATGCTACTCCTGCTGAAATCAGAAACCTCATTGAATTTAATGAAGTCTTCCTCCAGAGAAAGCTGGAGCTAATTGAAATAGCTTTCTCTGAGCTCTTTTTGTTTGTGTTGGTGACTCTTTTCCCCTCCCTATTGTATTTTTCTTTTTTGGTTTCTTGAATACCACGATGTGCCGAGCCAAGATTGATTAATTGATTATATTTTTCTTAAGACGATCAAAACATCGTTCTATTGAAGGAGTCTTTGTGCTATGTGATCCTGTTGATATGATTCTCTTCTTTCTTTTTTTTTTTAAGAATTTAATATTGTTACAAATGTTATAAAAAATATTTATAGAAGCAAGATTTCACATTGGTTCTATCATTTATATTATTTAATTCTTCTGGTCTCTTCCTCTTCTCTTTCATGGGATTCTTGTTCTGTTCATGATAGGCTCAAGAGGGAGCTGATGTTTCGGGTGTTTTGACGGTGATGACTTTAGGAATGTAAGTTTATTTGCCTAATTATACACAATCTTTACTTCGAGGCTATATTTCCTGATTACAATCTACTACTAGGTTTTATGCTGCAGTCGCAAGAACAGCTTTTAAGGGTGATGGTCAACAAAGCTTACATCATTTTTGGTATATTATGCCTTTATGACTATTACCTCGTCTTTATCGTCTTAATAAAAAACTTATCTTTCACGGTTCCAGTGATTCATGCAACATGAACAAATTCTTCTTAACATATCCATTTTGTGATATGTTAAGAGTGATAAATACTTATAATTTATAAATAAATATGGATTAATTTTTGTATTTCTGATAGTCATATTAAATAACCTTGGTTATGACTGTATATTTGTGATGGAAAAAAACCTTTTGCATTAGTTTTATATTATTAATCGCAAAACATTTTCATACTTCACACACATATGTATGTTTATGTATATTGACAAGGTGACCTCATATTCATTGCAAAAAATGGATTGATATTTTATTTTAATGATCTTTTTCCAGGGAAATGGTTGCTTACATAGCGAATACGTTAATTTTAATATTGAGGTGAGAGCTTGACTTGAGCATGCTTGTTTCGCTTTTCTTTGATGATAACATAAAGGTCAGCTTGAGTAGATGCATCATTCTTATTGCAAACTCAATTGGTTGGTTTGTGAATTCTGCACCTCTTTTCTGTGTTGACATGCCAATGATGAACACGTTAAACAGATTGCAAGGAAATTATCCTTGACTCGAATAGTCGATAAGCTTGTGAATATGATATGATCTAATACTTGTGAATGGTTAGGCATTGGATCTGTAAGTGAGTGAGTTAGCATATGGATTGTTATATGCGATGCTTAGAATTTGTGTGAGTAAAGAAGTAGATGACTGAAGGTAAAAGAGTGTAAGAGTGTGTTCTCTCAAAATGTCCATAATTGTATTTTCATAATTTTTCTTTTTCTTTCTGTTCTCCTCTCCTCTTCTGTATGCTAAATGTCTTCTACATGATCCCATAATTTCTCCAGCAGTCATGTGGGAAGTTTCTTGGGGGTTAACAGATAAAACCATCTTAGCGATGTGGTCACACATGGATGCTTATAGAAGCAAGTAGCTTTATGCTTGCTTTCAGGAGAAAAGCACATCCTTGATCCCACTGAACAGAATTGATAATCCCCTGTCGTAAATTGCAGAAAGCATCTCTAGACTTGAAAATTGTGTTTCTTTTTGCTAAAATGATTTAATCACGACATTTCTCAAAAGAGGAATAATAGCACAAACCTCCTCAATGATAGATCAGATGGAGATCAAAGAGCCATCTAGACTTATTTGGAAGAGGCCGGCCAAGAAATCTTTCCATTTGTTGAGGCCTTGAAGGAATCCGAACTTTGGAAAAGAACAGTCATGCAATGTTCCTATTTGAGCTCGAGCAGTAATAATATGTAGAAGATATTCACATATAAGAGAAGAGATAGGGTTATTTTTTTTTTTTAAAAAAAGTTTTACTTTGAAAATATTAGTATGAAGGCCGACATGAGCATAACTCAACCATAATTGGCGTGTACTCCTTCCCTTGAAGTTGGAGGTTCAAATTTCCAAACCCTCAGTAAAAATAAATAAATTCTAGTCCTTCTTTTGGAGCCCAATACTTTAGATATTTTCTTGGAAGCATAACCAAATCCAAAGACTCCTTTATTTGTTTAGAGGTTTAAAAATATGTCCTTTTATAGGACCTGTACTATTTTTCTACATCATTTAAGGACTTTATAGCTCATGAGCTAGTCCCTTTTCATTTTATTTTCAATGTTGAGTAGTAAATCTTCCTACTCTTCCCAGTCTAATACATAAGCTAGTTGCTTCTGATGTAATTAAACCCACGAGCTAGTTAGTCCATGTTACTTCTTGCCTTCAAAGCAGTCGTAGAGTGCAAGAATTTCCATAATATGTCCTTTAATTCCAGTCTCTTATTTAAATTTTCTTCACTGTGTTCAACAAATTGTTACTTCCTGCTAAAAGTTACCACAATTGTTCCAAATAAAATAATTAATAAGTTTCTTTTGCAGTGGAGTTGTTATCGCTGAAGGAGTTCTTGGAAGCGAAGGAATTCTTAATAATGGTAAAGATATCATTTCAAAAATAGTTTTCTTTTTCCTTTTCTGACTAGTAGAGATATAATCCCTATGTCACTTGGGAATTGAAGAGGATGGTTATGATATAACTCACTCTTCTCAAGAACTACCTAACCCAAAAAGCCACCTTGTACTCAAGGGGAAACTCTGTAAACAAACAGCAACACCATGGGACACTCCCAAGTTGCGTGTCCTCCATCCCAATGCATCAGAACTTCCAAAATAGCAGGGTTGGCTCCTGTCTTCTGCAAACCCAAAACCTTGATTGGAACAGCATGCACCACCATATCTGCTGTCAGGGAATTGACTATTAACCACTAAAAACTAACAACAAAAACAAACTCAAACAGAACTACAATATTACTCCTAAATAAACTGTATCAATTAGAAATGCCTCCAAAAATAAAGGATGTTTGTCTAAATTTGGATGCATGTATATCCCCGGATATGTTTTTTCTGTTTTTAATCATCTTTCCACTCCTGTCTGTTAGAAAATGTATATTCCCTTCTTTTTGGAGTTTATATCTTTTAAACGGTTTTGTTCCTTTTCATTTATCCATGGAAATTTCATGTTTGGTTAAACAACGAAATAAGAAATAAGAAAGCGCAAGAAAAAGGGGGGGGGGGGGGGGGGGGGGGGGGGGGGGGAGGGGGGGGGGGGGGGAGGGGGGGGGGGGGGGTGGTGGTGGTGAGGGAAATTGAGGAAGGGTAGGACTCACTCAGTTGAGAATGTATAATGAAGGCATAGTATTAATAGCATGTGCTTATGTTTGGCCGTTGGTCACTAGATTGTTTTGAATTTATGACATTGATCCTGTTTTTTGGACTAGAGTCCTTTTTGTAGTTGGTGTTGGACTCCTATTTTTTGGGCCTTTTTTTTACTCCCTTTTATTCTTAAATTTTTTAAATGAAAGTTTGGTTGCTTATAAAAAAATATTATGTGGTTTTGATCTACTAATACTTTTATTAAATTAATAAAGAAGAGAAGGTGGTTCTACAGTACTTGTGCTTACATGTTCTATTTTAAATATATTTATCGTGTGAATTTAAATTTTTTTCCGAGGCTCATACTACTATTTTTATGTTATAGGAGCTTCATGGGGCTTCCTCATTCTGCTTTATGTGTATGTGCAAGCTTCTCGATTTATGGTTGTTGGAGTATTGTATCCATTTCTGCGGTATTTTGGATATGGATTGGATTGGAAAGAAGCTACAATACTGATATGGTCAGGTCTGCGTGGAGCTGTTGCTTTGTCACTTTCACTGTCAGTTAAGGCAAGCTTTTAAAATAAATGCTAATACTCATCCTCGATATATGTTTATAAATTGATCGTCTTTTAACGTAAGTAATCTCATCAGTATATTTTCCCAATCGCTAGTATTTTGATTTTCGTGGTGACGATTAAACTATTTCACCAATCACTAGGATTTAAAACTAAAAAACTCAGGATGATACGATCTTAAGATTTTTTACTCCATAGGAAACCAAAGGAAAGGTGTGAAAGTAACCAATGGACCAAATGAATCTCTTCAGACTATTTCCATCCATGTAAATTGTTGAAGCATGAGTAAAATTTGAATGGCAATTCGTATTATTCAAGATAAGAAGTATAAAGGATGTGGCACAAACTACATTTCAACCTTGCATGTGAACATTTGGATATTATCAAGTTGATATCTTGTTGCCATAATATGACCAAAGCCAGTCAAATCTAATAGTTCTAGCTTTTGAACCAGTAGTAATTAATTTAGGTTTTTTCCTTCTTGGTGGTTGCTTTTTTGGCTTTCTTTCTCTCCCTTTTGGGTTTGGAAAGGTGTTTCCCAGTAAATTTGTATCTTTTTCATTAACTTGTTTCTGGTTAAGAAAAGGGAAAAACCTAGTATTAGATCACTAACTTGTTCTACTCATTAAAATATTATTAGTACACATATTAGACTTCATTAATTAACCTTGGATTTCAGCCTAACCTCATGTGTTGAGGATAAAATAAGGATCAAGTTCACTCCAACTTAAGATGTTGGGCTTTTGGGATTAGTGGTAACTAAACATTCATCTAATGCCCCTTAGCCAACGGATCTTCTGCTTGTAGATGTTTGATCGTGTCCTTGGGTGACACCACAAATATCTGGGCTGTAAATGGAAGACCTTTCGTTTATGACTTAGATTCCTAGTCCATAGTCCCATGTTCAAATAAATTACTAGCAATATTCTCGTATATCTCATCAATCTTAAGTAAATTGCTTCATTCCTCACTAATTCTTATGATATTATTCAGTGTCAGTGCCCGATATTTTAGCATGTGTAATGTCATTTTCTCCTTATTTGTAAACTCTTGTTGTTTCAGCGATCAAGTGACCACTCATTGTACATCAGTTCAGAAACTGGAACACTGGTTAGTAGTTGGAGCATTTAATGCTTAACGCCTTTCTGACTTTATATTAATCTTTGAAGAAGACTTGAGGATTACATATTGACCAACAAATTTGATGGCATCCCGTTACAGTTTGTTTTTTTCACGGGTGGAATTGTATTCTTGACACTTATTGTAAATGGTTCGACCACACAATTCATTTTACATCTTCTGCACATGGACAAGCTCTCTGTGGCTAAGGTGAAACTCTATTTGATCTTCTAAGTGCAGCTTTAGTATTTTTTTTCCCCTCGTTTATGGAGTCCTTTTGGTCTACCAGTTGTAAAATTCTTCTAATAATCATTTTACAATTTTCAGTTCTTTATTAGTAGACATTTAGATTATTTAATCTTATACAAAGGAATACATTATGTAAGTTCTTCATTTAAAGTTCACTACAAGACTACCTTGCAGGGATGATCTGACGGCTTTCATTATAGCCATGTAGATTGCCCATCTAATTCTTCAACCATCCATTTAATTCTCTTATTCATACTTTATTGTTCCCTCTTGCATTTATATTTTCATACTCTTCCTAGTTCCTCACTTAGGGATGATCGAATGAAACTGAAAAACCGACTTGATCGACCAAAACTAAC
Source organism: Lagenaria siceraria (assembly GCA_002890555.2). NCBI lineage: Eukaryota > Viridiplantae > Streptophyta > Magnoliopsida > Cucurbitales > Cucurbitaceae > Lagenaria > Lagenaria siceraria. The sequence goes on from CM016488.1 coordinate 8,049,039, forward strand.
CGACTTCATTCTTTAATTGTTTTCACCATTTTTTTTTTAATTTGCCATTGGCAACAAGGGAGATGCAATTGAGGTTGGATACTTGGCTACAGAAGACGCTTGAGTTGCGTGGTAGTCACCTCTTCTTCTCCCTTTCTCTCTACCGTTCTTCTTTCTATTTTTTTCACATTTTTCCTTCGCTCTCTCAGTAGTTCACCAAAGTTTTCACTTCAGGTCGATTTTGGCCACAACCGTGGTTGGTCGGTTAGTGACTTGGCATCATAAAACTCTCCAGAACTGACCTACCAACAGTTGCTGCCGACATGTCGGTTTTTGGTGTTAGTTTGAGTCCAAAAATTGATTGACTGACCGGTGAACACCCCTACTCTTACTTTTAGTCCTGAAAATTAGTACAAGGTTCAACGCATGATTATCAGAAGTAATTGGAGAGGAAATATTATTAATTAGTTTGACGATAAAATCTCCTACTCAGATACTGTATCATTTAAACTACTACTGGACCCAAAAGCTTAAGATACTGTTTACAGATTATCACACTTTCATTCTCATTCCCATCAAACAAACACTACTAACATTTCTGGATGAGCTTTTCAATAAATAAAATGATGAAGACAGTCAGTCTTTTCCACTCGATCTTTATTTTTGTCTAATCATTCTAGAAACGCATACTGGATTATACAAAATATGAGATGATGAATAAAGCATTGGGCGCCTTTGGAGATCTTGGAGATGATGAGGAATTGGGACCTGCTGACTGGCCTACAGTTAAAAGACATATTACAAGTCTCAGTCACGTGGAGGGGGAACCATTGCACCCGCACAATGCATTTGAAAGTGATCAAAATGTTCGCTCTATGAATTTGAGAGACATTCGTTTGCGACTTTTGAATGGTAAAGTTAGCTAATGCTACTACGCCTGACCCTGCTTTTCTATTTATTTATTTGTTTCACTTTATGCAAAATTTAAATATTATGTCATTTTCTTGATTTAACCTTTTCAAGCCATACCAAAATCTTGTCACCTTCAATTTAGTGATATCAATACAGGTTAAAAGGTTTATTTGATGAAAACTTTGGAGTAAAAAACATCTGACAGAAGTCGTGGATATTGGATAGTATTTTCAGAAGTTTTGTAGGTGGAAACCTATAAGGTTTTATAGAACATTATTTTTTTCATAATTGGTATAGTAGTTATAAGATTCATTTCATAATAATACATGTGGACTTTTGTTCTTGGATCAACCTTATAACTTTAAAGGATACAGATTGAACAGCTTATTAAATACTTAAGGTGGGTTCCCTATTGTGGGCTCTTTTTTTTTTTTTTTTTCTTTTGATGTCCTCGTTTTCCATTTTTCTCAATGAAAGTTTGGTTTATCATACAAAAATGAAAATTGATGAATGAAATATTAAAAATAAAAATAATAAAGTAATATAAAAACTTTGGTGGATTACAAAAAGGATTTCCAACTAGTGACTAGTGTGGACTCTAGAGACACTATAATCCATAAAGAGATGAGAGTATTTACACCAATGAAAAGCATTAAAAAGCACAATATCCATAAATCTTAATTCACCCATGGTGAATCTTCTGTGTTTTTAGACTTACTTCCATGTGAGTATGATGTCATGTCTCAAGTAACTAAAAAAATAATTTATCATTAGGTGTTCAAGCTGCTTACTGGGGTATGCTTGATGAGGGAAGGATAACACAAAGTACTGCAAATATCTTGATGCAATCTGTGGATGAAGCCCTTGATCTGGTTGCAAATGAGCCCTTATGTGATTGGAAAGGTTTAAAAGCGAATGTCCATTTTCCAAATTATTACAAGTTCCTTCAGACAAGCATTTTTCCTCAGAAGTTGGTTACATATTTCACTGTGGAAAGATTGGAATCCGGATGTTATATTTGTGCTGCGTTTCTCCGTGCACATAGAATTGCAAGACGACAGCTTCATGAGTTTATAGGTAACTAACTAGCTTCAATTTCAATAGCTAGGATTGTGTATTTAAGTTCTCCGTTCCCTGCTTTCTTATGGCTATCTAGTATACTAAACTAAAGGATATATCCTGTGAACAGCATGCCTTTAAGAATGATATATTTCTTCTCAAGTAGTTGCTAAAGAATTCAATTCAGGCACTTATACGTGGTTTATGATAGTAATTATGAGAATCCTGGATGACCATGCATATAGTAGCATCATAGGGATTACTTGTGCCTCGTAGCAATCCCTATGCTAGATGACCATGCATATAGTAGCATCATAGGGATTACTTGTGCCTCGTAGCAATCCCTATGCTATATCAATATGGGGTAATTATTTTGTTTGTTCGGTACCTTATCATGAGAGTCCTGTTCTTTATATGCTTATGTTGGTTTCTTACTGTGAGCCACTTGATGTGCCCTGAATCTAGATCTTTGTTCCAATTTTCTCAACATTTGAAATGCTATACTTTAACAATTATGTTGTTAATTTGCATTCAGCATGATGTACAAACATATGTGTTTATGATATTTCAGGTGATAGTGATATTGCTTCTACTGTAATTAATGAAAGTGAAGCTGAGGGTGAAGAAGCACGAAAGTTTCTAGAAGATGTTCGTGAGACATTTCCTCAGGTTTGTACGTTTGGTATGGATGTTTCATGAGCAATTCGTGGTCAGTTCTAATAAGGATCGTTTTCATGGAGAAATTTCTCTTTATTTTTGCTAGCCAACTATGATAGATATTGTGCTTTATTGTTTATGATTATGTGGAATTAGATCAATTATTAAAAAAAAAAAAGGTTCCATCCTTCATATTTGTTATTCACTTTTGATTGATATTATCAACTCATAGCCTTAGCCATTCATTTGATTGATATTATCAACTCATAGCCTTAGCCAACATTTGTTTTCTCGCTATAAGACTTAAAGAGAAGAAATCAAAGACCAGGGTAGGTAAAAGGATCAACATTTCATTAAATTGCCCATTGTATGGGTACACTCCTAGGGCTTTGAGTTGAGCTCAAGGCAGTGCGGTAGGAGGCAGGGATATACTGCTTTGAGCACTCAGTATTGGACACTGGCACAGACTACTTGAACATGCTTCGGATATGTGATTTTGGATGGCGACTGTGATGTAACTATCAAGCCGCCTTTCATATTACTACTGATCCTGAATAACATGAGTGAACTAATTGAAGTTGACTATCATTCTCTGCGTGAGAATATAACAAGGCTTAGTCTCTATAAGAGAAATGAAGACTGAAGTGATACTTTTACAAATTTATTAGTGTAGCACAAATAAATTATTTTTGTATCAAGTTGGATATGATTATCATATGTTCTCCAAGTTGAAGGTTAGTGCTGGACATGTATATTTTTGTAAATATCTTAACTATAGGAACTATGGTCCTTCATTCTGGCTATCTTTGGTTGGAACGCATGTTCCTTCTTTGTTCCATTTAGGAGGTTCATCATGTCAAAAATGGGAAAAAAAATGCTTCTGCGGTTTTATAGATGTAGAGCTTCTTTTTTAATTTTATGGTTAGAAAGGAAAAACTGCATCTTCACCAACAAAGCAGTCCCCTTTTGATTGTTTTTAGAACTTAGCTCTTACCCTTGCATAGTTGCATTTAACTTGGTGTGAGTGCTTCTTGCCCTTTTCTAACAATAGATGAAATGATCTCTTAGCTAACTGGAAATATCTTTTTGTATTCAGTTAACTATGGCAGGAATAACTGCATTTTCTTGCTATGCTTTTCATCTTCACCCACCAGAAAGATAAAAACCATAGCAAGAAAACTAGAATGAAACAAGCATAAGTTTTTAAAACAGAAAATTAGAATATGAAATCATCATCAAATGGAGCCTTGAGTTTTTGTTTTTTTTATTGTGGTGTTAGAACATATTACTTTAAGGCTTATATATGTGCATAATTTATACGGCTATTTGCTGGAGGGTGTCTCCTCTTATGCAAAGTCCATTCGGTTTACTATGACTTTGAAGTAGTATGATTTAGTAGGAATGAACCGGTGCTCATTAAATTTTTTTGTCTACCTGGATATTACATTTCCGTTATTGTCTTTATTTCTCCACAATATCCAAACCTTTTCATTTTAAGTTTCAAGGGTTGGACTGTCTATAAAGAGAAGTAATAATGTGTACTTTGTTTTGCTCCTTTTTTTTTTTTGGCTAGTTCGTTATGATTTATATGCTTATTTGGAAACTTCTTTTCAGGTTTTGCGTGTTGTTAAAACCAGACAAGTAACATATTCAGTGCTCAACCATTTAATTGAATATGTCCAAAATCTGGAGAAGGTTGGCCTATTAGAAGAGAAAGAGATGTTGCATCTTCATGATGCTGTTCAGGTTCTTCTGATGTTTCTCTTGCTCGTTTACTGTTGCAGTTACTGATCCTTGTTTATAATGTGCTGCTTCGTTTATTGCAGACTGACTTGAAAAGGCTTCTAAGAAATCCTCCTCTTTTAAAGGTTCCCAAAATGCGCAAGTTAATCAGTGCCCATCCATTTCTTGGCGCACTTCCTCCTTTAGTGCGCGAACCACTTGAAGTTTCAACAAAAGAAGTGATGAAACTACGTGGTGTGACACTTTACAAGGAAGGTTCAAAGCCTACTGGTGTTTGGCTTATATCCAACGGAGTGGTAAAGGTAAGAGGAGTTCTATATCCTATCATGTTTATCATATTTCTGAATTTGAGCACATAAATTTTACTTACTCTTCCTTTTTGACTATTTTTCCTTACAGTGGGTAAGTAAGAGCATGAGAAACAAGTTCTCCTTACACCCTACATTTACTCATGGAAGTACTTTGGGCCTATATGAATTGCTTAATGGGAAGCCATGCATCTGTGACATGATTACAGATTCCGTCGTTCTCTCTTTTTTTATTGAACATGACAAGGTTCTTGCAGTACTTAGATCAGATCCTTCGGTTGAAGACTTCTGTGGGCAGGTATTACTATTGACCACAGAACTTTGTTTTTGTAGTACTGTTGTTATGGATCCTGACTCCCTATCAAATGTCAAACGGTAAATATTGGACTTTCATCCATTCAAATATCCTGTTAATTAGATCTCACAGAGGACTTGAAGCCATTGTGTGTAAGGGGCATATTTCTCTTACTTAATTATGATGCATCAGTAGTATTGGCAATGCTTATTTTGGTCGGGTTTTCTTGCAGGAAAGTTCCATTGTTCTTGCCAAACTCTTGCTTCCACAAGTATTTGAGAAAATGGAAATGAGAGATTTGAGAGTTCTTGTTGTTGAAAGGTCAGTGATGACTACGCATATAGCAGGAGAAACAATAGAAATTCCACGCCATTCTATTGGCCTTTTGTTAGAAGGATTTATCAGAAATGGCATCCAAGAGGAACTGATAGCATCACCTGCTGTGTTGTTCTCTTCGCACGGGCATCCGAGCTTCCATAACATGGAAAACTCAGGTAACCAAACTATAGTTGTATGCTGTTTGAATGACGTAAACTATATGACTAAGTTTTTGTTTTGGGTAATTTAATAAATAGAGGTGGTAGAAAGAGTCAAATTACAAGGGTCAATTTTATCCGTTTCTTATAAAAATAAAAAAAGAACTCTAAACCTGAATAAGTGTTCCAACTTGCAATTAATTTATCCTCAAAACATAATTAAAAAAATTGGATAAACCAACTACTAAATCATAAATATTCAACTAATGTTCAAAACCATGTCATGGGAATATCCAAGCCCAATCATGTGTCTCGAATTGAGCAGCAAAATGTCCAAATTCAACTATTTAAAAGCATCCAACACAATTAAAATAATCAATACTTAAAAATCTAAAAAGCACAGACATAGAGACAATACGACACAAACATAGCAACATGTCAATTTGTAGAAATGTAAGACACAGACACGTTAGGGACATAGTATTAAATTTTCATCAATATATCGATATTTTCATCGATATTTCCACGTTTCCATCGGTTCGATATCGATACGAGGGGTGAATCGATATTTCCATTATATCGTACAAAAAATTCACAAAATACAAAAAAATAAGCATCAAAATATCACTAATATAAATAATAGACATGTTTACTTATTTGAAAATAATAAAATGTTTCTTTACTTATTTAAATTTATTTTAAAAATTTTTTGTTTTTATAAATTTTCCAAATATTTTATCGATATTTCCATTGAAATTTCCATAAAATCAAGATCTCGATATTTCCATCGACATCGATATTTCAAACCTTAGTTGGGGACACATTTTTATTTTTTTTAAATGTATATATACTACTACCAAATTTGATACTTCAATAAAAATAAGACACATAAATTAGGCATAAAAAGGTTAATCTGTTGTAATAATTAGTAGTGTGATCCTTTCTCACAATTTCTTTTTATCTTTCAACTGAGTTTTTAAGGTTGGGTTTAGTTTTAGGGCTGATTAATAAGATAAGTAGGCAAGGTTAAATATTTTTTTTCTTTTTAAATTCTTCAATTTTTTTAGGTTGATGTAGGTATTCCCTACGTTGGACTTGTTCCATGTGTGTCCTTGACGTGTTCGAAATTGAAAAAAATAAAAACAAAATAGTACACTGTTTTTTTCACGTATACATGTCTGAAGCATATCCAAACGTATCCATATAATCTCATCTAACCATTAAAATGTTCGTAGGTCTTCACAAATCTTTACAAAAATGTAAACTTAACTAATTAAGAGCATTAAAAGCCTGAGCTTAAAATTTACTCACTAACTTATGTACATGGTTAAAAGTCAAACTTTTCCATACAAATAATGGAAAAGAAAATGGAAAGAACTATTAAGTCCTCAGACCCGATGGATCCAAATGATAAGTGTAGTTCCTATGGAAGTTGGTATATAATTGAATAGAATTGAACGATCAGGTGTATGAGGTGGTGCATACTTCCATGTGAATAAGCTAGGATTTGAGAAACAATTTGAAGTGATGAAATGATAACTCTTTATTTGGAAGTAGATAATCTTACTAGGCTTGAATAGGAGTGTTGGTGACCATTGAGAAGTTGGGTGGAGCTGGAAGGCAACTGTTGATTCTCGCTAGAGGATTCCTTTCTGAAATTTTTCTTTCCCTCAAATTGGAGATAAATACCAACAATGATTGAGTTTCCTAGCAGCCTTGTTGAAGGTGAATTTGAGATGTAAAACATTAAAAAATTTGTAATGGGAATTTGCTTCTGGTTCCTGTCAGAACTCCATAAGGTTTCAGCCGTAGTCGGGGACGGAAGAGCTGATAGTATTTTGGAATCAGACTACCGCAGTAGGTTCTCTTGATAAATGTTCTTGCTAATGATTGTAGAAGATGAAGGGGAAACACCCTTCTTCTCATATTTTGCTGTAGTCGACTATGATTCAAGTAAAAGACATTTTGAAATTTAAATTTAAATTTAAAATGAAGAGTCAATAGTGTAAACTATCATCAGGCTACGAAAAGATAATCTCTAATTTAAACATACATTCCTGATTACTTTAAAATAGATGAAGTACATTCCAACAAAATAGAATAAAACAAAATTAATGACTAAAATTTGGTCAATTAGTAAGAGCCGCAAATACGTTTCTACAACAATTTTCATTCTCTCTTTATTCGTAGTCCGGTTCATGCATCAGTAGTGTTTTTAACACAAGTGGAGGAAACAAATGCATTGGACATCAATGGAAAGATTGTAGTTATCAAGTTAGTGAAATGGAATGCTGGAATTGAACGTTTTTTCTGCGCATGTGAAATCTCTTTGCTGAACAGTAGTTTAAATGTTGGCTGAAAGTGGCTAGCTATGTGGGTTTTCACCTACAATTTGATCGATGACATTGTATATATTAAGATGTTTGGGTAACTGAAGACAGCATTCTTTAACCGAGATGCACTTCACTGTGTCAGTCATCTACTTCGTTGGCTATCAGGTTTATTGATTCATACGATCCAGGAATGTGTGCATGTGCAACTGTTGTATTTGCACTTGTAATTAGTGGTTTTTTAAAACTAGTTCTCCGTGAATCTCTTTAATTGGTTATGATAAATAGCGAAGTAGTTGATACAGATTATTTGATATGACTTGGATCCTGGCATAACTCTTTATGCTACTTACAGTAGATGTGCATTCTGATTTAGTATTGTTATTTTGAAAAGAAAGAAATAATGGTCAAGACTTGCTATTGATTGATTCTTACAGGGATGAGTTGTTCTAGTTTTTCTCATCAAGGCTCCTATTATGAAGTTGAAACAAGATCAAGAGTAATCATTTTTGACATGGCTGCGCTTCAATCAGATGACAATCTAAATCGGTCATCATCTTTCATACATTCTGTTGATCACCCTCAAAGATCTCTGAGCAGAGATCACTCTGGTCTTATGAGTTGGCCTCAACTGCTTTCCAAGCCTAGACCACCACAGAAGCAGAAATCTGAAAGAACTGAGCGTCCAGCTGATAGCTTGTCTGCAAAGGCCATGCAACTAAGCATATACGGCAGCATGGTATGTTCAGTTGTAATATATCAGATTTCACTATAAATAAATCCCTTAACGTAAACGCGCTCTTTTCCAATTGGATATTTGATAAGATCAGGATTATTTTCTAATGAGATATTAGTTGATTCTGGATTCCATCATGTCTTTCCTTCAAGGTTGATATTCGTCAGCGGACTAAGAGTTTTCCAGGCAATATTGCTGAAGCATCTCATAGCCGGTCAAATCCTGCAATTGATTCATATAAAGGTGTTCCCCTTCCATATGTCAAATCAGAAGGAGCTGGTACATTGAAGAAGAGGCTTGATGCAAGGAAGTTACCAATAAGCACTGTTAAACCTCCACAAGAAAAACCAGTTCCTAATGAGAGAAATGCAAGGGATGATTCAAGTGAGGAATCGGGTGGTGAGGATGATATCATAGTGAGAATTGATTCACCAAGTGTGCTTTCATTTCACCAGGTTCCATGAATTTCCTTTTCCTTTTCTTTGTTAATTAGCCTGTTTGTCGTCTACTGTTAGTAAATAATATAAGAAGGGAATGAAAGCTTGTATTTGATATCAGGGCTAAGGATAGAAATGGTGGGTTGTTAGTTCGCCAAATCAGTGTTTAGCTTTAGCATTAAAGGTGAAGGACTTGTTTGAAGTTGTTTATGTCTAGTGAGCAGTTCTTATATAACTACTGGACCTACCGGAAGTATTTATTTGCATGAGGTCGGTGCCTGTTGTAATTTGGCCTTTTGAGCAAATGATAATAAATATTATTGCCTTAATATCTTTTTCATTGAGGATGAAGCGGCTTCAACAGCTGGAATCAACATTGTATATTGTGTGGTGCGATGTAGAAGTATCATTGGTTACTGAGGCATCTTCTCAAGAATTTTCAAACTGGAGTTCTCAGAGGTATTCCTTGTCCTACCTTACTTTTGAAAGCAAAAATCACTTTCTTTTTCTTTTTTTTTTTCCTAGTTTTTTTCCAATGTGCAATTGTGTTGGGATCATCGGGTTAATTGGGAAAAAAAAGGCCTTTTTAAGAAAAAAATTAGGTAAAAGAAGTAGTTTTTTAAGATATTAGAAAAAAAGGGTAAAAAATTTGGAATGCGTATCTTCAAGAGAGACGCATTCAGGAGAATTCACGAGAATGCACGAGAATACGTCTCTTGAAGAATTCTCAGCGATGACGCATTCTCAGCGAAAGAATAAAAAAAAAAATATATGTCAGAGACGCATTTAGTGGAATCTCTGCCAACTGAAGGAACTGGCAGAGTTCCTTCCCAATGCATCACTTTTTCTTCTTTTTCATCTCAGCAGTCCAACTCTTCCCCATGCATCATTTTTTTTCCTCTCTTCCCCATGCATCACTTTTTCTTTTTCCTCCTTCCCCGATGATAATTGTTTTTTATAAGTTTCCTCTCTCCCTTATTTCCTTGTTCATTTCAAGCGAGTTCTTCTTCTTCACAATTTCAACTCTCCTTCTTCATCTCCTTCTTCATCTCCTTCCCTTTCTTTACTTCATTTGATTGATTTTCTTCATTTTCTTCATCTAACGGAGTAAATCAACTAAATCATCCCCTTTTCTCAATTTATTGTAAGTAGATTTTCTCAATTATCCTTTATTTATTATTTATTTATTTTTATAATTCTAGCATAATTTTTTTAAAAAAAAACATTGTGATAATTAATTTTAAAGATTTATAGTTGAGATCTCATCTTTGTTATTTATTTATTTTTATAGTTCTAGCATAACTTTTTTTTTTTGTTAAAAATTGTCACAATTAATTTTAAAGATTTATAGTTGAGATCTAATCTTTGTTATTTATTTATTTTTATAGTTTCGCATAATTTTTTTTTTTTTTTGTTAAAAATTGTGATAATTAGTTTTAAAGATTTATAGTTTAGATCTAATTTTTGTTATTTATTTATTTTTATAGTTCTAGCATATTTTTTTTGTTATTAATGTTATTAATTAATTAAAAATAATTATGACAAAAAGTGTATTTGGTGAAAAAAATGATGTTAAAAGATTAAATCTTAAAATTTAAAGATAAAAATGAAACAAAACTGAAATCTTAAAGATAAAATTGTTATATTTTAAAATTTAGAGACTCATGTTAAAGTAAAAGTCAATATCTAAATACTCAAAATGTAGCACTTTCAAAATTATGGATCAAAATAATATATTCTCTTCATTACTATTATGGAGTGATGATTTGAATATAGTAATAATAAAAGAGAGGTAGTTAGAAAATTAGATGTGCATTGTATTTTGAATGTAAAGGTTGTATTGATAAGTGTAGAATGGACAAGGTCGATTTAAGCGTAACAGGAGATCTTCTTCGGGACAAGAATAAACACATCGTAGTTGTACTGTTAAAGTTTGAACTGTATTTTTTAATTAATAATTGATTAGCCCTTTTAGCCATTAAGTCTTATTATTACACCTAATTCCAGACGCGGGTTCAACAAAAAAATAAATTAAAATCATCTTAATTTCTAAAAGGTTATAAAAAAAACATTAAATTGAAATTTAATTTTAAAATCTTAGATAAAAATAAAATTGGATATAAAGTAAAAATATAAAAAAAAAAATTAAAAAAATGGTAAAAAGAATAATAGAGTTAAATACAACTAAATAATAATTTAAAAACGAGGAATAAAATGAAGAAAAAAAAGATCATGCATAAAAAATAAGGAGTAGAAGGAAATAATTTTTTTTAATACAATGAATTTAAAATATAATATGGAAGATCTTCAAAAGGATAGGGGAAGAAAAAATAAAGAAGGAAAAAGGAAAAAAAAAAAGAAGAAGAAAAATGAAAAAAAATAAAGAAGCAAAATGTGAAATAAATTATGATGATATTTATTTATAAGATTTAAAAATAAGGAACAAAATAAAGAAGAAAAATGATAGAGGAAGGGAAAAAAAAATAAGGAAAAAGGAAGAAACAAAGAAGAAGAAAAAAGAAAAGAATAAAAAAATCCAGTTTGAATGCGTCTCTTATTCCTATTGAAATGCGTCTTTTGAAGAGACGTATTTCAATAAAATGATTGGAATGTGTCTCTTCAAGAGACGCATTCCAATAAAAACAATTTTTTTACCCTTTTTATCTAATTTTTTTCTAAAATTACCTCCCCTCCAAATCATCCGGGATCATCGAACCTGTAATGCATGTTTGGTCTATAATGGACCAATTGATTGTGAATATGTTATTACAAAGTGATGGAGAAGCTATAAGAAAATCAAGATTTATATACACGTTACAAATTTTTTTACATGTTACAAATTTTTTTAGTTAGATTTCTCTTTAGTTCAAAATTTGGATTAGAATGTTTAATGGTAAGATTTTGAAATATAGGACCATTCTGTCTGACCAATAGAAGTACTCTGACCATTTGAATGACGTTTGTTAAATTAGAGTAAAAAATATTATGTGCTAAGCCCAAGACAAGGATGTAATGAACTGCCTTCATGTTTGATTATAAAATATGGTTGTTTAAAAAATATATATAGATAAACATAGGAATATCTAAAACTATTTGTAAAAATAATGCAGTTTTTTTTTCCTAATTGGATTGCGTCTCATGAAGAGTTGCAACTACAATGTATATTTTTTTAAAATTTTGACCAGGTCAATTGTTTTTAGTCAATGAACCGAAGTTTTCCATTTGTTTAATTTCTTTTCTTTTTTTTTTTCATTTGTTTCTTAATTTTCTTAATTTATTTTCTCTCTCTCTCTTTTCATTTTTTTCTTTTTTTTTTTTTTATTTTTGTTTTTAATTTTATACATGAAATATCATCCTTCCTGAAATATTTTTCAAATACGAAAGTTCAGTACCTTCCTACAAATTAGTAAATTAGAAATATATTAAAATACATTAAAATGTTTTTTAATTCATTAATGAAAAAAAAATTTAAGAATTTTTTAATAAAAAAAAATGGTTGTCAATAATAGAAAACCTGACAGAATGACCAATGGTGCTACCAAAAGCAAATTATAGGATTAAAATTGTCGAGTTTAATAACTCAAAGATCCAAATGCAACCTAAACCGAAGTTCAAGAATCGAAAATGTATTTTTTTCATATACTACTTGAATAGTTTAACTGGAACACTTCAAATAATATGGTTTAAATTTCACCCCTCAATTACTTATTAAAGTGTAGGGTTAAATTTCTCTTTTTCTTTTTTAGGTTGTTAAGGTTTGAATTGATAAATTGGAAGCTTATAAAAATTAACTCTAAGTTTTGACTAAATTCCTTGAGTAAGAAATTTCTTTTTAACTCTTAGAATATGTGAAAGTGGAAGACTCGAACATCTAACTTATAAAATAGATGATTTCAATTGAGTTATTCTCAAATTGACTTCTGAACATATTTATTTTTAAATCATGGTTATGTAAAGGTACAAAAAAGAAGGCCATTGTTCTACTTTTAAATTTAGTTTAAAATGTTATTTTGGTCCCTTAAACTTACAATGTTTTGATATTTGAACTTTAAAAATTATTCCATTTAAATTCTAAAACTTTTAAAACGTCTATCTTAATCATAGTCGTCTCTTAATTTTAAAAAAAAAAAAAATTTGCCCGTTATTTTAATTTTTTAACACTTTCATGTCATGGCTAGCTTTGGGTATGTGTATAGTACATGATAATATGAGTATGATTTCAATTCACATGGATGTTAATTAAATAAAAAAAAATGATCATAACAATGTCTAAAATGATTGTAAAAAATGTTTAAGGGCTAAAACAAACAATAAAATATAGTTTAGGGACACAATAGAGTAGACATGAAAGTTTAAGAACAAAAAATTTACATTTTAAAAGTTTAGATATTAAAATAGAATAAACTTAAAAAGTTTAAGAATGAAAGTGAGATTTAAGCTATTATTTATTTTATTTTTTAAAAAGAACTTTTATTTATTTTATTACAAGAAACTACCAATCCTAGGGATTGATGCATTTAATCTTTAAATAATAAATAAAAGTTAGAAGTTGACTGGGCTGTTCAATGAGAACACAATCGTGAAACTTTAGTCTTTGAAATTGAGAAATGTCAATAGTACTTAAGCCTAGTCGTCAAGTTTTTCTTGTCACGTGTCTTGTTTCTACCATCGATGCCCAATGAAAAATGGGATTGTGCTGCTTCTTCTATTTCCAGATAATTAAAAAACGAAGGAGAATGAACTTGAGAAAGAAGCTTCGCCAATCGAACTAAATTAGCTAACTAAAAATAAAAAGTCCCAATGATTAAAGCAGAAGAGAGAAAACAATCCGTGCGAAATTTTTCCAAAAATTACTTTTTCCTAAATATGAGCAAAATTAATTAGAAGAATATTTCAAGTACTAAAAGATGGGAAAAAAAATTTGAACATATCTACCACTTGGGGCAGTTCCATCAGATTCTCCAAATATAGAACCAAGAATAAAACAAAGCCAATCAAATGGGGACCATTAGTCAACTACCAGCTTGAGTAGTCTTAGGGACCATTTATAATCATTTTGTAAATTTTAGGGACTAAATAAACATCAACTTCAAACCTCAATGACCAAAAGTGCATTTTTTCTTAAATATTTTAATTCATAAACAAAACGTAAAATGTTATTTATTAATTTTTTTTTTCAAAAATATTTAATGGCATCAATATTCTTATCCACGTTTCTATAAAATTGAGATTCGACATTTGTAAGGTATCATCTTTTAAATTTTGGTACGCTTCATTTATTTAACCCACGTTGATTAATTTTATAGCATACAGTTAATTAACTTAATTAATGTTCTCATGCTTACACAAAAAAACACAAACCACTTTTATTTAATTTATTAATTAACACGAAGTAGTATACTAATATTAATTTATTGCTTTTTTCTTTACTCTTTTTAATTGGTTAAATTTAATTCTTGAGCTTCAAAATGTTGTGAAATGAAATTAATTTCCTAGTTAAGTGAAATTTTGTGTTAGCAAAATTTATAAATAAATACATAAGTTTTTTAATGCTTAATTTTGTGGTTATTTTTTAAATAAAATAATGAGACTAGACATTTTTCTGCTGTTTTTTTATGGAAAAAAAATATTATTTAGACTTTTTTTTATCATTTTTTATTGAAAGTTTGGGTGAAATTTGTTGGCGCTCGGATCTCATTCACCTTGGGTTGCTCTGTGAGTGCTCAGCAACCTTGACCTCTGGCCCGCTTCACTTTAGCCTAGTCTCGATATTGTTTGAGCTAATCTGCATAAGATATTGTTTGAGCTAATCAGCATAAGAGATCCTCGCACATGTGTTATTGTACCCAAATATTGAGATTTGAATTTTATGGAAATGTTAATGGAAATATCGACAAAATTTTATTGCCGATGGATATTTATGAACCATTCTTGTAGTATGATTGTAGTTATAGTTATACCATCGAACTTTCAATTGTAAAAATTGTGCCCTCAAATTTATACAAGTGTTGAAATTGGACTCTCAAACTTACATAATTGTAGAAATGGTAACGTATATAGTTTGAGGGTTAAACTTTTATCATTTAGGAATTAATTTTATACTACAGTAAGTTTGAGAATCCAATTTTAACACTAGTAGAAGTTTGAGGGCCTAATTTTTACAATTGAAAGTTTGAGGGTATAACTATAACTACAGTCATACTACAAGAATGGTTCATAAATATCCATCGACAATAATATTTTATCGATATTTCCATTAACATTTCCATAAAATTCAAATCTTAATATTTGGGTACCATTTTAAACCTTGGGTATGGGATGTAATAATATGGAAAAACTAAGAAGAGCATAGGGTGTAGGGGTAGGGGTAAAATAGGGAAAAAGAATATAGACTTGGTCGGTTGATTTAGAGAGAGAGAGAGAGAGAGTGAGGGTGCGAATGTTGAGATTGCGGAACAAGTCTTTGTAACACAATAGGGCTCCTAAACGCGTAACGCGTTTCGTTTCTCCACGAAACGACATCGTTTGAGCTTCAACGACGGTACTATATCTAGTTACTCCAACCCCACCTTCCTCCGCACTTCCTATTTCCTATTTCCTATTTCCTTACTTTCCCTTTCTCTTCTCAACTGTCATCAAAAGCCGTCAATTCTACAAACTACCCTCCAAATGGCTGCCACCGTCACCGCCGCAACCACCGCCGCCGCCGCCGCAGCTCCTCGCTGGATCCCGAAACGTGGCCAGGTTCTCCGCCGTGTTCTTAGAAAACTATTTTTGTTCTGCCTCTGCTCCGCCGCCGACACGAGATCTCCTCCGCCGCCGCCGCTGCGATCCTTCCTCTCCTCCTCGTCCCGCGTTTTTCCTTAAAAAATAAATTTAAAACGAAGTTCGAAAATGGTCCTTTCGGCTTTCCGATCGCTACTGATGAATCGGATTTTGAAAGCGGATTGATGAGGATTTTAGCGCTTCTCTTTGTTTCTTAAATTAATCCTAATTTCATCATCTTTCAATTCACATTGTTTAATTACTTCTTTTGTTGTAAAGTAGAAAAAGAAAATTTTGAATTTCTGTACATGTCGTCTTGTTCATTATGTTTGATTTATGTACTCAGTTCTTGTTTAATAACAATTTTTTTTAAAAACCTTATTTGTGTTTTCTCTCCATTTCACTGTTATGTTAAAAATAAAATAAAAAATTAAAAAATACAATGAACAAGCTTAAATATTATGGTTTTCACTTACATTAAATTAACACTTCAATTCTTGGTTAAATTAAACAGATTTTTTAAACCTACTTTTCTAAGTTTTTAAAAGTTAACTCTATTTCATACAAGTATACAACATGAGTAGAGAGAAAAAAAATTTGAATAACATAACATAAAAATTTATGCAATTTATAAGATTAATTTGTAAAAATAAAATAGTTATTGATGACACTTAAATTTTTGGAATTGAATTAAAATTGAAAGAAAGATGTGTTCTAGTTTATTCAGCAAATTCTAAGGTAGGCTCTCCTCTTAAATAAATTTAAAAAAAAAAAAAAAAAAAAAAAAAAAAAAAAAAAATTCCCGGGAAAATTTGAAGAATTCCCGAGAAAATATGAGGGAAGTCAAAAGGGATGAGTAAAGTAAACGTAATGGAAATGGAAACCATGTTTGACTGAGCACTTCTTTTTTACTAACCTCTCTGCTCTAATCATTTCTCCACAGTTATTCAAACTTTATTTATTATACCAAATACCTCACAACTTCACATATTTTTTTTTTTTTTTTTTTTTGAGAAATTCAGATGGAAGAACTCCTTGTTGCTAAAATGTATTGTATTTCAGTTCACTATGTTTGGGTTCACATATAATTTTAGTTAATTTTACTTTTAGACTTTGAGATGACATCTTTGTCTGTAGGTGTGCGTGTGCGTGTTACAAACTTTTTAACATAATCATATGTATGTACTTGTGTGCTATAAACTTTTTGACAGAACCCTATGTGTGTACGTGTTTGTGCATGATATAAATTTTTTTACAGAATCACGTGCGTGTGCATGTGTGCCTGTGTGAAATTGTAGCAAGTAAAATTTGAGAGAATAGAGTGTGTTCTCTCTTATTGGTTGAAGAGTTTCTCTTATTGTTTATCCTGAGTTATTTGGTTGTGGTACTTGAAAGTCAATAGTTTAAGTTAGGCTATTTGATAAAGATTTGTAGCGCGAGTTTAAGGGCATTTTGTAATCTCCATCATAGTAGAAATTGCAATTGCAGAAGATTGGGCGTAGTCCCGAGTTTGGGACAAACCATTATTTTTGTAGGTGTTCTTCTATCTTTTCCCTTCTCTTTAGTATTTGTTATTTTATGATCGATTACTTATTTGGTTTATTCCACAATTATTTATATCTCCTATAAATTCCCACCACTCTTTTTACTCTTGAATAAACTTTAATGTTGTTTTAAAGTATCATTGAAGAGTATTTTATTAAAACAAGATAGAAATTTACACGACAACAACTAATGTGTAAGCACCGACAGATTTAGTATAGGCCCATAGGGTCCTCTTTATATATATATATATATAACAAACAAAGTATCAATAATTTTAGGTAGCCTAGTTGTGTTTCCTAGCCTCCTTTAGACCTAAGTTTGAATTCGAATTCTTTCATTTAATTTTTAAATTTTCCTTCTTTTGACAAACCTTCAATTTAAAAAAAAAAAAAAAAAAAAAAATAACTACACACTAATCCCTACCAATACAACTGAAAATTAAGAAAAAAAAAACAATAATTATACATTAATCCCCACCAAATAAAGCTGGAAATTAAGAAGAATGTTAGGTAGGGTGACTATTCAACTTCATTTTTAAAATACTTTTAGATTTCTTTTTGTTTATTATTTTTTTATAAAATTTCAACTTCAATAATTCTTCATCTTTTATTTCTTCTTCAACTTCTTCTTGGCTTCTTTTCAACTTCTTCTTCTAGTTTGTGAGATAAACTTTTTAATTTATTTTTCTTCTTTTTTAAGTTTGTTATTTTATTTCTATGCATTTGGTATTCATGTTTCAATCATCATATTTTATTTTAGTTTCTTTATTTTTTATTTTTTTTATTAATTTTTTAAATAATTTATGGATCTTAATAAACATTTTAATCTCTACTATTGGGTTGTTTAAGTTATGATATAATTGTTATATTGTCAATTTCTTTTTGATTTATTATCATTACAATGTTATTGTAGATTTAATTTCAAATCTAAATGGAGAAATATTTTAAAAGAAAATCAATAGGGTCATCATATCCAGTGAAAAAAAATAATAATATTGATGTACGAAAATCAATAAATCTATGAATTTTTAGAACTACTCACCTATAAATTATTTTTATTGAATTATAAAGCCCCCATCAACAAACTTTTTGGATCGGCCATTATGTGTAAGTATTGAAAAACATACATTAAATATTCACTGATGCCTTCAATCATTGGTAACTGCGATCCTAATTTGCTATAAAATGTTCAACAACTTTCAAAGTTAAAAGAATATAAATGCAAGTAATTTAGGGCTTAATTGAAACTTACTTCCAAACAATTTAAGATTATTCATCAGTCAACTTAAACTCACCTAAGTCGCATATAAAATAATTAGTTTGAATCAAATGTTGCACACGTTCAATGGAGATATAGCTTTTAAAGTTGATGACGATATGATTCTTTTCTTTCCTAAGATATGGTGACGAAATGCTTTTTGAAACATTCAAACTCAGTTTCTATTTTCCTTTAGTTTATTAATTTTATTTCAATTATGAGTTCATTTGCAAATAAGTCCATTATTTGGGTCAACAAAGTTGAAAGCATTCCCTTTTTTCTTTTAAGAATACACCTCCTCCCATTAATCATTTCATTTTTTTAAGCTCTAAACAATAGTTTATGAAGCTTATTTCATTTTGGCCCTTCAAATTTTTTAATATCTGTTTAAAGTTTTAAAATTTGAAGATTAGAATAATGTAAATTTCAATCATTTAAATTTTCCAACCATTTTCAAATATAAAAAAAAATAGCCAAATTATTTACAAATATAAAATTTTTTTCTCTATGGCTTAAGTGATATCACTTCCGCCATAAAATTTTATTGCGGTCTAATAGACAGTAAATTTTTTTTATATTTGTATATAACTTGATATTTTTTCAACAAAATAGAATTTTTGAATTTTTAAGGTTATTTCATTTTGCCCTTATAATTTCAAACGTCGTTCATGTTTGATGGGGGAATTACAAATAACAGAAGAAAATAGAGTAAATATTGAGAAACAAACACGTAAACAATTAGGTTGAGGCGCGAATATCTCGCTCTCTTTAAGGAGATTCAAGCCCTCTACGGTGTGTATTGAAATTCTCAATATCAACCACCGTTGCAACAGATATTCTTTGGTGCAACATATATTCTCTAGCATGTCCCCTCCAGGATACAACAACTCAACTGAAACGTTGTGTAGCTCAAACCACTCTGCACTGGAAGGTTGAGCTCAAAGCCCCACAACTAAAATACCTTTCGTTTAGTCAATTGCTCTTAAAAGAGCTAAGGAGAGAAATGAGAGAAAGTAAGAGAGAAAGATATACTTGTTCGTTGGTGTATATTGAGAGAATGAAAATGAAGTATTTATAGTGAACCTTAAATCTTGAAAATTTAATTCAAAAAAATAATAATAATCTACGAATGTTATAAGCATTTCTTGCAATTACGTTTTTTTCTTATTCAAAGAAATAACATTTAAGCCTTTAATTCAACATTTAAAAAAGTTATTAAATATTAAAAATGTTACTTAACATACATTTGTAATTAGTGCTCGCATTTTTTAAAAAAGAATTATTATTATCTTTGTGATTTGATTAAAGTATAATATTGTTAATGAAAACTCGGTATCGTCTCAAGTTATTTATGAAAGGAGATGAAACTTTTTTAAGATGTAATATTTTATTTTGATGATTGAAGATTTATCATGACTCAACCTTTCATCAAGGGACTTGCCCAAAAGTTTAGCTCAAGCACAAACCTAATCTCAATCTTAAAGTGATACAAAATTTTGATAGGTAATCTGAAGACATAATTTTGAAAATAATAGATTAAAAAATAAATAAAATTTGTATTTGGGGTCTTTTCACAAATAGAAAAAAAAATAAAATAATTACACATATAGAAAAAAAAAAAAAAAAAGTGAAAAATACAAAAGTATGGGTGCACTTTTTTCTATATGTGTAATTACTTTTGTTTTTTTTCTATACACAATAATTTCCCTTTGTACCTTTGTATGTCATATTTTCATATATATATTAGTATATAGCATATTTGAAAATTAAATTTTAATTTAAACATTTTTTTCACAATGTGTTTGATAATACATCTATGAACTATAAAACTAATTGTGGTTACTTACTAAATAGTAGGTTGAATATAAACTATCACTAATTGATTTAGGGTCTGTTTAGTTGACAATTCGGATTCTGTTTTATGTTTTCAGATTTGGATTATGTTTTATGTTTTCAGATTCATGGGTTTAACAAATATGTGTTTGGGGGACAATCCGAATTTTGTATCTAAAAACTATTTTTGGGTTCTGTGATCCAAACAATGCAAATTCTGAAAACAACATTTTTATTTTTTCAGTAGATTCAGATTTTGAATTTTAAATTTTGAAGTATGGAATTATATTAAATAAAGATAGAAATATTTAGAAATATCCTACGTCATGTTATAAACTCAATTCATTTTTTTTAATTGTATTGTGTAATTATTATATATAAATTATATAATACATTACAAAATAATAATTATTCAAATTGTTTTAACATAAAATATATTCAAAATTAATTAATAATAATTTACTGTCAACTAATATTTAATGAGTAACTATAACTAGTTTTATGATTTATAAATAAGTATCAAACACATTTTAAACAATAATTTAAATTAGAATCTAGTTTCTGAATATACTACCTAACGCATATATGATATATATAATCATGTTCTTATTGAATCTCTTTTGGTTTTAGATTTCTTACCAAAGGGGCCTTAAGCTACACTCATTCATTCATACTATAGATTGAATATGAATCTTTATTTTTAAATTTAAGCCATATTTAGATCCACCCATGATCGACTATTTTAAAAAACAAACTTGATAAAACTTTTTCTTTCTTTGTTAATTTTTTGTATAATTAATATCTTATATTCCAAAATTGAAAACTTCATTTGAATAAATTTATTGAAAAGAAAATAAAAGAAAAAAAACCCATAATTTTTAAATGAGATTCGATTAAAAAATATTGATCCAATAAAGTTTAAAGCGGTTTTCAAATATAGAAAAATGAACCAAACTATTTATAAATATAAAAAATTATATCGTGATTTATCATTGATAGACAGTAAAAATTTTCTATATTTGTAAATAGTTTGATATTTTGTTTATTTATAGTAATTTCTCCTAAATTTTTATGTAAAAGATGTCTAAAAACATGTTTTTTAAATAATAATATTAAAAATAATTAATTAAATGATTGTTTGGTGAGATTTTTATATGAAAAATCTTTCTATGTCATGTATTTCATGAACATCTTAGATTCATGAATTATTTTGTTACCAGCTTCAGATTTAATTTTGGACTAATTTTACTTTTTCACCATTATTTCAAAAAAAAAATTGAAATATTTAAATTTTTTCCTATTAACATGCAATTTTGACTTGTTATTTATTTATTAATTTGTGTAGATATTCATTTAATGTAGGATATTTTAAATTAATGTTTCTTTCATTTTAGGAATTTTCGTTTAATTTTTTCTATATTTGTAACTGAAAATTGATCACCTCTCTATTGAGATCACAAGTATATGTCAAATATATTGGTAACATAATGGAAAATATAAATATACATCGCATATACCATAATTTATTTTTTGTATGTATACAAATATATTGAAAAATATAAATATGCATCATATATATTGTTCGATATTTAAGATGACATATTGTATAAATTGTCTTGTTTATGCACTTATCAAATATATCCTGATTTATTTCTAGAAAATTCAAATATATTGTGTTGTATATATCAAATATGTCTTGTTTTCTTCCTCAAAGTTTATTCTTGTTTTTATTTATGAGCTTTTAGAGAAACTTTCCTTGCATAGGTTTTGAAAAGAAGATTGTTTTGGGAAATTCGTAACCGTGAGAACTTTCTTTACATGTGCAATATGATTATTATTATTATTAAAATGAATGGTAGGGAGGTTGAAAAGTGAATTGGACCAAAATTTTATGTAAAACAATAGTCCATTAGGCTATTCAAATAAAAATTAGGAAAGTTTAGATTATTGTGTAATTAGACATATTTATTTAAGGTATATGTGTGTTTGCTTAGTAGGAGTGCAACAAAAAATTGAAAAATTGAAAAATTGAAAAACCAAACCAAACTAAACGATCCATTGGTTTGGTTTGGTTTCTTAGTATAAAATTGGACATCTTAGTTTGTATTTAGAGAAAACCAAAAAGTATTAGTTCGGATCGGTTTTTTATTGAAAAAACTAATCAAAATCAAACAGAACCGATACCTTAAAGATACACTCTAACATTAGATGTCATTTAGTATTTTAATTATTATGATGCACATATATTTGTTGTTTAGAAAAAAGATCCATTCTTATGGAACATGTATGATATGATTGTTATTTAGATAAGTGTCAAGAAAAAAAATAAAAATGTCAAATTTCAATCTATAGACAAAGAAATAGACCCAATTTTGATTTAAAAATATTAAAAATGGCCGATTCAAAACAAAAGCAGAAATAAAAAAGAAACTAAAGAAAAAAAGAAAATGTAAAAAATCAAGAACCAAATGGATAATAAACAAAAAAAAAAAAAAAAAAAAAAAAAAAACCAATCCATCGGTTTTATCTTTAATTGAACATTAGTTTTAATCCCTTATTTACAAAATCAATTGGTTTAATTTTGATTCTTAATTAGTTTCAAAATCGAGAATGGTATTCGAATTGAAAAGGCTCCATCAATCTAATGAGCGGATTTAAGCCCAATCAAGTTTGATCCAATAAGCTATGGACAATGCCAGGTTGACTCAGCCAAACCCAAATAGCATTCAGCCATGCTAAGGCTTGCACTTGTTCAAGTCATAATTCAACTAGATCCTCGTCCCCTTCTCCAATTTAAATTCAAAATTTTAGCCGGATAATATAAAAATCCAAATTCAAAATTTTAGCCGGATAATATAAAAACCAACAGTTATTTTACAAACAGTTTTCTACCCATATGGCTGAATAGATAGGTCTTTAAGTCTTAACTACATGAATAGCCTAATACCCTAATAATTTTTTATATTTTAAAATATCATGTATTAAATAAAGTCAAAATTAATAAATCAAAATTCTAAAATGAGGTTAATAAGAAAATAGTTAAATATTTCAAAATTTTATTAGTGAGAAATAATGTGATTAACGATATTTCAAAAAAAAAAATATATATATATATATATAATTAAGGGTTGTTTTTAAATATAGTAAAATGAATCAAAATATTTACAAATATAACAAAATGTCAACATATATCAGTGTCTATCACTATCTATCATGAATAGACAGTAACATTTTACTATATTTAAAAATATTTCCAACAGTTTTGTCATTTAAAACAATTACCCTATAATTAACACCAAATTAAGAAATGATACATTTTGTATTTTAATATAACAAAAAATTTGGACATATGGAAAACATTCGGTATGTAGCAGCCTAATTTAAGATTTTAGCTATTTCATTAATAGATTTTAGCTAATTATTTTGACCAATATAAGAATGTTATATCTCTCCCTGTTGATTACATTAATTATTTTCTTTCTTTGTGGAAATTCAAAAACCAATTGACTATTTAATTCATTTAGTTTTTTTTTTTTTTTTGGGACATATGCATTAAATGGCAACATATTTTGTTTCTTTTAATTTGTTAAAATTCCAAAATATTAGGTATCAAAGCTATTTTTCCACATTTGACCATTTTCCATTCTAAACCTTTTTTGTTGTGTGCATATTCATTCTCCATTTTGATTTTGATTTACGTGGTGTTCTTCTCTTTGTGGTAACAAAGTATGAAGTTATTTCTTATAATATTCTTTTAGGAAAAGAAGTATTATTATAGATTAAACAAACTTCATTACATAACTTTTCACAAAACGACAGCATTTATCATGCGTCGTGATTTTAACTACATAGTCAGGCGTTAGGCGATGCTCAAAATTATAGGGTGAGTTGAAATGGTGTTGTGTTTCTGGTGGTAACTTTTGTTGATTAAGGCGGCAGAGAGGTAGATTGAGTTAGATTTTGGTGAATATAGAGAAGGTTTTGGGCGTGAATCTTCAAAGTAGTTATCGTTGATAGCAATTATCAGTAATAAAAATTGATAGCATATTTTTCAAATTGAAAGCTATCCACTAATAGCATTTATAGTAATAGCAACTGACAGCAACTATCAATGACTATCACTGGTAGCAACTATATAACAATCAATGATATCTTTCAATTTCGAAAAAGAAAAATCGCGAGAAATGGTGGTTGGGCGTGGGCTTTTTAGTCTTTTACCAATTTTTGTTCTAGATTTGTAATTAATTTTTCCTTGTTCTATAAATTCTAATATTTATGGACTAATCGCTATCTATGCAAGCACCCCAGAATCTGTATTTATATCTCTGTTATTAATCAAGCTCTACACTTAGTATTTATTTTCGAAAAGTGGTTATATTAAGAAGTCAATTCAAAATTCAAAATTCAAATTGGACTAAAAATCTGTCCCATTTATCTCTTGAATCCGTTAGATTGAAATCTCATAACCAACTCTTCTCATTTACACTATATTTTTATTCATAATTGATACCCGGTATAGCAATTACACTGTATTTGAAAATACTGTTATTCGACCATACTAGGGACAACTTTGAAATTATAAAAGTGTTTGTCATGGAAGCGACATGCATTTTTACCAAAATTTTTATTATTTTTAATTTTTGACAAAAATTAAAAGGACCTCTTAAATTTTGTCATTTCTTCCGATTTCTCTTAATGGTATTGGTCAAAGGTATACAAGTAATTAGGCCCGCATTAAAAAGGGTTAGTCGTTAAAGCCCATATTTCTAAGTCAAGGCCGAACACACTCATTATTGGGCCCAAGTTAACAAGGCCTTGGCCCACATATCGCACAAATCATGATCCGCTAGTGTCGTCCAAGTGTGTTCCGACGTCATAAAATATCATGTTGACGTCATTAATAATTTTTCTTTTTTTTAAAAAAAAAACCTAACAGTTGAAATCCCAAGAATAATATTTTTTTAAAAATATATTGAAAATTTCTCCTCTTTAGGGATTTGGAGAGTAAGATTAAAAAAGAAGAAGAAAAAAAGAAAAAGAAAGCAAAAGTAGCAGACATTCTCTCACGCATATCTAGGCTTTCATTTAATTTTCCTTTAATTTTTTGTAAATAAAAATTGGTTCTCTTTTCTTTTTTTCTTTTTATTTTTTATTTTTGGCTGCTAAAATATAATAATGAAAAAGTGAAAATTGAAATTAAATGGTTGGCATGTGACACAACAGAATCCACTTTTTAAATATATAACAATCATTGATTGAGACCAAAAATGGGACAATTTTTTAATTCTAACTCACAATGTAACAAGCAATTGGGAATGAACTAGCTATGAAATGGATTCCACTCTTTTATTTTCTTATTTAAGTTGAAAAACACTGTTAAATCATATATATATCTTTTTAAATTTGACAATTATTTTTATATTTGATTTGAAATTAAGAGTTATTTTTTCTTCTTCCTGAATTTATGCTTCCAAAGGGAGGTGAAGAATTTGAGTTCCCTTCAACCACAAGTTATACCCAAAGAAAGCAACAAAAAGATGATTAATTAGCTTTTCATTTTAAGGTTCAAGAAGGTTCATATTCACCAGCTGGAAAGGAAGCCTCTTCCATTTATTTGAATGACTAAAGTTTATAGCATATCTTTTTTTTTTTTTTTTTTTTTCAAAAGTGAGGTGAATTAATTTTTGATATCGATCATAATCCTTTTTTATGAATGATTATTTGCATCATCATTATCATATTTCAATATTGGGATAATATTATCAATAAAATTGATATGACTTAATAATTATGAGTTTTCGTTTGGTTTGGTAACTATTCAGTTGGTTGTGTTATGTTTACTTTAACTACCAAATTAAAAGTTTAAATATTTATTATATACATTTTAAAATGTAGGAATTTATTGAATATAAGATTAAAAGTTTAGATTTCGTTTGATATAACTATTTGATTTTTGAAATTGTATTTGTTTTCGTACAATAGTCTTTTTTTCTTCTTCTTTTTTTTAGTACAATTGGGGTAGGAGATTTGAACTAATAATTTTGTTGTTACTAACACACTTGTATGTTAATTGAACTATGTTCGATTTGACGTTCTTAATCTTCTTAAGGTAACATTTTGAATTATTCTTATCCAAATTTCAAAAACAAAATCAAGTTTTTAAAAACTGTTTTTTCTTTTTTTTAGTTTTCAAAACTAAGCTTGATATAGATTTTGCAAACATTGTTAGAAACTAGATAACAAAACAAAGAAACTTAAAAGTAAAAATAGTGTTTATGAGCTTAATTTTCAAAAATAAAAATAAAATACCATGATCTCATATGATAACCTTTTTTTTTTTTGTTTCTGAAAAATGTACTTTATTTTTTTCAATTTTTTTACTATTGTTTTCATCTTTCCTAAATAAACATTTGAGCAAACTTTCAACCTTGTTTAGGTTTTTATTTTTTGTGTTTGAAATTTAAACTTAAATACAAACTACTTCCACCAATAAGTTGAAGTTATATTCTTTGTCATCTACTTTCCACTCATGTTTTCAAAACCCAAGTCAAGTTTTGAAAACTAAAACAAAAGTAGTTGTCAAATTTTTTTTTTTTTTTTAAATTGACTAGGAATTTAAATGTTTCTTTAATAAAGATGAAACCTATAATTAGAAACTTGGGAGAAAATAGGAATAAATTTAAAAAACATAAAACTAAAAAATGAAATTATTATCATGACCTACTTTATTTAATTTTCAAAACTATCATAGATTTTGAAAGCACACTGAAAAAAGTAATTAACAAAAAAATAATAATAATAGATGAAAGTAGTGTTTATAAGCTTAATATTAAAAAAAATTAAAATTGGATAGTTATTAGACAAGTACATATTTTTTTAGTTTTCTAAATTCGTTGGATTTTGAAAACAGTCCTAAAATATATCTAATAAAACAACATAACCAATAAATGAAACTTAATACTATTTGTATGCTTAATTTTGGGGAATTTTTAAAAATAAAAAAAATAAGGGAAACTATTTACACAAAATAGCAAAATTTTTAGATGGTTGTGATAGACACTGATAGACCCTATAGACTTTTATCAACGTCTATCAGTGATAGAAATTATAGAAGTCTATCTGTTTTTTTGCTATTTTCTGTAAATAATTTTAAATTTTTTCTATCAGTGAAAATTTCTCTTTAATTTTGAAAAAAATTAAAAATTTAAAACTAAAATTTTATTAAAATATATTAAATATATATTTTTTCAAAGTTGAAAGACCTAAATTTATAATTTTTTTAAATAGTTGAGAGATTGAATTATGAAATGCAAAGTTTGAGTAGTTCAAACAGCAACTCCACATCTTGAAATTAGGAAAACAATGTATGGATTATCAAATTCATATTTCAACTTTTCTTAACTTCAAGCTACATAAATTCAAAATGTGGGTCAATTTGTGATTAATTGATCGTGAATTTTGATTCAAATAACCAAACACATTCCACAAAAGTCATATAAAAAGTCAAAATTCCAGAAAGAAAGAAAAGAAAGAAAATAATAGAAAAAAAGTAAAAAGAGAGAGGGGCCATTCCCAAGTAATAAACAAAAGAATTTGAAAAATGGACAAAACCAAATCCAAATTTCTCCTTACCAAAATAATAATAATAATAATAATAATAATAATGTTCAATTTAGTAGGTAAACATTGCTTCCCCCTTATGGGATACAGCTTTCATACAAATTTATACACTAAATTTCCCATTTTCTTTTAACCTTCCCCACTTTCATTTAAATCACAACATCAAATCTCTACTTTTTTTTTTCCTTTATAATTTTATTTTAAGGGTTGAATTGTCAAGCAATTCAAACAAATATTTACTTTTATATCAAAGTTTTAACATATATATCCTTAGCTAAAACGAACATAACTTAACTAGCACACAAATATATCAGTTATTCGATCGATTGAGAACTCTGTAATTCGATTATACAAAAAATATATTTTTAAACACTTCAAAATTCAATTCAAACATGTCTTAAGAGATCAAAAGTTTGAATCTCCCATCAATATTGTTAAATTAAAAAAAAAAATTCACTAATGTTATTACATAATTTTTTGAGAAATTTTTACAGATAAAAAAAATATTAAACTATTTACAGAAAATAGCAAAAAAAATACTGATAGACATTGATAGATTTTTATCAACATCTATTAGCGATAAACTTATATCAATTCTATCATTGATAGACTTCTATCAATGTTTATCATAACTGTTTAAAAATTTTGCTATTTTGTGTAAATAGTTTCTCTTTTTTTTTTTTTTTTAAAAAATCATTTTTTTAAGAAAATTTTCAGTACATAGTTTTGTACAAACTACCTAACTTTCTGATACAATATTAAATTTGATGATTTTTAACCTTGGGTTTATTGTTTTTTGTCGGTATAAGATTATATTTATCTCCAACCATCCGATTAGGTCAAAGTCAAAGGAATGGACGGCTATGATCACGTGGGTGGGTGCAGCAACATGATAGAATTGGAGTAGAGGGTAAGGGCCCACGTGTTGGATATTGTCTGAAGGTTTTTGAAATAAATGAAGTTTTGGACCTTCGAAGAAGACGACATGCAATTGTTTTGAGAAGAACAATTTTCTCTGTTAACATTAAAAAAAACATAGACAAAACTTTCGTATATATTATTATTTGTATAGTCCACTAATCATTGGAAGCAGCCTTTAGAAAATTATGAATTTTACATACCAATATACATAGATTTTCCAAAAAAAAATTAATTTAATAATAATAATGTTTTTACTGTGCAATTATAAAAACAGCAGTGGGTTCTGAGTTTGATATTTATTGGCCTTTTTATTTATTTATTTATTATTATTATTATTTTGTGTCAGCAGCAGTCACTACTATTATTATATGGGGAAAATATGGTTGCTTTAGGTTATATTATTATTGTATCATAAATTTCAAAAACTTTCTTTGGCGGTTGATCAGACACCGATCCAACTCAACATTATACATGAATTAATGTTTTTCACTTTTTTGTTTTTTGACATTTTATTTTTAATATTTTAAAAAAATATATAGTTAAAGGTATAACAATTTTTTCACTTTTTTGTTTTTTGACATTTTATTTTTAATATTTTAAAAAAATATATAGTTAAAGGTATAACAATTTTAGCCTTCGTTTGATAATATTCTCATTTTCTGTTTTTTATTTCTTAAAAAATATTATCAAAATTGAAACATAAAATAAAAAACAAAAATGTTATTAAATGAGATCTTTGATTTTTTTTTTAATCCTATGAAACAAACAAATATGTTACTGTTATGTAATCTATGCAAATAAAAAACAAATTTGAAGTTTTTAATTGTCCACTCATTAACTTTTAGTGCAAATGGACAAAGAAAGTCATAAACATAAACGTAGTCCTATCATTATAGAAAATATATATCAAATTAGTCGATTTAAATTACTATGTTAATATTTAAGCATAGAATTCTAATGGTCTAAATAAGTTTCATAGTCAATTCTATAGTAGACTTCACGCATTGTCATAGTCGTAGAGTGGTAACAAAAATTTGGGACATTTTTCACACATTGTATCAATTCTCACCTAAACTTTTAACTTAATTAAATTGCGAAACCCTAAATTTTGCTAAATGCCATTGTTAATTTCTACCCTATATTCAAATATTGTGCTAATTCATCCACTGATT
Source organism: Lagenaria siceraria (assembly GCA_002890555.2). Lineage (NCBI taxonomy): Eukaryota > Viridiplantae > Streptophyta > Magnoliopsida > Cucurbitales > Cucurbitaceae > Lagenaria > Lagenaria siceraria. The sequence goes on from CM016488.1 coordinate 8,079,084, forward strand.
TTTTAAAATATATATACAAAATCTATGTAAATTCAATAATTTCAATAATACAATTTATTTGGGTTGAATTTTAATTTAATTATTGAATAACTTAGACCAAACTCACAAATTTTAGCAAAAAATTAATTATAATGTCGTTTTTTAAACCTTAACAATTTTGTGACATTACAAATGTTGTATAATTCACCCAAAAGCCAAATTTGAAACGAAAAATAGGTAAAAATTCCACAATTATTTAAGCTAACAATAAAATTTAATGAAATTAAAAGTTTATGATTAATACAACTTTAATAAGTTAATTTTTTATCTTCTAATCATCATATAACGTGTGACGTATGAGTTGTCTTATCATTGGAGACAGAGAAGAAATACATTCCTTATATTGATGAATATGATTGTCACTCCATGAATTATTGTTATTGTCTTGATAGATATAGCGTTATAAGTCGATCAAAAGATACTTTTTAATCGTGCATATAGTGGTCCATTATATTGCTCTAAATAATTGAGAGACACACAGAAATTAGACCTTTTTATTTTCTCTTTGGTGTTTCTCTTCTCTCTTACCTTCGGTTCTTTGTACCCAAAAATTTCTAGTTTTGGATTTTTTTCCCCCTTTTTCTCTTACAATTTACACGCCTTGTTAGTTTCATACCGAAAAGACGATTGTAGCAAAAAAAAAAAAAATACTTAAGTACATCTCGAGTTACATATAAATATTTTTAAATTATTTATGTCTATAGTCAATACTTAAGTGCAATTCAAGCTACACTCATCTATATAGAAAAGATTGATTTAAACAATTCAATTACGACTGCAGGGCTGTCTTAATTGAAAACTATGATACAAGTACAAATTCATTAACCTCTCTCTCTCCCTTCTCCCAATCATTATATTACATATACATTTTCTTCTCTCTCCTTCTTTCTCTCTCCCCTCTGTACAATTCAAAGAGGCAAAGCCAATTGATAAAAGTTGGAACAACTTAAAAGACTTTTGAAGTAGTAATAAATATTTGGGGTTAACATTTTGGTCTCTATTATTAACCCTTGGTTCTAATAATGGTGATGGTGCCTCTCCTTCCTTGAGTATGAATTTTGGTCAACGCCACCACGGCTTTGCCCGACAGCCCCGGTCCGTCAGCCGACACGCACGGTCTACACGCGAAATCTCCGACTGGGTGTCGGACCGGCCGGGTTGGAGGCATTAAAATCTTTTGGTTTATGTCGTTTAAGGTCATATCACCTTCTATACCTCCTGGCTTCACTAATGCAAATGGATACACCACCTTCCTCTTCTTTGTCTTCTTTATTTCATTTCCACCGTTTCCTGATCAATTCAAAAAAAAAAAAAAAAAAAAAAAAGTTAGATCCATATAATTTCTTTATAAAAGGAGGTCAAATTATATATATATTCTTTATATATATAATCTTGTTAAAATATGAGACTCTTTTTAAATATAGTAAAATGAACCAAAATATTTTTAAGTATAGAAAAATGTCATGATAGACAATAAAACACACTAATAAATTACTATCATCTATCATTGATATACACTGATAGATGTCTATTAGTGTCTATCGACGTGACATTTTGTTATATTTAAAAATATTTTCAACAGTTTTATCATTCAAAATAAATACTCTAAAATATATATATGAATTAAAGATTTTATTGTAAGTTTAGCCACTCAAATTTGAGGTTTTGTCATTTTGGTAAATGAACTTTCAGAAAGTGTCTAATAAGTTTTTAAATTTTTAATTTGAGTACTTAAACTTTAACTTTTAATTTTGTAGGTAGTAAATTTGTGAATTTAAAAAAAAAATTAAAAAATTAAATTTATAATTCTTAAATTTAAGGAACTTAATAGATACGAATTTCTAACCAGCTAATTAAATTCGTAGTTTAACTTAAATTGAAGAAAAAAATTTAAAATTTTAAACTTCTGTATATAGTTTTATAAATCTACAATAAACTAGGTAATATTAATTCCCCCTTTTTTCTTTGCTTTTCAGGATTATTTTTTAAACTTAACTTGTAAAATAGCCCATGAAAATTATTAGAAAATCATTATCTAGAGAGGCCCATATATATTATAATATAATGCCCCACAAAAATCGTCTTCTTGTTTATAATTACTTATACAGAATTGCCCATATCTTTCTTCCAATAAAAAAAAAAAAAAAAAAAAGTCATATTTTAGCTAAATTTTAGAGAAAGAGAAGAAAAAAAATAAAGAAAAAGAAAAAAAACCTGTTGAAATAGGCAGGTTGTGGGACATGGAGAAAATGGATTCCTTATCAGCCAAAAACTCGGCCTCAACTTTGTGTAATTTCGAAGAAGATGAAGAAGAAGAATTGGGATGATGTTCATAGTAGTAATTTGGAGTCGAAAACGTCTCCAATTCTTGCGTTTTCATCCCCTCTTCCCCACACATTTCCATACTCGTTTCCTCACTCATTCTGCTTTTTGGCGAAGTGCTTATTCCCTCATCTGCTTAAACCAAACCCAAAAATTCAGTTTCATTCAATTTAATTTCAACCGTACATTTGTTTTTTTTTCCTTTCCATAAAAAGCTGACTCAATTAAAATAATAATGACGACAATTCCATTAATTTAAAAAGAAAAAAGAAAGAAAACCCCACCTGTAGAAATCGCGTCATAATTATGATAATAATAATAATTATTGTTAATATCGTCAATTTGGTTGTTCCAATCGTAACTCTCGAGGGCACTCCAATAGCTCTGTGGGAATTCAAATTGAAGAACATGTTGATCCAAGCGGCGTCGTTTTGAACTATACTCAACCAACGCATCTTCCAAATAACCGGTGGAAATCGCCGGCGAGAAAGATGGGTCTATGACGGCGGCGCCGCCGTCCATAATTGCAAAACCCAACGGTGAGGAATTGAACAAAGATAGAGACTGAAGTTCACTACCACTACTCATTTTGTAATTACTAAAATTTTTAAAACTGAAATCTCCCATTTGGGTTTTTCAAAAATGGGTTTATATAAATTTTTTCAAAACCGAAAAGAAAAAGGCAGACAGAGAAAGAGATAGATAGAGAGAGAGAGATTTTGATGATTTTAGAAGCAGTCAGTCAACGGCAAGAAAGAAGAAAAAAGTGTGAGGGAGTATCGGGATTCGGAAAATGGGCTGCAACTTTTTTTTTTTTTTTTTTTCTTTTTTCAATGTTTGAATTTATATATGTTTTTTTATTTATTTTTTAAATGTGGGAGACTAAATAATTGCAAATGTGATGATTTTATGTTTGCTGCATGTAAAGCAATGTGTGATTTATGTATGGAAAGGACACTGACTTGGCCTCCTCAAAACATACAACACACAATTCAAATTTCAGCTTTTTTTTTTTTTTTTCTTTTCCACTTCTCACTATTGCCAAACACCCCCTATTTCCCCTTTTTTTTTTCCAACTTTGTAATATTAAATACAACCCCTCCTACTTATTTATATTTGTCTCTTTACCCCATAATTGTAATGTAATATATTCGAAGACAAACATAGGGTTTAATTAATGAACATAGTTACAATGCTATTTATGAGGGCAGCACTAAATTTTATAATTCAAGTAGGTTTGTAGGATTTGTGTTGGATTAATTATTTTGAGGTGGTATGGTAGATAAAGTTTTAACCTTGTTTTTCATTAAATGGGTATAGATGTTAAGTAAGTTGGATATGTGTGTGTTTTGGGTGGGACCCATGATGTGGCATGCTTGTGGGGTCCGCTATGGTGGGTGGGTTAAGGAGGAAGATTTTCCATATAGAGGTGGTTGTGTGGGACCTACTATTTTTTGATTTTTTGATTTTTTTTTTTATTTTTGATTTTTGTTGTGTTTGTGATGATGATGGGAGTTTGAATGGGCGAGAATTTTTGTCTTGATTTGAGGACATCAAAGAAGGCATTGTATTTCGTGTGGAGATTGATTGGATGCAGAATCAAACGGCAGAGGGAGCATGGGATTTGTGGTGTTTTGTGCCAAATGGACAATCAGACGGTGGGGAGAGTGCCAAATTGGATCATGGGCTTCCTGGGCTGGGCCGGGCCACAAACGTGAAAAATGAAGAAAAAAAAGTTATTTATTTATTTATTTTAGGTTGTTCGGTAGAAAATTTAAAAACAAGAGATTTAGTAAAAATAATTCGTAAGATTCGAAAATTGGATTTTAATTTAGAAATTTTTTTTAAAATAAAAAAATAAGAAAAATTATTTACACAAAATACCAAAATTTTTAGATAGTTGTGATAGACGCCAATAGAAGTCTATCAATATCTACTCGTGATAGAAATGATAGAAGTCTATCGCTGGTAGATGCTAATAAAGTCTATCAATGTCAATCAATATTTTTTTTTTGCTATTTTCTGTAAATAGTTTGACATTTTTTTTATATGTGAGAATTTTCCATTAATTTAAACAATTGTCTAAAATGTGTTTGATATTATATTTATATATTATCAAACTAGTTATAGTTAATTACTAAATATTATGTCACAATAAACTATTATTACTTTATTTATGAACATGTTTTATGTTAAAAAAATTGTATAATTTTTGTTTCAAATTTTTTTTGGTATAATTATTATTTTGTAATATTATATGATTTATAATACATTACGTAATACATATTTTAATTTGTACTTGGGAAATTACGTACTAATTGTTTAAATCTATATATTAAGTTCTATAAATTAAGGTATTCAATAGACGCAAATAAAAACCAAACATGTAATTAAATTAACACAAATACTTTCTACTTGTGAAAATTTTAAAGATATATATGGAGTGTTTGAGACACCAACTTAAAGATAAAGGGTGAGCTATTATAGTCCCACTCCATTTTTAGAGCACCAATTATAATAGTTGGTGTTTTTCGACTATTATAGCTTACAATTAAGTACAGTATTACTATCTTAAATTCTTCTTTGCTACAATGCTTACTATTTTCTACTCATTCTCTCTTTCCCACTCTGTTAAGTGTTTTGCTATTTTCTACCCAAACTAAAATAATCTACACCCTAAATACAGATTATTATAACTCAAAAACTATAATAATTACTAACTATAATAATTAATTCAGTATCCCAGACTCTCTACAAGTTGAAAATCACCTGACTTAGAGATGAAAAATCAATATCCACCAATCAAATCAAACCAAAACCTTAGGTCTCCCATGCAACAACTACTCGTTGAAAATTTATATGCCCAACGGGTGATAATAAATCAACACATTGTCCAAAAAAATCATTATGACAACCTCCTAATCTCAACTTATTTTCGAGGACCTCCCATTCTTCTTTTTTATTGGTTTGAAGCTTTACTTTCAATGGTTGTTTCATTCTACCATCTAAAAGTAATTATTTGAGATTCAAAGCTTACGTCAATTAAATTCTCAAATGCACTAAATTGGAAAAGAATTTCTTAGATTTTTCTTGTTGAATGACGAGGCAAAAACTGCTCTTTTTATATAGAGGTTTTCCAATTAGAGTTACAAAGAATTCATCAGAAATATAATTGACAGAAATGAATGAATACAGGAAAGATACAGACAGATGGCTCAATGAAAGAATCAAAGAATAAAATTCTGTTAAGAATTTGCAACAACCTGATTTTTCTTCATACGTGGCTTTCCTTTTGTGATATGACACATCTGACTTGAGGTGGTAAGTGTTGACTAATTGACTTGTCCAGCTTGTCACTCTCCCTAACAACGTCCTCTATTGTATTTTGATTTAACTAAGAAGCCCCATTGTAAACTTGAGTCGTCTACAGAGAAACTTTTATGAACAACCTTCGTAGAAATTTCTAGATATTGATTCTATAGTTCATCCAGTTCATTGATGACTTATTACATTTTTTGGCCATCACTCACAAGTTGATGTTAAGGAGGAAAATATTCACGTGATAATATTCAAATACCCATATGGTAAAAAAAAAAAAAAAAAAATCACAAACCGCATGGACAAAATGGATAGCTAATAATTTAGGATAGTTGTAATGAGTAACATTTTTAAGGATAATAACCAAGGTATAACAATATTTTTAAAAAAATTAGAAATATAGCAAAATTTATTAGTCATAGACCACCAAACTATAAAAGTCTATCAGCGATAAAAGCCTATCATTGATAAACTTTGTTATATTTATAATTTTTTAAAAATATTGTTATATATACTAATATTTTGAATCTGATTGTTATATTTGTAATTGTCGTGATAATTTAAGTTTATTGTTGTTTGTATTTCTCACTTCTTTTGATTTTTGAAAAAAAGCTTGAGACAAGAGTCCAATCACAAGGTTTGGGAAATCCAGGCCCATAGACAGCTGGACAAAGCCCCCTTTTTTTTTTCCATTTTTTCTATTGATTAATCATTTCTTAACCAAAAAAAAAAAAAAAAAAACAATTTGAAAAAAAAAAAAAGTTAAGGTGCATGATTAACGCTAATAAGTGAGATAAAAGCAAGAGAGAGATCATTTCATTTCAAACTCACATCACTTGGAAAAAAAAAATCTCTCTTTTGTGATTTCTTTTTTTGTTTAATTGTAAAAATGATACATTTCCAATTTGGTGTTCATGGTGTTTTTATAGTTTATTTTTATTTTTATAATTTAAGCTTATTTAATGAGACTTAATTTCATTTTTTTATTTAAAAAAATGACTTCATTTCATTTTAGTTTTTATATTTTGAAAAGTTTAAGCTTAATTCTCATTAATTATTTGTTTTAGTCCAATATATAATTTCTAAAAAAACTTTTTCACTTAAATAGAAAATTTATTATATATTCAATATAAGTTGAAACATAGGGGTTGAATTTAAATTTAACATTAAAAGAAAATATTACCTTTTAATTTTAAGTAATCAAACAACCAACTTATATTCAACCGTTTTTTTTTTTTTTTTTTTTTTTTTTTTTTTTTTTTTTTTTTTTTTTTGAAAATAGGAAAGTGGTTCCTTCTCGAATTTATTTATCGGTTGACATCTATGATTTGAAATCCATTTGGCATAACTTTTTCTCCCAATATATATATATATATATTATTACAACTTATTGAGATTATGCACATAAAAGAAGTAATCATAAAAAAGGTGTCGTTTATTCTTTTTAAATCATGTCATTTCAAACGTTTTTAAATTATTGTTTTTAAAAAAGTGCCTTTTCTAAAACGTAATTGATAATTTAGTAAGCTTATCTATTTTTTTAATTTTTTTTTTTTTTTGAAAACTTATCTAAGACATAATTTAAGTGTTTATTTCAATGAAAACCCTATTTTAAAATTTTTGTGGATGATTAAAGAGTTTGCAAATGAGGGAACGTGATCCTTCAAATATTTTTAAGTATAAATCTTTTAAGACTTTATTTTTTTGTTTCATCAAATAGCCATTTTTTAATGTTTTGTTTTTGTTTCTTTACTCTTGGCTGCACGACAACATTTTAACTAGGTCGATTCCTTTCATCCAAGCATATTACTTGTATGATAAAATTGATCAATCCATAATTGACTATGACTAATTATGATTATGTCATTGCACTTACAACTTTTTAATTTGGTGCACCGAAGGGTATTTACCAACTTAAACAAATTAGAAGCATAACTCTAATACCATTCATTATAACAACAGTAACAAACAAATGAATTATGAACCAAAAAATGAGTTAAAAAAGAAAAAAAAAAGAAGGAAAAAATGAAGGGAAATTTTTAAAAATAGGAAAAATGAGGAAAACTATTTACACAAAATAGCAAAATTTTTAGATAGTTGTGATAGACGCTGATAGAAGTCTATCATGATCTATCAGTGATAGAAATGATAGAAGTTTATCGCTGATAGATGCTGATAGAAGTCTATCAATGTCTTTTTTTTTTATATATCTGCGAGTGTCCGGGCCAGCTTACGCGCACCTCGACTAATCTCACGGGACAACCCACTCGACCCTACAACAGGCGGGCTGCCAACTTACCCGTAGGATATTAAGTCTATCAATGTCTATCAGTGTTTTTTTGTTATTTTCTGTAAATAGTTTGACATTTTTTCTATTTGTGAAAATTTCTCAAAAATGAAACTAAAACTAGAATGATTAAAAGATGTTATAGGTTGGCAATGAGCTTATTTAATATTATTTTTTAAAAAAAAGAAATGATAAAATAAAAGGTTTGATTTCAAAGTAAGTTTTGATATTTTGATAATTGTATCTTTCTAAATTTTGTTTCTAAAATATTTTTTTCATGACTCAAAATTTTGAATGAGAAATTATAAATGGTTAAATATACAATTATCATTGTTTGCAAATATGAAAAAAAAAAGTTGAATGATATGATAGTACTTGCACATTATGGAGGACAAATTGTGGAATATGGAGGCCATCATGGCATGTAACATTGTCCAAGACATAAAGTTATTTAAAAAAGAAGTTGCGTTCACATAATTTTACATTTATTTTTTAAATTGAGAATGAAAATAAACTGATTGTAAGTTTAAAATAAATAAGAATCAAATCTCTATTATTTCAATATTTATTGCTAATAAGTTGTCATTTGAAACCGATATGATTATGAACCAAACAAAGTATAAAAAGATAATTTTTATTTATTCAGTGCCCTTCATTACTGAAAAGAAAATTAAGGACTTATTGTTGTATTACACCCATAGTAACAAATGTAAGCCCCACAAACATAACCTAATTAACATTATGTAAATGTAAAAACAACTCAAATATTAGACATTAGACTTTTTATATATATATATATATATATATATAATTTATTGGGGTGAAATATCGCGAGGCATAATTATAACAAACAACTTTTCTCCATGTGGCTGTGGGCTGCTAGACTTTAGTTTCTCAAGGGAGAGTGTACTCTGCAAAATCAAAATATAACCAAGTTATTTTAATATTATTATATATTTTATTTAAAATTATTGAATCGTTTACTAGAATATTGAATTAAAAAAAAATGGATATTACGTCAAATATATTTGTTGGATAATTACATATAGCATTTACAAGATGAATAAACATTATGTTTAAGGAAGCGTAAGAACTTAATTATTTAACATATTAATAATATGGAACCCTAAAGAAAAAAAGGACATATTAATAATTATTGAAAATTTTGAATTGAATGAGCACTTAATGATTACTAAAAACTTTACACATTTAATCAAATAGTTAATTTTATTTAGAAAAAGTAAATCAATTAATAAGAATGATACATCAAACTTTATCAATAATCAATGGACAATTAGAGAATTCATTACCTCACACTATTATTTTGCATTGCCAATCATATTATTTATAATAATTATGATATTATATTTAACTTTTATTTAAGTTATAGTTAATTGCGAATTCACCTAGTTATAACTTTACAAATTACAAAAAAAAAAAAAAAAAAGAGTGTAATTTAAAAGTTGATTTCATTTCCTCTATAAATATTTATAATGTCAACGGAAATTATTAACTTAAAAAAAAACTTAACTCAATTCATTAATTTTTTTATAATATCTATTTTAATTTTTAAAATTAATAATAGTAATAAAAAAAATGTTATTTTCATATATAGCAAAATAAGTCAATTTATATATAAATATAGTAAAATAACAAAAAATAGTCTATCACTATTTAGAAGTGATAGACACTGATAGATAGACCGTGATAGATGATAGTAGTTTATATTGAAATTCTTTTTACTATATTTAAAAATATCTCCAACAATTTTATCATTTAAATTCAAATGATAAAAAGAAAAAAATAAATCAAAATAACCACGGTAAAAAGAAAAAAAAACCCAACAAATTCAAAGATGAACATATAATTTAAACCTTAAAAAGTATCTATTTATTTTTTAAAAACATAATAATAAAAAAATATTAAATTACAAATTTAATCTCACAACTTATAATTTAACTGATCTAATTATTTTTAAGTTTTAAAATTAAAATTGAGTATACAAAGTTATGTTAGATTAAAATTGAAATAAGGACAAAATGGTACTTTTACAAGTAAAAAATAAGTTAGAAAAAATTACTTTTTTAAAAAAATTAATTTTATCATTTTATCAACTTAAAATTTTTTTAATTAGAAATTGCAATTTCCGAACTTACTTCCACATTTCTTGCCGACGGGACGGTTTCTGATGTTACAGCGCTTGGGGATTGTAATGGCAATGGCGGGGTTTATTCCGGCCTGCTTAGCCAAAGGCGAAAGAAGAATGGCGCAAAGGCATTTCGGAGAACTATTAAACATCGCCCCCACTTTGCTGCAGCACGCCGCCGTAACCTTAGCTTTTGCGTCCCTAACTGCCCCCAGACACGGCATCAGCCCCGCCGCCGCCGATTCTATCGGCGTCTTCCCGCACTCTCCGGCTGCCCCAACTCCGGCAATGAAACCATCCCAATTACCCACAAGAATAATCACAAAGAAACCCACAATCAGAGCTTTTGAAGCACTGGAGAAGGACCCCATTATCAATCCTTAATTTAATTATTACCTAATTAATTTGCGTTTTAACACACTCTTCCTTGGTTTTTGATTGAACAAATTGCACGTATTTATAATAAGTATACTATGTGTAAATTATTTTTTTAAAAAAAATGAGGTCTTTCTCTAATTTTTTGAGTAGTGGGGTGGTTGTGTGGGAAAATCTCAAAGAAATTCACACTTTTCTAAGGTGCAATCATTTTATTTGAAACTTATTTTAAATTATAGATTCATTGAGTTTGAGTTAGGGAAGTTTATTTAATGTTAATTAGATTATATTAAATGTCTATTTGTTGGGTTTATTAATAAATTTTTAGGGAGTTTTTGTTTAACTTCATGTTATACAAGAATATATTTGTGATCCAAATATATTATAGTGATGTTGGTATATTTCAACAATTTTTTTTATTCTTAAATGTAATATTTGGAAATAGTGTAGTTATTATTCACTTAATATTAAGATAAACTATCTTTTAATGAAACATTTTTGTTCAAAGCTTTTTAAGATTTTCAAAAATAAAATTATAGGGCGAATGATGGGAATTAGATTATGCGGTGATGAATAATGTTTCCACTAGGATGTTTGTGTGTCATAAGTGTTACACGTGTCACGGTAGCGCATTATGAAGACTAGTTATTGGGTTGTTGATGTAGTAAAGTGCCTTTTTTTTTATAAAAAAAAAAACTTTATATAAGTTCAAATATTGAAAGAATAGACCAAATGAGTCTAACTCAACTAACAATCAACTTATGTTATTGAGTTTGAAGTCAGAGATTCGATTCTCTCATTCTATATATTGTCAAAAATATATATATTAAAAAAATACTGATGCATCTTAAAGCACGTGTGGATTGATTTTAAAAAAATGTTTTTCGAAAACCTATTTTCATTTAAATACTTGTGTGTTTGGTAAATTTTTCTCAAAAGTATTTTTATATCTGAAAATTGATATATATTTTTTAGTACAATAAATGAGAGTAGGGAGAATCTTAACCTTTAAAATATTAAGGCGGTGTTTGGGGTGAGGAGATATGAGATGAGTTAAAATATGAACTCAACTTATTGTTTGGGAGGCCAACTTTGTATGTTACAAATATTTTATACTATGTCCACCAACAGTGCACTCAGCCCTCATCACCACCGATGTCTCGTTGCTTTGAACGCACATTAGGCTACCACCTTCAATGACCAACTTTGGCAACCACCTCCAATGGCCAACTCTGCAACCATCGTCTGTGGCCAACTCCAGCAACATCCAACCACCACGGTTGATGACCAACTCCGAGGACTTATGACGATGGCCACTCCACCAACTCCGCGACCATTATTTTAAATTATGACTACTACAAATTTAGACTTTGTTAATACACGATTTTTTTTTTATTTGATGATGATTGTGACATAAAACCATCAATAAAACATTAATTTAAAGCTTAAAATAACTATTAATTTGAAAATACATATAAAACATCGATAAATATTTATATTTAAGTTGACGCACAAAATTGTCAATAAAAACACCTTTGTTGACACAAAAGTACGTAAGTTTCGTCTAAACGTTGAATTCTCGATTTTTTTTTATTAGTTCATAGTATTTTATAGTCATTCTTTATAGTACTTTATAGTAATTTAACATTAATAATATCACTTTATCAAGTAAGAAATCAAACAAATTTGTACGTAAAAATACTTTTGAGAAAAAATTGTCAAACATATGAGTATTTTTATATTAAAAAGTTTTTTTTTTTTTTTTTTTTTTTTATCAAAGTATTAAAATAAAAATGACTTAACTAGAAATTCCACAGGCACAAATTTATAAAATGATTGCTTAAATTTAAATAAAATAAAATTGAAATGCATGATCCAAAAGTAGACCCTCAACCTCATTTCTCAAAACTCCCAACAATATATGTGCGCTTAAAAAATAATAAAATAAATTGCAATTTATAATTTATTAAAAAATATATATGTAAAATTATTAAATAAAAAAGTTTTCAAACAAAAATAATCATCATAAAAACATATTATTTATGTAAAAAAACTGTATCAAATATTTCTGACATATGAATTTAGTATTTTAGACAGACATATAAACTCAATTGAATTCAGCACGTTAAACACCTTTTAAAAAGAGAAATAGGTGCTGAGAATTATATTGCTTATCCTCACTTTAATTCCTTTTTCTGACCGGCTCTACAAGACTACAACTTTATTATGAATATCACATACTTCTAATAATTAGAAAAAATAAAACAAATGCAATATTACCCGTGCTAATCTTTTATTGACAAAGATGAAAAATTTGTGATGTATCAGATTCATGATTGTATTCCCCATTATTATAAACAAACCCAATTAAATTTAGTCAAACATCAAAGTGAAGAGTTACCAGAAAGAAACAAAAATCTTCCCCCATTTGCTTTGGTTTCTTGGACTTCGTCAATCTCTCATAATCTCTCCCATTTTTTTTTTTAAATTTTAATTTGCTTTATAGAGTTTATATATAATTCTTCAAATAGTCTGTGCCCATATTGGCCGGATACATACTATTAGAGTATGTTTAGAAAGAGGTAGTGAAGTAAATTTATAATGAGTAATAATTTTAGAGATAATGACTAAGTGTATAGCAACATTTTAAAAAAATTGTAAATATAACAAAGTCTATCAGTAATAGACTTCTATCGCTGATAGACTCTTATAGTCTATCAGTGATAGACTATCTAGACCATAAAAGTCTATTACTGATAGACTTTGCTATATTTGTAATTTTTTTTTTTAAAATATTGCTATATATGTTAATTTTTTGAATCTGATTGCTATGTTTACAACTGTCCCTTAATTCTAAGCTCATGTTTGGATTGCCTTTTTTGGGCCCAGTTTGTAATATCAAAATCATTCCATTCTTACCGTTTTCAATCCAATTCTATTTCTCACCGTTTACACCATTCACGATCTCATTTCCGTTCTGCCCTTGATTCACACTCATTCCAACGCACTTCAGTTTCTTAGTAATCATGATTATATTCCAACCTCCCAAACAATCATTTAAAGAGCAGGACTAAAGATAAATTTAAGTTAAATTACAAATTAATCCTTAAATTTTGAGATTTATTCATATTTAATTTATAATTTTTCAATTTTTTGTGTTTACAAATCTAATAGTCACAAAAGTGAAAATATAGGGATCTATTAGACATAAAATTAGAATTCATATCCAACAGATTAAGTAATTTAAAAAAAATTGAATTTGTCAAGAACTTATCAAATACAAAATTGAAGATTTTAGGTATTTGGTGACAAATAGTAGAGTTATGAAGTTTTGGAGCTCATTTAAAGAGTTAATAAACTATAAAATTGATATATATATATAAAATTTGTAGAATTACAAATTCCTTGGACCAAATAAGGAGTGAAGTTTCCAACCTTAATTCTTTACCAAACACCCCTTTAAAGACTTATTAGACATAACATTATACGTTTGAAAATTTATTTGATACTTTCAAAAGTTACCAAATAGACATAAGTCTCTACTAAACTTGTAATTAAACTATACTTTTTTTAAAGAGCAAAATAATTTTGTAAATATTTAAAGAACACGGGAGAGAGGTAAATAGTCCTATTTTTAATTTTTAATTTTTTTAAAAAAGTATACCCTAATTTCAAATTGGTTTATTGGTTTGACCGATAATACTGTTAACTGAACATGGTGGGCTAAATGGGCCTTAAAATAGTGAGCTACATGGGCCGTCGACATTGTTGTAGTTTAGGGAAAGGAACTTAGACAAATGACAAATAAAACTGCTTTTCTAAGAATAGCCAAATATCCATATTTTATTGAAAAATAGCAACACAATATTTTTAGAAAAAATCAGTATTAATAAAAGACTAACATACCCAACACAAAAAATTCTTCCCCTAAATTCTAAATTTACAAGTCAATTATATATATATAAGAAAGCTAAGATCCTTCCAATGCAATATCACATCAATTTTTTTCTAACAATATATCAAATCAATATCGGTATCCAACCCAACCCAACTCAATCTTTTATTAGATTGGATTAGGTTGACGAATAATATATTTTTTATTAATTTAAAATACTTAAATTTATCTACTATAACACATGTCTAATAACTAAAATTTCATAAATCTCAAATGTTAAGTACTAAATATTCATGATGTCTATTATAAACTTTAAACAAAGATAAATATTGTAGCAATCCAAAAAGAAAAATATTAAAAATTCAACTTAAAGCTAAATTCCAAAAATTTAAACTTATAATATATATAGCATATACATGAAATTTGGGTTGGGTTTGGTCAACCCAATTTTTTTTTATTCAACCCGAGAACAAAAATAACTCAATTCAACCCTTACACTTTGAGTTAGGTAGTCCGGATTGTTTGAGTTATTGGATCATTTGAATACCCTAATTTTAATTATAAAAGATAAAAATAATATCAAATCAATCTCAAATTCCAAAAAATTTAATTCTAAAATAATAAAAAGAGTAATTTGATAAGTTGTTGAAAATAGCAAAAAAGAAAAAGAAAAAAAAGCCGAATTACCTTGTTCTCGAAAAATATAGGCCTGTTTGGTAAGCAATCAAATAAGAAAATGTGAAAATAAAAAATTGAGTGATAACAAAGTTGTATTTTATGTTTTCACATCTGTATTTGATAGTAAATTCATAAATAAAATTTTAATTTAAATAATTGTTCAAAATGTGTTTGATAATATATATATATATATATAAACCATAAAACTAATTATAGTTACTCACTAAATTTTAAGTTGAATATAAACTATTATTAATTAATTTATTAACTTGATTTAACTTAAAAATTTTGTGTAATTACTATTTTGTAGTATCATATCATTTATAATATATTATATAGGAAATTATTATAAATAGAAAAAATATCAAAAACGGTACAAATATAGAAAAATTTCATTATATATCAGCAATAGACTGCGATAGACTTTTATCACTCAAGCAATGTAATTACTTAATGTGGGCTACGTCTAATTCTTTGTAACTGATGTAGGTTTTACTAAAATAGTCAAATAGAAGAATACAAGAATTACAACGCTCAAGAATAATTTCTCTCACTTTTCTTAAAAATGAAGGCTCACGACCACTCTTACCAAACTTACAAAACTCTGGAATGAAAATACATTCTTTAAAAAAAAATAAAAAATAAAATAAAATAAAATAAAACTCACTCATAATTTTTATTTTGCTGCAAAAGACTCGAGACTCTGTTCTTCTTTCTTCAGCAAATGCAGCTGTCAGCACTTTTACATATTCTTTCTTCAGCAAATGAAGCTGTCAGCACTTTTACATACTTTTCTTGTAATTTTGCTTTTTATAAAAGATTGATCCATAGCCTCATTTTTTTTATTCTTTAATTATATCTCACCTCCCAAATAACCAATGAAAAACTATTGCTTATGAGTTAAATTAACATACGAAAAATGGGTCTCGGTTGGCCCTCAATTTTCTTAACAACTATAAAAGTATTCAAAATTTAATCAAACCAATGGTCTAAAACTAAACCAACAACCTAATCAAATAGCTTAACAACAATTCATATAAACTCGTTGAACTTCAATCTCAATCTTATAATTGTTATACTAAACGAAAATAATCAAATGGTCGTCAACATAGATATAACCCAATGAAAATTGGCATCTACTCATTTCTTTGGAGTTGGGAAGTTGAAATCTCTATTTTACCTCTTGATTTCTAAATCAATTGGCTAATAATTTAGAATAATTTTTCTCTAACTAAAATACCCAATGAAAATTGGTTGTATTATTTGTTTTTTTTTTTTAAAATAAATTTTCTCTAACTAAAAAATTGGTGCAGAAACCACTACTTAACATCATTACATGCTGAACAAATGAAGTGCTAATAGGAAGGAGAAAAAAAAAAGCTATTTTATTTTTCAATTTTAAAACTCATTACACAAATGTGTAGTCAAGTCAAGGCAGGTATAGTGACACATTAGCTACAATACAACTTCAAATTCAATCTAAACTTTTTAAAAGTATAATAATAATAATAATAATGAAAAAAAAAATTATTTTCTTATACTTGGTGCTTCTAACTTCAAACTCTTGATTTAATACCATCTCACGTGTGATGGGGTATGATCTTATTTGGCAACTACTGTAACCGAAGGACTAGCCAGATTAGCAGCAAGCTTGATTTTCCTAGCCTTCGTTATATTCCTCCAATAACTCGCTATTTCCCTCCCTGTTTCCTCTGCTGTCTTCTTCCCATTTCTTTCCTTTTTACCATTTTCTAAGCTCCCCATTTTCCCGCTATTCTTTGGTGGAAGAGTATCTAACTCTGCCAAAACCTTCACGATATCAAGCACAAGCCGCTCTGCAAGTGTGCGAGAGAAATCTTCTCTAATCACCACACGAAGAACTGACACGTGCTTCGCCCCTTCCGGCATTGGATACGCCGGCACGATCCACCCAAACCGCCGCAACATCTCTGAAACCTCAAACTCGTCGTGGCGGCTTCGGTCTTTCAGGGAAAACGCCACCACCGGAACTCCCATGTCCTTTGACACTATCGTGAACCTCTCTGTGTTTTCAAGCCCTTCCTTCAAAACCATTGCATTGTCGTGACAATTCTGCATCACATTCCGGTATCCCTCGAAACCCAGCCGGATTAGTTGATAATATTGAGCAATGATTTGGCTTGACCCTGAAATTTAACCATTTAAATGTTACGCTAATTTCATCTCAATCAAGTTTTTTTTTTTTTTTTTTTTTTTTTTTTTTTTTTTTTTTTTTGTTAATTAGGAATTGATTTTACCTTTGGAGAAGTTGAGAGTGAAGGTGGGTTGATCTGCTCCAAGGTAATTGATATGGAAAATGAGTTCTTCAGGCAAATCTTCTTTGGTTCTCCAAATCACCCAACCAATTCCAGCGTAGACAAGCCCATACTTATGGCCACTAACATTGATGCTCTTCACCAAAGGAAGCCTGAAATCCCATTCAAGCTCTGGATACAAAAATGGCGCTATGAACCCACCGCTGGCTGCATCCACGTGAATGGGAGTATCCCATCCACTTTCCTTATTCTTCTCTACCAACAAATCATTCAACAGCTTCACGTCTTCAAATTCCCCATTATAAGTCGACCCCAAAATGGCAGCAACGCAAATGGTATTCTCATCCACCATCTCAACCGCCTGAACAGGGTCCATCACGTAATACCCTTCTCTCACTTTAACTTCCTTCAGCTCCACTTCAAAGTATCTCGCAAATTTCTCCCAACAAACTTGGACATTAGCACCCGTCACAATATTGGGCTTGTCATAAGGCTTCCCCTCTGCCTTCCGCTTGTTCTGCCACTTCCTCTTGAAGGCAAGCCCTGCCAACATGATGGCCTCCGACGACCCGACCGTCCCAACTCCGACGGCGGTGTCGGAGTCTCCCAAGGGAGCGTTGAAGAGATGGGCAATCATGTTGACGCAGCGGTTCTGAAGCTCGGTGGTGACAGGGTATTCGTCCATGTCGACGTAGTTCTTGTTGACAGAGTCCATGATGAGTTTATCGCATTCGGGCTCCATCCAAGTGGTGACGAAGGAGGCTAGATTGAGCCTTGGGTTGCCATCGAGCATGAGCTCGTCGTTGATGATTTGGAAGGCAGCCTCCTTGGGCATGGAGTTGTCAGGCATGGTGAACCTTGGAGCAGAGTCCCGAACGTAGCGAGAGGCAAATGTGGAATGTATAGAAACATCAGATTCAGAGAAAGTTTTGGACAAAACCATTTTGGTGATGAGATTGAAAGAGAAAGAGGTGAATGGAGAGAATACAAAAAATGGTATTGGAATTTGGTTTAGTAATTGGTGGAGAAAGATGAAAACAGAGGGTGGTATTTATAGTAGAAAAAAATGTGGAGAATCGTGTTCTGGTTCCTTGTAATGGGAAATGTCCGAAGACTAGGAAAGAAGCTAGAAGCTAGAGGTCACAATTAAATTATTAAATAATTGATGGGGTCAAATTTTATAGGTGGAAATACCATTTCTATACTTTTACCTTTTTTTTTTTTTTTTTTTTTTTCTCAAATGAAATATCCTACCAACTTATTCTATTGCCTGTTTCAATAATAAAAATTTAGAGTCCATTTAATTTTAAATTATTCTAGGCTAAATTATAAATATGTGAGTTTGGTAGACATTTCAAAATTATAATCAAAATAAGGATCTTTTAGAATTTTAGATGAAAAAATAGGACTTGAATTATTGTGGTCCGAAATTTTAGATCTAGTTTTTATTTTGTGTTTAAATTTCAAAATATTACACTTTTATTAAAGTTTGAGTTTGATTTCAATTTAGTTTCTAGGTTTCTTACAATTTTATTCTTGAGATTTGAGTTTGTTTGAATTTGATCCTTAAGTTCCAATATTTACACTTTTCAATCTCAAATTTTTACTAAATTCTTACTTTAGTTTATATTAGTGTCTATTAATTAATTTAAAATAGTGTTGAAAAAATAACAAAACTTAATTAATTATTATTCTTTTAATTAATTAATAGATGTTAACATTAAAGATAGAAAGTAAATATTTAATGAAAAATCAAGATTAAAAGCATATGTATCAAAAACTAGACTAAAAGTATAATATTTCAAAATTTAGTACTGAATGAAAATTAAATCTAAAATTTGGGGAGAAAGAGGATATTTATTTTTCTGTGAAATAAAATAAATTTCAAATGATAAGATGAAAGTGGTATTAGTTTTAACCAATTGAAAGCCCAGACTTTGAACAATCTCCCAGATTGACCATCCACGAAGGTACAATCCCCAAGAATCTGGGGTGGGTTTTAGAAATATAGTTTCATTTGGGGCTTTTTTTTCCACAAGAAAAAGGGTACCACAGCAAAACGGTCAAACCAGTCATTGTTGACCGTACGGTTTGAAGAATTCCAGTTTTTTGCAGCATGTTGTTTCGGATTATTGTCTGATTTTAAAAAACACAACTTTTCTGGTGGAGGTTTTATTGAACAAAGGCAACGCAAGGCTACGACCAGAACAATTCTCATTATATATATATATATAAAGAGAATAATTTTGGAACAATAAGTATTGTTTTTGTTTTTTCATGAAATTAATTTCTTAAAAATAATTTACTAAAATTTAAAAATATCTAAAACTATGTACAACACATTTCACATATACAAGAAAATATATGGATTTAGTAACTACTTTTTTTTTTTTCTTTTCCATTTTTTTAGTACAATAGGTGGAGAATTCAAACCACCGACTTCATGGTCGGTAACACATAGAGATGTCAAGTGAACTATGCTCTCTTTTGGATATTAAAATAGGAAGACTCACAGCATGTATCTCTTAGTCATAGTATTAATTTTCTTCAATATGTCGATATTTCCACATTTTCATAGGTTCAATATCGACATGAAGAGTGAATTGATATTTTAATTATATTGTAGAAAAACACACAAAACATGAAAAATAAGCAACAAAATATCACTAATGTAAATATAATATAAATAATAGACATGTTGACTTAATTAAAAATTATAAAATGTTTATTAACTAATTTATAGGGTTGTTTTCAAATATAGAAAAATGAACAAAACTATTTACAAATATAGGAAAATTTTACTGTATATTAGTGATAGAATTTTATCTCTTGAGCGATAGACAGTGATAGAAGTCTATCGATCAAGCGATATAATTTTATCAGCGATAGATTTTCTATATTTATAAATAGTTTCGACATCTACATTTTAAACTTTACTGTTAACTAGGGTATAAAAGATAAATTTTTTAATATTGATTAAAAAAAAAGATAAAAATCTAAATGAAAAACAAAAGCACATTTTTAATACCAACACTAAATTAAAATATACTAACATAAAACTTTTTGTTTTTGTTTTTTTTTATTTTTTGCTTGATTCTTTCGGAGATTCCAAGTTGCTTACTATTTTCTCTTTTGAAATTAGACCAAATTGATTGATTACTGTTCACAACTTTTTTTTTCTTTGTAAAATAGGTAACTTTTCAACAATTTTTAGGTTTAGAAATTGCATGAACAATATCATCGATACTCTACGTATAATTGGAAAGGAAGTTGACCAAGTACAAATTACATACAAAAAAAATTTAACCTTATTTTTAAATAAAAAAAATAACTCAAACTATTTACAAATATAGAAAATTTTTATTATCTATCTGCATTAGAAAATAGTTTGATATTTTTTATATTTATAGTAGTTTTTCTCATAAATTGTCATTCAAGTTGCTGATTCTGCAGAATATTTTCTTCCTTATTTAAAATATTTTACAAATTATTTTTTTAGATCTTTCCTTTTTAGTGCCTTGCCGATTATATGTGGAGATATTTTCCATCTTTCTACTGTGAAATAAGCCTAAGAAGTTGGTGTGCTAGGGTTGCCACTTTATTCATATTGTGCATTTGGGAATTGAGCTTATCAAAAGTTATATTCACTGCGTTTGTGGATGAAGAGCAATTGAGTTTTCTGTTTGTGGCGACTTGTTCTTCATTGTGTTATTGTGAAAACGATTCAACATTGCAAAATTATTTGGTCTTAGAGGGAGCCTAAGACAATCCTATTTGAGAATGAGTGTTTAAGACTTGGGGGGAGTCTAAGTTCTTAAGTGAAGGGAACCATCGTGGGTTAGCTTAATGGTAGTGGCAACATAAAAAAAAAAAGGCAAAATAGCTTAAGGGTTATGAGTTTAATCTATGGTGGCCACCTAGCTAGGATTTTTTAACACCTAAATGTTTATAAATTTACAGATGGTTACCAATTCTTGTGTGTTTATTTTTGTTTTATTGTTTGCTGTTCTTTTGTTGTTGTCTCTAACTGTGCTAGGACGTGTGACATCTTAATTTAGTTCGTTGAATCACTCCCAAAATTACATTGTGAACGGTGAACATATTATAAATATAAATGTATTAGGTAAAATTTATCATGTCGGAAATTAAATATATTGATATTTAACAATTAATTACAATTAGTAATAATTTATTAATATTAAAGAATTATATTATATCTCTTATGTACATAGAGATTATTAAAGAAAAATTACGGTATAAGTTTTTAAATTCTGTAAATAATAATATCCTATAATTTAAAATTTTAAAAATTTGAAACAAACAAACCAAAAACTCATAAAACAAACTGGTGCTGAGGGTTTGAGTTCAAGTAAGTTTATTAAAATTTTTTGAAAACCCATTCAAATAAGTTATTGATGTTTATGCCAGTTTTCATTAAAATTCCTACCATCTAGTTAGGCACTAGGGCCAAAATGAATAGTATTACCTAGTCATACACTAAATACTTCATAATTAAAAAAAAATATTTTGTCAATCAAATAAAAATATGACAGATATTGGCTAAAATATACGCTACATACTTTTCAAAAGAAATCATTAAAATATAACCATCATAGTCATGAATATTGTCAAACATGAAATATTTCAAAATCTAAATGGTAGTATCGAGAGCCTTAACTAATATTCTACATAAATGAAATAATTTTTTTTTATGAAGAATGTAGATCTCTTTATTTCAAAGCAAAAGAATACATGATCGTGTGATAATTATATTATTTTTTAAATTTTAGGTATAAATATTATTTTCATTTATATATTTCTTTGCTATCTCTTCTATTTTTAAAGTTTTTAGAATTTTTTTTTTCAGAATTTAGCTTAGAATTGATGTGTTTTGGAAAAATAGTGAAATATATTATACAAATCAAGGGAAAATAAGTATTATTAGGAAAAAAAAACAGAAAACAAAAATTGAACCCGCCATTGGCCTAAAACTATCAAATTCAAATAATTATTTATCTAATAAATATTTAAATATTTGAACAGGTAAAAGTAAAACATACATGTGTTTTCGAAATAATTATAAACTGAACAAATATCAAACTATTTACAAATATAGAAAATTTGTACTGCCAATCAGCATTAGATCGTAATAGAGTTTTATCACAAATTTTTTTACATTGATAAATAATTTACCTCATTTTTCTATATTTAAAAATATATATATATATATATATATATATATATATTATCGAATCAAATATGAAATAAAATATTGCTGATCACGTGTAAAGTGAATAGAATATTTAATAGTAAATGACATATTTTAAGACCATTGGTTAGAACGTGGTGAAGGAAAGATATGAATAATAATAATTCAAAAATAAAATGAAGAAAAATATTTTTGTTAATAATTCTAAAATAATTAAGCGAATTAGATTCGCCGCGTCCAAATTTGTTAGGCTGGTCGAAAATTGAGATCCCTTCCTGCCCTACCCGGCTGCCCGCATCTTTTTGTTGACTTTCATCCACTTTTTGACCTTTCTATTCAATTCCATAAATTTGTTCATTTATTTGGCATTCAAAATAGTTGATTTCTTTTTTTAAAAAAATTTTATTTTCGTTCTCTTCGTTTCCTTTTTCTTTTCAAGCACCCGATTTCACACCATTATTTAATTAGTTTTCGTAGTTTGGTTCGACTTAATTTATGAGTTTATTTTTATAAAAACAATCTATTGAATTTGTTCAATCTATATCCTTTTAACTAAACAATAGAATATGAACACGTATTTATATTTGTTGCACTATAAACAAAATAGCAATAATAATAAATGATGAAGACAATTTCGTTGATTTTGACAAAATATTAGAAATGTAGTTGTTACTCTCCAATATCGAAAAGATTCAAAGAAGTAATGAACTCCAAACATTATAAAAAAAAATCTATAGTTTTATAGTGCTCTTATTAGGATGGGGAGAATTATTCTCTGTGATTGTAACAATTTTCATATATTGGATTTCTTTTTGGTGGGTCGAGGTTTTTCTCTACATTTAGAGTTTTTCACATAAATTCTTGTGTTTTATAATTTTGTTGTTTTCTTTTAATTTTTCAATTATTTTCTTGCTTATTCCTAAGGTAGTGATGATAGATTTTTTCCCCCAACAAATTAATTCTAGTTATGAAATAGTTATGTTGAATTATTTGAATTATTTGAGTAATTTATCTTAAATTATATAAAAGAAATAATGAAATTTTTGAAGCATTATCGATCTCTATTTATTTACTTCAAAAAGTTCCGACTCGGAGGTTGGAAGTTTGAATCTCTAATCTCACTTATTGTTGAACTAAAAAATATATTTCTTAATGTGAGGGACCATATATGAAAAATTATTTATGGGGGTTAACAATTTTTTCCCTAAAATGATAGAATATTTAAAAATCTAAATAAAAAGATAGGAAAAAATGAAAGTAAAACACAAATAGATGCATAAATATTAGATAACATGGGTCCTTCTCAAAATCAATTAGTAATGAAAGGAGTTTTCTATCTATTGTGAGTTTCATTGATTTTTTTCAATGTGTGATCCTGAACATGTTCATTCAAGATAGTGCCTCCTTGGGTATTTCACCATTCTTAGATCGAATCACAATTTCTTTTATTAGATCGAACGCCTACTTGAACTTCATGACTATAATATTAGATTGGATAACATGAGTTTCATCTCAAACCTAATTGACAACAAAAATAGCAGTTCATCTAGGTTGTGAGGTCCCTTTTGGTATCCTCAACAATATGTAATATTATATTATGATACGAAAAAGAAATATTTTCTTTTTATCGATAATGATGTTGTGCTGATTTAGTGTGGTTTGATAATGAAACCTAATTTTGAGGGATCTCATGATTCTTTTCGTTTTAAAGGAAGATTTTTTAGATGTAAAGTTACTACAAAGAAATCTGGTCTTTAGCTACAAAGTCACTAAATCTATATTTCATTGTAACAAACATTTAGCAACAAAAACATCTTGTCACATACAATAGTCGCTAAAGTGTGGTTGCTAAAAAGTTTTTGTGATGAAACTCTAAAATGTCGCATTTCCATTGCGATGAAACATTAAAAGAATATGCGTTATTTTTCGAGATATTGTAATTGTAATGCTTTATTTTTTGTTGTATTATGCGACGTTTCTGTTTTCGACACAATAATCTTGTGATGTTTTACTTTTCTTTATAAATTTTAATGATATTTTTTTAAAAAATTATTATTCGTTTGAGATATTTTTTAAAAACATTATCCTTGATAGCTAAAAAATACTTGTGGTGGAACTCTATATACAAATAATTAAATTAAACAAATATTGACATTGGAATTCAATCACATAAAGAAACAAAAAGGCATTATTACACTAACATTACTATCTAATGGAAAATGTCTCACTACTTTATGGGTTATTATGATGTATGTGATTACAAATGCAAGAAATCAATATTTATTAGTTAACGTAAAAAAAAAAAAAAAAAAATTGTCATCGCAATGATGAAACAAAACATACTACAAGATATGAATATACAAAATTTTCTCTAAAAGTAATACAATGCATGGCTTGAGTGGAAACCAGATTTCTCTTTCGGAACCTTTTGATACCCTAGAATTAGAATAACATGTTGAAACACTTCTAAAACAAGTGTATTATTTACTTCAGGTTTAGAATAGTTTTTGTATAATTTTTTTAAATTTGATGTTGTTTGTTAGTAATTTTTAGGAGTTGTGTTCGAGATCAAGATTTAGGGTCAAAATGAACTAAAAAAGTCTTAAATATGTCTAAGAAAGTCAAGACCGATTCAAACAACAAAAGGAGGGAAGAAAGGAGAAGAAAAGCAAGAAGCTACCCAAAAATAAGGGAGTGCAATTGTGTCATTTACAGAGAGCATACATTCGGGGGTGCCGCAAAGTTGCAGCAAGGATGCACTACCGAGGGCCTTAACCAAGGGAGTGTCGCGATGCTGTCTTATAAATTAGAGAGCCTTGGGAGTATTTTAGCCTAAAATAGAGGAGAGAATTTAGAGGTTCGATTAGAGGCTAGATCCCGAGGTGAAAATCAAGGCACTTTTGACGTGTTCCATAGGCGGGATTCAACGTGATAGTATTGTTTCCTTTCCTCTTCATTTTCTTTATTTTTTCATATGGTTGTCCTAATGTATGAGGATCTGTTTGTAGCATCAATGAATGACTAAATGTTTTAGTTCCAAGGTGTTGATGAACTTATTTATGGAGTTAACTTCTGCATATTATTTTCTATGGATGTTATGTTTTTGAATGTTTTCTAAATATTATTATGCTCAATACATTGATTGATCCACAATGCATGTTAACTTAAACATTCAATTAAAAAAAATTGTATGTTTAATTGGATCTATAATATTGGATTGTTATCAAACTATCATGATCATGAAAATCGTTAGGTTGGTGATGAAAGTTGATCATGACTATTCTTAATGTCATGCTTCCTAATTTGGTTTTAAGCAATTAGTAATCAAATATGTTTGCATGAGAAAAGATTGTTATTGAAATATAATAATCCAGAAAATAGATTCTAGACTTAAAAATATCATTAACATAATAATCCATAAAATCTTTGCCTGACTTAATGAAGCAGTTAAAGAAATTAACACTCTTGAACATCTTTGTCTCGTGAATTTTACACTTATATTTATTTTGCTTTCTTTTATTCAAAAAACTAAAATATTAATCACAAGACCAATCCTAAGATAAAATCAACACAATTGTAAAGTAGCTAAGCATAAATCCATAAATTTAATCTCCAGAGGACGATACTCGATCTCTTGACCATTTTACTTTACTATAACTTGATTAGTGCACTTACGTTTAAACCAAGATTTGGCATCACCCGTCCTAAGAACCGAAATTGAATCCAATAAAATAATTAAAACAACATTAGAATAATCACTAATCTTTCATCACTAAAGACCATATTTCTCGTGCTGAGTAGGAGGATCAAAATGAGGTTGATAGTAGTACAACTTTATGACAGTTGAACTACACTCATTAGGTTAGCTTGAAAGAATATCATGACTATTGTAAGTAATAAAAATTTAATTTATTCAAAATATAATAACTTTATAATATTTCTTAACTCATGTAATTTGAGTTAAGTTAAATCAAAGTTCTCAACTCTAACTCAAATAAACATCTTTCACTCTTATTTCACCCAAAACGACTCTATCATCCATGAAACCTCACTTTGATCATCTCATATTTTAAAGAAAAATATTGTCTAATTATCCTTTCAATCAAACCGATGATATTATTTTCTAAAATATCTGTATTTATGAATATTTTATTTTATTGTACAATTTTAGCATGTTTTACAAAACTTATTAATGATTTATTAATTTAAATAATAGTAATCGATATATTTTTTATTGGACTGTTTTCAAATATAGAAAAATCAGCCAAACTATTTACAAATATAGAAAATTTTTACTGTCTATTAGCGATAAATCACAATAGAATTTTATCTTGAGTGATAGACAACGATAGAAGTCTATCGTGAATAGACAGTGAAATTTTTCTATATTTATAAATAGTTTGATATTTTTTCAGTTTATAACAATTTTTTCTCTTTTTCATTTATATATGATAATAGTTAATCATATAAATCCATTAATCTAGATATGTAAAGGTGGTTACTAATTATTTTTTCCTACTGAAGGTTTGGTTTTGTTTCGAAAAGAAAAAAACTATTGTTCCTACTAATTTTTTCCTAAATTACAATGGAATCTCAAAAAATAAAATGTAATGTTTTGTTTTAATTTTTATTGGAGAAATGGGTATCTCAAATTATACAAGTCAAAATGTTGGTAGGTTATTTATGACATTCGAAAATAAAGTCAAGAGGTTGAAAAAATAGCCTTTAATTAATAACTTTATATAAAGGCGTGTGTGAATTATTAGGGCTGGAAATGGCGTCACAATATACAATTAGCTTTTAAAATTAGAAACCGTTTACCTCAAGAAATGAAATAAAATTTTTAAATTTTCTGATGTTCTTAAATAAATGCGGACACTATTATTTTTTTTATTAATACTTTCGAAACTTTGTACAGGAGCATAACTCAAATAACATAGAGACTATGTGTTAATGACCTAGAGATTTGCCGTTTGAATATCCAACGCTCTATAGTACTTAGAAAAAAAACACTTAGTAACTTTTATCCTCTATCTCTATTTTATTAATGAGATCCACAATTTTTTACTAAACATTTTACAACTTTTACTCTTTCTTTATATACACATCTTATAATAATAAAAAAAAAAATCATACTATATAATGACATGTATATATATATATATATTTTTTTTTTTGCAAAATTTAAAATTTCTATTTAATATGTTAAAAATATAAATTTATTATTTAATTGGTTTAAATAAATTTTTTTAGGTAACATATACAAATAAATTCAATGTATGTTTTTCTAATGTAAAACGAGTTTTATAATTTTATCGCGTCAGTTTCTATTCATTAATATCAAATGAATTATGGGGCAATTGCAATACTAGGAGCACAAATTGCAAGAATTAAGTTCGTGACTCCAGATTTTCAAGTTTGTAAAAATGGCAAACAAAACAAGCCTAGCCCAATTACTAATTGGTAAAAGTCTAAAAAGTACTCATTTAGACAGTTAAAATATGTGACGCACTTACCATTTTGTCCAACTTGATTGATTTCCGATATATTATGGATATACTTGAAAGTAGTTTAATATCTGAGATACTCCTAATATACTATTGATATATTTCAAACTTAATTGATATCATATATATTGTTAATATACTTGAAATATAATGATAGTAGTTTGATATACTTTATATCAGGTATATCAGTAGATTAGTTGTAGAACCGATATACCAAATATTAGGTATATCAACTTTACTAACATATCGAATTTAATCTATTTTGATGATGAGTTTTAGTATTAACGTGGTTATTTGAGTGTTCTCTTTTAAGTTATCATGATTTTTGGGTTATCATCAATGGTTACCAATCTTAATATGTCAATTATTCAATTGATATAATTAATATTTGATATATCAATTGTATAACTAATAGAAAACTAATATGTTACAAATTTAGTATATTAGTTATACATATGATATATTAGTAATATTTGATTAAAAAAAATAGAATAATTCGTTAAAACCTAAATCAGACAAAAGTCACACAAAAGAACACACACATACTTGAGTGGAAATAAAAATTATATTAACAATGAATCCCTCCACCCTACTAAAAAAAAGAAAAGAAAAATACTTAATCTTGATTCAATGAGATTTAAATTATATTAACGCTGAATCCCCTCACCCGCTAGTGTACTCCAAAAAGAAAAAAAAACACTTAATTTTGATTCAATGACATTTTCAAAGAAATTTCTTTCCTTAGATGAACTTCGTATCAGTATTGATTTCAATATAGTGAGTACAATTTTTAATATTTAATCTTTTGATGTTTTTTCTCGAAAAGTAAACTTGTCTTGAGGGTTTTGTCGCTTGTTCTTGAAATTTATTGATCTTGAGTGCTTTTCAGCTTGTTCTTAATGTTGACTTGTTTTGAAGGCTTTGCAGCTTGTTATCGAACGTTAACTTGTCTCAAAGGCTTTGCAGGTTGTTCTCAAGAGTTTGGGAGAGTGTTCTACTTTTTGAATTCTCTCTAGAAACTTTTTTTTGTAGTCTCTAACTTCTACTCTAGATTGCCTCTGGAGTTTCTGACTTCAAGAGCTTCTAAGGGTCTTCTGATCTTCAAGAAGTCTTATGAGCTTTAGCCTTTAGATCTTAAGAGAGCAAAAGTTATTCAGATCTTTAAAAAAGTTACACTCTTCAAAACTTTAGCCTTCTAATCTTCAAAGGTTCAGGGGGGGTTGTGTTTTTAATAACTTCGAAGCTTCAATCTTTAGATCAGAGCTTCCAAGCTTCGGTCTTCAGATTTTCAAAGCTTTAGAGAGTTGTGTTCTTTAGATCTTTAGAGCTTCAATTTTTGGAACTTTAGATCTTAAGAGCTTTATAGCTTCGGCCTTAAGTTCTTCCAACTCCAAAAAATAAAGGTAAGACCTTTATTTATAGAGTTTCTTTAGGCATTAAATGGACTTAGGCTTGATTGTCTTTTGGGCCCAACAATTGGACTTTGGGCTTCGGTCCAACCTTTTCTTTGACCCAAATTTTGACCATGGGCTTGAATTGGATTGGACTTTGGACCCGAACGATGTTAACTACTCAACCCAATCAAATTTATAATTTCAGGCTCAATTCGGCTACTAGCTAAATTAATCGATCGTTATCCAAACTTAATCACCTTTGAATTTGATAAGTTTATCATTGTGATCAAATAGTGAAGGAGACATGCGACGTTTTTTTTTTTTTTTAAATTCTGTCTACAAATTTTAACTCAGGGACAATAATTCTTAATGGCCTTAAATTCAATAAAATTGTCTTTTGTTGTGATGACGTGGTAACTTGTGATAAGCAAATTTCTCATTCAATGATTGGTTAATATTAAATAAATGATTAAAAACTAATAAAAACACAACTACTAAATAAAATAGAAATAAACTAAACTAAAATTTATTAGTGATTATTATTTTTAATTAAAAATTATAGAGAATATTTTAGAAATGATTATAAATATAGAAAAAATATTATAAATAGAAAAAATATCCAACTATTTACAAATATAGAAAAAGTTCACTATCTATCAGTAATAGACCACGATAGACTTTTTTCGCTTGAGCGGTAGAATTCTAGCGATAGAATTCTATCGCAGTCTGTCACTCAAGCGATATAATTCTATCACGATCTATCGTCGATAGATAGTGAAATTTTTTTATATTTATAAATAATTTGACTTACTTTTCTATATTTGAAAACAATTATGTAATATATCTAATTTCTATTTCGAATTTTAGTTAGTAAATAACATAAACACGTCTTTCGGTTTGATTCTAGACAACTCATAGTATACAATATAAAAATAATAATAACATTCTTGATTGATTTTTATTTTGATTGTCATTCATTCTGATTCATGACATTGACAAGAATATATGGTCTAAATTCAATTATAAATATGAGTAATAATGTAAAGTAGCATTAATCCTTTTTCTTCTTATTATTTTAATCAAGTACAAGATTTGTATTCCTTCCCAAATTTGGGAATAAGTGGAAAGAAAGTTCATCAAAAAGAAAGAAGAAAAATTTCCAAATTCCAACAATGGAACCAATGAGCTTGGATATTAATGAACCCGAATGGATACTTTGGAAAATTCTTAGAAAATTTTACTACTAATGGTGAGTATCAGAATCAGAATGAATTCAAATGCATATGAATACAATTTTGAACACTTTTTTTTAGCCCACCTTGTTTGTCATTTTATTTTGCATTTTGTGTTAGTCGTCAACAAAATCAGAGTTGGATCGTTGTGCCGTAAAAACCACTGTTTTGAAAGCAAATTCGACATAACCATAATGTGAATCGTTAATGCCAGTTATCCCTAAAATTTATACAACACCCACCTCGAACGTGCACTCTCGTCAAAGGAAGGGTTAAAATCGTCGAGAAAAGAACAGCTCAGAATCAGAAAACAGAAAAGAGAAGAATGAGAAAAAGCTCTATATCAAAAGCCAAAACGTTCTGGTTTTTGAAGAAAATGAAAACAGTTAAGATCTGGAGAGAAATAAATTTCCAAATCTAAAATTAACCCACACAATTAATTTCATAGCGGTTTAATTGTAAAAAAGAAAAGGAAAAAAAGTATTTCTTTTTTTTTTTGCGCAATTACCCTACCCAACCAAGCATTTGAGAAAATCACTTTAACTACAACTCTAACCACTTTTAGAAGTTAATTAAAGAGCTCTCATATTTATATTCTCTTCCCACTCTTTAATCTTAGAATGTGGGACAAAGAACTCTTTCAAGTGAGAACATATGTATGCGCCATGAGTCTTGATAGTTATGAACATTTCTTTTAATACTATAGAAGTAATTATGAAGAATATATATTTTGTTAGTGGTTTGAAGAATTAACGTGTTACCACAAAAAAAAAAAAAAAAATGATATCCTTTAGAAATCCTTTTGCAATGGAATTATTAGATTATTTTTTCATTAGGGGAAGTCTAGATAATTCCTTACCTACCTAATTCAAAATTTAAATTACTTGCAATTAGTTACAAAGATATGAATGCATAAATAAATGGGTTATTTTTTAAAATAAAAAGAATATAAAACTATTTTTAAATATATTAAATTTTTATTATTTATCCGTGATAGACTGCGATAGACAACGATAGACTTCTATCATTAGGAGATAGACCGTAATAGGTTTCTATCGTCAAGTAATAGAAAACGAAATTTTTCTTTAATATATTTTTTTTATTTATAATAATTTCTAAAAGAAAAATACAGATGATGTTCACCAACGATAGCATAATTTAATCAATGTAGAACATATATTCTATTTTTTATTTTCTTGAAGAATATATTCTCGATTTTCAATCCCCATCTGCATAATCCTTGTTGAATAATAATAAGAATAATAAAAAACCACATGTTAACATTTTTCAAAAATCAATTGATCTAGTTGATTGAAGATAAAATTAAATATTATATATGTCTAATTAGACCCTCAATGTTCGCCACTAAATTTCTATATAAGTTAAATAGGTCAAATACCTATTGAACATAAAATTAAACATTTAGAAGTTGTTTGGAGCGTTAAGTTGAGATATGATGTCTATGGAGTTTATATGTCTATAGAGTTTATATATTTTTATTTTGGGTGATGAGTTTATATTTCAGGAATATTTGGTGTAGTTCACATGATTATTGTTGATAATTTTGAAAAATGGGGTTTAGGGTTTACTTTTGGATCATGCATTTCAATTTTTTTTTTAAAAAATTTAAGCAATCATTTTACAAATTTGTACATGTGACACTTCTAATTAAATCATTTTTACTTTAACACTTTTGATAAAAACTTTTTAAAATAAAAACACTCATGTGTCTGACAATTTTTTCTCAAAATTGTTTTTACGTACAAATTGTTTGATTTATTACATGATAAATAATGTTAAATTACTATAAAGAACGACTATAAAATATTATGAACTAATAAAAAAATCCAGAAATTCAATGTTTTGACAAAACTTACTTAATTTTATATCAACAAATGTGTTTTTATTGACAATTTTGTGCATCAACTTAAATATAAACATTTATTGAAGTTTTATATGTATTTTTAAATTAATAGTTGTTTTTAAGCTTTAGATAAATTTTATTGATTGTTTTATGTCACGAGCGCCAATAAAACAAAAAACTTGCGTATCAACAAAACTCAAATTTATAATAGTCATGATTTAAAAAAATGGTCGTCAGAGTTGGTAGAGTGTTGGCCGTCAACAGTGGTGGTTGGATGTTGTCGAAGTTGGCCACAAGCGGTGGTTGCTGGAGTTAGCCGTCGAAGGTGGTTGCTGGTGATGAAGGCTAAGTACACTGTTGGTGGACATGGTGATGAGGGCTAAGTACACTGTTGGTGGACATAGTATAAAATGTTAGTGGCATACGAAATTGAGGGCTAAGTACACTGTTGGTGGACATAGTATAAAATGTTAGTGACATACGAAATTGACCTCCCAAATAATGAGTTGAGTTTATATCTCATTTCATCTCATCTCAATCTCCTTATCCAGACAAAAAATGGACACAAATATAAAAGTTTAATTGACTTATTAAATATTTTTAATATTTTATAGACTAAATAGACACTAAACTTGTAATTTAATCTCTAAATAAATATTAATATATATCATTTTCTTTATTAATATTTTATCAAATAATTGATATACAGTAGGATTTTTTAAATATTAAGGATTTGTTTGTTTTTTTAGATTTCTTGAGCTCAGCCTTTGTTTGGGGCAAGGTCAAAAAAATCCTCGCTTCATATACCTTTACTCATGGAGTCGACTTGAATAACAAACACTATTTAATTTTGTGGGTTACCTTTATTTTATTTATTTATTTTTTTAAAAAAAGTTAACTACAATAATAATTGTTTTTTAAAATATTCTTTTTCTCTCTTCTATTTTTTTTCTTCTTCTAGCGTATTGTACCAATAATATTTTTGGTTCTATCTAATTTAACAAACATTTACAATTTTTTCTCACAAAACTTCTAAAAATAGAAAAATAAAGAAAACTATTTCCACAAAATAACAAAATTTTTAGATAGTTAGATAGATGCTGATACAAGTTTATCAACATCTATAAGTATTATTTATTTATTTATTTATTTATTTTTGCTATTTCTGTAAATAGGTGAAAATTTCCTCTTTTTTTAAACTGAGTTAACTCAATATGTTTTTAAAATTTTTAACTAATCATATCAAAAAAATATATTATTCCTTATTTTCAACATGATGCAAATAATAATAATAAAAAATTATAACTTGTGCGTGAAATGCCCTCTAACTTAAAAAAAAAAACTATTGAAAAAAACATTATGTTAAGATGATGATGGAATTAGTTTGAAATGCTCAAAGCAGCAAAAAAAAAAAAAAAAAAAAAAATCAGGAAAAGTCATCGAAAGACTCAGCGGAAGCCATTGAAAAAAAAAATCACGAAATAATAGACGAAGGTCTGAACTGCTCTATACCATGAAATCTTCACTCAACTGTGAAAATATTACTCATTCTTTATTAATATAATAATATTACAAATATGAGGGTATTTATAGAAACTCACATAAGAAACAGAAAGATAACAAATAATAACAGAATTAGTTATTCACTATAACAAAAGCAACATCTAAAAATGAGACTTTTCAAATTTATTTCTCTAGAGAATTTCAAAGACGTGTTACACAAGCGTAAGTTTGATCATTATAAAACTATACAAATCCAAATTTCTTAAAATCATAAATCAAATGCCTGCTAAAAGATCTAAAATAAAACAAAAACGAAAAGAAAAGAAAAGAAATCAACCCAAAATGAGACGTGAGTTGTTTGGCTTGCAATTAAATTATCTCTAAATTTCGATGTAATCGATGGATATGATTGAAAATATTGAATCTATACGAGAAATAAGTGTCATTTTTTGTCAATATAGCAAAAGTTTTAGATAGTTGTGTAGACGTTGATAGAAGGCTATCAGGTCTATTAGTAATAGAAATTATAGAAGTCTATTGCTGATAGAAGCAATGTTTTTTTTTTTCTATTTTCTGTAAATAGTTTAATAATTTTTTTTATTGGTGAAAATTTCTCTAGTTTTAATGAATTGTAATTTTGATTTCTATTTATTATTAAAAAACTAAGCATATCTTATCTGATTAAGTTATTAGAGATTTGTCTTTTGTATTAAGCATATGATACTATATGTATATATTGACGAGTATCTTAATATAAGATGTGGTTATTCCATCCCTTAATCAAATAATTCAATAATAAAAATGATTTGTTAGGTAAAGTTAAAAGTTTTTTTTTTTTTTTGAAAAAATTTATAAAACCTACCCTCAAAGGTTAAAGGAACCAAAAAGTCACTACGAACTACATTCAAAATCCAACTCGGGAAGTCGGAAATCCAACTACACCCACATCTTCCAAAATGGAAGAAATACAAAAATCATAAAAATTAGCAAACCAAGTTACACAGTGAATAGCCCTATTAGAAATACGGGGATAAAATGAAAAAGAGATAGAACTCAATCTATTCGTCAAATCTCAAATCTCGACAACTACATCCTTTACTTGAGAAAAAAAGAGACTAAATATATGTTGAATAAAATGT
The DNA here is from genome assembly GCA_002890555.2 of Lagenaria siceraria. Classification (NCBI taxonomy): domain Eukaryota; kingdom Viridiplantae; phylum Streptophyta; class Magnoliopsida; order Cucurbitales; family Cucurbitaceae; genus Lagenaria; species Lagenaria siceraria. The sequence continues at coordinate 8,114,286 of CM016488.1, forward strand.
TTTTAAATTTAGGAGTTAAAATCAAATACGCATTAAATATCATATACCATGGAAACTTGTTTTATTGCCCTCCACCCAAGCAACTCATGAAAAACATGAAAGTTATTTAAAAAAATAATAGAGGTACGTTGAATATTTCTATCTAGTTTCATGTAGGTCACATCTAGATATAAATATGTCTATTATTATTTGATTGTTTTACTCAATAACAATGTTCACATAATTATGGTTACACTGTAATTTAACATATCATATTCCTAAGAATTTTACCTCATATAATAACTTTCCTTCAATATTTTTTAGAGTTATTGGATCCTACGTAATTATATAATAATTAACATATAGTAAAATAAAATTATATAAGAGATAAATTAATCCAAATGGGATTGCTTTTTGTTACCACTAATAATCTAGACGTGGAATTTTTGGAGACCATTGTTTTGAAGATAAATAGGAGGGGATTTATTTCCCTTGGAAAGCTAACAACTCCATTCACTGTGTCGCTAATTTCAAAGTACAAAACATATGCCTCTAGCTCTTCATGCACATACACGTGAATGCCCATGAAAATGTCAAAATTTTAAAATAGTATTTAATTATTTAATAAATATTCACACATAAATATATGATATAATCAAAGTTTAAAATGTCGATAGAAATCTCGAGGTCATAATTTTAAGAAAATTTCGATGGAAATATCGATAAAATATCGATTTCGATAAATATTTCTGAAAAAATTATAAAAGTAAAAAATTTAAATTAGTAAATAAACATTTTATTATTTTCAAATAAGTAAACATGTCTATTATTTATATTATATTTATATTAGTGGCATTTTAATGTTTATTTTTTATGTTTCGCAGATTTTTCTACGATATAATGGAAATATTGATTCACCCCTCATGTTGATATCGAACTCATGGAAACGTGAAAATATCGACATATTGATGAAAATTTAATACTATGAATATAACACATATAGATAGTTTTCTTTCTAAAACTAGAATGTAATAAGCAAAACAAAAATAGATTCATAAATTAAATTAGTTATAAATATACTACTATCTGTGTCTATCTGTAGCCACACAGATAAATAGTTTATCACGATCTAGCGTTGTCTATCGCAAATAGATAATAAAATTTTACTATATTTGTAAATGTTTTTGTTTATTTTTCTATATTTGAAAACAAGCCTAATTATTTATTGAGTTGACAAAAAAAAAAAAAAAATTTCTTTGTAATAGGAAATTGGGAAGTTGCAAAAATTTTTGAATTTTAAATATATTTATTTCACATTCTATATTCTATATTATTTATGTTAGGATTTTTATAGTTAATACAACATTTTTATATTCTACCTTATCCCTCTCTACATTTATAAATGAATGCAAACTCTTCTTCTTCTATCTTTTTACATTCTATTTATTTATTAATAATTATAAAAGATTTAAAGTTGCATTCATTCCATCTACTTTTATATAAAATAAATTTGTTTGTTGCAAACTTTAATAAATTATCTACTCATATTATTTTCAACATCTCAAGTCTTTTTTTTTTATTTTTAAATATAGTATTCTCAAATATTATTTTTGTAAAATATTTTTAACAGTCATGTAATATAATGATATAATATTAAAATTTGTGTAAGAATTAATTAAAAAAGTTCTATCGTGACATAATAGCCAACAATATTAATTAAATAATTTAAAAATACATATAGAAACAATAGCCACAATGATATTAAGTAAAATTACTTATAAGAGAAATTGAAACCTATGTTTGAGATAGATTTGTTGAAGCTGAATTTTGGTGTTTAAAATCAAACTAACAAATATTATTTTAGAAAACATCAACATCTAAAGTTGCAACTTTACAAAGAGGAAAAAAAAAAATTTGTGGTGGGTTATTATCTACACCACCATATACTATTATTTTTTAGACTCACATAAAATGAAGGATAACAAAACCAAATTAAGATCGCTCATCTATGTTTAACCATTTTCACCCATGAAATGTTATTCGTTCTTTAAAAAAAAAAAAAAAATCATAGATTTGCAAAACTATATTCATTGTATGAGTGGTTAGCAACAGATAACATTTGTCTTCTCTCTTCCAAGGTTTGCCTCTCCCATAAATTTATAACTTCGATCTCCAAATGCTTGAGTATAGAAATTTTGCAAAGAAGAAATAAAAACAAACTGGAGTATGAACAATGTATAAAGGGAAGTAGTAATCTTACAGAAATAAAATGAAAGAATATGGAAAGAAAATGTTAATTGATGATATTATTCTTTTGATTCAAAAGCGTGAATTAGTGTATTATAAAGAAATAAAACTATGAATAGTGACAATTTCATCTCATAAAATTAAATGAAAGAATAAAGAAATAAAAGAAATAAAAATTTTGGGCACAATGTGTACCTAAATCATAACTTCTTCACTGATTGGGATGTTGAGAGTATTTCTCGAATTGTTATATTTATATAGTTCATATGTAATTCTATTAGTCATATCCATTTCAATTTTAACAATAATGATGATAAGATTGTAACATCAATCATTTAATACAATGATAGGTAGTGTTTGAGTAATTAATTATATGTTACAAAATAAATTGACATTAGTGACAAAGTAAAATTTTCTTAATTAAATTAAATATAAATAAAGTTAATGGTTATGTAAAATAAAATATATATTTTAATAATTAATAGTAATTAATTGTGAGTTTAATGTCATTAAGTAAATTAAATTAAATATATATTTTAATAATTAATAGTAATTAATTGTGGGGTGACAAATTTTGTTAATATAAGTTTAATATCATTAAGTAAATTAAATTAAATATATATTTTAATAATTAATAGTAATTAATTGTGGTGGCAAACTTTGTTAATATAAGTTTAATGTCATTAAGTAAATTAAATTAAATATATATTTTAATAATTAATAGTAATTAATTGTTGGTGGCAAATTTTATTGATACAAAAATGTTTTTAAAAAATCCTGAGCTTTTAATATATTATAGATTTTGTGTCAATTTTTTTTCATAATTTTGAAATTACTAACTTTAATAAAGTGTATATATAAAAGAAGCTTTTGAGTAAGTAATGATGATTCTCTTCTGTTTCTATTTTTTATTTAACAAACACTAAATAAAAGATTGGTTAGATAACACAACAACTTTGGTTTTGTTCTAGAATTCTATTAATGCATTAAGTATATATTTAAGTTGTTTGTAATATTGAAATTTCATAAATAATGTTTTATATCCTTATTTGGTTAATTGATTACCCAACAAATTTGATTCTTGATTTGATAGATATTAGTTTAGTTATATTATGTCAAAATTTTATGTTATTAGCTTTCCGTTAAATGTTTGAAAATTTTTTTAAAATTTTTTGATCGCGATGTCGATATCTTGTCACATTCTTGAAGTGAAAAATCAATGTTTTGAAATGTCAATATTTGATTTTAATATGTTTTTTTTCTTTAGAAAATGTGTTTAGTAAAACATCTTTTATATATATATATATATATATATTAAAATAAACATTAAAAAAACCTTAATTTTCATAAAAACCTTTCCTTTAAAAAGAAAACTTTGAATTTCTTAAAATCATCCATTAAAATCTTTTTAAATAACAAGCAATAAAGTTTTTTTTTTAAAAAAGTATTCTTTCATACTTCTTAACATTCATAAACCAAATCTAAAATTGATTTATATAAAAATCCAGTTCTCAAAAAATATTAATGAAGAGTTTTTAGTAAAAATATTTCTTTACTCACATATTTTTAAAATTAATAAACACCATTTTTTAAAAAATGTAAAAATTCTTAGGAAAAAATAAGAGATTCGAGATGTTGTTTTCCCTACATTCTTGGGGTGATAAATTTATTTTGGGATACCAAATTAAATTCAAACAAAATTTAAAAAACTTTTATGTCACTCATAGTTATTGTTTATAATTTAATAGTGAATTTTGAACCAACATCAAAGGCTTAATTTTTTTAATCTCCTTCGATCGGATATATATATATATATATATATATATCACTCTTCTGGTTATATCATAGTTTTTTTTATAACATTTGCATATTTTTTTACTAATTAAAATAAATTACAAAATAATATACGAATAGAATTCTTAATTAAAATAATAATTAATCAATAATAAATTTAAATTTATTTTAGAAAAATTATTATAGATAGAAAAAATATCAAACTATTTACAAATATAGAAAAATTTCACTATATATCAGTGATGAAAGTCTATCGCGGTCTATCGCTGATAAATAGTAAAATTTTTCTATACTTGTAAATAGTTTGACTTATTTTTTTATATTTCAAAACAACCCTTTATTTTATAGTAATTATTTTAATTCAAAAATTTATTTATTATTAAAAACTACTTAAAATAAAATTACATCAACTAATAGGCATATTAAATCACTTTTTTTAGAAGAATGTAGGCTAATCTTATTTGTATTTGTTATTTAATATAAATATTTGGCAATGCTCTTGAACTCTGTACCTTGTGTGTCAAAAATAACTCTATGCTTTCAAAAGTTTAAAAAATAATTTCAAACTTTAAAAAAAGAATTAAAAACATACCCTTTTTGTTAATCGTTTGACATTTGTTTATCTAAAAATAATAAAAATAAAATTGTTTCAGTTAAGATAACAAGAACAAAGAGAATAGTTGAAGCACCAAGGGAGATTTTAGGATTTAAATGTTTTAAAAAAGTCGTGCTTTAGTAGTTGAGTGTGTGTTAATAGTTAAATACATTTTTTTATTTGACTATTTATCGTTTTGGTATGTTTTAAGGGGAGATTTTGAAATTTTGTGAGTTTTCGTAGATTTTATGCTTTAACTTAGAGTTTTGGTTGATGAGAAAAATGGTATAAGAATTGGAAAATCAGAGAAAAATGAGAGTATATATATGAAAAAAATGAAAATATATAATATGTTTTAGAATGAGTTCTTTTCGAGCTTAAGAAAACTTCAAACAAATTTATCACTTTACTAACGATAGGATCATTTTAAAACTTTTTTTTTTTGACATTTTATAGTTATTTTTGCAACGAACTATTAATGGTTTGTATTCATATACTAACGATAAGGTTATTTTTTTACTTTTTCTAAAAAAAGTTTAGGCTATTTTTGAAACTTTTGAAAGTTCATGGGTATTTTTGAAACAAAACATTAACAATTTCCATCTAAAACTAATGGTAAGAGTTTTTTTTTTTTAAACCCTTTTTAAAAGTGTAAAGGCATTTTTGACATGAAAGTATAAAGATCAAAAACATTTTTTATAATTTAGACTAACAATAATTAATAAATGGGGTGGAACCATTCAATAATGAATGAAAAATGAGATTGATGAAGGGTTAACTAATTTTTTGAAAATGTAGGAAGAAGTTTCAACGACGCATCCTCCACAACTTCAAAGCTTGACGACGCATCCGCCTTAGCTCTAAATCTCGATGACACATCTGCCTCATCTCTAAATCTCGATGGCACATCTGCCTCATGTTCAAAGCTCAATAACGCATCTGCCACATCTTCTTCAAAGCTCGACGGTGCATCCGCCTCAACTTCAAAGCTCGACGGCGCATCCGAATCATTTCTAAATCTCGATGGCGCATTCGCCTCATCTCTAAATCTCGATGGCGCATCAGTCTCATCTCTAAATCTCGATGGCGCATCCGCCTCATCTCCAAAATTTGATGGCCGTTTTTTCCGATGAACCAAATCGCTCAGACCTTCGCAGGTTTATCGAGATGGGAACAAGCTCAGATCTTATGGCGAACTAAAATATTGTGAGGGTATGGCTTTGCAGGTTCATCTCCAAAATGTTGTGAGGGCATGACTTCGCAGGTTCATCTCCAAAATATTGTGAGGGCATGGCTTAGCAGCTTCATCTCCAAAAATATTGTGAGGGCATGGTTTCGCTTCATCTCTAAAAATATTGTGAGGGCATGACTTCGCTTCATCTCCAAAAATATTGTGAGGGCATGACTTCGCTTCATCTCCAAAAATATTGTGAGTGTATGGCTTCGCTTCATCTCCAAAAATATTGTGAGGGTATGACTTCGTTTCATCTTCAAAATATTGTGAGGGTATGGCTTCGCTGTATGGCTTCGCTTCATCTCTAAAATATTGTGATGGTGTGACTTTGCTTTATCGTGTTGAAATAATGATAAAGTTGGGGCACAAGTTGCTAATTGTTCAGCTTGTAAAAAAAATGAGAAGAAAGAATTATTATTATTTAAAAATGAAAATAAAAAAGAGTGATGCAAGTTAAAAAAAAAATAGTGAATTCAAAATTGCAACAAAGAGATTAAAAAAAAAAAAAAAAAAGAAGCAAGTTTGAAGAAGATCAACCAAAAATAAAAAGAATGAGAAGTAGAATGAATGTCATGAAATTCTCGAGCTCTTCTTCTCTGTTGGCCAAGGATATCAAACCACAACATCTTTGAACCAAAATTTCTAAAAAACCTTCAAATTTTGGGTAGTCGGTAGATTTTCTCCAAGTTCAATTTGAAAATTTTAAATATGAATTATGGTTGTGATTCTACTCCCAAGTCAAATGGTATATAAATTTAATCATTTTTCTTTACTCCAAGCTTAAATTTGGGAAATTCCAAATTATCTCACACCAATTTGTAGGTCACAAATTTCACCCAATTTAGAATAAAATTGAAATTAAATAAAAGTTAAAATTTGGGTGGAACTCATCTTGCCCAAAAAAAATGGGGACGTATTCCAATCTTCATATCAACGGGAGTTTAATTCAAATGGTTTGTTGGATTGGATTGAATTAAATTCTAAAATTAAATTCTTTCCAAACTAAAATTGACTTGATCCTAAATTGTATTTCCATGTCAAAGGGGGAATAAAATTAAAATCATGTTCCAAATTCAAGCCAAGATTTGATACTCAACAAAATATTATCCAATGTCAAAAACTTCGTGTAATCTAAATGTGCCACAAATAAAAATATGGGCACACTCCAAGAATTCTCTAAATCGAAGTTGGGGTGAAATTCTACCTCAAATTTGAATTGAGAATGTGGCATAATCCAAATTTTATCCTAACTATAATCCATCCAAGTTTGAATTTTTATCCTCAATCAAACTAAATTGAGGATAAGATCATAAATCTCAAATTAAAATTTGGCCATATTCCAAATTTTATCCCAAATTCCAATCAAACTTATGTACCAAATTCATTGACTCGATAATTGGAGTAAAATCAAGAACATATAACTTGCATTTTGATTCCAACTTCATCGTTTTTTAAGATTCACCCACCGTATAGACGTGCATAAATCTCGAAAGGAGGGCATTTGTTGAATGAGAAATTTCGGCCAACCAAATTTCGCCACGTCATCACAATGAAAGCCTGAGCCCAATGTGGAAATTATAAATTGGTTCGAGCCGAGTAATTAAAATCATTCGGGTCTAAAGTTCAATACAATTCAAACCCATTGTAAAATTTTGGGTCAAAGAAGATATTGAGCCCAAGCTCAAGCCCAAAAGCAATTGGGCCCAAGCCCATGTAGAGACCCATTAAAATCCTCTATAAATAGGGGCCTTAGCCCTTCATTTTTAGAGGTTGGAAGCATTTGGTAAAGTGTTGGAGACTTGAAGATGGAAGCTATGAAGATTTCAAGACTCTGAACCTCAAGATTACAACCTTCTTAATATTGAAGACTTGGAAGATTAAAACTTCCTTGAATTCCAGAAGATTGAAACTTCAATTGATCTCAAGTTTATAACTTCCTAAAGATGGGAAGAACCGAATGTTGAAGCTCTAAAGCTCCCAAGATCAACTTCTGCTCTCCTGAAGATTTAAAGACTAAAGTCCGGAGGACTTCCAGAAGATCAGAAGACTCTCTAAAGCTCTTAAAGTCAGAAACAAGCCAAAGACCGGTCCAAGCTGATAAACAAGTCATAGGCCGATCTAAGTCGATCATCAAGCCCAAAGGCCGATCATCCAAGAAGATCATCAAGCCTAAAAGTCGATCATCCAAGAAGATCATCAAGCCTAAAAGTCGATCCTCCAAAAAGATCACCAAGTCCAAAGGCGATCCTTCAAGAAGATCATTAAGCCCAAATGTCGATCATTCAAGAAGATCAATAAGTCCAAAGGCCGATCATTCAAGAAGATCAACAAGCTCAAGAAGCAAAGTTTATTTTTTGAGAGAAAACATCAAAGGATTATGTATTAGAGATTGTACTCACTATACTATACTTACATTAGTACAAATATAAAGTTCAAATTTCACGAATTAAACTTCTTCGAAAATTTCAGAAATCTCGTTCAACAAACTTATTTTTCAATAGTTTTTTCACCAACACTTGCTTTGGTTGCTAAGCAAGTTTGGAAGATGGGTGGCTCGCTTTTAAAGGAAGGGCTCGGCTATAGAGTGGCTAAGGGTGGTTCTATTAGAACATTTGTTGACCCATGGTTCACCAATGAGATCACCTTTCAGCTTTTTTGTATTAATCCTCTGTTTAGGGATTCTTTGGGTAGCAGATTTTATCTTTCCAATTGCGTGTGTGGAATACTGTCCTCTTCAACTAAGCTATTTTGAGTAATGATGTGGAGATAATTAAAATGATGTCTCTTAACGGATTTGGAGGATAAGCTATTTTGACATTTCGATAAAAAGAAAGAGTTTATTCGGTGAAGAGTGGTTACAATTGATTCCAAAAATCTAGAATTTATGCTCATTCTTCGAAGTATGAACTTAGGCCACATTTATTCCACTCAAAACGTAATAAACTAAGGTAAAAAGTGGGTTCCATATGATTACTTTTATATTGTTTACTTGTGTTCTGCAACCGTACCAACATATGGGGCCTACTTCCAAATGTGTAATAAAAAATGCAAACTGATTGACGAACGGAAGATGCACAATCCAATTACGCTAGAAATTATATCATATTGTTACCGCTACGGTTATGGTTACCTTTACCATTACTGTTCTAAAAGAAAAATTATGAATTTTGACACATTTACTGTTACCGTTACTGTTTGATCCTCAAAAGTAAAGGTAACGGTCACAGTTACAGTAAATGTGACCAAATTTATAATTATAAGTAAATGCGATCAAAAGTAATCCTAATATTTACAATTCAACATCATTACAATTGATCCATCGTCAATGGAATTCTATTACGATTACACCAATTTTTATTACGATTTGATAAACGTGGCCTTAATAGAGAAAGTTTGAAATAATTTATGGAATCCGAATGTTCCTTCCAAAGTGAAACATTTTATATAAAAAGCGTTAAAGAACATTATTCCAACTAAAGGAAATCTAATTCGCAATGGTATTGATATTGTACCTTCATGCCCTGTGTGTAGTCAAGCAAAACTCATGAAGAAATCCATTCTTAATAATCAACAATTTGAAGAGGATTTTAACAACAATTTTGTTGATAGATGGATTGTTATGAATGAGATATCGTTGCGATTGCTTGCTCGCCGATATGTGGAAAAACTAAAGAGTTTTTTTTAGGATGTAGGTTTTTCAGATCATGTATCTTTTGCTTTGTTTTAGAATTTTCCCTGTACTTAAATCTTTCCTATTTTAATATATTTCTCTTTTGAAAAGATATTGATATATAATATCTATATTAAGTAATACTAATTACAAAATTATTTTCTGTCAAATAATTATAAAATTATTACAAACCTTTATATCATTATTAGCTTAAATATATAGGTAAAAGTGAAAGTTGGATATTTTTCGAAATTTTCTAAAATAAGACTAAGTTTTTTCATTTGATCAATTTTCGTAAAATAATTTATTAAAAGATCCAAAAATATTTGTATGTGTATATGTGAAAAAAAAATTAAAATAGAATTTAACCTGATTTAATTGTGAAAAAATAAATAAATATATAAATATATGTGAAATGAAAATTTTGAAATATGAAATATTAATAGAATTTGGAAGGAAAAAAAAAAGTACATAGACTAGTGAGCACAAGTTTCGTGCACCTGCCAACCGCTCAAGCAAATATGATTCATTGCTTTTACATGAAACGTATGCAATGTATAATTTACACTTAGACTGCAAAACTTTGATATTTCGTAAAAAATAATATACCTATAATATAGGTAAAAAGTTACCATTTGAGGGAAGCACATGCCTCGATCCGTCCTTCATTCTAAATATAGTAGATGACAGCACACTAAGTCGCTCTTTAAATTTTTTGTGTCAGACGATTATTTATATTAAAACGACAAATTCAGTCAAGCTTTGTGTCTCACTATATCGGAGTGCATGGCCTCAAATATTATTATAAAAGGAGCAATCTAACTAGAGATGGTGTTAAGATTCAACCACAAAAGGTAACAATCTCTAGGAATAAATAGACTAACCAAACACTTCAAACCCTCCACTCTTTTCTCTCTTAATTTCAGTTATGGTTTTTTCAGAATCAGATGAGTATATACATTCAACATTTGGCTCTCGCTATGTCCAGAATCCTACACCAAAGTTTATAATCCCCCAAAACTCCATGCCTAAGGAGGCTGCTTTTCAAATCATCAACGACGAACTCATGCTCGATGGAAATCCAAGGCTTAATTTGGCTTCCTATGTCACCACTTGGATGGAGCCTGAATGCAATAAGCTCATCATCGACTCTGTCAACAAGAACTTAGTCAACATGGACGAGTACCCTGTCACCACCGAGATTCAGACCCGATGCGTCAATATGATTGCCCATCTCTTCAACGCTCCCTTGGGACACTCCGACACCGCCACCGGAACTGGGACTGTGGGATCGTCGGAGGCCATCATGTTGGCCGGGCTTGCCTTCAAGAAGAAGTGGCAGAGCAAGCGGAAGGCAGAGGGGAAGCCTTACGACAATCCCAATATCGTGACGGGTGCGAATTTCCATGTTTGCTGGGAGAAATTTGCGAGATACTTTGACGTGGAGCTCAGGGAAGTGAAAGTGAGAGAAGGGTATTACGTGATGGACCCTGTTCAGGCGGTTGAGATGGTGGATGAGAATACCATTTGCGTTGCGGCCATTTTGGGGTCAACTTATAATGGGGAATTTGAAGACGTGAAGCTGTTGAATGATTTGTTGGTTCAGAAGAATAAGGAAAGTGGATGCGATACTCCCATTCATGTGGATGCGGCTAGCGGTGGATTCATAGCGCCATTTTTGTATCCAGAGCTTGAATGGGATTTCAGGCTTCCTTTGGTGAAGAGCATCAATGTTAGTGGCCATAAGTATGGGCTTGTCTACGCTGGAATTGGTTGGGTGATATGGAGAACCAAAGAAGATATGCCTGAAGAGCTTATTTTTCATATCAATTACCTTGGAGCGGATCAACCCACCTTCACTCTCAACTTCTCCAAAGGTAAAATCAATTCCTAATTAACACAAAAAAAACTGATTAAGATGAAATTAGCCCGACATTTGAATGGTTAAATTTCAGGGTCAAGTCAAATCATTGCTCAATATTACCAACTAATCCGGTTGGGTTTTGAGGGATATCGGAATGTGATGCAGAATTGTCAGGACAATGCAATGGTGTTGAAGGAAGGGCTTGAAAACACAGGGAGGTTTACGATAGTGTCAAAGGAGAAGGGAGTGCCGGTGGTGGCGTTTTGCCTGAAAGACCGGAGTCGCCACGACGAGTTTGAGGTGTCAGAGATGTTGCGGCGGTTTGGGTGGATCGTGCCGGCTTATCCAATGCCGGAGGGTGCCAAACATGTGTCTGTTCTTCGAGTTGTGGTTAGAGTAGATTTTTCTAGGAATCTTGCAGAGCGTCTTGTGATTGATATGATGAAGGTTGTGGAAGAGCTGGATGATCGACCATCAAAGAATACTGCAAAAATCACAAGCTTGGAAAAAGGTGAGAATGAGATTACAATGAAGAAGACAACAAAGGAGACAGAAATGGAAATTATAAATACTTGGATTGACATAATAACAAAGGCTAGGAAAATCAATTGTTGCTAATTACATACTTGGGTGCATTAGGCTGCACAGCCTCACTCATTTTTGTGCAGCCAATATGGTCTAATCACGATCATTTTTTCTTCTTTTGTTGGATGCACCCAAGTATTGATTAGGTACATAGGAGTAATGCTTACTTACTATATAAATGGGATCCACAAGATAAAAAGTTCGTATATGATATAAGAAATTTGTTGTTCCGAAGTATGTAATAAAATTATAGGGGAGTAATTGACTGGGTGTGTATGGATAATAAAATTGTAATTTGACGTGGTTTCAGTATAAGACTGTCACTAAACAATAACTTTGGTGTATTCTAAATATTGTATCCCATAAAATTAGATTTAATTTGGATTTTGTTAAAACAATGCAAATAATGAAACTAATAGTAACCAATTAAAATGAGTGATGATTGATTTAGATGCGGAATAAAAACAGTAAATAATAGTTGATAAACAGGAATTACATTTCACTTTTAACCAAAAGAGGGTTATGCCTTGGCCTATGCGATCACATCACGTTAACAGTGACTCAAAATAGACAGAAAGCTTCTCATATTCGGTCTTGTCTCAAGTTTCTTTAGGAGCCTAAATAGCTAATCCTATATCTCTATGGTTAACTGAATCTTAGATCATTTCCATGCAATTTCTATATCCTATGGTGTATTTTATCTCTAAGGTTACATATGACAATCCTATCTCTAGGATTTTAGTCTCATATTCTTTTGTAAAATCAATTTTTCTCTTAACCTTTTTAGCATTAAGACTCCACTAGTATGTTAAATTAAGTGGTCAATTCAACTTAACAAATTAACATTAAACTCAAAAAAGAAAATGTAAAACATATAAAAGTCATGGTAGATCTTAAGGTATCCACGTACATGACTGAATCTCTTAGAAATTTAGCTCATAACTAAGAAAAAATGAATAGATTCCATTAATTTAAAAGTCATTGTTACAATATCAACTTTCAAATAATGAAAAATTGAGAAATGAAAAATGCAAAAGAAAACTAAATAAAATGTTGGAAAAATATAGGAAAATGACTCCTTACGGCAAATCTTCACTCTCTAGGACTCTCTAGGATGGATTCACCTTTCTCAAGGATGAATCCTCTCTCTACACACGTTTTCACAGGGTATTGATGACCTAGACTTCGAGTTCTTCAAAGGAACTCTCATTCTTGAAGAGATTCTGGATGGATGGTGAGATTTCTCCTTAAGATTGATTATTCTTGAAAAAGAAGGCTTCCAATCCCTTATATGGCACAAAGTTGTTGAAGGAAGGCCGAAAATGGTGCTCTGAACGTTTACCAAGGATTTATGGTGTTGAATAACGATTGTGAACCGAGAAAATAGCAACCATGAACCAGTAGGCACAATCTGAAAAATTAGAATTTTGATGCGGGTGCATCACTCTGACGATGCAGGTGCATCGGTGCCAACTTCTACAAATCAATTAAAATTCATTGTAAAAGCTCATTAAATAGCCCAAAACAACAAAAACATACTTTAAACAGTTAAAGGATCCATACTTGATCAATTTATCCGATTTAGACTAATTAAAGGGGTAAATAACATGTAAAGAACGACTTTTACTAAGTAAAAGTATCATAATAGATATGAAAATCAAGTATTTTTTAGACATTTATCAAGAAGCCATTTGCCTCATTCTCCTTGAAACTCTCTATCCATATGAACTATGAGAGAATGAAATATGAAACAACAATGTTTTGGTTGCGATTCAATAATGTGTCAATTGGACTAGGGGAGGGGATTGCAGTTCATTCGCCCACATTGGAGGACAACAAGAATACCCAAACTCTAGGGAAAAAACCAATAAAAATAAATTCAATCCCAACCCAACAATAATAAAAGAAAAAGAATATAGAATAATCAACCAATTTTTTAGTGTGGTTAAAGGCCACCTCATTAGAAAAAAAAAAACAATACTAAATTAATAAATTTGACAAGTCAGTTTGCTAGCTACGTTATTTTACTGTTAGCCAACTAATGGTCAAAAGAGTCTTGAGGACCATTTAGAACCATTTCTTAAACATTGAGGACTAAAGTGATCGTTTCAAAATTTCAGGTACTAAATAGACATCCATTTTAAATCTTATGCACCAAAAGTTTATTTGGCTCTAAATTAAAATAATATATAAATATATATATTGCAAAATTTTGAATTCAAATTTAAAATAATATATAAATACACATCGAAAAGTTTAAAATTCAAAACTAATATAATTTATAAATCTACGGGTTAGAAAAGTTTAAAACTAAAAAATAAAAATAATATATAAATGAAAAATAATAAAATAGAAAAATAAACATTGTTGTTAAGTTGAACCCAGGATCTATTGAGTTGGGTAAAAAAAATCCACTCTCCACGACAATAAGACAACAAAATAAATGTAAATGTAAATCAACTCTGTTTCAAAAACTGATTATATAAATGTAAAGGAAACACGAAATAAGGTTGTAATTTCTTAAATTTAACTCTCTTATTTAGAAAGGTTTTTAAAATAATAAGAAACGAAAACTGATATCAAATAAGTCAGTTCTTAAAATGAGAAGAAAAAAAAAATGGAAACGTTATCATAACTAATTTTGATATCTACAACCTTTTACAAAATATAAAATTCCCCACAGCAATTTTCAAAACAATAACTCTCCATACAATTTTAGTTTTGCTTAAAATGGAACCGGGTCCGTTTGTCAAAAATTTCACCGTAGAAAGACTAGAACACAGCGCTATACTAAATTTAATGTAGAAAATAATAGATTTCATTTATTTTTTAAAATGGTCCATCTAGAAAACTCTGAAATTATTGAATAATTTTAACTATTTGCTCTTAAATTTTTAAAAAATTGTTTCCGTTCGTCGCGTCGATATAACTTATAAGACAAGGCAGGAACGTGTGAACGTCCAATTCAGCAGCATCTCCCCAATGCCCGTTTCCTTTTGTTGATTTTTTTCCCCTTTTTTGGACCTTTTAGTTCATTCAAACTTATTTATTTGGGTTGTCAAGAGAAAAAAAAAAAAAAAAAAAAAAAAACTTGTTTATTTGGGCCTTTAAAAAACACAAAAGAAAAGAAAAAGAAAAAAAAGGAAGGACCATTTCTTGTATTCCTACCTAAAAACATAAAAGAAAAAACATAATTTATTGAAATTTAGGACATGTTTGAGAGTAATTTTAAAATCATTTTTATCATTTTTAAAATCATTCAAAAACACACTTTAATTACTCAAAATTAATTTAATTTTCAATTTTACACTTTTAAATTCAACTTTCTACCATCAAAATGAGTTTTAAAAGATTAAAAATATATTTCACAGTGATTTTGAAATGACAAAAGTGATTACTTTAGCCATTTTAAAATCACTCATAACCATGTTTTTGGTCATTTTTTAACTTTTGCTCAACTTTTACCTTTAGAGCCCTTTCCACTTTTACTCTTCTTATTAACCACACCCTATTTCTTTATTATTAAACTTTCTCCAAGGATAGTTTGAGGATCTTTCCACTTTTACCAACCGCAACCTATTTCCTTAATTATTTTTTCCAATTCCTTCTCATCCAATTGATTTTAAATTTTTGTCCAAATGTTGATTAGGAATTTTTCCTTTATTTTTGCAACTATCTCTCATGCAAGTGATCCTTTTGTAGAACTCCCTCTCTCGTCCAAGGTTGGTTTGAGATTTTTTATTTCTTTTATTTTGTGCAACTCTCTGTCGTGCAATTGATTTTTTTTTTTTCAAAGGAAATTAGTCATTTTGTTAAGTTTGATCTTACGATCTTTTTTATGAAAATAAATGTATATTAATTGCATTTAAATTTTCTTTTGTCTTTGCCGGTGAAGAAGCGATAAGATACCTCACCACTCAAACCACATATGTTAAACAGAAAGCGCTAACAAGAACGGTAACAACCACAAAACCAACAAGTAAAAAAGGTAATTGCACACAAAAATTGGTAGCCTAGTTCAACAATAAACCACCTATGTCTGGAGGCAGTGTGCCTAGGAAAGATAATTCAATAATATTAAATGAGTCAAATGTTTATAACAAAGTACTTATCTGTAAAATAACTACTTCTACAATGACTCTTGTAAAGCTTAACTTACTATGCACCTAGGCTCTCCTTAGATGTGAGACTCCCTCTCAATAGAACTTAGGCTCTCACAAAGTATGACAATATTAGTGATGAACACTTTGGCTTCCGAGAACGTGTGAGACTCCTCTCAGCTTGATTATCTTCCTCGTGACTCAGTGAACTCCCTTCACATGAAACTTAGATCCCCCTAAGTCTTGAAAACTCCCTTCTCAATTGCGACACCTTAGACTCCCCTTAAGGCTTGAGAAATTCATTCTCAATGAATGAAGTCTTAGGCTCCCCCTAAGACAATGAATATCTTCAGTGTTTCGAAATCTTCAATTGATGAACTTGCATAGCAGAAACAATGAGCAAAGATCGAAACACAATGAATCACAAGTTCAGCCACCAAGAACAAAACTCTCTCACAAAATAAATAAATGTGGCAACTCTAGTAAAGAGCACGACTTCTTTTAACAATCGATAAGAAAGAGTTCTCATACAAAATATTTTCCTTTTCTACAAATTATGTTTTGCCATGAAAGAAAAATATCTAACAATAAACTTTTGTCGAGATTTCTGAGATTAAAAAATAAAAATATTTTATTTTTTAGTAAACAAAAATAAAATAAACATAAGTAGTGTTTATATGTTTAATTATTAAAAATCAAAAAATAAATTGCTCAAAATAATCAATCCTTACCATTACTAACATATCCATCAAAGTCTAACTAAAATTATCTTTTTTCCCATTAGATCTATGTAGTTAAAAGACTCAAAAAACATACTTTTAAAAAAGAAAAAAATTTGAGTGCTCCTTTGCCTACACCTATCTTGGTGCATGGAAAGGGTTGCTCAATAAAATTCTGACATGTAGTAAATATTTTTTTTAACTTTTTCTTTGGGCGTAAAAAAGGATGCACGTGGTTAGGTGCAGCTTAATTATTATACTTTAAAAAATTAAATATTATTCTAAGGTTGAAAAATATGAATTATTCTAGGGTTGAAAAATATGATCATTAATTAAACATACTTTTTTTTTAAAAAAAATGGTGACGTGTTTTTCCAAAAAAAAAAAATAATAATAATAAAATAGTAACGTATGTTCACATCTCCAATTCGGGGAAAAAGACTGTTTGAAACCATGCATCCAAAAGCCATAAACAACATGCTCCCAATTTCAAATTTTCAAATTCATGGGTCAACCATCGCCTCTTCTTCCTTCCTCCCCTGCTTCCCTAGCTTTTGACATTTCTTATTCCACTCATTCCAGAATTCTCCATTCTCCGCATTTTTCTACTATAAAATACCACCCTCTGTTTTCATCTTTCTCCACCAATTACTAAACCAAATTCCAATACCATTTTTTGTATTCTCTCCATTCACCTCTTTTCTCTTTCTCTTTCAATTTCACCACCAAAATGGTTTTGTCCAAAACTTTCTCTGAATCAGATGTTTCCATACATTCCACATTTGCCTCTCGCTACGTTCGGGACTCTGCTCCAAGGTTCACCATGCCCGACAACTCCATGCCAAAGGAGGCCGCCTTCCAAATCATCAACGACGAGCTCATGCTCGACGGCAACCCAAGGCTCAATTTAGCCTCCTTCGTTACCACTTGGATGGAGCCCGAATGCGATAAGCTCATCATGGACTCTGTCAACAAGAACTACGTCGACATGGACGAATACCCTGTCACCACCGAGCTTCAGAACCGCTGCGTCAACATGATTGCCCATCTCTTCAACGCTCCCTTGGGAGACTCCGACACCGCCGTCGGAGTTGGGACGGTCGGGTCGTCCGAGGCCATCATGCTGGCAGGCCTTGCCTTCAAGAGGAAGTGGCAGAACAAGCGGAAGGCAGAGGGGAAGCCTTATGACAAGCCCAATATTGTGACTGGTGCCAATGTGCAAGTTTGTTGGGAGAAATTTGCAAGATACTTTGAAGTAGAGCTGAAGGAAGTTAAAGTGAGAGAAGGGTATTACGTGATGGACCCTGTTCAGGCGGTTGAGATGGTGGATGAGAACACCATTTGCGTTGCTGCCATTTTGGGGTCAACTTATAATGGGGAATTTGAAGACGTAAAGCTGCTGAATGATTTGTTGGTAGAGAAGAATAAGGAAAGTGGATGGGATACGCCCATTCACGTGGATGCGGCCAGCGGGGGATTCATAGCGCCATTTTTGTATCCAGAGCTTGAATGGGACTTCAGGCTTCCTATGGTGAAGAGCATCAATGTTAGTGGCCATAAGTATGGGCTTGTCTACGCTGGAATCGGTTGGGTGATTTGGAGAACCAAAGAAGATTTGCCTGAAGAACTCATTTTCCATATCAATTACCTTGGAGCAGATCAACCCACCTTCACTCTCAACTTCTCCAAAGGTAAAATCAATTCCTAATTAACAAAAAAAAAAACTGATTGAGATGAAATTAGCCTAACATTTGAATGGTTAAATTTCAGGGTCAAGCCAAATCATTGCTCAATATTATCAACTAATCCGATTGGGTTTCGAGGGATATCAGAATGTCATGCAGAATTGTCATGACAATGCAATGGTGTTGAAGGAAGGGCTTGAAAACACAGGGAGGTTCACGATAGTGTCAAAGGACATGGGAGTTCCGGTGGTGGCGTTCTCTCTCAAAGACCGAAGCCGCCACGATGAATTTGAGGTTTCAGAGATGTTGCGGCGGTTTGGGTGGATTGTGCCGGCGTATCCAATGCCGGAAGGGGCGAAGCACGTGTCAGTTCTTCGTGTGGTGATTAGAGAAGATTTCTCTCGCACGCTTGCGGAGAGGCTTGTACTTGATATCGTAAAGGTTTTGGCAGAGTTAGATACTCTTCCACCCAAAA
This sequence comes from Lagenaria siceraria, assembly GCA_002890555.2. Taxonomy (NCBI): domain Eukaryota; kingdom Viridiplantae; phylum Streptophyta; class Magnoliopsida; order Cucurbitales; family Cucurbitaceae; genus Lagenaria; species Lagenaria siceraria. The sequence goes on from CM016488.1 coordinate 8,133,233, forward strand.
ATGGTGGAAATGAAACGGGTGGGAAGAAGACGGTAGAGGAAACAGAGAGGGAAATAGCGACTTATTGGAGGAATATAACGAAGGCTAGGAAAATCAGGCTTGCTGCTAGCCAGGCTGGTCCTTCAGTTACAGTCATTGCCAAATAAGAAGAGGACACTCGCATTCTTCGATGGTTTTAAACCAAGAGCATTACTACTTTATTAAAAAAAGATAAATTTCTTTATTTTTTGTGTCTTTCTTTTTGAATTTATAAAATTTTGATTGAAGTTTATTGATGATGAAATGCCATCTTTTTCCTAAGTTGATGATAAATGCGTGTAATGAGTTCTCAAATGAATATGACTTCTTCATTTAATTATTTAAGTTAATGACTATTTCTTTTTAATACAACAAAAGATGTTTGGAGATTTTGAAAGTTCTAACAATGTGGCATGGAAATTAATGGTTTATCCTTGGTTCCATTGCAAAATGAACCTATATATATTTAGCCTAAAAAAATAAGGAATAACTAAAGGGTAAAAATGATAGATGAGATAAAAAGGGGAAAAAAATTGAGAGAGTCAACGTAAATTATGTAATTAGATTCAATTAGGTCTTAAATTATGCAAACTTTCCTTTTAGGTTCATTTAGTTTATGTATAAATTTAGAGATTTATTTTTAGGGCAAACTACAACATTTGATTCAACAATATACCCAAATTCATATAGTATTAGAGCTTTAGGTTTCTTCTTTTGTAAGTTCTTTTTAGTCGTTAGTGATTCTAAAAAATTTCTAAACTAGGACATGTCAAAGTTCATTGTCACTCAGATCTGCCGTTGTTTGCCTTGTTCTGTTCAGAAATATTTTTCACTTCCATTATTCTCCCTCCACGTGATCTCAGTTCAGTTTCGTTCATCGGAGAAGAACAACATCTATCATCCTTCGTCGTTTAGATCTCATGCACTATTAGACTTGAAAATAAAACTTTTAAATCTGCTCAAGATCTACCCGATCTCACACACACCCCCACCTGATCTAGATCACGCATAACTATCCTCAAAATTTCTAAATCTCAAGCACGCCCTCACTCAAATCTGTGTGTCGCCTAAACTTGCCACTCATAGGTTCCTATGTTCTAACACCATCGCTTTGCTTTTGTGCCCCCACCCAGATCTAGTGTTGCCCCCAAACTTACTGCCCGTGGTTTCCTCATTATTTTATTGTCGTTTGTATAACACTTGCTTTAGTTCATAATAGGTAAACTTATAATAATATAATATTTAAATTTAAATTTCTAAAAATTATGGAGATTTAACATATCTTTGTACATAGAATACTATTGTTTTTATTAAAAAAAATTATAATATTTTATGTAAGTGGAAATTCTATTGGAAATGCACCATTTAAAAATTTGAGAAATAAAAATTCATTTGGTCACAAATAAATGAAAATTTGCTAAAAGCAAGATGAAAAATGTTTCCCCGAGGAATCGTAGCCTCCCTCCGCGTGAAACTAAACCAAAAATTTCGCATGGATGTGGATTGAAATAGGGGCAAAACGGGAACAAGGAAGTCTTATCCATTCCCTCCCTGCCCCGTGGACGTCTATACATTCAGTCTTTAGTTTAAATTTTTATTAATTAATTTTAAAAAATTATAATCCATTAAGTTTCACTTTTAAAATTAACTTTAAAATTTTACCTCATTATTATTTGAAATTAATTAAATGATATTAATACCAAAGACTAAATGAATATTTAGTGAAAAATCGAAGTTAAAGTGTAAATTTTGAAATTTAGAGACCAAATTCAAACAAAATTCAAACTTCAAAGGCAAAATGGTAACATGCTTCGCTAATTAAAATACTGTCTTTATCAAGGCGTAGTGTCATTTTAACTTGCAAAGATGTTGTTTTTGCTGTATTTTCTAAGTTGCCACAAAATCCAAGTCTCAAATAATTGGGCGTGCTTGTAAAGAAAATTATTTGCCAATTCATTCATACTTCAATTGATATTTATCTTAACCGTCGATAGTTTGATCTTCTACTCTTAATTTTTTAACTAAAGAAATCAACGTCACAGCAAATATTGTTTGCTCCCATCCTCTAAGTTCGTATAATTTTACTTTTAGATTCTATTAAGAAAAAGTTGTTAAATTATACCTCTTATTGAAAGTTTCATTTTTACTCTTTAGTTGAAGTTTTGCTCTAAAAGAAATTTTAAACTTGAGAGTGCATGTCATTACTTTGAGCTAAACTCACTTTAACAACTTTAAACTTTAAATTATTCCAAAAAAGATATGTATTTCCTTAAAATAAAAGATAAAAATTAAAGAGTGTAAATGATATTATTTATAATTTTATTGAAGAATAGATCATTATTACCTTATTTTATCTCAAATGATATCGTTAAATCATTTACATAATCAATTTGTATATATTATTTGTTTAGGTAAATGATGTTATAAATGATGTTTACGTATGACATTTAATTTTTATACATTTGACATAATGTCAATTTTCATCTTATTTTTATGAATTAAAAAAACTCTATAAGATTTTTAAAACTATTTTTAAAATTCAAAGATAAAAATGAAACCAAGGTTAGAAAATAGTGAGAAAACATGTACAATTTTACAAAACTAAAAATCCGATGGTTATCAAACAAAACTTTAACTTAAAAATTCTGTCAATGTGTTATTGATAACTTTCAAATTTGTGTTTAATTGGTCTCTGAATTTTCAATAATCTATCTACTAGGTTTTTTACTTTTTTTTTAATATATATATATATATATATATATATATATATATATATTAATCATTGACCTATTAGACATAAAATCAAATGATATAGAGGATAGGATCTAACATTTAAATTTTTAAGCCTAAAAAATCCATGAATTTTAGAAAAAGAAAATATATGTTCAAAGATCAATGACTTAATATACATGAAACTAAAAGTTTAAAAAACTTGTACATAAAACTAAAAGTTTAAAAAACTTGATACTTTTAAAGATTTAATGATCTTTAAACACATAAATGTTCAAATGATCTATTAAAGTTTCGATTAAACTAGTAGTTAAAAGAAAAAAAAAATAGTAGTTCAATTTTTATACTTACATATTTTAAGTTAAAATATCATTATTCTTGTACTTGTATTTTCATTTAACTTCATTTTAATCATTGTATTTTTAAATATCTAAATTTAATTATAATAATTTCAATAAACCTTAAAATGAGTCATTCTTATATTTATATATATTAACTTTTTAAAAGTTTTATAATTTCAACTCTGTAATAAGTTTTCACTCTAATGTGGTTAAAGAAAAACCTTTTTTTATTATACATTTAATGGATTATAAAATATATTTACTATATGAAATCGATAAAATTCTAAAGAAAAACAACATTTGAATTAAATTTCTTTTTTCAGAATATATAAAATTTAGACAAAATTATTCAATTATTTGTGTCCCAGTCAGACTTATTTGGTTTAAATACTACTTTAGTTTTTATACTTTTGATTTTAGTTCATTTTGATCCTTAGTCCCTATCACAGTAGTCCAATAATAGAATTATATAGTGACATATCGCTGATAGACAATAAATTTTTTTTATATTTCATTTTTCAAATATTTTTCTATATATACACTATTATTCTATTCAAACACAAGCTGATTCCCCATTTGTCGAGGAGCCACTCTAGATATGTGAGCCATATCGTTTTGGGTTGTGGTCACAATCACCTAATCTAATTTTTATTTTTTCTCCCAGTTGCCACTAAAGTCTAAAAAGTATTATTAAAATTTTGATAAAATATTATGAAACTTATTTTTCTTTAAAAGAAAAATTAAAAAGAAGAATGAAAAGATTCTTTGTGAATTGTATGCATATCTCCAAAGTAATTAATATATGTGAATTGTATTATAAAAAAAAATCTTTATAAATTGTATTATTAATTTTTTTTATAAATTATATAGTAAAGTGAGTATAACTCAATTTCTATCTAAATATGTTAACGATTAAGAAATATGTAGTTTAAATCTACTAATTATTAATGTTTTAAATTTACAAAATGTCTGCCATCTAAATGCTTATTATATTGAAATTTTAAATTTTCACTAAACAAAAAAAATTTACCATCTAAAAATTCAACATCAAATAATTTTTTAACAAATTAAAATTTTTTAAGCTTTTAAAATTTAGCTTGATTTGGTGTAAATTCTTCTAAAAAAAATAGGTAAAAAATAAAGGAACTAATATACAAATAATGTTTATAAATATAACTTTAAAAAGGTAAATTTAGCATATTTGTTTTGACCTTTTTGGTTTAAACAAATATATGTAAATATTAGAAAAATTACTATAAACAGAAATAGAAAAAATATCAAATTATTTATAAATATAGAAATTTTTTTCTATATTTATAATTAGTTTAGCTTATAGAAATTTCTATATTTATAATTAGTTTAGCTCATTTTTCTATATTTGAAAAGAGTCCTAAATATTAGTGTATTTTAATTTGAAAAATGTTTTTAAAGACCTTGTCTACCAAACTAGAAACCAGAATTTTAATAATAATTTTTAACTGAAAACTCAAAATCCCAAAACAATTGGAAGCAAAATTATAGGCTAAAACTATTATTATTAAATTAAAATTGTCCTTGTTATGAAAAAAAAATGTCATTTAAGTGATCTTTGAGTCAACATCTAAGAGATGCAATAATGTTTACATCCTTTTTTTTAGTATACTTTTAAGACATTAGGTGCACTTTATGATTATATTTTTAATTACATCTATAAGATAACGATGGTATTTTATGTCTTTAAAGCAAACCTAATTCAACTATTATATAAATTTTTTTAAATATATTCTTAAAAGACATTAAATGTTTTTTTTTTTTTTTTTTTATAATTTTTACTATTTTCTAGTTAAATCGAAAAGATAAGGCAGTATATTATATCGTCAAAGTAACATAGTTCAATTAATATATGAGAGTTTTAACGATTAAGAAGTTCATAGTTCGAGTCTTCCTACTATCTATTGTATTTCAAACTAAACTAAAAGTAAGTATTAGGGGAAAAAAGAGAGAGTAAGAATTAAAGTTTTTAATTTTTAAAACATTGTAGAAAAAAAAAGTTTTTCAATATTTATAAATAATTTTATATTTTTTCTATTTATAATAATTTCTCAATAAATAAATATATATATATATATATAAAGTAAAATTTCATTTTCATTTTTATTTTTGACTGACATGATCCATAGTTTTTCATTTTAAAATGATGCATTGGGTCATCGCCCATGTGCGGATATTTATAGGAATTACTTTGCTTCTTCAAATTATCTTTCTTTTTCTTATTATTGTAATCTTTCTGATCGGAGAAATAGGCAATGGGTTCTCAGGAGGACGACCGAGCAATCTTGGAGGAGGGTCTTTTGCAGGTTTAATCTCTCTCCCTCTAAATTTTCGGAATAGGACTGTTTCCGCTAGATGGTCAAAGGGTTTAGATCACTTGAATCTCGAACCAATTTAAAATTTTCATCCCTGATTTGATATTCTTTCCCCTGTTCGTTAGAGTTTTTAGACGAAAATCATGGGGATATATGAAAAGAACATGGATAACCTTTTCACCGAATTAATTGTTTACACAATCTAAGCATTTGATTACCTTAATGGAGCTTACCAAGAAACTGTTTAATAATCAATTGTGATATGCTCATTGGGTATGAAAATGATGTTCATAGTTTTTGGATTAACCTTCTTCCTAAATGATGAGTATTGTTGAAGCAGTTTATTTCGTTATATACAGCCAAGTCTTGATATATATTGAAGTGTTTTATTTATTTGGAATTGGGTATGTGAAGGCTGATGGCCATCTGCCTTCCTCCTGCTCCTTTCTTCTTCCTTCTAAGGCTTCTTTAATTTAGCATGATTGTGGGAGGGTTTATTTTTCCCTTGTAATTGATTTGTAATAGATAATTTGGGTGGTTACTTCATTTGTTAGACCATATGAACACATGAGAGGCTTCTTTTTTGTGGGCTTAGGTTTCTTGTATGCTCTTGTGTTCTCTCAATGAAAGTTGTTGAAATCAGACAAACAAATGAAACACATGGGAGGCTAATTGTGCAAGTTTACGCACACCCATTACTTGAGTTGATTCTTACTCTAACCAAAACTCCTTTGAGTTTTATCTTGTGACTGTACCTTCGAAGCAGGCTGGATATTGTGTGTTAGAAGAGTTTTCTCCGGTTGTGTGGCTGATTGGCCATTGTTAGGTTAAAGGGTAAAGGGATTGGGATAAATAGATATTGGTGTTCAGATTTTGGGATAAGGAATGTGCAACTCAACAACATACCACACTTGTCAATTTCCTCATATGCTGGCAGTTGGCACCAAGCATCAACTGTTTTTGGATTGCTCATTCCAGGACTGAAGGAATGAGTATGTTAACCAGTTTCTGGTCCACCTTGTGATTGACGTATATAATATATGGACATTATAATTACATATGTATTCTAAAGGGATTTTCTTTACATTTTTCTCTTTACATGTCATATTACATATGTCATGTTAATATTTCTCCATACAAGAGACATGTAAGGGTTGTGGGGGTTTGTGAAGTGTTATGAGGTATTTGATTTAGGAACAATAGAATGTTTAGAGGGTTAAAGGGGGAGAATCAAGGAGGGTATGTGTTTTATTATGGTCCATGTCTCTCTTTCAGCTTCAGATGTTAAGTCTTTCGTAATTACGTTTTAGGTAGTATTTTGCTTGATTGAAGTCCGTTTTGGTTTTAGTTTGGCTTCTTTCATTTGGGGTTAGTTTCTTGTGTTCCCTTGTATTATTTCATTTTTAGGTTGACACTTCATAAATTAAAAAAATAATAATAATTTGAAAAAAAAAGTGATGTTATTTATCTTGCTACACTGCGGGGTCAACACCTACAAATGCTTAAAATTTGATTTCCTTCTGTAGAATGAAAGCAATGGGCTGTATACAGGCGATGGCTCGGTTGACTTCCATGGGAATCCTGTTCTCAAGCAAAATACAGGAAACTGGAAAGCATGTCCATTCATTTTAGGTACTTTTTTGTGCGTTGGTATAATTAGCATAAATTAGTAACTCAACTTGGACTTAACAATTTAAACTTCAACTGTTATGATCTATAGAATATAGCATCATTCTTTCTCTAAAAAAATTATGTGCTCTTCCCCTTTGGGGATGCAAATGTAATGCATTTTTCTAGACGTTTTCCCCCTTCTTTTATTGTATTTCAATCCTTGAGAAGTTTAAATTTTAAACTGTCTTTTCTTTTTTATTCTTTACTTGATATTTCATGCCCCTTATTCATACAGGGAATGAAGGCTGTGAGCGATTGGCCTACTATGGGATTTCAACTAACCTTGTTACTTATCTTACAAATAAACTACATCAAGGAAATGTATCAGCTGCTAGAAACGTCACTACTTGGCAAGGAACTTGTTATCTTACACCCCTCATTGGAGCTATATTGGCAGATGCATACTGGGGAAGATATTGGACAATTGCTACTTTTTCAACAATTTACTTCATTGTATGTTTCATGTGAAGTGGATACGCCATCCCCCCTTCCCTAGCATTTCTTTATATTTGTTTTCTTTTGCAGATTATAGTGAATAGTGAATAGTGTCATGATGTTCTTTGTTGATAGACTCCTGTGCAACTTTAGGCCCTCTTGAATGAACCGGTTAACACTTTTTCCCCATACTTCTCGTAAAAAATTTCTTTTGAATTATGATCTTATTCTCTTGTTCTTCTCTCTTGCCAAATCCTGCAACGTTAAGTTTAAAATGTAAGAATATTGGTAACACAAGATAGCTGCCTTACATAGCACAATAAATAATTAATCAAGTAATATGGCTTGTGAAAAGTACTTTAGGGAGGTCATTTGTGGATCAAATGTACTATATTTTGTTTCATAGCCTGCACCCATTCTTTTACCTGCATGCTAGTCTCAATATTATCTTTTCAGAGTGCAACTAAAGATGCAGGTTTTTCTTTACAGGGAATGTGTACATTAACTCTCTCTGCATCTGTCCCTGCTCTAAAGCCTGCTGAATGTGTTGGGTTTATGTGCCCCCCAGCTTCTGCTGCTCAGTATATTGTATTTTTCCTTGGACTCTATTTGATTGCCCTTGGGACAGGTGGAATCAAACCATGTGTGTCATCCTTTGGAGCAGATCAGTTTGATGATACGGATCCTGCTGAAAGGGTTAAAAAGGGTTCATTTTTCAACTGGTTTTACTTTTCAATCAATATTGGTGCTCTTATATCAAGTAGTTTGCTGGTTTGGATACAAGACAATGCCGGGTGGGGTCTAGGGTTTGGCATCCCTGCATTATTTATGGGCCTTGCTATTGTAAGTTTCTTTTCTGGCACAAAGCTCTACAGATTTCAGAAACCGGGAGGAAGCCCGATTACAAGAATGTGCCAGGTTTTGGTTGCATCCTTTCATAAACGAGATCTAAGGGTTCCTGGTGACAGTAATCTTCTGTATGAGGTGCAAGACAAAAGTTCTGCCATTGAAGGAAGTCGCAAGCTGGAACACAGCAACGAACTGAGGTAACTTTCTTCACTAGCTGAGATATAATCTCATAGCTGCTTTCCAAAATATTTAGTCTTATTCCTTTATTAGGCAGACTTCTTATTATTGTGGGGAAGTCTATTATTCACGTCAAAATTTGATTTGCCAGTGATGGATTATTTGATGTGGTAAAGCCGTGTTATTCTTTCAACATTTATATGCATGTATTGGGGAGGACCAAATCTTCCTCCTCTTTCCAGTTACCGAGCAACTTTTGAGATCGTGTTAATGGGATCTTTCAAATGATATTTGTGATAGCAGTAATAGGGATTAGTTTTTTAGTAGATTTGCTGTTTGAATCAATCTGGTGTGTAGCTATAACGTGCACAGGTATATGTGTTTTGGTATATATACATTTGACAGTGTCATGATAGATTTTATGCATATTTTGAACCTGTTCTGATCACGTGAATTTTTGGTTGATAATTAGCAACCTTACTGTTGCACCTTGGCCTCCGAAATAATACTAGTTATTGCTCTCTGTGCAAACCTTTCTTCGCAAGAAACAGCAGCATTTTGTCTGTAGTACACCTTGTAATTAAATGATAATTTACTTGATATATGATGTGAAAACTTGATTATGATTGAAGAACGAGATCGAGAAAATCCACGACTTATGTCTTGATTGGAATGACTTTTCAAGTGCTTAAAAAAGAGGTTTCAAGTGCTAAAAATTGGTTTTAAACATTTGGAAAGTCGTTTCAAACATGTCTCTCAATAGTTTTGCATGAAAATGAGTTATTATTCCCATAAGAAAGTTTGCCCAAACTTTATTTATGCTGCAGATGCCTTGATAAAGCGGCTGTCATCTCTGATGCTGAGTTGAAAAGCGGGGACTTCTCCAATCCCTGGAGGCTTTGCACAGTAACTCAGGTCGAGGAATTTAAGATTCTTATCCGAATGTTCCCAATATGGGCTACTGGAATCGTCTTTTCTGCTGTATACGCCCAAATGTCGACATTATTCGTTGAACAAGGAACAATGCTGGACAAGACCATTGGTTCTTTCCGCATTCCTCCAGCCTCTCTCTCAACCTTCGATGTAGTAAGTGTTATTTTTTGGGTACCCGTGTATGATAGATTCATAGTCCCAATTGCAAGAAAAGTCACAGGAAAGGAGAGGGGATTCACCGAAATACAGCGGATGGGTATCGGCTTGTTCATATCAGTTTTATGCATGTCAGCTGCAGCCGTGGTAGAGATCAAACGACTGGAACTTGCAAGAGAACTTGATTTGGTGCATAAACCAGAGGCTGTACCACTAAGCATACTTTGGCAAATACCACAATATTTCTTGCTGGGTGCAGCAGAAGTATTCACATTCATTGGGCAGCTTGAGTTTTTCTATGATCAATCTCCAGATGCCATGAGGAGTTTGTGTAGTGCATTGTCTCTATTGACCACTGCTTTGGGGAATTACCTCAGTTCCTTCATTCTAACCATTGTCACTTACTTGACAACAAGAAATGGGCAGCCTGGGTGGATACCAGATAACTTAAACGAGGGCCATTTGGATTTCTTCTTCTGGCTGTTGGCTGGGCTGAGCTTCTTGAACTTGTTGGTTTATATTGTCTGTGCCAAACGCTACCGCCCAAAGAAGGCTTCTTAAGCAGGAAGGAGATGATGCTGTAACAGTGTAACTGTAACCACGAAAGGCCATTTCCAAAACCATACTTGGGTTATTATTCTGGTCTACTGTATATAAATTATAAACTCCCCTCATGTCCCTTTTCTTTTCTTTTTATAACTTTAAATTCATTTTTATATTGCAATTTGGCAAAAATTTGGTGTTATGTGCTTCAAAAAGTATGGATTAGTAACCATCTTTGGTGGTTTGTTAGTTTATAATTGTTATTATTTTAAGGCTCTGTGTTTGAGAAATTCTTTATAGGTAGTGTTTTTAAATGAAAATACATCAAGGAAGTGAGATCATGTATTAATATTTCTTATATCTGATTATATCTGATGTAGGGGACCACTAAAGAATTTGAGCTAATTCTTCTATTTTTCTATGCACTCATGTCACTGAGTGTAATGAATTTTTCGCCCTTTTAACTTATGCGGTTTATGGATGTTTTTCTTAGTTCAACTTTCTAATTTACCCAACAATTACCTATGGAACACTTAGAAATGATCACTCACACAAGGGTGTTTTGAACTTGATCCACACACTTACAAATAAGCAAGATAAAAAGAAGAGAAACACAAACTTGGTGGCAATGTCACCTATGAGAACTTTATCGATAAAATGATAAATGAAATAGTCACACACTACAACTCTCTTATAGCTTACAAGACTCGAGGGAAATACAAGTGCTCTTACAGAATTTTCCACCACAAAGGACATGGTTTGTACATTCTCCAAACTCTTCATTTTATAGGCGTGGATGAGAGAGAAATGTAGGGCGAGTGAGGTAGTAGGGGTGGCAACCGCCCACTTCCATTATAATTAGAAGCCTACTTTCAATGATCAAGTAAATTACCCACGATCATGACCCACTAATGAGTAACTACCCACATCCTGGGTATCACTCTACTCTCCCACTACTTGAGCAACCACCTATCATTCACTTTTCCCAGTAACCACCAATGATCTTGGAATCATCTCCCACGATCTAGCTAACTACCCACATTGGATGTATTCTTGCCATCAAAATTGTTAAACTCATGTAGCTAATTGTCACAATCATACTTGAAGTAAGTAGATTGTGACCCCGCTAACAAGTGGGGCAGACAGTGTAAGTGGCGACACGGGAGTGTCGACACATCTGGCAACGAAAGAGGGCCAAGACAAGTGCCATGATGCGACTGAGGAGGACGGTGCATCATCCAACACACCAAGATAAATGGGCAAGCATGCCAAGTTGAGCATCAAGCGAGAATACAAGCATCAGTGTCATTGGCAGTGTCAGTGACAAGCTCAGTGGGAGCCAGATGGGGCCTCGGGCCGTTTCCTCAAATGAAGGAGTTTCGTTATGAGTTTGGACGAGCGGCTTTGGAGTTAGAACCATATTGATGGAATATGGAAGCACGTCGAATTTCATGTCAATCGGAGTTCGGACGGGCGCTGTACAAAACTTGTGACGAGGTAGCACTGTTAATGTTCATCGGTGCCAAGGTGAGAAATGCTCAGAATGTACTATAAGGGGGAGGCATGGTGTCAGCTCTCCACCACCTCTTGGCCTGATGGCTTAAGCGAGCTACCCTATGGTACAGACATGTGTCATGGCGTGGGCGAGCGTTCCGGGACAAGAGTCTCGGGCGTCTTCCATTGAGAATGGGATCTCGTGGACAGTGTCGGACGGCACGGGTGTGCCGACATTGCGCTTTCTTCCATGGGCTGGAGGTTCGATATAGCACCCACTATGCCGTTTTGTCTCGGCAAATGATTTAGCATGGACACGGAAGGGTTCATGCCTCGTTATGTCCGGATGGATGGATGTCCGGGTAGTCCCGACGTTGGAAATATGCCCATGGGGTAGTTGTGACGATTCTCAACAAGCAGACCCGAGTTGGAGAGAGAAAGCTAATAACCTTAGCCTCATGCAAAGGCAAGGTTGAGCTGTAAGACTTTGCCTAGATTAAAGGCAAGTCAGATGAGTCGCTTGATGGAGGGAAGTACACGTACAGGTAACGTGTATGTCTGAATAGAGTTTAGTTCCGTATGAGCTCAGTTCGGTTGAGGACGAGAGAACCTCGCCTAAGGTCCGACGAAGCTTAAAAAAGAATGGAGAAAAGAAGATTGGGGCTTGAGTTCCCCTTAAGGCTGACCATGTACGAGTGACTGTCATGGTGCCGCACGGTTGGAGAAGCCCGACCGTGACACTAATCACTCACTCATGTTGCACGCCACTTCATCACTTCTTCCAAACGTCCTTGTCAGCATGTGATAGATAAGTATACTTATTAATAATCTTCTATTTCTAAGCGCCTCTAAAAAATACATGCCACATGTCATGCACTTAGTAAGCTAGCTTCGAGATTGTTGGGTTGCACTTTAACTCACCTTGGATTAGCTCCTACTCGCATCAAAGTAGCTCGCTTGATTGCTAGTTGGGCACCAAGGCTACACCTCTCGTGCACGTCATATGAGTGCTTGCCTTGCCACTCGCTATCTGGTGTGCGCTTGTGACACACTGTGTGTCTCCCTGGTAATGCACGTGCCCAGTGTCACGGTCCTACTTCTTTAACCGTGAAGTGCCATGATTTACACTCCATCATGGTTAGTCTTAAGGGAAACTTAAGTCCCAATCTACTTTTTTCTCGACTCTTGGAAGCTTCATCAAACCTTAGGCAAGGTTCTTTCATCCTCAATCAAACTAAACTCATGCAAAATAGATTTTTATTCGACCATACATGTCGCCCATGCATATATTTTTCCTCATCCGCGACTCTAACCAACCTTCCTCTACTCTAGGCCAACTCTTGAGGCTCAACCTTGCCTATATATAAGACTTAGGTAATCACAATGCAATGTTACATCTCTCTTCATTATCTTGGTTTCCAACAACACGACTCCATACTTCTACATCGCTTCAGAACTTCATCAGGATGAGTTCAAACTCTTTGTTGGGTCAAAACAAGCTTAAAACACTCTATCGAGGCTTACCAGGTGATTCATACACTTATAAGGGCTTTTCGAGGCATAATAATGCTCATTGGGCTCTACCGGCCTACTTTAGTGCCTACCGAGCTTCTATCGGTCTAATGGTCGCCTACCAGGCTTTACCTGTTCATTACAATGCTTACCGGGACAACTCGGGCAAGTATCATCTCGACTGAAAACTATCGAATCTAACTGATGCTTCTAGATACCATCCTGAGTCTTGGGATGTCATCATCTATCTTTCATCTGATCGGACACACTTATTGAGAACCATTGTAAACCAACCCATGGGTAACTTTCAAACTCAAGGCTTCTCGTACATCCATCTATCTGGACATATCAAGGCATAAACTCTCTTGTGTCAATGTCGAGTCAAAACTGCATACCGAGTGCTAGCTCGTAGCTATACTGAAACCTCCAACCCATGGGAAGGGGCCCAATACTAACACACCTGTGTCGTCTGAGCTATCACAAGATCCCATTCATAATGGAAGACTCCCAAGACACTTGTCTTGTAACGCTCCAAGACCCCACTACACACATATGTACTATAGGGTAGCTCACTTAGGCCATGAGGCCTAGGAGTGGTGGAGAGTTGACATCATGTCTACCCCTATAGTACATTCTGAGCAAAATCCTCTTTGGCACCCTTGCATATGAAATTGCCGAGGAGTCACTCATCAGTGTAGAGCGTATCAGTGTAGAGTGCTCATTTGAACTCTGATTGACATGAAATTCGATGTGCTTGCATATTTCATAAATATGCATCTAACTCCAGAGTTGCTCGTCCAAACCACGACAGAACCCCAACTTTCGAGGTCACGGCTTGGGGTCCCATCTGGCCCTCACCGAGCTTGTCATTGACACTACCGATGACACTGATGCTTATCTTCTTGCTTGTTGCTCAACCTAGCATGCTTACCTACTTAACTTGGTGTGTTGGATGATGCATTGTGCTCTTCCATCGCATCACGACCTTCTCTCGGCCCTTTATTTTTGTCTGATGTGTCGACATTCGCGTGTCGTCACTACACTGTTTGCACAAGTGTGGTCAATCTACTATCTTCAAGTATGATTGTGACACCCAACATCCCTCGCATTGCTACCCGTCCCGACACTAGGCTAGTCGATCGATATCAACAAATATATCTATAATATTATTCTTCTACATCCTGTTTAGACATAACCTATCGTTACGTAATATCACAAACATAAAATTGAAATCTTCAATGAGTAAATAAAGCATCATTTGGTAACCAGTTCGTTTTTTATTATTTGTCTTTTAAAATTGAGTCTATACAACTCCTTCCATCTCTAAATTTCTTTTGTTATCTACTTTTTACCAATGTTTTTTATATACCAAGTCAAATTTTGACAAAAAAAAAAAATATAAAATTTGACTAAAAATTCAACTCTTGTACTTCAAAAAGATGTAAATCATAATAAGAAATTGAGAAGAAATAAACTTAATTTTTAAAAATAAAAAATAAAAAATGAAATAGTTAACCAACAAAACCTAAATTATTAATCTCTCCAAAATAAGCTTAGGTTAGACCCTATAACATCAAGGCTCTATTTGATTAACTTAAAAAAGGTAATATTAGGATTATTGATGGGCTCCAGTGGGAACCTCCCTCGGCAGGAAAGGGAGGAGGAAGTAATCATTTTTCTAAATTAATTAAATATTAAAAAAATTACATATAGAAAAATTGTCAAACTATTTATAAAAAAAAATATATGAATAGAACTTCTATTATTTCTATCATTGATATTGATAGACTTCTATCAGATTTATCACAACTATCTAAAATTTTTTTTGTTATGTTGTGTAAATAATTTTTCTTATTTTTCTATTTTTAAAAATTTTTCCTTAAATATTTAATCAAAACATATTCAACATGATTAGTTTAATTTAATTGTTTTTTTTTTTTTTTTTTTTTTTTTTTTTTTTTTTTACTTTAGAAAAAGAAAAGAAATAATTTTAACCCACTAAATTTTGAGAATGAAATGGGAGAGGCGGCGAAATAATCCTCGTCTTGTCTGGTAGCTACAACATTTCATTGTAAAACTTTAACTATTAGAAGATTTAGAAAAGAAGTTTAGTTTGGTTGCAGTCTGTTAGAGTTTGTTATTAAAGTTATTATTTATTCCCTTCTCTCACGTCTATATCTCTCTCTTTGATCTATTCATTAATAAAATGAGAAAATCATTTATTTAATTTTAGCTTCTAATATAAAGGAATAATTATATCAATTTTAAACCTTTATAGGTGTATCAATTTACACCATTTATTTTATCTTTTGTTTGAATTTTTTTTGTGTGAAATTTGTAATTATATCAATTAAACTCCTAAATAATTATAAAATGAATGAATTTAGACTCTTAGTCGGAATTTCTTTTGAGAATCGTCCATACATTTACTATAATCATCGAAAGAAATCTACACGTGTTTGAGAATTAATGTATGGACGATTTGATCGTAATGAAGGGTCTAAAGACTCATGAAAATTTTAAGAGTTTCACATGATAATGGTATAACAAAATCTAGAGAATGTATACATTGACACACTTATAAGTTGAGAGTTTAAATTAATACACTTATAAAAAACTTTAATTGATACAATTTAGGGAAACTTTTAAAAACAGAAAAAATAAGATAAACTATTAACACACAATAACAAAATTTTTAGATAGTTGGATAAACCTTAATAAAAGTCTATAAGTGATAGAAATGATAGAAGTCTAGTCTATCAATATATGAGTTGAAAATTTTCTATAATTTATGGTATTAATTGATATTTAAAATAGTAAAAATAATAATAATAATAACTAAAAAAAAAAAAAGAGTTGGTAGGGTGGTGAAAGCGAGGTAAGCATAGATTTGGTAAGTGGGAGATGATTTACGTTAGAAATAGGTAAAGTTGAGCTCCCCATTTTTGTTTTGAGAGAGAATCCAAATGGAGAAACGTAATTAATTAAAGAGGTCGATTTGTTTATGGTAATGAGTTTGCATCATTTTTTTAACACAATCTTCTTCCATTAATGGTAGCTTTCTGGCCATGGCTGTGGCTGTGGCTCCCACACACATTACCAAATCTCTTTCTCTCGCACACTCTGGCACTCCACTCTCTCTCTCTCTCTCTCTCTCTCTCTCTCTCTAGAATGCGTACGATGAACTGTTGATGTTGCTGTTGTTGTTGCTGCTCTCTGCTTCGAATATGGTGGAAATTGGGATGCGATCTTCAACCCTAGACATTTCTCTATCGGTTCGTGATGCGCAGCTGTAATGTCTATCATCTCTGCTTCTAATTCTTACGTTTCCGCCATGTTTACTTACTCCTCCCTCCCCTTCCGCCGTACCCTTCACATTCTTCTCCTCTTCACTGCCATTTCCCTCTCTTGCCTTGTTATTCTCAGAGAACTCAATTCCCTTCGCTACTTCCCTCTTTTCTCCTTCTCTACTTTTTCCGGTTCTCCTCCTCTTTCCCCTTTCTTCCCTTCCCTCGCTGATGATGACGAGCCTTTTCCGGTGAGTTATCTCGGTTTTCTTATTTATCTTTCGTTCGTGTTTTTTTTCCTCATTTTGTTTGATTAATTGATTGCTTTTTATGTATTTTTGTTCTTTTGAGTTGTGTTGTTGATTAAATTAATCTAGCTTCCTTAATCGTTTTTCTTGCTTCTCGTTTGTTTCCAATTGTGAGTTTGCATATCATTGATGAATTGGCCTTGATGAGGGATGGATATGAAATGATGATTCGTTTTGGTAGTGTGTTTTTTCATTACGCCGAAAAATACAGAACGGCTATGACTTCCCTTTCTTGCTGAAATTCTTTAATAACCTTTTGATGTTTAATAGATTATATTTTCTTTATTTAGCTTGCATGGTTGCGCTCTGTGTGCCTCTTCTATTCCTCATCTCTTTCTCTCTGTTTTTCATATGTGAGCGCAGTGTAGATTTTATTTTTCCCTTTCAATTTGAACCTTCAAATCTTTGCCCCATTCTGCTTATCTTGCGTTCCTCTGGGTCTGTTAGGGATAGTGAAAATGCCATTAGGAAGGACAATTCTCTTTTGTCGGTTCCCAAATTGTGATCCATTTTCTTACCAAAAAAAAAAAAAAAAAAAAGAGAAGACAAAACAAGAGATGAGTGATTCATTTTCCATGTAGCCAAATGGATGATTTTATGTTGTGAATCTCTGAAGAGTAAAAAGTGTACTGTTGTTTTGGAATATGAATTTACCTGCGAGTACAACAATCATATTACTCACAGTGTGGCTGATATGTACAATGCATGGGAATGTAGCAAGACTTTTTACTTAATTGTTTTTCTAATTTAATTACAACTTGCTTATGCTTAAGTATTGAACTGATTTGGATTGGATTTATCTTTTATGCTTATATTTGTACTTTTATTTGCCTTTGATTTTTGCCTCTTTTGGCTGTGATTGTAGGACGCTGATGAGTATGGACTGGACAAGGTCTTAATGGATGCTGCAACAGATGACAAAACTGTTATTTTAACTACTTTAAATGAAGCATGGGCATCTCCAAATTCAGTCATTGATCTCTTTCTACAGAGCTTTAGAATTGGGAACCGAACTCATCAACTGTTAGACCATTTGGTTATTATTGCATTGGACAAAAAGGCATTTATTCGTTGCTTGGATATTCATGTCCATTGCTTTGCTCTTTTTACTGAAGGAGTTGATTTTCATTCTGAGGCACATTTTATGTCACCTGACTACTTGAAGATGATGTGGAGAAGGATTGATTTTCTGCGAATTATTCTTGAGATGGGGTACAATTTTGTATTCACGGTATCATACTCTCTCCTTTCCCCTTGAGATAGTTGCTTCCTCAGTTTTCATTTACGTCAATAATTCCTTCTTCTTTTTTTTTTTTTTTTTTTGAAGGTTGAGATATGTAATATAGTTTAATTTAACGCTCAGGAAGGTTGGATAAACAGCACGTAGGAAACTCATAATGGGTGGACAATCAATCTATGTTCAGTGAATTCTGATATTACTTAGGGAAGAAATTTAGAGTTTTCCTTGTGTAGAAATTTTCCTGGAATTTATTATTTATCAATATATATGGTATAGCATAAAGAACCACATAGATAAATAATACGTCTAGAGTGTGGTAGGGTCACCTCTTTTGAAGTATGTTTGTACATGCTAACATACTAAGGGCATGTTTGGGAGTGATTTAAAAATTTTAATTTGCGATTTCCTTTATGATTTATTGAAAGTAATTTTCATATACTCATTTTATGTTTCATTTTACACTTTTAAATGCTATTTCTATAGATCAAAATTGATTTTGAATGAAAGCATGTTTAAGAGTGATTTTGAACACAATAAAAGTGATTTTAACTATTTCAAAATCACTTTCAAATATGCCCTAAATCTTTTTGTGCTCAAGAGTTTCTATGGAAAATTTTGATATTTGCATCTAAAATTTAAATTAAAAAAGTGACAAGACTAAGATTGCCGGCTCTAATTTATCTCTACTATAAGTTTTACAGTGTATCATGGTGTCTTTCCAATCCGTACCCTAATTTTGTGTATCCAAAATGTATAGGTCTTAAGTCTTTAAGTTGGGCATCCAACATATATTAGGGTGTCTCGAGTCTCAAACTGGATGTTTCTGTTTCACAAATATTTGACATGGAGAATAGGGTATCAAACTGGATGTCAATGCATCTTTCTTTCGTTTGGAATTACTTAAGAAGTCTATTTCCCAATGGATGAACCTATTCTCTTTAGGAACCCAAAATTTCCTTATATAGTTCAGGCAGAGGCTTCTGGGAAAGGAAAAATTCCTTTATTAATTAAACCTCACCTCTGCTCGACTGGTTCATTCTAAATTAGGAATTTAAGGCCACTCCAGTGACCACTTGTGGATGTCTTTCTCCTCCACTTTTTAAACATGCTTGGGTGGTTTCTTCAGGGGAAGATTTTTTTGGAGAGGGGTTCAATCAATTGTCACCTCTGCTCCCCTTAGCTTGATTTAAGATAAGGAATTAGGGTCAATCTGCTGCCCAGTTGGTTGTCGTTCTCTTCCTCCACTATCAGCAGTAATTCCCATATTAGGTCTCCCTTGCCTTTTGTTTCAATAGTCAAACATCTGTGTACGATAGCATGACATGCCTTGCTTAAACTTTTATCGTTTGAGATCTGTTATTTAGCTGTTCATTGTCTCTTATACATTTACCACTCTTGGCCGTTAACCATTTTTTTCCTTTAGAATATATCAGTTTTTATTTTCATGTATGTTGAACGATGGAAATTTGCATGCTCCTCTCATGTCTTTATCAATGGAGATATAATTTTATTAAGTTTTTCTTTTGTATTTCTTTTAATTCCCATACTCTTGTTTCTTCCTTCAGGATGCTGATGTTATGTGGTTCAGGGATCCGTTCCCTTTCTTTGATGTCAATGCAGATTTTCAGATTGCTTGTGATCAATACCTGGGCATCCCTGATGATTTAGATAACAGACCGAATGGAGGGTTTAACTATGTGAAGTCCAATAATCGGTCAATTGAGTTCTACAAATACTGGTACTCAGCTCGGGAAACTTATCCGGGATACCATGATCAGGATGTTCTAAATAGGATCAAATACGATTTTTTCATCGATGAAATTGGACTGAAGATTAGATTCTTGGATACTGCTTACTTTGGTGGGTTCTGTGAACCCAGCAAAGATTTGAATCGTGTACTAACCATGCATGCAAACTGCTGTATTGGAATGGACAGTAAGCTTCATGATCTCAGAATTATGCTCGAGGATTGGAAACGTTACATGTCGATGCCGCCATATCTTAAGACATCATCAATTTCGACTTGGAGGGTTCCACAGAACTGCAGGTATGGCACCATTTCTATCTCTTAGACAATTTTACGCTACAGTTTGATATGTTTCTATATTCTTGAATTTCATTTTTTATATTTGGAACTTTTATTCCTCCTGTTCCAGTGTCTGATCTTTGTCAATACTACTAATCTCCAAGCAAAGAATTGATTAATGCTACCAAACTTGGGAGTGATGCACTTTGGACAATCATTTTTGCATTACACATTTCGAGTTTTGTTGACCGAAGATACTTCTGCACTACAGATTAACACCAAAGTGAATGCTAAAGAGTATTGCAGCTGTAATCTTTATTTGCCAGTTTGTGTAAATTTATACCCAAATAAATTTCGAGGCCCAGCAATTGTACATCGCCAAATTAGAAAGCCCAACCATCAGTAGGTAGCTCTCTTGCTAGAAAATTTGGTCCAATGATCAAATTCACCTTTAGGCTTTAGGTATACCTGTGCCTTTTCAGATATATAAGGAAAAATTCTCTAGAATTTTAATGCAATTATAAGTCTTTAACTTTTTTTATGTATAACTCTTTTTGACGTAGACACGATCCCCCATTATATAAATGAGCTTACCAAAGAAGCTCATAACCACATAAGATGAAATAAGCTACATATTCTCTTGCATTGTTTTATGGTTATGAATATGGATATTAAATGTGTCTAGAATGTAGATTGTTCTTTACTTACATTAATTGACTAAATATAAAATATGAAAATAGTATTATTAATTATTCAATACTTCTAGAGGAGAAAAAAACAATAATTTTCACCTCTAATCATAAGCCTTCAACTCTAATAATTTCTCTCCAAATATCTGTAGGAAAAAAAAAAATACTCATGCATTCAACGTATAGAATAGATAACTCTAATAATCTTCTCTCCAAATATCTTTCAATGTATGGAATGTGATATCGATAAAATTTTAGAGAAAAACATTAGTTTTCTCTCTCAAATTTATGAATTTTGTAAAATTATTCAATGATTAATTTAGGAAAATTTTTAAAAATAGAAAAATAAGAAAAACTATTTACACAAAATAACAAAATCATTTTATAGTTGTGATAGACACTCATTAATAGATGCAAGTCTATCAATGTCTATTAGTGTTTTTTTTTGCTATTTTCTGTAAATAATTTGACATTTTTCTATCTATTAAAATTTTCTATTAATTTATGCATTAGTCAAAATTATTTTTGTACATAACTTTATTTTATTGAAATTAAGAAATTTAAGAAGATTTTTGTACGATAGAAAATGGAAAGTACCAAACTACAAATCTCTAACACATACCATATGTGATATGTCAGTTGAGCTATATTCACCTTGATATACTAATTATCTTCAATATATTTTATAAGGTAAAAACCACATTTCCCTCTCTTGAGTCCGCACAAGTTTTTTTTTTACCTTCTAAAAACCAAATACGGATATTAATATTTAAGAGGAAAATGTCTCATCTTCTATAGGGGAATAAAAACCACCATTTCCAACTTCAGCAAGAGTTTTCATCCATGAATATCCAACAAAAAAAAAAAAAAAATCATCCATGGATAATTAATATCCATGTCTCGCAAAGCTAATATCCATGTAATAAATAAGGATAATAATTATCCACGCAAAAACTAACCTTGAGTTCTGTGAAACAAACAGGCAAAAAGGCACAAAAAAAAATCATTTGATTTTGGCAACAAAAGAATGACTTGGTCTTCGCACGTGCAATTGGATCATTGTACATATTATACATCATTTCTATGATAGTCCTAAAGAACTCAAAACCTGAAAGTGTAGGAAAAAGCAAGAAAAGTGAATTAATTCAGAAGCTACAGGATGTACAATTTCTGGGACGATTGTCAATGTGAAAACACTTCCCAGTGATCACAAAACAGAGACTATAATATATTTGTTATTTTTATGCAGTATCAGCACCGGACTCCAAATTCTCACGTCCCAAAAGATAACCTTCATTCCAAACTTCTATATATCTGAAATGTATGTACAAAGGAATAAAGGGGCAAAATAATAATAAAAGATGAGGAAATTTATTATTGTATAGACACTGAATAGGAAGTACCGACCTTGAACCATCAACATTAATGCAAAGAAAGTCGCCATGACGCCATCCATCTTGGAAATGACCAAATAAGACATCACCTGACTTTGAGTAGAAGCGACCTTCTCCATAAGCCTTTCCCTTCCAGAAGTTTGCAAACCACCGATCCCCTGTGTGAAAATAAAACCAGCCCTGACAACACATTTGGGAATTGTGTCAGCTCAATGAGAAGCTCATGTACAACAAAATCACTGCCAAGAGATAAGTCAAATAGTGTATTTCAGGTATAAAAAAAAACCCATAATAATTTGAGAAAAAGGAAACAGTTTTAGTCTAAAAGGTCAGTGGAATACATTTTGGTCTAGAATAATGTTGTATTAGTCTAAAATGTTGTATTAGTGACAAGTCGTGTGGTGATTTCCTTTTGTTTATATGAATTTTTAGTTGAAATAATAAGAAAAATAGCCACCTAAATTAATAAGCTCGTCATGACATTGACTCGTTGCAAAGTGACATCACTTGACATATTCCTTAATATCCTTTTTTTTTTTTTTTTTTTTTTTTTTGTTAATATCAATAGTGGAACAATGTTCTAAGGAGCCAACTATGAACAGAGTTTCTTGAACTTTGGGATTTAAATTTAGGAACTGAGAATCGTTTTTTTTCCAAAGCTGTATCCTTCCCATATAGTTATTATATAATTAAAGGTATTGTTTTGACCACACTGACCCTTAGTGTGGATGGATAGAAAAAAGTTGTATGTTACTAACAAGTCATATTTTCAGAGTTAGTGAATTTGGGAGGAGCATTTCTCAAATTCTAAGTTACATTACATCGGAACACCACATCCATTCTGACCAAAAGCCCAATTCCTAAGAGCTTAATGCATATTTTTATATTGTGCACGACAAAGCCTTTTCAAGATAGAGATGGTCACTTGGAGTGAAACAAACAGTAACAATAGCACAAACCTTTCCATGCATGACATCATCCCTCCATAATCCCTGAAACATATCTCCATTGTTGAAGTAAACTGTTCCTTGACCTGATCTCATACCATATCGCCACATACCATCATATATGCTCCCATCTTGAAGAACTAGACGGCCCTGTACATATAGTCAAAAGTAGCATTCTATAAAGATCGGAATAAAATGAGTTTGCACTTGTCTTCTATGCCAGGGACAGTACCTTTCCTTCAGGGAGCCCTCCTTGGCAGCGTCCCCTGTAAATGCCACCTCTGTACTGCAGCTCCATCACAGGACTCCACTTTTTAGGTGAATCTCGCTCTGCTTCCTGAATATAATGTGACCATCTTAATTCAAATTTTCAGATTCAGAAAGCTCAATAACGGGAAAATTTTGGTAATGACGAACATCTATTAGCTGAGAGCTGTTAAAATCATATCGATACATTAACATATATAGGAAGGAATTCGGAATAGATTCTTGAACTTTGATGGACTCCATGGCGTGATCAATTGATGCAAGTAGAAACATGTCAATTGATTGGACTTCACTCAAATCAATTGCATACAGAACATGTGACAAGATCTCAATCTCATCCAAACCAATTGGGCTAGAAATAATTCTTCCAATAGAAAGAATTATAATTACAAAATAATTTATCAATGGAACACCAGAAAAAAAGAATAAAAAAAATCAAACAATGAATGACGTCCCAGACCTCCAAGCAAAAGTTGAGTCAAGGCTTCTAGGGTGAAGCGATATAAATATCGAGTATAAGAACAATGCAAGAATAGATGAAGGTGAGAGTTTGACCCTCTAATAGAGAGAGTAGCAGTTAGATCAAGTATAGCAGAGGGAAATTTTTTTTTTTTTTTTTGGATAACATCCATCGTGTTTATGCCCTCTAAAGCAAGATTCCAACAACAAAAATAATAATAATAATAACTGATATTTTTTAGTATGCCTTTTTTCCCCCCTAATGGCAAAGAGTTCTTCAGGATATTATTATTAGTCATGTTTGTGAGATGAAGCATAAGAGACCAGAGGAGAAAAGGGCAGTGGAGTTCAAGCGTACTCTAATGTGATTCCTGTTGGCTAGGATTGATAACCAGGATGTTCTACAGCATATCAGAGCAATCGGATCTTTCTACCTGAGCTGGTCTAGTAATACTGAGAAACTATAAGCCAAGTCTCTCTTGTAGGGTTCATACACCCTTCAACGAAGAATCTTGGGAGCTAGAAATCTGGAAAAGCCTTGGGAAGACAGTTTTTCAACGAAAAGGTTTAACCCCAAGCTAGACGAGTGATGTCAGAAATTTACCACCTTCTTTCCTCTACCAACTTTGAAGCTCAAGAAGTTAATGGAAAGAGCTTTAAACAAAACCACGGAGTTCCAGGGCTTCCATTTAAGAATCCGATGTTCACAAGTAAACCAGCCTTCTCTATCCATCTAGTAATTGTTAGGTACATAATTGTAAAATATGGCGTAAGGAATCTCTTTCAAGAGAGCATCTCCAAGCGCATCCAGAAATTATTGCACAACCTGTATCTTTTAGATTTCTCGTTCCAACACCATGCCCTTTCTAATGGTAAAAAGCTTCCTTCGTTTAGCAAGGTGACTCCCACACTTCAATTCCCTCTCAAGCCCAAAGGAATTCTTTTTTTTTTTTTTCTCCAACAGATTGGCAATCTCTTATTCCGTTAAAAAAGGTATCGGGAAAAAGTGGCCAGAGAAGACAAAACGGAGTCCAATAACATCAATCATCATCCTCTAGAGAAAACATTTTTTCATTTATTTAATCCCAATAACATGTAAACTTTATTAATGACCAGACACCCAGACAACTCAAATGTGAGACCCTGGCTAAGCACGCAAGTCTTTTGGCTTCCTAAATCCCACCTAGCTCTTGTTGGTCAATATTGGACCCCTACAAGCACAGTCAGTGTGAAACAAAAGATAAATCTATGGGAGGAAAGATGACCAACAAGAGGGAAACAGAAGGTGTATACGAAAAACACGTGGACACAGTCACAGTCACAGTCACAGATGTCACTTTAATTCAAAATATGAATAATGAGTGAAAAATCTATAAGAAATACATCACCAGCATCGATGCTGCACGAACAGACAGAAGTCCTTGCTTCTTAGGAATGTCGGCAGATTTCCCTTTTAAAAATGCAGATGAGGTATCGTAAAATTCCTTAATCACTTCTAAACTTGCATCCGTCAATGAATTCTGAGAAGAAAATCTGGAAGTACTAATTGAAGCCTTAGATTTCTTCTCATATTTCATCTCTGGAGTTGGAAAGGCTTTATCTTGGAGCTCTTCTGAAGGTCTCACTCCGACTGGGAGGTCAAATATGCTTATATTGTCAAGTGCAGAAGCCAACTCAGAGTCAGCAGCTCTTTCTCTGGCCCACTGCTGTGCGATCTGATGTCCTGGACCCAAATTCCATCTGTGGAGGGGGTCTCTGCGAAAAGAAGCTCCTACAAAGGGCGTTAAATTCAGATAGCTAGAAGTAATATAAGCAGTGCTCTAGATAATGTTCCAGTGTCCCAAGTGATACCACCTATCTGTGCATAAATCAAGATTAAAACAAGAAATTCCATAGTGCTAACCTCTACTAATTCCATTGCTAAAAGGCAAAGAATTCACATCAGTTTCTAACAGTCCAGCCTCAAGTTGTTCAGAATCACTGTCATTTATTCCCCAAAATGTAACAAATTTATCAGGTACCAACGACAAGCAAAGGAGGAGATTAGAACTGAGCCAGCTCAGAATAAATGAATTATACCTTGAACTGACTAAATCACTGCAATTGGATGTTTGGCGATTTTCAGTTTCTATGCCATGATAAAAATCTTCATCCATGCCCTCTGAAGCAATTTTCGTTATGTCCACATCAAAGTCTGATGACTGTCTTACAATGGAAGGACTTGCATCTTCAAGCATGTCACTTTCTTCATCTTCCTCCAATGGTTCTTGAGGTTTCCATAAAAGCTTAAAAACCAAGGGGAAACGCTGGGCCAATCTAGATAAAATGCTACTACTTTTGGAAGATTGCTGCTTTGTCGAACTGGAATTCATACGACAGTTACACTAAATTTCGATGCATAAACAATAGGGTAGGTTTTAATTTAGCCTTCCTCTCAGTTGCAATTATGTCATTTTTGCAACAATATATATATATATATCAACTAGCAACATGGCACCTTTAAAATGGGCAATGTGAACAATGGAACAAGAAGAATTATGGAGAAATGATTCAACTATAAATAAATTGTAGTTTAACAATCAATTTGAAACTAGAAAAAGTTTATAAACAAAATTGGAATATGAGCTGAATTTGGAGATAAAAATTATTAGTTTTGTCAATTAATTATGTCTAAAATCTTAATGTACCAGTGAAGATGTGTACAATTACTATGGTATAACATTAAGCAAAGCACATGGTAAGAGAACCCTGAAAGAAAGCCCACGAATAAACTAGAGTATCTCAGATAATTTTTCAGCTCATCTAACATCAACTTCCTTGAAGAATCTCTCAAGCCAAACACTCAGAATTAAGTTGATTGAGAGTTCAATTTCAATTCAAAGGAAGACCTTCTACGTTCTACCACCTCTAACCTCTAGATCATCTTTGAGGACAGTAGGGGTACCTGAAGAACATGACGCATTGAAGGAGGCCCAAGCAATCTTGAACTTCAAACAAACTTGACCAATAACCAAGCAGTCCACTTGACCTTAATTTTTATAAGGTTGACCAGCACCAAACCAAAGTTATTAATAGCAATAAGGCCTTTCAGTATGGTTCTACCATGCATGTACCAAGTAAGGACTTCCATCTAGAACGAGCCTACCTTTCAGTACAGTATCTAGACCAATCATGATTATTAATAATTGAATTGGAGTTTCTAAGTTATTTAATCCCATTCCTGTGTTCTTGGCTTGATTTACATTTCCTTTAGACCTCGTTTCCTATTGGGATGAGATAGAAACCATTCTCCCAGAGGCATTTTACCATACCCATTTTTTTTTATTGGAAAAGGAAGGATAGCCATATTCCAACCGCCAAATCTGAAAATTGATCAACCTTACCTTTGAGAACAAAGCCTTCTATAGAAAGACTAGAGAACTCAACTTTAGAGAAATACAAGTGGTAAACTTCCCCCTCTTACTTTACGTTAAGTATCTGATCACTCGTTCTAAGGAATTTTCTTTTTTCATTTTTTTTTCTCTGAACTGTTTAACTAGACTGCGGATAGAAGACTCCTAAGATTTTAAATTCCTATCTCAGTTAGGCATGGATTACTCCCTGTTTTGTTAAAGCACCTTTTGCTTGGGCTTTAATTTGTATAGAACTTCTTAAGAGGGCAAAGTGAGGAGAGGATAATAGAATACGTCCGATACATGACCAAGCTAGGAGAAGGTAAAGAGGACACCTAACCCTCTTCACTACAGAGAGTTCAATCAATAATTTCATGCAAGTATATCACTGGACACTGATTTAAGCTCTTTCACAAGTATTATAGGGTTGACTAGAGCATCATGGTCATTCTCATTGTACTATATCCTGTTCACATTCATTATATATTCAAAAAGTTGACAAATTCTGACAAGTGATTAGAGATTAATATAAAAAAAGAACTTGAAGAAAAAGTATATTACCCAACGATAAGAACGGTTGTCATGAGAAAGTTGGGCTCCAGATTTAGATCCCGAATTATGGATAATATTAATTTTCCTGTATATGCGGTAACTTCACGAAAAGTTTTCAAGAGGGTACTTTTATCATTGTCATCAATAATACTTGAGCTTGCCACGATGCATACAACCACACCTTTCAAATCCTAGTGAAAAATTGAATAGTATGAGAACAATGGTTGATAAAAACCCATGGAGAAAATGATTTATCATGCTTGTACAAAGGCTTCCAGAAGTCAAGAATACTGGTGATGAAAAATCAATACTCGAAAGCAAAAAAAATCATTGATTCCTATTATGAAATATTAATTTGGAAAATAAAAAAGACAAGACTTTTAAATGCATTAAGCGAGTATGCATACTCTCACTTTTTTGTACCTAAAAATTCCTTGACCTTACTCATATATTCATTGGATTTCAACTGAAAACATCATCGAAGTCTATGACCTATGGTAATCAGAAATTTTGGATCCAATAACTTAGTGACATACATTTGATGATGAATAAACGTGATATACTGCATACATTTGAAGAGAAAATAGTCCTAGGAAAACCAGGAAATATGTTACGTGCTGCAACCTTTGAGTTTATAATGAATTAATTTCTAATTTTAAGAAGTCAAGTATACAGATACATAATAAATTTGAGCTATACATCTAATGAACTCAATAATATACAGATCAGCATGGAGATCCAATCTACTAAATAACAAAGATCCAGAACTTATAATTGAAGAAAAAAGAGTAAGATTCAGATGACCGTGCTTTTCCTTTTGTATAGTGTATAGTATCCAATTTCACTTGCAAGCTTCCCAGCCATACCTTTAAATGCACACTGAGGAAAGGGCAGTCGTAAATTGACTTTAAGATTGAAGTTCGGAAGTTGTGACCAGCTCCAAATCCAATCTTTCCTTCTTTAAGGTTCTCCAAAATCTGAATATTGCTGCAATAAACTTACTAAGGAAAGAATGCAACTTTTGAACTCATAAAACATAGGGAAATAATAATTGAACATTCAAATTTGCCTACATCTTACGAAAAAAATTTAGCTGTAGAGATCTTTTTTCACATGGCAGCAATTTCATCAAAATTAGAGGACTTGATTCTGCAGCACAAGACTTATCAGGAAAATAAAAATATGGGACGCAAAAGGCCTCCTAGAATTACTTGTGTTTCCACAAAATCCATAAAAAAGAAATATTATCTTATTTTTCGTTAAATCATCGCCCAACCCAAAACCTTAAGTTGATGGGTTATGGTAAATTTAATTATATCCAAATGAAAGTCAATATCAATTGGAGAGGAAATGACATTCCAAGGGTTCGAACACAAGACTTTATGCTCTGATACCATCTTAATTTTGAGAGGATAAAAAATATATTGATTGTGGAATAAGTGCAATTTAGATTTTCTTATAAGGGAGAAAGACCTAATGCAATGGAAAAGAATTAAAGACAATAAAGACTAAATATTTGACAATTAATATTTACAGACAAACATTCATAAATAGTAGAAATTCCAATCTTTTTAATGAAAACCAAGCTTTCGTTAAGATAAAGGAAGGAAACAAATAGATATAAAAGAGGAAAAGCCCATTATAGAAATCTATACAAAAAACTGAAATTAGAGTTTACAATAATGGAAAAAAAAATTTTTAGAAACAGACACTTGAAGAGAGCAATTGAACCTAGTCATAGGATCCTAAAATTCCCTGAAAGACCTCTGATAATGAGGAAGTAACGATCTGAAAGAAATCTTTTTTTTCTTCTTTTCTTTTATTATTTTTTTTAATTTTTTAATAAAGAACTTGCCTTTCATTGAGAAAAAAAAATAAAAATAAAGAATACACAGACATACAAAAATGAAAAAGCCCACTATATGGAGCCGAACTTCAAAAAGAGGCTTTAGACTGATGCATACACAGGCATAGTTTCTGACGCACTGCTAATGACTAATGAGTCTGTCTAAAGAATCCATTGATTACTGGAAAGGCTAAAATATCTCTAAAACACTTTTTGATGCAGGACTGTCTTCGAAAATCAACTTGTCAGTAACTAAACTAGCAGTTTGTGGCTAGCTGGATTTAAAATAGCCGTTGAAGGCTTGTTGGTTAGGAAAATCCACACATCAAGGTGGCATCAAAACTCCTCGTGAAAGACCAGATGGTAGGAAGAAAGTTTCCATTGCATTCAAGGCTCCAAAACTTCTGAGCTGCAAGTTTGGCCCTCTGTACAAAGTCTTTCTCCTTCTCTTAGCAGTCCCTTTCGCAACCGTTGTAAAGTTTGTCAGAGACAGCTTTGAAGCAGTGTTACATTCTCAGATAATTTTTGAAGTGCTGCTCCCTCGTGGCTGCTTTCAGTTGCTCCAGCTGCTTTCATAATCTCTTATCGGTGTTCTATATTTTAGCTTTAATTTGTTCTCTTTACAAGGCATACTTCCTATGTAATTCTCCTATGCTCCATTCTATATTCCACTTCTTTTTGGAGCTTGTATTCCTTGAACATTAGTCTCTTTTCATCTATTCAATGAAAAGTTTCATTTCTTGTATTAAAAAATATCTTGGGGCTTGACGCAGTTCGATCCAATTTAGATGCAGAAGCATCCCACTCTCCATAAGCTTTGAGCCACTGATTACATTCGGTTGAAAATTGACCGCCTAAGTTATAATGGTAGAATGAATAAACCAAACTAGACATAGATATTGGAGATAAAATGCAGATTGGGCACTAATTAGGTGCCTTATGAAGATAAACCAAGGCAATGGGATCTCTCAAACCACAAGCAAAATTTGCTTACAATTACATGTGCACCATGGAAGTTCTCAGTTGATATTGGCTATACTAAATTGCCTGGATTTAAGGTGGATTTGGCTAACCTTCCCTCTTGAGTTGATTTAAGTTTAGAAGCAAATGAAATGACAAAAGAACTACTGATCAACGCAAGGAGGTTCACAACCACTAAGTCCAATCAAGATAAGAAAGAGTGTACAGATGTCCACAAAAGAAAGAGGTCATTCCACAAAAGAAAGAGGTCATTCCAAGTAGGTGATTCAGTAGTGGTTCGCTTCGGAGTTCAGGTTAGACCCAATGTTTTCTTTCTAGGTTATCTTTACACAATGGTAATTTAGCATTTTTAAAGCTTGGTTTTGAGTCAGCTAAGCCAAAAATGCTCTCTCCTCTCTTCTCCTCTCCTTCCTCCCCCGCCTTTCAACTTTACTGATCTAGCTCTTACATAATGCCACCAACACAGAACAAAACTCTGTCCACCATCCGATCAATCCACATTGATCGGAAACTCTTCTCTCTTTTCCCGATTGCACCGACTGGTGGGAAGTATTTCAAGCTCTCTAAACAAAGCCAATCTAACATCCACTCAATTTACGTCTCATGGAAATCCCTAGATTGGCTAGCATCTCCTTTCAACTCTCTTTACAATGACCCCTACAATCACAAATTCTTCAGAAAGTTGAATGACGAGGGTGACACTATTTGGCTTGAAAAACATAACAACAAATATGGATTTTTTGCAGAGATTACCTTACTAGAACAATCCGGCCGCCGCACAAACATCCTCATCCTTGCGATGGAGAACAAAAGTGGTTGGTTCTCTTTCTTCTCCTTAGTATCAGACTACCCTGGGAAGCCCCAAACACCTAACTTCACGCCACCAACCAACAAAACACAATCATACAGTGTGGTGGTTCAAGCAAGAGGGCCAGAATCTCGATTCATTCCAGCCGCGGAACAGCAAGGATCCAACATCTACCCTCAATTAGATTGGGAAGCTATGGTCATTGTACAGCGTTTTGCATCACAGGATTCTTGGCCGGCGATTCGGTATATCATTCAAGCATCACTCTCCTCCCGATGCACAATCAACCCCATCACAGATGACAAAGCTTTGCTCCATGTTTATCGCAAAAAATTATCCGATCATCTATGTTTCAACACGGATTGGATTTCTATTGGACAGAAGCAACTTAAATTTCTATCTCCATCACAGCCCTCTTCATTCAAGCAGCACATGATAGCATCTCGTGGAGGTTGGATTGATATTTTTCACCTTCCAATTACTCTTTGGACAGCAACCATCTTCAAGCACATTGGAGATTTATGTGGAGGATATATTCACCCCTCAAATCAAACGGAGAGGGGTCTCAACCTATCCTTTGCGCGCATAAAGGTTAAGGAGAATAAGAGGGGCTTCATTCCATTTGAATTGAGGCTGTCAAAAGAGCTGGCCAGAACTGAAATCACCATCACCATCCAAGTTGTCTCCAATGGGACGCAGGGCTAGCGGGGAACACTGCAGCAGTCGTAAGATAGCGGCATTAAAGAGGGCGCTGAAATTGTGGATCGCATTGAATCTCAACCGGATCTAAAAGGGAAATCTGTTGCTTTTGAATTTCCTCAACCTAATTCCCCTTCTCTCTCTCCTTACCTAGAATCAAATTTTGAAACCGACCCTCCCTCCATCTCTCCTCATTTAATTCACCAACCTGATTCTCCTAAACTTAAGGAGAATAAAAATCTTCCCTCCCCAATTTCTTGCCCGCCTAATCCTTTGACCGATCCTCCCTCCATCTCTCCTAATATAAATCCCCAACCTGATTCTCCTATTTTTAAGGAGAATAAAAATCTTCCTTCCCCAAATTCTCTCCCGCCTAATCATTCGACCGACCCCACAATTGACCTTACTTTTTCACTCAGTCCAGCCACATCTAATACCATTAATTTTACTGAACCAGCCGAATCTACCATCACACAAAACCAAATCCATAACCCACATGCTTCCCCATCGTTCTCCCAACCTTCTCTCTCCACTGTCACTTTTCGAGAGGGACCCATTACCCTCCATGCTGGCACATCTTTTTCCACATCATCCACCAAACAAAATATTCCTTTCAATGGTTCGGATACTGAAGGATATCTCACTAGTCCTATAAACGAGGTGGAATTTACCTCCCTTGCTCTTGATGAGACAGTCTTTGGTGATGAACCTGATGAATCCCACAACTTACCTTTATGCACTCTTCCCCCTCTCCCAGCAGACATCAGCCCTAGACAAACCCATTCACCCGACATGGCCTCACCTATTTCCTCCTCTTACCCTATTCACCAATCCCTTCCACCAACCCATCAAACCCGCCCATCAGTCTTAGCGATTTAGCCTCTCTATTATCTAATCATGGTTTATGTGTTATGGCCATCCCAACTTCTCATCCTCCCCCACAAAAAAAACCAGCAAAAGCAACAGGAAAAAAACCCAAACTCCAAAGAGAGATTCAAGATCTTTATTCATCGATTCACTATGATAAATCAGCCACCTTGGCTATTCGGGAGGGCTCCTCGACACACCAATGAAATTTCTTTCATGGAATGTTCGAGGACTGAATTCTTGGAAGAAACGTACTTTGGTTAAAAAGCTCATTCAACAGCATAATCCTGGTATTGTTCTCTTACAAGAAACTAAATTGTCGTCTGTGGACTCTTTCTTGATCAAATCCATTTGGAGTTCTGCTTACATTGGTTGGACTTCTCTGGATGCTATTGACTCGTCAAGGGTATTCTTATTCTTTGGAGTGAACCTGATTTCTCTATTAACGAGGTCATCTAGGGCCGCTTTTCTATTTCTGTTCTTGTTTCCTTGGCAGATGGGTTTTCCTTTTGGCTCATAGCAATTTATGGACCATCAGACAATAGTTACAGATCTGATTTTTGGCAAGAGCTTGATGACTTGGCTGGTTTGGGTAGCGATAACTGGATTATTGGTGGCGATTTCAATGTTACAAGGTGGTCTTGGGAAAAACACATGACAGAACTATTTCCTCCAGCATGCGTGCATTTAATCAGTGGATTACAAATTACTAATTATGTGATATTCCTTTATCGAATGGTTGTTTTACTTGGTCTAGTTCTGGCCCTACACAATATTTATCTCTTCTAGACCGGTTTTTACTTACTGAGAATTGCCTTCGTAAATTCGGATCAGCTACTCTCAAACGCCTTGCTCGGACTACCTCTGATCATTTCCCATTGGCGTTATCCTCGGGCAACAATGAATGGGGCCCTTGTCCATTCAGATTTGAGAACTCCTGGCTCCATGTTCCTTCTTTCCGTGCATTGGTGGAGGACTGGTGGAACCGACACCCTATCAATGCCTGGCCTGGGCATGGATTTATGATGAAACTGCAAGGTTTGAAGTCTGTTATTCGAGAATGGGACAATAATCAGCGCAGAGAGGCAACTAAACTCCCATCTCTTGTGTCTCAGCTCACGCACTTAGATGATTTGGAGGATAGAGACAGCCTTACTGAGGAGCAGATTAATAGACGCCGCTTGCTTCGTGAACAAATTGAAAACTTGACAGTCTAGGAACATATTCATTGGCAGCAGCGTTGTAAGCTTAAATGGCTTCTTGAAGGCGATGAGAATACTCGATTTTTTCATCGAATTGTGGCTGCCCGACGTCGTAAAAGCTCCATTACAGAAATCCTATCTAGGGAAGGCACAAGTCTCCTGACTGCACAAGAAATTGAGACCGAATTCTTGACTTTTTATACATCTCTCTTCACTAAGGATGGTAATCAACGCTTCCTTCCAACCAATCTTGACTAGAATCCCATTAGTTCTGATCAAGCATCTGAGTTGGAACGAACCTTTACTGAGGAAGAGGTTCGTTTGGCTGTTAATTCTCTTGGTACTAGTAAATCTCCTGGTCCATATGGTTTTACAGCAAAGTTCTTCAAGTTTTTTTGGTCTACTATTAAATCCGACATGATGTTACTCATTAACGATTTCTTCACTTCTGGGATTATTTTTTTAGATAAGAAACATTTCATTGATAAAATGAAATAAGGGGAAAACCCCAAATCACCAAAAGGTGTTACAGAAGAGATTTCCAATTGGAAACTAAAAACGAAAGGCTAAAGAGCTTAAAAGGGTGCTTATTTTTGCACCAATACAAGGCAGTAGATAACACTATGTCCATAAAGTGATCAAATTCTGATGATAAGTCGTTAAAAAGACGCTTGTTTCGTTCTCCCCATAAAGTCCAGAAGAAAGCACGCAGAATGGCCAACCATAGCACTCTTTTGTCTCCAACAAAAGGATGCCCCACCAGTAAAGAAGCCAATATATCAAACATATTATTAGAGCTAACTATTGACCAGCCAAAAGCATCTAAAATGACATGCCAGAAGCGGCCAGCAAAGGAACAGTGTAAGAACAAATGTGCCGCAGATTCAGAGTGACAATGACAAAGAAGACACCAAGATGGAGATAGAGACATATATGGCATACGGCGCTGGAGACGATCAGCAGTATTAATGGCGTCCAAACTAAGCTCCCAAAGGAAAATCTTAATTTTCTTAGGAGAGTGGTCATACCAAATAGCAGAATATAAGTCCTTAACATGGGGGTCAGCAGAACCAACAAGATCATTCATTAGTGATTTAACAGAGAAAGTAGAGAAGAGAGCCCAGGTCCAAGTATCAAGAGAATGACGAAGACGTACCGGTAATAGTAAATAGGACAAAGAGACCCATTCAAGGATTTCCAAGTCATTTAGATTGCGCCTTAGGCGAACGTCCCAAGCTTCAGTGTCCGCTCTCCATACTTCAGCCACAGTAATATTAGGGAAGCGGGCGAGTCGAAAAAGGCGAGGGAAAACAGTAAAGAAAGCGCCACAACTAAGCCAGCTATCCTTCCAGAATGAGATGGTTGTACCTGATCCAAGTCGGAGGTGAGTGCGGTTGGTCACAAGGTCAACGAATTGACAGATAAAGCGCCATGGAGCTTTTGTAGCAATGCGAATAGAAGACGGCCAAATAACAGAAGGAGAGTAATATTTGGCAACAATCAAGCAACGCCATAAAGCATCTTTTTCATGAATAAACCGCCAAATCCACTTTGCAAGAAGGGCAAAATTTCGAGTCCTGAAATTATCAATACGAAGACCTCTCATTAATTTGGGACGTTGAGTCAACATCCAATTCACATTATGCATCCCATCATCACCACGAGAGCCTTCCCAAAAGAAATCCCGAATGAGTTTATCAAGGCGATTGATAACCTTGGTAGGGGCATAATATAATGATAAATAATACGTGGGAAGGCTAGACAAGGTAGCTTGAACAAGAGTGTGTCGTCCACCCTTAGAGATATAAGCGTATTTCCAGTTGTGCAGCTTACTTTGAATTCTCTCGAAGACAGGGTTCCAGAAGCTGACAGCAGTAGAGTTACCACCCAAAGGAAGACCAAGATAAGTTGTAGGCCAGTGGCCTTGTTTACACCCAAAAGTAGAAACCATCCATACAAGGTCAATGTCAGGGGTATTAATCCCAATCAACTCACTCTTGGAGAGATTAATAGATAAACCAGAAGCTTGTTCAAAAATGTGAATGATCTCGAATAGGCGACACAATGCCTGCCGATCAGCCGTAGAGAAAAGAAGAGTATCATCCGCAAACTGAAGGTGGCTTAGGACAAAAGCAGAAGAACCAATTGGGTGAGCTGCAATCAGACTCCTCGAAAGACTATGCTCCATTAATCGACTCAGACAATCCACAACCAAAATGAAAAGGAACGGAGACAAAGGATCACCTTGGCGAATGCCCCGCGATGGAAAGATCTTTCCTCTAGGCCTACCATTAATGATAATGGAGAAGTTTGCGCTAGAGACACAACACCGGATCCAGGAACGCCATAAAGTGCCAAAACCTTTAGATTGCAGAACCATATCAAGAAAGTCCCAATCAACAGTATCAAAAGCCTTTTCAAGGTCCAACTTAAGAATCACACCCTGTTTCCTGGCACGAGTCCAGTCATCGGTCAATCCATTAGCCATCAGAGAAGCATCCAAGATTTGTCTATTTTCCACAAACGCCAGTTGGTTGGGAGCAATGGTGGATGGGAGGACTAATTTCAGCCGATTAGATAGGACTCTCGCAATAATCTTGTATGCATAAGAAATAAGACTAATAGGGCGGTAATCGAAGACAGTCTTGGAATCAATTTTCTTAGGAATGAGGCAGATGTAGGTCTCGTTCAGTGATGCATTAATAATACCTGACTGGTGGAAATTGTCAATCATACCCATAATATCCCCCTTTATTGTTGGCCAGAAGAACTTGAAAAATTCTGCAGTAAAGCCATCCGGACCAGGAGATTTATTAGAGCCCAAAGAACAAACTGCGCGAAAGACCTCATCTTGGGAGAAAGGGCGCTCAAGGTGCTCAGCCTGTTCATTACTAATGGGGCACCAATTCAAGTTTGTTGGGAGGAAGCGCTGATCGGATTTCTTTTTGAATAGGTTTGTGTAAAAGTCACAAAATTCAGACTCAATGTTACCTCCAGTCAGAAGACTTCTGCCATCCTGCGATAGAATTTCAGAAATCGTACCTTTTCGTTTATGAGCAGCGACAATACGATGAAAAAAGCGAGTATTTTCATCACCCTCAGCAAGCCACTTTAGTTTACAACGTTGTCTCCAAAAAGTGTGTTCCTGGGCATTTAAAATTGCAATCTGCTCTTTAAGGCTATAACGCAAGGAAAGCTGATCACCTGTAAGACGTCCAATGTCCTCTAAAGTGTCAATGTCCCTAAGTTGGGCTAGAAGGCCTTGTAATTTGGGAGCTGTTTGGTGTTGTGTCTGTGCCCAAGAGCGAAGAATAACTTTTAAGCTTTTCAACTTCATCATCAAACCATGGCCAGGCCAACCCTCCACGGGGTTGGTATTCCACCAAGATTCAACTAGCGGATGCAAGGCAGAGTTTTGAAGCCAAGAGTTTTCAAAGCGGAAGGGACAGGGACCCCAAGCAATTTCCCCGGAGGAGAGGAGCAAAGGGTAGTGATCAGATGTAACCCGGTCCAATCTCTTAAGATGGATCGAACCAAATTTAGTCATGCAAGATTCAGTGACCAGAAATCTATCAACCAACGATAAAAAATGTGAGTCTCCCAAGCTCGACCAAGTGAAGGAGCCATTGCTCAGCGGAAGGTCAATCAATTGGTGAGCCATAATCCAGTTACTAAATGTCCGCATGCTGGAGGAAATAGAGTGATCATGGGGTTTCTCCCAGGACCAGCGAGTAACATTAAAATCTCCACCAATGATCCAATTTTCTCCACCTAATCCAGCTAAATCCTCAAGCTCTTGCCAGTAATCAGCATGGAAAGAGTTGTCGGATGGACCATAAACCGCAGAAAGCCAGAAATTAAATCCATCA
This sequence comes from Lagenaria siceraria, assembly GCA_002890555.2. Lineage (NCBI taxonomy): Eukaryota > Viridiplantae > Streptophyta > Magnoliopsida > Cucurbitales > Cucurbitaceae > Lagenaria > Lagenaria siceraria. The sequence continues at coordinate 8,171,270 of CM016488.1, forward strand.
GCTAATGTCACGTTGATAGAAATCGAGTAGCAGCCTTGGATGACCTCATGGATCACAAAGTCAGGAGCACGCCACAGAATAAGGATCCCTCCAGCAGAGTCAATCGCATCGAGCGCCACCCAACCGATATGAAAAGAGCTCCAGATAGACTTGATCATAAGAGTGTCAACTTTGGATAATTTTGTTTCCTGTAACAGAACGAAATCAGGGTTATGTTGCTGTAATAAATTTTTTACCAAAGCCCGCTTCCTCCAAGAGTTCAAGCCACGAACATTCCAAGAAATGAATTTCATTTGATTCCTTCGGTACCCTCAAAGATGGCTAACGAAGCCGATTTGTCATAATTAATGGATGAGTGGAGATTTTGTAACTCTCGATGTAATTTGTTTTTTTTTCCATTGGTGGAATAAGACTTTTTTGCCTTAGGAGGGGGAAGGGGAGGTATAGCCATCACACAAAGCCCATGTTCGGAAAGGATTGATGCCAAGTCATGGAGGTTGAAATTTGGGCAAGGTGGTGGACTTTGAATTGGTTGTGGAGGAGGACAATTGGCAGTAGACGGACTGGAGATTGGCCTATTGAGGTCTGGTGGGATTGGAGGAAGGATTGAGAGAGGTTGTTGGGCTTGGATAGGGTCATCACCAAAAATAGTAATGTCCAGAGACTGTTGTTCAAAGTCTTCATTGGCAGCCATTGGGCTTGATAGGTAAGCTTCTGAGTCTAAGAGAGATTGGGCTGGGCTTGTGTGTGTAGTACAATGTATAGAAGCTGGTTTTAATGAGGATGGCCCATCAGGGAAGGTTACAGTTGAGAGGGACGGGTTTGTAAAAGAGGGAGAGGGAGATTTTGTGGGACCCGGGATGAGAATTGGGAGATTTATGTTAGGCTTGAAGGAAGGCAATAGATCACGGGGGATTGATGAGTCTCCACCAAAATTGGGAAGTTGGGATTCTCCACCAAAATCGGGATGCTGGGATTCTCCACCAAAGCCGGAATGCTGGGATTTTCCATCAAATTCGGGCTGTTTGGAATTTGCAAGGGAGAAGAATACGCCGCCAACTCGGAAGGAATTAATTTGGACTTTCCTTTATCAGGGTGATTGGTAAACGGCTGCTCCACAATTAATGGAGAATTAATGTCATTTAAGGCTGTATTCAATTTGATCATCGACGGCGAGAGCTCCGGTGAACTGGAGGGACGAAACCCGACTGCCACACCACAGATTTGGATGGTCCATTCTGTTCCGGCAACGTCTGCAGGCAAGGTAAGATGTGCAGGAATGAAACCCATCGCATTCTGCACTACCTTTAACCGAGCAGCCATGAAGTTTATACCTCTTTCTGATTGGTTGGAAGCGGTGATCAATCCTCCACATTTATCTCCTATGTAGGTGAATATCCGATGGTTCCACAGTGTTGGTGGAAGGTTAAACACATCTATCCAGCCACCATAGGAAGGAGTTGAATGCTGTTTGTATGATGATAAGTCCAAAGCGTCTAAAAAACAAAGACGGAATCCGCTGAATTTGCTCCAGTGAGGCTGGTTTTTAAGGAGAGCAGCAATTTTGGGATCATAAACGTGTAGCAGGGTCTTTTCATCCAAGAAGGGATTGATGGAGCATCTCATTGTTAATGAAGATTGAACCGTCGAGCAGATCGCAGCCCATGAATCATGAAGATTACACCTTTGCACAATCACCATTGATGCCCAATCAACTTGGGGCAGACAAAGACCAGAATCAGCGTTCAATTGCTTAGGAGAAAATTGAGTTGATGAAGTAGCGACAGGAGGAATAGAAGTTCTGCTATGGTTCAATTGAATGACCTCTTTGTATGATGGTCGCAAATTATTACGGCTATGTGGTTTAGCCTTGTAATCAGAGATTAGAGAAAAGAAAGAGAACCACCCCTGTTTTTGCTCCTCAGATGGGATGAACATCTTGGTACGTTTCCCAGTATGGTAGAGATGGGTTAATTCAGCAAAGTAACCATGTTTGTTACTATGTTTTTCCAACCAAAGTGTTGCATTGTCCTCAATAAACTTCTTGAAAAACTTATAGTTACAAGGGTCGCGATGTAGAGTTTGAAAGGAGGAGGCTAGCCAATCCAAAGCTTTCCGGGAGAGACTGATTGATTGTATTGATGTTTTTCCTTGCTCTGTGATTTGAATAGCTTGGCCATTTGTGGTTGAAGCACATTGTATGGTGAAAATTTTCCTGTCAATGAGAATGGATCGAATTGGGGGAGATGTGGCGGGCGGAAGTTTCATGGTGGAGACCATGATCGGAGGTCAGTTATGGTAGGTTTGGGTGGGAGGAAGGGAGGAGAGAGCATTTTTTTGAGTTGCTCGTCCATTTGGATAAGGCATTCACTTCTGGGATTATTAATGTTAAGTTGAATGAGACGTATATCTGTCTTATCCCTAAGAAAGTAGACTCTAAATCGGTCTCTGATTATCGTCCGATCAGCCTTATCCCCTGTGCATACAAGATTGTGGCTAGAGTTCTCTCCAACCGTCTTAAGAAAGTTCTTCCCTTCACTATTGCTGCCACCCAGTTGGCTTTCGTAGCTAACAGGCAAATACTTGATGCTTCCTTGATGGCAAACGAGATCATAGATGATTGGACTACATCGAAAAAGTCGAGGGTAGTTCTCAAGCTTGATTTTGAGAAGGCTTTTGACATGGTGGACTAGGATTTTCTTGACAGTGTTCTCCAAGCAAAGGGCTTCGGTCCCCTCTGGCGCACATGGATTAGAGGCTACCTCACTAGCGCCAATTACTCCATCATATTAAATGGTCGTCCTCGTAGCAAGATTATACCTTCGCGTGGTATACCACAGGGAGATCCGCTCTCTCCTTTCTTGTTCATCATAGTAGCTGACTGTCTGAGTCTCGTTCTTAATCATAGTTCCTCGATGGGTCTTATTGCAGCCCCCCTATTGGTCGGTCCACTTTTTCCTTAACTCATTTGCAGTTTTCTGATGATACCTTATTATTCTCTATTGCCGATAGAGCTGCTTTACAAAATTTATTTGATGTAGTTCATATCTTTGAACGCGCTTCTGGGCTCAAAATTAATCTTACCAAGAGTGAGGTTCTTAGTATCCTGGTTCCTGCCTCTGAACTTGACTAGTTATTGAACTCCTTTGGTTGTAAGCGGGGTACATGGCCTAGTACCTATTTGGGGCTTCCATTGGGTGGCAACTCTACATCTGTCAATTTTTGGCAGCCAGTGGTGGAAAGAATTCAACATAAACTCCACAATTGGAAGTATGCATACATTTCCAAAGGGGGTCAACACACGCTTATTCAGGCCACGCTATCCAGTCTCCCCACTTATTATCTATCGTTATTTCGAGCCCCTACCACTGTCATTAATTGTCTTGACAAGATTGTACGTGACTTTTTTTGGGAAGGTTCCAGAGGTGACGGTGGGATGCACAATGTGAATTGGGTGATTTCTCAACGTCCTCAATTATTAGGTGGCATTGGGATTGGAAATTTTAAACTTCGTAATTCTGCGCTCCTTGCTAAGTGGACTTGGCGTTTCATAACTGAACCAGATGCTTTATGGAGGATTCTTATTGTGGTTAAGTACTATCCCCATGATTGCATATGGCCCTCTCCTATCTCTCATGGTTCTTATAAAGCTCCTTGGAAGTCCATCTGTCATTATATTTCATTGATTACTGATCGTATCTCTCGTCGATTGGGCAATGGGCTTTCTACATCTTTCTGGCACGATGCTTGGCTAAGCTGCGGTGTTCTTGCCACAACATATCTGCGGCTTTATCGGGTTTCTCAACAATCGAGGGCTACTATGGCTAATGTCTGGACCCCTTCCACTTCTGCTTGGAACCTTAATCTGCGGCGTAATCTTACTGAATTAGAAATCATTGAGTAGGCCTCTTTGACATTATATCTGGCACCCATCAGATTACAATTCTCTCCTGATTCATGGAATTGGACACTTGATCCCTCCTCTAATTTTACTGTCAAATCCCTGATGACTGATTTAATGGGGGATTTGAAACCTGGTTTATCGGATCTTTATTCAGAGATATGGAAGGACAAGTATCCTAAAAAGATTAAAATCTTTCTTTGGGAGCTTAGTTCGGGTGCCATTAATACCGCGGATCGTCTGCAACGTCGCTTGCCTTATATGTCTCTTTCTCCTTCCTAGGGACTTCCTAGTGTCCCATGTGCTGCAAACACGCTGAGACGCCAGTTCATCTTTTCTTCCAGTGCTCCTTTGCTGCTAAATTTTGGGACATAGTTCTGCCTGCTTTTGGATGGTTCTATACTTGCCCCAATAACATTTCTGAGGTCTTAGCATCCTTAATGGTGGGTCATCCCTTTGGTGGAACCAAAAAGATCATTTGGTTGGCTATTATCCGTGCTTTCATGTGGAGCCTTTGGAACGAACGAAACAAACGCCTTTTTCATGATGCTTCTTCCTGTTTTTCTCGTTTTATGGAATATGTTCTTTCTACCGCTTTTTCTTGGTGTAAAAATAAGCATCCCTTTAGTCACTTCAATTTATCTTTTTTAGTCAGTAATTGGATTTCTCTTATGTAACCATTCTTTTCCTGGGGTTATCCCCAGCATCATTAATAAAAGTTTCCTTTACTAAAAAAAAAGTAGTGGTTCACTTCATAATGGCACATCTACCAACAGATTCTTACAATAACCGCACTAACAAAAGGATGGGACAATTCTAAACTTCGGAGAAATTTGGAAACAATGCCTACAAAGTTGAGCTACCAGCTTACCTGCAGACTAACTCCACCTTCAAGGAATTTTCTTTGGTTACTTAAACTCAACAACAAGTTGTTTTGGAGGTAGGATAAAATTGTAGAACTGTCTTCGTAAATCTAATTGTCAGTAACTAGAGAAGCCATTTGTTGGTTAGGACATAGCCGTTGTTGGCTTTAGTTAGTTGGTTGATCAGCTGGTAGTTGAGTTAATTTCAGTTTTCTCGTAAGTATAAATACTTGGTAATTTTGTAAACAAGGTAGAATTCTTTTAATAGAATTTATCTCCATTCTGCATTAAACTTCTCATCTCTATCCATTCTCAAGAGGGAATACCATATGAAGGAGAGAAGATTAGCTCCTCCCTCTTTCACCAAGACAAGTGCCATTTCCTTTAGACATCTTGGCTCATGCTGGATTCCAGAACTCCTCTTCATAAATATATAGACTGAATATAAGCAAAGGACCAAGATAAGTATCTTCTCTCTGGATCTTTTTATTTTTAATTTTTTACCAATAATCTTCATAAACAGTCTGAACTAAGAAATATAACAATGAACATAACCAAGAAACAAATGAGACACCAGAAGCAACAAATTTCCAACTCAAAATAAAATTGAGGAAACTTACTTCCATGACGTCTATAACATCAAGCTCTTTCACATCATTTTGAGGTTCATCTACAAACTTTATTAACATCTCCTGATATATTCAAGATATAATACGTCAAAAGAAAGCAGTTGAAATTTTAAAACCAAATGAATGGCAGACAAGGTGAACATACAGACTTGACAATGGATACCGAATTTATAGCCAACAAGACAGCATTATTTGCAGATCTCACAGCCTCATCAAGAGTCACCAAGTCCTTTTCAAGTAGTCTATCGGTGTCAATATCTGTGTGTGAAAAGATGGGATAAAGTGGTCATAGTTTTCCCTAAATGAAATCAATATTTTGTTTAGATCACCCTTCCCAAAAGTTACGCTTTCACTAAGCGAAATGAAAGAAAAGACAAGGGCATAGGGAAGAGGGAAAAAAAAAGGACAAAATGAAGTTTGACCCAAACTACATAAAAGACTTCAATCCAAAGATAAGACCAACTCATAATAATAGTGACCAACCCCACAAGGAGGCATTAAACCTAGCCACCTCCCCAAACCTCCACACCCAATGTCTCTAAAAAAAAGTATATTATTTCTCTAAGCCAAATTCTCACAAAATGGCAAAGAAACTAATTGGCCACAAAACTTGTCTAACGGGAGAATTTAAAAGCAAATACCCCAACAAAACCCTCTCAGCTCTATTCCGAACCCAACAAACACTAGATGATCTCAACCCATGACTCCAAAGGAATTTAGCAAACTGACAATTCCAAAACAAATTATTAAGGTCCTCTTCATGCGTCATGCAGAAAATGCACAATTGCATGTACAAAACATAGAAAGAATGTCTCTAAACACAATCCATGATGTTAACTGAAACTCTCCCATGTAAAACCTGCCATGCAAATGCCTTAACATTCCTTGGAATTTTAACCTTCCAAATTGAGGAAAAAGTGAAGGCAAATATAGGGGAGGGAGAGAGAGTAAATAAGATATGCAAAAAGGAACGACAAGAGAATCACCTAGAAGCAGGGAGACCAAATCCTAACAGCTCTTGTTCTAGGAATCGCATGTTGGTCTCAGATAAGAGAAAGAAGACCTGCCATTTCCAACACCTCTCTATCGGACAAAGGGCACGAGAAGCCTAAGGAAATTGAAGAAGGATCTAAGAAGGCAACAACAGACCACAAGATGCAGCCTTTTATTCGAAAGATGGTATAATCACTTAAACAAAGCACACAAAGGCTTATCCCCTACACAGTGATCCTCCCAAAAATAAATATTCAATCCTTCCCAACATAATTAATAGTGAATGCATAGGAAAAAAGGAAATCTAGAGGAAATAGTTTTTACAAAGATTTTTGCTAAGGTCCCTCGAATCAATACTTGTACCCCACTCAAAAGGATGAGAGTCTTCCTACTAGCTATCTTTTTTTTTTTTTTTATTTAATATAAGACTAGCTATCACCCTAAACCATAATGTGTCAGACTCCATGAAGTAATGCAACCACTTCACCAATAAGGCCTTCATTACGTAGTATTAAGCTCCCAGTTCCTTAACCTTTTAGATCCACAGGCTTCCACCTCCTCCCACTTGACCAAGTGGGGTCCTCTGCAAAGTATTTCACTTGTTAAAGAGGCTTCAACTGTTCAACACCTCCTTAAAAAGTGAAAATGCAACCACTTCACCAATAAGGCCTTCATTACGTAGTATTAAGCTCCCAGTTCCTTAACCTTTTAGATCCACAGGCTTCCACCTCCTCCCACTTGACCAAGTGGGGTCCTCTGCAAAGTATTCTCCTCCCACTTGACCAAGTGGGGTCCTCTGCAAAGTATTTCACTTGTTAAAGAGGCTTCAACTGTTCAACACCTCCTTAAAAAGTGAAATACTTCCAATTTACCTTCCACCTCACTCCCCACAAGGGTAAGGACGCCTTAAAAGGATGGTCCAGCCAAAAATTCTCAAACCTGAATGGACCAGCCCCCATGAAATCCTTCTGGAGTTGGGACTCTGATGGGCCAATGTTCTGAGTAAACCTAGGCCCATAGCTTGTCTAAGATTTGGGAAGGACTCTGACCACTCCTTGGAGAAAAGGAAACTATCCCGGCTACAAAACACCATGCTTTCTCTCATGCTTGACCAACTCTTCCCAAAAGGATATTGAACCCTAGGCTCCTATCAAAAATGCCAGGATCCAAGGACAAGACATACCCCTCACCTTTTCAATTTAAGTGAAGAGAAAATACGTACGAGTTCAAGTCTTTTAAGTTCTCTCATTTAATCATAACTCACCAATTAAGAAGCTCGTATGTTCCTTTAGCCTTCCTACCAAATGTTTAACCTGAAATTGGCTTGATCATTAGTATCTTCAGAAATAATATCTTTTGGACGCACATCAATTACAGTAACCTCAATATATGAAAAATAGAAGAATTTTGTAAGTTGCAAGATGCATGATTATTACAAGGATATTTTTAGCATAAGCTGCATGTCATTCACTACCTCATCCTGGCGCCTTTTCCCTTCAAAGCTAAAAGGTTTTAAGACAATTGTAACAGTAAATCCATTTGCAGATCTTATGGTTCTAAGGATATCAACAGCTGCAGAGTAATCAAAGCCATATCCAGCACTAACCACCTAAAAATGACATAAATAGGAATTGGTGGAATTGTTAGATTAAGGATAATATGAATTCCATGAAAACCCTACTATAAGACAATCACAGTATTTTTCCTATGATAAAAAATGAATAAGTCATTCAAAAATTGCGTAGTTTTCCTGTTTAACAATTTTTAGAAACCAATTTTTTAAATGAAAGCTGAAATGTGCAAAAAGAGTCGAGTGTGGTAGTTCCAAAACTCGAGGCAGTAGATCTCAAAGAGGAGGTAACAGAAACTATATTTTCTCAGATTTTCTCCAGAGCTATCTCCATATCTAAGGAATTCTTTGGTCATGCTCAGGACAGACTCCCAAGTCCCAATAATGAAACTTCCCACCATTATGCTAAAAAATATATATATAATAAACTCTCTTCCTTCCTGAGAAAGACAACAAGGACAGTCCTGCAGAACTTCCTAAAGACCGTCGGGATAAGAGAGGAAAAGACCCAAAGGCCATAACAGCCATAATCATCCTACAAAGAATGCTTGTGCAGGAGCAACCCATATATAAATGAGTAGCCTCTCAAGCTCATTTACATAAAACATATCAGCTCAAGTAAACATCCTCTAGGGCTGCCTTAGAACTCAAGAATGCAGTTGTATAGCTATAGAACAGATCTGTTCAAGTAAGGTAGTTTCCTCTAGGGCCGCCTAGCCTGCAGATTCTCATTTGGGCTAACCTTCAAAGGATAACAGACCAAAGGCTAACTTGATTTTTCCCACACCCTTTCTGAATACTATTGTAAACCTCATTTAATTTTTTATTTAAAAAATAAAAAAATAAAAAAAAATATCTAACAAAGCGGGAGAGTCTGAAAAAAAGATTTAAAAGTAATGTTTAGGAAAAAAATAAAGGCGGCCTTGAAGCTTTTTCTCTTAAAGAGGCAAATGTAGGCCTCAAAAGATTTGAGGGCGCTGCTACTTGTTTGTGATGTAAATTTGTAACACTTCCCATGCCTTGCCTAGGGTGAAAATTGGATGGATGGAAAAAAACAATTGCTTTCAAGAGGGGGTATTAACTCTTTGTTATTTGGTTCTTTCTAATCTTCCCTTGTATTACAGATCTTTATTCCCGTGCTCAAGATAATTATTCTTTAACTTATGAGAAAAGTGAGATTTTTTTGGGGGAAAGTATAGGGAAGGAAAATTAAAACACCTTTTTTTAAGAAGGAAAACTAAAACACTTTACAGGGTGGCATATTGTTTCCAAGCCCTTGAAGTGTGGAGGTTTCAATTTGGCATATTTAAAGAAGAAAAACGAGGCTTGTCTAGCTAGCTAAATGGTGACAGAGGCTCAATCAATTTAGTGCACACCAAGAAGAGTAACTAAGGAAGAAAAATGAGCCTCAACCAATTAGATCTGCACCTTTGCTTCCAAAGTTCCTCTTAAGAAATATCCCAAATCTCCCCATTTCTTATCGTATTCGTAACCCAAACTACAATTTTACATACTTCTTTAGGAAGAATTGTTCGATAAAATATTATTCCCCTCGTCTAAAGCGCCCAACTACATGATATCTCTAAAGATATTTTTTTGTTTCTAGATTGAACCGCTTTCTTCTTTGTAATATAGTTCTGTCATAAAACTTTGCTGATTGCAAGAGAAAAGCCAGAAAAAGATGAAGCTGTTATCATAATAGGCAATATGGAGTCAACCTCACATACTAATAATTGATTGTCTCCTCCTTTGGATCCCCAAGAGACATCATAATTCATGAAGGAATCATAACAAACCAATCAATGTCTTTAGGTAGAAGAAAGGCAAGCAATCAGATTCATAGCATGCGGGTCTGAAAGCATAATTGTTAATTTCTATTGAAATAAAGGACTTTTAGGTAAGAAATGTACAAACAAGTATAACAGTCTTCGAACATGATTGTAGTGACAGTGGAACGTCAATCATCCTTGGGGTGTAATCTGCAAACATAATCAAAATGCATTATGGATTATTATATCTCCTTTTGGCTATCGCCCACCGAGCCCTGGGTGTGAATATGGAAATATACTGTTCAAACGTAATAATTAAATGTGATACTAGGAAATATACTGTTCAAACGTAATAATTAAATGTGATACTAATTTGAGGATTGGGTATTGATACAAATGAAGAAATTAAGCTTCCTACAACACAATATTATAAAGAAAGAAAGAAATGAAACGCATTGATATGTCTACCATGATCTTTAAATAAGCTAGGATCAAGAACATGATAGAAATCTGAATAAAAAAATTTCCCATGGTTCTCTATATGCTCTAGCACAAATTCAAAATATCATAGTCACCACACTAGTATAAGATCAAACTAAAGCGACTCAAGGTAATGTGTCATAGAAAATAGTAAACGGTTGGGCATTATTTCAAACAAGAGTGAAAAAAAGACATCTGAATGACGTGTGTGTGAGTGTGTAGTACACATACATCCACATATATGTGTGCTTGTCTCTCTGTATGTTTGAACCAAATGAAGGATAACTTGAAGAATAATTGGTTGCAGATTTTTCTTTTTTTTAATAAGAAACAAGTTTATTAATATAATGGAATTTTCAGAGGAAGAAGAGGACCCCAAAGGAGTAGGGGAAGATATTTCCAATGTCTATTTATCAGATAAAAAGTAACTACAAAAGGCTTTCCATCTAAGAAATCATAAAGAAGAAATATAGACATCAATATCAGATCTAGTCTAAGCTTTTTGCCTCATCAAATTCTTCAGTTTGTTTCATCCCAGATTTCTCAAGCAGTGCACAAAAACTATTGACCCAGAGTAGCATTTGCCAATTCTTAAAGCTGTGCCCACAAAATCTATGGAGGACCTAGGAGGTAACTTAAAATGGAAGTCTCCGCAACGTGGCATCTAAAACTAACATGACAAGAAAAGCCGACTGGCATCTTCCAAACCTATTTTGTAAAGGCAGCACAAACTAGGTTGAGAACTTCTTTTTAGAATTCTATCATTCACGTTCAGCCTATCCAAGGACAGCATCTACAAGAAAACTCTATATTTACAAGGAACTTCCTATCTCCAAAATCTCTTCGTGAAAAATTGGTGGCAAGATAGGATCTACTTGGGCCAATTGGTTAATGAGAGAGTTCTTAGAAAACAACCACTCAAAGGAGACCCTGAGACCATCCAGATTCCAAACATCACCATCAAGTGCTCCCAGTTTACTTCTAAAAACGATTGGTGCGCTCTTTTTCTTTACTTCTTTTCACTCAGAAGAAAGAAGCTCTCTCGCATTCAAACAATACTTCTTCCTTTTCTTTCCTTTTTCTATTTTCACTTAAAAAGACTTAAAACTTAAACTTTCTTTTCCGGTTTCTAAAGAAAATAAGCTAACTGTAGACATTTGGGAACCTTATAACATTTGAGAAGACTCCAAGGTGTATACTTAAGATAAACGCAAGCTTCACTCACAAATTGGAATTTCATGGTGAACTAATTTATTAACTGTATTAGCCTGCGAGCAAAAGATACCAGACAAAAGCTAATTTGAAGTTTCCCTAACTCAAATGCATGTTATGATAGAACAGCTTATACTGTATGGAAACAGCTTAAAATGGAAAATCAACCGCTGAAGACTGAAAGAACCTTTTTCAATGAATCTCTGAAGTAGTTGCACTTTTAGAGAATCATGCTTTACAATCTGCCTGCAAAAATTAAAAAATAAAGAATGAGATCAATTTCTCGTTTTTCATAATAGAGTTTCAATAGTAGCTAAAATAGTGAGTGCCATTGAAGGTTTTCACTATTTACAACATATGGCAACTCAACTAACAACCAAAATTCTAAAAGCAAATCAATACTTACTATCATTGTACAGAATTAAGCAAATGAACATGTTGAAATTACCAAAATCCAGAAATCCTTCTCGTTATTGATCCTTCCAGTAGCATTTGATAAAGAACTGTTCGCTGTAGTATGCAGAAATGGGTAGGAATTCCGATATTCAGCCAACCTGAGAAACATCTTCCTGCGGTGGAAGAAGAGGCTACGGATTGAAGAACAAGCGCAAGGGCAAGGGCATAAGGAGGAACGGAGCAATGGGTGAAAGCCATTGATTACGGGAAGTTCCATAATGAGTGGCACCATTATTGTTTCACCGGTTGGCTTATGAGCCAATTGCGACTCAGAAAATGGGATGAAGCTGAAGCTTCATGATGACAGGAACCAGAAAAAATGGAGTGAGCTTCAAAATTTCAGTCCCAAATCAACTCCACCGGCTGAAATAACATTTGACGTAATTCTTTTATTTCTTCTGGACAACAATAAATTGATAAAATGATTATCGAAATAACGATTTTTTATTTTGAAAAAATCAAAATTATGAAATTGAAAACTTTATTTATTTATTTTTTCCACGAACATCTATTTGGTTTCTAAAAATGTTCCTAAATGATTCTTTAGTTAATTTAATCAGTTGACTAATGACAAATGATGTATCATGTTGGGTTGGTAAATTTTAGATGAGGTGACCATTTTTATTAATTTTATATTTTTTTTCTCGATGAAGTGCATCCTTTCCTTTTTCTTTTTTTCTTCTCTTTTTCCCTCTTTCTTCTCCCTTTACATTTCTCTCCCCTCAATCATTCCTCCAAAAAAATATTCAGTAATTAGGGAGAAAACTCTAATCCAAAAGAATAGAAACTCGACCAAAGAAAAAAATGAACACACACACAAAATAGAAGACAAAAACAACATGGCCAACAATAAGAGAAGAAACCCTTGAAAGAAATGAAAAGAAAAATGAAGAAGATAGAGAAAAAAAACCATATCTAAAACAAGAAAATGAAAGAAAAAAATTAACGGGGAACTTGACGTAGGTGGTTGTTGAATGAGAAATTTTAGACTAATCACAAATTGTCACGTCATTTCTCAAATTAATAGCGAAATTAATTAAAAATAATTAAATTTGGAACTAAGTTATATGTGTCCCAAATTGAAATTGATGACGTAAATCGCTAAATCTCGATAGTATCACGTATTTTCGTTCTCACTATTGGATCAAATTAATTATTTTTTGTTCAATTAATTATTAATGTTTCGGCTAAAATTCAATTGAATGCAAAAATAGACTTAATAGGACCAAAAGCCAATAAAAGCCCAAATCCAATTAGTTGGGCCCAAAGGTCATGACCCAAGCTCAATCCCACGAAACTCACCTGGAAATCCTATAAACAGAGTAGCTATCATTCATTTGATAGGCTTAGAAAATTTACACTCCAGACAGCTTAAAAAAAAATTCTCTAACTCTTAGAAGCTAAATCATCAAATGTCTCATGCAAATAGTGGTTTCTTGGTTTTTGGGCATCACAAAAAAGAGAAATAAACAAAGTCTCTTGGTTTTTGGCCATCACAAAAAAGAGAAATAAACAAAGTGAGATGAGGAAAAAGGAAAAAAAAAAAAGTTTAAATACTACTTTAGTTCCTATACTTTTGGTTTTGGTTCATTTTGGTCCTTATACTTTCAAATTATTCATTTTGGTCCCTATACTTTCAACTTTAGTTCATTTTGGTCTCTATACTTTAAAAATATTCATTTTAGTCCTTGTACTTTTAACTTTAGTTCATTTTTGTCTTTATATTTTTAAAGAAGTTGTCATTTTGGTCTCTTCATTTTCATTTTTAAAGGATAAAAATAGTCACTTTTTTTAAAGTTTAAGGATCAAAATGAACCGAAGTTGAAAGTATCAGGACCAAAATGAACATTTTTAAAGTATAGGGACCAAAATGAATGAAAGTTAATAGTATAGGGACTTGAACATTTTAAAAGTAGAGGAACAAAAATGAATAAAAACCAAAAGTACAATGACCAAAGTAATATTTAAACAAAAAGAATGATAGAAGAAGGGCTGCAATCAATTTCAAGTGTGTTGTTTTTTAGTTTTTTTTTAATGTTTTTTAGAGGAAAGAGAAAAATGGAAAGGAAGAAGAGAAAGAAAAAGAGAGAGAAGAAAATCAAGTCTAAAAAATAATATAAAATTAATAAAAACTACCACCTCATTTAAAAATGGTTAAATTATAAAAAAAAATGTCCATAAACCATACACTTTGTGTCAAAAATACCTCTAAATTTCAAAAGTTTAAAAAATACCCTTAAACTTTAAAAAAGAGTTAAAAAATACCCTACAATCAATTTTCGATGGAACCGTTAAAGTTTTGTTTCAAAAATACTCCTGAACTTTTCAATACCCTTAACTAAAAAAAAGTTTTTAAAAAAATATCTTCACCGTAAGTTTATAAACAGAAACCGTTAATATCTCGTTGCAAAAATAACTTTAAAATTAAAATTGCTCATAACATTAATATGGTGATCAATTTGTTTGAAGTTTTTTTAAGTTCGAAAATGATGAACTTTAAAATAAATTATAAAGATATCTTCATTTGTTTTTTCCATATAGTTACTCTTATTTTTCCCTTAATTTTCCAATTCTTAGCTTATACCAATTTTCTCACCAACCAAAATTTTAGGTTAAAACATAAAATCTCACAAAATTCTGAAATCAAAATCTCCTCTCAAACATACTGAAATGATAAATAGTCAAATAAAAAAACGTATTCGGCAATTAACACACCCAACTACTAACGTTTCTTTTTTTTCGTTTTGGTATGTTTAAGTGGAGATTTTGATTTTATAATTTTGTGAGACTTTATGGGATTTTATGTTTTAACTCAAAATTTTGGTTGGTGAGAAAATTGGTGTAAGTTAAGAATTAAAAAATCAAGAGGAAATAAGAGTATCTATATGAAAAAATGAGGATATCTATATAATTTGTTTTACCATTCATTATTTTCGAACTTAAGAAAACTTCAAACAAATTGATCACTATATTAACGTTAGGAGCAATTATAAACTTTTTTTTTCTTAATTTTAAAGTTATTTTTGCAACGAGGTATTAACGATTTGTGTTCATATACTTACAGTGAAGATATTTTTGAACTTTTTTTTAGTTAAGGGTATTTTTGAAACTTTTGAAAAGTTCAAGGGTATTTTTGAAATAAAACTTTAACGGCTTCCATCCAAAACTAATGGCAGGGGTATTTTTTAATTATTTTTTAAGTTTAAGGATATTTTTGAAACTTTTGAAAGTTCATGGTTATTTTTGACACAATGATAATTCAAAGGCATTTTCTATAATTTAGCTTTTAGAATTTACAAATTCAATATATTATGTCATTTTTTTTTTGTTAGTCAACTAACTGTCAAGTTAATTGAGGGATTATTTAGAAGCATTCTTAAAATTTCAAAGAGTAAAATGTTATTTTTGAAATTTTAAAGACTAAATAGATACTAAGCTCAAACTTCAAAGACGAAAAGTATATTTTAAGAAAGAAAAAAAAATCACACATTATTAATATTGATGGCTATTACAAGAGAGAATATATATGGCGTTTACTCGTTAGGAGACTTCATTTTTTTGTCGGCTTGAAAATATTTTAACTAAATTGTTGTTGTCATTCATTGGCTTAATTACGAGAAGTAGATTTTCCTTTCTTTTCTTTTATCTTCTAGTGAGAAATTTATGAATGTCATTTTATTGATAAGTTTTCTCCATTAAGTGTGATGTAATAGACTAATATTTTCAAAGTAAAAGAAAATTTGTTTTTTTTTCCTTTTTGATAACTGACATGTAACATTATGATCGGCCTAACATTGGCCGATAAAAGAAAAATTTCTTACATCATATTTACAACGAAATAAAAGTCCATATGAAAAAGAGTTCATTTAAGTAAAGAAAATACCGACGAAACTTCTTCTAGCCAACGCATGAGCAGAAGTATTCCATTCTCAACGAACAAGAAGTAAAATTAAGAGTGCCAAAGATGAGTAGTTTGTTGTCAAATATTGTCAATCACATGACGTAGTTCCAACTAGAGACCTAAAGTTCGATTAATAATTTCAAAGAAAAATTGTTCAAGTACAAGTTATTTGATTGTAATATAATCTTTTTCTAGTAAAACTATGAGAATGAGGGATCGAACCTCCAATCTATAGAAAGAAAGTTTATGTCTTTATCACCGAGCTAAGTTCATTTTGAAGACTAAATATATGATTTTGTTTTCCTCCCCAAGTTAAATGTCATTATTTTTTAATTTCTAAGAGATTATCAATTTCATCTCTAGCCTCTGATATCTTAAAAGTTTAATTCCATCAAATATATATCAAAACTTCAACCTATCACTATTCATTCAACTCTAAAATAATTTAATAAAATTGGATTTAAATTATTTTATAGTTCAATTTTTTTTTTAATTATTTCAAACATAATTCAAACTAATTATATCATCAAAAGGATACTCAATAAAATTGCTTTAAGACCATGTTTATTCTTAGTAAATTTAATGAATCAATCGTAATATAAAAAGTGAGATCCATTTCAAAACGTTTAAAAAACCAATTAAAAATATTATGTAAATTATGAATAATAAAGAAAAA
Source organism: Lagenaria siceraria (assembly GCA_002890555.2). Taxonomy (NCBI): domain Eukaryota; kingdom Viridiplantae; phylum Streptophyta; class Magnoliopsida; order Cucurbitales; family Cucurbitaceae; genus Lagenaria; species Lagenaria siceraria. The sequence goes on from CM016488.1 coordinate 8,187,720, forward strand.
ACATGGCCTAAATTCGGAAAGCATATAACTCTAATTTATGTTTATGTGAAAAGTTTAAAATCGGTAATATATATATAGTTTTCTAAAAACATTTTTTTTTATTCCAAAAGAAATTTTGAAAATGAAAAAAAGTTGGGCTTTCAACATGTGGTTCTCTTTAGTGCAAATTCTGTACTGCTTATTTTGTTTCTTGAGGTTAGTGGATATATAACATTTTTTTTCTTCATAAAATATATTATCCTCCCCCAGTTTTCCTTCAAATTTTTACAAATCATAATTAATTTATAAATATATTATATAGTAATTTATTCAAATAAACAATCTCTTCAATATTATATTATTTTTTAAAATTATTTGTTATGTTACACCAATTTATGCCTAACATTTTTTTAATCACTTTACTTAGATATTATTATATTTTTATTTGAATAATTTTAGAGATAATACACATTAAAAAAAAACTGTCTTATATATGGAACTATTGATGCATCATGTTATCTTTTTATTGGTTGGAAAAAATTAATTTTTAGCTTAAACTGTCAATTTTATCTAATTAGACCTTAGATTTTAATAAATGTTGCAAATTTTATTTTCTTATAGATTTACTTTTGAAAATTTGATAAATTATAAAACATATACCTCGAACAAAATTTGAAAACTGAAGAAGAAACGACACCGAAATAATATATTTTTTTTTTTTTTATACTATGTGAGTTTTGAGAGCTACATTACTACATTGGGAAGGGTAAATTTCTTTAAGTCTTAATTTGGTGTAAATTTATTTTTTTTCTTAATTTGTTAGAAATTTGGATGAGGGTATAAGCATTACTACATTTATTTAAGTCTTGAGTTTAACTTGAAATTGAAAGTTGAGAATGAACCTTTAATAATTTGATAGATTAATATCTTTTTATATTAGGTTTTATTTTTTTTTTATTTTTTTAAATGTAGAACCTCTATGTGTGAATTAACCATTTATATAAAAAATTTAGTAAAATATTAACAATTTTGTTGATTTTTTTTAAATGAAAGATAATTATCAAACAATTCTTTAATTTTCCTTTTTACTTTGGAAAACTAAAATAAAAAACAGTTATCAGACATATTTAGTTTTTCTTTTAAAGAAAAAATAGAAAACAAAAAAGAGTTATGAAACATGTTTTACTTTTGTTTTTAGAAAACTAAAACTAAAACGCACAAAACAAAAAAATTATATATTACGAGATGAGGAGAGTTCTTAATAATTTAGGTCACGTTTACTCAGAGGAAATACAATAAATCAATAGTAACCTGATAACTGGCTCCATTTAATTACGTTTGGTGTTGTTTACTTGTGTTTCGCACTGACATCTAGAGCATTTCAAATATGTAATAAAAAAACATAAACTTATTGACGAGCACTTATTGACGAGCAGAAGGTGCTCAACCTAATTGCATTTGGAAATTAAGCTGATATCGTTACCGTTATTGTTACGATTATAACATGAAAATTATGAATTTATTACATTCACTGTTACTGTTTGATCCTAAAGGGTAATGATTACGGTAAGAATAAATTTGACAAATTCATAATTCTAAGTAAACGTGATAAAAAATAAATTTAGAATTGGTAAACATGGCTCTAATTCATACCCATCATAGTCACTATAACGGATGTTAGATAATATTCTGAAGGTTAAATATCATTTGGTCATTATATTTTGAAGTTTATTCAATTTTAGTCTCTCTTTTTTTTCGTTGTCCAATTTTAACCCTTGTACTTTAATAAATCTTAAATTTAGTCCTCATTGCTAGTCTTTTGTAGATTTTTTTTTTTTTTTTTTGTTATTTATTAGCATTTTTACTATAAATTTTGAAAACATATTCTCATTATAGTGGTAGAATTCTATAAAGATTCTTCTAGCTTATCATCTAATCACGTTGTAATGATAGAATTGTCAGAATATTTCCCAATTTGAAGAGTCCCATTTAGCTAGCTAAGTTGTGATTTGATAAACCAATTTATGTATTTTCATATCCAGAATCCACCCATCTTCTTGCTGCAAATAGGTTAGATAATTTCATAAGATATGAATTCTTGTTTTTCATCCTCTAAAGGAAGCATGAATCCTTTAATTGCCGATTAAGTTCTGTCAATGTCGAATGGATCAAAAGATTTTTTTTAATACTGTTATGGATAATTTTAGAGTTAACATAGTAAAAAAAAAACTACCATATCATAAAAACTACAGCAAACAGACAAAACATCAAGCAAAGAGAAGGAAATAGGCTTAAGAAAGAGGGCCAATTAAGCCAAATCGCCCTCGGCTTGGCTGAGGTTGAGCCCACATAATTGTGCATTGAAGACACAATTTGGGCCCACATGGGCCTCTAGAGGAGAGCCAATGTAGCCCAATGCCAATTCGGCCTCCTTAACCTCAACCTTGATCAAGGCCGAGCCACAAAAACGAATCTTTGATGTGTATCGAAGCCCTAAGAAGAAGAGTAGACATCTAAGGATCTAGGAAAAATTCTAAAAGAAAATGAATTCGGTCACTCAAAACTTATAAATAAGGAAGTAAGGAGTCAAATGAGGTAAGTGAATCCTGAGTTAGTAATCTAATTAATAAGTGAATATACAGACTTCCTAACTTAGACACATATTCAGGTATGTAGTGTTTTGTTAACTTGCAGTCTAGTTTTCTTCCCTAAAATATAAATTTACAGTTGTTGTCATCTTAAAGTCAACGCAATCCACCTATCCAAAATTTAGTATCAATAAGTACAATTAATGAGGTATAAGAATTTAAATTTTGTCCAACATCAAATGAATAAGAGTATGCATACCCAAAATGATATATAATATTCATTTAATATTTGCGTAGATATCACCCATTCACTCGTCAAATCAATTTACCTAATTTTCAAAGTCTTGTTTTGTCTTTGAAGAGGGGCGGCCAATGTTGAAAGTAGTCTTTGGCTTTTGGATTAAAGCTAGATTTTCCATTTCCATAATGATAGAGTAGAGAAGTTCCATTTGAGAAGGAATTGCTTTGTTTATTTTTAAATAATCGACCATGATCATATAATAGGCCACTTGTGTTTCCAAAGTAAGATCAATCATTTATTTTTAATTTCGATTTAGATGGTAATCAAAATTCTGCTGGCGATCTTAAATTAAAGGCTAGTAAACCGACTTTTGCCTAACATTTAATCTTCTTAATTACCGTCGATAATTATTCTATAACTATGGAGTTTTTAAAAATAGAAAAATAAGATAAACTATTTACATAAAATAGCAAAATTTTTAAATAGTTGTGATAGATGCTGATAGAAGTCTATCAAGGTCTAGAAGTCTATAGATGTTGATACAAGTCTATCAATATCTATCAATGTTTTTTTTTTAATATTTTTTGTAAGTGGTTGACATTTTTTCTATATGTAAAAATTTCCCTATAACTATTTGGTTTTTTTTTTTTTAAGTAAAACCTAACATTACTTCTCTATTGGTTTCTAACTTTCCTATACTTTTTATTAGTGTTTTTAACATCCAAGCTAAGTTTTTAAGAATAATATTTGGGTGCATCCCGAGTAGCACTCATCTTGATGCATCCCACTCTCATCACTCACATGAAAAAATTATTAAAATATTTCAAAAAAAAAAAAAACAAGAAGAATTTGCCACATGTTAATTTATGATGAGACAATTTGATGGGATGCACAAAAATAGGTGCTACCCGGGATGCACCTAAGTATTTTTCGTTTTTTAAAATTGTTTTGAAGACTAAAAAAAGGCCGTTTTTAAAAAAGTGGTTTCAAATATAGCAAAATGAACCAAAATATTTACAAATATAATAAAATGTTAATGTCTAAGTGATAGATACTGATAGGCTACTATCATATATCACTATCTATCAGGGATAGACAGTGTAGATACTGTCAGTGGTAGTAGCTTATTAATATCTATCACTGTCTATCGCTGATAGAAAGTGACATTTTGTTATATCTTTGTCATTTAAAATAATTACTCTTTTATTTTTATTTTTTAAAAAAATTGGTCAAGAATTACATGTTTACTAAGAAAAGATGAAAATCATGGTAAAAAATCTTGAGAAAACAAGCAAAATTTTCAAAAATAAAAAACTAAAGGCTAAATAGTTATCAAATGAGCATTAATTTTTTTTTCTTTTCTAAAATAAAATTTCAATTTTTGAAAATTGTACTTGTTTTATTACAATTTCTTTACATTAATTTTCACCTTTCTTAATATAAATCATAACCAAATTAAAAACAAGTATTTTTTTTCCAAGACTTACTTAGATTTTGAAAATCTTTTTACAAATCTATAGGGGTTTTAGAAATTAAAACTAAAGATCAAATAGGGCCTAAATTTTAATACATTTTGTTTTCGATTATAATTATATTTTTAAGTTCCAAAATGTGTCTGACCATTTGTTAATAAAAACTAGAGAGTACTAGTAAGATTTCCTCTAGATCATAGTTAAGTTTGGATTTTACCTATTCATTGTCGGAGTGTGTGGTACTATATAGTAAAATTACGAATTTAATCTCTAAATTTTTAAGTTTAAATATTTTGGATTTCTAGACTCTTAAAATAGTAAAAATAATTCCTTAACTTTAAAATTTTTGAAAACTCACACATTAATTAGACATATATTTGAAATTTAGAGTTGAATTGTATATAAATTCAAATTTATATCTAATAGATAATTTATTTTTAAAAATTTCAAAATTTTGAATAATCTATTATACACATTTTTAAATTTCATGGCTAAATAATAGACACATTCACATGAATGGAAATTTAAACAAAATAAATATGAAAAATTGAAAGGTTCAAAATAGGTTTAATTAAATACCTTAGAATAAGTTGGAAGCATATATAAAATTCAAAGAAGAAGAAGAAAAAGTTGGGAACATATTAATAAGCTAATAAAAGAATATAAATCATGACGGCAAATCTTCATTGTCGAGATTTAATAGCTTGTAAAAAAAATATAAAACTATTAAGTTTAAAGGTTTAATTAATATTAGTGAGATGAAAGCAACCTTAATATAATATGATGGAGCTAAATAAAATAAATAACAGGACATGATGAGAAATATAGGTAGAAATATCATTTTGGTTTTTATACCTTAGCTTAAAATTTGTTCCATTTTAATTTTTAGTATAAATTTTGATTACATATTCACATATTATCTTTTATGGTATAAAAATTATTATTTGTTTAACCAATTTTAGTTAAAATTAATTTTAAATGAGTAAATTTAAGATTACACTAAAATTAGATATTTAAAAATTTAAAATGATATTTCAATATATGTTACCTCAAACAAATGATGGGTCAGGATTCATTTAAACAAAATCACAAACGTTATTCTTGAAATTTCTATTCCAGCAATAAATTGCTTCTCAGTCAAATAACATTTTTTGCAAGACAATAAAATTCTTTTAGAAGCAAATGTGGTCACGACAGCCCTTATAAAGACAATACTTTGATTAAATAGATATAAAAATTTCTTTACACACAATAAATGTTGAGGAATATTCAAAGAGAAATATGATTCTTAGAATAATTCACTTAATTAAATAGTTAATCCATTGCCAAATGTGTATATATTATGTCCACAATTTATGCGGAGTTAATCTAGCCATTTGACGCAAAGCTTAAAGGCTCGTTTTGATTGATTTAAGAAAAAAATTTATTTTTATTTAAACTTTTTTGATAAAAATTGTTTAAAATACAATTCAAAAACTATTTTGAGCTCTATTTTTTTTTTCTTTTCTAAAATGACTTATTTTTTAAATTAAACACTTGAACGTACCCTAATAAGTTAAAGCTGACTCTTTGATTATTTGAAAATTTTCTCATAGAACAATGTCGATATAAAAATGTTCTTTGTGTTCAAAGAAAAAATATGTCAATATAAAAATGAGATTAAAAACTTTGTTGATGCTTTTATTCGAAAGACATAAACGAGGTTTCATTCGAGGTTTTCCTACTAACATGTTTTTTTTATAATTAAAATGATACTCTCAAATATGAGAAATTTCATTTTTACTTTGGAATAACTTTGAAATTTATTTAAAAAATATCTTTGAAGACTTTTTTTTTCATGAAAGTAACAATTTAGTCCCTGAACTTTGATTTGTAACGATTTAGCCCCTGTACATTTCATTTTGTAACAATTTAGTCCCTAACATAAAAAAAATTAATGAAAATTATATGTCATTTTTATTATTTTATGATGTAGACTTTGTATTTTATAAAAATATTGAGTCTCTAATTAGGTTATTGGTTTATTTATACAAGAAATCTCATTAAATCTTAACCTTAATTTCTACGATAGGGACTAAATCGTTAAAAATTTTAAAGTATAGAGATTACATTGTTACATAGTAAAGTTCAGAGACTAAACTGTTACAAAAATGAAAGTATAATGACTAAATTGTTACAAACCAAAGTTCAGAGACTAAATTGTTACTTTCACGAAAGTTTAAGAACCAAAAGTAATTTTTAACCTAAAAATTAAAAGGCATACTTGACACCATTTATAATATCATTAAATTTACATAAATTGACATGACCAATCAACGTGAAAAAACTGATTGTGTTAATGATTTTATCAATAGTATCTTTTGAGACGAGGAAATAAATGTATGGTAATCAACGACAATCTTACCCTTACATAGAGTTGTATATAATAATGTAAGCTTTTTTTAATGTAAGCTTTTTTTTATTTTTACACATGAGCTGCCACGTTTAATATGTCTAACACAAATTGATTAAGTGATGACTTTTATGTAACATATATTAATTATTAAAGGTTGAAAAACAAGGGGTAATAAATTATTATTATTTAAGGTGGGTTTGGGTAAAAACCAACATATGGGTTTAACTTTACTGAATTTCATATGATGATTCAGTACAAAACTAGTTGCTATCTAATTAATTAAAAAACAGTAGAATTTTTGTGGGGGACAAAAAATAAAATATTGAAAAATCAAACCTAGTGGTTTTATATGGCTAATTTATTGAATCTTCTCTCTAACTTTTGTTTTTTTTAGGATGATTTTAATTGGAAGATAATTGGTTGTATGTTCCATCAATATAATTTCATTGTGCTTCTCCAAATCCTTATATAAACCCCTACTAATTCTATTAACTCTTCATCTCTCAAAATCCTCTCTTTTTCTTTCTCTCATCTCTCTGAAAAATATGAAGTTCTTTTCAGCTGCAATTTTCCTGTTGCTCCTCATTTTTGGCACTGGTTGGTTTGTTTCTTGTGTATTTTGATGAATTTTGTAAATTTTTTGCTTGTTCTATTTCTTGGAAGGAATCTTTAATTAGGCATGTTTTTTTTAGCACTTTTAAATATTAAAGTGCTTTTCAAGTTTTTTTTTTCCTTGTCTAAAAGTACTTTTGCCTCCTTTTTAGAGTGTTTAATTTTCCCATGTTGAAAATACTTTTTTCTTCAAAATCATTGTCAGAAGTAACATGCACTTAACAATTTTTTCGTAAGGGCAATAATTAGGTATCTATATCATGCAGTCTCCCTCCTTTATAACATAGTAAAACATAATAGTAATTCAATTTTTTTAAAAAAAAAAATTGTCACATGAAAAATTTTATTGGATAGTTGGTTGAGTTGTACATTTAACACCAAAGCTTTTTTTTCCTTTTTTTTTTTTTTTTTTTAAAACTAATTTTCAAAAGTAGTTTAATGTTATCAAGCATTAAACACGATGGTTTGACTCATCCTCAAACATTTAGTATGATAAAAAATAATTTCCCCTCAATATTTAATATTTAGATTTATTATTAGGACTGTTTTAAAATATAGAAAAATGAATTAAACTATTTACAAATATATAAAAATTTTACTCTATCAATGATAGACAGTAAAATTTTCTATATTTATAAATAGTTTGATTTTTTTTTTTGTTTATAGTAATTTCCCTTATTATTATTATCATTTCAATGCAACTATCCAGATTTATTTATCTACTATACGATTCTTTTAATATATGGCTTGAAGAGATCGAATCTTAAAAGAATAATAGTGCAAATTTATGTTAGTTGAATCATATATTTATAAACACCTTTCTATAAATTAACACAGGGTAATTATGTAAAAGTGCAAGTTATAAAATTCTAATGAATAAGAATTAGTGCTTGGTATATTTTTTGGAAATAAAGTTTCAAAAATGAGTTTTTTTTTTAGAAAATTACTATAAATAGAAAAAATATCAAAGTATTTATAAATATAGATTTTTTTACTATTTAGCAGTGATAGACCAAGATAGAATTTTATTGCATTCTATCACTCAAGCAAATAAATTCTATCGCGGTCTAATAGACGGTAAAATTTTTATATATTTATAAATAGTTTAACTCATTTTTTTTTATATTTGAAAACAATATTTTTTTTATTAAGTAAATTAGTTCAAACTTTTTGTCTAAAAATTCATTTTAAAAATTTTCTAAACCACTTTTGATTACAATTTTTTTTAAAAAAAAAACCTACTTCTTAGTCACCTATAAACCACCCTTTAACAACATCAAACCCACCACTAACTTAAAAAAAAAATCAAATTATTTATAAATATAGAAAAATTTCACGATTGCTTAGAATTCTATCACGGTCTATCGCTGATAGGTAGTAAAATTTTTCTATATTTATAAATAATTTGACTCATTTTTTCTATATTTGAAAACAACCCAAAAAAGAAACTATTAAAAAAAATACACATAAAATATAATATTAGTTGATTGGTGATTTAACATGGTATTAGATTAAGAAATCTTAAATTCAAACTCGTGAGATATATAGATCATAAAATATTAATATATTATTAAATGGATCATAACCTACAAACTTAAACTTTTCATCCATTGATCGATAATTTAACATGATATACGACATTGTGGTTCAGGGATGGCACCAATGGTTGCAGAGGCGAGGGTATGCGAATCCTTGAGCCACAATTTCAAGGGCCTATGCTTTAGTAGCACCAATTGTGGCAATATCTGCAAGACAGAAGGGTTTACCGGTGGCGTTTGCCGGGGCTTCCGCCGTCGCTGCTTCTGCACAAAGCACTGTGTTTGAAGTTTCAATAATAAGCAATTAATTAGTTGTCTATTTCTAATAGACGACTACTTTTCAACTTTGTATGAATAAATTAATCTTTGGAACTTTCGAGTTTTGTGTATAATAGGTTATTACCCACTTAAAAAAGTGTGTTCTAATAAGTGTTTAAAGTTTTTAATTTTGTGTTTAATAAATTTTTTAAAATTAAGTCTTGTCTGCTAGAATTATCACACTTTAATTATGTGTCTAATAAGATACTTGAAGACCCGAAAACAAAAACAAATGTTATAAAATATGGCCCTTAATTATCACCTCGACAGTTTCATAGAACCGTTGCAAACTCTAGCATACTTGTTTGGGTTTACATAGGACATTGTTGGAAAAAAAACATCTCACTATTATTGTAGAAATAGCATAAAAATAAAGGAATTTTTTTCATAGATAAAAAAAATGTTAAACTATTTACATAAAATAGGAAAAAAGAATACGGATAAATATTGATAGACTTCTATCATTTTTATCACTGATAGACCTTTATAGATTTCTTTCTGCGTCTATTACAACTATCTAAAAATGTTGCTATTTTGTGTAAATAGTTTTTCTTATTTTTCTATTTTTAAAAATTTCTCTAAAAATAATTGAGAAATTAAAAAAAAAACAATAAAACTAGGAATACAAGAAATACACACATGGAAAAACTCCAGTAAAACTTTGGATAAAAAAATTTTTTATGTGAAAAGTTATTACAATCACAACAGAAATCTCTCTCCGACCTAAATTACAATAACACCCTCTCAAAGCATTATATCACTCACACAATTGAGTTAGTATATTAAGCTTAAATGCATTGATTTAAAACCAAATGCATAAGCTTCTTTTATAGTATTTGGAGTCAATCATTTTTAACATGTGGGACAACTACTCTTCTAATATATTTGGTTAAAATCCAACAAAAACTTCTATGTCTTTAGTTCAATGGTTTATTAGATGGTTATTAACTTGTTTGATCTTGCTCAATTTTCCTCTCTCTTGCTCGCCTCATTCTATGAAAAAAAAAAAAAAAAAAAGCTAGGCAAAAACTTTCAATTGCCAGCTTATTATTTTTTTTTTCTATCTTATTCCTTTTTTAGTCCCATCACCTTCCAAAAGTTGTCAACAAGCGCAATAGCAATAGAAAGAGAACACAAAAACAATGTAGACAATATAATGCAAGATCAAAATCAATAAATGAAAGAAAAAAAAAAGAAAGAAACAAAAATAGCGGACCCACGAAAAATACTTTTCAAAATTTAGAGTTTGTTTGATAGAGAATCTGAAACTAAAATTGGAAAACAATGGATTCAATGGAAATATAGTTGTATTTCATATTTTTAATATATGTGTTTGACAGTCGATTGTGAAATCAGACTATACTTTAAATAATTGTTTTAGATGTGTTTGATACTATATTTATAAACTATAAAATTAGTTTTAGTTAGATTTACTCACTAAATATAAGGTTGACTATAAATTATTATTAATTATTTTATGAAAGGAAAATTATTATAAATAGAAAAAATATCAAACTATTTACAAATATAGAATTCTATCGCGGTCTATCACTGATGATAGACTGTACAACTTTTCTATATTTGTAAATAGTTTGGCTAATTTTTCTATATTTGAAAATAGCCCTTTATGAAATTGTTTTACATTAATTTTTTTATAATTATTATTTTGTAATATTATATAATTTATAATACATTATAAAATATATATAGAATTCTATCGCGGTCTATCACTGATGATAGACTGTACAACTTTTCTATATTTGTAAATAGTTTGGCTAATTTTTCTATATTTGAAAATAGCCCTTTATGAAATTGTTTTACATTAATTTTTTTATAATTATTATTTTGTAATATTATATAATTTATAATACATTATAAAATATATATTTTAATTTTAAAAAATAATTGAGTTTATAACAGGAAATACTATATTTCTAAACGTTCTTATCTATATTTAATATAATTTTATATTTTAAAATTTAAAATTTAAAATTTGGATATACTGAAAACATAAAAATGTTTTTTTTTTTCAAAATTTGAATTACATAATCGGAAAACAGTTTAATTTAGTAATAGAATCTAAATTGTCCCCTAAACGCATATTTACTGAACGCGGTAAATCTTGTAGTATAAAATAGAATTCAGATTGTCAACCAAACATGTCTCTAGAAAGACAATTCAAACAGACTTCATTCCCACCTTTAAAAACTTATAACGAAACGACCATATATTATAAGTACCACATGACACCTTTAGAAAATATTCCACTATAATGATAGTTTACAATTATAGTCTCTATTATACCAAACATATTCAACTTTCTTATCACCATGGAACATAGACTTTACACTAGTGGATCCAATCCAAGTTAATTATACCATCCTTCCTCTCTTTATTCTTTAAGTGTATCAACTCAATTTGAGATCCAAAGGGGTTTATAGCTTAAAGCAATATGAACTCACAATATATAAAGTTTCACTTTTCTTAAAAGCTTACTAAAAGTTCATATGCTTAGGTTGTTTTACAACCCGTCTGTTTGTATAGTGATAAAGAGCATACACTGGGAGCAATAATTAAGTGCAACTTAATTTTATGTTCACCTTTTCTTTACCCACATTTTTTTTTTATCACATGACAATTTTTTATTAGACAATTGCTTCGATTGCACAACGAAACAAAGATAGGTGCAACCCTTAATTACTGTTTGGAGGTCTGTAATGGAATGCGTTTGAATTGTAATGTAATCTAAAACTCATGTTTGGATTAAGCGTTTTGGGTCCAATTTGTAATATTAAACTCATTTTGTTCTAATAGTCTTTAATCAAAACCTCTTTCTCGCCGTTCACGTTTCACGATTTCATTTTCGTTCCGCCCTCAATACCTTATGCATTTTAACACTTTTTTTTTTTATTTTCAGGAATCTACCCGTATTTCTTGTAGATTAGAATATGGTGGGGACAAAAGGGATTTGAAGGACAGCTCAAAATCGTGTGGATTGTTTAAAGGCCAAAGATCTGATGTTGCGACAAAACTCAGTGGTCTATGACTCATTAAATCTTCACTTTTCAATCTTTATATAAACCTCTTTCCATATATTCATTTCTATCACTCAATACACAAAATATCCTTTTATCTCTCTCTCAATATTTACAATATGAAGTTCTTGTCCGCTGCAATTTTCTTGCTCCTCCTGCTTCTTGGCACTGGTTTGTTTAATTTGCTTGTTGCTTAGTTTCATTTTTTTTTTGAACTCATGAAAAAAGAATAGTATTTTTCTTTAATTTTATACGGTTAATTCTGTTAAAAGAATTTTTAAAAGTAAATTTTTGGGAAATTACTATAAACAGAAAAAATATCAAACTATTTACAAATATAGAAAAATTCCACTGTCTATCTGTGATAGACCACGATAGAATTCTATTGCTTTCTATCGCTCAAGCAAATAAATTCTATCGCTCGATAGAATTCTATCGCGGTCTATCAGTGATAGACAGTAAAATTTGTCTATATTTATAAATAGTTTGACTTATTTTTCTATATTTGAAAGGAGCCCTTAATTTTTACTCAATTCATATTTTCCCCATCACATTGTTTATGTGGTATAAGAAAAAAAAAAAGGCAAGCAATATGGATGGTTAATTATTTGAATAACTATTAGAGTTGAAGATCATGTTTGAAGAATGTCACAATCTATTAAATTATGATTTTTTTTTTCTTTTCATTTGAACATCTAATTTTTAATTTTTTTTTAAAACAATTTTTTAAGTACCAAAAATATATTTTACTCCATTATTTATCTTTAAATTAGGGATATCCCCACTTCTAAAATAAAATAAATAAATACTCATTTTAATGAATGAAAATCATTATAAAAAACAAAAAAAACAGAGTAGAAGAAGAATTTAATGTATAATAATTAAACTATAATTTTTTTTTTTACGTATTTAATTTTGTTAGCACAACAAATGAGTTAGATATGAAGATTTGAACTTCCGACTTTGAAAAAAGAGTATAGGTTAGAATTCTTGTATCCTTACTATCACCGACTTTAAAAAAAAAGTATAGGTTAGAATTCTTGTATCTTTACTATCACCATTCACTTTTATTGTTACATTATAACAAAAACAATATATATGTAGACTAACTATACAAAATACTCTCAAACTTTGTACTTTATGTTAAAAATACCATTGAATTTCCAAAAGTTTCACCAATACCCATAAACTTTTAAAGTAAAAATATACGGTTAGTTTTAGATAGAAACCGTCAGTATTTTGTGTCAAAAAATTCTTAAAATTTTAAAAATACTCTTAAAACTTAAAAAAAAATTTAAAAATATTTTTACTCTTAGTATATGAATTGAAACCATTAATAGCTTCGAGAAAAATATAGGATTAAAATGAGTGATTTGGTGCAGGGATGGGGCCGATGGTGACAGAGGGAAGGACATGCGAATCTCCGAGCCAACGCTTCAAAGGGCTGTGCTTCAGTAAGAACAACTGTGGCCATGTCTGCAAAACAGAGGGCTTCCACGGCGGCCATTGCAGGGGGTTCCGCCGCCGGTGCTTCTGCACAAAGCACTGCGTTTGAATTGAATGATCTCAAATCAGTTGTGAGATGGCTTTTTTTTTTTTTTTTTTTTTTAGTAAAGAGGCTCGCTTTAGTTGAATGTTAAGTTATATATATATTTCAAAAAATTTTTTGTGCTTTTAAAAGTTAATATTACCTTAGAATTATTCTAGACTTTCGTAAAGTTTTATAACTACTTTTAGAGTATAAATATTTTAAAATTTTGAATAAAAATTGAAACACGAAATGTTATAGAGATGACCTAAAACATAAATTTGGATCACCATATTTGTTCATTTCAATTTTCAACAAAAATATCCAAGGATTTCTACTCCAAATGTAGTTTAAAGATAATGGATACTTTTTAACCAAAAGATAAAAGTTTAGAAGTAATTTTTATAATTTAACCTTTTCTTAGATCAAATAAAGTGAAGATTTTTTTTTTTCTTTCTTGTGTGTGACAATTAAGGGAGATTCTAGTTTTTTACTTAAAAGTTTTTTGGACCAAATTTTACTTACAAATTTTAGATAGAAAAAGGTTGAATTATTAACGTGGGCCTTGATTTCTAGGATTTTAAGCTATTCAATTTGGGTTTAGATAATTTGGACTTAATTTCAAGTTGGTTTTTATCAAGGTAATATTTTTAAGGTTAAAATACTATTTTAATCCCTATATTTTGAAGTTTGTTCAATTTTAGTCCTTGTACTTTAATTATCTAATTTTAGTTCCTATACTTTCAATAAATCTTAAATTTAGTCTCAATGCTAGTTTAATGTTGATTTCTATTTATTTATTTTCTGTTATCTATAGCCTTTTTGCTATAAATCTTGAAACATATTCACATATTTTATTTTCTTACATGAAAATTATTATTATTATGGAAAAATTACCTTTTTAGTTCTCAAGTTTTGAACAATATGTGTGTTTGGTCTCTAAGTTTTAAAAATGTACCTTTTTAGTGCCCAAGTTTATAAAAATAGGTTTATTTGGTCCCTGAGTTTTTAAAATATACCTTTTTAGTCTCTGAATTTTTATAAATAGATTTAAAAAGTCCTTAAAGTATTTTTTCTTTGTTTTTTAAAATTAATTATATGATATTTAAATTAGAAAAAAAATAGTTTTAGAGAGGAGATGGTTTTTAAGAGTTACTCTTCTAATTTAAAATGTCATATAGTTATTTTATAATAATAATAAAAAAAATCATTTGAGGGACCTTTTAAACCTATTTTTAAAAATTCAGGGACTAAAAAGGTACACTTTGAAAACTTAGGGACCAAATGGACATATTCTTATAAACTTGGGGACTAAAAAGGTACATTTTTAAAACTCAGGAACCAAACACACATATTGTTCAAAACATGGAGACTAAAAAGGTAATTTTTTCTATTATTATTTAATCAATTTTGGTAAAAATCAACTTTGATGGACTAAATTTAAGTTTTATTGAAAATACAAGGACTAAAATTAAACAAGTGGAAGTATATAAACTAAAATTGAACAAATTTCAAAGTATGAGAACCAAAATGATATTTTAACCTATTTTTAATAAGGTTGTTCTATACCATAAATTATCCATTTGCCTATTTTACCATCCAAATGTCCACCATTTTCCTCACATTTTTTACTAAACTCTAATGTAATTGGTCAAATTAAAAAAAATACTAATGAACTTTTTTTTACAATATCGTGAGTGAGACATCAAACCTCAAACATTAAGGTCGATATTACAAGCTTTGTGCTAGTTAAACTAAGCTCATTTCGACAAATACTAATTAACTAATCACTTAAATAGAAAACATGTCACTTATTCAATATGGTAAAAATTTGTAATCGTAAAAAATAATTTGTGAGGTTGGAATAGACGACGATAAAAACGAAAGTAAAACTAAACTCAAACTATACGAACAGATTGGGAACTTATGAAGAAAAGAAAAACTACTTACAAATAGTAAATCTCTTGGGCATCATGAAAAATTTTCACTCGTGTGCTTTATATATCAAATCAGTGTCAAACAATTTAAAGAAAGCCTGATTTTCCAGCATAATGATCTTGCAACCATTTTGCTTGCACTTGCAACCCAGCATCCATCAAAGCATTCAATGCTGACCTATACAGCCTCCCATCCAACCGTGTTCCTTCTAAGTTCATGTCCCTAAGAAGCTTCACCAGCTCATCAACCCGACTCGTCTTCGAGAACACGCCAACCATGATGCCCGCCATCGCCTTATCGATGGCACCCCCGTTCATCCGAAACTCACGGTAATATTGCTCGCACGTCTCAAATTCTGATGCCTTGACATAAGCACTTATGATACTTGTATAGCTAACCTTATCAGGTGCTATCTTTTTCCGCTTCATTTCTTTCCATAGCTTCTCAACTTGCTTCAAATTCTTAGCCTTCCCATGCATCTCCATCAAGATATTGTAAACCAAAATTGGTTGACACCCTCTTTCTTTCATCTTTGCTAACAGTCTCATTGCATCCTTCAATCTCCCTGTCTTTCCATACATTGATATCAAGCTAGAGTAAGCAACTACACATTTGTCAAACCCCTTCTCCTCCATTTCTCTAAACATGTCCTCTGCTTTCGAGTAGAGCCCGACACGGCAGTAGGCGTTGATCGCTGAGGCGTATGTCACTTGTCCCGGCTCGCATCCATCTTCGATCAGCTTCTCGTAAACCTTAACTGCAGCATTATAGCCCCTTCTCGTGCGTAACGTGACAATTGCACAGAAAATACAGTCAGACACTCCAATTTGAAAGTCCTTCATCACTTCAACAATCTCAAGTGCCTTCTCTAATGACCCTTGTTGAATATACATCAATATGAGCTTTAGAAACATTGCAGGGTCTCTCAACAACTTCTTGGCTTTTGCCTCATTGTAAAGATCTTCAGCTAATTTAACTTCCTGGATGCTTGCAAAAGTACATATCAAAGCAGAGTAAATGGTGTAGTCTTCTGCAATCCCTTTCTTCTTCATATCTCTAAAGAATTCAAGCGACTCGAAAACTCGCCCCGATTTCGCTAAGGACTCGCAAAGTATCCCGTAAATTTTGGTCGAAAAAGGCGTAAAATCCGAAATCCTACTCTCAACTTCATCAAACAGCTCCATAACTCTCTCAGAATCCCCAAGTTTAAGATAGGCTTCCATTACCCTGCAATAACATCCAGAATCTGCTTCAATTCTCGCAGATTTCAACCGCTGGAAAACCAGGATAGTGCTTTTGTACATGTGAAGCTTATTGTAGCCTCTCATGGCAGCTTCAAAAGCAGCCGTGGCAACATCACTATCCCTTTCAAAAACCTCAAGCAGAGCCTTAACAACTTTAAATTTTCTACCTCTAACACAACTACTAACCAACCTAGAACAAGTATCTCTATCAGGGCAAACACCATAATCCAGAAAATCCCTAGAAACTAACAAAATCAAATCCCACTTCTTCAATCGAACTAAGTACCTGATCAGATGCCGCAATGTCGATCTCTCAGGTCGAAACCCTGCCCTCTCCTTCGCTTTCACATAGTACTCATAGATCAAATCCCCACTCCCGGGGTTTTGGGACAACCCACATAAGAAATCGTTCAAATCTTCAACGTGGACACGAGGAAGTGAAAATCTTGTAGATTAGAGTTCAAATGGACGTCGGGTATGGCGATGGAGGATTGTTCTAAGATTGGGGAAGGGCAACCGGAGGAATTGAGATGAAGGGATCGAAGATTTGAAGTGGGAAGAGAGAAAAGGAGAGCGAGATTAGAGGTGGGGATGAAATTGATGAGATGGGATTTTCTGAAAGAGGTTGATGAGGGCAGTGACCAGTCGGGAGAGCCAGTGACGGCCATGGGAGATAAGGTCCGAAGGACAGGGGAAGAAGATTACAGCGCCATTGCCACATAATATGTAGCTTATCGGTAAAGAAATTGGCTTCAGCATCTTGTAAGCCACTGAATTTGTGCCATGTAAGCATTGTGTTCCCTCCATGAAAACCGCCAAGCTTCTGTGTGGTATATAATATAATCATTAATAATAATGAATCCTTTCTCCAAATTTACCACCTATATTTTATGTTTTAAATATTCGTCTGGTGCTTCATCTTTGTTCTTTAGTTCCTTTTGCTTGCTTCCTCACAATTTTGGGCTATATATAAATTAAAACCTTTCAACTAATAATTATATTCATTTAAACTTTGAGTTATCATAAGGGTATTATTTACACATTATTCATACAAGATTTCGACAAAAAAAAAAATTTAATTCATACAAATAAACTTAATTTTACTAATCGCTGACTTGTTGATCAATTTAGATTGGCACTTGTTGATCGGATTGAATGACTTTTGAGCTTTTTCTTGAGTTTAGGGAGATTGAATGACAATGACTCAACGTATCTCTAGTTTTGGGAGACTTTATATAATCTTGGGCTTGGTTGACTTTGAGCAATCTAATTTTTTTAAATAGACTTAGTTCGGGCTAACTTAGCTTCAAACTCAATCGCTACATGACATAATTTGATTGGACGAGCTGACATTGTACGATAGATCAATGCTTAGACAAGTGGCGTCATTTAATTTGTCAACTTGCATGCCTTTTAATTTATTTTGAGGACATATGTAAATTTGTTATTGGTCTCATATTTATCAATCAATCATTTAAATTAATGACGTGACAATTTGTAATTGGCCTGAATTTCTAGTCAACACACACTTCTCTAGATTTCGTTCGACCAATATCATGTGAAATTTATAATTTGAGCCAATTAAAGTCCTAAATTTTTATAAGCCAATTAATTTAGACCCTTCATTGAGATTAGCTTTGAAACTCATCCCTACATTAATTCTCAAATGTGTGTAATTTCTTCAATGTCGGTTTCACAAAATGGATTATTAGAGTAAATACATGGACGATTTTCAAATGAAATTTTATCTAAGAGTCTAAATTTAAATTGATTTATTTGTGAAATTACGAGTTTCACACAATGTTTTTCCAAACAAAATGTAATAGATGGTGTAAATTGATACACTTACAAAAGTTTAGGGTTTAAATTGATACAACCCCTAAAGCTTATGGGTATAAATTAATACGTTCCCTATAATTTTTAAGAAAAATTTTGAACTATTAAACAAATCATAGAAGCAATAATAAATTTTTAAAAATTAAGACCGCGTTTGATAATTATTTCAATCTTAATGTTTTTTTAAATTTTAATTTATGCTTTTTTTTCCGAATTTTCCCACCAAGATTTTCACATTTCTTAAATAAACATTTTAATTCTCAACCAAAATCTAACAACAAAATCGAACTTTTTTAAAATAAAAAAATACAAGAGACTTTGCAAGAAATGAAAGATTTTCTATCATCATCAACAAGTTGAGATATCTAGTGAGGAAAATCCAATAGCCAGTAGGTAGAACAAGCCTCAGTCATCATCCAACGAGCTAACTCATGTATGACGGTACTAAAGAAGCTCCATAAATCCTCCCTCATTGTATAAAAAAAGAAATATGAATTGTTAAATCTAAATTTCAGAATTTAATAAACAAATCACATAAGTTCTTATAAAAGGTTGTAAATGGTCAAATTGACGATGGTAATATTCATAAGAAAAAGAAAAAAAACAAAACAAAACAATTGGGAATTATAAGTTCAGTAATAATCCACCTTTTTTTTAGAAAAAAAAATACAAATTTAAGGTAGTTTTCTAAATATTTATAAAAATGAGGTGAGAAAGCAAACTATTGACAAATTTAAGGTAAAAATGGTTAAAGTTGAAACTTTTTCAATTTTTGTAATTAATTTTTTTATGCTTTTATTGAAGAAAAGAATTTGATTGCATTTTTTTATACTTCATTTTTTTATAAATATAGTAAAACTAAAAAAAAGGTTAAAGTTTAAACTTTTTCAAAAAAAAATTTGTAATTTTTTTTTTTTTTTTTTTTTGTATATTTTAATTTAAGAAATGAGTTTGATTACATTTTTTTTATAACTATACTAAAACAAAAAAAATTATCAAAGTCAAAACTTTTTCACTTTTTTTTTTTAAATTACGTCCTTTTATACTTTAATTTAAGAAAATAATTTGATTATATTTTTTTTTAACTATATTAAAGCTAAAAAATGGTCAAAGTTGAAACTTTTTCAATTTTTATTTGTTTTTGTAATTACATTTTTTTAATACTTTAATTTCAAAAAAGAATTTGATTACATTTTTTTTTATAACTATACTAGAGCTACAGGAAAAGGGCAAAATTTAAAAAAATTCAATATTTGTTTAATTACATTTTGTATTAAGAATTTGATTACATTATTTATAATCATATTAAAAAAAAAAAAAAAAACATTATGTGTTCATTGTAGCTAATTGTGAGTTCACCATAGCTAAAGATAATTTTCAAATAGTGTTCAATGTAACTAAAGAAGGTTCAAATAAACTTCACTGTAGCTAATTGTGAATTAAAATAATAGGCAAAATTCACTTTTAGTCCTGAGGTTTGAAGTTGAAGTCTATTTGGTTCATGAAGTTTCAAAACTAACATTTTAGTCTTCCAAGATTTGAGAAATAGTTTTAAATAGTCCATAAAGCTACTCAGACTATTAATTCACTAACAGTAAAATGATGTTGCCGTTAAACAATGACTCAACCTTCTGATTAGTTTAATATAATTTTCTTAACCACCTGGACTTCCTCTTATTTTCCTCCATCTCCATCATCTTCTTCAAAATAAAATATTTTATATTAAATAAAAAAATATAAGAAAACACAGTAAAGTTTTCAATTTTAGAAATACCCAGCAGTTCATCATGATCTAAAAATCAAACAAAGTAATTAAATTTTGCTGGGTTTTGTTTGTTTTTTTTTTTTTTTTTTTTTCTTTTCCACTTAACAGTGAAAATTTCTGTAATATTGTATGGTCACACATTCAAATAAAACAATGCATACATTCTAAAGAATCAGATCCTTTTACAATCACACATCTCATTAAACAGATCGAAAGGAGGATTCATCTGACTACTGTCACAGCAATGGTCATACTTCTTCACTAGGCAGCAACAACGGTTGGAGGAAGGCGGCCACGTCATTTAAAAAATAATATTAATTTAATAAAATTTGCCAAATTTAAAGGTTGACTCATCATTTACAGGCCACATTGTTTTCATGTTACTCAACTAATGGTCTAAGTAGCCTCAAGGACCATTTAGAACTATTTCTCAAACTTTGAGGACTAAAGTGTTAATTTTGAAACTTACCAAATAGACATCGACTTCAAAATCTTAGGACCAAAAATGCATTTTGCCCTAAAATAATTATTATCTTCAACTATAACAATAGGAGACCCAAACTCCACCCAACTGGGACCCCAAGTACATTTTAAAATCTAAGTGTTATTGTTAAGTATATCAACTCAGTCAAGTGCATCATTATCAAGTTTATCAATAGTATATCAATCAAGTATATCAACAGTATATCAGTTAAGTGTATCAAGTTTATCAGTAGCATAAACGAGTGAATGATTGACAAATTTATCAATAGTTTATCAGTCAAGTACATCATTTTCAAGCATATCAAGTATATCAGTCAAATGTATCGAGTTTATTAGCAGTATAAATGAGTGCATGATTGACAAGTGTATCAAATATATCAGTCAAGCGCATCATAATCAAGTATATCAAGAATATCAGTCAAGTGTATCAAGTGTATATTAGTAGTGTATCGAGTGTATCGAGTGTATCAAGGGCATTTGCAACATTTTACATCTTTTATATATGGGATGGACTGCGTTTTTACCATTTTTACAAACAACAGACATATGGGTTATGCCTAATTATTGTATTTTGTTTTGCTCTTTTTGCAAGTGTCCTCATACTTTTTACTATGTAGGCACCTCGTTATAAAAATAAAAAGAATGAAATAAAGGTAAAAAAATATTGTATTTTAAAAGAATGTCAGTTTGATAACCAAAACAATTTTAGGTCAAAAGTAGCAAAAATCTCATTTTCCAATAAGGGAATATTAAAAACTCTTGCGTTCTGCCAGAATTAAAAGCTTAAAAGAACATTCTAAGGCTGACTTGCAAATAACTTGTTTAATCCTCATGTTCTTGAGTCATGGTAAAAAATAGCACATTTTACTAATATCACTCTTTTTGGTCATTTGTTTTAATGACTCATCTCAGTACATTTCGATTAGGATTAATATTACGACCAAAATAAAAACTTTAACTTTTTTTAATAGCACATTCAAATCACCAACTTCTTGGGCCTTTTTGGTAGCATCTCAACCAGGACAATGACCGAAATTGAATAAAAATAGACAGAAAAAAAAGAAGTGAAAGTTTTGGTCAATTGTTCTTGCATTCCGTATGACCAATTTTCATCCGGGAAGGATGACGACTATTCATTTTTTTTTTTTTTGCCTCCCATTTGGTTTCCAGTCATTCACACTAGATTTTTTTATTTTAATTTTTTTAAAAAAAATCTTCTCACATTTACCTTTTAGTCAAAAAAAAAATCTTAAAAGTTCCTAAAATCTCTATAAAAAAAAAACTTACACAGATCACATAGACAATCAAAACAATAAAATCCAAAAAACTTCTATTCTATAAGTCTTATCTTGATCCTCATCCTGGTCTTTGTCCTTATCCTAGTTGGGATTTTCACCAAGCATAAAATTGATAGTTCAAATGGGTCACTTTTAAAAGTTTTGTTTTGGTCCTTGTATCGATCCTGTCGAGATATCTTCAAGGCATGCTATTAAAACAATAGGCTAAAAAAGGTGCTATTTGTAAAAAAAATAAAAAAAATAAATAATAATAATAATAATAATAATAATTGTGCTGTTTTTGACAATTACCCAATATTCTCCTTTTTTTTCTTCCAACTGAACGTTTAGTTCTACCATACCATAAGGTTTGCAAGGAAGTCAAGGTCCAAGATTTAAAAAAAGAATATGAAGTTTTTCCTCAATCAGAAATGAAGAAATGGTATATCAATTTAATGGAACAAAACAGGAAAAATGTGACAAAAAGTTAAGTTGGGGATTGCCGAATCTCCTTCAATAGACATTAATAAATAAAAACAAAAACTAATAACTTTAAAGAGAGGTTGAGGATGTCAAAGAGAACATAGTTCAAATAATATACGAGTATTCAGTGATCACAAAATTTGTGGTTCGAATCCTTCTACATCTAATTGAAATTTTCCTCGATGGGTATCCAATACCCGCTCCCTGTCGTCACATGGATCTAAATGGAAGAATTTAAATCAAATCTAATTCTTTAAACAAGTATACTCTGCTGAGTCTTCTCATAACCCTTCCTTCTTTGATTAATATACCATTCATGACAATTGTTGTATATTAATTCATAAGAAGCCATAAGTTAGGTTGGCTTGCAAATCAATCTAGGTTAGTATTTGATCCAACCAACTTAGAATTGAACCAATGAATATTTAATTAAGGCTTTTCTGGTTGAATATTCCATTAACATTCCCTAAACCTTAATGTGATTAGAACAAATTGAATTTACATGCTTTTCATCTCATTTGAATTGGCTTAATTAGTTAGTTAGGACAATTTAATTGACTTTTCCAATTAAGTTAGTTTTTATTGGAACGAATCAATTGGCTTCTCCAATTGAGTTGGTTAGGGTAAGCAATCGTTTAATTCGAGAAATTGATGAACAAATACTTGAATATATAGGAAATCCTGTTTAACCCAAGCTAGATCTTTTTAATATTAAATTTCAACCTCTTTTATTGTCTACTTTTATTTATTTGCAAACAAACAACTTCAAACCCCCCCTCGATTACCTCGGGTCGTAAACCATTTAGTTGAGAAAATTTGTGTGCTCTCTGTGTTCGACTCAACCTTGCCACTACTACGGTATTGGTGAGTGCGGTTAAATTATTTGGTCCAAAATTGGGCGACGAATTTTGCTCGATCATACACAAAATTCACCGATTATCAGATATTGAAGAGGATGGAGAAGAAGACCAATGTCTTGTGGTTCAAGAAATTTCTTAAAGTTCAAGCAATTTAGAGGAGCGACAAAGTGGCAAAGAGAGCGTTTTAAATTGAAGTTGGGTCTAAAATTGTGTTAGATAATTTAGATAAAGAAAATTAATAAGAGTTGAATTCAACATTCAATTTTTAAAGGAAAAAACAAACCTTTTATTATGTGGGCGCGGTTATAAAAATAAAAAGAATGAAATGAAGGTATATATATATATTTTGAAAGAAAGGTCAATTTGATAACAAAAAAAAAAAAAACTTTTTAGGTCAAAAATAGCGATAGATAATATTAAAGACTCCTACTTTTCTACAAGAATTAAAAGCTTAAAAGAACATTCTAAGGTTGACTTGCAAATAACTTGTTTAGTACTCGTATTCTTGAGTAATGGTCGGAAATAAAACATTTTACAAATAGCACTCTTTTTGGCCATTTGTTTTAATGACTCATCTCAATGCATCTCGACTAGGATTAATACCACGACCAAAATAAAAACTTTAACTTTTTTTAATAGCACATTCAAATCACCAACTTTTGGGCTTTTTTGGTGGCATCTTACCCCGGACAAAGACCGAAATTGAATAAAAATGGAGAGAAAAAAAGAAGCTAAAGTTTTGGTCAATTGTTCTTGCATTTTGTATGGTCAATTTTCCTACTTAGGGAAGGATGACAACTATTCTCTTTTTTTTTTTTTTTGTCCCCAATTTGGTTTCTAGTCGTTCACACTGGATTTTTTTATTTTAAATTTTGAAAAAGAAAATTCTCACATTTACCTTTTGGCCAAAAAAAAATCTTAAAAACACTTAAAATCTCTAAAAATAAAAACTTACACAAATCTCACATAGAAAATTAAAACAATAAAATCCAAAAAAAACTTCTATTCTATAAGTCTTATATCTTGATCTTCATTCTAGTCCTTGTCCTTATCCTTATTCTGGTTGAAATTTTCACCAAGCATAAAATTGATAGTTCAAATGAGTCACTTTTAAAAGTTTTATTTTAGTCCCATTATCGATTCCGTCGAAATAGTTCCAAGACATGCTATTAAAATAATAGGCTAAAAAAGGTGTTATTTGTAAAAAATAAAAACTTTTTGTGTTAGTTTTTTTGACAATTACCCTATATTCTCCCCTTTTTTTTTCTTCCAACTAGATGTTTAGTTATAGTATTTAAAAAAAGAATATAAAGTTTTTCCTCAATCAAAAAGGTAGAAATGGTATATCAATGTAATAGAACAAAACAGGAAAAACAATAGATATTAATAAATAAAAACAAAAATTAACCACTTCAAAGAGAGTTTGAAGATGTCAAAGAGAAACACAACTCAATAACATACGAATGTTAAGTGATCACGAGATTTTTAGTTTGAATCCTCCTACATCCAACGAAATTTTTTTCCAAAAGAAACCCAATTCCCGTTTCCTATTGGTCACATGGATCTCAATGGAAGAAACTAAATCAAATCTAAGCCTTTGAACAAGTATACTCTTCAGAGTCTTCTCACAACCCTTCTTTCTTTGCAACTACCATTCTCTCAAGATATGTATTATATTTATTTCAATCTCAAGTGTTTGTTCATAGTAATTAAAATAAATTCATCTAATATTTTATTTATTACAGGCAAAAAATACTATATTTTAAGGATTGTTTTCAAATATAACCCTTTCGGACCAGAGCCTAAATCTGGTCCCTTAGACCACTCACCCAAATTGTCAAGTTTTGAAACAAAATTATTTAAGTTTGTTCAAGACTTTTACAAAACATATTAATATTATTATATTTTTACTTTCAGCACAATTTTTTCCCAAAAAAAAAAAAATCATTATATAACTTAATGGCATATTTGATAAAATTTTATTTATCCATCTATTCTATATTCTACACTAATTAAAAGTAGTATAGGAGAAGAAACTTTTAATTTCTCTTTTTCACATGATTTTGTAGTTTTTTTTTCTACTCTCAAAATTGTTGTAAATACACACGGATTCACCTAATGAACTTCATTTATTAAAGAAAATAAAGAAAATGAAAAGAAAAAAAAAAAGACCATTACTCTTTAGGTTCAGGAAATTGTTCAAAGTTCAAGCAATTTAGAAAGGTTGTTAAAGTGGCAGAGAAGAGAGTGTTATAAACTGAAGTTGGTTACAAAATTGTGCAACGTAAGTTAGGCACGCAAGCTTAGGAAGCCTGGGAATGAGGCTAAGAAACTTAAGCTTGAGAATGTTAAGCCTGGGATTAGGCTGAGAGGTTTGGGTACCCTGGGTTTAAGAAAACTGTGTTTGGAGTGCAAGTTTTGGAAGTCTGGGTTTAAGAAGTCTGGGTTTGGAGTGCAGGCTTAGCAAGCCTGGGAATAAGGTATAGTTTTATAAATCTTGAGTTTGTGAAATATTTTCTTGTATTTAATTAGTGGTTAGATTTTATATTAGTTTAAATTTGTCATCTTAATTATTTTAATAGAACATAACAAGAAAAAGGTGACAAAAAGTTAAGTTGGGGATTACCAAAGCTCCTCCAATAGACGTTAATAAATAAAAACAAAAACTAACGACTTTAAAGAGAGTTGAGGATGTCAAAGAGAACATAGTTTAAATAATATACGAGTATTTAGTGATCACAAAATTTGTGATTCGAATCCTTCTACATCCAATTGAAATTTTCTCCGACGGGTACCCAATACCCGTTCCCTGTCATCACATGAATCTAAATGGAAGAAACTAAATCAAATCTAAATCTTTGAACAAGTATACTCTTCTGAGTCTTCTCACAACCCTTCCTTCTTTGCAACTGCCATTTAATATTAGGCACAAAACACTATGTGGATCTCTAACAAAATTAGGCACAAAACACTATGTGGATCTCTAACAAATAAGGATGATTAAGTTGGATCTTCTCTTATTCATTTACCTTTTCTCAATGAAACCATATTTTTTAGGAAGGTTGGCCCTTCTCTGAAGATATGTATTATATTAATTTATTTTAATCTCAAGTGTTTATTTGCTGAAAAAAATGTTGAAGATATGTATTATATTAATTTATTTTAATCTCAAGTGTTTATTTGCTGAAAAAAATGTTAAATGTTTATTATATACATTCAATTTTATTAGGATGTCTTCTAATTTTTAAAAGTTCATAGTAATTAAAAGAAATTCATATAAAATTCTATTTACTACAGGAAAAAAAAACTATATTATAAGGATTGTTTTCAAATATAGCAAAAGGAGACAATTTATTTACCACTGGACTAATATCTTAAAAAAAACTAACAACTGTGGGATTTGAACCCACGCCCTTTCAAACCAGAACCTAAATCTGGCGCCTTAGACCACTCGGCCAAATTGTCAAGTTTTGAAATAAAATTGTTTTTTATTTAAGACTTTTACAAAACATATTAATATTATTATATTTTTACTTTCAACACGATTTTTTTCCCCCCAAAAAAAAAATTAATGATATAACTTAATGGCATATTTGATGAAAATTTATTTATCCATCTATTCTATACTAATTAAAAGTAGTTTAAGAGGAGAAACTTTTAATTTCCCTTTTTTTTTTTTGCATGATTTTGTAGTTCTTTTTTCTACTCTCAAAATTGTTGTAAATACACATGAATTTACCTACTGAAACTCACATATTAAAGAAAATAAAGAAAATGGAAGAAAAAAAGACCATTACTCTTTAGGTTTAGAAAATTGCTCAAAGTTCAAGCAATTTAGAAGGATTGTCAAAGTGGCATAGAAGAGAGTGTTATAAAGTGTTATAAACTAAAGTTGGTTACGAAATTGTATAAGTTAGGTATAGAAAATTTATGAGTTAAATTCAACATTCAATTCCTAAAAAACAAAAGAATGAAATAAAGGTAAAAAAGATTATATTTTAAAAGAATCTTTCCTTTAAAAGGGAATATTAAAAACTCCAGCTTTCTACGACAATTAAAAGCTTAAAAGGACTAAGGTTGACTTGCAAATAACTTGTTTAATCCTTATATTCTCCCTTTTTTTTTCCTTTCAATTGAACTTTTCAGTTATACTATACCATAATATTTGCAAACAAAGTCAAGGTCTAAGATTGAGTTTTCTATCAATCAAGATAGGAGGAAATTGTATGTCAATATAATAGAACAAAGCAGAAAAAAAAGTGACAAAATGTTGGTGATACTAAAAGGTTAATAAAGCATAAAATTGATGTTTTTTTGTTGTGGAGGTAGAGCCACGAACTCTTTGAACTAAACAAGGAGTGGAGCTCACAACTCCACTCCCCGAACTCCAACTCCTTGAGCCAAACACCCCTAAGCTCATTTAAAAATTTGTATATATGATTCTAGGTATTGTTCACTTAGAGATAATGAGCTTTCCACCGTATCATTGATAACAAAGGATGACTTTCGTCTTTCATTTGTCTTACTGAAAATTGATTCATAGATTGAATTGTTTGAACAACTTTTCTCTAATCATCCATTGGACCAATCAGTAGTGGAACTGATTTTTTTTAAAAAACTAAAATAACCACGTTCATTGAGAAAAAAAAAAATGAATACAATGGCGTAATGGCGTAAAACTAAGCCCATAAAAGACCAAAGGAGCCCCACTAAAGAAAATGGGACCTATCAAACAAGATAGTGCTTATAGAATAATTACAAAAAAAAAAAAAAAAAAAAAAAAAAAAAAAAAAAATCTTCGAAGGCGAAGCCCAAGGCAGTGGAACTGATTGTTTGTTCCTCACCAAAGTTGAAAAGAAAATGAATCCCTACACAAACCTATATAGAACGCATCCAGAATTGTCCAAACCTTTGGATGAACAATTTAAGATCAAAAGAAACTAAATCAGAGTTTTTGGTTACATATTAGTGCAATAAGCATTAACTTCAACTTTCATTTCCTAATTCTCACATATTCTCAGTTGTCACAAATCAGAAACTAAATCAGATCTAAACATTTGAACAAGTATACTCTGTAGAACTCTACAAATAATGATATGATTAAGTTGGATGTTCTTTTATTATTATTTTTTTTTTTTTTGATATCTGTGAGTGTCCGGGCCAGCTTACGCGCACCTCGACTAATCTCACGGGACAACCCGCCTGACCTTACAACATTTGGGTGTCAAGGAAACTCATAGAAAATTAATTCCTAGGTAGGTGGCCACCATAGATTGAACTCATAACCTTTGTCTCTTTTTTACTACTAGGCCAACCCATGATGATTTTTATTCATTTTCCAAATGAAACCATAATATTTTCTAGGAAGCTTGACCCTTCTCTGAAGACAAGTATTATTCTTTCTTTTCATGATGAAGGAAAGAATCGTTTCATTCTATACATCCTAAAGAAGTATAAGAACAATAGTAGCAAAACAGACGTATTATGGGTATTATTAATTGATTTGAAGTACATGGTTCAAATTACAACATAATGAAACTGCTAAGCGCCTTTCTGCATTTACTCTAAGTTTCCAACTAATTTGAGAAGTCTAATATCATCAAAACAAATGCATATTAGCAAAATTTATGCTTTAAGATTTCATCCCGCAAATGAACTACATGCAGATGGCAGATCAAACTAAGATTAAGAAGACAACAAAAATCAGCAAAACTTTAAATTTGCTTACTCATCTTCTAGTTTCCAAAGAGCCCTCTTATCTGATGATTGTGAAGAGGAAGAGGAGGCACACTCAACCAAAACTTTAGTTTTCATCTGATCCAAAGATTTTCATCCTTGACAATGGAGTTCGTAGATACCCATCAACCTCGAATTTCTTTGGTGAGAGCTCCCTGTACTTGGCGAATTGCTGTTTGGCCTCCACATTCTTATCAAGCAAGCTGTAGATCATTCCCTGACAGAAGTAAGGCCTAAAGTCATTAGGATCCTCCTTCGCCAATTCTTTGTAACTCTTCAAGGCTTCCTCTACATTCTTCTGCAAGAACTGTATTTGAGCCATTATCAACCTCACATCTCTGGCTTCCTTCGCTTTGTTTTCATTCTCGGCAATTCTTAAAGCCTCTTCTAATCGCCGAAGCACAGCCTCTCCTTCCCCACAACGATCCATTAACAATGCGTTTTCAAACAATGCTTCGAAAGACAATGGATTCACAGCCAAAATCTCTTCAAAAACGTCTCGTGCATTTTCCGTTTTGCCCATTTCCCCAAGCAATCTAGCCATCAGAAATTTCCACTCGGTCACCGACGGCTGAGCAGATACCAATTGCTTCAAAATTTTCAGTGCTTCTTCATCCTCACCATTTTCAAGCTTTTGCTGCAGGAGCGATTTGAGCGCCTCGAAAGCTTCAGAATTCGATTCGAGAAAGTCATTCAACGGCGAGGATTGCTTCCCGTCCTGCTCCGAATCCTCAACAATCCGTTGATCTTCCTCAGCTACCGCCGCTGGAGATTCAGCTCTCGCAGGCAAATGCGAGAATTTCCCAACCATGGTGGCTGCAGCACCGATGAGAATCGCAGCTCTGGCGTAGTTGCGGAGGCATTGAACAACAGGGTGGTTGCTGTGAACGGGAACAGAGGAAGCCCTAACCCTAAAAGGATGAACAGAAACAGAATTGCGAGAAAGGGGAGCAGCAAAACGAAGATTCTTCGGGAGTGAGACTGATTTAGATTTAGATGCATTGAAATTGAAGATGGATGAAAGAGATGAAGAAGAAGGTGAAGACATGGAAGCAAATGTGGGGCTCATGGCTATGGCGACGAAGGAAGAAAGAGAGAAATGGGTTTATGGGCGGTCGGAGGCTTTTGGTAGTTGAGTTTGGCAGAAAGAACAAGTGAAGAGTACAGTTTTGCAAGTTATCGAAACCTACCTCCGGCACCGTCGCCGTTGGAATTCCGACTATCGGAACTATGTCGTTTTGTTATCTGCAAGGGCTAGATCCACATCCCACTTGGTCTAATAAAAAAGCGTGCAATAAATTATCTCTATACAATTACCTTTTATTTATTATTTAGGAAAAATTATCTTTTTAGTCTCCAAGTTTCCAACAATATGTACGTTTGGTCCTTAAGTTTTAAAAATGTACCTTTTTGGTTCTCAAGTTTATAAGAATAGATCTACTTGGTTCCTATGTTTTCAAAATGTATCTTTTTAGTCCCTAAGTTTTTAAAAATATGTTTAAGAGGTCCCTCAAATAATTTTTTATTATTATTTTAAATAATTATTTAACATTTTAATTTAGAAGAATAATTTTTAAAAGTCATCCTTCTCTAAAACTATTTTTTCTAATTTTAAATATCATATAATTATTTTTGAAAAATCAAAGACAAAAAATACTTAAACCACCTTTTAAACCTATTTTTAAAAACTCAATGACTAAAAAAGTATAATTTGAAAATTTAGGGATCAAATGAACCTATTCTTATAAACTTGAGGACTAGAAAGGTATATTTTTAAAACTCAGGGACCAAACGCACATATTATTCAAAACTTAGGGACTAAAAATGTAATTTTTCCTATTATTTATTACAATTTGTGAGACGAGGAAATTGAATTCCTAACCTCGAAATAGATATTACAAACATAATTAAAATGTGCTTATTTTTTAATCTCGATTTATTACTTTTATTTTTATTATTATTTTTTAATACTTCTCTAAACTTTCATTTTTGTGTTAAATAGGTTTTTAAACTTGATAAAATACATTTTTAATTGGAAAATTACTATAAACAGAAAAAATATCAAACTATTTACAAATATAGAAAAATTTCATTCTATCAGTGATAGACCGCGATAGAATTCTATCGCTTTCTATCGCTCAAGCAAATAAATTCTATCGTCTGAGCGATAGAAAGCGATAGAATTCTATCGCGATCTATCAGTGATAGACTATAAAATTTTTCTATATTTGTAAATAGTTTGACTTATTTTTCTATATTTGAAAAGAGCCCTTAAATTTATTAATAGACATTTATGTCAAAGACTGAACGTGAGTATTTAACAAAAAAAAAAAAAAAAAGTTGAAGTTAACCATTTGGTTTTTTGTTTTTAATTTTGATTAAGTTTATTTTCTTCCAATTTCTTACCTTGTTTTACATCTTTATTAAGTAAAAGAGTTAAATTATTAGCCAAATTCTAAAAAATAAAAACAAAATTTTAAAAACTATTTTCTTAGTTTTCAAAATCTAACTTGATTTTTTAAAATATTAGTAAAAAATAGATAACAAAGCAATAAATTTAGGAGGTTTTTTCATAAATAATAAAATAATAAAACTATTTACAAATATAGCAAAATGACAAAAAGTTCATTCATCCTAATGTGTTATTTTTGCTATATTTGTAAATAGTTTCATTATTTTATCATTTAAAACAATTTCTCTAAATTAAAAAATTAAATGATTACTAAACGAGTAGTGAAGTTTAAGACTTTTTAAAAGTTATAGACCAAATAAATATAAACAAGTTGAAGCAACTTCTAATCTTTTTTTATAATAACAATTTAGTATTATAATACCCCTGTAAATTAGCCTTGATTAAGGGGGATTATACAGGTTAGAGGTTCTATAAAGAGCAGTATGTGCTCAGTTTGAAAATGTTAAAAAATATACAGAAAAACCACTATACAATTCTTTCTTTCTCCTTGAGATCTAAATACCTACAAAAACTGCAGAAAACTTAATCTACACTAATTATGATCATTATACAAAACACATCAAATTCCTAACCTTCTAAACATAGCATTCTGAGCAGAACTTAGAGGTTTCTCTTAAATATGGAGCCTCCAAATTCATCACAGAACAATCAATCCAACAACACTCCACCAGCAAGAAAACAGTTAAAACATGAGGAGGAGACAACCTCATTCTCTCTTCTTCTAAGGGGAATGCAAGTCCGGCAAGACACGAAGGATCGAGCAGGTCCTTTACCGGTAAGACATCGAGCACGGTTTCGGTTTCTACTTCTTGACTTTCAACATAGAATGCCTGAATTGTTCCCATCAGCAATATAAGATTAGAGAAAAGAAAAACCAAAAGTAACACTTAAGTAATGTATTTATTTTGGTATGAATCTAGTTTCAACACAATTTCCTGTCATAACATGTCAGCAACTTAGAAGAAAGCACAATGATCCAAAATTTTCACTTGATCCCATGTTCAATATATTCAATTCATTGTAATCCATCAATATTAGGGGGGAACTTGTAATGCAGTGACACAAAATCCCAAGTCAAAAACATTCAACATTTTCAACAGTTTGAAAGGAAAACAAACTGTGCAAAATCACATACACTAAGTTGTTATGAAACAAAACATATCACAGCATACTCATCCTTTACTACTACTTTTTTCAAACAAATCAAGCCAACACAAGGAGAATCAAAGGTCAGGTGAGAGTTGAACAGATGAAAGGAAACCCAATTGACATTGGCTAAAATTATGGCTACCCACTTGATTAAAACATGTGATAAAACTCAAAACAGAGAGAATTAGTAGATCAAATACCTGTAGGAAAGAAGCTCTTTCACATCTTATTTTTCAGGTAAATCCTCAATCTCTGTTGCTATCAGTATAATAACAACATGGGGTTGTTCATCTTCAGTTTCTTCAAACAATGGATTTACAATTCCACTGTGAAGCAACAGAGGCTTGTTTGATGAAACTGAAACATTGGGTTCAACACTCTTGAAATGAGCTTTTAGAGAGAGTTCAGCCACTGCCTCAGACAATCCTTCCACTGATTTAACCATCGCATACAATATGGGAGCCACTGTGGCAGTGGCAACAGATTTGAAGAAGGATTCTTTTAGATCATCAATGGAGGATTTGGCAGCTTTTAGATGAAATTGGGATGAGGGTGATGGATCAGTCATTGTCTTCATTGCTGTGGCTAAGGCTTTTAGAGTCTTTCCTAATTCTGAACTTAAGTTCTTGCATAGAACTTCAGTTGTTCTTCCAAATTGCAATTGCTCTTTTGATTGGGATATGTATAAGTTATTTTCAGGAGAAAGATAGCCATTGAGAGCTTCAATCCCATAGGCACATTGTCTAGCAAAGGATCCAATTTTCAAGTACTGTTTCCATGGGTGATGAAAGCCAAACTTTCCATGTTTTGGTTCCCATCTTGCAAAGTTTTCCTGTTAGAAACAAGAACAGAAAAAGAAAACAAAGAGTGGTTTTAAAATTTAGAGACAAAGAAAGATTAAAAATCTTGTTTTTATTAGAGAGAAAACCCACCAAGGATTCTTCTGTGGTATTAGAATCAAGGACAACTTTGTATTCTTGAAGGAATGATTTGTCTTTTTCTATATCAGTAACATGTTCTTCTTCATCTTCAGAACAATGAAAATATTCTTCACCAAATCCTGTAAAATTTTAACCTTTATTACTTCACTAAATTCAAGAGAATCCCAAGTGAATAAATTACTTTTTTCTTTTGGGATTTTTTCTAACCTTCAAGGTAATTAGCTAACTTGTCTATATTGGAAGTAACAGAATCATGAAGAGTTTCACCAGCCCAAACAGGGCAAACAACAATGGAGATGATAATGCAGATAGCTCCACCAGCAAGAACAGCAAACAGTCTCCGATAAGCCAACGTAAAGAAGTTATTGATCCAATAACCCGAAACCGAAACTATAGTGAAAGTCACTATGAACATCAAAACTCCATAATCATATCTTGCTTTGATCACAGGCAAGAACCTTAAAAATGTGGCTAATACATCTGAAAATCCAAAACCAACAACTTTTTATTAAAACTCAATAAATTCAAACCTCTAACATTGAGTGCATATGAAATGTTTATTAAGGAAAAAAAGAAAAAAAAAGTTACCTATAAGAAAAACTAAAATGCCCAATACAAAGGGTTCTCCTTTGTGTCCAGAGAGTTTGGCCAAATAGTTAACTCCCACTGCTAAAGCACTAGCTAGAAATATTCCCAAACCTCTATTAAAACCTTTACAGAGGGTTGCACCTGCAAAAGAAAAAGAAAATAAAATAAAAAATGAAAAAGGGTTCAAAATTTGAAGAATATATAATTTTTCCAAGAGCAAAATTATACTAACCAACAGTGAATTCAAAGATAACCACAACTGTGATAACAGCAGAAATCCCAGAGACCCCAAAATCATCATAAAGAGGCCTCAAATAATAGAACAATGAGACCAAAGTTAAAGCCATTCCAACTTTAATGGAGTGAATGATTATTCTTGGATCATCTTGTCCAAGTTGCTTGATTTTCATGGCTTTCTTCTTCAACTTGGCTGCCAATGCCTGAATCGCCATACCCAAAACCCTAAATTTTCAAAAAGATCATAGAAATTTGAAGATTGAACGCAGAAGAAGAGAGATCAGTTGCACTAGTGTGGACTGAAGAAGTCACTGTCTTAAATATTTTTTGAAATAATTACAGCAACGGATACTTTCCTTAAACAAAGTCTTGTTGATAATTTCACATATATTCTATAAATGAAAATTATAGTTTAGTCTAAAAATTTCCATAAGGAAAAGTCTGATTAGTAAATTTCAGGTTAATTCTATAAATTAAATATTAATTAAAAACCAACATATACTACACTTTCCGTAAAATTTGGTTGAAGCCTTGTTTCCATTTTTGTCAAGTATATTAAATAGATTTAGAGTTGGTTTAGATTGATTTGAGAATTTTTTTTTCAAAAAACTCATTTTTATTTAATTTTTTTTTTTTGATAAAAATTGTTTAAAATACATTTCAAAATCTATTTTGAATGGTTTTCAAACACTCCAATTTTTTTCAAAATGACTAATTTTTTAAATTAAACACTAAAATACGTATTCCAAACCCACACTAAATAGATTTATTTAATTTGGCAATTATTTCAATGAATTTCAACCAAATGGAAAATTTATATTTATTCATTAAATTTTACATCTATATTTTTTTTTCTTTTTTTTCGTTTTGGCAACATCTATGTCTATTTAGTTTTCTAAACTTTTAAAATTGTATACAAATTTTTAAATTTTTTTAATTTCATGAGTCCACCCTAACAAAATAAAAAATTTAGGTTTCTTTTATTCGACATAAAGTTTAAATTTATATTTAATGAAAAATTAATTTTAAAAAATTTTAAATTTGACAAGAACATATTCGATACAAAATAGTTTATGAAATTCACATGGAACAAACAGCCACAAAGTTTAAAGTTTAAAAACTAAACTTATTTAAAAAAAAAAAAAAAAAAAAAAGTCAATTTCAAGTATACGTACTATTTCCTGTTAGTGAATGTAAAGATTAGCTTAGATTAATTCTGAAATATCTATATAATAGCTAAACTCCAAAACTAATCCCTAAACCAAAATACCATTATTGGACTAACTCTAAAATATATTACTATTTTAAAAATTTAGGGAAATTACCATAAACAGAAAAAATATCAAACTATTTACAAATATAGAAAAATTTCACTGCCTATCAGTGATAGACCGCGATAGAGTTCTATCGCTTTCTATCGCTAAAGCAAATAAATTCTATCGCCTAAGCGATAGAAAGCGATAGAATTCTATCGCGATCTATCAGTGATAGACTGTAAAATTTTCTATATTTGTAAATAGTTTGACTTATTTTTCTATATTTGAAAAGAGCCCTTAAATTTATTAATAGACATTTATGTCAAAGACTGAACGTGAGTATTTAACAAAAAAAAAAGTTGAAGTTAAAAGTGTAAATCTTGAAACTTAATGACCAAATTGAAATATAACTCCAATCTCAAGGGTAAAATTATAATATTTTGAAATCTAAGGATTAAATTGAAATTAAACTCAAAATTCAAGGAATAAAACTAGCCCCATAGTTAGAGACCAAATTTTTTTTTTCATTCAATTACAAGTGGCTGAGACAAGGGTTAGTTTAGTCATTTGGCTAGTTGAAATAGATCCACGGTGGACAGTAATGAAATTTTCAATTTGGAACAATTGCAAATATAGTAATAAGATTCAAAGTATTAGCATATATATAGCACCACTTTAAAATAATTGCAAATATAACAAAATCTGTAGGTGATAGACTTTTATGGTCTAGGTGATCCATCACTGATGTCTATAAAAGTCTATCAGTGATAAAAGTCTGTTATTAATAAACTTTGCTATATGTGCAATTTTTTAAAAATATTACTATATACTAAATTATTATTCTTAAAATTGCTACTTATTATAATTAGGACAGATTTGACAAAATTGAGCACAATTTGAGCCCATTTGTATAGTTACCAAAGAAAACAGGAACATTTGGTTGGGGGAGATTTTGAGACAAAATTTTTCGAAGAAGCGTCATATTGTTAAAATTATGGAATGAGACAAGATTTTGGGCAAGAATCTAAGGGTTTCCTTTTTTTTTTTTATTACCTTTTTTTCATATTTATTATTACTGTTTATTATTCAATGAAGGCTATATTAGTAAATTGCCTCTAATATATTGATCTTTTATTCCGGCTACCAAACAAAAATGTAATATAATTTAATCCATTAGGACAAAAGTGGAATAATGGTTCTTTAATAAAGTCCATATAAAGTACCCCAATTCAAACTACCTAAATCCACCAACTTAAGTCTAAGCTTAATATTCTTAGATGGAAAAGAGTCGAATCTGTGTGCCAAACGCCCCCTTAAAATACAACTCCAATATGACAGTACACTTGAAATCTAAATATGTACAAAGACGGCAGAAAACTCAATCTACACTAACTTGAGGAAAACTAAACATACAAATACAACATTGATTTTTTTTTCCTTTTTTTGGAGACTAATAATGATCATTATACAACAGAAATCAAATTCCCAGCCTCTTGACACCGCATTCTGAGCAGAACTTAGAGGTTTCTCTTAAATATGGAGCTCCACATTCATCACAGAACTTGGCAGGACTTGATGGCTGCAAATTTATGAGTATATCAGAAAATATTAACTGGATGATACAAACTTAACCCCACTTTCCCTCCTATCAGATACTTTAGCACATAGATTAACATCAATCAAATATCAATCAATAAATCACATGAGTTGGGATGTGATGGGGGGCTTGGAATTACCAGTCCATGATGCAAGCGCCCACCAACATGACCACCTGAAAGAGGTTGTAAGCAAGCTATGTGTTGTGACATTGTTGGAGAATGATGAGAATGAGAAATATCAGGTAACTGTGAAGGTTGACCACATTGATGATTGTGAGCAAAGTGGGCAGTATGTTGACTTTGGTGCATGGACTGATGATGATGATGATTCTGGTGGATAGACTGAAATTGAGGCTGATGAGGCAGTTGTTGGATATGATGTTTGCAGGGTGTTTGTTGCTGATTTTAAAGTCGCGGACAAGAAAGAAAAGATAGTGTTTTAGTTGTTAGGAACTCAAGACAAAACAAGAAATCTGCACAATATATATAACTTTCCTTCTGAGAAGATTTGTTGACACCCCCCACTATTTCCTAGACTAAATGTTCTTGAAGCAAAGACTGATTCTAGATTTATATATATATATTTTTTCCCTTTTTTAATGGGAGCTAAAAACTTTAGATTTTTGTCTATCAGCAAGTAATGATGAATGTTGTAAGAGAGCATAAGGATCAAGATTAGACAGATAGATTAATCCCTAAAGAGAAGAAGTGTTGTTCACAAAATTGAGCGAGAATGAAATTCTTACTTCGCCTGGAGAGCGGAATGCTTGACCACTAGTCAGAGTAGAAGAATTGTCACCGCTGGAAAATGTCTGAAAAGAATACATCAGACGAAAGACATTACTTCTCTACCAACAATTCCATAAAGCATAGTCTACTCTAACATTTGTACTTCAGTTCTACAGTACAAATTACACCAAATGTATCAATCATTACAATCAACAAAATGTACGAAAAACGAAGTTGACTGGCACCATTTTGATAATACCAAAGCTACAGCCATGATATATGAAATGATATAGAAAATTACCTGCAAAATGCATTTACGGAAAATATTCCCATATAAAGATGGATCACATATAATGGAAAAATTACTATGCTGCTTACATTCAAACTGGAAGTGCTGGACACAGAATTTGCTGCAACTCGCCTATATTTATGCCTTGGTGAATAGAACTTGTAGTCCTGAGCAGACACAGCTACCTCGCTGCGACCTGTTAATCGTCTAAACCTACACAATGGAGCAGTTTTTAATCAGCAATTTATTGACCAAAATTGAAATTAGAAATCAGAAACTTCAGGGGATATTTAAATCAGATTCAGGTGAAAAAGTATATATACATTTGCAATGTCATAGATCTCTGTCTTACGATCATCAATATCATCCGAGCAATAAATAAAAGAATGGTATAGTTAAAATCTTGAGTTGCATTCATTCCAAGGATAGAAATGATTTGATTGTTCATTTTCTCTAGTCCTGCAGGATGCTGAAACTTGAAACTAAATAAAAAATAAATAAATAAGGCAAGCAAGTTTGCGGATTGATTGAGAGAACTCTGCGTACAGCATAACTTCACTGCTCTTTTCGCAGGGTTCCTAACATGGTTAAATGCTTAGATACGACAACATCCTTACAATGGTGGGGGCTCATTTTCCACGATCATTTAGGTCAAAATTTTGAGAATTATGCCATGCAAATTGATTCTATGGATTGTTCAACCTCCTTAGTTTGTCCAAAGCAAAAATTGTTTAGTTTGTGTTTTTTCAAAAAAAAAAATAATTAAAAAAAAACAAAAAAAATCTTATAATAATATAATAAAAATCTAAAAAATATATATATAGTAGTGATATCAAGTATTTTTCTTCATTTCATTAAGAACTTTTTGCATACACAGATGAGTTACATTTTTTAGCATGATGGCATTAAGTTTCAATATTTGAATATAAATAACAAGATTTCCTTTGAATAT
The DNA here is from genome assembly GCA_002890555.2 of Lagenaria siceraria. Classification (NCBI taxonomy): domain Eukaryota; kingdom Viridiplantae; phylum Streptophyta; class Magnoliopsida; order Cucurbitales; family Cucurbitaceae; genus Lagenaria; species Lagenaria siceraria. The sequence continues at coordinate 8,227,260 of CM016488.1, forward strand.
GGTCTCAAGTAAGCCCTTGCTTAACTCTTTTTCACTTGTAATTGGAACCCAGTCATAAATATTTTCCAGGCAAAAGAGCCTGGTATAGTACAACAAAAGAAAAAAATTTGCACGATCTATGCATCAAACAAATCAAGGGAAAGCAAACTGATAAAGATGAAATCAAGGATATTTGGGAACTTCTACCTACAATAATGGGAAATTATGTAAAATTCTAAGATTTAACTTACCATTCAGCATCTTCAATCGACATTCTATTGGGTTTTTCAACAATGTCTAAACCATTAACAACCACAAAACGGACCCGCTTCTCTTCTTGAACTACTAGTTCTGAAAACCTAGTCCTTGTCTCAAGAGAAGTTGCAAGTTCTCTTCTCTTATATGTGCAAGGGCCTGTTGGCAATATGATGTCAATTATGATAGACGAAATATCTTAATTAAAATGACAAAGTTTGTCTCTAAATAATTTCAAAGTATCTAGAAAACCTAGTTTCATGTGGCTGCCACCCAATAAAGAAGCCACTTTCCAGGTATTGCACTCTTCACAATGAGCCATGTAATAGAGAAAGGAAGGGGCTAAGATTAACAAGAGAAAGAAAAACGGCTTAGGGGCAGAGGGAAGAGAGATCCCTCTCCCAAGGAGCTAGTTACAAAAAAAAAATTTCCCAATTATTGTAAATCAACGCAATTGTAATTACAAAAGAATTGGCAATAAAATCACTATTTACATCAACTTCACTTTTTCAAGAAAACTAGGCTTTAAAAAACCGTCATCTAAATAAATTTTCATTCAACTTTTATTCTAAAATATGGAAAGTCATTTTGAAAGTAGTTCCCATACAATCCACATATTTCCAGAAAGGCTTCCGTACTGCTTTCCCCGGCAGGAATCTCTCACAAGGAACCAGTCATTGGAAAGGAAGATAATGATAATTGATAACCGTTGGGCGTTGGCACTAAGAATGTTATATTGTTCATCGAAATCACGGATAAGAGTAAAATTTTGTACCTTTTTTGGGGAATTTCTGAGCCAGCTTTCTGTACAAACCTCCAGCTGCTTCAAGGGCTACCCCAATAGTTTTATCACGGATGCCATTCAAGGAAGCGAGCCTGATGTTTGCATCATTAACAAGTGTTTCATACATATTTGCAACATACATCAAAGGTAAGACAAATTTTGGATCCCCTTCATACTGAACTTCCTTTGTCTTCCTCTTTGTCAATTTATCCTGTCCAGACTGAGAGATATAATCATTGTCAGTCTCAGTCACTTCGAGTACATGATCATCAATAAAATGATCCACAATGATCTGCAGAAATCTTGCTCGTGCTGCTTCAATAGGTGAAATATCTGAACCAAAAACTCAGTTTACATAAATCAATGATTTGTCTAAACAAAAGTCCGAGAAGGCTTAGCAGAGATTGAAGTCCAGATTAATTCCTTTTCAAGTTAAGTGATAAGTTTCAGACATGTGGACATTACCCTCTACAGTTAAAGAGTCATAAGACAACCTGGAAGACCCACTATTCTCAAGACTTGAGCGATCTTCTTCTACTCCCACAGTGTGAATAGGTAATGAACTTGTGTAAGATTCGTGTATACAGTCCTATAAAAATGAAATTGGTAATGGAGTGGGTATCTGACCTAATGGAATTTCGCTACAAAAATCAAAGAAAAATGTAAATTAACAAGAAATAACACTCACAACAGCACTGGAATCTTGGTCATCATCCAAGCGATCATCGGTAACAGCGTCGCGATCAACATCGCTGATGGCTTCAATATCAGAAGGGCTTCCATGTGAAGTATTGAGATCATGAAGAGCACTACCGATGAAGGAATTGGGCGTTTGGAGATCGTAATGCTGAACTGGAAGTCTTGTAGTCATATCGATGAAACAAGAAGAAACATGAACCGGAGAACCAAAACCATTGGGCGTGAAGCTGATTGCCTGAGAGAGGGAAGAGAAGAAGATGAGAAGAAGACATGGATTGAAGTGAATTAGAAGATTATGGAGTTCGAAAATGAGAAGAAAAGATTATTCAACGGCTATGGAAATGGAATGGGAAAGCTTACCCGAGGCTGAGACCGTAGCTGAGCTTCAGGGATGACTGAATCAGTATAGGCAGTTCCGAGACCTAACTCTCCTATCCGCACCTCCTCCAAAGCAAAATAATAATAATAATAAATAAGTAAATAATAAAATAAAATATCATTTTAACCTTCATACTTTGAAGGGAAATTTTCACAAATATAAAAAATGTCAAACTATTTTCAGAAAATAGCAAAAGAAACAGATTGATAGACTTCTATTATCGCTGATAGACTTCTATCAGCGTCTATCACAACTATATAAAAATTTTGTTATTTTGTGTAAATAGTTTTTTCTCATTTTCCTATTTTTAAACTCCCCTACTTTGAAGTTTATTAAGTTTAATCTATATATGTCCAATTTTGGCCCTTCTACTTTCAATAAATTTTAAATTTAGTACCCATTTTTAGTTTATTGTTGATTTTTTTAAAAACTTGTTATCTATTAACATTTTTACTATAAATTTTTAAAATATATTTACATATTGTATTTTCTAACATAAAAACTAAGAAATTATTATAAACAGAAAAAAGATCAAACTATTTACAAATATAGAAAAAAAAAATTATTATCTATTAATATCGACCGCGATAAAATTCTATCGTGGTCTTAGATAGTAAAATTTTTCTACATTTGTAAATAGCTTGACTCAATTTTCTATATTTGAAAATAACCCTAAAAATTACTATAATTATTTAACCAATTTCGGTAGAAATTAACCTTGAGGGACTAAATTTAAAATTTATTGAAAATAGATGGATTAAAATTAGACAATTAAAATAATAAATATTTAAATTGAACAAACTTCAAAATACAGAGACTAAAATGATAGTTTCTTGATCTTTCAAAACTATATTTATTTGTTTCAACAATTTGTCATGATTTTCAAACAGATATTTAATATGTCTAATACCGTTAAGGTATTGAATATAATTATATTATTTAGATTTAATTAATTTACTATTAATATTTTTATGTTATTTTAACTATTTAATATAACATTTTATTATTAATTATTAATATTTTAAATCATTTATATTTAATTAATTATTTTTAGTCATTTAAATAAATAATTTAATTAATGTTTAAGGTGAAAATATTCATTTGTTTTTATTTTAAGTGATTAAATAAATAATTAATTTAACCATATATTAAATAATATGAAATTAAACTTATGACTACATTAATTATTTTAGATATTTGAAACCCAAAACAATTAAATCTAATATATTTAATATTCACACATGAACACAAGATCAGAAATCCAAATCAACCGTTAAAATAAGAGTATGATAAAAAAAAAAAAAATCAATTGAACGAAAACTAAAATTAGAATGATATGACCCTGACCTAGAAAGGAAGTTAAAATCAAGACACTGTCGTATAGTTACAGATGTCCAAATTTAAAAAAAAAAAAAAAAAAAAAAAAAAAAAATACTCCAAAAATAATTTTAAAACATGTATTTCTGACTGAAAATAGGTTGATGAATAAGATTTTAAGGTTTGGCACTCACCCAACATTTGTTGAATTTTTTTTATTGCTATTATTTTATTATTGATTGGAATTTTTTTGTTTTTATCTGGCCCTTATTAACCATGGGGGAATGAAGAAAAGGGTACTATAGATGGATGATTCGAATTTGGGAGAAATGAAAATTGCTCTACTTTTTTTTTTAAATGAGGTTTTTTAACTTTTTGTTGTCTTCAAATTCGAGTGAAATTACCAAAATATAGCCTCGCACATGCAGATTAGGCCTCTCATTCTTCTCTCTCCTCTCTCGCACGGTCTCGCTTTCTAGCTCTCATTTTCACTTTGCAACACAAACTAAATGAAGAGAGAGATCGGAAGACGCAAAGGCATACAGTCGCCCGAAGCTGGTCGCGTGGTGAGAAGAAAGCATAATGAAGGTAAAGTCAAACGGATGAAAAGTGGGAGAGAATAATAAGGGAAAAAGAAATCAGGCCGAGGAAAGAAGATGAAATAAGACGGAAAAAGAAACTAAGAGTAATTTTGTAAAATTGGTTGATGATAATGTAAGTAAGATTTTTAACATCAACTTACCTATAACTCAACTAATTTAAAAAAATATTAATCTTTATTAGTAGTCGGCAAAATGGTCGACGACAACGGGTGCCAATTGTTGCCAACAGTGAGGTGGCAATGATCATCAAGAATTACCAACAGCGATCATGAAGATGTGAAGATAGTGCGAGTATTTTAGCCATTTTTGTATATCATTAAAATTTAGAAGAAATTATCAATTATACACCCTTATGTTTATAAATTTGTATTCAAATGCTTCGCTCAAGATAACTTATTTATTAAACTTACTATTTAAGTCATGTTGAATAGTTATCAAATGTTCAAATCTTAAAAAAAATAATTTCTATATTTTACGAAATTAAACACTTAAAAAAAATGAAATTTACTTCCACCCTTAATTAACAGCCTTAATTAATAAGAATTGATAAGAAAATCATAAAATTTGAATAAAGTGACTCACAAGAGTTTTGCCCATTCCTCTAAACTTCCTTTTACTTCAACAATCAAGGGTTTGTTTATTGCTTCTCTTGTTTGTTCGTGAAGCAATTTTAATTCTATATTGATTCTATTTTATGTTATTAGATTCATTAAGTTTTGAATATGCATTTGGTAAAAGTTATTTTCAAATTCTATGATCCAAACAATGCAAATTTTGAAAATAACATTTTTGTGTTTTCATTGTATTTAGATTTTGAATTTGAAATTTTAAAATGCAAAAACATATTAGAAAAGATTTTTTTAAAAAAATAATAATAATAAATATAATATTTCATGTTATAAACTCAATTATTTTTGTTAAATTAAGATATGCATTATATAATATGTTATATATTATATGATATTACAAAATAATAATTATATAAAATTTGTAACATAAAACAAATTCATAAATTAATTAGAACCTAATATTCTTTTATAGTTTATAAAAATATTATCAAACACATTTTGAAAAATTGTATAAATTAGATTTTAATTTCTGAATATGCTACCAAATATAGATCTAAAAATATAAAATACAACCTTGTTTTTATTGAATCCTTTATTTTCAAAATTCTGTTTTCGAATTGCCTACCAAACAAGTCCTAAGTTTATCTTTAAGATTGAGTTGCATCCAATGCCCACATTGAAGACATATTTAGAAGTGATTCTCAAATGGTTAAAATCACTTTTGTCATTTTCAAAAGTAGTCCATGCTACCGTAATACTAAAAATCTTCTCTATATATACCCTACAATTTCTAAAATGGAAGTTTTTTGGTTCAGTGTTTTATGTAACCGATAAACAATACTATGTACAAGAGTACTATTCAAGTTGGAACCTTCCTGTTTCTTGTTTACAGTTTTTGAGAAATAACAACACATTATTCTCTCTATGTTTCTCCTCTCCTCTTCTGCTTTTTATCTTAAAATCATGTGTAGATTATTGAAGATAGAAAATCAGTACATATCACCTAACCTTTCTAGGCTTTACATATCACCTGACCTTTCTAGGCTTCATTCTGCAAGGCCACAACAAATTATACTGCAGCTGGCAGGTTCCTCCTTCCAGAACTCTGGATATTTGAGACTTGAATTTATATATTAGGAGCCAAACAAGTGAGAATCATACAACACTTGAAACTCCCAACATGTACCGATATGGCAGCCATCGACATGAATGGCTTCTACAATTGATGTTCCAAAATAAGCTCCCCTCCAAACCAACCACCTGAGAAATTCAAAGAAACACATGCTATGAAATTGTTCATCCTGTGGCTTCAACAGTAAAAAAAAGATATGTACATGCCATAATAAATCTAACAAATATTCAAATGATCAGAACAACGATGTAAGCTTCTCTATGTACCTAAGCTCTGCTCTTAGGCATCTGTGCCGAGTTTTGTTTCCTACACCACTACGGCTCCTGACAATGGATAACAAACAGACATGAAATGTGAACCAAACTCTGAAGCTTTTGCTAGTCATCAAGTCAAGTATTACTATGGTAATGTGGCACATCTAAGTTGTTGCTTCTGTTCAACTTAAATGGACGGATGTGCCCAACATCACTGTATAGAAGTGAAGATTGTACTAATAATCAGTTCACTCGACAAATTGAAAAGGGGAAGCACCTTTGAAATGCCTAACCGATGCTATAAGCCTATAACCTTCTTAAGTGATAAGTAAAGTAGATTTCACCACCTTCATAATGCTGTAACAAACTATGTCTAGAAGTATAAATAAGAACATGTGAACAACCACATAAGAGTATCTACAGTGTTTATGAAAGATAACTAAAATACACTACTTCAAGATATATACAAATTTTAAAATGTAAATACTACAGAGACGTGTCCCCCTTATTCACAAAGGAAACTATCATTCGAAGGGGAGAAAAAGTCACTGAGTTTTCACTCTAGTAAGAAAGAGGGGGAGAAATTTAAAAGCATCTTTCAAGCCCCCCAATCAACTAGAAATTATGAAAGTTTGTCCAGTTGCTAACCATAGTGGGAGTAGAATGGCTATAAAAATTCAAAAGAACTCCAACTACAACAGGATACAAGAATATTACGATAACCAAAAGGAGCCCTGTAATCCCTCTATAAAGAGTTGAAAGACCTTCGTATTTTTCTGACTAAAAGGTCCAACGGATGAAAAGCTGTACAATAGTCCACCCAACCACAGGCTAAGGACCCATGGTACTAGGTTGGATTTCATAGATTTGATTGACTGGCCTGAACCCTGCAATTGGTTTTGTCGATTTCAGATGGGGATTTTGGTTCATTGGCTTGGTCTGTTTGGTTTTCTTAAAATATCTTGGGTGTAATTTTGGCTTTCAATGTATCCTGTGTTGACATGTAAGTTTGGAATTGTTGACCAAAAACCTACCACTTACGCTCATGCTCTTATGCAACCAATCTAAAGAGCCAAACAAGGGAAGAGAAAGGTCCTGTATATGTGAGCAAACAAGTAATGAATGAAAATGATAGGCAGCTTCACCAGAGTGGTAATCGCCATTTAAGGAAGACAACTGAGGTTTCCTCCTACGAATCATGTTGGTGGACTTGGTGTATTCATAGAATTGAGAGACGAAGATCATCATAGGAATGTTCTGAGTTTCATAGGAATTTTGCCACCCCTAGGAAGATTTGTTGGCAAAAACTATAGCCATTCATGAAAACTGCAAATAAGGAAATGCTCATAAACAACTGGGAATAATCAAGGATGCATTTCAAAGAGTCTCTCTAGGATCAGGTTTAAGGTTGTCAATAATCTCCATAAGAACATACAGTCCTCAATGAAGGAAAGAATAGACCACCCAAGTCTTGTACTAGTTTATGCCGCAATGGAAGAAAGAACAGCAGAGAAAAATTGGTTCCTGTGAGAACCTCCAGTCCCATGAGAAGAGGCACCTTTTCATTGTGACTTCACCCTTTCCATAGGTGACCATATGCTTACAGAGCTGACATCAAATTTCAAACATAAACAAGCATGAAGAGTCAAGTTAACACCTTGCTCATTATTAGCCATGCTGAGCTTCAAACTTGAATGAATATGCTTCCATCAGTTAACAGATATGAATTTCACTAGAATGATCCCATGGGAATCAATATATTGTGCCACGGGAATCCTCTTTGGACCTGGAAACCCACATGCCAAATTAGTTGACAGAAGACAAGCAGGATGGATGCATCATGCATAATCGTTGAAGAAAAAGTACTTTCAAGTTTCAATCTCATATAAAAGGCTATTACTTCCAAAAGTTGCACACATATCTCATATCTTAAACAAATTATTCCTTTTGGGAAAAAGGAAGAAGATGAGAAGATTGCCACTCACATTTATAGAAGATTGATGATTACTGGAAGGCATGACATGATGGGATTTTTCTGCAGACATCATTTAGAGACTAGAAAGCTGTATCTTATCAAATGGAAGACTTTGTATTCGCTTCCAAAAATCAGATGCATCAAGCATAGCCTGCAAGTTCTTCTCATCAAACATGGAACCCATTTGAATGGTGGGTTTCTTGGGTCGTCATAAGTTCATAACTCTGAATTCTGAATAAATACCAAATGTGCTTGCATTTAAACTACAAACTCAGCTTCCAGACAACAAAGATGATCAGATTGGATCTCCTCTTCAAGTTTTAAGACTGGGAACTGCATGGCTGCACTTTTCAGAAATTAAACCCCTCCTTTGCATTTCATTCTTCAATTCAATGGCTTCATCCAACTGTCCAAGCTTGCAATACTCTCTCAGTAGACATATACATAAAATCTCCTCGGGAAGTATGCCCTTCTCAATCATCTCATTAAAAAACTTCCTTGCTTGACGTAGCTCACCACTTTGAGAAAATCCCGAAACCAAGGAAGTATAAGCATGCAAATCAAACTTGGTAGCTAATTCTGTCATTCTGCTAATCAAATCCAAAGCTTCCTGAAGATTTCCATGCTTCAAGTTGCCATCAATTAGAGCAGTGAAAGCTGTTATATCCGGGGTCATACCCCTACATTGCATTTCATTAAACAACTTTTTGGCAGATTCAATACAATTAGTTTTACAAAGACCATCAATGAGGGCCGTATAAACTGCAACATTAGGTTGTAAACCAAGATCGGACATTCTACCAAAATAATCAACTGCCAGTTCAACCATACCTGTTTTGCACAAACCATCAATTAGTACACAGTAGGTTACAACAGTAGCCTCAACACCTACATCCTGCATCTCCTGAAGAAGATTTATTGCATCAGAGCTTTTTCCAGCCTTAAAATAAGCATCTATAATTGTCGTGTAGATAACAGGATTTGCATTAATACCCCGACTTTTCATTTCTTTAATAATAAGTTTAGTTTCTTCAAGTTTGCTTTGACTACAGAGACCCCAAATAATGGTGCCATAGAGTATTAAATCTGGTTTGATGTTACGTTCTGTCATTTGCTCCAATATTTCCATGGCATCCTCCATTCTCTCCGCCTTAATATAGCCATGAACCAATGCAGTGTAAACCTGCTGGTTGGGAGATATTCCATCTTTCAGCATTGCCCTAAACACTTCTTCTGCTTCCATCATTCTTCCATCTTCACAAAGGCCATCCATTAGAGCTGTATAAGTGACTATATTCAAATTTACTCCTGCTTGCAACATATCGTTGGACAACTTCCATGCTTCTGTTAAATTACCTGCCTTACAATTGGCATCAATCAGAGAAGTGTAAGTGAATTCATTAGGTAAAAGACCGACCCTTCTCATATCAACAAAAAGTTTGATGGCACCTTGCATCATTCCCTCCTTGCAAAAAGCATCAATCAATGTGCTATAGGTTACAACGTTTGGTTTTAACCCATTGTTCTTCATCTTAGAGAGATACTCAAAAGCTCGAGGCATCTTCTCAAACTTGCAAAAACAATTGATTAACCCATTATAGGTAATTACATCAGGAACACAACCTACATCCTTCATTTCATTAAATAAATGCACAGCTTCTTCTAATAAACCAACCTTTCCATAGCCATCAATCAAAGAATTATATGTAACAACATCTGGAGAAAAGCCCAACTGCCGCATTTGCACAAACAAACGTCTAGCGTTTTCCAAATCCCCTTCTTTGCACAAGTAATCTATCATTACATTGTAGGTAAAAATTGAAGGTGAAATCCCAGCCCCAATCATGTCATTGAAAAACTTCCTCACCAACTGTCCATTACCTGACTTTGATAATCTATGCAAAAGAAAATTGCAAGAACGTGCTTTGGGAAGAGTCCTAAAGTTCCTCATTCTCGAGAAACATTCATTAGCTTCCTCAAGCAGACCCAACTCTACCAAAACACTAAATAAAACGTCAAAGACTCCTGTTCCTGAGACACAAATATTCCTAGTCGACCATAACATATCAAGTATATTACAGACTGGAAAACCCACGTCGATGCGGCTCTTCACAATCACTTCTTTAATAATCTCATGGGCATTTGTATACATTCTCGCACGAAACAGCATGTGAGCTACAATGCAGTAAGACTCGGTGGTATGGCAGAAACCAACCTGGCTTCCAGCCCATTTGAAGAACTTAAGAGCTAATTTCGGATCTTCTTTCAGTTCAACTAAAATCTTAGAGACCCAGATGGGCGCTAGTGCTGAATCAAATAAAATAACAATCTTCGGATCGTTCCAGAGGTCTTGTTGTATGATTTTACGAAGGGAACCAATGTCTAAAAATTCAAATGAATTATTTGTACTCGAGTAACTAACAAAAGGGAGCCGAAATATACAAAGAAAGCTAGTGAACCAGAAAAAAGGACGAGAAATGCAATGGGCATTTATTGATGTTAGGGAAGATGAGGGATTAAATACATTTAAAGAAAGGCAATCCGGATGCAAGGAATTAGAAGATAGAGAGATTACTCGATATGAAGCTCTGCGACTAACGTGGAAAAGAGTGCGAAAGAAGAGTAACATCGCTGAGAGAAGTGAAGCAAAGGCTCTCAACGGAAAGCTTCATCTTCTTTAAAGCAATGGATGCTCATGTTAAACTAATCACAAGACGTAAGGTTTTTAGGGTTTATGGGCATAGGCCAAACGCGCCACTGCGAATCGAACCGGTTGAGACTTGACAGTCGGGAGTGCCGCAATTGATCGCACCGAAATTGAAAAGGCGGAAGAGATTCTGGAAATGAGTCTCGACTGAACCTTAAACAATCAACAAAGAAATGAGAAGGCCGAAACCCAATTAGGGAAATGAAGCTGGGCCATGGCGTCCTGGTTGCAGCCTTTGAAAGTCCAAGGGCCTGTTTGGCTTCCCTGCTCAAACTTCTTTGAAAACCTATTTTTGTATATTTATTTCGACTAACTCCATTGATAAAGGAAAATAAAACAAACTATTTACATAAAATAGCAAAATTTTTAGATAGTTATGATAAACGTTAATAGAAGTCTATCAAAGTCTATCAATGATAAAAATGATAGAAGTCTATCACGGATAGATACGAATAGAAGTTTATTAATGTCTATCGGGTTTTTTTTATTACTATTTTTTTTGTAAATAATTTAACTTTTTTTCTATTGTAAAAATTTTTCTTATTATAAATATAAAAATATCAAACTATTTACAAATATAAAAAAATTCATTGTCTATCGTGGTTGTTTTTCTATAATTGTAAATAGTTTGACTCATTTTTCTATATTTGAAAACAACTCATAGATAATCTTTTTTTAAAAAAGATTAGCGCTAAATAGCAAATTTTAAAATTTTATTTGTAAAAATGTTTAAAAGATTTCTAATTCTTATTTTGCTATTATTCTAATTAATTTTTTTTTTTTTTGTCATTTTCAAAAACTCTAATCTTCTTTAATAATAAAACATATCCAACATAGTGTTAGCGTCTTCTTAAAGAGAGTGAAATACTTTCACTTTAATCTAATTGTTTCATGTTTCTTTCTCATTTTTCACTCTAAATTTCTTTATGTATTTATGATTTTCACGAAAAAAAACTACCATCGAATTTCTCATGAAATACTTAAATTCTTAATTAAATTCTAAATGTAAAACAACCTTTTGAATATTACTTTTTGTTTTTTAATTTTCAACATTCTCTTAATAAGTTTAATTTTAAAAAACTAAATGTTATTAAATGGGAGCACTTAGTTTTTACCTTTGCATAACTAATTAATTATTTTCTCTAGAAAACTTCCAATCAAAATTTCTTTTCAACATCATCAAATTTTTAGACTAAATTATAAAAGAAAATATACATAAATTTTTCATTTTCTTAAAGAAAATATTGTAATATTACTGTTGACCTTTCATAAACGTCTCAAACTTGTTCTTAGAGTACAAAAATAATTATAATTTGATCAAAAAGTCGACGTGTTTGAATGTCATTCTTTCAAACTTACTTCAACCAAGCATTTCAATCACCGCCACATCATTTTACGTCATTGTCACATCGATTTTTTGTCTAACATTTAGTTATTATAAAACATTTTTAACGATTTATAAGAGAATATGAATATTTTTTTCATAAATAACAAAGTTAGGGTATTTGTTATAATTTATCAAATTTTGAAAATACAAATGGTACTTTTTTCCCTCTTGAAATTGACTAGTAATAGCTTTCTAAGACTAACTTTCAACTTAAAATCAAGGAAAGTTCTCTATAAAAATAATACATGATAGCATGCAAGATAGATAATCACATTATCTTGATCAATTGGGATCTATTTTTTTCTAGTATTTTAATTTATTTTTACTATAATTTTAATTATAACGACGATAATTGTTATGTTTTTTTCCTTCTATTTGTATATAGAATAAGACTGTTAGTGTTTTATGTATTAGTGATGACGATATATTGTTCAAACTTGTTTTAAATCACTTTTTTATAAGGAAAAACAGCCAAACAAACAACAAACCTAAACAAACTACATTAATATATCATTAAACACAATTCAGGTGAACCATTGATCAAGATAAGGAGTTTGAAGTATAAAAGACTCATGTTTTTAAAAATTGTATGCACTATTAAGTGTGCTAGCACATTTTGGATGGTGGAACATGAGAGAAGAAGATAATATTTCTCATTTATTACCTCAAATCTTAGACTCATCTATGAAGAAAGAAACTTCAAAAATGTCAATCACCTCACTTCCAAACGATTAGATTCAGTTAGGATATTCGATATATTAAGTGATAGATTAAGCGATAGTAGTACAAGAATTATACAAATTATAGTTATAATTTAATGTAACCATAAATAATATAATATAACAATTTGATAGTTTATAAAATTGTATAGAAATTTTAAAATTCTTACATGGTGTATGTTGCTAAACAATTTTTAGTCTATTTTTATAATAATACAGTATAAGGAGAGGACTCAATTAAAAAAAAAAATTACAAATCTTGACATGTGATTTGTCTCGTTAATAAATATTGACAACTAATTAAGAAAGATAGCACAATGAGTTAGGGAAAGAAGACAATCAACCACATGGAACATTAATGTTACACGTAGTGCATTAGCATAAACAAAGACAATCAAATAAGCAAGAAAACAAATTTAGAAAGATAGCACACAAAGTTTGTTAACTCAGTTCAACGATATACCACCTACATCTAGGTGGCAGTGAGCCTAGAAAAGATATATTCACTAACACAAGAAGTTAAGTGTTTACAACATTGTACTTATAGTAAAGTAACAACAATTACAAAATACACGTATAGCTTAACTTGAATGATCATCTAGGCTCTCTGTACATGTGAGATTCCTTCTCAAAAGACTTTAAGCTCCCCCTAAGTATGTGTGTATTAGTGGTGTAATACTCAAGCTCCCCCTAAGTGTGAGACTTTTCCTCTGCACGATATTATCTTCCCTCGAAGAACTTAGGCTCCCCTAAGTTTGAATGTCACTTCACAACTGAAGAACCCTTAAGAAATCCCTAATGATGAGAATCTCTTTCTCAATTAATGAAACTTTAGGTTCCCCCTAAGGACAAGAATCACTTCAAAATCTATTTCAAAACTCTCTTGGAACAGTAGTAGAACTAGCTGCAGTATACTATATATACTTCTTTGAATTCCACACACCGAGAGGACTTTCACCTTCTGTTGAACTCAATAACGCTTTCACAACACACAAAAAGATCAACAACCCTATCAGAAGATCTTTCTGCCCTTAAAAAGCATAGCGAAAGAAGGAAACAATCCTTAATCATAATCGGCAGATGATAAAAAAGGAAAGCAGACCAAAGAAAATATTACATAGAATATTTCAAAAAATATAATTGTAAATTGTTTATTATAAAATGTATATGTCTAATGCCAAAAAGATGATATTGGATCATCCAATCCAGAATCTTGATAATTATGATAGAAACTACAATGTTGAGCGATATTTTCACGATCAACGATAATTCGGTAGTATATCCACAATTTTGTTGAGCTGCTAAACATATATTCATATAACGATATATCATCGATAAATAGTGGTTTTTCGAGAAAAACGATGATACTACCAATATCTCCATCGGTTACTTGATTTTATGGATATTTTGACAATATTTCAACAAAATGTCGTGCTATTTTCATCATTAGTTGGAAATGACCTCAGCATGTAATCGAGACCTTGACAAAACTTGAACAAGCTGACGTAGTTAATTCCTTCAATAAAAAACTCAAAATTTCAGGAAACAAACTTCATCGAAATAGGGGAAAAAAAACAAAATTCCCCTAACAAAATTTCAAGCCCTTCATAATCTCTAAATTACGATCGAAATTTTACACTAGGGTAGCTAGTAATGTTTAACTAAAATCTAAACACATTGTAGCTCAATAATTGACATGTGTTGACTTCCAATAGGCAAGTGTAAAAATTAGTACCATCTCTGTGATGATTTTTTCCATCCCAAATTTCCCCTGAATTTGAACCCGTTTCAAAGAAGTCATCGGAATTTCCTTTTCTTTTCCGTCGGAAACACCATGCCGGAGTAGAAGCAAACGACGGCCGTTGAAACGAATCCGACGGCAGCTCCGACAATCAGTGGCACTCTTATAAGAGACCTCAAGCTTTCATCCTCATCTTCACCAATCGAATTCTCTTCACCTGTAGATCCAGATTCTTCCTTACAAGGAAAAGTTTGAAACCCACAGAGCTCATCGTTACCTACAAAGCTCGAATTCGGAAACGTATGGAACTGTCCTTCGGAAGGGATGTGGCCCTGAAGGTGATTATAAGACACATTAAACATTGAAAGGAAATTGAGATTCGCTAATGAAGGTGGAATCATTCCTGTTAGATTGTTGTTGGATAGATCCAAAAATTCCAAATCCATCAATTTTGATAGAGTACTTGGGATTTTTCCTGTTAATTTGTTGTTGCTTAGGTCTAATACATGTAGATCTTTCAGATTCCCAAATTCCGGCCAAATGATTCCGCTCAATTCGTTGTAACTGAGATCTACTAATGGCGGAAACCCTAGAAGTTGCTTGTATTGTCGTCCTGCTGATTGGCGCTTTCTACTGAAAAACGAGAATCCCTCGAATATTTCCCCTTTTAATGAGTTGTTGAGATTGAGAAGGCTACGAAATTGGGTGAAGCTGCTAGGGATTGAACCGGATAACGAGTTGTTAGACAAATCCAAGTAGAAGAGGTATCGCAAGTCAGCAATGGAAGACGGAATTTCTCCACTTAAAGAGTTCCATGACAGGTCTAGAATCTGGAGCTTTGTGCTACTGCTCAGCCATGGCGGCATTGAACCGGTGAGTTGACAATTTGCAATCACAAAGAGTCTTGTATTCTCAAATCTGAAGTTTGCATTTGTGGGCACAATCTCTCCATGGAAATTGAATGTCAGAATCAACACAGTCAAGTTCTTGCAATGTTGGAGAGATGTCAATGCTGCAGTGAGATTACGGAGGCCATTTCTTGAAATCGAGAAGTGGGAAAGTGATCTGAGATTCTTGAAGCTTTCTGGGAAATCACCCTCGAATTTGTTTTTGCCAAGATTTACAATCCGAAGTTGGTGGCAAGATGAGAGACTCCCAATTTGGCCAATGAAATGATTAGAGCCAAGATTCAAAGAGCCCAAACGAACCATGGCTGAACAGTTAAGAACATCGATTGAACCACCGAGGGAATTATTGTCAAGACTAATCGATGAAATGCTTGGTGAATTGCCCAATGAAACTGGCAAAACGCCTGTGAAGTTATTCGATGATGCAGCAAATTGCTCGAGCATTCGTAGCTTGAAGAAGACATCCGGAAGCAATCTCGAGAACTGGTTTGATGAAATATCCAAGTGGACTAGATTTGAGAGGTTCCCAAGTTGAAAACTCAACTCCCCAGAAAACCCATTATCACGAAGGTCAAGGACTTTGAGCTTGGACATGGCAAACAGATCTTGAGGCAAATCCCCAGAGAGGAAGTTGGAAGCCAGAGAGAGTTGCTCCAAGGAACTACAATTCCCAAAACCTGGTAAAACTTTCCCATGAAATCTGTTTGAAGATAGTTTCAATACTTGAATCTGTTTTGCAATTTGACAGAAGCCAGTGTCAATATCTCCAATGAGTATATTCCTAGAAATGTCTAGAAACGTAATGGAGGATGAAGTGATATTAAATGGTGCATATCCATAGAGGATATTGGAACTCAAGTCAACGACCTCTAAACTCTGCAGGGAGAAGAGATTCACAGGAAGAGAACTTGTGAGAAAGTTATCTGACAAGTTAAGAGTTCTGAGCTGAACCAAATCTGCCAAAGACTCTGAAACATTTCCTCTTAATCTCTCGCCTGGAAGTTCCAAAGCCACAACTCTGGAGAAGACATTAGAATCATTGAACTTCAAAGCCGGTGGATTGCAGGTCACTCCTTTCCAACTGCAACAATCAGAAGAAGAGCTAATATCCCAACCTTGAACTGGTGAGTGAAGGCCATTGACAAAGCTTTTCAAGGCTTTCAAATCAGCAGGGTGGCATTTTGCATCAATAGAGATGGAGATAGAGACTTGAGCATAAAAAAAGAAGCAGCAGCTAAGCGAGTGAAAAAAGAACAAAACTGTTATACCCATTTATGATAAAGCTGAAAGAGAAACAACTTTGTGCTGGTGGAGCAGATTGCTTGGATTATGGGGGAAACATCTGGTTTTCTCCAGATAACGGAACGGCAAAGGCATGGCGTGTAAAGGGGAAAAGGTGCTGTATGTGAAATGAAGAGCTTCAAAACTCTCAGTTCAAAGGGTAAGTAAATGCCTATATTATTATAATGGATAAGTCGTTGTTGTTATGACTTTCAATTCAACCTTTTGAATTTGTCCATACTGATAGACATTTATTTTCATATAATTTTGTCTACGTGTTACTCTGCCCTTTGGACCAAAGAAAAATATTAGTTGGTGGGTTGGGTTGTTAGCTGCAAACACATTAGTATTAGTTTAGTATTATGGATCTAGTGACAAAATGTCAGTAGATATAACATTAATTTTCATTTCTGGAGTCGATGGTTTGATCTTCTACTTCTACAATTGTTAAAGTCAAAATAGAAGTAAAAAATTTCAGACTAACTTCAAACTAATGGTAGAATCTAACTTTTAAATTTAGGACATGTTGGAAGTGATTTTGAAATGGTCAAGATCATTTTTGTCCCTTTCAAAATCACTTTGAAATGTGCTTTTAATTATTCAAAACCAATCTTTGGTGTTATGATAATTGCAGTGAAATTAAATGTTAAATTAAATTTTGCGTGATTAAAAGTATTTTGGAGTGATTTTGAATATATTTTAACAACTTTAAAATCAGTCCAAAATATCCACTTAGTAGACTGAATTTAGACATCTTTTAAAGTCTTCAGACTAAGAACAACTACTAGAGTACACAATCAAATTTAATTAATCAACCCGAAAGGGTATCTTTCTTTGGTTGGAAAAGCTTTATGAGTTTGAAATTGTGTAAAAGCTAAATTGACTAAGGTAAATCATTTAGTTCATTGATTCGATTTTCATTTCAACACCTAAAAATGGCATGATGAGATTTTTGTACAGATAACCTAAAATAAAGATGTATAATCTTTTGCTTGTGTTACACTCCTGCATTTGTTTTCCTCTTCCTTCCCTTGCACTCTTGTTCACATTCAACTAATTCAATACAATAATACTCTCACAAGTTATGACTCTTTCTTCTTTCCTTATTCGCGTTTGTGCTTCTCTTCGCTCTCTCACTTGTGTTTGTCCCTCTAAAAAAAGTGCTAGCAAGTGATTTTCATTGTTTTTAAAGTTTGAGTTAAATGACATTTCGAACGTAAAATTTGGACCATTCGTACAAAAAAATTAAATGCGGTAAGACAATGATTTCACTCAAGGAAATGAATCATAAATATTGAGAGTTAACAAACAAAAAATTGAGAAATTGATATTTCATTCAGTACACTGTACACACATGTCCCTGTGCTTTTATTATAAAAATAAATACATGGTCCAACTGTTATGCACTTCATTATAATTTATTGCAAACATCAAATTGTTTGTTTCATACCAAACAGTGACACAAATATTTAAATTCATAAGAAAACAAATGGTAATATCAAATGGTGATAAAGAATCCCACAAGACTGACGCGTCAAATGTAAATAATTTCCTCAAATATTATAGATTAGAATTTTAATCTTTTAAGTTTTGGTTCAACATTCCAATACCTGCCACCTTGTGTTTGTAACTATTAAATTCAAATGTAGATTATGTTAATGAGTATATTTGAATATTTAATTTTCTTCATCAAAACGTATCTAATCAATTATAAGTTATTAGGGCTCATGATCTTGCAATTCAAAGTCGTCGTAGTTATTATAGTTTGTGAGTTAAAGATAGAATGAATAGGAAATAGTAAACACATTAATATAGAGTGATTTGAAATAGTAATACTACAGTTAATTGGAAACACCAACTATTATAATTAGTGCACATAACTCACTCTATCCCGTCAGAGATTTAGATTGAAAGATCACCCATCATGGATGACTTCTACTGTCGGTAAGGATATTCAAACACCTTAGTTTATTTTTTTGTTTGTTTTGATTTTAATTTATGTACATAGAACAACTAAATAGATAGAATTTTGGAAAATTACTCTAAACAGAAAAAATATCAAACTATTTACAAATATAGAAAAGTTTCACTGTCTATCAGTGATGGACCGCGATAGAATTCTATCGCATTCTATCAGTGATAAACTATAAAAATTTTCTATATTTGTAAATAGTTTGGCTCATTTTTTAATATTTGAAAACAGTCTTAAAATTTAACATTAAAATTTTATACCATAAAACTTGCAAAAACTAAATAACTACAACTTAATTTAAACACGGGTTAAAATACAAAAACTTAGATAAAAACACCTTACGTGTAAAACATAGACACAACTCTAAAAGTTCGTAAATGGACGCAACTCTATAAGTTTCTTAAAAGTAATCTTAAAGTTTAACAACATATTAGAAGACGTGTATGTATAAAATATTTATGAATGATTACAAGAGAGATGGAATATTTTGAATGAAAGTATCAAATAATTGAACACGGTGTAACGTAGGTCTATTTTTCCATTGTCATGTCACCCAATTGACCAAATTAGCCTCCAACAAACAGATAACTACAGAAATGCAATTAATGGTAACAGAATGATTTCAGCTCCTCCAATCCAACTATACTTTGATATCAAATATTTTTGCACAACAATTTTTTTTTTGGTTTTAGGTAATGCCTAAAATAGTACAAATTGGAAGCAGCAGATCCAATATTTTTCCCTTTCTCTCTTTTGTTTCTCCCTTTTGACTCAAATCTCCCAACCAATATATCTGCAGCTGACACTTTACTTCCCTGTTAATATTTTGTGTGCTGGGGGAGCTAACAGACATGACATCAAGATCAAACACCATTTTTTTTTTCTCAGCCATCAATTTGATTTTGTCTGATTGGGCAGCAGGGGGGCAGCAGGGGCTAACCGACCAATCAGCCGTACATCGTCGTCGTCGTCTTCTTCTTGTTCGTAATTTCTTTGCAGTGGCCCTGGTGTAGGCATAAAACACAACCAAAGGCCAAAAGAATGGAGCCAATCCAAATCTGACCAACCAATTCAAAAACAGAAGAATACATCAGAAATCACTTCCATCCTTTTTTTTGGGGGGCACAAACTTCTCTCTTCTCCTAACTTCATTTACTTTGAGACTTGGTGTTATCTTTTATCTTACACAGCTAAATAAAAGGTGTTACATAGACATATACATTCTTGACATTGGCTTCCTTAAAAACGTCAAGCACAGTCACATTTGAGATTGCAAAAACATCAAGAAACACTGTTTTTCTTGTAGTGATTTCTAATCCTAAACTAAATCAACTTCTAACTCAAATGAAGTAGAGAACTACATGTTTGAGAGTGATTTTAAAATTACTCTTGTCATATCCAAAATCACCCCGAAACGCACATATAATCACTTAAAATTAATTTGATATTTTTAAGTGAAGTTTTCATATCATCAAAATTGATTTTGAATGATTAAAAACATATTGTTAGAGTGATTTTGAAAACGACAAAAGTGATTTTAACCATTTGAGAATCACTCTCAGATGTGCCCGAAAATACAGTCCAAAAATCAGAAACTTTATATGTCCTTTCACCCATCTGGCCCAACATATTTGTTAAAGATCTTACCAGGTTGTGCTAGGTAAGATTCTATTTGCAAGATCTTCATTTATAGATACAGGAAGTGGTAGCATTTTGCTCATTATGCCTGGAGTGTCCCTCATGCTGCAAATGTTAGAAATCAAGATCTCAAAGACTGGGTCTGTAAGGAATTACTTTCAAGTAAAATAAAGGAGAATTTTTAAAAATAGAAAAATGAGGAAAACTATTTACACAAAATAGCAAAATTTTTAGATAGTTGTGATAGACGTTGAGAGAAGTCTATCAGTGATAGAAATGATAGAAGCTAATAGAAGTCTATCAATGTCTATCAGTTTTTTTTTTTTTTTTTTTTGCTATTTTCTATAAATAGTTTGATATTTTTTCTATCTGTGAAAATTTTCCTAAAATAAAATGAATATTCACGTACTCATTTAAGATAGCAATAATATTATTCCTCGTCCGGCAGAAAAGATCAATGTTATCCTGCACCTGCTTGAAAAGATAATACATCATAACCCAATAAAAAGCTTGAGCATCTATAATTTCATGGCACAGATTTGTCTTTCATTTAAATCAGCTAGCAGTTCTTTTGAGAAACAAGAATAAACCATCAACAGAAGACATTATAGACCATTTAGCAATAAAGGATTAACATGCCCCCATCCCCCTCCCTTTGATAGGATACAATCAACATCAGTGAACTACCAGAATTGTGAAAGTAGTTTGGATGTTCTTAGCTTCATATTCAGTTTATACCGAGGTATCATTTATGTGTCTCAGAAAGTGACAGAAAAGTGCATTCCTTCAGGAGTATAGTGTTGACATTTTGCATTCATGCAATTTTTGGAACCCTGCAAAATTATCCAAGAAGTCCTCTCCATCACTTCATTCTCATGCCTTTATTAGCCAGCAATTTGTATAATTGCATCCACAGATCCACAGAAGGGCAACATGGTAAGCTAACAGACAAAGATTCTTCCATGTGATTTCATCAAAAGGGAAATTAAGAATAAAATAACAGATGGGCCTTCATCTGTTTTCAGATTATATGGAGTCTATATTAGGAAATAAAGTTCAGAATAATGCGTAGACTTATTCTAGGCAGGTGAAATGTGATAGTGTAGAGTCCAATATTAAGACAAGATAATTTCCCATTCAAGGCTAACTACTGATATGAACTGCAGATGGTTCTAATAGAAAACAGTCTCCATTAAAAGCTAATAGATATTCACCTTGTACATGGAAAGGTTGGAAGTAATTTGACTAAAAGCTTGAGCATTCTGTTCCAGAAGATGCGCAGCTGCGCTGCTAATCTCTGAGACTTTGATGAAAAGAAACGTCTCAATAGAAACTTGAATAATTTGTGGTTGCTAAGAGCTACTATGAAGAAGTATAGAGGAAGAAAATTTTGAGAACAGCTAACCTTCAGAAGGCGTACGTTCTTTTCTGTTCATATGATGCATCATATGAGAATATGCAGCCATGCTGGGTCCAGGGGCTGAAGGTGTGTTTATTTTTAAAGATGGCTCCACCAGCTTATCCTGAACATTCAAAATCATTAGGAAATTGGATCTTGAAATCGATATCAGATCGTAAAGATTTAGAGGAAACTCTAATAAAATTTACCACAACCATTGGAAACTTAAAAAATCTTGATTTGAACCTATAATTCAACTAAGTGTCCTATAATTAGTTTAAACATTGAACTATTGAAGTAGATACATTAACCAGTGAATGTAGAATTAATTGAAAAAATAAAATTCTCTTGAACAGGTTGTGCAACTTAACAACTAATAATATTGTCTGATCAGAGTCGAAATGTATCCCAAAAAACTAACAGAAGCTATGAGTCTTGTTTCTGAAAAGTTTTAAGCTCCAGGCATCGGCATAAACCAAAAGCAGGAAACTGTCAGGGTAATATTAAAAAGATTAACCAATGTTTTTAAAAATTTATGGAACCCAAGTAACCTTATATGTTGTCATTGTCAAAATTTGAATGTTAAAACACAGGATTTTATAAGAATTTCAACAATTTCATATGAGCTAGCCTTTCTGATTTTCTCCAAAATAGAAAAATAAATGATGGGAAATAAAAACATCAAAATAAACGTACTAGCAGAACAAACATCACACACATAAAATTTCATTAAAGTACCTTTCGATTGTTCACTTTCTTTCCAATATGTTCTTCAGGCTTTCTTCGTTTTCTCTGTAAAGAAGTTTGTTAGACTTCCATATGAACTTGAAGAGGGCAGACCAGTGGTATTTTACACAGATAATGCTTTCACAAAATGACTCAAACTCTTTTGGTATCATGAAATTTAGCAACAAACAGAATTCCCTTTTTTCTAAAAAAAATACAAAATAAAATAAGTGGCTTTCTGAAAGCAGTGCTCTTGACTAAATATAGAAACTATTTTACATTCAAGTGAAGGAAAACTTTGGGAGTTGTGCTTGGTGCCGCCTAAAGACAGCCTAATTCCATATTGTCCACAAATTAATGAATCCTAAATAACTTCTATTAAGATATAACTCATACTTAAGTCACAATCATAATACAGAGAAGTATTTTATAAGATTGAGGTGCTTACAGTCATCCACCTACACCTTAAAGCAACATCCCGGACAGTTTTATCACGTAATGTGGCAGCAATCTTGATGTACCTCAAAATGCTTGGTTCATCAGCAAACCTACCAAATGGCAAGCAAACAATATAGAAAATAATGTAAAGGAAAGTTGATAATTAATTGCAATTAAGACAGAAAGAAATTAAGAAAGCATGACCTTTGATATATCTATAATTTTATTGATAAACAAGAAGAAAAATAGACTACACATGAGAAGAACTTTAATTTATCAAGCAGTCCACGAAGAATGACTGACTTAACATAAAAGAACATCAAAGGGAAAAGAAACCACATGTAAGGGGATAATATAAAACAATTATTGTTTAGACTGTTTCAATATATAACATAACAAACCCGATACAAAAACAAAGACGTTCAGAGTTCTATAACAATGAAAATTCTCCTCCAAGACAACTCTTCACATAAATTTCAATCCTAAAGCCAACAAATCCGACAGGAACATAAGTTAGAAGGTAAAAAGGAAGAACCTACATGACAAGACCTTCCTCCAATTTGAATTGCTCTTCCACAGACCATTCGACTGCCAACCCAGCATCATGCTTGAGCCCTGGCACCGTATCAAGAAGCAGAGAACCAGATGAATTGGTAGCTTGGCTGATAACAGGATGGTTGTTGTTATTGTTGACGACACTCAAATTCCCTGAAAACATTATGGCCGACGCGTTGTTGACCCCAAAATAGTTCCCCATTGTCATCATCTCTGAGCTGCTAGTTGTTGCAGTAGACTGAAAAGATATTGCGTGCCGATTCAAAGCGGAACTTAACGTTTCGTCACGGTGAAACCCCGTGTTGGATTCTGCTGCCATGATTACTAATCCTCTTATTTACAGTAACTCTCACAGGAATCTCAGCTGAAGCATATCCAACCTATAAATTCAGGAAAACAACATGATAAGTGAATCATAAAACCCAAAGAAGGCACAAATTACTGGAAATAAGGAAGAACATAAGTAGTATCAAAGACTCTATGTCTATAATTCGCACAGAAATAAACATCCCAAGCAGAAGAAGGGAAAAAGAAGAATGCAAAAAGGCCATAATTCCAAAAGAATCGGACAACATAGAGGAAATGCAAAATTGATACAACAAAAACCCACAAACAGCAAGAAACAACCCCATGGCGCAAAAACCCATCAAAACACAAAGCATTTTTGAAGCTTGAAACTCCAGAAATCAAAGTTAAACCCCATGAAACAGCAAAATTACAAGAACCCAATTGAAAACCCCTAAAGGGGTTGAAGGAAACGGACAGAAAAAGCAAAAAAGAGGTGGAAGAGAAATTACTCACGATGATTTCATCTGGGTAACGATCGAAATGGCAGAGGATAGAAAGCCCTAAAGCACCAAATGGAAAAGAGTTGCAGAGAAAAGAAGAGAAATAGAGAGAGAAAAAACCAAAGGAAGGAAGTGAGTAACCTTTTTGGGTGCAACTTTCCGACGAAGCCCTGATTGGCTTTGGGTTTGGCAGTACAAAAAGCTTTAATATTCTTTTATGAAATCCATTTACAAACGTAGAGAGAGAAAACCCTTGAATTGAATTCTACAGCTACAGTTACATCTACAAATACAGATACAGAAACAAATTACTCATAACTATTGAAATTGGTAGCCTCTCTGAGCCACCAACATCCAACGCACTCAAAAATCTCTACCCCCTGTCTTTTTGATTTGGGTCATTTGGGTCATTCAATTTCAATCCAATCAAACCTCCACCAATGAAAAAAAGCTCAAATTTTTAAACAAAACTAAAGCAAGAGAGAGAGAAAGAAGAAGAGGGGTTTCTTATTTTCAAATAAATAATGGATACGTTGCTGCAGATCTTGGAATTCAGCAACAGTGCGAATCCCCATAAGCATTTGATGCCAATTATTGTGGACTCTCCACCTTAGATTTTTCTTTTTTCTTTCTTTGGGGACTTTTTAAAATAAAATTTCCTTTAAATGGTATAAATATAAATATATTGGGTATTGTTTGTGAAGTGGATTATATATAGTGAAGGCATTTGTGATAAAATTATGTAAGTAGCTGTTGTCTCACGCCAACATTTTCAGTTCTTAAATTAAATTATTTACCTTAAACCAATCATTTCTTTTTCACCATTTTTAATCTCTTTCCCTTCACCCTTCATTCAGCATCCTCACTGTTACAGAATATTTATCTTCTTCTTATAAAATATATTTATATATATAATAGTGAAAATAAAGATCTATCTTAATACTCCACTTTCGGCTAAAAAAAAATGTATTTTGATTATTATTAACACTTTAAGAATAAGTGTTTTTTTTTTAATTCCCAATAGTAATTTTGAGTGTTTTTTTCAGCGAGGAATTTGAGTCGTATAAACATTTTGCAAATGGAAATTTTTTAAATAATGTAGATAGTGTGAGATTAATTTCACTTGTATGCTTATAGCATCATTGCTATATGGTCTATTGTTTTATAGCTATAAATGTTTCCTTTTTTATCTCTTCAAAAATAATGTTTTTTTTTTATAAGTATTGTTGGCGCTGGGAAACTCGCACACGAGCTTTGAGCACTCCTTTAGTCTGTATACGTTGTTGGAGTTGACTTGCGTGAGGGTAATCACATCGGTGTGATACCGAGCTGAGTACACTCTGATACCTAAGTTAGTAAAGGAAGTATTTAACTCGACTAAGCACAGAGAGTTGCCTATCCTTTGATGTTGATGTTGTTGTGTTGTTTATAACGTCCATCCTCTGACTTCCACTTGGGGATATGTGTAATATTGGTGGTGTGAGAATAGGTGTGACCCTCAAGGTTGCAGAGTATCGATAGTAAGCTCAGCTCAATCATTTCTCCTTTGGTAAAACTCCATGAGTTTGACTGGTTAACCCGAAATTCAAGGGTTTGACTTTTCATTTTGGAATGTGTGGTCTCTTATGTAAGCTTTTGTTCCCCTTTGTGCTTGGACCTTACCTTACACAACCCTCAACAAGTATATTAAGGGCCCATTTGGATCGACTTTCGAAATATTAACATAAGGATTTATAAGTGAAAAAAAATGTTTATAAACACTTGAAAAATCAATCCACTAAATTACTAGAAAAGATTGTCAACCGAAGTGAGCATAATTCTAATTGACACATAGTTAGTCAATGATGTTGGAGATTTGAACCCATATCTCACTTTTTGTTCTAAAAAAATTTTATGTTGGAAGGGACTAAATTTAAATCACAATTTAAAGTCAATTGGTTAAGGTAGTTTTTATAGTTTGGAATTCCAATTTCACGTTTGCTATGTTTCATAATATCTTTTGAAACAAAAGAGGAGAAAAGTTGATGGTTGCCAACCTTCCTTCTCCATAGGTAAATTTAAAGTCAATTGGCAAACTTTACAATTATTTTTTATATTTAACTTAAAAAATAATTTTTTTTCTTTGAGTTCATGAAGAAGATTCAGACTTCTAATCTTTTGGTCGTAGATATAATACTTCAACTAATCAACATTGACTAAAAAATTAACTATTTTAATTCCTACCATTATAAATTTGCCTTAGTCAACATACATGGACCTCAACACACTAAAACACAATTTCAAGGACACTTTATCCACAAATTTAAAAAACGGTTTAAATACTACTTTGGTCCTTATACTTTTGGTTTTGATTCATTTTGGTTCTTATTCTTTCAAAATGTTCATTTTAATCCCTATACTTTCAGCTTTGGTTCAGTTTGGTCTCTATACTTTCATAATGTTCATTTTGGTCCTTATACTATTAAAAAGTGACCATTTTGGTCTCTTCACTTTCCTTTTTTCTTCATTTTTAAGGTATTAAAATGGTGACTTTTTAAAAGTACAAAGACCAAAATGAACCAAAATTAAAAGTTCAAGACCAAAATGAACATTTTGAAACTCCAGGGACCAAAATACACCAAAATTAAAAGTATATAGACTAACATAAACATTTTAAAAGTACAGAAACCAAAATGAATCAAACCCAAAAGTACAAGGACCAAAGTAGTATTTAAACCTTTTAAAACTATCAACAAAGTAATGACAAGAACCAATGTATTTAAACCAAAGCTGTTCTATTTTAATAGTCTCTAGATTAAAATAGATCTATGAAAAAAAAATTTAATCAAAATGAAATTTGAGAGTGAAAACAAACATTCTAAACCTATGCAACCTGTAAAAGAAAAGTTTTATGACAAAGCAATTCCCATAAATAATATATAAATTTATATATTAAATGGTTTATAAATAATGAAGCCCTCCAATTCCCATAATACCCCTACTATCCCCACCCCCAACCTTCCCAGAAAAAAAAAATTGGGATTTCTGAGAAAAACTTAGGAAAGGGGTGACAGAGAAAGAAGAAGAAAGCTATAATAATATTATTATTTACAATAATGGTTGGCAATGGTATGACAAAGCCCACAAACAAAATCCTTTGAGGATATTTTTGTCCTTTGCAATGGGGGAAATGAATTAAAGTGATCACATCAAGAAGAATTCATGGTCCAATTATAGTTCTGATAGGCTATGTTGACTGGACCTCCATCTTCCAAAAGGTGTGTCAAAAGACCTGCTTTATTGGCATCTAAGAACTTCATTATCCACCTCAACATTTCTTTCTCTTGCCCAAAATCCACACTGAACCTGCAAAGCCAACCCCAACCCAACAAATTTCCATCAAATGCTTCTTACTTTTTCATGCTCTTCATCATCATATATAGGAACAAATTTTAGTATCGTAATAGTATGGAAAGCTTTTCATACTACTAAATGTCGTTATCTTATATGATTAGTTTCAGTTTCGCTTTTTATGTTTTACTTAATACTTTCATCTTTTACACCTTCGGACTTTTAATTTTCCAACAAGAAAACCTTTCGTGTCAGGTAATTGAAGCTTCTAAAACGTTTGGCGCAAATACCTAGGCCAAGAACATGACTAAAATCAATCAAATAAAATCATTCAAGATGTTCTTAGCGTATGTATAGTTAGTTTCAACCTAAGAAGCACAAATATAGATACGAGATATGGATAAAACACGATACGCACACGATGATACGTCATTTTTTAAAAACTTAAGACACGATGCGGCAAGGACACGTTTATTAAATATGTGTTTTTTTAGTCTACTCAATAAGTGTTTTGTGTATGTCTAACACGTTTGGCACACTAATTATAAGTGTTTGATATGTGTCCAACAAGTGTTGGAATGTCCAAGTGTCTGATACATGTTGGACACAGGCACGCTAGCCAAACTAAAGTGTCTATGCTTCTTAAGTTTCAACTATGCCGATAACGACGGAGAAGTTTTAACATGAAGGGTTCTAACAAGGATTCATTTGAAATAAAGTAAAAGATTTGGGGTAAAATTGAAAGTCATAGAAATAAATGGAAGAGAAAAAGAAAGGGAAAGAGTGAGTTTGGTGACAAACCACTTGATGATTCCAGTGAGATACACAGTTCGTTTGTCCAAGTCAACCTCCACTCCCCCACTTTGAAAGAATTCTCTTGCGGCGCATCTTAGCTCAGCTTCAACTCCTTGAGGAGTATAGAATCTCACTCTTGGGCTCGACTTTGTGCCATTGCACAGTCCAAAGTGAATTAATGGATTCACTTCCCCAAACACAAGCTGACATTTGTATATCATATATTCAGAATATGAGTTTTAAAGATGCCATCCATTATATTCATCATTCAACAAAAAAACAAATATCATAAACTCAACCAAGGATAGGAAACCTCCCAACCACCAACTCCATTAGATATCTATCTTATCAACAAAACTACTAGATTTAGGAGAGCATGATTTCTCAGAAACAAAGAGATATGGTGCTGATAAACTAATTGAGAATAGGAATAACCTAGGAATAAATACGTTTTTGCCAATTGTATTAATAATACCCCTAATCTTTAAAAGTTGTGATATTAATTATTATCTTCTACCTTTCATAAATGTTTCAAAATTACCATTAGAGTAAGAATCCATTAAAGTTTTGGATGAAAATTTGAGACCTAGCTAGAATGGTGTTCGGGGTCTCTTATTTCAGGTCCCCGCCACACTATTCCAAGTCTCAATTTTCATCCAATATTTTAACTAGTTTCTACTATAAGTATAGTTTAGAAACGTTTAGAAAAGGTCATGATATTGCAACTCTTAAAAGAATAGACGAGACGTATTTTTTAAACAAAGGGCAAATATAATTTAGCCAATAAAAGATTAAGTGTCAAATAATAATCTATCATCCTAAGCATTTAGATTGTCTAATATAGAGAATATAAATATATCAAACCTTTAAACATTTAGAGTTAGGGGCAGTTCCCCATCAGATATCTAATGAAACAAGAAATGATTAGATTTGGAAAGAGCATAATTTTATAGAAAACAAGGAAATGGTGTCAAAAAGTGAGGATCTCAACTAATGAAACAGACAGCATCAGAACAAAAGTATGAAAGGTGGAATGGAATCAGCCGAAGGTTAAAAAAACAGATAATAATCCTAAAAAGTTGAGATGATAAGATAAAGTTTATTACCTCCAATCGCTTGTCAGCACTGCTGAAGGGCTTGACAAAGGAATAGGGCGGTCTCCTATTGCCTCTGAGAATCCCATTCTTTATGGCTATAAGAGAATATGAGTGTCCGCCAACCAAGTATTGGAAGTCGGAGAAGAAGGATTTTCTGTCAATTACACCATCTAGTCTTCCAAATCTTATCAACCCATGAATCACCATAGCATTGTAAAGGTTTAAGAAAAAAGCCAACTTTTCATTATGCGACAGTTCCAACAGGTTCACCCGATGAAGGTCTTCTATTACGTTTATGTACCTGCATTTCGTAAGTTTGAGAAGGAAGGAAGGAAGCATTTTTTAGAAGTGGTGAAGGGGAAAAAAAACAAGACTCTTTTTTACTCTGTTTGTTTTTGTTTCTTGTTTTTTACTAAAATAAAAAGGAAGGAAAGGAAAAAAAAATTGAGAAAAGAAAACTAGATTTGTTACTTTTTGTATAATGACCTATTTGAAAGACCCCATTATTAAAAAGTATGCTTTTTTTTTTTTCTTTTTGTTTATGTCATATCACCGTAAAATTACCAAACTCGAATATTGGGTATGTGGGTTGAGATCTGGCTCTCACTACTCTCGCTCCTTAGGATTTTTTATTTTCCCACTAATCACTCTCTCTATTTCTCTTACAACTCTTTGTTCTTTGGTCTTGCTTATTGTTCTTAGCTCTCGTTCTTCTTTTTATTAAAAGAAACAATAACAAGAGGTGTGAGATTAAAAGTGAGAGAGCAAAGAACAAGAGTCAAGAGTTAAGAGCCCATCACACTTGCACACTAAAGTCATTTTAGTAATTTTCGTCGATGATGATGCAAACAAATGTAAAAAAAATGCAAGTTTTGAATAGTGGAACAAATTCTATTTTGGGCCTCAATTATGGATGAACACTGAAGAGCACCATCATCTCGAGAAAGAACGAGAAACAAAATAATAATAATAATTGTTAGCAAAGAGGCCCTCGTGTCTAAAATGATTGTGCTCATTTAGACAAATGAGACATTTGGAAGAGAAGGAAACTTGAGAACAGGATGAGATGATTGAGGCCAATTACAAGAAATCTGATTTTTATGTTTAATGTATATATGAATGAGTCAGACTAATGAGGTTTAAATCTAGATTTCTTTTTTTATGCACATATAATTTTTTTTTATACACACACATAATTATTTTATGACTATATTAATTTATTATCTAAAATATAATTATAGGGGCAATTTGCAAATATAACAATTAGGTCCAAAATATTAATAGATATAGCACAATACAAAATACATTTATAAATATAGCAAAATTTATATTCAGCTTTTGGAGTCTATCAGTGATAGATTATATCGATAGTAAGAGTCTATTAGTGATATACCATATCGCTAGTAGGAGTCCATCACTAATAGATTTTGCTATATTTACAATTCTTGAAAAATGTTGTTATATACTTAATTATTATTTCTAAAAGTGTTACCCAATGTAATTATCTATATAATTATTTTTTCAGATTAATTTATTAATTGAATTATCGTTAAATTCCCAAACTTAAACCTCTAATTTAACTTAAACCTCTAATTTTATTTATTTATTTATTTATTTTTTTTGTCCTCAAATTCAATATCTAATGGTTTCAAAATTTTCCATTTGGTCACTATCCTCGGATAAAATTTCATAAATTGCCTATGCATATTGAATATAGGCTATTTTCGACTTATAGCTTGTGTTTTCTAGCGGGTTGTATAACGATTTAGGCTTAAATAAAGAGAATAAAAAAGTTTTTGGGTTAGTAAAAAAAACGGATTGAGTGAGATTAAACTAAAGTAATGTTTGAACGTGATTTGGTTAAAAACAAAAATGATTTAAATAATTTTCAAATCACTCACAAATATATTATTAATATTTTTAATTAGTAATGTTTGAAAGTGATTTGGTTAAAAACAAAAATGATTTAAATAATTTTAAAATTACTCCACAAACATATTTTAAAATTTACTAATTAAAGATCAATATAAAAACATTTAAATCTATAGGAATTAAATTGAAACTAGGTTAAAACCAACCAAATGATCCATTAAATCTTAATATTAATGGTACTAAGTTAAAATAAATTTATTAATCAATCAATTCAAACCAAATTTAGAATTAATCATTTGCCATTAAAGCTAAATCAATCAAATAAAGTAATTAGTTCCTAAATTAATTATGGTCACCACAAGACATAAATGCTCGACATTAATAGCACATACAATGCCAAATATAGAAATGAGTTTGTTTAAATTATTTCTTTTTAGTTAGTTCTTAACTTCATGATTAATGCTAATGCAAAATAGGAAAAGAAATGGAAATTAGAAAATTGTACCTTCGAAATTCTTCAGTGTTGCTAATGGTGAGATAATCAACACGTTGGAGATCTTCAGAAGCATAAGATTCTAAAATGGCGGACATGATCTTGGCCAATTTTTGTGCAACAATGGCGGCGGGCTTGGGCTCGTTGTCGTTAACTGAGCCTCTGAAATTGAAGCACCGGGCTATGAATGGCCCATGCTCAAGAAATCGATAGAAATGATTCCCATCTTCAAATTCATTTTCCCTAACCACAATCAAATTATACATCAAATCAAAGTTTAAATCTCAATTTTTTTTTATTAAATTAACATATTTTTAATTTCTAAATTTTTAAATTTGTGTTCTATTTGATTTCGGAGTTTTAAATTTTGTATAATAAGTTTTTAAACTTTCAATATTATGTTTAATAAAATTTCTAGATTTTAAAATATGTCTACTACGTCTCTTTATTTTCAACTTTATGTTTAATAGATTGATTAGTCGTTTTTAAAAGTTCACACAAGTATTAAACACAAAATTAAATGTGTAAGTGTCATAATATTTTTTTAAATGACGTTGCAATAAAGGTATTTAAAAAATATTTCTAAATGCAAAAAATATATTTTTAAGCATTTAGAACAATCCAAATAAACTCCCCCAATAAATTTTAAATATTCTTTTAAGAGTTTAGAAAAAAAAATATATATATTTTTTAAAATAAATTGGAAAAATTTCACATATAACATCTATCACAACTATCTAAAATTTTTACTATTTTATGTAAATAGTTTCCCTTATTTTTATATTTTAAAAAATTCCCCTCTTAAATTTTAACAACTTATAAACAATAAACTTTAACTTTTAACAACTTATAGACAATAAACTTACACAAAAGTTTAGTTTATTTAACCAAAAACAAATATTAAATTAGTTTGCTCTGGCAATCATTGTGATAATAAAATAAGAGAAAATGAATTTTAAAAAATAAGTTAAATCGTAAATTCGGTCACTATAAGTTAAAAAAAAGTTAGAATTTAGTCCTTATAATTTGTTAAGACTTTCATAAATAGTTCCTATGATAGGGACTATTTAAGAAAATTTTATCAAACTATAAAGAATATTTATGAAATTTTATCAAATGGACTGAATTTCTAACTTTATCCAAACTAATAATTTAGTCCACAAATAGCTTCTAAAATCAAGGGAATTGAAGAGAGAGAGAGATTTTACCCAAAGGCATGATGGATAAAGAGCTTCTGGGTCATCTGCTTTCCAATTTCAACAGCCTACATTGTTCAATTCAGTCACAAATCAGATTCAAATTTCATCTCCATTTAATTCCAGTGACAAACACTACATTTATTAAAGACCTCCATTGAACTCTATGCTTAAAGTTTAATATTCAATTGCTTGTTTTATAGATCAAAATATAAACAGATGTAGCGTAGCAGAATATCAAACGCTCACTCCCTATCATTGCTCAATTCAATCATTCATTCTTCCTAAACCCTACAACCAAAGACTCTTTTAAAGCATCCCATCTATATCATTCCAAAAAAATAAATAAAAAATCTATATTACTATAATTTCTCTACTATTACTCTATGTTATGGTTTGGTTAGATTAGACTTAGATTAGAAAAGCAATATAGGAGTAATGATGAGATTAGTTCCCATAACCATAAGATCCATTTTTGAGAGAAGAGGCAACCTATTAATTACCACAATTTACAATACCATTTTCTAATTTCTAATTTCTTTTATCTTATCATTTCACCTGCTTGTTTAGTTAGTTGCCCCCATCATTAATGGGCACGCGGCAGATCTTTCACCATGCTCCCTCCCAAAATCCAAAGCTTAAACAAACAACATTTTTATTGGGAAAAAAATCTAGTTCAATATTAATCTACTTTAGTATACTTTTACATTATTTTTAAAAGTATACTAATGTCACACACAATAATATATTATTTTTAATCTACTCATTTGTTTCATTGGTTGTTCAATAATATATTATTGTATTAATTTAAATTTAACTTTAACTTTGGTTCGTTACTGTCCCTATAATTTAAAAACATTCATTTTGGTCCTTTAACTTTAAAAAAAGTGACCATTTTTACCCTTTAAAAATGACAACCTTTTAAAAGTATAAGGACTAAGATGAACCAAAGTTTAAAGTATTTGAACTATAATGAATAAAAACTAAAAATATAAAGACTAAAGTAGTATTTAAGTTTATTGTATTTTGTGTTCTTTTAAATGTTGCTATTATAACAAGCAATTAATAGGGACGGTAATACTAAAAATTCTCCAAACTTAAAGATTTTGTATCTAAATTTGAATTTTCATATTCTATTTTTAGTTTAGGAAAGGAGTGGGGGTGAGGATTTGGACATTTAAGCTTCAATTTCTTATTCCTTAATTAATAACTAAAATTCCAACTATATATATATACATATATATAGTATGAGGGACATAATTTGGGGAAAAAATATTTGAATGGAAAAAAAATCAGATGTTTCACGGAGCAGAAAACGATGAGATGGCAAGTTCAAATGACCGTAGGATTTCAAAAGTATGTCATCTTCATTCCATCCAACGGTCAGAAACACAGAGTACAGAACTCGAATGGCGTAAGGAGAAAAACAGAGCATACCTTTCTACGGCCGCAGTCAAGGCGCTGAATAAGCGCTTCCACCATTTCGCTGCCGGAGAAGCAGTTCTTGACGATCTTCATCTTGATCAGACGGTCCTGAATCGGCAATCTCTGTCTCAGAAATTTCACGATCTCCAGCAGTTCGTCCGGCGATCCCTCTTCTGGATCGTCGAAACCGTAGACTGGCGGAGCCGGTGCGTCGTCGGGACATTTATTGCTGAGCATATCTTTGATTCTCCGCTCAAATTCGCCGCTGTTTCTTAGGGAGTTCAGCGCCACGAGACCCCCAAATAGCTTCTCGTTGAAGAAAATCTGCGGCACCAATGAACTTCCCGTCCTCGTCATCAGCTCCTTCTCTCTTTGAGGAAAAACGTCGACGTTGATTTCAACAAACCTCAACCCCTTTTCGTTGAAGAAACTCCTAACCGCTTTACAATCCCTGCAATTCGACCTCGAGAAGAAGCTGATTCTTCCCTTTAGTTCTCTGTCTCTCTCTTCATCGCTCTTCAGTTTCACCACGACTTTGAGACCGGAGAGGTTGATTTCGGTAACGCCGGTTTGGGACTTCCGGTTGTCGTCCTCGTCTTCCTCTTCTTCATCTTTAAGCGACGAAATCCGCTTGAAAATCGCCGCCGATAAGCTATTGCTCCTCTCCC
Source organism: Lagenaria siceraria (assembly GCA_002890555.2). Lineage (NCBI taxonomy): Eukaryota > Viridiplantae > Streptophyta > Magnoliopsida > Cucurbitales > Cucurbitaceae > Lagenaria > Lagenaria siceraria. The sequence continues at coordinate 8,262,340 of CM016488.1, forward strand.
GTATAAACTTCCCAATCGACGGCATGTCGACGGAGATATTCTCAGCCAAACTCTGCGACCGTTTGTGCGGCGGTTCACCGGCGGAGGAAATGGAAATCCCAGGCGGGGCCTCGGGTTTAGGAAGTTGAGAATGAGGCTCCAATACGCGTATTTCGCCCTTATTGGGTTTCAATTCGTGGTGGGGACAAACGGGAATATGACCATTGTGATGGGTAGAATCCTTTGATTTCTCGGTCTCGAACGACAAGGAAGAATTAGAAGAACAAGAAGAAGGAGATTCAATATCAGAGAGCTTGGTCTGATTTTCATCTACAGGTGGAGAAATGGAAAGCTTAGCGGCGAGCTTGGGATTGTCGGAATCATTGATCAATGAAAGTTGAGAAACAGAGTGGGTGGAAATATGATCGATTCCATCTGGGTTTGTGGGAGGATCATGAACTCCATTAGGAAAAGAGATGGGTTCTCGAGAAACAGAGGAATGAACGTCAACAGCCATTAGAACAGAGAAATTTAGAAGAAGAAGAAATGAGGGCAGAATGGAAATGGCGTAAAGGGTTTAACGTTTTAAGGGAGAAAGAAAAGGAAGAAGAGGTCAAATGGGGCCCACAGAGACCCCCAAAAATTTTACAAGGTTTTTCGTAAATTAAAACAATATATGTATATATAATTTGAAAATAATTTAGAGACGGTTGGAGAAGGACAGGCCACAGGGCCTAAGAAGAATCATAAACCCTTGAGAAGCGGGGGAGTGGGGCCTACGAGAATCACGTGACGTGAGGGGAGGAGCCACGTGATGAGACGGTTTTTTTCTTTCTTTTTTTCTTTTGAGAAAATGAGACGGTTTTTTTTTTTTTAATATATATATATACTTTAAACTCGTCAGTTTATTAATTTGAACAAAAAAAAAAAAATAATAATTTTAACCCCAACCAAAGTTTCGTATATGTTAGATAAAGAGATGATTATAAGTTTCGTATATGTTAGATAAAGAGATGATTATAAGTTTATAAAAGAGAACAACTATCTCCATTAATATTTCATCGTCCTTAACAAATTTTAATCTAATTTAATTAAGTGTAGAAATCTTAACCTTAGACTTTAAAAAGTGGTGCAATTTTATCCATCTAATAAGCTATCACTTCAAATATCATTAAAAATATTTTTTTCATAATTCATTTATTGAATTGTAGAATATAAATGTGATATATAATTGATAATTTCTTTAGAGAAAAACAATGTTATAACTATTTTTCTAAAATTTATGAATATTAAGAATGTTGTTAATTAATGGTTAATTTGTGTGTTAGTCAAATTTATTTTTGTGTAAAATTTTATTTTATTGAAACTAATAAATTAATGAAGAATTTTGTATTTTTTTAATTAATATTAATAAGTAAATGAGCTGAAATTAAATTGAGGATTAAAATTGTAGCACTAATGTAAGTTTAATGTCAAAATTGATATTTTTGTTTTTTGTTTTTTTATACTTAAAATATCGTGGTAATTTCCAAGTGGCAATATCTTAATCCAAATATTTAATTTAAATAAAAAAATGGAGGAAAAAAATGGATCTTTATGGTTGACGTCAAAACCAAAGGGGACGACGCCCGCTATCGCATCGTTCTGCCGGGTTTTTTCTTTTTCTTTTTTTGACCAACAAATTCGGTTTTTATTTGTTCCGAATTGGTTTCAATTTTTTTTTTTTTTAAATCTAAAGCCTAATTTTTAGTCTAGGGTAAGATAAATTACTAATTATTGATTTTGAAAGTTAATATTTATTGACACGAAAAATTAAATTAAATTTCTATTTGATTTTGAAGTTAAAAGAAATGACATATTTGAATCTGAAGTTTAAATTTGACTTATAAGATCTAGTGGATCCACTAAATTTTATGAAAAAAAAATTTGCTCTTTCAACTTTCATTAAATTAATAATTTAGTCTTTGCATTTTAATTTTAATAGTTTAAGACCGGTTTAAATTAACTAGAGAAAAAAGTAATTTTTGAACAATATATTATTATTTAAACTCTTTTGATAAAAATTATTTAAAATACATTTTAAAAGTGTTTTAAAAGCTATATTAAACTATGTTCAATTTTAGGAATTAAAAATATATTTCACATTTAGAATCTCAACTAAATTACAAAATTTGTCATATATAACTTATAAGAGTGGTGTGAAATGTATTAAAAACTTTTAAATAAATTATTGAGCTTTTAAGATTTTGTATATAAAGTAAACATTAACAAAATTAAAATAATCAATTTTTGCAAAATAATTTCATCTAATTATAAGGATATCCATAGCCAATTACAAATCTTCAAAAATAATTTTTTAAAAAAAAAATCTTCAAAAATAATTTTTTTAAAAAAAAATCTTCAAAAAGAAATAAAAATTTCACTAATTAAGGGTTTTAATTGCACTATTTATTTATTCATGTGTAGTGGTATGGGTTGAACTTTACCATTTTTTTTTTAAAGTTAGATTATAAGTTTAATTTTTAAATTTTGAAGTTGGTTTCTATTTTATCTTTGATCTTTCAAAAGTGTCTAATAGATCTTATGCACTTTCAATTTTATGTCCATTAGATTTTTAACGTTAAGCATTGTATAATAGATCATTAAACTTTTAATTTTGTGTCTAATAAATTCCTAAATTTTTCAATTACGTATCTAATAAATCCTTGATATATTCAATATATTTTTTAAAATCCATGTATCTACTCAACTAAAATTGAAATTTTAAGGTTCTATTACACATAAAATTCAATTTTCAATCATAAGAAAAATTAAGCATGTAAGAGACCCATTAGATATAAAACTGAAAGTTTAGGCCTCGTTTGCTAACCATTATGTTTTGGTTATGGTTTTTGAAAATTAAATTTGTTTTCTCTTAATTTCTTACCGTAGTTTGGATTTTTTTTTAAGTGAAATGTTAGCTAATTTTTTTTTTAGTTTTCAAATTTTAGCTTGATTTTTTTTTATAATAATTTCCCTTTTTTAAAAACATTAATAAAAACTAGACAACAAAGCAAATTCATTTTGTAACAATTTTTTGTTTTTGTTTTTTAAAATTAAGCTTATAGACATTCATTCCACATTCAAATTTATTCTTTTGTTATTTACTTTTTACCAATGGTTTAAAAAACTAAGCTAAATTTTGAAAACTAAAAAAAACAGCTTTTAAAAACTTGTTTTTATTTTTGAAATTTGGCAAAAAAATTGACTATCATGCTTAAGAGATATGCAAATCAACCTAACAAATGGGGAGAAAATGAGCTTAATTTTTAAAAACAAAAAAAAAATGAAATGGTAACCAAACTGGACTTAAATAGTTACCAAAAGGGACCCTAGAAATCTATTAGGCACAAAATTTAAAGTATAGAGACTTATTCAACACAAAAGTGAAAGTTCAAGGACCTATTCAACATTTTTTAAAGTTTAAGGACAAAAAATAAACACAAATTTAAAAATTCAAAGACTAACTTTGTAATTTAACTATTTTTATTTTAGGGGTCTTTTCACAAATAGAAAAAAAAACAAAAAAAAAGTGGAAAATATAAAAGTAGGGTGCACTTTTTTCTATATGTCTAATTAGTTTTGTTTCTTTTCTATACACAATAATTTTTCTTTATTTTCTTTATTATTTTTTTAATTTAACATATAGGGTTAAGGATTCAAACTTTGTCCTTTTAATCGAAGTTATAATAGCTTAACACATCCAACTATGGTTAGATTAACTCTAAAATTTACCTATTAGTTCCAATTATTTAGGGAAACTTCATAAAATGATTCTAAACTAATATTCTCCTGTAAAAGGGGGGGAAAAAAAAGACCTTTACAACAATGACTTTTAATAGTGAAAATCGTAACATTCAAAATTTTAAAAAAAATGAAAAGACAATGGAACATAAGTTTAAATTTAGATAAAATTGGGTAATTTGACCAAAATAAATTATTTATTTTATTTGGGTCAAAGGGATTATGAACAGTAAAATAAAAAGAAAGATTGTTTTCCAAACAACAAAAATATATATTTTAAAAAATAAAAATAAAAAAGGGTTTTACTTGTTCAAATAAAATGAAGTTGTAAGCCATCAAAATTCAATCTAAATGGATAAGGTTTTGGTTCATCGTATTACATAAGCTCAGATTTTAAAACACCAAAAATCTGTATTTTTTGGACCCAATCTTTATATTATAAATTGTAGATTTGAATTTTTCTTATGATTTTCTACGTTCTTAAATCACGTCTACCATATATATATTGCAAAGAAAATCACGTCTAATATTGTTGAACACGTTCTCACTTGTTTGCAATCACGTTTTATAATACCTTATTGTTATTATTAATTTAAAATTAGAATGGAATAAAATGGTTGAATGACTTCGATCATTTAAAGATTTGTATACGTATGTTTGTATGTATTGGAGAATACTTAGGAGCATGGTAGAAAATTAAATTTGGTCTCGAAATTTTGATAGAGGGTAATTTTTTTTTTTTCAATTTTCGAAATTTCGAGAATATTCCGATTCCCCATTTCGATGAAATTTCAAGAAAATTTTGATTTTTTAATTAACTATGTTATCTCCGTTCAAGTTTTTTAATTTTATGGTCTTGATTACACATAATCCTATAATTTCACACGCTTATGTCATTTTCGACAAAGAATTAGACCTTTTTTGTGTATTATTTTTTATAATTTCTATTTTTTCTCAATTTCTAACTTTATTTTCAACCCAAAACTTTTATTTATAAAAAAATTGAATTTGAAAAGACCACAAAAAATAACTTATATTTACTTTTAACCTCATTCACTTTTTTCATTAAGTTGTCACATCATTTTACCTCAAAATTTAATTGATGTGGATTTTTTTTTTTTACCATTCAAAACTCTTATAATTTTCACATATTTTCACTTCAAAATATTCCTAAAACTTTATATTATTTTGTAATACTTTTCTATTTTTTTTAAAAAAATTTGCTCTCTGATCAACATTTATATAGACATTTACAATAGACATCTAAATATTGTCTTACTTTAGAAAATTGTGATTAAAAATGGTTAATTATAGGAGAATTTTTAAAAATAGAAAAACAAGGGAAACTATTTACACAAAATAGCAAAACTTTTAGATAATTGTGATAGATGCTGATAGGAAAGTGTATTGTTGATCGATGCTGATAGAAGTCTATCAATGTCTACCAATCTTTTTTTTTTTTTGCTATTTTATGTAAATAGTTTAACATTTTTTCTATATGTGAAATTTCCCTTAGTTATAGTCTAATTAAGCCACAATCAAAGTTTCATTAACTAATTATGACATTTTCCATAATTTTTCTCGATATTTCCATCATAAAATCGGGACCTCGATATTTCCATCAACATCGATATTTTGAATCTTGCTTAGGTGCATCTCAGACATCACTAATTTTGTGCATCTCACCAAATTATCCAATCATAATTTACCACATAACAAATTCTTTTTTTTCTATTTTAAAATATTTTAATTCATTTTTTATGTTTGTGATAAGTGTGAAATGCACGAAAATGAGCGCATCTTAAACTACACCCAAATTCTACTATGTTTTTTTCCTTAAAAAATCAAAATCATTAAAGTTCATTGTCAAACTAGACTATGCATATTTCACTTACAACGAGAACTTAATCAAGAAGGAAAATAAAAACTCCAAGCATTCGAAACTTTCACAAAACTCCTATGAGCTAAATCGTGTGTTGTTATGTTCTATTTGCACATAATGAGAATGAAAAACGAACATCAATATTTGATGTAAATTATGGAAATAATTAATTATTTTTCGCTTTAAGATACAACGATATAAATAGCATCAATTTTATTTTATTTTATTTTTCTTACCTTGTGTTTCTACTTAAATTAGAATGTAGTAAAAACAAAGAGAAAAACAGGCACCACAACAATATAAATATTATAGAAATATAATATAATAATAAAATATATATAAAATAATAAAATAACTCCAAATTTCTCTGGTATCTTCAAACTTTTTGGATTTCTCACCAATGTATGTCTTCTAAAATCCACAAAATGCCACTATTTATAGGCAATTTGTTAAGTAGGAGGTGGATTACATGTACACTAATAGTGTGTTATCTTGAGACATATGTATAATACATGGGGAAATAAGGATATGACACATGGTCAATGGACATTAAGCATAGATATCTAATTTACACTTAATTTATGATATTTGTAATAGAATAACATTTATTCATTTTAAATTTGTATAAATGTGTTTTTTTATATTCTTTCATCATATATTTTTTTTTTTAAAAAAATAATTTGTAATTTAAGTTTAAAAAAATTAACTATTAAATATTAATATATCAACCTATCAACATATAAATAGTTAAAATAATATGTTTAATTTGGTCATTAGTTATAACTAAGCCACAATAAGTTTAGTTTAAACTCATCAAACCTTGTTACATGTGTTTTGTTTAAATTTGAAATTTACCAAACACTAATCTATTTCATATGAAAGCTGAGTTTTTTAAAGACACAGTTACTTGCAATTATTTTAAAAGTTACAGTACCAACCTTTTGCGTTTACAAGCGTAAAAAGTGATTATATAAAAATGCTAACTAGCTAGCTGTTTGGTAAAACAAATTATTTATTAATCTATCCATGATCACTTATTTTAGATTTTAGTTTTTTTCTAAAAATGTGGTACCTTCCTAATCGCTTACCAATCTCAAAATTTACCTACATATTAATTTACTTTCTCACATCTATTCTCAAATTTTAATTGATTCCAATTTTTATAACAATTATTTTAAAAAAAAAAAAAACATTCATCAAATAATTTAGATTAAACAAAATTAGTTGCAATTCAAATCATATAAATTTTTAAATAATTATATTATAATAACTTACAAATTAAATATCAATATAAAAAATAACTAAAATGATAATCTACTTTGATTCATATAATTAAAGTACACAAATTTAATATTAATTTATCAAACACTATAACTAGTTTTTTTTTTCAAATTTTAAATTAAAATTGTCAAATGCTATTTTACCATGATATTTCTAAAACTGCAATTACCTCAACTAATCTCATGAACAACTCGACCTTACAACATTTGAGTGCCAAGAAAACTCGTAGAATATTAAATCTTAGGTAGGTGACCACCATGGATTGAACACTCCAATCCTTTGACTTTTTTTTGTGTTCCCACTAGAATTTAATTTCGAGAAATCTATTTAAACATGTCTTCTTAATCTTTAACTTCAGCCTGTCTATTTGAATTTTTAATTCTATTTTATTACATATTTAACATTCTTGTCTTCAACATCCACTCAATTCAAACTCTAAACATTTTAGTATTGGTATACATTTTTATGTCATGTTGATTACATTGCAAAAACTTTTTTTTGAACCGATTAGCTTTAGCGCCATTTTAATTTCGTCACTAAAAATAGAATTTTTGCGAGGGATTTCATTTATTTTATTTTATTTCTTAAAAAATTATTTAAAAAATTGGAGCCATGGACATGGCATGGAAGAGTTGACGTGGAATTACATATTAAAATTAAAAATAATTAGAGATTGAGATAATAACAAAAGCTACATAAATTTAAAATATCTCAAAGAAAAAAAAAATACAAAAACAAAAGCTACATAAAAATTAAAAATTTGAGTGTTAGAATCAAAGTTTCGGTCAAAATTAGATGATACTTAGTTATAATAAAATAATAATAAAATGGAATTTGGTTTAAAGTCAGAATGAGATAGTGACGTTAAAAGTTGAACACATGATAATAATTTTTAAATCATAAAATTGCAATAAAAGATTATATTTTGAAGATGAAAGGTTAAAATATTATTTTAGTCGTTGTAGTTCAATTTTAGTCGACCTAATTTTAAATGTTTAATTTTAATCTATATACTTTCAATTAATTTTAAATTTAGTTCATATGTTCGTTTATTACTGATTTTTTCAAAAAAAAAAAATTGTTATCTAATAACATTTTTAATTTTCACCACAAATTTTGAAAATATATTCATACTATATTTTTTTCACGAAAATTATTTAATAAATCTCAAAGTATAGGAGCTCAAAATAGTATTTTAACCAAATTTTAATATGGTATAATTATACTTTAAAACATTTAAGATTAATTATTGCTTTTTTTTTTTTTTTGGAAATTTCAGATTGATATTAGTACAGTGATTATTGTTAAAAGGATTGGAAGCCATGTGGTTGTTCAATATTATTCCTTTTAATTAATCAATGTTAAAGCTTTTAGCCCTACAAATTATGAACTCAATTATACTACTTGTGGATGCCCTATTATTATCATCATCACTCTCTTTTGCTATAATTTGTTTTGATTTGAGACCCATTACATTTACAATTCTTGTTTTCTAAAATCAACATTAATTTTGGGGAAGAAAAGGTTTTTTTTTTTTTTTTTTTTTTTTTTTTTTTTTTTTTTTTTTTTTTTTTTTTGGATTAATTAAAATGAATTCAAAGAACATGTATATAAGTAGAGGTGTATAAAAATCGGACCAAATAGACAAATCAGACTGAATCGAACCAAACTGGCTGGTTCAATCTAATTTCTTCCCAAATAATGGAATTGACAATTTAGTTGTTGAGAGAATCGAACCAGTTGGTTTAGTCCAATTTATTCACAAATAATCATTAATAGACTTTGCTATATTTGCATTTTTTTTAAAATGTTGCTACACATTTGGTTATTATTCCTAAACTTGCTACTCATTACAATTACCCACTCTTTTAAACATAAATCGACCACAAAATTCATCCTAAGATCGAAAAATAAACCCTAATAAAATTATTAATTTTGATAAAGAATATAATCTCAAACACTAAAATTTTCAATATATGTAAATGACCGTTGAGTCAATTCTTCAATAGCTTAGCATTGATATTGAAAAGGTCATTTTTATGAAGAAAACTTGTGAATTAAAAGGAGAATAGATTTAGTTTGATAAATGTTCATAAAATGATGTAAATTTACATATTTAAGAAAAGATAGATAAAAATTCAATTTTGTACACCAAATTTGGCAAAGGAAATCAATCATCACCTCAATTTGTTTTTTAATTTCAACAAATTAATCTATTCTATGAAATTTTTGAAGAAATTCGTGGAGTTTGAATTTTGTATTTGTATTGATTTCGGTATAGTATAGTGAGTACACTCTCTAATACATAATCTTTTGATGTTTTCTCTCGAAAAGTAAACTTTAATCTTTAGGCTTGTTGGACGATCGGTCATTGCGCTTGATGATCTTCTCAGAGGATCGACTTTTGGACTTGTTGATTAGGTTGGATGGGACCTTTAGACTTGTTAAATTGTTACACATTTAGTCCTTCGGTTTTGGGTTTGGTTTCAATTTAGTCATTAGGTTTCAAAATGTTACAATTTTACTCTTGAGATTTGAGTTTGGTTTCAATTTAGTCCCTGAGTTTCAAGATTTACACTTTTAACTCAATTTTTCATTAAGTACGCACTTTTAGTTATTGACGTTAATGTTTACTAATTAATTTAAAAGAATTATAAAGTGAAATTTTAAATTTAATTTTGATAGTGATGAAAAAATAGTAAAACTTAATTTATTGTAATTTTTTTAATTATTTTAAATTAATTAAAACGTAGCAACACTAGAGACAAAAAGTGAGTATTTAGCGAAAAATCAAGGTTGAAAGTATAAATCTTGAAATATAAAAACTAAATTGAAATAAAACTCAAATCACAATAATTTTAAAATAGTAATATTTGAAATTTAAGAACTAAACTGAAACCAAATTCAAAATTTAAAGGCATAATATATAATATTTTGAAACCAAAATACATTTTAAAACTAAATAGAAACTAGCTCTACAACTTAGGAACCAAAATATATTTTTTCTAAGAAAAAAAAGGAAAAGAAAGGAAAAGAAAAAGGATAAGATTATAAGAAGGATAAAATTGACATTTTCTTCCCCCAAAAAGTTGCATTCCTTTAAACAAATCAACCACAACAAAGTATTCAGTCAAAACCTTTATCAATCCAACCAATGTTTGCCTTCCAAACTATATATATATATATATATATATATATATATATATATATATATATATATATTATAAATTTAGTTACTATAATTTGCATAAAATTAGAGTTTATTTATTATGGTTCGTAATTAAAACTTAATCTCGGTAGTTTGCTAATTTTCATTAATAATTTCTGCCATAGGAATTATTTATGATAATTTTATCAAATTATAGAAAATATTTATGAGACTTTATCAAACAACAGGGACTAAAGTCTAATTTTTAAAATCAAAAGTACTAAATTCAGACTTTCTTCCAACCATAAAAACTAGATTTGTAATTCAAATAAAAAAAACCAGTACCTTCTAAGTTTCTAATGGTGGTTAGAAAAATGTCCGATGTATATATGATAGTAACAAATTTATTTTCTCTACTCTAATTTAGTCCATAAATTTTTAAATTTGAAATAATCTAAGTCTTTAAACATTAATATATTGTAACTTGGTTCTTATACTTATTAAATTTATTACAATTTAATCTCGTTTTACTTTTTTTTTTTTTTTTTTTTGTCTTTCAGAAACACATCAATTCCCTAAAAAAATGTATCATTCTACATGTGTAATAAATTTCATTGAATCTTAATCATATTTATAGACTAAATTGTTACATAATTGAAACTACATTATTATTAGGGTTGTTTTCAAAAAAATTAAACATAGAAAAATTTCACTGTCCATCAGCAATAGACGATAGAACGATAGAATTCTATACCATCCCAATTCCAATCTCAAAGCTTTTATACCAAAAGGAATTTAACTAGAGTTAGCATACTAAGCTTAAAGTGTTTCTAATTGGGACGACTTGAAACTAGAGACATAGACTCCTTTTATAGACTTGGAGTCCAACACGATAACCGATGTGGGACAACTGCAATTCTAATATTTTGCCAAAAATCCAACACGATAGAGAGTGAAGTTTTTCTATATTTGTAAATAGTTTGATATTTTTTGTGTTTATAGTAATTTTCCTTTTTTTTTTTATATAATAATTTTCCTTATTATTATTACTTTTTTGAGTGGAAAATGGATTGAAAGATAAGCGTGAGTGGTGGTGGAAAGTAAGGCAAAAACGTGTTGTTGTATTGATCTTAATCCAACACAAATCAAATCAAAGTGAAAAGTGGGCAAAATCACTTTGGCAATACCAACCAACCACACAAAGTCAATATTGCTTATTTGCTTTCCCCATTTTGATTCAATAACACATCATCTCTTCTTCTTCCATAATTACTTCAATTTTCAATGGACCCTCCTCAACTACAATTAAAAAATTTTCTATTTTCAATAATTCATAATGCACATTTAACCATATAATTCTTTCATACCAAAAGGTAAGAAAAATGGGTTATATTATTAATTTTCATCTTATTATATGTTTTTTTATTTTAATTTTGATTCCTATGGTTTGAAAATATTCAATTTGATATTTTTATGATTTGACCAAACTTCACTAATTCTCTATTCTCATTGTTCTATTGAATATTTAAAAGTTTCTTTTTTTCTTTATTATTATTATTTTACAATTCAAATAGCTTCTTTTCTTTTCTTTTTTTATTTAGTTGACTGTGTTAGGTATCAAAACTATTTTTTAATAAAAAAAAAACATGGAAAAAATTAGTGGAATTTTTATAGGGAAATTAGTACATAGTTTAACCACTTTATGCCGGTTGGGCGGTTAAATACATGTATATTAGTGATTAATGTTAATTAATATATAGGATAATAAATGATTCACTAAAATTATAGTTAATATATATGGTTAATTTATAGAAAATTTTGTATAAAAAATATCATGAACTTCAATAATACTATTAAACTTAAAAAAAAAAAAACTTTAAAAACAAGTTTACCATTAGTATTTGGATGAAAATTATTAGTACCATTTAAAAAATACCATGAACTTTTGCAAAACAATCCTTAATAACCTTAAACTTAAAAAGATTTTTTTTTTATTGTTAGTATATGAATGTAAACTGTTCACGTTTCAAAATATCTCTAAAATTTTAAAAACTGCATTAATACTTAAAACAATTTTTTTTTTAAAAAAAGTTTTCTTATAGTTAATATTTGGATGGAAATTATTTATCTACATCCAATAGATCACCTCACTCTTCCATTTCCTCTCTTTTTAGTGCTTCAATCTTTGGCCTAACATTTCGCCATTTCCTATCTTTTTTCCTCACTTCTATAATATCCACTTAATCCTCTTCTTTCCTTCTTCAATCTCTAAAACTTGACAATTTTTCCTCTTTTTTCACTATCTTTTAAAATATTAGAATTTTAAATAAATAGAAGGCTTTTTTTCTCATTTTTGAGCATGCCCAAACAAAAATATAAGAAATTTCAATACCTAATTATCAATTTCTTTAAAGTTATCATGAGTTAGGAAAGAACTAATTTGAAAACAACTCATATAGGATATTCTAATTTTCTTCGCATATAGATACTTACATTTTTTTTTCTATTTGTTTAATTTTTACATCAATTTTCTCAACAATCAAACAGGACCAAAATCTTCTAGATAAAGTATAAGATCACACAAATTCTCTATATCAAAATCTCCCATCAAAACTAAACAAAATGATGAATCGCCAAATACAAAAAAGAATGGCAAAGGAATATCATCTTTGATCATAGAGAACTTTCTTAACTGATCAGAACAAAAAGATTAATTTGTACTACAAAATAGATCAACATAAAATGTAACAAATATTGGATTGCATTTGTTGAAGAGATGCATCACTCTAAACAACAAGCTACCACTAAACACCCTCACTTCTTGTTTCAAACAACTTTTAAATCATCTATGAAAAAAATGGTGACTATGGACATAAATGAAAATTGGAATGGTTGTTGCATATATGACAAAATGAGTTAAATTAATTACAAAAATAGCAAAGCTTAAAATTATTTGTAAATATAGCAAAATTTAAGTGAAAAGTATAAACACCCCTCAACATTAGTAATACACAATTTCAATCCAAATCACTAATACATAAATCTAGTCTAAATCAATTTCTTTCCAATAATTTGCATTTTTATTTTATTCCTCTCTGTGGTTTTTCCTTCAATGTTTTCATCCTTGTAGTTTTATTTTTGGCTAATTTAAATAAGTTCCACCATTTTTTATTAGTCTTACTAATATGACAAGTCAATTAGGTACATGGATAAAAATATATCAACGATAAATTTATATGATAAATCAATGATAGACTTTTAGCGGCGATACATCTACCTAAAAAATCAAATATTAACGGGATAAAAATTTGTCATTGACATACTGATATTCCAACATAAAATGACAAAAAAATATCATAGTCTATCGGTGATAGACTATAATAAGGGTAAAATTAGAATTACATAAAATTTAAATATAAAAGAAAACCAAATTGCTACATCTTGTTATAATATTTGCTATATTTACAAATATGTGGTCTAGTTTTACCATTTACTACCCATACTCATGAAAATTCGGCCTAAATTATAGCTTTTCACTCACTTTAAACTGGAGTTCTGGGCCCATGAGAAAGGGTTACATGTAAAGGGCCCAATGGAAGAAATGGGCCTGATCGATGAAGCCCTGTAAGGGCCAGGAATGTAAAAAGCCCAAGTTTTAGTATTGGTTTGACAGCGTGGCGGATGAGGTGGCATAGGTTCTTATCCCTGAATGGATGGACAAGTGGAGGGAATGTGGGGCCCAGTCTTCACGTGTCCCTAAACCCTCACTCCCATGTTCTTTACTCAAATGACAAAATTTCAATACTTCTCACTCTCACCACCCAATCCCACAACCTTACACATATTTTCTTTTATATAAAAATATATATTATATATACCCAAAATAATAATAGTAATAATAATAATAAATAAGTTTATTGTCCTTTTGTTTCGCTCAATTCTTCCCCTTTTGTCCCTTTATCATGCTTTTGTGCATTTTTCCTCAAAAAAACCAAACAAACGAAATATCAATTTTGGCAAAACTTTCGTGTACCAAAAAAAAAAAAAAAAAAAAAACATTTACCATGCTCTAATAATTGTAAAAGTTTTATGTACTTTCCTATGTAATTAATATAAAAAGAAAGGAATGAAGGTAATGTATAGTGAGTATAAATGTAGTTAAAATCAAGATTTAAAATAGGGAATATCCCGATTTTAATTTTACAAATTTTTTTATGAAAATATCGATTTCGATAGATATTTATAGAAAAATTAAAAAAATAAATTTAAATTAATAAATAAACATTTTGTGATTTTTGAAACTCTATTATTTATATTATGTTTATATTAGTGATATTTTGTTGTTTGTCTTTTTATGTTTCATGAATTATTTTACGATATAATAGAAATGTCGATTCACTCCTCACATCGATGTTGAACCCATGAGAATATGAAAATATTGATGGAAATATCGGCATGTTGATGAAAATTTAATACTATACATAAAACATGTATTATTGACCAAATCATTAGTGAATCTTCACCTTTCCTACTACTGAACTTAAAAAAAAAAAGAGTAATGAGTCCTTAATTAACTTTTTGTTTCTAAGAATTGTGCTTATTTTCTTGTAATGTTTTTTTTTTCTGATTAAGTTTTCCACACTTGTTTAAGATATATTTGAATTATTAATCATGTTTTAAAAGTGAAAAACAAGTTCTTTTAGAATAATATATTTTTAAGTTTCAAAAGTTGTCAGACTTTAAATGTATCTTTGAAATGGAATTTTTTTAAAAGATAATATTTTTTTTAATAAATAATGATAAAATTATGGTAAAAAAATGGACAAAAAGAAGTTGCAAAATCGTGGACCAAATAAAGGAAAAGAAAAATCTATACTAACAACTGAAGTGGTGAATTTGAACTTTGAAAAACAAAATTGGTTAGAATTATGGAAAATTTTTAAAAATAGAAAAATAAGGAAAACTATTTACACAAAACAACCAAATTTTTAGATAGGTGTGAAAGACGCTGATAGAAGTCTATGAGGACCTATAAGGGATAGAAATGATAGAAGTCTATACGTTGATATAAGTCTATACTATTTTCTATAAATAGTTTCAACTTTTTTCTATTTTTAAAAATTTTCCTAAAATTATAGTAATTATTGAACTAAAGAAATAAACTTATTTTACAATTGAGGTTATTATTATTATTTTATTTTTGTCAATAGTAAAAACTTTAATATTAGGAATGGCTGATTATTTTGTAAAGCATTTGCAGCCAAGTTTGGTTGAATTATTCACGGGATTTTTGAATCTTAATTAAAATCATAATTGTGATAAATAATGCTCACGGGAAGTGTGGAAATTATTAATAAAATAAAATAAACCTTACACGCCATCGCCATCGCTCCAAACCAATCCTTCTTCATTGCGCCCCACAAATATGCTTCTCTTTCTCTTCCATTCCTGATTCTTCTGTCTCTCTCTCTCTCTCTCTCTCTTTCCGCCATTGTTGCTCTGCAACTAACCTCCACAGCTATGACTCTTCAAATCCACATCGCCACTCAGCACACTTTCTTCCTCAACGAGGTATTTTGAATTTTCTCCTCCCATTTCCATTTCTCATCATTTTCCCTGTTTTCTCATCTCCGTTTCTTTACTTTTGCAGAAAATCATTTCGGCTTACTCAGCGAGATTCCGGCGGATTATCAAGCAGCAGAGACGAGCGAGAAGGCGAACAACAACAACGACAACGACAACAACGCTTGCTGGTAGTTCCGGCGAGGATTTCTCTAATTCCGCTATTGAAATCGACGATTTCCCTGGAGGATCGAATGGATTCGAGCTTATTTCTAGGTTCTGCTATAACCACGCCCAAATCGAAATCACTATTTCTAACGTTGCCTTACTCCATTGCTGCGCTGTGTTCCTTGGAATGACGGAGGATGTCGCCGCCGGTAACCTCATCCGGCAGACCGAGAATTTTCTTGATGGAATCTTTTATTGGCCGTGGAGTGATTTGATGTTGTGCCTTCAGAGTTGCGACTCCTTTTTCGCTTTTGCAGATTCCTCGGGGCTTTTGCAGAAGCTTATTTGTGCTTTATTGGCTAAGATTGCGCAGAATTCCAATGCAAGCCTCGTCACTCCTTCTTCATCTTCTTCTTCCTCACCCGACAATGCGTCTGGTAGTTCCAGAGTCTCCACCAAATCCTGGTGGTTCGACGACATGTCGTTATTGCCTGTTCAGGTCATTGAAAAAGTCGTACAAGGAATGGGGAGTTACGGTAGCAGCAATAACAGTTTGATTCTCACCAGATTTCTCCTCCATTACCTCAAAACCGCTGCTCAGAGCACTGTCGGGTACGTATTAAATTACATTGAACCCTTTTAATAACATAATGAAATGATTGAACTCAAGAACTTACCAGAGTCTTTAGAAATGAAACGAGTGTTGATTGAGAGTCTCTGGCTAACATGTTAAACGAAACTACTACTGAATTTTGAAGCTGAAGTTGATAGGTTGCTTGAATGGTTGATTCATATTTCTTAACAGATATGGGAGTGGGCGACCGAGGGGGGAATACGGTGGGTTAGCCGACACGGCGGTGCACGGGGTGGTAATGGTGGGGAAGAGTATGTTTTCTTGCCGGGGGCTGTTCTGGGTGTTGAGAGTGGTGTCTGGTTTTGGTCTGAGCAGAGATTGTCGGAATGGGTTGGAGAGAATGATTGGAGGGATGCTGGATCAAGCCAAATTGGATGATTTGTTGATCTCCGGCCACCATAAATGCACTTATGATGTGAATCTAGTGATAAGATTGATTAGAGTATTTGTGAACAGCGATGGAGCTTACTCTGTTCACAAGCTGAAGAAAGTGGGAAAACTGGTGGATAAGTATTTGGGGGAAATTTCTCCTGATCAAAACCTCAAAATCTCTAAATTCTTGGGAGTTGCTGAGAGCTTACCAGACTGTGCCAGAGACTGCTTTGATGGAGTTTACAGAGCAATTGACATCTATCTAGAGGTGGGTACAACAAGAATTAACCTCATAAACCACTTTCTTCTACCATTTTTGTATCTTAAGATTCTATATTATTATTTGTTTCAGTCTCATCCGAATCTTTCAATGGAAGAGAGGTCAAGGCTATGCAGATGTCTAAACCACGAGAAGTTGAGCCTGGAAACGTGCAAAGCATTGGCAAAGAACCCGAGAGTGCCGCCGAGGACAGCGGTTGAGGCTCTGAAGTGTCAAGCAAGGGGAGGTGGGTGTTCAGGCGAAGAGGAAGCGACGGCGGTGGCAATGGCGGTGGGGGAGGAGGATGATCAGAGCAGTAGTGGGTATTACAGTGAGTGTCAAAGGGTTTTGTCAAGCAGTAGCTTTGAGTCAGAAGGTTGCAGCAGCAGCACAGGACAAGACAACAACCAAGAAATGAAACTAAATTTGCAAAGGATGCAATGGAGAGTAGTGGAATTGGAGAAAGTTTGTAGGGAAATGAAAAGTAATATGTCTAGTTTGGTTAGGCAAAGTGCAATCACTTCCCCATCTACTTACCATAGAGCTTTACCAAGACTATGTTAATTGTTAAGTATATGTATATGAATATAATGTATTTGTATCTGAATGTACACACATCAATCCAATCCTCTACAAGATTATATGTTTTCATCGAATCTATTCGTTGAAAACTTATAGTGTATTGTTTTAAATGAACCCAACGAATGTATGATAAGGATATCGAAATTAGAAAATAAATTCATGCTGCACTAGATTCAAAGTGAACAACGTTGTTGTACGGCTACTTAAATTATAGGTTTAAATCCTATTTTAGTCCATGAATTTTGAATCTTGTTCTATTTTGATCCCTAAACTTTCATAAACGTTCGTTTTAGTCCCTAAACTTTTAAAAAGTGTTTATTTTAGTCCATACTATTAAAATTATGTTAACTCTTCAACAGAAATGTAAGAGAACTTGTATTTTTGGATGACTAGGCTCTAGATGTATTGAGCAAGATGAAAATGTAGTAAAATGCCAACAACTAACACACCAAAATATTGAACGACCAAAGATTTGAACTAAAAATGTCTTTTAAATTCTCCCAATTTGTCACCTTATTCAAACTTGAAAGTCGTAACTAACTTATTTAGTAGCCTAATCATCCAAAAATACAAATCACCTTGTCATTTTGTTAAAGAGTTAACAAAATCTTAATATAACAGGGACCAAACTAAGCATTTTTCAAAAGTTCAGGAACTTAAACGAACATCTTTAAAAATTTAAGAACCAAAAGAAAATAATATTCAAAGTTCAGGGACTAAAACGAACATTTTTTAAAGTTTAGAAACCAAAATAAAATATTATTCAAAAGTGTGGGATCAAAATAAGATTTGAGAGTGAGAGAGGAGGGAAGATCCTTGAGCAAAGTTTGAAATTGAAAAAAATAAAAGGAATGTTGAGAGTTGAGAGTTGAGAGAAGTGTTTAGTTTAAAGTGAGATTCTTAATTAGTTAAGAGTAAATTAAGTTCAAGTTGGAGCATCTTGGTGAAGGGGAAAGAGAAGAGAGGAGTAAGATGATTGGATGAGAGGACAAAGATGTTAAATGAAGGACAGAAAATTGCAGCAAAAAATAAAAAAAAAATAATTCAGATTGTCTTGTTATGGAAACCACTACCCAAAACGAAGCTGATTTAGTAGTTTCGTTTTTTTTTTTTTTTAATTAATTAATTAAATTATTTAATTGTAATTTTGTTTTTGGAATATTCACAATTATTAATAACAACCAATTGGACAACAGCAACTTACTAGTAATGAGTAATACTTGAATCAACTGATCAGTGATACTTGAAAAAAAAAAAAAAAATGAGTACAGTCTAAGATGCATCTAAATATTTTTCAATACCTACACATTTGAATTTAGCTTTTAGTGATCTCGTAGTATTATTTTTAAAAAAAAGGTAAAATCTCATTTTTCAATTTAAGAAACTTTTTAATTTATTAGGCCCCGTCTAATTTTTGATCCTCTGTGGTTTTTATGTTTTCAAAAATTTACAAAGAAAACAAAGATAATATGTTTGATATTACTTTCAAACACTATTTAAAAAACAATTCAGAAAATGGTTGTTTCCATGGTTTCTAAATTTAGATAACATGGGATATAATATAACATTTTTTTTAAAAAAAAGAAACAAACAAACAGTAGAGAGGTTTCCTTCCAATAAATCATATCTTATTATTAATTATTTTAGTCATAAAAGATTTTACTAAACATATAAATCATTTTCTTCCTCTTTAAATTTACAACCAAACACAATTTTTAAATTTTAAATTCAAATTTTAAATTTTAAATTTTAAATTGAACCAAACTTATTTTTAATTACGGTAAAAATAAGAATTTTTTTTTTTCGTTTTCTATAAAATTCTTTGTTTTAAAAAAAAAATAAATTTTCGAATCATAAACTAAAAGAAGGCCTTATATTCTTGTTATTGAATTTTTTTTCAATCTTTAAACTTTATTTTAACTTTCAGTTGGTTGTTTTTTTTTAAAAAAAAAAAAATTAGTACGCTTTCAATGATCGGTTATTGATGGATTAACTGTTGGTATGTTTTTATGATTAATTTTTCTATGTTGACTTAATAAGGAGAATATTATAGGTAAATAAGTAGTTCAACTATCTCTTTTCGTATGAGATATTTTAGATGAAACAAAGAATAAAATAATAAGAGCTTATGTCTAAGATAGACTAAGATAATTTTGGAGTTACAAAAAGGTTTGGTGTTCTAAACATATCTATTTTAGTCCCTTTAAATCCAATACACATATATGTTATTATATATACTATTGTAAGTGATTTTGGACCAAATGATATAATCGACATCAAGTAAGGATAGAAACGAAAAAACCAAAAACACAACGAGATTTGGGTCGAGAGTAACACCCTCCTACCAAAATGGACATAGAGAGGGAGGTTAGTGTGGACCTTGGCCCAAACCAACATGGCTAAGACCGAGCCCAATAAAATACCCAAACGGATCACCTTAGGACCAAAATAAGGCTAAGGGAAGGTGCTCTGCCTTAGTCAAGACCCTAACAAAATGTCAAATGGAACACGCCCCTTGAATGCCCTAACCCAGTAAGTTGATAATCCTAATGCAACTTCTAAATCTTATTAGGAAGAATTCAGGTCAACTACACCTAGTGCATATATTTCCATATTGCAAGACGCGTTCTTTCTCGAATTATAAATTTGTTGTTACTATCGTGTGAGAGTCCTATACAATTTTAGCTTTAACATATATTATGTGATACACACATGAAATTTTAAGGATCCAAATAGAACCGAGCAAGATTTAATCATTTAAAAAAATTCATGGCTATAAATAAAGAACTAATAATATTTGGTGATTTTGGATTTCATTACTGAATTGGTAGATTCTCGTGAAAAAGTGATTTGGCGCTGTTTGCAGTTCGAGGGACCATACAAAAAATATAATGTTTTTTATTAATTGCAAATTGCCGACTAATTAGGCGTGGTCTCTTCGCTACATAACACACAATAAATAGAATCTTTTCAGAGAGAAGTTTAACAAATTTTTTAAATGCTAAATTATAAAAAGTATTTCGCAACATTTATTTCGTATTTTATTTAAAAAATATCTTTAAATTTTTTTTTATAAAGTTTTATTATTTCTCTGACACTTAAAAAAATGAAAAAGAAAATATTATTGTTGTTAGTTTTAGATAGAAATTATTAATACTTTGTTAAAAAAAAATTCTTAAACTTTAAAAAGTTCCAACAATAATATTAAAAGTTAGGAAAAAATATTGTTCATACTACTATAAAGACCTAAATCATTAGTACTTCGTTTAAAGAAAATCTTTAAATTTTAACTTTAAAAAATATTCTAAAATGCTCTTACTCTTACTATAATAAAAAAAAAAAAGAAATTATATCTTAATTTCTTCAATTCTTGCACTAATTTTTTGAGCAACCAAACAAAACTTAAGATTTCAAGTTAAAGTATAAAATCTCACAAACTCCCACAAAGTTCCAAAATTAAAATCTCTCTTCAAAACTCAATAAAGCGATGAATCATCAAATACTGAATTGGAACTTTCTTAACACCCAACAAAATATACTAATTTGAAATTTGGTAATGCATTTGTTTTTTTTTCTCCTAGTGATTGTCCACAAAACTATGCATTTATATTTCTACTTTTGTTTTGAATGGAGCCTTTTTACTATTTTCAAATTAAAATTAGTTTTTTTTTATAAATTAAAATCAGACATTTTTTTGTCTTCTTCTAAATAATAAACATACATGAACTATAATAATTAATCCTTTTTCTAAACAACAAATATACATGCACCATAATAATTAAATGATTAAAATATTAAAAAGGACCTAGAGTTAGAGTTTATTTTTAAACTTATGTTCTATTTGGTTTTGATTGGTTTTTTCAATAAAAAGTCGATCTGAACCAATATTTTTTTTTGTTTTTTTTTCTAAATACAAATCAAGATGTTCAATTTTATACCAAAAAATCAAACCAAACTAGTGTATCAGTTTAGTTTTTTGGTTTTCGTTGCAGTCCTAATTTGTGAGTATTGTTGGAATTATTGAGAGTATTTTTAAAATAAAGTATTAACAGTTTCCTTTCAATAACTAATATATATATATAAACTTTTTTTTAAAGTTTAACAGTGGTATTGGCACACATCTCGTCCTTAGAGGTTGGAAGTTTAATCCCCACCCCTACTATTTTTGTACTAAAAAAAGTATTATTAAAAATTTTAAAAATTAGTGATATTTTAAAAACATATTACAAAGTTTTCTTTGGAAGTTAGGCGATTTATTAATTTGAATGAACTAGGAAGGAAGATTCCCCTCCTTTGCTTTCCTACCCACAAAATGTAAGCTATATATATATATATATATATATATATATATATACTTGGGTACATCCCAGTTGATATGTACCTTGATGCATCTCATTCTTATAACTCACAAAAAAAAAAATCATTAAAATATTTCAAAAAAGAAACAAAAAAAAAAAAAAAAATTTATCACAGGTCAAATTATAATGAGATAATTTGGTGGGATGCAAAAAAATAAGTTTTAACTGGGATGCACGTGTATATATATATATGCCTTAACTGAAAAACAAAGAGTAATAGTCTATAAAAAAAATTATCGTAACTAAGTGCTATCAACATTAAATTAAAGGTTCAATTACCCCACCTTCGCATAGGAGCTTTTATATGAATATTGTTGTTTAAAAAAATAATTAGAGTAATATTGTAGTTTTAAAAGTATTTACAAAAATATTGTAGTTTTTTTTGCAGGTGAAGTGACAGGTGCAAAAAGTGGCGGGTGCAGGGGAAGTTTTACAAAAAGAACTGGTCGAGAGTTGAAATCTCGGCCACCTCCACCACCTCATTTGGTTGAGATTTCAACTCTCGACCATCAATGCATCCGCCTCTGCCCGTGACTCACCTGCCCACACTCGCCTCGACCATCAACAAACGTACTGCCCGCCTCCGCCTCTGCCCGTTACTCACCTGCCTCACACTGCCAGTCAAAGGGGGGAAGTCGAGGCTTCAAGTCTCGACCAGCTGCCCCTGGCACTCTGCCGCTACACACCTGCGCAAAGGGGGTCGAGACTTCAACTCTTGACCCCTTTCTTTTAAACCTCACCCTCCACCCCCTCTTCACTTCAATTCAACCTCTCACTTTCACTTTCTTCACCGGCTTTCACTCCCTCTTCACTTTAATTCAACCTCTCGCTTTCACCTTCTTCATCGGCTTTCACTCTTATTCTCAACCTCTCGGCCTTTCATTTCCTCCTATCGGCTTTCTCTCATTTTTCTTCCTCTTGACTTAATTAATATTGTGAGGTTTGTACATTTATTATTAAATTTTTATTTTTTATAATTAATTATAAATTTTATCTATATTCTCATACTATTTTATTTTTTCAATAGTTTTGTTGTTGTTTAAGAAACAAAGAACAAACAAAACAGGTACACTTTGACTGAATTAAATCTTTTTTTTAAGATTCATCTTCTCATATTATATATTTTTTTTTTTGTAGTTTTTGTTGCTGTTTTGATAACAAATAACAAAGAAGGAGAAACTGTTGCCACTTTAAAGAAGAAAAAGAGTAGAGCCGTTGTTGAATTTGTGAGTTTTCTTTTAATTTATTAATAGTTTTTTTTAACATTTTTTTATATTTATATTATGTTATACAATCCATTTAATGTTCTTAATTAGTTTTTAATCGTCGTTAAATTCAAGAATATTTATAGATTGATGTTAGGAAACTTTTTTTTTTTTTTTTTTTTTTACAGTTTAATATTCTTGTTTATATTATGTTAGATCTACCATGTTAATGTTTTATTTTGTTTTCGTTTGCATTGTAAATAATATTAGATATAATATTAGATTTATTGCATTTACTATTAAATTTCTATTTTTTGTTTTATAGTATAATATTTTTGTTATTTGATTTTTTTTTTTTTTTGTATTTTATACTTATAGTTTGTTAATACAAAAAGTTTAGTATTTTTGTTTGTTTTCTTAACAATATTTGATTTTTTTGAGTATTAGTTTTTTAATTTAAAAAGTTTAGTGACTTTATTTGTTTTCTAATACAAAATTACTAATTTGAGTAAATTTTTTTACATTTTTTTATAAACTTCAGTTTTTTTTTTTTGTTAATATTAGAGTTTCTATGTTATTCTTCAAAAAAAAAAAAAAAAGTTTAGTATTAGATTTATTGCATTTACTATGAATATTTTTATTTTAAAATATAATATTTTTGTTATTTGAGTTTTTTTTGTATTTTATGTTTATAGTTTGTTAATACAAAAAGTTTAGTTTTTTTTGTTTTCTTAATAATATTTGATTTTGTTTAGTATTAGTTTTTTAATTTAAAAAGTTTAGTGGCTTTATTTGTTTTGTAATACAAAACTACTATTGTGTAATTAATATTTTTCTGTGTAAATAATATTTTTTTATTATGTAATTAATATTTTTATTGTGTAATCAAGCTTCGAGAAATAAATATAGTTTTTTCTTTTAGATCATGGCTTTAAACCCGGGATCGATTGATCTTATGTTTTATACGATCAATCTATTCATCGATCATCAGTTGTATGGCAAAATCGTACTATATGTGAGATATACGGTAGACGTCGAGAGGCGGTTGTTCATCGCATCATCCCACTGCACCGTAGAATACTACCACTACTTCGTACATCAGGATTCTATGGAGTTTCCAGGTTGGGATTCATTCAGTTAGATTGACATCTCATCACTGCACTGGTTGAGAGATGGAGGCCAGAGACGCATTCGTTTCATGTTCCTACTGGAGAGTGCACTATCACTCTACAAGATATAGAAGTATTGTTTGGGTTACCTGTTGACGGCGAGCCTGTTACGGGAGCAATGCATAATGATTGGTTGAATATTTGTCACTTGTTTGTCACTTGTTCCTCGGTGTAATCCCACCTGCCGATAAAATTAGAGGATCTAGATTGAGTTTAACATGGTTAGGGACACAATTTCCAGGGCTTGATGATGATGTAGACGAGGAAGCTGTCATGAGATATACATGAGCATACATATTACAGATGATGGGTGGAAGTTTGTTTTCTGACAAATCAAGTCACTACATGCACTTAATGTTCCTACAATTGTTAGCCAATCTTCATGAAGCGGGACTATATTCTTGGGGTGGAGCGTGTTTGGCATGGATGTATAGACAGCTGTGCAAAACAACAAAACCTGAAGTCCTTGAAATCGCTGGGCACTGATACTTCTGCAATTATGGACTTGGGAATGATTTCCAACAATGGCTCCCCAACTTCGACATGTCAACGAGCATCAATTAGCTGGACAAGATTGTGTTTGGCATGGATGTGGGTCATCTGGTATATAATTAAATATTGTTTAATGATTTTAAATTTGAATTTATTTTAAAATTTATCTAATTTTTTATAATTCACAGAGATCGAGCAACAGTAGCCTTCGTGATGTTGCAAATGATCTAAACCAGATCCTTGATGTCTGTAATAATAACGAGAGGTACATGGAAGAGATAATTATATGTACGATATACCCATTGCACGTCCACCGGTTCCTAGGCGTAGGGGGCGTGCTCGAGTAGAAGAAGATGACTTTGATGAGGTTGACCACAATGTGGAAGAATTGCCCCCTATGACGCAGATGCATAGCCACACTGATTATGCTAGTCTGATGATGATGATGCCAACATTTGGTTCAGGATATTATGATTCAGAAGCCGATCCATCGTCAGCTGGTCCATCGTCTTCATACATGCAAGGACATGGGCGCGGACGTGGAGAGCATAACGAATATTTATACTATGATGGGCCTGTAAAGGTACCAGAGCCACCAAAGGAACAAAAGCAACCTAGAGTTCAAAGTCAACGACGACAACCAACTCGAAATCGACGACGTCCGCCTTGTGGGACACATTGATTTTTTTTTATCATTTTTAATAAATGAAAAATATTAAATTGTTATATTGATACGTACATTTTAATTTATATTTTAGTAATTTTAAATTATTTATTATAAGTCTGTAATATCTCTTAAAATTATAGTCGACAAAGTTAAGACAATGATAAATTTTTCTTATCATTGAGAAATAGATAGGTAAATTTTTAGAAAGTTATTTTTTTCATAAAAAAACAATAGAATCATAGCGTTATAAAAAAAAATGGTCGAACACCTTAACTTGTTAAAAAAAAAAAAACAAAGGTCGAGTGTTAACACTCGACCTTCATGAAAACAAATGAAAACAAGGTTTGGTTGAGTGTTGAACACTCGACCATTAAAAAAAAAAAAAAGAATTTACAAATACTTTGACCATGCCATCACAAAACTACCATATTTTTACAAATACTTTCAAAATTACAATATTTTTATAAATAATTTTAAAAACTACAATATTTCTTCTATTTCCCCCCTTCGCATATATTGTTTAAAAAAAAAATCAAAACAAAACCTGATACTAAAAAGGGCTTTGGCACCCATCTCCATAGATGGATAACATATGCAACATCATTAATAAATCTTTCATTTTTATGACCTAATAACATGGGACCATATGCAGCTGATGTTTTTTTATACATCTTTTTATCAACTTGTATGTGCACTTTTTTTTTTTTGATAAAAAAAGTTGAACGTGTGATAGTGGATGATTAAAAAAAAAAAGTTGAACGTGTGATAGTGGATGATTCGAACATTTAATCTCTTAGTGCATATTTGGGAGAGATTTTAAAATGGTTAAAATAACTCTTGTTTCCTTTAATATCACTCCAAAGCACAATTTTAATCATTCAAAATAAATTTAATGTTTAATTTTGCACTCTTAATCACATTTTTTGTACTATCAAAATTGATTTTGAGTTATTAAAAAGAATTTTCTTGTGATTTTGAAAATAATAAAAGTTATTTGAATTATTTTAAAATTACTTCTGAATATGTCATTAATCAATCCTATCAATATTTAATAAGACAAGTTTGAGGTCAAAATTGCTTGCTTTTTTTTTTTTTTTTTTTTTTTTTTTGTTGGAGAAGAGAGGTAATAAATATGATTAGGTTCACTCCAAAATTAATAAGTTATTTTTCTAATTATTTAGGGTTGTTTTAAATATAGAAAAATGAGCCAAATTATTTATAAATATAGAAAAATTTTACTATCTATTAGCAATAGACTGCAATAAAATTCTTGAGCGATAGCGTTATAATTTTCTTTTTGTTTGTGTAAGAAAAATGAGCTAAACTATTTACAAAATTACTCGCTTGATCGAATTTTATCGAGGTCTCATTGATAGGCAGTAAAATTTTTCTATATTTATAAATAGTTTGATTTTTTTTGTTTAGAGTAATTTTTCCATTGGATAACTTGAAAGCTCTAGAATAAGAGTTCTGAAAAATGGCTAATTGCCTTTTTGTTTGTATAAGAAGCCAAATACATGACCAAAAGAATCTTTTAAATAGTTTGATAGACAAAAATAATCCCATGTGACACACTTGAAAAAGAGAAATTTTTAAAAATAGAAAATAAGGAAAACTATTTACACAAAATAGTAAAATTTTTAAATAGTTGTGATAAATGCTGATAGAAGTCTATCAATGTCTAAAAAATTTGATTTCAAACCAAATTAATAGAATCTAAATCATTAAGACATGTGTGATGTAGCCTAACGGATAAAAAAAGAATTCACTCTAAGAATCAATCAAATGAACATTAGGAATACAAGAAGAAATTAACTAATCCCTAATCTTAATTAATCAAAAAAAAATTTCTAATTAGCCAAAGAAACTAATTCTAACCCTAATCAATTAATTATTTGACCAAGATACCCCAAATTTACCCTAATAATCCTACTACATCAACATGCTAATATAAAATTATTAAAAAATAGAATATAAAGTTAGATAATGTAGATTTTGATGAGAACATAAAATGTAAATTACTAAAAGATTTTAAAAAAATTGGACCAGAAATTTGAAGCTTCCAACAAAACTTCTTACCCTACTTATCATCCATTGAAGTACTTAAACTTATGATTGTCTTCCACCTCAAATGTTGTATGGGTTCTTGAAAATTAGCACAATGGATAAAAAATAAGAAGAAATATTTCATTTTTATATTTGAAATTTTTTAGATGGGTGGAGTGGAGGAGATTGGAGGAAGAAGAACACGAGGTTTTCATACGGATGACCTATTTTGAAAAGCTCAAATGAAACTCACCCAACTTTTGAAAACCCATATTCTTTACGTTTAGATTATGTCATCATCGGGTGAATTACTAAAACAACCAACAACCAAGCATGGAGACCTCTCTGATTCTTGACCCTCGTTCATCGCTCTCACTCCTCGATCCTTAGTCCTTGATCCACCTTCTTCCTTCTTCTTCCATCTACAACGGTCCACCTTCTTCATTCTTCTTCTTCTTCCATTTGCAAATGGTCTACCTTCTTCCTTCTACAATGATCCACCTTCTTCTTTTCTCTTCTTCACTAAATCCACCCATGATTTATGCGTTTGCAGCAAAAACACAACGTCGACATAACTCGAAGGTGGCTGCAATGGCTTCCTCTACAAGATAAACGATAAGGGAGCCTGGGCTATCAGCAAGAAAATTCTAAAAATTTAAATAGTTAAAATTTTCACTAATTTCTCAACTATTAAGAGTGAGTATTGGAAACTTGAAATTGAAGAACTCAGGAGTAATGGGTGTGAAAACTTTAAGTGTATTTTCTATTATTTAGCTAACCAAATAATTATTTTAAATGGCAAAATTGGTGTAAATATTTTCAAATAGAGAAAAATGTCACTGTATATTAGTGATAGACACTAATAGACACCGTTAGACTACTATCATCTACCACTGTCTATCAGTAATAAACAAAGATTGATGTCTATTAATATCCATCACTGTCTATTACATTTTCTATATTTGTAAATATTTTGCTCGTTTTGCTATATTTGAAAACAACTCTTTTTTTAGTTTTCTATTTTTTTTATAAAAAAATTATACTTGTTTTTTTCCTAAATTCCATGCTATGGTTCTAAGATTTTTTGAAAAAACACTTGAATTCTTAATCAAATTCTAAAAACGAAAACAAGTTTTTGAAAACTATTTTTTTTATTTAGGCCTCATTTGATATCCATTTCATTTTTGAGTTTTGGGTTTTTAGAATTAAACCTATATTATCTCAATTTTTATAACAATTTCATCTTTCTTAAGTATAAGAGTAGAATTCTTAGCCAAATTTCAAAAACAAAAACTACTTTTTTGGTTTTCAAAATTCGACTTCATTTTTTAAAACATTGCTACAAAGTATTAACTAAGCAAAAATTTTAGAGGTTGAAGGAGTGTTTATACACTAAGGGCCTCTTTGAATTGATTGGGAAAAAAGTGTCTTTAAGAAGTCATTTTCATTTCATTTTTTTTTTAGATAAAAACTATTTAAAATAAAAACACTCAGGTTTTCGGCAATTTTTTCTCAAAAGTGTTAACTATAAAATACTACGAATGTATAATTTAAAATAATGGTCCCTGTAGTTGGTGGTTGCTAGAGTTGGTCGTCAGCGGTGGTAGCCGATGGTCGTGGAGGTAGTCGGAGGTGGTAGTGACCGAAGTTGGCCGATGATAGTGGTGGAGGAGGTGGTCGACAGAGGGCGATGGTGGCCACAACAATATATTAGAAATGAAGTAGATAACTTTTGAAGGTGTTATGGTAATTTTAAGGATTATGCAAATTAGGGAGAGATTAACCATTAAACACTCAAAAAAATATTTTGTTTTCTGGTAAAAGTTGAATTCAAGTGTTTATCCTAAACCAACTTATTTCACAAACTCTTTTTTCAAAAACTATTTTGAGTGGTTGCCCTCCAACTTTTTCTAAAATGACTAAAAAAAAAAAGGACAAAATACACTTTTTGTCCCTAAGGTTTGAGTTAAGTATCTAATTGGTCCTTGAACTTTTAAAATTGGCACTTTTGGTCCTTGAAGTTTGAAAAAATATTTTAAATGGTCATCGAGATTATTTGACCGTTAGTTGACTAACGGAAAGATGATGTGGCATTGTCAAGTGGCACCTTTTAACAGATGTAGCAATTTTTATCTATTTTTATATTAATTTACGTTGGTAGAAGATGAGGAGAAGGAGAGAAAATGAAAACAACGAAGTTGATCCAAATCAACGTAAATTAATATAAAATTAAATAAAAATTGCTACATCACTTAAAATGTGTCACTTCACCATGCCACATCATATTTCCGTTAGTCAATTAACGGTCAAATAACCTCAAGGACCATCTATAACAATTTTTCAAACTTCAAGGACCAAAAGTGCCCATTTTAAAACGTTAGGGACTAAATAGACACTTAACTCAAACCTTAGGGACCAAAAGTGTATTTTGCCCAAAAAAAAAATAATAAACACTTGAAAAGTTAAATCAAACACGCCCTTGATTTTTTAAAGAAAAAATCAAATGATTTACAAACGAGGTCTTAGTTTTCATAAATTTTGGCTTGATTTTTAAACATACTAGTGCGAAGTAAATAAATAACCAAACAAAAAAAAACTTATAAATGAAGATAGTTTTATAAACTTGATTTTTAAAAACTAAAATCTAAAAACAAATGGAGAACTTTTAAAAATAGAAAAATAAGGGAAACTATTTACACAAAATAGCAAAATTTTTAGATAGTTGTGATAGACAATGATAAAAATCTATCAAGGTCTATCAGTGATAGAAATGATAGAAGTCTATCACTGATAGATGCTGATATAAATCTATCAATGTCTATTAGTATTTTTTTTTGCTATTTTCTGTAAATAGTTTGACATTTTTTCTATCTATAAAATTTTTTCCAAACAAATTGGCTAACAAACCAATCTTTTAACTTTATTTTCTTAGTATGCACTAGATAAATTAGATTAGAGATTGAGGATTTGGATTAGGAATAAAGAATTTGAAAAATATTATATACGTAATATTTGTGAAGATTATGTAAAATTTTTCGGAATACAAAATAATAGTAAGTTTCGATCTTCGTCTTTGCCAGCCACTATTTGAATGTGCTATAAAAAAAACTTAAATTTTGATTTCATCTCATTATCGATCCTCGCATGTGCTATTTCTAACAACTACCCATGACTATAACAATGATCCAAAGGCAACTTAATTTCTAACAAAAGAAAAGAAAAGAAACAAAGAAACAAAGAAGAAGACGACACATGAAAAAATACAAGGAAAAAAAACTCAAAGCAAGAGAAAGAATGAGAATTCATGGGAGCATCAGGCCTCACACACGTTTTGAGGTCAAATAAGTAATTTCACATGCGTGCTTTTGAAACTCAAATTCAATTTCATTTGGACCCTAAAAAAGGGATCATTCGTCAAATTTTTATGTGATAATTTTTTTTTTTAAAAATGTTGATGATTATTATTATTTTGTAAAAATAGAGCATAATATTAGGTTGCATCTAATAATTGCTCTTCTAACAATTATTTAACGCCAACTTATACAAAAATGAACAATAGTTACATAAGTGTAGTCGAGATGCAATCTAACTATTTTACTAAAATAATAATAATAATAATAATAATAATAATAATAAAGAAGGTAGTTTTGAACAAAGGGGCAAAGTTGATGGTATTTTATAGAGTTTCAAATTGGCGGTTCCAATAAAACAATTTTTTTAAAAAAGTTTATGAACATTATAAACCCTGCACCAATCAAATATGATTCAATCTGCGTTCCCATGAAAAGCCAACAGAAATAAGAACATTGATCAGAGGGAAAATTGCAAAAATGTCAAATTGATTTGTTAAAATTGGACCCATATACAATGTTTTATGATTTTGTAAAAAAGCAAAATCTTTAAGCCCAACCCAATTGAAATACCTGGATGGCCAAAATGCCCCTCACAGTTAAAAATGTGTGACTGCCCACTAATTACTATCTGATTACCATATAATTGTCAATGATACCAATTCCTATCTGATTGTTGTCGGATTGTTATTAATTGTTAATGATACTGATTGTTGTTTGATATTGATTGTAATATGAATGTCAATGATACCATTGTTATCTGATTGTTCTCTAATTACTATATGATATTGATTGTCAGTGATATCGATTGTTATCTGATTGTTGTCTGATTATTATTTGATATTAATTGTCAATGATACTGACTGTTGTCTGATTGTTGTTTGATTAATATCTAAAATGGGTTGTCAATGATACTGATTTTTATCTAATTACTATCTAATTATGATTGTCAATAATATGTGATTGCTATTTGATTTTTATTTGAATAGATTGTTATATGATTGCTGTCTGATTACTGATATACTAATTGCTAATGATTACCTGATTGTTGTCAACAATAAACTGCTAAAATAAGGCACTATATATTGTACTTACATAAAAACAAATGATTAAATATATCTTTGATGTCCACAATATGATTATTCAAATAGATATAAATTTTTAGATGTTTTTCCACTATGACCAACACGCTTACAACGGTTACAGTTCGTGTGCTTTGTCAATTTACCAATTGAACAAATCCTTTACTTTTTAGGTCTTGTTGCTTGACGAGGGTTGTTCACCTCTAAAATACAAGTAGTAAAAATTCAAACATCAATCACATGACAATTAAATATAAATAACAAAGTACTTAATATCTAATGAAAATAATATGGAATCAGATAGCAATGAGATATCAATCACGTGACAATTAAATAGAAATCACATAGTACTTAATATCTATGAAAATCACATGGTAATCAATGACAATCAGATATCAATAAGATGAAAATCACATGTTAATCAAATAGAAATCACAAAGTATTTAATATCTAATGAAGATAACATGACAATCAAATATCAATGATATGACAATCACATGACAATCAAATAGATATCACATACATCTTTATCTTCAAGAATCTTGACAACATGTTGAACCCCACTACTACCTAAATCCAATAAAACTAAAAGTTCAATAGATGAATGAAGTTGAGTTTCCTTCTATATGAAGCTAATAAAAGAGTCAAAAACGCATCGCCTCGTTAACCAAAACACCAATAGTGTTGTAATCTACATAGCACTGTTGATCATTCCACTGACCACTATGGAACACAACTATTGGAAGTTTAACCATAACTGCAAAATGCTGCAAAAATATAAAAACTAAATATAAGATAGCGATCAAATGAAAAATAAATCACATGACAATCCGATAGAAATCAGATAACAATCACAAACTACTAAGTATTAAATACTAATCGAATAGCAATTAGATGATAATCAAATGTCAATCACAAACTAAATACTATCAAATAACAAATCAGATAACAAAGCAACCAAAATATGAACTAAGAAAACTCATACCAAATCCCTCTCAATGAATCTACACTCCTCGTCGCTCCAAATCACAACAAAATCACCCAACAAAAAAAAAACAAAAAAATAAATCAAACAAAAAACTTAGCTATGAGAAATCAATCAAACAAACTTTATAGTTTCAAACAGAAACTTAAACACAAAATCTTAGCTGATAAAATCAAAACCAGCAAAAGGTTGATTACAAAAAAAAAATGGTAACCTGAGCGCAATCGTAAATGAGAGCGGGTAAGGACGAATTTCAACAAAAAAAATAAAAGTTGAAAACTTTCGAAATTGGCTTCAAAAAATCTACGAAATCGAAACCAGTAAAATTGTGTTTACAATCGTGAAAGAGAGAGGTGAGGACGAAATTCAAGCAAAAAAATCAAATATAAACGGTGGCTTTAACAAGAAATCGTGATTTTGAAGTCATGAGTTTAGCTAACGAAATCAAAACCAGATTTCGAAAAAAAATATGTGCAATCGTGTGCATCAAAAGAAATCTTGTACTTCAAAGGAGAATATCAAATAGAGGAAGGAACGCGCGTGGGAGGAGAATATCAAATACTAATTTTCTATTTTTGGAGATATGAGGGTAATTTTGAAATATATTTTCACATGAAAATCAAATCATCTTTTTACCATCTATGTTGTTATCAATATATTTTGACATATTTATAATATTTTTAGAGTTGATGATATGGATATCATGTATAATCAAATTTTGATACCCAATGCAATTTCCCTTGGTCAAATTCCCCACTGCTAATTTTCATGGCGATGTGAAGAACCAATAAACAACATGTCCTGCAACAATAATTAAGATCCAATAGAAATAAGTTGAAATCCCAGTTTGATCACATAATTCTCAAGAAACCCAGATTTCATATGTATACGTACCTTCAATGGACGAAGAGATTTTGAGAGCCAAATCGGCGGCGGGTTGAAAATCCCGATTCGTCCAGGATAACACAGTATCTTACCGATCCTTCTTCCTTCAAGATCAAACACACGACTCGTACTTCTTTGAACGAATTCCCCGTCGTCCAGATCCGTATAGTAAATGCAATTCTCTTTACATCCTTCAAACTCCGATGCTTCCACTGAGAAACAACAATCGTTCCCCAATATAATCGATCGATTTCTCAAGTTCTTCAGCTCCACCCATGTCCCCCATTCTTGATCCAGCTTATGAACTTTGAAATCCACTGCTCTTGCTGACGAATCGTAAGGCGGCCGTCGAACTGGCATCGCGAAAGGATGTTGTGCGTCGTCAACGACGGCGATTGGGTGTTGAAACTGACGCTCTTTGTCGAGGAATCGATCGATTACTAGAAGTTCGCCGCCGCACTCTACTAAGTGCTTATGGTGGCCGAGACCGACCAGAGAAGGAGAAAATTGTACCAATCGCATCGATGAATCGATCCAGAAAACTGTTCCCCGTCTATCGACTGTGTAGTATTGCTGATTGTAGACAATTACATCGTCGTAGTGGAAATTTTGTTCGTCAATTAGAGTCCATTTCTCGTCACCAGATCTGGCAAACCCTAACTTCCCGTTCTCAAACACTGCGATTACGGTACAATCTTTAACATCCGGTCCGGTGGAATTTGGGAATACAACGATTTTAGCGATTCCATGAACACAGGTGGTATCAGTGTACTTGAGCGAATAGGATATAACTAATTCGTCGATTTGAAGATCCAGTAAGTTCAATTCATTGTGTTCTTCCGAAAGATCTTCCAGGTTGCATCGGATTGGGCGTCTGGACAAAGGATGAAGAAATCGCATCTTACCTAGCTCCGATTTCTCCAGCTTCACCAGACGGCCATTCCGGCGAGGGGAAGACGAAGAAGAAACGTTAGAGCTTGGTTCGTGGTCGAGAGGAGCGAGGCGATAGAGTGTGCTTTGGGAGAGGAAGGCATCGACGAAGAGATTTGCAGTGATGAATGGAGAAGGAAATCGAAGACGAAGAGCAGGAGATGTTTGGGGGAAAGGAAGAATAGAGGACCGCCATGATCGGCAAACGCTGCGAAATCGGACGGCGTCGATGTAATTGTGGAGGTGCTTTCCGACTGCTGACTAGATCTCCGGCGGAAGTTCCGACCACCGCACTCCCTCGTCGTCCATTTTTAATTGGTGGAAGGAAATTGAGTTGACGACAATCTTGAGTCGATAGAATCCCTGATTAATAGATAAATAAATAGACTAATTCAACGATGGAAATTGGTATAGTCTAGTGAATCTAGTCGTTTTTATTTCTTTTTAAAATATATTTTTAAGTTTTTTCCCAAGTCCATTTTTGAAAAAAAAAAAAAAAAAAAAAAACTCAAACTCTCAAGATAAAGTAAGTATAATATTTAGAAAAATATTTGTATATTTGAGCACTCATATTTGTACATTCCACCCAAGTTTGATCACAAGTTGTATGTAAATTTTTTTTTAAAAAAATTAAACATGTTTTTAATATTTTTTTTCATGTTGTGATTGAAGGATGCATGGAGGTGAGTGTAATCTAGCTGCGCTCGAGTATTACTCTAATATTTATTGGATTTACATTTTATTTTCATCTCTAAACTAAGGGCATGTTTGTGAGTGATTTTAAAATATTCAAAATCACTTTTGTCATTTTCAAAATCACTCAAAAACACACTTTTAATCACTCAAAATTAATTTAGTTTTCAATTTTACACTTTTAAATATAATTTTTAATCATTAAAATTAGTTTTCAAGGATTAAAAACATGTTTTATAGTGATTTTGAAAATGACAAAAGTGATTTTGGTCCAAATTACTCTCAAATATGCTAGTTGTTTGAGAGTGATTTTGGTATAACAAAAAAATATTTTTACCATTCTCAAAATCATTTAAAATATTGATGTTTGGGTAAATGTTGAAATTGATCTAATTTTTTTTTTTTAAAATCATTTAATATTTTATTTACATCTTAATAAGAATTGTTTGAGAGTGATTTTCGCATAAAAGAAAATTATTTTACTTTGGCCAAAATCACTATTCTTTCAAATATTGATGCTTGGCAAAGTTGAAATTGATTTTAGAAAAAAATTAAATTAATTTTGAATAATTAGTTGAGACATTATTATTGGTGGAGTGATGGACTGGAAATTATTCCAAAATTTGTCCTTATATTTAAGAATAATTTTTTCCCTTTGTAGTTAAATAATTTCTCAAAAACAAAAATACTCTTTTTAATAATTTGATCATTCAAAAATTACTTTTGAAACTAAATATAACAATTCAAAATCACTTTTAAATATGTACTCAATTTTAAAAGTTTGGAAACTAAATAACTATATGATAATCAATTTAATTTAATTAAATCTCTTTTTTTTAAAATAACTACTTCAACCATCACCCAAACCTACACTAATTTTATAAGTTCGGTAGTAGATTGATCAAACTCAAAATTCTATAGTGAAATTGTAACAAACCTTAACACTTATAAATGGTTTATGCATTGTTTCTAACATATTTTTCAATAGGGAATCAACTTAACTTATAAGACAAGTCATTATAAAACGAGGTATAATATGAACGTGTCGCCATTTTTTAAGTTCGATAAGGGGCAAGATATATATTAATATCAAAACGTTTAACTTTAAATTTGCTAATATCTAACATGAACGTGTTACATTTAATTTAACATAAATATCAAATTATTTAAAATATATTTTATTCCGTAAATGTATTTGTATTTATATTTCTTTAGTACAATAGGAGCAAGAGATTTGAACTATCTTGGTCATTAACACATCTTTTATATAAATTGACCTTGTTAAATTTAATGTTATCATTAATGTGGTCAATATACATTATCTCTTCTTTAATCTTCTAGGTCAGTGATTGGTCTTCTCTGTCTCATAAATAGTTTTTTCCTCTATCAAGAAGATCTACTCAAGTTCAAAGAGAAAACCAAGAGAGAGAAACACAGTCCATTTCAAAATCAACATCATGGATCAAAGTATTATCATGTTGTTGTGAAAAACATCTAGTTCAAAGATGTTGGTTTTTTTTTTTTAATTAAATTATACAATGTTAAGGTTTTATTATAATCATCGAAGTTAAAACGTAGAGCACTAGGCTGACATATTTTATTTTTCTCTATTATCAATAACCATTAAAAACATATTAATGCACTTTATTCCATAATGAACGAAAATGTTAGTTATTTCTTCTCCTCTTCAAATTCTTCCTTTAAGATGAGTTTGGTAATTGACACGACCTTTCTCTCTAGACGTCATAAATTTGATTCCCATCTCACAATTGTTGTACTAAAAAAAAATCTCCCTCCATAAAACAAATAGAACTATAGTACTTTAATAATTGGAGGATGAATTGTTGTCTTTATAACACAAATGGAACTTCATGAAACAAATGTTAGTTCTTCGTATTCATAATATTTTGATTTTCATCCTATGAGTTGAGAACTGCTCTGTATTTGTCATTGTTGATGCCAAAACCTGATCAACTGTAAATTTGTACTACAGAAAAAATTAGTCCAAGTGCCTGCAAGACAAAATAGATTAAGCACCAGTGTGGTGTCAAGTCACACACACTCCGACGCTTAAGTCAGTCTTGAGTTTGTGAGTAACTTGACAATAGAAAATAGTAGGGTATTTGGGCGTACCTTCAACTAATGACGTCGGTTGCTTATATAGAATAGTAAAGCCTAATAATCACTCACTCGTGATTGCCCCTCATAAATTTATGAAATCGTTGAGTTAATTTGATGGCCGATTACACTATTATTGCAACAGATGCCCCACTCAAATTCTTAACATCTTTTTTATGGCATGTATGTTATGAATTTGGACGGTATCAAACTTTACCACTTTGAGGACCTGTAGAGCCCTTCTATGAGTCCTCCAAGGCCCCTCATGTGATGCATGGGCTCCCTCTAGGCTCCCACAGGTCCTCTGAGCTTCCTCTAAGCTCCCCATTGGTCCTATGAACTCTCCTCAGGAGTCCTATAAGCTCCACTAGGCTCATACCATAGCTCCTCTAAGCTTCTCTAGGTCTTCCCATGGGTCCTTCAAGCTCTTTTAGGCTCTTCCCACAGTCCTTTGAGCATTTTTAGGCTCTTCTCATGGGCCTTCTAAGCACCACTAGGCTCTCCTATGAGTTATCTGAGCTTTTTCTAAGCTCGGTACTCTAAGCCACCACTAGGCTTCCAATGGGTTCTCTAAGTTCTACTAGGCTCTTCCCATGTGTTTGAGCTCTCTCTAAGCTCCCTAATAGGTTCTCTAAGCCACCACTAGACTTCTCATGCCTATAAGCTCCTCTAAGCTTTTCTCATGGGTCCTCCTAAGCTCTCCCACTACTCTTGGGTCCTCCTGAGCTCTTCTAGGCTCTTATAGAGCCTCTATTATAGGCTCCTCTGCCTAGGCTTCTTCTTTGAGCTCCGATCCTCATAGGCTCCCCATGCCTAGGTTTCTCTAGGCTCATATGAGCTATCCTAGACTTACCTCATTGGGTCTCATTGAGGTTCTTTAGGCTCTCCCTATAGATCTCACTGGGCTATCTTATGCTCTTATAAGGCCTTTTAGGCCCCGTGGGTCCCAACTAAGCTCTATTGGGCTCTCTTATGGATCACTGTAGGCTAAATTTACCCATTACAGTAACCCTACAGTTTGAACCATAACTTTCTCAAAGAAGCCAAATACATTAACAAAATACACTAAGCCAAAGACATTAAGCTAAAAATTAGCTTTAAGGTTAAATATATTAATATGAATGAGCATGAACAAAATACTTATGAACTCTAGGTAGGTTTCAATTATGCCTCTATACTTTGAATTTGAAATGTTTCATTTTTTGACTTTTAAACTTCGAAATTTGTTCGAAAAAAATACTTGTAAAAAGTTTTTTTTTTAATTAAAATAAGATAAAAATTAATATGATGGTTAAATGAAAAAAATTAGAAGACATACATAACATCATTTACAACACCATCCAAGTAAATTAATTTGACATTTGATACGTAAAAATTGATTAGGTAAACAATTTTAACGTTATTTATTAGATTAAGTAAATGGTAATAATGATTTTAATCTTCTATATAATTGTATTTTTCAAAAACAAAAATCTTCTATATAATTTTAGATAATATCACATTCTAACTTTTATACATTAGCTACGAAATCATTTTCCTCAACTTGTTTAGCATAAAAATATAAACATTTTTTCCGCAATAATTCAAAAGTTCAAGAATATTCTATGAAATAATTTAAAGTTCAAACTTAAAAGTGGAACTTTTAAAGTCTATGAACATAATTGGAGTAGAAGTGAAAGTTCTGGAGTATTTTGTATAATTAAAAAAAAATTAAAATACTATTTTATTCGCTATATTTTGAAGTTTGTTCAATTTTAGTCTCTATACTTTCCATTGTCCAATTTTAATTTATGTACTTCTCATAAAACTTAAATTTAATGCCCACTACTAATTCATGGTTGATTTTTTTTTTTGTTATTTATTAACATTTTTACTAAAAATTTTGAAAACACATTGGCCGCTCCGTGTCGGGCACGTGGCGGCCACATTCACATATGGAAAATTATTATAAATAGAAAAAATATCAAACTATTTACAATATATAAAAATTTCACTATCTATCAGTGATAGAAGTCTATTGCGGTCTATTGGACATCGAGGTTTTTTATACTTGTAAATAGTTTGACTCATTTTTCTATATTTGTAAACAACTCTTTCCATATTGGATTTCTTTGCATAAAAATTATAATTATTATTTAACCAATTTTGGTAAAATTTTACAATTTATTAAAAATATAAGGACTAAAAGTAGACAATTGAAAGTATAAAGACTAAAATTGAATAAATTTTAAAGTATAGAGATAAAAATTTTATTTCAACAAAAAAAAAAGTATTTTATTTAAAAAAAAATCCATGAGAAGATAAAAAAGGAAAACTTTGATGAATTTTGAACTAAAAACTTTGTTTTGGGCTTAGGGCTTTAGTGGTCCAAATCCTTCCTCTTTGGGCAGGCCTCGCAGTCGCAGGCCTACGATTCTCCTATCCTCTTTCTCAACCATTTCTTAACTTAATCGCCACCGCGAGCGTGGCGGCCGAAACCCGCCGTCCGTCCATTTTGTTTTACCAAAAAACGGTGGCATATCCGATTTGGGATTCACGATATTCTCCTCTCAAGCTTCAACAATGGCACCGTTTCCCCTTCCCTCTCCTCAGATTTCATTCCTCCTCGAATTTCGTTGCAGTTCCTTCCTCTTCTCTCTTTTGGGATCGTTGCTATGTTTACTCCGGTGAGGCTTTCCATCGTCTTCTCTCATCTATAATCAACCAAACTGCACTCCGCAACGAATTAGAGTATGACTGATCATACTTCCGACGATAGCAAGCCGCCATTGAAGTCCCTTCCCCTTCAAGATTGGGAATCCCTCATCGAGGACTTCCACAGCGGCGGCCCTCGTCTTCACAGATGGACTTCTCAATTTTCCATTACCGCGTCTTCTCTTCTGGACTTGGTTCTGTCCTCCATCCTCAAGCGGGATTTCCCTCTCAATCTCAAACTTCAGCTCCTCCATTTCATCGATGAGTTTGTTTCCTTTTCCGATTCTTCCGACTCTGTTTTGTCTGAATCCATATTGGAGCGTTTGGTCGATACCCTTCGTGTGGTCTTACAATCTCCGACCTCCGATGGCCCTCATTTTACCTTCTCTCTCAAGGAGCAAATTATGGTCTCCACCACCTCCATTTTCATTTCCCTCGATGCTTTGCGCAATTTCGATGTTCGATTGCTCGAGAGCTTGACTGAACTGCTGCTTACTGTTGTCAATCGCCCCAATCATGGGATTGATAGGCAGGCTCGGGCAATTGCGTGCGAGTGCTTGAGGGAATTGGAGAAGGCCTACCCTTGTTTACTGTCCCATGTTGTGGGACATCTATGGAGCTTGTGCCAAAGTGAGCGCACGCACTCATCCCAGAGCTATATTTTGCTTTTCACAACCGTCATCAGTAATATTGTTGCCCAACGATCAAGTGTCTCGATCCTCAGCACGTCCATTCCTTTAGTTCCTTTCAATGTTCCACAATCTGTTCTTGCTCCAGATTCGAGCTCGAATCGAGAGGTTTCTCTCGGACTGAATTCTAAAGAATTGAGGAGGGCAATAGCATTCTTGCTTGAATCACCACAAATTCTCACTCCGCCTGCTATGGTGGAATTCATGACTATGATAATGCCTGTAGCTTTAGCTTTGGAGTTGCAGGCGTCAATGTTGAAGGTGCAATTCTTTGGAATGATATATTCCTTTGATCCATTGCTGTGCCATGTTGTTTTGATGATGTATTTGCATTTTATAGATGCATTTGATGAGCAAGAAGGCGAGATTGCTCGCCGACTTTTGTTGATTTCTAAAGAAACACAACAACATCTGGTTTTCCGTTTGCTTGCACTCCATTGGTTATTGGGTTTATTGAGGATTGATAATCCACTTGGAAAAAAGACGATTTCAGTTGCTGAAATGGGTTTGAGCTTCTATCCCGCGGTGTTTGATCCGCTTGCTCTTAAAGCTTTGAAGCTCGACCTTCTTGCTTTGACCTCAATACGTAGTACAATGCACAAAGCAGAGACTGTTTCAGGCGAAGATTCAGAATCTGGGAAGTCAGTGGTGAAACTTCTTCAAGATGGTCTGGTATGCGTATCAGCTTTCAAATGGCTACCTTCAGGAAGCACAGAAACTGCTGTTGCTTTTCGTGCCTTCCATAAATTCTTGATTGGGGCGTCATCTCATTCTGTCTCCGACTCGAACACCAACAAAAGTCTTGTGGATTCCAGCATCTTCCATATGTTGCAGGTTCTTCACTGCTATATTTTTTTTTGTGTTACTGTTTTGTTTAAGTTTACAATTTTCTTAACTAGCAAGTCAAGGTGAATTGATATAAAATTTCAAGAAAATTTACTACTCTTATAAACTTCTATTTTCCGGTATTATTTGCTTGATGTTGTTTGCTGGAGAATTTTGTATGTACTATGAAAAATGTGAACAATATAGAACATCATTTGCGATCTTTATGGTTTCATACTGCTTATCAGGCCTCGAAGCTTGAAATATATGGAGTTTAGAATCATGAGCTAATAGCACAATATCCAATTCTAGGGATATCTCTCTTTGGTGTTGTAGCCTGTGAAACCACCTCAATTTTTCTCTAATGAGCTAGAAGTTTAAAACATGTATGAAATTTTCCATCTGGAGGAGTTGGGGGAGGTAGTTGTGTCCTAGGCTCCTAGCCATGAGAGGCCTTTATATTCATGAGAAACAACTGAAGGTTTTTTTTTCTTAAAGCTTATTTGTTAGGATGGGGAATGGTGGTTAACAGAAAAAGAAACTCTACTGTATTTTGATGTTTACAATATTTATCTTCCAGGAGATGCTTGTGGAGTTAATATTGGAAAGTCAGAGATTGGTTCCCATTATTGTTGCTTTCACTGACCGCTTGTTAGGGTGTCTTAAGCACAGATGGTTAGGGGAGAGCCTGCTCCAGAAATTTGACGAGCATTTGCTTCCGAAAGTTGCAATCAACTACAAATTAGTTTCTTGTTTCTCAGTATTCAATAGAATGGCTGAAAACGATACAATACCTCCAAGTGGATTGCTAGGACTTTTTGCCAAGTTCATGTTGTTTCTTGTTGAGAAACATGGACCAGATACGGGGCTGAAGTCTTGGTCTCTTGGAAGTAAGGTACTTGGCATTTGCCGGACATTGTTGATGCATCACCAAAGCTCTCGATTGTTCCTCAAAATGTCTCGTCTGCTTGCATTTACTTGCCTATATTTTCCTGACTTGGAAGTTCGTGATAATGCAAGGTATGTAAGTTCAAGATTCTCTCACGTTCTTTCAATTTCCTCCTTTTTATCCAGCTTATTTTGACAATTTGATACGATGTAGATAGTACTACAGACTTACAGACTTTTCCATTGAATCACTCTTACTTTTTGGTATATTTCAGGATCTACCTGCGTATGCTGACTTGTGTACCTGGAAAGAAGCTTAGGGACTTGCTGAAACTTGGAGATCAACCCTTCGGCATTTCACAATCTCTTCATTCTGGCGCTTTATACAATGTCCAGTCTCCACGACTTTCTCATGATCTCAAGAAGTGCAGAAACATCTCATCCTATATACATTTAAAACGAAAAATTCCGTTACTTGTAAAACATTCTTGGTCCTTGTCTCTATCAACTCTAGGAGTTGACAATAATAAGTCTGGTTTTCCAGAGGGTATCATGGACACTGAAACTGTGGTTGAAGAAAGGGCGACTGAAATCTCTTCTAACATTGAAAAAATTAATCTACCTCAGGAGCCTTTGCGTGTGATGGACTCTAAGATTTCCAAGATTTTGGATATATTACGGAGACATTTTTCATGCATTCCCGACTTCAGACATATGCCAGGGCTTAAAGTTACAATATTTTGTAGTTTAAGTTTTGATTCGGAGCCGTTTAGTCGCATTTGGGGAAGTGATACATTTACTAAGAATTTGGATGATATGGATAACCATCCTGCAATGTATGCAACTGTGCTCAAGTTTTCTTCTTCTGCATCATTTGGTCCCATTCCATCTCGTCATATACCTTTTATTTTGGGAGAGTCTCCTGGGGATGAAGGTTCTCCTAGTTCAAGGGGGGTCTCCTCATTGGACATCGTTCCTATCCAGAATGGGTATGGGAAAGATGAAAGATTTAAGGCTCTGGTAGCAGTTGAATTGGAACCAAGGGAGCCCACACCAGGACTTGTTGACGTCTCAATTGAATCTACAGCAGGAAGTGGCCAGATCATTCGTGGTCCGCTTCAGAGTATCACGGTTGGACCTGAAGATTTGTTTCTTAAAGCTGTTGTCCCGTCAGACATCTCAATGGATGAAATCCCTGGTTATTATTCAGAATTATTCAATGCTCTATGGGAGGCGTGTGGGACGTCTTCCAATACTGGGCGGGAGACATTTTCACTGAAAGGAGGCAAAGGAGTTGCAGCTATTGGTGGAACCAGATCAGTCAAACTACTTGAAGTCTCAGCGGCTTCTTTAATTGAGGCTGCTGAACTCTACCTGGCTCCTTTTATTGTGAGCGTTGTAGGTGAACAGCTCATTCAAATTGTGAAGGATCGAAATATTATCAAGA
Source organism: Lagenaria siceraria (assembly GCA_002890555.2). Classification (NCBI taxonomy): domain Eukaryota; kingdom Viridiplantae; phylum Streptophyta; class Magnoliopsida; order Cucurbitales; family Cucurbitaceae; genus Lagenaria; species Lagenaria siceraria. The sequence continues at coordinate 8,306,513 of CM016488.1, forward strand.
ATGTCATCTGGGAGGACATGGCATCTGAGAACTTCTCACAAGTGACCTCTGCAGTACCTGATCTTGATAGAGGCCCCCTACGTCTTACATATTTTTCAAATGAAGACGAAATGGGAAGTCTTGTCAGTAGTTATAAGAGAAACATGGGTCACTTCCATATTTTGATATTTCTTCCACCAAGGTTTCACCTTCTTTTTCAGATGGAAGTTTCGGATTATTCAACGTTAGTTCGAATTCGAACTGATCACTGGCCTTGCTTGGCTTACGTTGATGATTATTTGGAGGCTCTGTTTCTTGCATAGGAGGAAACCAATTAGTTTCACTATCACCTTGGCATACTCTATCTAGATCATTTCATCTGGTTTTGCTGTAGACAATTGAAAGATGCTCGGACACTTTCTTTTGCAGAGGGGAGGGTATTTTTTTGGGAAACCCTTGGTAGATATACAAAATTAGTAAATATATTTGTAGTTTCTGCTCAAATTGTATTCTTTCTAAGTGCACCACAGAAGGCCGATAAATTCTTTTCTTCTTTTCGTAGTTGAGTGGTTTTAGCATTTTAAGTTGGGTCATTATGCCAGAGGCTTAAAGTTGCAAATGTAAACTAGAACTGTATTTATGATGCATACGGCCACATGTAGAATTTTTGTGTTGAGACTTGTTATCTTCTTATTATATCTATATCCCAGAAAAAGTTCTCAGTTGTTAATAAGAATGATATTGCAGAACACGAAATGGATTGTTGGTTTTGGCTAGACAAATCAGGTTAGAATGTGTATCAGATTTGTTTGATTGGAACTGACATTTGGACAAATACTCATTGTATTGAAGTCTATCTGTAATTGGTTTCTGTATTCTTTTTTGCTAGGTTCAAGCGTTCAGGATTTTGCGTTTTCATGTAGGGGAACACTTGCTCGGTAAGACACCAGAATGAGCTCCTTTTTGGGAATTGCATACTCCATTTTAATTGGCTTTCTGTTATGTTTATTGGGTGCAGTATACATTATAAAGAAAAACCGTAATTAGTTAATAAGCCATAATTCAAAACATTCATTTGGGTTGAGTTGCGATGGTCTCGTCTTCCACAGCCTCTTCTCAGTAAACCAGCTTCAATGGTCTCATCATCGCATTGTCTTCATGATCTAGTATCTGCATTCATATCACAACACTACGCTAGTTATTTCTTTCCTCTCTTTAAAAACTTTAGTCAAGAAGAATTAACTTGATACTTACGTGACAATGGTACACGTAGCCGGGTTCTGCGGTTGCATCGAATGGGTACGATGCGTTCGAGTGTATGTTGGAAAATCTCACCAGTATCTTTGTCACATATCCAGGCATCATCTTGTACACATTCTTCCACCCTTTCTCATTACTATTTACCTTTATTCTCTTTCCACGTGCATGTTCTTCAATTTTGCACTTCAGTGCATCATTCTTTTTCGTCATACAATCCTTAAACTCTTCCAGGTGAACCAACTCCGTTTGTTCCAGTGCGGCCAATAGCCCCATGTGAATGTGTAATGGATGATTATCTTCCGTTAGATTGATCACATACCATATCTCTGTGCTGCCTACCTTTGGCTTCTCTGTCACAGGTGCTTCATATGGTTTCCCATTAAGGTATAGATGTGTCGGCTCGTCAATGTCGCTCGTGTATTCGTACATAGCAATGTACCGAGTATACGATGCGCTGGATAAATCTGGTCTTGGGTATCTTATTAGTTTCTTGGGAACACGCTGGGTTTCAACTTCTTTGTTTTTCGAAATGTAAAATTTCATCACTTTGCTGTTAGCTTCATTGACGGGGTCGCCAGATGGATAAGGGTAGGCTGCGTTGTTGGCTAGGATGACTGTGTCGTTCATTGACTTTGAAAAATCGACCACCACGTCAGCAATCTCAGATGGTGCCAGTAGGATAGCTTTTGATACTACAGGTTTTGCAAGGTAGGCCGAGTCAGATGCCACCTGTATGAATCTAAGGCCATTGGTGAAGAAGAATCTGAAGAATCTAGCATTGCTGGCATTGATGATTCGAAACCGATACTTGCAACGACGTACTCTCATCCGTGGCCAGGCTTTGCCATTGACCACGATAACATCGCCGAAGTATTCAGGTTGCCATTGAGGATGTATGGAGGGATTGTTGCCAGTGGAATTCATGAAGATGGAACCATTGTATAGGAAGCTTCGGTCAAAGACAAGCAACGATCGGTCGAATTCACGACCGTGGGGGAGCCGAAGCGGGGCCTCAACGTCGGGGTGGCGGATTATATAAGCTCCGATCAGGCCAGCGAGAAGGTTGACTCTAGTCAACCCCATGGCATGATCATGGTACCAAAGATTGCCAGGGTGTTGTTGATTAGTATAGTGATATGTTTTGTTGGTCCACGAGGGCCCTTTGTCCTTGAAGCCATTGGTGAACCATGAGGTGGCGTGGCCGTCGCTAGCCGGCTCGGTGATGCCACCATGGAGATGAACCACCGTTGGGACGCCGTTGTTGCCGGCGGGGATGGCGGTCGGAATTGTGGGGTCCCATGGGAGAATGTGCTTTGGAGGGAGGTGATTTTGCCACGTCACATACGTGGAGATGCCATGGACGGCCTCGATTGTGGGACCAGGAACTGTTGCAGAGTCCTTGGAAATTCCGTAAGCAAAAACAGGAGTTGGGGGAAGATCTCGGTGAAATTTCTGAAAAAAAAAACACACAATAATTATAAAAAATGATTCTATGCAATTGAATAAATATATATATTTTCTGACAAATCTATTATGATATATATCAATCAGTGCCAGTGCACACATATTTACAAATAATAGCTCTTAAATTCTTAATCCACCCCTAAAATATAATTAAAAAGGTAAAAAAAAAAAGTTTTGGTTTGTATTTATTGATAACCCAGTACAATAACTGGACAAGCCAATTCGTTCTTTGTTCTAACATTATGTGGTTGGAATCATAATTGAATTTAAAGGTGTAATAATAATAATTTCCCCTTCACAAGTCAATACCAGTCCTCAAAATCAGATATTTTCTTTTTCTCTAAAATAAAAAATCTCATACTATCGAATCTTTTGTTATTCCAAATCCCACAATAATTCAGCGAAGAATCTAGAGAGAAAAAAAAAATTACATGCAACAGCAACCATTGAATTAATGGTAAGAATTTGGAGCCAAATATAGGAAAAACAAAGACCCATTTATGATATGACTTACCAAAAACTTTCAAGAAAAGAAAATAAAAGAAAAGAAATACAGAAAGTTAAAGAGAGAAGAACGAAGGAAATGAAGAGAAACAAACCCATGTTTTGAGGAACATGCCAATCTGGAGATGGTTAGGATGTTGGCCATGGAAGCCGAGGAGTTTGGGCATGTCGGGCAGGTCATCGACGAACATGGGCAGTTTCTTCAAACTTATAAGCTCCTCAGACTTACCAATAGCAGTTGCAGATAAACAGCAAAACATGAATAGAAATGGCAGAATCATTGTTGAAGGAGGAAGATTGAGGACAATTCTGGGGATTTAGATTTGGATTTGGAAAGATATATATATATATATATATATATATATATATATATATATATATATATATATATATATATATATATATATTTGATCTGTGAGAGTGAGAAAGGGAGTGAATAATGATGGACCTTTACTTTATAGAGAGAGAGAGAGAGAGGGAGAGAGATAGTGCGTAACGCCCTGTTGGCTCTGTCTTAACTCAACTTGCCCTTTTGGTTTTTCTTTCCGTCTCTACATTCCTTTTTGTTTGTTTTTACAACTTTTTGTTCTCATTATCACTCCTCGTCTTTTCTTCGTTACCATGTAACAGTTATAAATATGGCAATCATATTTAAAATATTAGTATATAGAGTGACGCTTTAAAAAAATTATAAATATAACAAACTCTTTTAGTAATAGATTTTTATAATCTAGGTGGTATAGATTTTACTATATTTACAATTTTTTAAAAATATTGCTGTACACATTGTTATTATTCTTAAAATTGCTACTCATTACAATTACTCGATTAAAATTATTATTCATCTTCTAACATTTTTTCAAAATATATTTTTAATTACTCTCTCTTCCCCTAGTGAGGATGGATTTATAGATCCATTTAGAGGGTGTTTGGGACACTGAGATGAATTTTAATGTCTGAAGTTAATAGGTTGAAATTAGGAAGTGTGTGTTTGGAGTAGAGTTGTTTAGTTGAAGTTCTTCAATAAATGTGCAAAAACAGAAAAAAAAAAATATTTGTAGTATTATCATAGTACTTAAATAGGGCCAAACACAACATAAATGTGAGAGGGAACTATTTTTGAATCTCGAAAGGTTACTTTTATTTGTATTACATCTTCGTGGTGTGCATTTAAGAAAGAATAATGATTAGGTGTAGTCTTGGCTCTACCTAACCCATAATTTATCACATAGTAATAAAATAATTTTTTTTTTTTAAGAAATCAATTTTTTTTGCCACATGATATGTTTTTAAGTAGGCTACATGAAGATAGGTGTAACCAAGTTTTTTTTTCCATTTAAAGGTAAATATTAAGTTATGCCCCTAAACTTTGAGGTTGTATCAATATAAACCCCAAACTATTAATTGTATCAATTTAAATCCTGAACTTTGGGGATTATATCAATTTAGACCTCAAACTAATAATTGTATCAATTTAAACCCCAAACTTTCATAACTGTCTCAATTAAAACCTTGAACTTTTACAAGTATATCAATTTAAACTCCAAATTTTTATAAGTATATCCAAATAAAACATAATAGATGGTTTAAATTGATACACTTATAAAAGTTTGGGGTTTAAATTGATACAATTATTATTTTGGGGTTTAAATTGGTATATTTATAAAAATTTAGGGTTTAAATTGATATAATTAATAGTTCAGAATTTAAATTGATACAATCTCTAAAGTTTATGATTATAAATTATATCTGTCCAAAATAACTAAAAAGTAAAATGTAATAATTGCCGTCTAAAGACCAAATAAAGAGATGGCAACATCTGGTCATTTTCTTGCATGTAGAAAGTAGAATACATGTAGCAAAGAAATTGTTAAAGAAATTCTAAATTTATAGAAAATCGAGAATTTTTGATTTTTTTCCACTATAGTCTTTCCCCTCCACTCATCTATGCATGGTTGCAACAACTGCGTCACCTTTTTTTTATTAGCTTTGGAAATATATTCCCACATTTTATGGTATGAAAGTCATTATTACTATGGAGCCAATTTCAATAAAAAAAAAAATCTAAAATGACTAAATTTAAGATTGATTAAAAAGTATATTAAGTAAAATTAGACATTTAAAAGTATAGAAACTAAAATTACACAAGTTTCAAACGGGAAAATTGAAGAAAAATTGTAGTTTTTAAAATTATTTATAAAAATATTGTAGTTTTGAAAGTATTTGTAAAAATATGGTAGTTTTATGATGTGATGGTTAAAAAATGGATAAATTATATATATATATATATATATATATATATATATATATATTTTAAATGGTCGAGTGTTGAACACTCGACCATATACCCTTCCTTAAGTGGTCGAGTGTTGAACACTCGACCAAGCTATTTTTTTTTTTTTAACCATCAACACTCAAAACTTGCTACAATATTCTTTTTCTTTTCTTTTTTTTTTAACAATCAACACTTGAACAAACCACTTTTTTTTCTTAACAAGTTGGTGCTCGGCTATTTTTTAATTTTTTTATAACTAGCTATAATTCTATTATTTTTTAATAAAAAAATAACTTTATAAAAATTTATCTATCTATTTCTCAATGATGAGAAAAATTTATCATTGTCTTAACTTTGTCGACTATAATTTTAAGAGATATTACATACTTATAGTAAATGATTTAAAATTATTAAAATATAAATTAAAATGTCCATATCAATATAACAATTTAACATTTTCATTTATTAAGAATGATAATAAAAAAAATTAATGTGTCCCACAAGGTGGACGTCGTCGATTTCGAGTTGGTTGTTGTCGTCGACTTTGAACTCTAGGTTGCTCTTGTTCCTCTGGTGGCTCTGGTACCTCTGCGGGCGCATCATAGTATAAATACTCGTTATGCTCTCCACGTCCATGCCCATGTCCTTACATGTATGAAGATGATGGACCAGCTGACGATGGACCGGCTTCTGAATCATAATATCCTGAACCAAATGTTGGCATCATCATCATCGGACTAGCATAATCAGTGTGGTTGCGTCAGCGTCATAGGGGGCAATTCTTCACATTGTGATCAACCTCATCGAAGACATCTTCTTCTACTCGAGCATGCCCCCTACGTCTAACAACCGATGGAGGTGCAATGGGTATATCATACATATAATGTATCTCCTCCATGTACCTCTCGTTATTATTACAGACAGCAATGACCTGGTTTGGATCATTTGCAACATCACAAAGGCTACTGTTGCAAGATCTCTGTGAATTAAAAAAAAAAAAATAGATAGTATTTAAAATAAATTGAAATTTAAAATGATTAAATGACCCACAGCTGCTCCTGAGCAAGTAATATAACGCCTTGTTATATTATTATACCAATCAATGTAATCTTGGGTTACATCCCTATCATATTGCCCAATTGAAACCCTGGTGCAATAAACCTTCTACGATAATGCCATCGCACTACCAAATGTGCAACTTTATGGACCAATCTGCGTTCGTAGGTCGATGTCATGCAGTAGGGGTTCAGTATTACAATCTGGTGGGACATCCTGTTGGAAACCAAATTGTCTAATTACTCTGTTAGGGAAATGCCACTCACCAATGTGAAAACATATAAGAGGACTTATCGTCTGCCACATGTCTTGACCGTTGGTACAAAAATTGGGCAACGTGTGCATAACAGCTTTGTAGGGCTCCCAAATAATCTGAAACATAACATATATATTAAAATATTAAATACATAAAAAAAAATGTATACAAATTCAATTGGATTCAGTATTCCTGTACCTGATCAGGTGTGAAGCAGATCCAACATGTATCTATACTGACTCACAACATGTGTAGCTGATCTAGTTACACAAAATTGGTCTCTCCACCTATATTATGAAATCAATATTTTAGATTTTAAATTCACTATAGATAGTCATATAAAAATATTTGTAAATTAAATTAAATTAACATACCGAGAACCGTATGCTTGTCCAGCTAATTGATGCTCGTTGACATGTCGGAGTTGGGGGAGCCGTTGGAAATCGCTCCCAAGCCCATAATTGTAGAAGTATCAGAGGCCCAGCGATTTCACGAACTTCAGGTTTGTTGCTTTGCACAGCTGTCTATACAGCCATGCCAAACTCGCTCCACCCCAAGAATATCGTCCCGCTTCATGAAGATTTGCTAACAAGTGTAGGAACATTAAGTGCACGTAGTGACTTGATTTTTCAGAAAACAGACTTCCACCCATCATCTGTAATATGTATGCTCGTGTATATCTCATGACAGATTCTTCGTCTGCATCATATCAAGCCTGGGAAATTGTGTTCTTAACCATGTTAAACTTAATCGATCCTTATTTATCAGCAGGGGGGTTACACCGAGTAACAACTGGCAAATATTCAACCAATCATCATGCATTTCTCCGGTAACAGGCTCGCCGTCAACAGGTAACCCAAATAATATTTCTATATCTTGTAGAGTGATAGTACACTCTCCAGAAGGAACATGAAACGTATGTGTCTCTGGCCTCCATCTCTCAACTATTGCAGTGATGAGGTGCCAATCTAAATGAATAAATCCCAACCTGGAAACTCCATAGAATCCTGATGTACGAAGTAGTTGTAGTATTCTATGATGCAGTGGGATGGTGCGATGAACAAACGCCTCTCGACGTCTATAGTATATTTCACCGTACGATCTTGCCATACAACCGATGATCGATGAATTGATTGATCATATAAAACATAAGGATCAAGCGGTCCTGGGTTTAAAGCCATGGTCTAAAAGAAAAAAAATATATTTATTTCTCTTAGATGGATACACATAAAAAATTAATTACATAATAAAAAAATATAATTACACAAAGAATATTAATTTCACAATTAAAAAATATTAATTGTCGGGTGCCTGTCTTTGTAATGAAGGACACTTCCTCGATTATGACCTAACTGATTGCAAAATCCACACGTAGTTGAGTACTCGATTCTGACCAGTATTTCATTGTGGTATCGCGAGCTCTTTGGTCTACCAGGTTTCCTAACAACGATGGGTTGGCATAAGACAGGCATATTTGGATGTGTTATCCAGTAATCTTCGTGCGGTACAGGTTGAAATTGAGGAGAGTAGCATGCAGCGTATGTTGATATTATAGTAGTCCTCAATGAAATCTTCATAGTTCATGTTAAATCGTGAGCAAACCGCCATAAAATTCGAGCATGGGATGCCAAATGCTTGCCATTGTTACATGAACAGTACCGCTCATACCCATTGAGCCTTAGTGTTTGAATATTTCCTCCTTTAGCATTGAGGCTATGACGTCCGGTTTTTACATGAAACACACATTCGTATCGATCTGTACTTCATGTTTACTGGATCTTGCAGCCCACTTCAAAAATTTTTCATGGGCGTACCTAAATGTGTACTCACTTAGTATTACAAATATATTCAACATAAATTGTTAATTACTAAAAAAAGAAAAAAAAATATTACCTGGGTATTTATCTCGACGCTCTAAAGCAGCTCTTATTTTCTCTTCTTTTTCAAAATAATTTACACATTTAAAAAATGTTATCTGAGCGAGAACGTTTATCGGCAAACATTCGAGCTCCTTTGAGGACTCCGTTGATGCACTCTAATAGATTTGTCGTCATCCACCGTATCTGACACATCCTCATGTGCTTGAGTCCATTGCTCAATACCAATGTTGTAAAAAAAACTCAAACAACTCTGATTTATTCTTCTGATGTCCTTAATCGCTTTATTTAACTTGCGAATTTGAAATTGACATCCAGCCCGATAAAAATAGTTCTTTAAGTGATTAAATTTATACTTTTTATTGAATTGCTGACAATATGCCGTAAGCAGTATCGATGATGTGTTTTGGTCCCGCCCAACTATTTTCTCGATTGTTCACGGCTGAGATAATGTCAGAATTCGATCCGAAATCAAACACACCTCTTCGTGTGTAAATTATTCTCTTAGATGTTTCAGAAACCATCCCCATGAATCTGCAGACTCCTCATCAACAACAGCAAATGCAAGAGGAAGAAGATGGCCATTAGAATCAACTGATGTAGCAATCAGTAATTTTCCTCGATATTACCATACAAGTGGGTACCATCTATTTGAATAATTGGCCGACATCTATTAAAGCTTCTATACAAGGACCAAATGCCCCAAAATACAAAAGTAAGGATAACATGTCCCTCAGTAGGCGTTCTTTTACCCTCCACTCCACGCGCGATCGGGGATTGGTTTGTTTAACCATATACAAACACCTAGGTACAATTTGTATGATTCGTCCCATCGCCAAACACTTTAGCCAACGCCTTTTTTTTACCTGCGCAAACCCTATGGTAAGGAACATGATATTTCTAATTCTTTCCTTGTTTAAGTGACTTAGAAATGAGCTCCCTCGTCTCAGATCTGAAGTGAGGGAGGTTCAATCATTTTTTTAAAACGTAAAGATAGGAAGAAGAAAGGAGAGGAAAGTAAGAGATCATAACAAGAAAAAATAAAAAAAAATAGAAGGTCAAAAAATAAGAGGGAGCCACCACGACGATCATATGGATGGAAGAGGAGGAAATTGACGATAATGACCATAATGCTACCAAACTCAAAGTTTAGAGTTCAAAATGTCTAAATTGAAAATTTATGGAGATGATTGGGGCACTAACTTGAAGTTGGTGGCCACTCTATGTTTTGCGCACCAATTATAATAGTCGGTGTTTTCAATTATTATAACTTACAATTAACTACAGTGTTACTATTTCAAATCTTTTTTTACTATAATGTTTACTATTTTCTACCTAGACTAAAATAGTCCGCACCCAAAACATAGACTATTATAACCAGACAAAAATAGTTTACACTCCAAACACAGACTATTATAACCTACCGATTATAATAATCAATGACTATAATAATCAACTTAGAGTTCCAAATGCCCCATAGAGACCAAAATGCTACAAAAACCAAATTCAAAGGACCAAAAGTATAAATTTTTCCAAAACAAAAAAGTTGGGACATGAATATCTTAATCACTTCTACAAATGCTACCAAACACAAACCTAATACTGAAATGAAGTTAACTTAAGTAGAATATTTTATCTATAAATTACACACCTAGAAGAAGTGTATTGGTTTAAATATTAACTTTCAAAAAATTAATTACAAGTTTTTGTTGGTAAATTTTTTTTTTTTTATATTTAATAAATCATTAAATTTGAAAAAGTATCTAATATGTCTCAATAACAATCTAAATTTTTAAAAATGTCTATCGAGTACTTAAACTTTTAATATTTTATTTAATAAATCTTTAAAAAATGAACTTGATTTTTGTGCTTAAAGAAATGATATTCAATTTTGTTTCTACTAAATTCGTGAATTTTAAAAATTTTCGAAATGGTCAAACAATCATAGGTCTTTTAGTTCCAATCTAAATACTCTAAGCATTTCTTAAGTATAAATTCTTTTAAATTATTTTTATTTAGCTAAAAGTATTTCCATTATTTTAAAAGTTCTAGCAAAAACCCCCCTTACTTTTAAGCCATTGGCAAGATTATTTTCCTTTATCAATAATTTATTTAACAGGAGTTGTACACTTCCCTAGATAACTACTATACATCAGAAAAGTTTTTATTTTAATTTGACTAAAGACTTTTTCTAAGATAAGAGGAAAAAGTAAGGAGGAGATTGATATTGAAATTTTGCATATTGGGAAAATATATATGCATTAGTGGCCCATGTGGGAGGGATATTTAATTAAAATTTCTTGAATTTAGTACATGATTTAATAAGCATGATAAGTTTGTTTTCAAATTTTCTAAAATTAAATAAGATTCAAACACTTGAATAAAAAAATTCCAAAAATATTTTTGTTATAGAACTCTTCACAAGATTTAATATATTTAATTTTAAAATTAAATTAAATTTCAGAATTCACTTTGATCATTTCAATTTTTTATTTATTTATTTTTTTTTTTGAGAAAATTGACCATTTCAAAAAAGAATATTTGCATAGTAGCAGAAAACTTGAGTGCGTTTGGATTTTTTTTTGCAGCCTAAGTCATATCTAATTAAAATGTGTTATGTGACATTTTAAAAAAAATTAAATTATTTTATTTTATTTTTACGGTGTAAAGAAAAGGGAGTATGAAAATCATCATGGATTGCCCTAGTAGTAAAAGACGAGACAAATGTTGGCCTAGTAGTAAAAGAGGAGACAAAGTCTCAATATATGACTAAGAGGTCATGAGAATAAATTTCCTACTATGAAATTAGTTGAGGTGCGTGTAAGTTAATTTTTTATGTCGCTCTCAATAAAATTGTGTCATAAATTATTTTTATTTTATTTTATTTTATTTTTAAAGAAAAATTGAGTATGAGATTAAATGAGTTATGAAAGGAAAGAAAAAGTCTTCGGAGGAAAATTCCACCTCTCTACTCTACTGTTTAATATAATGTGAAATGAATTAAATGAAGTTGTCGGTTTGTTTTTGTCATAAAAAAAAGGAAACAAAAAATAGAAAAGAGTATATGTATTTTTGCAAAATTGATCAAATATAATATTATTATGTCTCAAAATAATAGTAATTATAATAAGGAACATTTTTAAAAATAGAAAAATAAGAAAAACTATTTACACAAAATAGCAAATTTTTTAGATAGTTGTGATAAACGCCGATATAAGTCTATCAGGGTCTATTAGTGATAAAAATGATAGAAGTCTATCACTCATAGATGCTGATAGAAGTCTATCAATGCCTATCAGTATTTTTATGTTATTTTCTGTAAATAGTTTGACATTTTTTTTATATGTGAAATTTTTTCTAATAATAATAATAATATATATATGAGGTGAGAAATTTTAAAGTTTAGTAACTTAGTATTAAATGGGAAAAATAATTTAAACTCTAATTATAATAAAATTGGTAGGTAGTATATACGTGGGTTGTTTTCATATATAGAAAAATGAGCCAAAATATTTATAAATATGAAAAAATTTTCGTATCTATTAATAAATCACGATAGACAGTAAAATTTGTCTATATTTATAAATAGTTTGATATTTTCTTTCTATATATAATAATTTTCTTATATATGTTTTGTTTATGGTATGTCGAATAAAGAATAAAATTCAAATATTTTGTGATGTACTATTTGGCTTAAATATTTAATTAATACACAAATACAAATTGTGAAGGGCATATTGTAGGTTTTGCTTGTTCTCAATTTGAAATTTAATAATTATATTTATTAGATTATTGGTTGTATATGGTGTAAAAGTGGAGGTAATGGCTAAAATACCCAATAAATAAATTATATAATTGATTAAATCTCTATGATTTGTTCATATGGAAAGTTAGTGTATGGTGAGTTGTTTCCAATAAACAAATACACTCAAAGTCTTAATTAGAGAATTTAAAATTTGGAATGAGTGCTTATTTTAATATTTAAGTGCTTTTAAGAGTGTGTCAAACATGCTCTTGAACAAAAAAATGGTTTTGATTGTTCCAAAAGCATTCTCAAACAAAATGCTATTATGAAAAGTACTCGAATATATCATTTTTTTAAAAAAATAAAAAACAAAAGACAATGTAGTTCTAAATTAGATTTTTTTCGTTTAATTCTAGCCTTTCATAAGTGCTTTTGATTTAATAATGTTTTGAGTAAAAATACTCTTTCACGTGTAAGGCATATGATACTCGACACCTCAAGGTCATGTGGGAAGGCCTATATTAGGTAACAACTATTAACACTTCATAGAAAATATTTAGGTGCATCTTGGATAGCACCTATCTTTGTGCATTCTATCAACTTGTCCAATCATAATTTGCTACATGGAAAATTCTTCTTATTTCTCTTTTGAAATATATATATATATTTTTTTAAATGTGTGTGATGAGAGTGAGATGCATAAAGATAGGTGCATTTTGAAATGCACCAAGTATTTCTCTAACTTTATTAGGGATGTACAATCTCGTCAACTTCAACAAGGTAGCTTTATTCAGTGTCCTATAATTGTCCTCATAAATTTAGTGCATGTTTGAGAGTGATTTTGAAATTCTTAAAATCATTGTTGTCAAGTTCAAAATCACTTCGAAACACGTCTTTAATCACTCAAAATTAATTTAATATTTAATGTTGATGGTTGACCAATGCAAGACTGAAAGCCCACATGCGAGCCCAAGTGCAAAAGGTACCGAGAGGAGGCACAAGGGGAAGTGTGTGTGTCCCAAAAGGAAAAAGTTAAAGTCTCAAGGTTTAGGCCGACCAGCCAAGTCGGTTAATATATACCCATTGAAAAATAATCGAGTTGCGCTCAGTTTGGCACCTTGCCACCTCGATCGTCGAAAATAACTGTAACATCACCAGAGTTACATGTAACAATAGGGTATCTGTTAGAGGAACGACATATTAAAAAACCCTATTCAATGACCCCAAAGGGAAGAGTAGGCAATCTTCGAAGGAGAACTCTAAATTTTTTTCTTATGTACTTAGTTGAACTACACTCCTTGTACTTGCTGAGATTAAAACCCAAGCGCAGCGGAAACATATCAGAACCCTATCTCAAAATTAATTTTAAATTTTTTTGAAATACTTCTACATTGGTAAAAAAAACTAAAATAATCTAGGTTAAGTATATAGAATACAAAAAAAATGAGAGAAGAAAAAACTTACGTGTCACCACCACTTGGAGACCTTCATTTTCTCTGAATCTTGAGGTGTGGGAACCTTTTTGGCAAGGGAAAAAAACACAGAGAATTTTTGGTTGAGAGAATGAACCATTCAATTCTTTTTGTTAGATGTATAAGAAGCGAGAGAAAATGGGAAACGTGGGGTTATCCCACGTATTAAGTAACTCCCCTACGAATTACAACTAATTTAATAATAACTAAATTAATAATTAATAATTAATTAATAATTAATTAAATCTAATTTAATTAACCAATTCATTTAAATCATATTTAAATGAACATCTCTCACATAACCTATAGTTTTTAATTCAATTAATTTAATTAAATCAAATTTAATTAAATTAGATTAAATTAATAACTAATTAATTCTCCAATTAATTAATACCAAATTAAATATCAAATATTTAATTTTAACTTGCATTTGAATCAAATTCAAATACATTTCTCTCATAACCTATAGTTTTAATGTACATCTAATGCGCATTAATTTTAACCTATAGTTTTAATATAATCTAATTCATATTAAAATAATATTTGAACAATTTCAAATATTTAATTCTCTTACAAATTAACTTTGAATCATATCCAAAATTATATTTATACTATAAAGTTTAATTTGTAAAATAAAATTTATATTATAATGTATCATTATACATTATACTTTTCCCTTAGTAAATTTGAACTTTTCAAATTTCATCCAAGAATAAATTTCCTCAATATTCTTTACGAGCTAGGAAGGGGACCTAATGGACCTACAAATCAAAAGCTCCAACGATATGAGATTAACGGGCTAAACTCATTAACCACATTAATCAATATTCGTTAACTGAGGGTACACTCCACTAAAGACCCACAGCTGCACTCTTCTCACTGTAGATATATTTCTGTGTCCACGGATATAGACCAATAACAGCAAGTTAGTCCTTCACAAGTGTTCGTAACACCAGCTGGGTTAAATTACCGTTATACCCCTAGGTTACTTCTAAATCCTTAAGTACCAGTGCTCCTCTAATGAACAGCCTGTTTATGGTCCAACCATCAAATAGAAACCCCTCTCGGCCAGTGAGAGGGTAGGGCCCTTTGTTCAAGTCCTGGAGACACCACTTAAGGGAACACTTATCTACTTACCCTAAAGTCGGGAAGAAGTGAAATCCATCTTGTATAATTATGTTCCCAGCTCCCCACTCAGTCCTGTCCCCAAAATGGTAGGCATATCGAGTCGGCAAACGGGCCACTCTCACCCATACAAATCAAAGGACAATCTCTCGTGAACAAGAGTTCATAATATACTCAAGATTAAGACTAAGTTGCCTAGGTCGACCTATTGAAATAGAAACCTAACCAGTCAACGGAGTTATATCTAGTGGTTACTATTTCGTGGTCCAGTCTTATGCAAACTCATTGCATAGGATACCCCCACTCGCATGTCTCCTACACGAACGCGTTGGATCATTGCGTTTGTATCAAATACAAAGTGGGTCGTATCCATAGTGTTACCAGGATAAGGTACTCAGCCCTATCCTTATACTATAGACTCTTTAAGTTGTAACTTGAACATTGATTTCTATATGTCTCTACATATTGTTCAAGACTCATAAAACAACCTAGGATGTTAGTTTATTGGATTTTAAGGTTATTAAAACAAGATAAAATAATCAATAACATTTATTGAATAATAATGAATAACCATTTATTAATGACAGTCAAAATACAACATTTACTATCTACGAGTTTTAGGGCATAAAACCCAACAGTACTAACTCAAATATCATAGTGTTATAGGTTTGACACCAAATCAGTGCGATGATCTCTTGCGTAGGTTAGCTTAGAAAGCGAGACCATATAAAGAGAAGTTGACCAAAAGTCAAGCCCATGAGGGACCCGCAATGACAGTGAACACGAATGAGATCTGAGCGCCATCATTTTAATTTTATAGTTAAATGCAATTTTTATATCATCAAAATTGATTTTGAATGATTAAAAATATGTTTCAGAAGGATTTTAAAATGTCAAAAGTGATCTTAACTATTTCAAAATTACTCCCAAACATGCCATAATAGTTTTGGTGTTATCTTTCTTTCTAATAAACACTTGAGTCTAACTTTAGTTGCCTTATGAAGTTGAACTCCGACTAAGCTGGAGGGCTCAACATGTAGGAAATCATAAATCATAAAGCAAATGAAAAGTAAAAACTTAAGAAAGTGTTCATTCTTAAGACACAATATATAGTTACAAATCAAGCTCCCCAAGAGAGTTCTCCGAAGCAAAATCTAAAGCTTGAGAAAATAAAGATTCTTAGGACAATATGATTTAAGGTGTATTTGGTTTAACTTTTCAAATGTTTATTTGAAAAGAAAAAGTCATTTAGTGGTGAAGCTTTTGAATTCAACCATGTAGAAATTTACGGAGTAATTTTAGAATAAATAAATAATAAACAAAATTAAAAATTTAAATTTTTTTGCCATATTTACAAAATCACGAATATAGAAGATACACAGACATAATACTATTTAAAAATTTCCATCCATTGCAATTTCTCATTGAGTTGATATATTAACTTGCCAAAAATTACGGGTGAAGCCATATGAGAGTGCTCAACCCAAGGCAAATGTTCAATTTTGTGAGCGTATGAATTGTTACGAGCAATATAATAGTTTAAGTACAACTATTGTTCTCCACAATAATGAAAGCTACTAATTATCAAGTTTATTATTCTTAATTTTATTTGAACAAATATTAATTTAAAAGAGGATAAATTTAAATACCTCGTTAAAAGATATTAATTTAAAAGAGGATAAATTTAAATACCTTGTTAAAAGTATAAGATTGGGATAAAATTTATCCATTGCTTAAAATTCTTAAAACAATGATTTAATTTCACTGTTATCTCTTCTTACTATCCGTTTATTAATGATCTTAAAATTTCTACTTCTAAATTGTTGACAAACACTATGATACATACTAATTTCTTTTTAGAGAAATAACAAAATTCTAATTCTAATATAAATTGCCAATATTATATGACAATTTAAACTATTCAAAATGATCTTATAGTCTCAAATTCTTCGTGCTTGCATATGTAGATCCTATATTGTCCATCGGACATGTTTGAAAATAGAAAAAACCACAAGACTAAGTGGAGAGGGTTATCATTCCATCAAAGAGAGTCGATAGAGTTGGTATTTGAAAGGTTAACTGGATTCCGTCCATTAGAGAACATCATCCATCTACAAGATGTGGTCGATGTGGAATAGAAAAAATGTTAGAATATAGAGGAATACACAACCAACCACTATTGACTACTACAATTAATGAACGAGGCAATTAGAGGTAATGAACATAGGGTTTAGGGTTCCTAGTGTTCCTTAACATGTCGTTCGGTGTCCTTTATAGGAAGCATTGCACTTTGCCTCCAATGGATTACTTTTATTAAGATATATCATGTATCGTATTTTTATTTCTTGTTATATAGTGTTTGATATTGCTTCACACAATAATTTTTAATTTTGGAAAATAATAAAGGTTATAATATGCTTAATTCCAATATCATCGTGTCTTTATTTCTCAATAAAACTTCATGATTTTAAGTACAATCGCTTTCAATCCATTCAAAATAATATGAAAGTACTAGCATATCCAGAAAGTTTTGTAATGCACTATTCAATCGTGTTTAAGATGTAATATTGCATACTAATTACGAACACGATGGGTCACTATGGAGACCTCACCTGTTTGCAAAGTAGTTTGTGGCATCATTCAAACCTTACTTTTCATTGATTTCAACATTGGGATAAATCAATTTTTTTTAAAGTAAAATTGATCATGGGACAATTGCAAATATAACAATTAGATTCAAAGTATTAGCATATATAGTAACATATTAAAAAATTGCAAATATAGCAAAATATATCAGTGCAAACTTTTATCGCTGATAGACTTTTATGGTCTAGGTGATCTATCACACATAAACTATAAGAGTCTATCAATGATAGAAATCTATCAGTAATAGACTTTGATATATTTGCATTTTTTAAAAATATTGCTATACACTTGGTTATTTTCTCTAAAATTGCTAATCATTACAATTACCATGGATATTTGTACTAATAGACTTTGCTATATTTACTTTTTTTAAAGAAATATTGCTATACGCTTGGTTATTATGTCTAAAATTGTTAATCATTAACATTAATGTGGATCATTTGTATTAAATAATAAATTAAAAAAAAAAGAGAAAATTACCTTTTTAGTCCATAAGTTTTGAACAATATGTGCGTTTGGTCCCTAAGTTTTAAAAATGTACCTTTTTGGTCCCTATGTTTTAAAAATGTACCTTTTTAGTCTCTAAATTTTTAAAAATATGTTTAAGAGGTCCCTCAAATAAATTTTTATTATTATTTTAAATAATTATTTAACATTTTAAATTAGAAGAATAATTTTTAAAAACCATCTCCTCTCTAAAACTATTTTTTCTAATTTTAAATATCATATAATAATTTTTGAAAAATCAAAGATAAAAAGAACTTGAAGGACCTTTTAAATCTATTTTTAAAAACTCAAGGACTAAAAGGGTATATTTTGAAAACTTAGAGACCAAATAGACATATTCTTATAAACTTGAGGACTAAAAAAATATATTTTTAAAACACATGGATCAAACGGACATATTATTCAAAACTTATGGATTAAAAAGGTAATTTTCCAAAAAAAAAAAAAACAAAAAAACAAAAAAAAACTCAAGGTTTACAACTTTACATGGGGTAAGGAACGGGTTGGTTTAGGAATTCCCCTTTCTGGTTTCTTCTGTTCTTTTGAGTTCTGAAGCTTCGCCAAATATCGTCTTCATTTTCGACGCCAACTCTTGTGATTCATTATGAAGGTCCTCATTTATTTTACTGCAATTTCATTTTATTTGTGTTTCGACGAGGTTTTGGATTAAAGATGAAGTTTCTGTTTTCATTGTGTGTGTGTTGAAGAAGCGGTTTGATTGATTTCTATTTCGTTTTCGTCAATGCTACCTTTGTAATCGACCCATCACTTCTCTTAAACCTACATCTGTTTATGCTTTAAATTCAATTCTACTTTCCAGTCTTCGATGTGCCGCGTGCTTGATTCCATGCAGATTGTAGTGAGTAGAAGAGGATTACAGTTCCTCTAATTGAAGAAGATTATGTAATTTTACTTATCATGTACTTTAAAACCGTGTTTAGTTTTTTCGATTGTGCTATCTCGTTTCTAATTGATGAAAGATGAACTTTGATTTTGTATACCAGTTCATTTCCAGGCGGTTTCCTGTTAGCCCCAGGTTACAATATACAAAACAATGATAAAATTTGTCTCTTTCTGATTCTGAGTATGCACTCTTATAGTATTACTTCTTTACTGTTTTATATAATAGCGTCTACATGTCAGATAGAATATATAATGATCAAATTTGCAAATATCTAAGCCAGAAGGGAGAGTGCTAAAAGAAAGAATATATTAAGAAAGTTAATGACCTTATTTGAACAGGATCCATTTG
Organism: Lagenaria siceraria; assembly: GCA_002890555.2. Taxonomy (NCBI): domain Eukaryota; kingdom Viridiplantae; phylum Streptophyta; class Magnoliopsida; order Cucurbitales; family Cucurbitaceae; genus Lagenaria; species Lagenaria siceraria. The sequence goes on from CM016488.1 coordinate 8,325,931, forward strand.
ATTTTAAGAATGTATTAAAAGATTTATATATTGGTTGAACACTCTGGCATGGGTCAGTAATCTCCCTTTTCCGTGGGGGAAACTAGGTAGGCGTTTCATAGTTGCAGGAGTGTACTGCTTTAGTCTCTATCTCCCTTTCTCTCTGTCTCCCTCTCTTTCTGTAGGAATTTCTTAGATTTGAATCTTTTATATGCCTTTTCTGTTGGGTATCAACTTACGCCATTAAGTAGTGGAAACTTTTTCTCAATGTAAGGACTTTTCTCTCTGTACAGACCTCAATGACTCTCTTAGAATTATCTTTTCTGCGCACAATGGAATTATTAGTTGATGAAATGATCTAATTTAACCCCTTTGGGTGGCCTGACGTGTAAAGCATCTTATTTAAGTGATTAGAAGGTCTAGGATGCTTGATGATGGGCTAATAGTAAGGTCATGATCTTTTTTGTACTAACCTACAATTTGAAATTACTTGAAAACATGTAAAGGAAGTATCCAGAATTATAATACATGTTTTTGCTAACTCATGGTTTACACAGTTAGATTGGGCTGAAAGTAGGTTGCAGTTGCAGCTCTATTCATAGGTGTGAACATTGCAAACAAAATGGAAAAGGAATCAAAAGGGTCTCGCGTAAGAGAGTTCATTAGGGAAAAATTCCCAGACTGGGATGACGAAGTGGTGGCTACAGCTCGGTTCAAGGCATTTAGTGGGCAGAAATCTGATTGGGAACTCAGATACCTATTTTGGAGGGATTTGATCCTCACAATTTCCCGCCAATTCAACTTCGTCTTCATTAAACCTTCTGAAGTAAAGAATCAATGGTTTTCTCGAGGAGGGTTGACTCCACTGTGCCTTGACCATGTTCTGGTATTCCTTTCGACTAAGATGATTGTTTTCTATTTTTAATTTATGAACTTTGTCATTGTTCTATCCTATAATAGTTCACCATTCCATTCAGCATCTAATGTATATTGAGGGTGACATTATAAGACGTAGAGACATGCTGGATCCAAGGAGTGGCCAACTCTCCTACTTGTTTAAAAAACTAAGCTATTTGATGGGTACATATAAAAAGAACCCCGACAGTTTGCTTCATGATGATTATATAGTTCTTGCCTGTGTATTAGAGGTATATGCTTTGATTCTCCTCTCTTTTTCTTTTTCAGATCCTTTTTAGGGTTTCTACTTTTTCCAGACATGAATTGTTAAGTTCTGCTTTGGAATTTACTTCAACGTTCATCTTAATTTTTCATCACTTTTGGTTTTTGCTTATATAAGTTTAATATGAAATGTTTCCATGCCAAGGATAGAGCAGCTGAAGTTATCAAGTGTTTATCTCTTAGTAATTGGACCTCATCCTGCATTATTACAATGGTGAAGTTCCAAAACATCTGTGGAGGACCTGATGAAGCGACTGTTATCTTGAGTTACTTGATTGGATGTGGTAAGGCAAGGTATCTCTCTAAGGAAAAAAAAGAACTTCTAGAGGTATGGCATTATGTCCTTTTGCATATTTCATTCTTCATATAAGCACATTCTCGTGTAATTTTTATAAGTTGTACAAATGAAGATGTAAGCTGCTTTGATTTTTGAGTAAGGCTGTGCAGCCTGCCTGAGGACTTGACTTTACTGGAAAACTGGTTATAAAATAAGAAATAATTAAGTTGGAACTCCAGTGAATATTAAAGGAAGTAAAGAATGTACCATAATAGAATCCTTACTTGCTACCTATCTTAAACTTCTATCGACGTCTTTAGTTTTTCAGTGAGTTATCGCCTTCCGAGCTCTCATTTGATTTCTCTTTCCCCCCTTGTAATAACCAGGGTGTAAAGGTCTCTCTTTCAGCAACGACGGTTGCTGGCATCACAACTCTCGATTATGACATTTTGCACTTAATTTGGACAACAGAAAAGCTTCAGCAACAACTTGATGTGATTGACCAGTGCTATGATGTGTAACTATTTATGGCTCTCTACACTTTTTCTATAAATTATACTAAATCCTTCAAGTCATGGCAGCAAATATATTAAATCCCATCACTGACTTGATAAGACATCCCTAAGTAGTCCATGTTCATGATAAGATGGGGCAAATACTTGAGCAATTTTGTCTCAAGAGTGTTCGACTTTATCATCTACTAAAAATGTTCCTTTGGAATGTCCTGTACATCAACTTCTGTTGTTCAAATAGAAGGTGTAATGGAACTTTTCGATGTTTGAGACTAGGATGGGTTGAATGACTGTAATTATATATAATACAAAACTCTTCTTCCAATATGCTTGTAAAGTCTGTCCTTCCAGATAGCTCATCTTATGAGATTAAACCAAATTTTCGTTGCAGGTCGAAACAATCCGCACTGGCTTCTTTGAAGTCTGGAAACAAAAAAACTGCATTGAAACATGCAAGAGAGTTGAAGATCACCACAGAAAGTCGGGAAAAAGTTGCATCTCTCTTAAACAGAGTGGAGGAAGTCCTAAATGCTGTTGCAGATGCCGAATCAACAAAAACGGTAGGTTACCATCTTCAGTTTTCTTCTTTGATAAGTGGAAGGGGCTCTGCCCGTACCTTTGCCTCACTAAAAATGACCGGAGTTGGAATACTTTTAGCATGAAACCATTCAAAAACAAATAGACATTTAGCCACTAATAAATTGTTCTGGTTTGATGTCATAGGTTTACTAATAAGTAATATCATACTCCGTTGGTAGGTTTCTGAGGCTATTCAAATTGGTGCTCGAGCAATGAAAGAACACGAGGTTAGTTGGGATCAACTCCAGCATAGTTTGCAGGAAGTAGAAGCAAGTATTGATATACAAAAGCAAGTAGCAAGTGCTATAGGTACATGCATTTTTTTTTTTTTTTAAAGTTTGCCCAGTTTCTTGTTTTAAGACGATCTCTTGAAACTTAAAAGTTTCTGTTTACTTAGTTTAGTACCCAATTAATCTTGTAACTCTTTCATTATGATTGAACTTGGCTCTGGGTATCATAGATTCAGCTCCATCTGGCTCAATTCTGGAAGATGAAGATATTGAGGAGGAGTTTAAGAAGCTTGAGTTGGAAGTAACAGCAGGCCAAAACCTCGACGTGTCGACATCAGAATCTGGGGTTAATATTGCAACTGGTGAAACAGTGGCTACAGTTTCCGACGACTCATTGAGCGCTGCATTATCAAATCTAAAGCTTGTTGAAGAAACAGGAAAGGAGACAGCGAACCAGAAGTCGAATTCTAAGAGTAAGTCGAAAATTATGGAGCTTAGCATTTCTTAGGTGCATTCTCATGGAGCAGTTTACAATGTCAATGTCAGCCCAATGTAACCTTCTGCTTTCGGTTGCCTCTGTACTTTGTCGTTAAAATTCAGTGAAATTGATGTACAAAATTGTTACTACAAAACCGCTGCTCTTTGTTCCTGAGTCAGCTATTGTATTACTGTTATTGTTGAAAAATATAAGATTGAGATCGTTGTATAAACTTCAAAGCGTGATTAGTTTGAAATCTCCATTCTAAAAACAAAATGGCGGTTAAATTACTAAGTTCAAAGTGGTCGTTGGACAGGTATATTAACCCAATTAAGTTTTAAATTTTAAATTTTGTGTTTATTAATGTCTTGTTTGGTAACTATTTCGTTTAAAATTAAGCATATTTTCTCATTTTTTTTTACGATAGTTTGCATCTATATTAAGTACACAATAGTTGAAATCTTTGTCAAATGTTAAAAACAAAAATAAGTTTTTAAAAACTATTTATTTATGTCTCGATTGGTAACTATTTCGTTTTTTGTATTTGATTTTTGAAAATTTAGTCTAATTCCTCTTAATTTTTTTTACCATGATTTGTATCTATCTTAAATACAATAATTGAATTCTTAACCAAATTTTAAAAATAAAAACAATTTTTCTAAAAACTACTTCTTTTAGTTTTCAAAATTTTGTTTGATTTTTGAAAACATTAGTGAGAAATAGATAACAAAGCAAGAAAGTTCGAGTTGGAATGAATGTTTATAGACTTAATTTTCAAAAACTAAAAATCAAATTGTTACCCACGGGCTTTTAGATTTCAAAATTTGACTTGGTTTCTATAAACATGAGTAAAAAGTAGATTACAAAGTAAGAAATGTCTATAGGTTTAATTTAAAAAAACTAATAACAAAAAATCAAATGAATTGAAAATCAATTATCAACTTTGATAAATAAGTCCTTATTCCATCTTATATTGAATTGAAAATCCATATAACTTATAGAAAATGTTAAATACTTATTGTTTAAAAAATACTCATATTTTTTAAAGTTGAAATCTCACATTCGATCTTTCACAAACTTAAAATATTAAACAAAAAACTAACGTAGTAGAAACATGGAATGACATTATATTGATTAAGTCAAACATATTGACATTTTGTCCAATATTCTATCCAATTTTTTACTCCAAAAATAATTTAAAAATGTCTACAAAAGGTCATGTATAATATAGTATTGCTAAAAAGAACAAAGACGTTCTTAAAACAAAAGGCAACGTTCCTGGCATTTTTTAAAATTATAATTGAGCTTATAATAAATAATCTTAAAATTTAAAGAATTTAACACTGACATGACCAAAATGAACATAACTTAACTGACATAAAATTTATAATATTTAACTCGAGATTAGAAGTTCAATTCTTCATTCTACGTAACTAATAAAATTAAAGATTTGAATTTCTTGGTTCCCTCGCGTTGAACTAAAAAAAATCTATCAAATAATCTCAAAGAGTTGAAAAAGTTGGTAGTAAGTCAAAAACACAAATCTTTGACCAATAAGACTCGAAGTTGGAGTGAAAAATGGGGTAAAAATAAAATTTCTTTTTTCCGACCAACTTGTAAAAAGGGTTTGTAATGAATAGATTACAGAGCACAACTGTAAATATGACGAGTGGTCCGTTTTGCGCCTGACTCTTCCCATTTCCATCTGCTCTCCCTGCACAGTTTCTCAGAGGCCATGAATGGAGATGTAACTCCGGCCGCCGCTCCGGCGGGCTCAGCCGAGCCCCAGTACATCAGGGCTAAGACTTCTGTATGGTGGGACATCGAGAACTGTCAGGTTCCTAAGGGCTGCGATCCTCACGCCATCGCCCAGAATATTAGTTCCGCCCTCGTTAATATCAACTATTGCGGCCCTGTTTCCATTTCCGCTTACGGAGATACTAATCGCATTCCCAATACTATTCAGCAAGCTCTTTCCAGTACTAGCATCGCCTTGAATCACGTCCCTGCCGGTAATTCTCTTTCCCCTTATGATGTTTCTCGTTGTACAGGTTATGCAAACCCTAGGGTTCCTGTTTTGTTTTTTATTCTGACTTTTTTTTTTATTGTATGGTTACATTATGTTATTTCTTTGATGAATTTGGTTTTCTCCACTGAATTGTGGATCGGATGTTGATTTTTCTGGTGTAATGCTGGAATCTATGTAAGGGTTATTATCAATTCCCCTTGTGGGAAGTATTATTACATGAATGGAAGTGGAACACTTTCCTTACTTATTCCAATTCACGAATTGAAAAGAAAAATGAGGGACTCGTCTCAGCGGGGGAGGCTTTGGTTCTGTTGTGTTGTGGTGTTCCTGTTGATTTCCCCCTTTGTTGTTTTCATTTGTGATTTTGTGATTGTTTTTTTTTGCACTGCTTTTGAAGTTCAATTTTCAAATTTCTTTCCATTTCCTTTTAGAATTTACTTTTGGCGAGTTTAAATATTTTGGTTGTATTAGGTATTTAGTGAGTGATTGAATTTGCTCTTTTGTAATCCCATCTTGGATAATTATGAAAAATATCGTCTTCCTTCACTCATGGATGTAGTCATGTAGGCTTATAGAAGTCGAAGGGCACTAGTTGTGTGTGTTCTCTTTTCTCTCTTTATTTCTTTGCGATTGTTATACTTAATAGTTTAATTTAGTTTATTTTTAAGCTAATTTTATGCTATGCATTGTAAGAGTAGTCTGACAGGTTCTTTTAAGAAATCATTACATACTCTTCTAGTGTTTGATTTTTCTAAAATCTTTTGAAATGATAATGTTGCCTTTTGATTTTTCTTCAACAGTCTTGTACTGTTTTGTGCTGCTCTTTCTTATTCGTCCAAGTTGGTTTCACTCGTTTAATCTAGTAGATGTGTGATCTTGATGAGATTCATTGGTTTTTAAAATAATTCATGAAAACATTACCGCAAAGTTGAAGGACTTGTTGGACTCTAATTTGTTAAGCTTTCTTCTAACAGGTGTTAAAGATGCAAGTGACAAGAAGATTCTAGTCGATATGTTGTTTTGGGCAGTTGATAACCCTGCTCCTGCAAATTATTTGCTAATTTCTGGTGATAGGGATTTTTCTAACGCACTTCATCAATTAAGAATGAGAAGATATAATATTCTTCTTGCACAGCCACAAAAGGCTTCTGCACCACTAGTTGCAGCAGCAAAGAGTGTTTGGCTTTGGATGAGTCTTGTAGCTGGAGGACCCCCAATGTCCTGTGCTGAATCATCTCAACTTGTGAATGTTATCCTTACTTCTGACCCTCAAATATCACAGAGCTCTGGATTTGATCATAATCAGCAGACAGGACAAGCTATAGTATACAAATCTGAAAATGTCTCTTTGGGAAACCAAAGATCGTATTCTACTGAGAGGATGGGCGACAACAAACATAAAGGTAAATATATACAGAAAAGCTCCAACCAACCAGTCCTATCTAGAGCTTTAAGCTCACCTGTTTCCATGCAAGAGAAAAACCCTAATTTTTTAAACCAACCAAATCATATGCAAGCAAAGCAGTTTAAGAAAGCACCCCATGAATTCTTTGGTAATAGCAATCCTGTAGCCTCTTCTAGTCAGTCTACTCCAAACCCGTTTATTGAAAATTCCAGTCATGCTAGGACTGATGGCAATGTTTCAATGGGTAGTTCCTCAAGTTACCAACCTCCTCTCATGGGTCATGCTAGGACTGATGGCAATATTTCAATGGGTAGTTCCTCAAGTTACCAACCTCCCCACATGAGGCAAAACAACATGCAGCTCCGTCCTCCTTTTCGACCAGATAATGTTTTTCCTCCTAACTCCCTTAATCATAGTTCTTTTCCAGTCCCTGGTCAACCTGATCTCTCTGCACCCAATATTAATAAGCTACATATCTCTGATTATCCCAATTATGCTATAAATCCTCAAAATTTCCATCATCAAGCTGGTGAATTTAGACCACATACCAAGTCTCAAAATCCTGCTAACTTTAATTCACCAGACAAAGGCCGTAGTCAGCATGGTGGTCAATCATTCCATCATGATGCATTGAATAAAAGACATGCTCGTGATGTAGTAGAGTGTACACCTCATTCATCTTCTACCACTGTTACTAGAAGTTTATCTTACAATGATGCTTGGGGATCTCAGGGGCAACCACCACCTTCAGAGTACGTTCAAGGCCTTATTGGAGTTATTCTTCTTGCATTGAACACCCTGAAAACAGAAAGAATTATGCCAACTGAGGCAAATATAGCTGACTGCATCCGATATGGAGATTTGAGAAACAGCAATACTGATGTAAAAATGGCACTAGATAGTGCAATAGAGCATAATATGGTAGTGAAGCAGAATTTAGGAGCAGTGCAATTGTATGTTGGTAAAACAGAAAAACTGTGGAGGTGTGTGAACCCTCTAGGTGGGTATCCTAATCAATACCAAAAAGCTATATGGGATAAGATTCATAATTGTTTGGCTTCTCCAGCTGGTCGATCTGCAATAATGGCTTCTCGTTGCAGGTGATGTGATGTCTGGTTATCTCAAGCTGATCTGGCTTTCTAGATTGTTGAGTTATAGTTTCAATAATTACTTCTGTTTGAAATGATTTGCAGATATGAAGCAGCATTGATTCTGAAGAAAGAATGCTTAACAGATTTTGCCTTGGGCGATGTGCTTCAGATTTTGAATATGATAACCTCAATGAAGAAATGGATTACTCATCATAGTTCGGGATGGCAGCCAATTAATATTATGCTAACAGAAGGCAATACGGATGCAAGTTCAAGAACTGAACTTGATTGATCAACACAAGTACCAATTAAGTAAAAAATTTACCCTCAAACTGCCGCTATGAAGGCTGATTAAGGCAAAATATTAATCACATTGAAGGGGGAGTATTATAACAAAAGATACCAGGAGTTACTGGGATTACAGATGTTTAAAACCTCAAGGTTTGCGTATTCTGTTCTTTCACTTATACATTATTGGAGAAAATTTTCACGTTCTGAAGTGCATGAAAAAAACGGGGATCTAGTCACCTTACTAGTCTATGAAGATCATCCCAGTTGCAGGGCTGCCATTTTAAGTTTCTTTCTCTAAGGAATCACTTTGTTCACGTGTTTTTCTCGTCTTCTCAGCGAGTTGTACATTTCATGTCTGTTTTGAGATGCTATAAGTTTGTCATCTATGGCGCTGGAAGGAAACACGATGCTCTTTTGTTTTGACTACACAAAGTTACGATGTTCTTTTGTTTCAACTACACAAAGTTAGCTAGCTAGATAATATGGCTGTTGACCAGTTTCAGTATCCCTACTAAAGCTGCTTCCGGACTTTGTATGTCACCATGCCATGCTTAAACAGAAGGATATTAGCATAAAGGAATTCTGCCGGTGGATCAGCTTGAAGAAGTCAGAAAGCAGATTAAAATGGCCCATAGATAGCGACTTAGCCATAAAATGGTTTTGCCTAGTTGTATTACAGTGGGTTTCGATGCTCTGTTCTTGCTTATGGGATTTGATTGTATGGGCACAGTGGTATCCCTTGAATGTTTGTACTTCTTTCTACTTCCTAGAACAGATGAAACGTTTTATATGTTTTGAATGTTATGTTGTAGACAATGTGGGCAAGGGAATTGGTTCACTTGCTTTTGAGTGTGTTATAAATAAATGAGCATAGTGTCCGTTTATGATTTAATGGGATTGGTTATGTTAATGTGCATGCCTTCTCTCTCTCCCCATGGGTTAAAGCTTCAATTTTGTATGTTCGATAGGTCCATGACATTTAAGATTTTAGTATCAGAAATAACACATAAAAACTGAGTACTCTTTTGGATCGAGATAAGAACTAAGAAAAGGCTTATGGAATAGAAGTTTTAGAAAATTTGTAATGAGTAGCAATATTAGGTATAAAATTTGTATTCATAGCACATTTATCAATATTTGCAGATATGGCAAAATTTGATAGTTCAATTTCAATATTTTTTTTCCTTCAATTTTACCCTTGTTTTGAATGTTTGCGTGCATGTCTCTTCTTCCCATTCTCATCCATTTTTTTCTTCAAATTTCGTTCCTTCACAATTTGAGATTTGAAGTTCCGAGAAGCAGTATTTTAGGTTTGGAGAAGTTGCATTCATGAAGAAGCTTGTGATCTTGATTTTTCGCGATTAATAAGCATTATTTGAGGTTCGATCGATTGACAATTTCGATTGATTAACAAAGAAACTTTCGATCAATAAAGAGGTAATCAAATGGGTGTGTTTATTTGGTTTTCTGTCATTTATAGGTCTCTTTAGGCTGTTATCATGCTGTTGTGGATTTTTGGAATTTTCAGTGTCTAAAAGATGAAATATAATGAAGCTATCAATGGATATCATTGATTGGAATTTATCAGTGATAGACGTTGATAGCTTTCTATCACTGATCGTGTCTTTTCTATCAATACTGAACGAGTTTATGTTTCTATCGTGCTCTTATTTGTCATTGCATTGATATCCTTTGTTATACATCCCTTAGTAATACCAATGATAGAATGATACTCCTCTTTGATATCAATATATCATTGATAGGAAGATATAAAAACCTATGACATATAGACTTATTTCTATTTTACTGATTTTGTCATTCATGGGTTTTGTTTTTCTTTTGCGGGAATTTAAAATATGGTTATTATAATAGTTGTTTTTTTAACCGTGGAGCATGGAATAAAACACTTGTTATGTGAATTACAAGACTACTAGAGATTTGGTAGATATAATGCTTTTGAGTATTTTTTGGGTTTAATATCGAAGGAAATTTGTTCGAATGCATCTAATTCTTCTATAGAACTTTCAACTTCATTAGATTTTGGTATGAATGAAGTACAAAATGTGGTTGAAATTTATGAGTAGATAAGGATATAGCTTGGTTTTTGGCTTTAATTAAGAATCAAAGTACAAGACATCATTTGGTTGTTCATGTCACTAATCCGTGTTTGGAAGGTTCTTGCAATGTTGTTTCTAGTAGAGCTGAAAATTATTTATCTATTGTTCCTTCTTCTACACCTATGATTGATTGTGATTTCTACTGCTCGTGATTTAAAAGAAATGATGTATTTGCAAATATTTTTTTTTTAATAATGTGTTTTTACTTTATAGTAGTCAAGAAGAATTTTAAATTTATGACTTAACAAATTCAAGATCAATTGAGTTTCAATGTATCTAAGATTGTTGTTAATGGTATGTTATAGCATATCGTTGACAGTGATTTGTGGATGCTTAAGAAGTTTATTGATATTCTCGATTGTTCAATAAATAGTGTTCATACTTCTCATGGCATGCTTCTTCATCCTTAATAGGTGATTGTTTGAAAAGATGATTTTTTATTTAGTTATTCTAATAGCTCAACTCTTAAAGATATTGTAAATAAATCTCATAAGAAACTTGGAGTAAACATCAACTATTATAAAGCATGGAGGGCAAAAGAGCACATAACAAAGTTATTGAAAGGCGATCACGTGAATTATAAAGTACAAATGTATCTGATAGGTCCTATCATATGCTTTGATTCCGAAGTTTTTGTTGAAATTAGAAGAAATGAATCCAAATTTATTTTCTTGTTTTCAAACTTATTTTTTTGAGTAAATAAGCTTGCATGATATTTTTTTTATCACTAATATACATCTAACGATTGATAAAAGTCTAACACTAGACATCAATCAACAATAGAAGTCTATTGGAGATGGATTCTATCACTGATAGACATCAACTCAATTATTTGCTTTCTATAAATTTGTCTTTGCTTGTTTATTTTCGTATTTATTTTATTTTATGTACACTCATGACCTATGAAGCTGACAGAGATGGGTGTGCTTGGGAGTGATTTTGGCCTTGTCAAAATCATTTTTTTATAAAAAGTTGATGTTTGGCACTCACATAAAATTGATTTTTCAAAAATTTGAAATCACTAAAAATTGATTTTGTAGGTATCAGTTTATTGGTGATTTGGTTGGGGTGATTATCAGGAAATCAAATAAAAAATTTAGAACACCAAATTTGCCCCTCATATTTAAGGATAGGATTTAGTCCTAATCCATTTCTTCCTTCTCTTTCAGCCGATACATCCTCTCTCTCGTGTCCGTCGCTTGGTTCCATTAACTATCCGTGGTAGTGCTGATTTCAGTATGTTTTTGTTTTTGTGTTCCATTAACTATCCGTGGTAGTGCTGATTTCAGTATGTTTTTGTTTTTGTTGCTTTTTCACTGTATCGTTCCTTAATATGGTTTTTCTCTATATGAAAGAATTTTTTTAGAATATTTCAATCATTGTCTTCATCCTTGTTGATTTTTTTTTAGTCTCTCTACTTTTCTGATGGAGCGGGAGAAAATTGCAAGACTTCTTATATCTCGTTAATGTTTTTGTTATACAATTTGTATTTCAATAGATAATATCTAGTTTAAGTATTTTGTAATGATACAAAAATTTCTAGATTAGATGAGATATATGTTTTGAATTTTCTTTTGTTTTTATTATGTGTATTTTTCTTACCTCACATATCAATTATGCATACAATAATTTAACATTAAAATAAATAAAAAAAATTAATAAAATTAGATATTTTTATAATTATTTTTTAAAACAAAAATCCAAATATAAAATACCCTTTTTAGTAATTTGGTAATTTTAAAATTACTTACCACTCCAACTATGACTCCCAAACCTACCCTCTGAGTATTGTTATAGGGCTATTGGTTCATTAATTAAAGGTTGGAAGCATTGCAAACCCAATATATTTGTTGATGACACTTTCTGAAATGTAAATATGCTAGAACTCTTTTGACGACCTAAACTATTGACAGTAACAATTAAAATTTTCATCCTACTTTCAATATCGATCGAGAGGAATTAATCACTTAAGCAATAATTATCTACACAAGTTATCTTTAATTGATCTCCATTACCTACTGTTACAGATTCATTGCCTCCGTATTCAGTTGGATTTGCAATCTTTGTGTAGTCTCTAGGGTCATTTGCTGTAGGGTTTTGGTGTCCAGACGAGCCTTGTCTAGAGGAGTTTGATGAATTATTGTTGTGTTTTTCCTGATTCTAATTAGCAAGACATAAATTTTCAGTAGTATGCCCAATTTTTCTACATACCTGGCAAGTGGTCCTATTACGATATCTTCTTTGACTAATGTGTTCTTTAGTACCACCCCTGTTTCCATTGAAATGTTGCTGATTACTGTTCTGGGCAAAATGGTGGCTTCCTCTCATTTGGGTTTCTGCTGTAAGCCATATTCATTGCAGCATTGTGGCTAAAATCACCTGATACCTTTTGGGTATTTTGGTGTTCTAGTCTCTTTTCATAAGTAAGCAGAATCAGCTTGCATATCTAACCATGATATGTCTCCCTTACCTTGGATACCAACCACTAAATTGTATTCTTCGTTGAGTCCCAACAGAACTTGAGACACCAAACATCATGTGCTCACCGGACTCCCAGCCAGACCTAGATTGTCAACATGAGATTTCATTAGGTTAAGATACTCACTCATTTTCATATTAGCTCTCGATTGGATGCCAAACGGGTCTGGAATGGCTTCCCACAGAGTTGAATGGCTACTTCTGGAGTCATGGAATTATAGAGCCACCCGAGCAACAGTTGATATTGAGGATTCACAGTCATTGCAGTCCTTTAGCTTGATACTCTGCTACTGGTAATCGATTTGGAGCTTCCAGCATCTGCAACATTACCACCATCAGTAGAGTTAGGGTTCTCACCTGTCGTTGCTACAAACTCTGGAGGACAGGGTTTGGTGCCGAACAGATTTCCCCTGCTAAGTTTAATCGTCGTGATTTGATCGATTAACTAGTTCAAGGGTGGGCTGCTGAATGATGTGGTTCCGGTCGCTGAGGCTGAGGACACGGTGGAGCCGGCGTTGGCCATTTGATTTCCTTGATACCAAATCAAGTTTTAGAAGAACACGCTTAATTTGGTAGAACGCTGGGTATTTCGTTGATTCAATCTAGAAAGGCCTTTGGCCATTTATACAGAAGAGTCCCTACCTTTAGGGTTGAACGAATAATAAGAAAAAAAATATAAAATGGAAAAATAAAATACAGATGGCACAATAATAATGGAGAGGAAGAATAATCCTTCTAACTATTTTGTAACCGCGAAGCCTTCTGTAATTTCACCGCCTCAGCCATCTGGATTTATTTTTAATTCTTACAACTGCCCAAGTAAGCTGGTTTGACTGGGTTGGTTTGACCATTATCTTCACATATATGCACGATTTACCTATCCTATTTTTAGTAATGAAAAAGAAAAATAGTATAGATATATACAAAATTATTGAGGGAGGCACGTGCCCCTCTTACACCAACATCATCTACGTATATGTGTAATCATTAAATACTTATATTAAAATTTAATTTGACATGTTAAGATATTTGTTTTTAATCTCGGATCAAAATGTATAAACTATAGTTTAAAAATTGTCCTAAAAATAGTTGAGGAATTCAAATCAAATCAAATCTCTTATCTCTTATATTATAGATATACCTTTTTTTCTTTTTTCTTTTTTCTTTTTCGAAAATCTAAAGAAAACTTACTCTCACTTTCATGGTCATCTAAAGAATATTGGATGCAAATTTAACATGTTTGAATATTATTTTTTAAATGAGTTTGAATTTCATTACATGTTTAATATTTAATAGGCTTTAAAATTAGTTTCTTTTTTAGAGATTAAATTTTTAGCATTTTTAGAGAAGATGACAAATGTGTAAGAGAAGTTAAAAGTTAATAATTTTATTAGTTATTTTTGTATTAAATTTTAATCTAAAATTCTCCTATAAATACTTGTCTTAAAAAAAATGTTCAAAACAAATTCACAACATTTCAACAATTCATTATCTATACTTATCATATTCCTTTACTTTGTTCTTTTAAGAACAATTGACTAAAGGAAGAGTGTTCTTTTTTGAGAAATTTTGAACTCAACCTTTGAGTGTAAAATAGTTTGTGTTCCATAATGTTTTAATTGGATTGTTGCATTTGGAAGAGAACATATTAAATAATATTTTATGTATCGGTGGTTGATAATGATATACATAAGTCTTAACTTATATATTTATGTGTTTGTTTCTCAATATATACTTTAAATTTTCAATATATTTGTAATTCTCCAATAATACATCTATATATAAAATTACTTTGTAATATGTATATAGATTTGTTGGACTGTCTATAATAAATTTGTTCAATAGTATTTGAATCACTACTTTGTTAAAGTTGTATGAAAATGATTTTTATGAAATATGTTTCATTCAATGTCTTTTAATTAATTTAAACTTATCACTGCTTGTTAAAATAAATTTGGCACATTTGTATCATGAAAGTTTAAAATTTCGATATCGATAAAAACATTTGATGGATATTTTTGAAAAAAAAAAACAAACAAAACAAAAAACAAAAAAGTTATATTAATAAATAAAATATGTTAAAATGTTTTGTTTATATTATATTGATGTTAGTGGCATTTTGTTAATTTTTTTTATATCTTTGATCAGTTTTTTCATGATATAATATGCAAATGTCAATTTTATCCCTATATTGAGAATCCATATACTAATATAAAAATACTGATGAAATATTGATCAACGAAAGTTTAATACTTTGGTAGTAATAATGAGTTAGTAAAAATTTATTAATTAATTAAATGAAGTGAGAGAAAGTAACTAACAAATGATACATTGAAGAATGGTATTAACTAGTAGTGAATGCCCTAGTTTGATAAAAGGGGTGGTTGGAGACTTGAAAATGAGTTTGGATTGTAATGTAACAAAAAACCTATGTTTGAATTGATGGTTTTAGGCTCGATTTGTAATATTCAACTCATTTCGTTCCGACAGTTTTTATAATCAAACCCTCTTTTCCACAATTTTCACGTTTTTTTTTATATTCCCACTACCACTAGGCCAGTCCAAAAATGCAATATGAAACTGATTTTTAAAATGTAATAAACTTGTATTAAATTATTATTTGAGGAAAAAAATGCAATTTACACATTACTTTTGTTTATTAGAGAAAAATATAAAATATATTTTAACATGTAATGAATAATGATCAGTAAAATGTCAGATGACAACTATATATATATATATATAGAAAATTTTTACAAATAGAAAAAATGTCAAACTATTTACAAAAGATAGCAAAAAAAAAAAAAAAATACTGATAGACATTGATAAACTTCTATCAACATCTATTAGTGATAGACTCCTATCATTTCTATCACTGATAAACTTATATCAGCATCTATCACAATTATCTAAAAATTTTGTTATTTTATGTAAATAATTTCCCTTATTTTTCTATTTTTAAAAATTTTCGTAGATAAAAAGGTTGATATTTAATTACTAAATTGGAGTAGTTAGTTATAGTTGGGAAATTCAACCTAAAATGTTTTTCTCTTTCTAAAAATAGTAAAAACAAATGTTAGATCATAAGAACGATTATTGTTAAGAAGTTGTGGTGTTTTTTAAGCATTGACCCTCCCAAGACATTCAACTCCTTCAAAAAAAAAAAAAAAAAACACTAAATATAAATCACAAATCCCATAAATTTGTACCTGAATATACCTAAAATACAGCTCCTATTTCAAGCAAACTTTACCATTATATAATCTTTCCCATGCAAACCCAATTTCTCATCACCTCCCCCATTATTCAATACCACTACAAAAACCTAATTCAAAAAAAAAAAAAAAAAAAAAAAAAAAAAAAAAAAAAAAAAAACATAAAATCTTCCTTTCTCAAAACCCACTCCTTTTGTTTTCCCATCTCCATGGTGGGAAAGCTTCTTCCATTCGGGTTTTGATCATTCTTATTTACAGGAGGAAAAGGAAGGAAATTTAAAAAAACATCATAAAATAAAATGGTCGGGAAGGTGGTCTTGTCGGGAATTTCCCTTATTCTTGTAGTTGGTGTTGCTTTGGCTGTCGTTGCTGTAGTTAACAAGAGCAATGATTCTGATACAGCCGCTGAAAATTTGTCCCCTAAAATGAAAGCTGTCACATCCATTTGTTCTACTACTGATTACCAAAAAGAATGTCAAAATACACTTGGCCAAGTTGCTGCTCAAAATTCATCTGTTGATGATCCTAAAGAGTATGTTAAAGCCGCTGTTCTTGCCACTATTGAGGAGATGAAAAAGGGTTATAATTTGACTGATAATCTTATGGTTGAGGCTGCTAATAATGCCACCATTAAAATGAGTGTTGATGATTGTAAGGACTTATTGCAATCTGCTATTGATGAATTGCAAGCTTCTTATACCACTGTTGGAGATCCTGATTTGCACACTAATGAAGATCGTGTTGCTGATATTAAGAATTGGCTTACTGCTGTCATTTCTTATCAACAATCTTGTTTAGATGGACTTGAAGAATTTGATCCTCAACTTAAACAGAAGATGCAAGATGGTCTTGATGTTGCTGCCAAGCTTACTAGTAATGCTCTTGCTGTTGTTAGTGCTGTTTCTGATATTCTCAAAAACCTTGGCTTGCAATTGAAGGTAATTATGCTAAATCACTTTTTAATCTCTTTAGAATCTTATTATCATATATTTGATTTCGCAATGCACTTAATTCCATGCATCCCTTATCTGATTGACGAGCGGAGGATGATCAATCCAATTGTACTTGAAAATTACATGTCAATACTGTTATATTACAGTATTAAAATTTTTTCACATTTATTATCACATTTACTGTTATCACATTTATTATCACATTTACTGTGTTATTGTTACCGTTTGATCCTAGAAAGTAACGGGTAATGGTAACGACAACAATAAATGTGACAGATTCATAATTACAAGTAAACATGATAAAAAAAATAATCCAATTATATTTCCAATTGAGACCCATTACAATTGATCCATTAGAGACCCATTACAATTGATCCATTAATAGAATCTCATTTTGATTTACTGTGTAACTGTTTGGCTACATAGAGATAGTTGCAACCGAGACGACATCCGAGTGCATCATCATAAAAAAAATTTGATTAGGCAATTTGGTAAGATGCACAAAGATAGGTTATTGCTAGAGATGTCTTTGATTAATATATTCTATTTTATGTTCGCAGGTTCAACCAAGTAAGCGTAGGCTTCTTGGAACAACAGAAGTAGGAAGCGACGGGTTCCCGACATGGTTGTCCGGTGCAGACAGGAAGTTATTAGCAGCAAGAGGAGGAGGCGCTCGAGTGAAACCAAACGCAGTGGTGGCTAAGGACGGTAGCGGCCAATACAAGAGCATTGCTGCTGCATTAGCTGCTTACCCAAAAGCCCTAAGAGGAAGATATGTAATTTACGTAAAAGCAGGAATCTATGATGAATACATCATTGTAACTAAAGACATGAAAAACATTTTTATGTATGGAGATGG
Source organism: Lagenaria siceraria (assembly GCA_002890555.2). NCBI lineage: Eukaryota > Viridiplantae > Streptophyta > Magnoliopsida > Cucurbitales > Cucurbitaceae > Lagenaria > Lagenaria siceraria. The sequence continues at coordinate 8,343,603 of CM016488.1, forward strand.
CCCAAGAAAAACCATTGTCACTGGTCGCAAAAGCAACCGTGATGGCGTCACCACCCAAAACACCGCCTCTTTCGGTAGGAAAGTTTTGAAAGATAGAAAAAATATCAAACTATTTACAAGAAAATAGGATAGATATTAATATTTGTCCCTTTTCTGTTGCAGCCGCCATAGGAGAAGGATTTCTCTGCAAATCAATGGGATTCCGTAACACAGCTGGCCCTGAAGGCCACCAAGCCGTAGCGCTTAGAGTTCAATCTGATAGATCAGCTTTCTTTAATTGCAGAATGGATGGTTACCAAGACACTCTCTACGTTCAAACTCATCGTCAATTCTACCGCAATTGCGTCATATCTGGGACCGTCGATTTCATCTTTGGCGATTCAACCACCATCATCCAAAACTCCTTAATCATTGTCCGTCGCCCTATGGACAACCAACAGAACACCGTCACAGCCAACGGTCGTGCCGAAAATAAGGAAATCTCCGGCTTGGTGATTCACAACTGCAGAATCGTGCCAGAACAGAAGCTGTTCGCTGAAAGGTTCAAGATTCCGACATACTTGGGACGGCCATGGAAGCAATATGCTAGAACTGTGATCATGGAGTCGACATTGGGTGACTTCATTCAGCCAGCTGGTTACATGCCATGGGCTGGAAATTTTGCATTGGAGACTTGTTTGTATTTGGAGTATGGAAACAGAGGACCTGGGGCTAATACTAACAGGAGAGTAAAATGGAAGGGTGTTAGAGTTATCGGAAGAAATGAAGCTATGCAATTCACTGCTGGGCCGTTTCTTCTTGGAAGAGCTTGGCTTCCGGGTACTGGTGGGCCTTATCTCTTGGGCTTGAAGAATTGAAAATTGTAATTTCAATTTATTTGATTTCATTTTGGGGCAATGGGTTTGGGCTCCATCTTCTTCATGTAATGTGATTTGATATTCATAATCATATATGGCAATTTTATTATATTATATCTGCTTTCAATTTTCACTTTATTTTTTTTTTCATTTTATTTATGTTACATGTGATATGAAAATTTATGAATTGTTCAACAGTAACTAAATAAAGTAGAGAAGAAAACTGGCCGGTGGTGTGCCTCCTTTATTGGGGAGAAGTGGTTGTGGTTAGCTTAAAATATAGATGTGGATGGAAATATCCATTTCGATATAAATATTTATAAAATACCGATTTTAATGAATATTTTTGAAAAATATAAAAACAAAAAATTCAATAATTAAATTTAAATTAGTAAATAAATATTTTTATTATTTTCAAATAAGTAAACAAATCTATTGTTTATATTATATTTATATTAGTGACATTTTGATATTTATTTTTTGTGTTTTATGGATTTTTATACGATATAATGAAAATATCGATTCACCCCTCATATCGATATCGAACCCACGGAAACATGAAAATATCGATGGAAATTTCGACATATCGATGAAAATTTAAAACTATGATTAGCTCCTTTAATAAATTTATTGTTAAAAAGAAAAAAAAATAAACTAGAGAAGAAAACAAACAAGGTTTATCATTAAAAAATTTAAAAAAAGAAATAGTAGTTTTTTTTTTTTTGTCCAGTACCGAAAGTAATTAATAAAAGTGTTACAAATGTTGGTTTGAATTGTTGCAATATAGTATTTAAAAATTATTGCAATTGGAAAAAAAAAAAAAAAACTATACATAACAATTGGAGGTCACCAATTGGGGAGGGATCTATTTAATTATATAACATGTGATATTTTTGAAGGATTCTTTTGACTTTTTTAGAAGCTCTTTCTTCTCAATCAAACTAGATTAATATGGGAGGTCACCAATTGGGGAGGGAATGACCTAACCTACATAACTATGGGCATCGTTTGATGAAAGCACTTTAAGCTTAGTCAAAATGTTCGAGAAATCATTCGACATGGTTGAAGCAATATAGTCGAAAATTTTGCACTATTAAATGCATATGAAAGAGATTTTGAAAATGTAATAAACTTCTATTGAATTGTTATAAGAAGGTGACAAAGTGAACTTAGCTAGTATGACATTCAACTTGGAGATTTGAAGTCTGATTCCTCAACCCCACAGTTGTACTACAAAAAAGGAAAAAAAAAAGAAAAAGAAAAAAAAGAGGTAAAACATTATTTTAAGAGAAATTTTCACAGATAGAAAAAATAGTTGTTTTCAAATATAGAAAAATGAGCCAAATTATTTACAAATATAGAAAATTTTTACAGTTTATCAGTGATAGACCGCGATAGAAGTCTACCGCTTTCTATCGCTCAAGTGATGAAATTTATTTGTTTGAGCGATAGGAAGCGAAAGAATTCTATTGCAGTCTATCACTAATAGACAGTGAAATTTTTCTATATTTGTAAATACTTGATATTTTTTCTGTTTATAGTAATTTCCCTAGAAAAAATGTTAAACTATTTACAGATAATAGGGAAAAAAATATTGATAGACTTCTTTCACCATCAATTAGTGATATCATTTCTATCACCGATAAATGTTGATAATCTATCACAACTATCTGAAAATTTTGCTATTTTGTCTAAATAGTTTTTCTTATTTTTCTATTTTTAAAAATTCCCCTCTTTTTAACTTGTATCCAACGGTTACTAGAGTGAGAAAACAATAAAATGTATTTTAAACTTGTACTAACTATCTATAGTATATATAAAAGCCACAATGAAAAGAAACTTTTTAGGTCAATTATATCCTTTCATTATAATAATTTTAGTGTTAATTTGGTAGCAATTTTGTCTTTTCAATACAAATAATATATAATTAATTGTTGATTGAGAGGAAGAGGAAAAGGCAATAAATAATAGAGAAGAGAAAGAGGAGGATTTAAGTCCACATTTCCAAATAATAATCAAGTCAGTACCCACATTTCCAATCCATTTAAATATTTGATATGAATTGATGAATATAAAAAAAACAACAACATACTCATCAATCAAAAGATGGAATGAATGGGTTGTTCATACTATTAAATTCTTTACAAATTTTAATAAATATACATAATTCGTTACCTGATTTATTTATTTAGATCTATTTAATTATATAACATGTGATATATTTGGAGGATTCTTTTAACATTTTCAGAAGCTCTCTCATCTCAATCACACTATAATATTAATGGGAGGTTACCAATTGAGGAAGGAATGACCTAACCTTCATAACTATGGGAGCTTAGTCAATATGTTAAAGAAATCATTCGACATGATTGAAACAATGTAGTAAAAAATTTTGCATCATTAAGAAATTAATGTATAAAAAACTTTGTTCAAAAAAAAAAAATTAATGTAATAAACTTCTACTAAATTGTTATAAAAGCGTTTAATTTAGTTCAACGATAATTGACATAACCTAATTTAAACTTGTACTAACTATTATTAGTAAAATGTTGTTAAATGACAAATATAACGGTTCACATTTAATTACTTTTTCAAAATATAACACATTATTTGAGGTGTTAGCAACATAATAGCTAGATTGGGATGGCTATTGTTGCATAAATTGTGGTACCCTCTCAATATTCAAAATCTCCGCATCCAATAACTTAGTCAAAAACACTAAATATAAACAACAAATCCCTTAAATTTCTACCTTCATTCTTAAAAAAGAAAGGCTTTTTATTTTAGGCAAATTCCACCACTATATAATCTCTCCCATGCAAACCAATTTCTCATCACCTTCCTCCATTACAAACCCCTCCCAAAAAAAAAAAAAGTACTTCCTCCACAAAACCCACCCTCTTTTTTTCCCATGTTTATGGTGGGAAAGTATTTTTCATCTGGGTTTTGATCAATTTTTCATAATTTGCAGGAGGAGGAACATAGGAGGGAACAAAAAAATAAAATAAAATAAAATGGTGAATAAGGTGGTCTTGCCGGGAATATCCCTTATTCTTGTTGTCGGTGTAGCACTTGCTGTTGTTGCAGTGGTTAACAAGAACAATTCTGACACTTCGACAGAGAATCTTTCCCCAAAAATGAAGGCAGTTTCAACCATTTGTTCTACTACTAATTACCAAGAAGAATGTCAAAATACACTTAGCAATGCTGCTCATAATGCCTCTTCAGATGACCCTAAAGAGTATGTTAAAGCGGCAATTCTTGCAACTATTGAAGAGGTTAAAAAGGGTTATAACTTGACTGATGGCTTTAAGGTTGAGGCTGCTAACAATGCCAGCATCAAAATGGGTGTTGAGGATTGCAGGGACTTATTGCAATTCGCCATTGACCAGTTGCAGGCATCTTACACCACAGTTGGCGAACCCGATTTGCATACCAATGCCGATCGTGTCGCTGATATCAAGAATTGGCTCACTGCTGTCATTTCTTATCAACAATCTTGTCTTGATGGACTTGAAGAATTTGATCCCCAGCTTAAACAGAAGATGCAAGATGGTCTTGATGTTGCTAGCAAACTTACTAGTAATGCTCTTGCTATTGTTGATGCTGTTTCTGACATTCTTGCAAACTTCGGATTGCAATTGAAGGTAATTATGTTCAGAGCAATGATTAAGTGAGCAATGAAAGGCTGCATCTAATCTCATTCTCCTGCTTCCTCCCTTCCCTTTCTTTTATTCCTCCCTTCCCTTTCTTTTATAAAAGACACTGACTGCACCCATCTCTTGTGGAGTGGAGACATCACCCAATGAAAGGCTGTCATTTCCTAATATGATCTATTTTTGTTAGCAGGTTCAACCAAGTGGTCGGAGGCTTCTTGGAACAATAGAGGTAGGGAGCGACGGGTTCCCGACATGGATGTCGGGGGCAGACAGGAAGTTGCTAGCATCGAGAGGAGGAGGCGCTCGAGTGAAGCCGAATGCAGTAGTGGCCAAGGACGGTAGCGGACAGTTCAAGACCATTGCTGCTGCTTTGGCTGCATACCCAAAGGTCTTAAGAGGAAGATATGTAATCTACGTAAAAGCAGGGATCTATGATGAATACGTCACTGTAACTAAAGACATGAAAAACATTTTCATGTATGGAGATGGCCCAAAAAAAACCATTGTCACTGGTCGCAAGAGCAACCGTGATGGCTTCACCACCCAAGACACTGCCTCTTTTATAGCCTTAGGAGACGGATTTCTCTGCAAATCAATGGGATTCCGTAACACAGCTGGCCCTGAAGGTCACCAAGCCGTAGCTCTTAGAGTCCAATCTGATAGATCCGCCTTCTTTAATTGCAGAATGGATGGCTACCAAGACACTCTTTACGTTCAAACTCAACGTCAATTCTACCGCAATTGCGTCATCTCCGGCACTGTAGATTTCATCTTCGGCGACTCAACCACCATCATCCAAAACTCCTTGATCATCGTCCGTCGCCCCATGGACAACCAACAGAACACCGTCACGGCCAATGGTCGCGCGGATCCAAAAGAAGTCTCAGGCTTGGTGATTCACAACTGCAGAATCGTGCCAGAACAGAAGCTGTTTGCTGAGAGGTTCAAGATTCCTACATACTTGGGACGGCCATGGAAGCAATATGCTAGAACTGTGATCATGGAGTCGACATTGGGTGACTTCATTAAGCCAGACGGTTACATGCCATGGTCTGGAAATTTTGCATTGGAAACTTGTTTGTATTTGGAGTATGGAAACAGAGGACCTGGGGCTAACACTAACAGGAGAGTAAGATGGAAGGGTGTTAAAGTTATTCCAAAGAATGAAGCTATGAAATTCACTGCTGGACCGTTTCTTCAAGGAGGATCTTGGCTTCCAACCACTGGTGGACCTTACCTTTTGGGCTTGAAGAACTGAAAAAGAAAAATTGTGTTTGTTGATGAAGAATGTAATATAATTTATTTGATTCCCCCATTCTACAATTATTTATGCCTTAGATCTTAGTTGGTATTTTGTAAGCAATTGCAAATGGCCTTATATGGTCACAACTTTGAGAAGGCGTGCAGGTTAGTAACAAATAAACAACATTTCATTATTACTATTTTTAAACTCTTATAAAAGTAAGATTTATTCTTAATAATAGAGATGTCCATGAGACCAGAAATAGACATTTCTCATTGTCACTTAAATAAAATAAATGGTCACAACTTCTTTAGTTTGGTGGGTATATTTCTCATTGTCACTTGAATAAAATAAATAAATAAATAATCAGATCTCCATTTTTTATATCTCACATTTCAATGATTGATTTCTTGAGTATGAGGTATGGTAATATATTAGAAAATGTAAATATACATCGTATATATTGTTTAGTAAATAAGATTATATAAGGTACATTTTGTCCTCTTTATTTCTTATCAAATATATCTTAGAAAATTCAAATATATAGTGTTGTATATATCAAATATTTTTTTTTTATTTGAAATTTCATGTGGATTCTTGCTTTCATTAATGAAAACAACACTATATATTTAATACTTTGAGTGTTATGAAATTTTTTATTTCTCGGGTAGATTTTGAAAAGGAAACTGTTTTGAGAAGTTCATGACCTAAGAAATTTTCTTATTCTGGAGAGGTATTTTAGGATAGATGTGTAGACAATCATGTAAAAAATAAAAATAAAAAATTTAGACAATCATGTAATTTTAGACTTATTTATTTAAGCTAGATGTGTAGAAAGCCCAAATTGTAATAGATATTTTGGATCTTTGATATTATTTAATACTTTAGTGCTATGAAATTTTAGTTATTAGTATGTGTTGTAGACTAAAAAAAATAAATAACTCGACAACCAAACTAAACCAGAATTTTAAGGCCGGGTTAGTTTGGAGACCCATTCGCAAATTGTTTTGAGATGAAATATGGTATCTATGGTACCATAAAAAATGGATCCAATCTAAGAATGGTGAACTCAAGGAGGCACTATCTTGAGGGAGGCCTCACACCCTTTATAAGATACATAAATTGGATCTTTTAAGAAAAAAATTCAATTAATTAGTTAATTTCTACCATAGATACTCACTTATATGAAAAATTCTTAATCTCTTTAATGAAATCAAATAAAATTTCATATAACATTTACAATCATTGTATGTGTCTATATATATAATTTTCTTTAAAAAATAATAAAAATAAATGGGGCAAAGAGGAATAGGAATAGGAATGTACTCCCCGTCTTTTATCTCATGTAGATGTCTTTCCAGACTTCTCTCATATGCTTTCACATGAATTTTATTTCATTTTATTTTTTTAAGAAGGAAAAAATCTACGAGAACCAACCTAATCTAGAACAACTTCCTCAAACACAACAGAGAAAACCCACCAAGACAAACAAGAGGCCTCTATTGAATTGCAGAAGGAAACAACTTACAACTTTCTCTAAGTATGCTTAATCCCACCACTTAGAGAGACTTGAGCCCAAGCTGAATTGCAGACAATTCGAGATTTGTAATTGACCAAGGATATCTCTATTCCTAGATTCTCTTCCTTTTAATTCAAATCCTTATCCAAGTTATTGACCAAAGAATGAGATTTGGGTTAAGAAACTGAGGAAGAATATGAGTAAAGAGTATGGTATTTGCAGAAGAAAAGAGAAGATTGAAGTGATACTTTTGGTTTTTAGTGATGTCCTCTAAAGATGACAACATACCAAAAAGACTTTTCCAAAATTCTTAAACATTGAATTATTCCTCGAGCGATACTAAGATACACCTCATATTTCTAGGTCAAACCTAAATCACACACCAAAACAAATAATCCAAAAATATTAAAAAAAAAAAAACAAGTAAGAAGAGTTTGCACCACGTGACAAATTATGATTAAACAATTAGGCGATAGGATGTACAAACATGAGTGTAGCATTATTTTTCTTATTAATATTTCTTTCGGGATGTTTGGGCCCCCAACTTGAAGTTGGTGGGGTGGGCTATTATAGCTCAATCCATGTTTGGGACTCCAAATATAATAGTGGTGTTTACAATTATTTATAACCTACAATTAACCAGTAATACTAAAATCACTCTTTGTTACAATGTTTACTATTTTCTATCCACCATCTATCTAAAGTAATCGAATTCCTAACGAAAGCGTGTGATCGTTTTTTCTCCAATTTTGTTATCGGAATCAAATTACATAACAGAGATATTTAGACATGTTATCTAAGTTATACAGAGACAAAGGTACTACCTTTGATGAACTCTTCACCAAATCTTCTCCTCTTGTTGAATTTTTAGCAACACGAATAAGACACCACCAATTGATCTTCTCTGTTATTCTCTAGACAAGGCGGGATGGTGGGATGCTTGAAAGAAAAGGGAATGTAATTCTCTTGAGAGAATAAACTTCTCTATAAACTTAAAAGAGTTTGAGAGAGTTTTGGAAAGTGATTGCCTCTTTTTTACATGAAGTTCAAGTTTAAACCAAATAATTGTGACTCTTTGCCGTTTTAAAGTCATAGAGAAGGTTACTATCCTCTCTCTACTCTCTTGCAATGCAAATTAAAATTAAATAAATCATAATTTAATTAATTTAATTAAATGAATAATCAAACAATTTAATTAATGATATAATTAAATATATAATATTTAATTTAACTATTTTGAATCATATTCAAATGTATATCTCTCACATAATCTATAGTTTTAATATGAATTCAATTCATATTAACTTAATATTTGAATCTTATTCAAATATTAATACTCTCATATTATAGAGTTTAATTTTGAATCTAATTCAAATTTAACTTTATATTATTATGTATCTTATACATTATATTAAGAAAAATTATTATTAATAGAAAAAATATCAAACTATTTACAAATATAAAAAAAAAATTCGTTGTCTATCAACGATAGACAACGATAGAATTATATCGCTTGAGCGATAGACAATAATATTAATTGTAAACAACCTTTATATTAATTGTATATTTGTAAATAGTTTGACTCATTTTTCTATATTTAAAAACATCATTTATATTAATTGTATCATATACAATTAACATTAATTTCTTTAAAATGATTTGATCATTTCAAACACTACAAGAATTTGCCCTTTTGCCGGCGCCACAAATCGCTGGCGTAAGTCGAAAAATTCGTCGGCATAACCTATACCAACGCTAAACCTCCGTTGGTAAATTTCGTCGACATAATTCCATCGACATATCCTTTGCCGGCACGTAAAAAAGAGGCGTCGGCGTATGTTGGAACTACCGACGGTCCTCGTCAAGTCCGACCGATGCCGACGTTGGCAAAATGCGTTGGCAAAAGGTATATATGCCGACGCAAAAATATGGCGTCGGCAGTTATTAAATGCCGACGGTTCGAAAGTACCGTCGGCATATCCTTGCGATGCTGACGACATACACTTGGCATCGGTAGTTCTTCTAAGCCGACGATTACAGTTTGTCGTCGGCATATCCTTGAAATGCCGATGCCTGATAATACTTTGTTGCGTCGGCATATGCGTATTTTTTTTTCAAAAAACTGTTTTATAATTGTATTATTTTTTAATGTAATCCTTTGTTGATTACTTTATTTTGTACCTAAAAGTGAACAAATTATATAACAAAGCTGCAATTCAACATTATCATAAAAGTCTTACAAGTGTTTTACAAAAACAAGTAAATAAAGTTACATCACAAAAACAATAATTTAGTCCTCAAAACACATAACAATTAAGTAGTTTGGTCTCTAAACACATGACAAAATAAAGTTCAGACTCTGACTTCTAGTTAACTTGCAAAGAAAGGTGATCTTCAATAAAAGTTGGTCCTGAAAAATAATTAACAAACATAAAAGTCAAAAACACATTTAACAAAGTAATAAGTCACAAAAAACAACTTGTTAAATGACTTGTTACTCCAACCATTAAGAACTTTAATATGAATCAATCTTACCAAAAAATTCAATGAAGAGTATTTTGTACAACCAGGGTACAATTGATTACGTGCTTCATCCAACAAATCCTCAAATAAGTTTGAATTATCACTCTCGTGGACATTAGTGGGTATCTCAATCTCGATATCTTCTTCATCTAAATCTTCATTGATAGTTCGACCTTGTAAATCGTTTAGGATATTTAAGAGCTCATTTTCTTCAGTTGGCACGTCATTAAACTCTGCATTACCCAATCCTTCCCCATGTACTGAGTGAGTTGTCTGATTTAATTCTCTTGACAAATTAACTGCTTCCCCATGATATACCCATTGACTATATGATGGAGACATTTCGTATGTGAACAAATATCGTCGAACCCCGTCTATTGATTCCCACACTGTATTCATACAATTTTTGCATGGACATCTTGTTTTTCCAAAGTTATTAACACGAGACTTTGCTTTATCAAGGAATTGGGTTACCCCTTCCACATAAGCCATTGAGAACTTATCTCGAAGTTGAATCCAATCTCTGTTCATTTTTTAATGATATTCTTTCCAACTAAACTCTTGATTCCTATAGTCTTAAAGTCTTAAACCTATAGGAATTATATAAAAGATAAAGTTAGTTTTAACTAATATATAAAGTTAAAACATTATTGAGAGGCTTCAAGCTTTTAAACATCTAAACTTACATTATTTTTCCTTTTCATTCTTTTATTTATTTGTTTGTTATTTATTATTATTATTATTATTATTATTTTGCCTAACTTCAAAGTTGGTTACTTTTGGTGAGAAATAGGGGGAAGAAATGAAAATTTTGATTTCCTCTTCCTAATTAATATACAAATTAACAAAAAAAATTAACTCCAACATACACAACAATAATATTTAACCACAAACCAATAATAAAATCATAATCATAAACAACCAACAAAATATTCATAAATATTTAGCAGACGGAGCTTTGAACCGTCGGTAGAGCCACTCTTTGCCAACGTCATTTTCGGACGTCGGCATAGGTAAATTTTCTTGTAGTGAAATTCTTTTAACACTAAATATCCTTGTTTAACCTATTGTGAGCTAGCAGAGGAACCTAATGGATCTATAGTTACAGGCTCCAATGATACGAGATTAATTATTTAAACTCTTTAGTTACATTAATCAACCTTCATTAACTATGGGGCACTCTACTAAATACTCATAGTTGCACTCCTATTAACTGTATAATATTATGTGTTCATTGATTTAACCATTTTATGTAAATCAATCATTCACAGATTGTTCGTAACTAGAACTGGGTCAAATTATTGTTTTACCCTTGCAGTTATCGTTTGCTCCTTAAGTACCACGAATTCTTTAATGAACAATCTATTTATGGTCTAACCATAAACAAAATCCCTTTCGAGCCAGTGAAAGGGTGAGATCTCATTGTTCAAAGTCCCGGAGTCAGCACTTAAGGGAACAACCTATCTACTTTCCCCAAAGACAAGAATGAGTGAATTCCATTTTGTGATGCTATGTTTCCAGCTCCTCATTCGGTATTGTCCCCAAGATGATAGGCATAATGAGTCGACAACTAAGGTCACTCTCACCCATACAAATCAAAGAACGATCCTCATGAACAGGAGTTCATAACTCACTCAGAATTAAGATCGAGTTATATGGTTATCATTTGAAATATTAATCTCTTCATTTAATAATGTTATAAAGATAGATTATATATTTCATGGTCCAGTCTTATACAAACTCATTATATATGATACCCCCACTTACATATCTTGACATAAACGATTTGGATTAAATCGGTTGTAACACTTACAAAGTGAGTCGTATCCATAGTATTACCAGGATAAGGTACTAAACCTTATTCATATACTATAGACATTTTGTTGGACCGGTATGGCAACCCTAGAGGGGGGTGAATAGGGTTTTATTAAGCTAATTAAAACTTTTTACTAATGTGGGCCCAATTAAACAAATTAATACACTTTATACTAACAAGTAATTTAAACAAAAATTTCATGCAAATAAATTCAATCCAAAGTAATCAAGAAATTAAAAGTAACACTTTATAACATCCTATTTAATTTCAACAAGAAGATTGGTATATGATAAGGAATTTTAAGAACTACCAATCTCAATAAATAATTATGAGCAATTGATTTCAAGAATTAAAAAGTGCAATGAATTACATGCAATGAAATATAATAACAAAAATTAATTGCAAAAATAAATAGGAGAGGGATAGAGAAAATAACACCGAAAATTTATAGTGGTTCGGCACAACCGGCCTACATCCACTTCCCAAGCTCCTCTTGGGTATGTCACAACGAACTTGACTCTTTCCACGGTTTAGAGTCGAACCGTTACAACATTTCTTTTCCGGGCGCAAGAACAAACCCGATCCTTTCCACGGTTGAGGATCAAACCGTTACAACAACTCTTTTTCCGGGATCAAGAGCAACCCTTACAAAAGTTTAGAAATGAAGAACAAGATGAGGAAAACTCTCTCAAAGAGTAGATTTACAAATTTGTAGCACTCAACAAATCAATCTTCACAATACAATAAATCTCTCTCAAGAATTAGATGAAAAGAAGAAAATTGAAGCTTGGAGAGAGAGCAACAATGGAAGGTTAATGAATTATGGAGGATTGTAAAATAATAAAAGTTGTTGTTTTAATTTTGGAGAAGATGAAGTGTTTAAAAAGAGATGGGTAGGTAAAAACCAAATTCATTTTGAGCCATTAGATGTTGGTAAAAGAAAATTGAATGGTGGAGATTTAAACTTAACTAACCGTTAGACACACATATAATATAATATAAAATTCATTTTCTTTCAAAGGCAACTAGCCGTTAGACACAAACATATATAATAATATTAAATTCATTTTCTTTTTAAATTCATTTTCTTTTTAAAATCATTCTTTTTAAAAACCAACAAAAATCAAAAGCTCCATGTGTCACTTATCTATTGCTCCACTTGTCATCCTCTAGCAGGTCCACTTTGATGATTTGGCCGCCACGTCATCGACATCGAGTATTTTTCTGTTAAACTTGTTTTGGTCATATCTTCTTCGTTTGAACTATAATTTGAGTGATTCAAATTACGTTGGAACCGTTGTTCCAAGCTCTACACAAAATGGACACTTCAAAATACTCAAATTGTTAATAAATAAAAGTAGGTTTGTTATCATCAAAATATTAATTAATTAATTAATTAATTTGAGATTAAGGGCCAAAAAGCCAACACATTTTAGGTTATTACTTGAGCATAATAATCTACTTTATGTCAACCACATACGGTTCAATAACACTTATTTGAAAATAAATAATACTTTATTTATTAAAAATTTGTTTACAAAGATTTATAGACTACTAGATTTAGGACATAAATCCTAACAATCTCTCTCTTTCTTACATTATTTACTAATTCCTCTTCACGCCCCACACACATACTATTATAATTCAAACTATAATAGTCTACACTTCAAACATAAATTATTATAACCCATAGCCTATAATAACACGGACTATAATAACTCACTCAATGCTCTAAATGCCAGTTTGTGTCTCCCTGCTTTATTTCTATTTTCTTCTCTCCCCTCATCTCCTATGCGAAAATAACAGTGATCTTCAATCGAGAATCGAATTGCCGGACACTACTTTTTAAAATTTAAACAAGAAGATTTAGATCTTAGACTAGGAAAAGGAATAGATTTAATTCAATCTACCAAAATCTTTTGAAAAGTATTGGTGAATTAGGAAAAGGAATAGATTCTTGTTTCTCTTTTTTTTTTTTTTTTTTTTTTTTTTTTTTCTTTCTTCTTCTTATCTTTGTTATTTCAAATTTAGGAACAAAATCCTCAATGGAAACGTAAAAAAATCTACCTTTGAAATTTGACCATAACAAAAGGATGAAGATGCAAATAGCTCGGGCTAAGCCGTCGGTTCGATCATGGTCTAGCCACCGCCTAAGCCGAATCATCAATAGTATCGGTCGAAGTGGTTTCGACAGTTTGTTAGTTGCACCTTAAAATATAAAAAATTTGATTAAATCTTAAATAAATTTTAAACTACATGCACTAAATTATTATATATTAAAATTTATTGACTAAGTGATTACTAAATTGCTCTTTTTTTTTTTTTTTTTTCTCGCTCTTTGGTCTCATTTGATTTACGCTTCGTGAAGAAGAAGGAGAAGAAACGCAGAAAAAAAAAAGTTTAAAAAATTGAAAGAGTTTGCCGAGGGAGGAAGTGTATTGGCGATGGCAGAGAAGAAAAAGTTGAAAGAACATACTGATTTTGATTGAAGAAAAAAAGAAGCTGCAAATTTATTATTATTTTTTTAATAAAAGGAAGTTGCATAGAAGAATGTACAACAGAAAAAAAATCGAAGTAGGAAGGAAACCATCACGTGTGATTTTTTCCAAATTTGGAGAGTGGATGTTAAATAAAATGAATTAAATTTACCTTTACTCACTAGCTTAAACTTTTGAGTCAATTGACGATTTAAGATGGTACGAGAGTAGGTTGGTTCAAGATATATTGGATTCAACCAACGTTGTTTCCTTCCTCCCCCATTTAATATAAGTAAGGGGAGTGTTAGATGATAAGAGATGAGTGAGAATAGAGAAAGAAATACCATCATGTGTGATTTTTTATCGTTTTAGTAATTTTACCACATGCTAGTGTAAGCAAAAGGCTTAATTTTCGAACATTAGGTCAGATTTCGATTAGGCCTTAAAAAATAGGTCATGTGATTTTCTCGTCAAATTTCTACAAATTTGCAAGTTTTGGGGTCTAATTTTAACAATGGTATAAGTTTGTGGTTTCAATTTTTACTATTATATGTTTGGTGGTATAATATCTAAAACTATATGTAAGTTTGAAGGTGCGCTTAATTTTTATAATTGAAACTTGAAAGTTTAAAAGAGTGTAATTATTGTAACAACCATTGTTAAGGAGTGATTTTTACCATTTAATCTTTCTAGAAGATCATTTGTACAGGATTTTTTCCTTTAATTTTAGTTAGTTTGAGTAACTTTTCTAGAAAGTTGCAAAAATATAAACTTGCCTTCTCTCTACGAATTTGCAAAAACATAATCTTGCTTTCTCTTTCTCAAAAGTTTAAATCTGGTTGGGTGACTATTTTGTTTTTAATTTTTAGTTTTTAAAATTTATGTTTATTTTCTTTCAAATTCTTACTATGATTTTCACTTGTCTTAAAAGAGACATATTTGAATTTTTAGTTAAAATCTAAAAATAAAAACAAAATTTTAAGGAAAATTTTCGCAAATAAAAAAAAATGTCAAACTATTTACAGAAAATAGTAAAAAAAAAATACCGATAGACATTGATAGACTTCTATCAGCATCTATCAATGATAGACTTATATCATTTCTATCACTGATAGACTCTTATAGACTTCTATCAACATCTATCGCAACTATCTAAAAATTTAGTTACTTTGTGCCAACATAACAATTATAAAAAAAATAAAATTATATGATAGCAACTGAGAGAGATAAGACATTTACCTCATACAGTTTTTAAAAAGTAGAATTCCTTACCTTTTCATATTGACAAATAATCTAAGATCAACAAACTCTCATCAAAGAACAAAAAAATAAAGAAATAAGATGAAGCTAGCAATGTGTGTTTGTAATCAAATGGATGCAAAATAGGCAATTTTTATAATGATAGGAAATTGAGGGGTTATAAAACTTTTTAGTATTTGAAGTCTATTCAAATTCTAAGAAATATCATTAAATTTTTATAAGAAAAATACTTAGGTGCATCTCGAGAGCACTCATCTTTATGCATCCCACAAAATTGTCCTCTCATAATTTGACATGTGGCAAACTGTTGTTATTTATTTTTAAAAATATTTTAATTTATTTTTTGGTGTGAGTGACAGGAAGGGAAGCAAGATGCACCCAAGTATTACCCTTTTTATAAAGACATTGAAGTTTAAATAATGGTTTGTATTCCACTCTTTATCTTCACTTTTTTTTTAAAAAAAATAATTGTCTTTTTCTTATATTAATTAATATGGTTGTGGAGTTTTTTTTAATTAAGTTAAGGAAAATTTTCACATATAGAAAAAATGTCAAATTATTTATAGAAAATAGCAAAAAAAATATTGATGTCTATCAGCATCTATAAGTGATAGACTTCTATCATTTCTATCACCCTATCACAACTATCTAAAAATTTTGCTATTTTAGGTAAATAGTTTTCCTTATTTTTCAATTTTTTTAAATTCTCCATAAGTTAATCAATATTCTTTTAATAATAAAGTAAGTATATTGTATTTTTTTTAATATAATTTTTTTGGTTGATATGTAACTTCTTTGAACAATAATGATGTTTTTAAATGTTTTTTTTTTAATAGTTTAAAAATGCTATCATTACTTGTGCGGGTGTGTGAAGACTTTTTTTTAATAATTTATATACATTTAATTCTACTGAATAGATGGGTGGAAATAAGGAATATTAAATAGCTAAATTGGAAGGACGAAACAAAGTAAATATACAAATAATAATTTGATTGAGGTACAAAATTGGAATCCCAAAATTAACTTTTGGATAAAATAGTCTAAAAATGGTTCTTTATATTAGCCACTTTTTAAAGATAATAAATTCAGATAAGATAGGTAAACGGTATTAATTTTAGAATTCATTTTGATTAATTAGTTTTATTATGTTATGTTGTTAAATTTATTTTTGGTTCCCATTTTCAAAAAAGAAAAGAAATTTACTTTTAATTGTTTTGAAAAAAAAAATACAGTTAAAATAGATAAGTTCTGTTAAATGGGTCTTGACCCCCTCTTTATTTAAAAAAACGTGTTTTCCATTGATATTTATGTAACTGTTTTCGTTGTTTTTGTCCAAATATTAGGAACCTTTTTGACATTTCCTCAATTAGGAGTATTTTTTAATTTTTTTAATGGAGAGAAGAAGAATATATTGATAATCGATTTTCTTTATATATTTTTTAAATTTTAGATACAATTGAACAACATACAGAAAAAAAAAAAAAAAAACTAAATGAAATGGATGCATGAACCAAATAGATTAATTTGACTAATTATGCTGTTTAGTTCAAGTTGAGAAAAGAAATTAAGAATGGATCAATAAATTTTTCAACATATATTATCCAGACCTCGAACCTATATATATTGTTGTTGTTAATTTAATTTTACATAATATAAATATATAAAATATCCTAAAAAGGTGATTTTGAATTTATTTAATCAAACTTCGTGTGTCCTATAAAATTTTGAAATGAAAAAACAAAATTAATGGCATATAAAACTATAGCTAATTTTTTATTGAAAGAAACCTAACCACCTATTTCTTCTTAAATCTCACCCAGTCATACTCTATCCTCTAATGTTGTTACTGTTAACAAATCTCCTATCCTAGAGCTTCTCTCATTCTATTTTTATGGTAAACAAAAAAGTTACTTCATTCATCTTGTTCATTTGTGATTGTACTTTTGTCCGTGGTCGTTAACATTTAGATTGGATAATTTAGTTGTTATTGTCGACAATCCTCTTCTAGCAATGATATACTTTTGTTTGATCTACAATGTTGTTCATGAAAAATATGTCAAATTATTCAAACGAAATTACTAACCTGTTTGTTTGTGAATGTAGAAATCTCTTCAAATAAATCGTAGACTAACTCTAAAAATTGAATTTGAATAAGAAAAAAGGATGTTTTGGTTATGTGAGAGTTTGTATATTAATATGCACATACTTATATATATGGTTTAGAATTTTAATGAATATTAGTAACAATAATGATCATCGTTTACTTCCCTATTATTTAATAAATTCAAAACATTTAATAGAAATTTATAACCGTAAATAGTGCAACGTGTAAATCATCATTACACAAATTTCAATTTCATATAATAGCATTTAAATAATAAGGGTTACAAAATAATTTAAAATGATTCATAATAAAATTTATGTTTTTAAATTCTATTGTTGTTACATATTCTAATTTAACAATGAATAATTAATTTTAATTCAACTAATAAATAATAATAAAAGGATGGAACAAATGACAAGAAAATAAATGAATAATTAATTGTAATTAATGGACTTTTTATAAAATGTGTTTAAAATTAAAGCAAAAACTAAAGTGTTTGGATTTATATTTAAAAAGTGAATATAATTAATAATACAATTAATTAATATAAAACAAGAAAAAACGCAATCAAACTAAAGCAAATCTCAAATTAAAACAAAAACTAATATCAAAACGAAGCTATGGATGTAAGATCTTAGGGAGAAGTTCTTGACCGACAAAATGAGAGAGAGAGAGAACAGAGGAAGAAATTTTCGGCTAGGTCAAAATGTGGGAGAAAGATGGGAGGAGGAGGGGCAATACGAGGGTATTTTAGTAATTTCAATATAAGATGAAAAAGTCGATAGATTCCCGATCAATCACTAAAAAAAAATCTCTTTTTTAAAAATCTGATTTTGAGTGCTTTCTTTGGAATGACTTATTTTTAAAACTCATTTTAAATAAATGTATTTTGTAAAGTTGCCAAACATCACAATTTTTTTCAAAATGACTTTTTTCCAAAAATACACCCTAAATTCCATGGCTATTTGAGTGATTTCAATGGAAGTTTTGCTTTACTAAAAATCTTAAATTTAAATAATAGAAAAGAAAGAAAGCCACAACTTTATTTATGAGAATTTTGTTCAAAACCCTAACTTTCTTTTTAACATGCATTAGGCTAATATGAACCTATGACCACTTAACATCAATTTTGTCCTTTGGATGTTACCACTACTATTAGGCTATTGTGCTCTATATTTAATATCAATTTCATAATATTGATATTATGAAATCGTACCATCAATCTCGTGAATTTGTACAATCAACTTTGAGATCTAAGGTTCAATACTCCCTACATTGTCAAAATATATATATATATAGATTTTATAATATGCCGTCAAACTAATATAGATCACATTGTCAACAAAACTCAATACCTTAAAAATGATTTTCTTAAATTCAAAATTAAATTGATCTAAACGCTACCAAACGATAAACAATCTCAAAAGACTGGAAATAAAATAGAGAATCTTCTTCATGTCAAATCTCGATGTCATCATTGAAGTAGTAAACCCGATCGTCTTGAATTGTTATGAGAAGAAAAGTAATTATACACTTAGATTTAAAATGTATTTTAATAAGGAAAATTACTATAAACAAAAAAATATCAAACTATTTACAAATATAGACAACAAGCTGTCTATCGCGCTGATAGACAGTAAACAAATTTGATATTTGTAAATAGTTTGGTTCACTTTTTAATAAACTGAAAAATTATTATAAATAGAAAAAAAATATCAAACTATTTATAAATATAGAAAAATTTCATTATCTATATGTGATAGACATCTATCACAGTCTATCGTTCATAGACAGTAAAATTTTTCTATATTTATAAATAGTTTGACTCATTTTTCTATATTTGAAATCAGCCTTTCTAAACCTGTATTAAATTGCTAGTAGTGAAATTAATGTTGTTAGATGACAACTAGATATAATGGTTCACATTTAATAACTATTTTCAAAATTTAGACAATAAAATAGTTAAATTGGGGTGGCTATGGTTGAAAAAATTTAACAATATGATGGTTAACTCTACCCAAAAAGAATAAAAAAAGGAAATAGAAAATAAGTACAACAGAATAAAGGTTAGTTTGGGATAGGCTGTTGCTGATAAAAACAACTCCTATTTCCAGCAAACTTCATTAATATATAATCTTTCTCATGCAAACCAATTTCTTATCACCTCCTCCATTCAATATCACTGTAAAAACCCAAATACATTCTCCATCTTCATGGTGGGAAAGCTTCTTCCATCTAGAATTTGATCACTTTCTTTTGCAGGACACTCTTTACATATTACCATAAATAAAATGGTCGGGAAGGTGGTCGTGTCGGGATTATCCCTTATTCTTGTGGTTGGTGTAGCTCTGGCCGTTGTAAACAAAAGCAGTAGTTCTAATGCTGCAGCGGAGGATTTGTCTCCAAAGATGAAGGCAATCTCAACCATTTGTTCTACTGCGGATTATCAACAAGAATGCAAAAATACACTTAGCAATGTTGCTCATAATGCCTCTTCAAATCACCCCAAAGAGTATGTTAAAGCTGCAGTTCTTGCCACTGTTGAGGAGATTACAAAGGGCTACAACTTCTCTGATAGCCTTATGGTGGAGGCTACTAACAATGCTACCATCAAAATGAGTGTTGAAGATTGCAAGGATTTATTACAATTCGCCATTGATGAGTTGCAGGCTTCTTACTCTGCCGTTGGGGACTCTGATTTGCACACCGACGCCGATCGAGTTGCTGATATCAAGAATTGGCTCAGTGCTGTCATTTCTTATCAGCAATCTTGCCTCGATGGACTTGAAGAATTTGATCCCCAACTCAAAGAAAAGATGCAAGACAATCTCGGTGTTGCTGCCAAGCTTACCAGCAATGCTCTTGCTATTGTCAGTGCAGTTTCCAATATGCTCGAAAACTACGGCTTGCAATTGAAGGTTATGCTAAATCCCTAACACTTAACGAGGCATTTGGCCTACCGACTTCATAAGTCGATGTTTACTATTGAAGTTTGCACATTTATCGAAGTATTTCATCTTCTCCTCTTTCTCTCTTTTGCACATTCATCAAAGAACTCCATCTTCACAAATCTACACCACAAACACAGACTTCCTAATTCTAACATATTAACTCCAGATTTCAAAACTCAATTCAATGATCCAAACACCCTCTCTACAGAGTTGTGAGAGTAGGAGTTGGGAAATGTGGAGTTGTGAACTCTCTTTGTTTGGCCCAAAGAGTTCATGGACCCCCGACTAAAAAAAACAATTTTATACCTTATTACTCCTTACACTATGGGCCCTAAGAGTTCACAACTCTACTACTTGTCCCAAACACCTCTTTAGAAATTTACACCAATAGGTTATGGTATATTTAATAAATGTATTTTATTTTTTGTTAGCAGGTCCAACCAAGTGGTCGCAAACTTCTTGGAACAACAGAAGTAGGGAGCGACGGGTTCCCGACATGGTTGTCGGGGGCAGACAGGAAGTTGCTTGCAGCAAGAGGAGGAGGCGGCCAAGCGAGGCCAAACGCAGTGGTGGCTAAGGACGGTAGTGGGCAGTACAAGAGCATTGCTGCTGCATTAGCTGCATACCCAAAGACCCTAAAAGGAAGATATGTAATCTACGTGAAAGCTGGGATCTATGATGAGTACATCACTGTGACTAAAGACATGAGGAATGTTTTCATGTATGGAGATGGCCCAAGAAAAACCATTGTCACTGGTCGCAAGAGCAACCGTGATGGCATCACCACCCAAAACACTGCCTCTTTCTGTAAATCACTCCCTCTTGATCCCTTCTTTCACAACAATATTTTGCCCTAAATTTTCAAATTATAACTCATGATCCAAAAATCTCATGGCATATTATTGTTTTAATCTAAAATTATTCATATCTCTACCTTTATATCCCTACAAACTAACACATTTATATTTCAAAATTTACCTCTCGCAGCTGCACTAGGAGATGGATTCCTCTGCAAATCCATGGGATTCAGCAACACAGCTGGCCCTGAAGGCCACCAAGCTGTAGCCCTAAGAGTCCAATCCGACAGATCAGCATTCTTCAATTGCAGAATGGACGGTCACCAAGACACTCTTTATGTACAAACCCATCGTCAATTCTATCGCAACTGCGTCATATCTGGCACAGTGGACTTCATCTTCGGTGATTCATCCACCATCATCCAAAACTCCTTAATCATCGTTCGTCGCCCCATGGATAACCAACAAAACACTGTCACAGCCCAGGGTCGTGCCCAGCAAAAAGAAATCACCGGCCTAGTGATCCACAACTGTAGAATCGTCCCAGAACAGAAGCTATTTGCTGAGAGGTTCAAGATTCCGACATACTTGGGGCGCCCATGGAAGCAATACGCTAGAACTGTGATCATGGAGTCGACATTGGGCGACTTCATTCAGCCGGCTGGATACATGCCTTGGTCTGGCAATTTTGCATTGGAAACTTGCCTGTATTTGGAGTATGGGAACAGAGGACCTGGGGCTAACACCAACAGGAGAGTAAGATGGAAGGGTGTTAGAGTGATCGGAAGAAATGAAGCTTTGCAATACACAGCTGGGCCATTTCTTCTAGGAAGAGCTTGGCTTCCAACCACTGGCGGGTTCTATTTCTTGGGCCTTAAGAACTAGCAAAGCTATTTGATTTGATTTGATTTGGGTCAATGGTCCGAAGCTCTATCATTATGTATTGTGGTCCGCGATTCATAATCATGTATTCTATTTTTATTCAATTTGCTTTCGGTTTTGACTTAATTTTTTTTTTTTATTGTTGCAACTCTTAAATCACCAATTGATTCGAAAGAGAAATACAATAAGTGAAAATGAATGATAATTCGGAGGAAACAACAATGTCAGGATCCAAAAACTTAAAGCTTATAGGTAAAGACAAATTTAATTTTATATTATCTAACAGCAACATGTGATATGAATTTGTCTAACAATACCTCAAAATATGATACACTACTAGGGTTACATAAGCCAAGGACATTCCAAACTCTCTTAATCAAATTTCAATTCCAACAAGCATATTCTCAAAAAATCCAACTGCAATATGAAATTAAAATTTTGGGGTAGTTGCAAGAATAGCAAAATATTAATATATAAATTTTGTAAATTTAGTAATGGTTTGTTGAAATTTATAAATGTAGCAAAAGAATATTATATTTGTCTTCCGTTTTTTAGGTGTATTATAAGGTATGCTAGTGTTATATTTGATATGTTTGGCGTATCAGTTAACTGATATACTTTATATTTTGTAGACCATCCAATTATACTATCGATATACCAAATTTACCATTCATTATACCAAATTTATTAGTCAACAAATGCTCATGTATTTTTGTTATTATTAGACTTAGTTTGAATTATTATTCATTTGTTTCAAATATTATTTTTCTAGTACCCCATCATCTAGTGATAATTGTATAATAGGTTCAATCTCAAAGCCCAAAATAGTTTTTGCCCACTTTTTGAAACTTAAGAATTTTGTCCTCTTGCTTACATCATCATTAGCCAAAGTTACAAAATCACCCTTAATTTTTTTTTCCCTCTTCCTCTTCTTCATGATTTTCCTTCCTCCATTTGTGTCGGCCATTCTCCATTTTTTCTTTCTCCATTCGTTACTGGTATCAAAATGTTGTAGAGGTGCCATAGCAGACCATTGAAACATTGCAGTGGGGTCGCCGAAGTGGGATCGGAACGTCAGATGCATGGGGTCACCCAAAAGCGGGGAGCGAGAGAAAAAGATGGAGAAAGTCAATCATGAATGTTGTAGAGACAAGAGGAGATCGAGGTTGGGTGTCACGGGCGAGTGAGCGAGAGAGAGGAGATCGAGAGTGAGTGAGAGAGGAGAGATTGAGAGTGAGTGAGAGATTAGACCAAAGGTCAATCTACATTCATGAGGTTTTGTTTTGGTAATTTTCACACAAATATGACATAAATAAAAGTAAAAAGTCCTCAATTCTACATATTTCATTCCCCTTCCTCCCCCTGCCCCCAAAATTCTGTATCATCGATCCGTTAGACTACATCATCAACTTATAATGGTTAAATTTGTCCTATTGAAAACCATGTTGAATGTATATTGATAAACTATTGATACACCGATATAACACTTGAAATTTAATTTTGAACAGGTGGTTATCTACTATAGATATACTAAAACAAATATATGTTAAGAAATACTGATATATTAATGATACACCAACGGTATACCTGAAATGAATTTTGCATTGGTATTGATATACTACTAATTAATAATAATATATACTTCAAATTGACACACAAATGTTATACTTGAAATGAATTTAGAATCAATGTTTGATATACTACTGATACACCAATGATTTCAACTATTGACACAACAATGTTATACTTGAATTGGATTTAGAATTAATGTTTGATATATTACTAATACACCAATGATATACTTGAAATGAACTTTTACTTATTACTAATATAAAAATGATACACCACTAATTAATTGTAAATGAATTTTGCATGAATGTCGATAAATTGCTAATACACCAATGTAATACTTAGTATTGCATTTCAAATGAATGATGATATATTATTGATACACCAATGATAAACTTAAAAAGCATTTTGAATTATTACTAATATAAAATTGAAATATCAATGTTATACTTTAAGTATACCATTTGGAATGATATACTTCATATTTGGTATATTAATAATATCATTAATATGCTTTTCTTTTTCTTTAAATTTGGTTCATCAGTCTACTCATATACAAAATATGGAGTATGTACATTCCAGAATTGATATACCAAATTAAATGTAACATACATGCTATAAAAATCATATCAAAAATTTGAAAATATAACAAATTAAAATTGATTTATTTTATATTTGTTATATTAGTTTGACATAATTAATGCAATTAAGATATACAATCAAAATTAGATAAATAAAAAATTGAAAA
The DNA here is from genome assembly GCA_002890555.2 of Lagenaria siceraria. Classification (NCBI taxonomy): domain Eukaryota; kingdom Viridiplantae; phylum Streptophyta; class Magnoliopsida; order Cucurbitales; family Cucurbitaceae; genus Lagenaria; species Lagenaria siceraria. The sequence goes on from CM016488.1 coordinate 8,368,008, forward strand.
CATAAGAACACTAAGCCAAAACCTCAAAGAAAACAACTTCATATACCAAGAAAAAAAAAAACAAAAAAACAAAAAAAACTTCCACAATAACACAATCAAAATCATGATATACTAGCTACATCTACTTTCTATAATGTATATCAATTGACGATATACCAAAAATAAAGTATATCAACTAACTGATATGTCAAATATAGAGTATATCACATATACTTGCTGATACCCGATTGAAGTTAAGATTGAAAAAAAAAACGAAAGATCAATTTTTTTTTTTGCTATATTTGCAAATTTAGAAAACACAAATACTTTTTTTCTACCCATTAAACTTCTCTATATAAAAATAATGTAGTTTGGGACAAGTATAGCCTTGGTCAAATATCAAACTCCTAACCACAATGGAAACCAGCCCCTAAATATTTCATAAAAAATTATCCTTGAGAGTTGTCTGAAATATTTTAACAATGAAGGGTTAGATGTACATATATAATCAAAGTTGACAAGCTACAGAAAAAGATTTCATCATTTCAGAACCTCAACACAAAAAATTAAATACAATATGGTGATTGTTTCGGAAATTCTAATAGCTAACTCAATTGTCTAATCTTCATCTTCACTTTCATCACTATACGAAACAAGTCCTGTTATAGCAGCTTCAAGCGGCCTATCACTATTGGTATCAAGTGTTTTTGCTGATTTTGAAGGCTCCTTTGCTTTGGCATCAGGGATTTCAGTTGTGCTACCAGCTTTTTCTGGACTTCTAGGTTCGATCCTTGCTTTCTTTGCCTGTGGCTTTACTCTAATAATCATACTCGGGGGTCGAGTGACCGGAGTTTCTCTCCTGACTGATGCTTTTTCCTGCACACAATTGAGGATGACATTAGGTGGTAATTTAACAGAACCTCCATTACAGCAGCTTGATCGTGTCTTGACCGGAAAAAAACAGACCGGTCCGATCAATTTACTCACACCCTAGTGTACAAAAACATATAGCAGTCACGTCTACAAGCTAGCCACCAACATTTAGCACACTTCACATTCCAATAAAATGCCCAACAATGTAAGAATCTGTAATATCTGTGAATTTTTTTAGCTGATATTTAGAATTTATGAATATGGTTCTTTCTATTGGAGGCAGTCTAAATCAATAGTAATACTTATCAGTACCATTATTGATTGATTGTTCATGATGTGGCTACTCACACCAAAAGTTACTGGATGAGCGTAGAACTTGAACTAAACCAACCTGAGCAGGCGGAGCAGGCGGGGTTATTTCCCTCACTTCATTCAACAAAATAGATTGTGCTGCTACTGCTGCCTGAAAGAACACCAAGAAACAGTACTTGAGAAGAAATTTAGAGTGGGCACTTGCGTCTAGTACTCATATACATTGTGGACAAGAAGTAACATCACTAAGCCGAAAACAACAGGCAACCCAAAACAGAATTACAAGCCTGATAGTTGATTAAAAACTTGTTGCCCATTTTTCTCCAGCCTTCAAGAGTCATGAAAATTTTGTTGGGAAAAGACAGGCCCATCATCAACAATATTCAATCTTCAAAGTATAAAGGGTCACAGGAAATCTCCATACACAACGCTAGGAGGCTAGGTGCAATGTTTCTCACTGCTACCGTATCTAATCTATATCAAGGGAAACACTTACACTCGAATTGGAAAATTGATTCACTTAATATGAACCTCCTTCATGACCGAAATCTCACTGAAGAACTGCCATCATTTTTTCTGTACTTGTTAATCTTAGAGCTAAACTACTGCTGGAGATAACTACTACGCACAGATCCCACAACGATGATCTCCTGTGGTAATATATTTAGACTATAGAGAAAGATAATGGTTCAACTGTTGGCCACTACTATACAAATATTTAATAAATTGTTACAATAATAAAATTCTCTAAAGCTTAAGCGTAATGCACAAAAGAAACTGACAGCTTCAATGAGCAAACAATACAGAAAAAACAGCACATAAGATATAAAAGACAAAATATCAACTATTGCTAACAAACAAAATTCAAGTAGTATGGATCTCTCAAGGACAAAGGGTCAGAAGCCATGCAACGACTTAAAATTAGAACTCATAACACTAAAGACTGCATAGGTCCACTTTCCATATTCCTTGTCATTAGACTTGTAGCCATAAAATCTTTGTCCTCAGTCTCATTTCCATGTTTCTCCATACCCATTGCCTATTGGTAGGGAGAAGAGTGTTTCAGGTGAAAATGACAGACAGAAAGAGATAAACCAAAAAAAAGTGTATATATATATATCTTTTCTGTCTAAGCTGATCTTTCTCTCTTTACTTTTTCACTTTTAATTACCCAGATTTATTTCTGAAAATTTGCAGCACTCAGGAATTTAGGAGATATGCACTACCAAGGTGCCTCGCCTGCAGCTGTGCACAAAGTACACGTAGGAGCACATTTTCCCAGCTATATAGTATAGTGCATTAATCAAGGACTACATACTGCCATTACTATTAAGGAGATAATGTAGCAATAGCATGCCCAATAATTGCGCACTTATCAACATATGAAATTACAGTTGATTAGCATACAATTCTTCAAACTGATGTCATAAATTTGACCCTAGCATACAATATATCAATAATTTGAAAAAGAAACACAAGTAACATAGAAAGTTCACTTGATTTGGAACAGCAGGATAGTTACTTGAAAACTGCGAAGCTCTTGTTCGTCTGCATCAGCCATTTGTCTTTCATATTCTCTCTTCGACTGCATGTTAATTAACAATAAAATTTAGAAGAAAAAAAAAAAGCAGATTCTAAAGGGTAATGAGTGTAGAACAAATAGTCTCACCGTCTCCAATTTATCCAGAAATTCTGTCTCATCCTCGTCCAGAGCCTTTGGTGGTCCTGCAGTAAAAGAGCTGAATAAGCATGAATTTTAATCCTTGCATGATGGCATGGATGTAAGGCTCTTGAGAAGTTGATGACGGATTTCTTATGGGAGGGGGGGTTGATAAGGAAAATGGGTCACACCTCATGCGTTGAGAGGTGGTTTCTAGGCTATTGGATGAAGGGGTTAAAAGACACTTCCAAGAACTCAAAAGATATCTCAGCAAAGTTTCCTCTTCTTTTTCTAGTCTATTCATAATGATAATGCGGTGAGGGGTGGGAGGGATACCTATTTTCAGGAGGAATAAGTGGTTGAGGGATAGACCTCTCTGCTCCTTGTTTCCTCGTTTATACCAGTTGTCATCTTCCAAGAATCATTTAGTGGCATCGATCCTTTCTCTACCAAAGTCTCTACCTTCTCTTTCTAAGGGTTTCTGTCATCCATTAACCAATAGGAAAATGATGCAGGTCTTGGCTCTTTTATCTTTGCTGTCTGATTTTTGTTTTAGGCCCGAGAGGGGGAAGATTGGCCTTTGGACTCCTAGTTCTTGCAATGGCTTTTGTTGAGGTACTTTTTACAATGCTTCCCCAGTTAGAGCTTCTATGTCCTCCTCGGTGTGGAATGTAAAAATTTCCAAGGTGAAGTTGCGGTAGGTTTTTATATATATATTTCCTTTGGGGCGGGTTAACCCTAGATCAAATCTCGGCTAGAGAGTCCTCGTTGGCTGGGTCTCATTATTGTATTCTTTGTAGGAAGGCAATTGAGGACCTTGATCATATCCTCTAAAGTTCTAATTTTGCTCGAGGTGGTTTCTCAGGGGTGCAAGAGACAATTGGAGAGCTTCTCCTCCATCCACTTTTTTGTGAGAAATTGTTGTTTTTGTGGCATGTTCCGGAGTGTGCTATATTTTGGAGTTTGTGGGACTAGAAGGCAATAGAATCTTCAAGGGAGGGAGAGTTCCAGCAGCGATGGTTGGTCCATTGTCTAGGCCTTTTTGTAATTACTCTGACTCACTAGGTCTCATTTTACTAGGTTGGAGCCCCTTCTTGTAGTTGGCTCCCCTTTTTTGTGGGCTTATCACTTTTGGTATGGTCGTGTACTCTTTCACTTTTCTCTCAATGCAGGTCTAATTTTTTCATTAAAAAAATAATAATAACAATTAAATGAGTTATTATCAAGAACAAGATTGATATTACACTTCAGCACTCACTGTGCTTGAACCGTTCATTAAACTCAGCATCACGCTTGTCTTTATTTTCCTTTAAAATCTGTGAACATAAAAGAGAAACGTAGTTAACAACAAAAAATGCTTAATTCTGTGCATTCAAATGCTCATAAACAGAGTACATACATGTAAACATTACTACATTCATTGAGAAGGATGAAAGATTACAAAATAGGCCTTACAAAGATTTAGGCCACCAAAAACAACTGAAGTATTACAAAATATAGTTATAAATAAGTCAAGAAAAAAAACTATTATTTGATAACATTAGTTCACTTAAACGTTTACATCATAGAAGAGAAAGTGATTACTAAATAGTAAAATATTCATTCACAAAGAATAATGACATATGACACAATATTAATCTGTAGAAACTCAGAAATACTTCCAATCCAATTTTGTAAATGGACTTCCCTTAGTTAAACAACTCAACCAACTATCAGTGATCCATAATTCTATCTCAACAACTTAACACTACGTCTCTTAATTACTCGATTTGTTTGGGTATTAAGTAACAACGAAATGCAAAAACTCCATTGTCAAAAGGACACTCCAAGTCTCTCAAGCCAAAAACCTAAGTTTCATATGGCATCAGAGCTGTAAATGAGAAAGGCCTCTCAAGCCACTGGTTCTCCAATGTTTGGGATGATAGCCTGCTGACATGTTTTTCGGTAAGATCTCCAACCACTTTCTAGCTGCAATAGGTCAACTCATATGCTTTTGTAACCTGTTGTATATAATGGATGTATATGCAATGGCCTGAGTTCACACTGACGGTGAGGAGGTTCTTCCAAAAACCTAAATGTTCATTACCCAGTCTAAGAAAAGAAATATTTTCTTTTCACTCTACTAAGAACGCCCCTTGTTTTCTGGGCTTCATCCAACTGCAAAAATCAACATGTTTGCATTGATTTGAGAAAGTAAATCTAAAATCTAAAATGAATTAATCAAAGGAAATGAGGGAAAGAGGAAAAACCTGCTCCTCAGAGACGAAATTCATAAGCCTAATTGCTCGCGCAGATTCATCCTCCATTCTCGCTTGCCCTCTAGTTCGAACACTTCAAAATTTCACCGAAAAGAAAAGGCCAAAAAGGGATTAAGATATTACAAAGTCACTTCCCTGCGAGTTCTCTTCTTCCCTCTTTCGACTTTCTCCATTACAATGCTTCTGAAGTTCTGATAAAGAACCCCAACGAATCGAACCCAGTTCATGTAACTTTTATATTTTTATGTTTGATTTTATATTACAAAATTAATTAATATGAGATTTTCTTTTTAGAGGTATAAATGAAATTTGGTCACTATTTAAAATAAATGAAATTTAGATTTTTATGATTAAATTGTCGATTCAACCCACAAACATGCTCCATGATTGAGGACATTTGGATCTCGTTTCTTTCTCTAGCTTCCTCTATTTTTTTTTATTTCATTTGGACATCCAACTATCTATGTCATTTTCTCTTAAATCATGTTTTAAAAAAGTGATAATAGTAATTTTTTTAAAAAAATAGGAGTAGAAAATTCGAAACACGAATTTTTTAGTATTGGATCAGAAATTTTGTTGACAAATGAATTTTTTTCGAAAGTTTGTTAAAGGAAGGAAAATTTGAAAAATAAATGAATGGAATAGAAATCGAGCTTAGGTCTAAGGGAGTTGGGAGACATATTTACCATTGGACTAAGCTAAAGTTATTGATACTATCTTAATTATATATATAAAGAACATAACATTGAGGAGGGCTCGAGCCTATATTAAATCTACCACTACATTACTCATAAGAGTCTATCACTAATAGATTTTTTATATATGCAAATTCTTTTAAAATATTTCTATATATTTAATTATTAGCCCTAAAATGGTATGCAATCCAATTATCCTCTATGTTAATTCAAGGATTAAAATATCGATGTCGATATCGATATCAAAATTTCAATCTTATGGATATATCGACGGATATCTATCATGAAATTTATAAAATTTATTTAAATTAAAATAATTGAGTTGTTTTTACTTCAAAATTAAGTTATGGTTATTGTTAGTAGTAGTCATATTTATAGTAGACTAAATAAATACATTTTTTTAATGTTTTATGAGTATTTATAAAAAATGTTGAAAATATCCATAAATATTTCATATCGATATTCAACCTTCGATTTACGGATATATTGAACGATGATATTTTCATTCTTGTGTTATAACCCTCAGCAGCCAAATCTCTCTGCGTGTGCAGCCTAGTGGCCCAGCCCAACGCCGAAGATGAAGTCAAAGTGCCGATTTTTCCTTTTTGCCTAAACGAACAATTTTGAAAGATTGATTCCTCCTGTCCTGTCCTGTCCTGCGCTCAACCCTCGAACTTCTCTCATTACATTTCATCACTGACCGCGCCTCTCCTCTCCTCTCCTCTCACTTCTGCATCGCCGCCGCAGGGGGGCTTCGGTGTTCGCCGAAATCGCAGAGGTCCATCCATTTTACAGTTTCTTCTCTACCTCTTTTCTTACTTCAATTGCTCATTTCCTCTTTTCTCTTCCTCTCTCACACACGCTCTCATCAGTGGGTCTGAAGCATGTTCAGCATCTTGGTTAACTCTTCAATGCTATTGTTATCTTTATTTCAGTTTTCTTAATCTGAACCATCACAATATCATATTCTGTGTGTGTTTTGTTTTAATTTTCTATTTTTTCCCTTCATTTTTCATATGTGTTGCTGGAAAGGGTGTCATATTTGACTACACTATTGCCCCTTTTTCATGGAAATCCTTAGCTATTCAGATCTAGTCCTTGACCTCTGCTTTGTTATTTCGTCTTTTTTTATAACTTTTTCCTTGCCGGGGGGGGTTTTGATGGATGTGTGTTTGTGGCATTTGTCGAATTTAGCACCAGGACTCAACCCAATTCAAATTTCATAGGGTTGACCTCGATTCCTTCTGGTGTTCTGCTCATTCCTACATGATAGATTGTTAGAGCTTTCCTCAATACCTACTTAATCATTGAAAAACAGTTACATTTCTTTATCTACAATTGAATTTTCTACGATGATTCTCCTGCAGAAGTCAAAAACTGAAACCATGGCCGGTCCTAAGCCTGGTAGCTCTACTTCTAATCCTAAAGCTGGTAAACATTGTTTCTTTAATACTGTAGTTGTTTTTGCAATTGTTTCTTACTCCCTAATTTTGGTCTTTGTTTACTAGTTCTTTGCTGTTCAATGGTTTTTGCAGGCGGGAAAAAAAAGGAGGTGAAGAAAGAGACTGGTTTAGGTCTCACTAATAAGAAGGACGATAATTTTGGAGAGTGGTATTCTGAGGTGTGCTTGATTTTGGTTTCTCCATTGCAAAATGACTTTTTCTGTTTGTTAGATGATATAATATTAAATTTGTCTTCACCCATTAGCTTAAGCTTTTGGATCAATTGGTGCTTTTAAATAGTATTAGAGTAGGTGGTCTAGAGGTCCTGTGTTCAAACTTCTGCAATGTTATTTTCTCCCAATTTATATTGATTTCTACTTGTTATGTTTTCTACATATTTCAAGCCCACAAGTGAGGAGTGTGTTAGATGATATAATATTAAATTTGCCTTCACTTATCAACTTAAGCTTTTAGGTCAATTGGTGATTTAAGATTGTTCTGTATAATTATTCGTATGAGTTTGACAATGTTTAACAACTGTTGTAGTGAAGGTAGACCGTGTAGTTTCACTCCAAGGCTATCAAAGTACATGTATCAATCCATGTGTAAAATTATTACTATGATTTGAGTTTTTTCCCCTCTCATCACACTTTAACTTGACATGGCTTGAAGCTTGAACTGTTTTCCTTTAGCTGTGAGGTGTTTTATTGATTTCTAGAACTTCTATGCCACTTTTTGTGTTTGTTGTAAAATGTCATTGATTAATGAAATATTTTATTATCGTTAACCTAATGAAAAGGGTAAAAAGGATTTTAGGAAATGTCTTTTTGGAGGAAGCTCCCTAGTAATATCATGAACAGGCTCTTTTTCAGTGACTTGAATAAATCTTTTTCTAGTTTGTCTAGGTGGTTGTCAGTGGAGAAATGATTGAGTATTATGATATTTCTGGCTGCTATATACTGAGGCCGTGGGCAATATCTGTCTGGGAGACTATGCAAGTAAGTATGCTACTCTTTCTATTGTCAATTTTACAATCTCTTGTCTTCAAGTTCAAAGATTTAATTTGCTATCGTCAGGTATTTTTTGATGCAGAAATTAAGAAAATGAAAATCAAGAACTGCTATTTTCCACTTTTTGTATCTCCCGGCGTCTTACAAAGAGAGAAAGATCATATAGAAGGTTTTGCTCCTGAGGTGATGTTTTATTATTCATATATGCAACAATAGAGAAACTTCTCCATCTGAATTAGAAATGCTTATTTTCTTTGTTTGGTTGTTTGAATTTTTATTTATTAATACTTTTTTCAATATGAGAAATGGGTGTTTTATTTATATGATGAAGTTTGAAATGCTTACTATCTTTGTTGGGTGTTATACCAGTTAAGTGATGGTATGGTTGTCATGGTCATTGGCTTGTGGATTTTTCAATTTTCATGATATTTTGATTATGCTGATTGTCTCTCAGTGTACTTTTAGGTATGGGAGGAGGGATATTCGTATTTGGAGTCTTAGCCCTAGTGAAAACTTTTCTTGCAAGTCTTTCTTTAGGTTGTTGGATCCTTCCCTTGTTAGGGAGTTGGTTTTTGATGTGGTTTGGAGGATTAAGATTCCTATGAAAATCAGGTTCTTTACTTGGCAAGTTTTGCTTGGTCGGGTAAACACTTTAGATAGACTTGCTAGGAAGATGACCTCATTAATGGGGTCTTTCTGCTGTATTCGAAAGGTGGAGAAAGATCTTGATCATCTCCTTTGGGATTGTCAATATGCGAGGGTCGTGTGGAGTTGCTTCCTGTAGGAGTTTAATGTTTAGATTGTTGGCCAGAGGGATATTCGTGCGATGATCGGGGGTTCCTTCTCCATCCGCCTTTCAGAGAGAAAGGCCATTTTTTGCGGTTTGCTGGGATGTGTACTGTATTGTGAGATATTTGCGAGGAGAGGAACAATAGAGTGTTTAGAGGTAGGGATAGGGACCCCTGCAAGGTTTGGTCCATAGTGAGATTTCATGTGTTGTTTTGGACTTTGGTTTCAAAGCTTTTTTGTATTCTCTTGGTAACATCTTACCTAGTTGGAATCCCTTCCTTTAGAAGGGTGTTTTTGGTGCACTTATTTTTTTTATGCCCTTGCATTCTTTCATTTTTTTTTCAATGAAAGTTGTTGGTTCCATAAAAAAAGATGTACCCAGTTAGTTCCTCAAGCGATAATCTTTTATTGTTTGTAAAAAGTATTCTTGATAAGATTGTAGACACCTACCCCCTTTCCCCTTTTCATAGCAGTTAGCTAGAATTTATTCAATGATGAGTTATCTTTCTTGGAATTTTATGTTTGTTTCTAAGCAGTTTCCTTATGTACTGTTGATTCATTTTTAATTTTTAAGCTGATAAAGGTGCCATTGTGGTTTAATGCTGATGGTTTGGTACTTGGCATTGATTTGTAGGTTGCTTGGGTGACAAAATCTGGGGAGTCTGACTTGGAAGTGCCCATAGCAATTCGCCCTACAAGTGAGACTGTAATGTATCCATACTATTCTAAGTGGATCAGGGGTCACCGTGACCTGCCTTTGAAACTTAACCAGTGGTGCAATGTTGTGAGATGGGAGTTCAGCCATCCCACACCATTTATCAGGCAATTACTCTTGCTTGTGCTTATCTTTTTGCTTCTTTCTTTTCACTATGTTAGCAGTAAGATGTTCTATAATTTGTTTAATGTTCTTAATCACCCTTTTTTTGCCTAGGCCAGTATAATCTTCTTGAACCTTTTAAGAAATTTATAAGGTCTTCATCATTTTAAATTTATTTTAATTCATTTGGAGAGAGACTTATTTTATTAACTACTGACTGCAGGAGTCGTGAGTTCCTTTGGCAGGAAGGGCATACCGCTTTTGCTACTAAGGATGAAGCAGATACAGAGGTATCAAACTCTAGAATTTTAAATTATGATTTAGAAAAAATGTTTTGTTATGATTAGCTTTAGGGTTTAAAACCAAACTTGTTTTCTTTCTCAGTTTCCATTTATGAAAATGAGTAAAATATTTTTGGGCTTAGTGTATTGAATTTGAATCTATCTTTGTTGTATAGTTTCTCTTTTGGGTTGACTTAATTAAAGAAGTTAGTGGATTTAAGCATCCTGTTCAGCTGCAATTTCTATTTGAATAATAATAATTTTTTTAGAACATAATAAACTCGTTGATTTGTTTGATGTCACAAGAAAGTGCTGTGGAGTCTTTAAGGGTAACTGTGAAGGTGTGGATCTTTTAGGACTTTTGAGATGTAGGGTCACCACTCACCACAGAACCAATGCTTACTATAATTATAAAATTTACTATCTCGGGCAAATTTGGAGATTCAAGCATGCAAAACTCAATTGCAAAACTCACTTTGATTGGAAGCAAAAGGTATGAGTGGGGTCTGTATTGGCAGCATCGAGTTCTTCACATAATCATCCTTAAGTGCAGGCTTTGAACTCAAGGATGAGTCGTGCATTTTCTTCAGTTGGAAAGCATGATGGTGCTATTTAGATTTCATTTGCCGCAAATATTTTGGATCTTATATATGATTGGATATTTTTTAATAGTCAAAACTGGATTCTTTTTTCCTATTTTAAGTTTGGAGATTGTTAATGAATTCTTTAGAGGCTTTTTCAAAAAAAAAATAAATTCATATGCTCTTTTTTAATTTTATTTTTTTTGCCATGTGTTAAAGTTTAATTGATTTTTTGCATGATGAACCATGTTCCATTGTTCATAGATGAACTAATGGATAATAGCTGTTATGCTTCTGATCTCTTCTCTCTCTCTCTCTCTCTTTCTTTTTCTTCTTTGAGTAGAAAACAAATTTATATAAACAATTGAAAGAATATAAAGGGGAGTGGGAAGGTTCACTCCATCTTAATCTTAACGAAGCTAAGGGAGATAACCAAAATACTCTTCAATCTAACCCTGAAAATTTGCAGTTCTTTTGGGTAACTGTGGTCATTATCTAAAGGTCAGTTTTATTTCAGGTTCTTGAAATATTGGAGCTGTATAGGCGCATATATGAAGAATACCTGGCGATTCCTGTTATCAAGGGCAAGAAGAGTGAGATGGAGAAGTTTGCTGGTGGTCTTTACACCACAAGCGTTGAGGTATAAGTTGACTAAATGCTATGGCCCATTGTCAGCATGGCGAATCAATATCTGTTACTGGTTCAAGTTGTATAAAACCATGTCTTCATTTGTGATATGCAGGCATTTATCCCAAACACTGGTCGTGGAATTCAAGGTGCGACTTCACATTGTTTGGGTCAAAATTTTGCAAAAATGTTTGAAATCAACTTTGAAAATGAAAAGGGAGAGAAAGCTATGGTCTGGCAAAATTCGTGGGCCTATAGTACCAGAACGGTAATATTTTAATACTTGCATTTGTCTTGGCCTTTGGGCCCTTTGGTAACTTGTCAGAGTGAAATTCTGCGTCTCGTTAATCTAGCCTTCCAAACTGTTTGCAGATTGGTGTGATGGTTATGGTTCACGGTGATGACAAGGGATTGGTGCTGCCTCCCAAAGTTGCATCAGTTCAAGTCATTATAGTTCCTGTACCTTACAAAGATGCAGACACTCGTGGAATTCTTGATGCTTGTTCTGCCACTTTGGATACATTGTCCAAAGCAGGAATTCGTGCAGAGGTAGACATTAGGGATAACTATTCTCCTGGATGGAAGTACTCCCACTGGGAGATGAAAGGCGTTCCACTCAGGATTGAAATAGGGCCTAAGGACTTGGCAAACAATCAGGTTAGATATTCAGTCTATTAATGTTGTTTTTGTCGCTACTGAAGTACTGTTTTCCCCTCCCTAATACTTGTTATTGATTTGGATTGTATTGATACATAGTGCTAATATATAATTATATACTTTGTTTTCTAGGTACGTGCAGTTCGCCGTGATAATTCCGGAAAGAAGGACATACCTAGGGCTTCGTTGGTTGAACAAGTGAAAGAATTGCTAGAAAGTATTCAACAAAGCCTGTTTGATGCGGCAAAAGAAAAACGAGATGCATGCATTCAGGTTATTAATACATGGGAGGAGTTTACTGAAGCACTCAGTCAGAAGAAAATGATATTAGCTCCATGGTGTGATGAAGAGGTACAGCTTCATTGTTTCTTGTCGCTGTTCTGATTCTACTTGTATTGTTTATTATGTATATTGGCTAATTTTTGGTTCTGACTTTTCATGAGGCCACCATAATTTTATTGATTAGTTGAAGGGATCCTGGTGGTTATTGTTTTCCAGTAGTCAATACACTTTCATATGCTGAAATCTAATCGCTGAATTAACTGTAAAATCTGGGTTTGTGGTTGAGTTTGTTTTTGTGGCTAGGAAGGAAGATTTTGTTGCCATTTTGGCTGCTGCAGATTAAATAATGTTTCATTAGGATGATTTATATGGAATTGAGGGGGTAATTATCAATGGAATTTTGAACTGCATTGATCACTGCTTGAGTCGATGCATTTTCAAGTATTTGGTTTCTATTGTCTGGTAGTTATGATCCTTTTCCTAAAGGATGATATTGTTGTGTTCCTCCAGGAGGTTGAGAAGGATGTGAAAACAAGGACTAAAGGTGAAATGGGAGCAGCAAAAACCTTATGCTCCCCGTTCGAGCAGCCCGCCCTTCCAGAAGGTTCCTAAATTCGTTTCCAAATCTGTATTCAATTTTTTTTTAATAGGAGTTTATATCATATTGTGGCATCTTAGGAAACTTATTAGCAACTCTTGGTTCCTTGAATTTACTAAGATGTTTGTGCTCAGGTACCAAATGTTTTGCATCTGGGAAGCCTGCAAAGAAATGGAGCTATTGGGGCCGAAGCTACTAAGCTATCAACTTGTGTTTATCTCCTTCAAATTGCCTGGATACAGGATGTCAAGAAATCAGCTTTAGAGTTCTCGAGTTCGGGGCCCGTTTGATTCAATTTAGTGTCCGAGTTCATCGTAAGTTCCAATGGTCAGTCTTATTCGATGAAGAAAAGCATTCACTAAGCAAGTTTAACTATAGAACAATTTCTTTTCTCTGTTTGCATACTTGGGATTTATTCTTTTCGAAAATTTATGGGTTTTACCTTTCAATCTTGGTTCAGTTCTGTTAAACTAGGCCAGTTTCTAAATTATATATTGTGTAGCGTGCATATAACATCACATCAATTTTCTGGGTTTTCTTTTCCTTCCTCTTGGAGCAAATAATCATGTTTCTCTTGTATTTCACTGAAGTTATCATATGACGTATTGTTAATGTACCACGCTAATACTCAGATATTTGAATTCTTCGAGGTAGGCATGTTTAAATGGATGGTTGGAATTTGTTGCCTGAATACTTCAGCCAAGTAAAGCATTTTATGAGAATTAATTATATTAATTTGATTGTTGTAAATGCTGTTTTCAAATATAGCAAAATGAGAAAAATATTTAAAAATGGTTTGTTGAGCAACATTTTTTTTTCTAATTATCTTCTTTTGAAGAAAGCCAAATTTTGAAAACAAACTAAGCTTTTAAAAACTTTTTTAATTTTCAAAATGTACGCTTGATTTTTTAAAACACTTGACAAATAGATTATGTAACAATAAAATTCATAGGTAGAAGTAATGTTTATAAGCTTTCTTAAAAGATAAAAACTAAAAATTAAAAATCAAATGATTATCATTCAAGGTAAAAATAATTATCAAATCGAGTCCTACAAGCTAAAATATCTAATTTGACCTAAATATTAAAAAGTTGCTAGAATCAAATAGGTGATGACAACTTTCATGATTAATATGTAGTTTTTCATTCTCTTCTACTTTCTATTTTTTAGAAAAATTACTATAAACAGAAAAAATATCAAACTATTTACAAATATAGAAAAATTTCATTATTTATCTGTGATAGACCGCGATAGAAGTCTATTGCTCAAGCAAATAAATTCTTCGCGATATTTGTAAATAGTTTGGCACATTTTTTTTTTATATTTAAAAAGAGCCTTATTTTTTACTATTTTTCTTTAGGAGAGAATTATACATGACAATTTTCTTGTTACTTTAATCAAATTTCGGGAGAAAAATATGATTGTCTCGATAATGCTGGGTTGATTTAAATGTATTCAATAGGAATATAAATTCAAAATTTCCATATAAAGACATGTCTTACATAAACAACAAAAGGCATACCAAACACAAGTAATCTCTTCACTCTATTACTTCCAATCGAATGGGCAAGACACATGTTATTATGAAGTTTCTAAATTCTATCAACCATAACTCTTTTAAAATAATAGAAAGAAAAAAAAAAGTCAAAATAACAACAGTAAATTTTGAAATCCCCAACTCAACTAATCAATGAATTAAATAAGAATTACTATTCTACCATCTCAGGCTTCTGCAAACTCTTTATAAGGATACACTGTACTTCCATACATTATTTCCAACTAAAAGTCTAATGAACTATCTAGTATCTTTAGAAATCTCAGACTGCTAGAGGTGGTCATTATCTAGAATAAATGAACTCAAATCCATTTCGTGTATTAGCAAGACTAGAAATCTCAGACTGCTAGAGGGAAGAAGACAAGAATTTGCTTCAATTTCATATCATTTTTACTGTACACCAGACAACTTCGTTGTACTCATGAAACATGTTTTTATGTTGTTCTTTGAAGAATTTCATCAATAAGTTGATTAATAGGGCTCCCATTCGCCTGCAATTCGTTTGGAAACATGCAGCTTTGTTAAAAAAAGAAAAAAGTTGAACACAACACAACACATGAAAGAAACGTAGGTCTAATATTTCCTCCTTACCTTTATTCCAATTGCAATTGCTGTTTTAAGGTTAACGAGTTCACCTAACCTTAATGATCCCTCTTTATCTTTCACGAGTATCAATGGTACCTTCCTAGACATGGCCAAGCTTGGCACATGGTTTGTCAGCCATCGAGGGTTGCAATTAGCTGTTAACAGTATAGCCTACATAATAAAAGGTGAAATGTCGAATTAACACTTGAGAGTTATATATCAAGCATAAAAAGGATGCCTGTCCTAAGGAATTCACAATGGCATTCACTGCTGAACTAGAATGGTACAAAGACTTCATATGGAAAATAGAGTTGAAAGTTTGCCATAAAATATCAACTCCCTGAACAAAACGAAACCACTTTCAAAACTTGTAGGCCAATTAAGCAGTCACTGCAATCAAACCAAGAGATAATGAAAAATAGCCTTTAAGACTCAGATGAGTCTTTACAAATAAGGCAAGTTGTGCATGTAGGTTTTAGCTCGATCAATGCTCCAAGTACTTTTATGTGCCTCATGATACATGTATTATGACCATACCAGGTAAATTCCTAATTGTCTACTTAGATGACAAACTGCTCCAAATTCCACCAAGCTTTACTTTAATATCTCTAAGTGTATGCTTCTTACAAAACAGTTATTCTTAGGATCCGTATTGGGAATCAATGAAGTCCAGATGGATGCTGCATTGCTAAAGGGATAGGAGCAGTTCTATCCAAGAATGGTAAGCCTATGGAATGTTTTAGTGAGAAATTAAGCTTACCAGGGAGGAAATAGTACTTACCAATAGGAGTTCAAAGCCTCATCCCAGTTCTTGCTACATAAGAACACTATGTAATGGCCACTAAATTTGCTTTATACTATTACCAAGCATTGAGATCGGATACTTCACAAACAAACAAAACAACACTTTGTAGGATACATAAACAATGGGTCATTCTTGTAGAAGTTTTCTACTGTGGCCAAGTATAGCTCATGGACTGTACCAATCAAGTAGCATACTCCCCAAGAAGGCATGTAACCGTGCTAACTACACTAAGGATTTTGTTGATATCATTGGACACCATCACACCAAAGAAAAACTATATGAAAATAATGAGGGCCTTAGGAAGTTTAAACCAGCTTATCACCAAAGCTCATGGAAGCTCCAAATGTGGGTCATGTTTTAAATTGGTTGCCTCTTCCCATGAAAGAGACACACACACATTATAAACACATCCATTTTGCACGCATGAGAATGACACAAAACTGAAACAAAACCAAGTAACACTTGTGACTTCGAGCTAATGAAAGGGTCCATCAATCCACCAGAAATAATTAAGTGAAGATCAACAACACTGCCGTAGGAGGGTAAAGCTAAGATTCTATTAATTACGCATTCGGCAAATTCCTAAACCCAAGATGGCATTGTCCAACATAAATATAAGAGTAGACTACCTGAAGCTTGACTGTACACGCCTTATAATTAGGGTTCATTATGCGAGCAGAATCTCCACTTGGTGTCATCCGTTCAAGGATTCTAGTAACCTCATTAACTCCAATTGCGAATTGTTTCTAAAAAAAAAAAAAAGAATCCCATCACTCAACATAAGTAGCTTATAACTAATAACAAAAAACATTATCGACATGACATGGAAAGGAGAAACTAAAGACGTTGAAACATAAGGATTAGAGGAAACCTTAAGCCAAATTTTCTCCGGCAAGGATTCCGCATTCAGAAATCTTGCTGCCTTTAACTCTCTGTTAAAAAACAAGGATCGGTTACTGGTGGCTTGAAGTGCATTATTAGATAGTTTAACTAATGTTTACCTCTGAATCGATTGTAGCAATTCATCGAGACGTTCCCCTTCGTAGGAACTGCGTTAATCAAATTCCAAAAAACGTATTCCATTACAAATTAGGGAAAAAACATCAAGGTAAGAAATCGAATAGAGAAGAGGGGTATGAAAAGCTTGAAAGTCAGAAAGAAAGCAGGCATACTCTTTGTTAGGTTTGGATTGAACGACTGCATCAGGAGCAGAAGATTTAGGCTTCTTTCCCATGACTGAAAACTTGCTGGAAAGTGAAGCTTCAAAGTCTAAAGAGAAATAACGGCGGCGTTCTCCGATTGGAAGACACCGTAGTGGAACAGAACCGGTGGCGGCTAACTTGTAAATATAGTTCCTGAACGTAAAAACTGCCTTCTCCAGTGCTGCAGTTTTAATGTCATGTTTTTTATTTTATTTTTATAATATAATAATTTTATTTTTGTATGTAGAAAAATTATTATAAACAGAGAAATTATCAAACTATTTACAAATAAAAAAATTCTATAAAATTCTATTCATTTAAAGAAATAAAATAATAATAATACTAACTTCATATATAAAATATTTAAAATTTATTAAATTTTAAATAAAAAATAAAATAGAAAACAATATTTTTTCCCCACATGGATGCGATATCTGAAAAGGATCCTCCGACTTCCCAAAATAGGGAATAGGGCGGAGACAGGGATGAAAAATCCCCACAAAGACGGGAATGAGGATTGCATCCCCAACCCCACCCCACTGTCATCCCTACTCCAAGACTTGAATCCTAGATTGGAGTGAGGATTACCGTGGTTCAAGCCGCTAAACCAACTTCATAAACATTACATATGTTGACAAATTATATAATATATTTAAAATATGACTACAATCTTTTTATATTTAATAAAAAATAGCATACATATATGTAAAACGATACCATCTGAGGGCACCACATGCCTCCTGGCATCTTAATATATCCGTTGATGAAGACGAACTAGCACGGCCTTACTCGTAGCTTTATTTGAATTTTGGGTGAAGTAATGCAGTTGTGGATAGAGATGTCTATTTAGCTCCTAATGAAGTGAGATTTTGCGATTGGACGGAGAATGAGAGAGAAAGCCATAAGAAGCTTATCTCATCGTTCCCATTCTCACTCACTCCTCGCTCGATAGATGTAACCTATATATATATATACCTATCATTTCCTGCCTCCTTTTTAATTTATTATTATAATTAGTAGACTAAGTACTTGGATGCTTGATTGATTTGATTTGGTAAGCCCATGATTGAAATTACAACCGGATGGAATTGGAAACTTGTTAAGATTTTATTTCATTTGTTTATGTATCTTTATCTTTCATTTGCTTTCTTTAGTGAATTCAAATTCTCATAGTTTATCATTTTTGCAAATTTAGCTTAGAGGAATTGAGTTTGACTCCTTGTACTATAACCCAATCCACTAATAAATACTGCAAGTATTTACATATAGATCGATTTTATAAATTTCATTTGATTGAGGGGCACGACAACCCTTCAATCACATCTCGATTCTCTACCTCCAAACTTTATCATCGGTTTAAAAAAGACCTTTATACTTTAACTTTCATAAATGTTTTAAAATTATCTTTATAGTAGAAATTCTTTAAGAAAAATACAAAAATTGGCATCTAAATGGTGTAGTGATGACTTAGAATAAAAAATTATATTACCACACTGTTGTAGATCATCGTCCCATCATACAAAGTCTGGATTTATATCTAAAATTCTAAATGATTTCTACATTCAAACAATTTTTTTTTTTTAATTCATGGTTAATATTACAACTTTTTAAAGTATGAGAATATTTTTTAAACCAATGGCAAAGTTTAGGGACATTTTTTTTACAAGTTAGCCAAAATCAAATATAAGAAAGTTTTTAGGAATGTATGTTGATAAACTATTAATATACCACACAATCAATATGCTCGGTGATGATGACATTGAAATTGAATTTTGAACGAGTGATTATCTACTACTGACATACTACAACAAATGTATTTTTAAGAAGTATTGACATAATAATGATACAACAATGTTAGAATTGGAATGGATTTTGAATTGACATTGATATACTACTAATACACTAATGTTATACTTGAAATTTAATATAAAATGAATGTAATTGATCTACTATTGATACACCAATTTTAGACTTGAAATGAATTTATAATGAGTGTTGATATACTACTATACACTAATGAAATACTTGAAATGAGTTTTTAATACTACTAATATATTATTGATACACCACTATTAAATTTAAAATGAATTTCGAAAAGTGTCAATAAATTATACACCAATGTAATGCTTAGTATAACATTTTAAACAAATGATGATATATTATTGATACACTAATGATTTGAAATGTATTTTGAATTAGTACCAATATAAAATTGAAATATCAAATGTTATACTTATAAGTATATCATTTTGAGTGATATACTTCATATAATTGATATATCAACAATATTGTTTATATGTCTTTCTTTCTCTCTAAATATAGTTTATTAATAAACTGATCGACGAAATATAAAATACATACATTATACAATTGATATATCAAATTAAAGGTAACTTACATGCCATCAAAATCATAACAAAATTTTGAAAATAGAACTAATTAGTTGGTATACTTTATATTGACATATTATAGCCCGTTTGGAATGACTTTCTAAGTATTTACAAACATTTTTTTTACACTTATAAACATTTAGAAAGTCAATCCAAATACGCCATTAGTTGACATAATTAATGCAATTAGGATATACTATCAAATTATTTATTTATTTTAATACATAAAAACTAATACTAAAATCTAATTCAGACCATCAAAATCGAACTAATTGAATAAAAATGCCTTCATATCAAAACGGAAAAACAAACAAAAATAACTTCTATCATGACACGATTATCATGGTCGTAATATTCAATTGCATAAATGATATCTTTATGTAAAGTATACTAGTTTATTAATAAGCCAAAAATAAAGTATATTAGATATATAGTTGCTTATACACAAATGAAGGGAAAATAGGAATAATAAAGAAAATGGAAATAAGTTTTTTTTTTTCTTTTACTATATTTGCAATTTTAAAAAACCATTCTAGATTTGCAAATACCCTTATATTTTTTCTACCTTTGTAATTTCTCTAAAATTTGTATTTATTTTAGTCTCTAAAAATTTTACAAAAACTTCTTTCTATGAAAAAAATCTTTACAAAAATTCATTTTTTTTTAGATTTAATGTATTTATTTTCTGTATATTTATATTTCCCATCAAAATTATTGAGTTGGGTCGGACCGAATCGATCAAACTTTGATTTTGAGTTGAGACAAAAAAAAATTTATTAGCGACAATTAAAGAACAAACATGGAGTGATTACTCACTCTATCATAGAGTAATCTCTCAAGTAAATTCAAATTTTTTTCTTTTAGTAGAATAAAAGCAGAAAAATTCGAACCACAGATCTTTTGAGTTGGATTTTTTTTTTTTTTTTTTTTTTTGAAAGATGCTGAATTTTCTCTCATTTAAATGAATTTTTTAATATGTATTTGATAGTCAACGTTTGAATTTAATTTTTTTTTTCCTTTTTTGGAGTCTATATTAGTATAGATTAAAAGAATGTGGATGTAAGGTGCGGTTGAAAATACACAGCCGAAATAGAGGAAGTGGCAACCACAAAGTCTCCTCTATATACAAAGGCATTGCATCAATTATAATCTCATTCTCAACTCTCTCTCTCTCTCTCTCTCAACACTTAATAATTATTTCAATTATAAGGAAGTTGCATTACTTTTTACCAAATTCCACCACTATCATTCCACTACAATCCTTCTCACCACCTTTCTCAAATGATCCCTCCATATACAAAGGACAATTGACTCATTTGTTATGCCCATTTACTTCCCTTCATTATTCAAAACAAGGGAAATTATTAACCTAACTCAACATAGGAGGGTCAAAGCAACGTGAGTATAATTCACTGGTAGTTAACATGTACTATTTTTTTTTTTTTTTTTTTGAGATCGATAAGATTCAAATTCTTATACTCTCACTTGTTGTACTGAAAAAATTTAGAGTATATGATTGAACCATCAACTTTTAAGATAAGTAATTTATCTGCTAAACTATGTTTCGAATTGATTAATTAACTATAAGGTTAAAAATCACTTTTGGTCCTAAACTTTCGTATAACTGACAATTTAGTTCCTAAACTTTGATCATTTGTAATGATTTAGTCCCTAGTATACTTTCAAATTTGTAGTAATTTAATTTAGGCCTTAAACTTAATCTAACATAAACTAAGTTAATCCCTAAATCTTAAAACATAACCACTTAATCTTTATAATTTATAAATGAACTTGATTGTTAACCAATTTATCAATCTACACGTGTAAGCCAAATTTATTGAATTTTT
Organism: Lagenaria siceraria; assembly: GCA_002890555.2. NCBI lineage: Eukaryota > Viridiplantae > Streptophyta > Magnoliopsida > Cucurbitales > Cucurbitaceae > Lagenaria > Lagenaria siceraria. The sequence continues at coordinate 8,389,253 of CM016488.1, forward strand.
AATTAGGGATGTACATAAAGGCACCGAAAACCGATCCGACCGAATCAACAGAAGTCCCTTCCTCGGTCGGTGGTCAGTTTTTACACAAAAATTTAACACTCCCGACCTACAGACCGACCATAGTGTGTAATAGGTTTTTTCCCCCTTTTTTTATTTTTATTTTTAATTTTAATTAATTCATTCATTTTCCCTCCTTCCTTCCATTCTTCTTCCATATCCACAAGTCCATGAATAATGAAGTTCTTTATCCACAAGCTCATGAAGAATGAAGTTCTAAAGATATGAGGTAAAAAAAACTCGACAAAACTGATCGATTGACAGTCGAATTTCAACCTTTTTTTGTCAGTTTTCGGTGCCCGTTTCCGCCCAAAACCCACACCGACCGATCAACGTACACCTCTATTTTTAATAATATCTTTTACAGATAAAGACTAAATCATTAAAAATTGTAAAATATAAAAACTAGCTTGATACTTATTAAAGTACATAGATTAAATTATTATAAATTTAAAAATATAAAGATTAAATCATTATAAATTAAAGAGCAAAGACTAATTAAATTAAATTGTCACCTTCATAAATATTTTAAAACAAAAGAGTAATTTTTAAGCTATAAAATTACTGTTTTGGAAGTTAGTGGGTGTCCTTTCTTTCGCGGCCTGCAGCCCTCAAGATTCTGTTGCGTGGCCATTGGCTTTGCCTCTTTGTTGTGTACATCAAATTTTTCTACTCCTACTTTTTTTTTTTCTTTTTTTTTTTTTTAAATATTTCTACTACTACTTTTGGATTGTCTAGATTGATGTTTATATATTATATATAATATATAGTGCCATTATCCAACCCCCCTCTTATATATTAAAGTATTAAAACATTATACCAAAAGCATTATATTACCAATCACGAATGAGTCAACCCTCAATACTCGGATCAGGAAAATAAATCCAAACACATTTATATATATTATTAATTACAATAATTATATGCAGTGCTTCTCAATTCAACTTTTTTGACCGTTGACTTTGTAAAATTCCAACCATTTTGTGCTTGTGCCTAATTATATTTATCATAATTCCATACCTTATCACATGTCTCTCCCCTTATGTTACGTTATATATATATATATTAACATGAAGTGCTAGCTTTAATCTCAACATTGTCAAGACCAAGTTAGAGAAATGGCATCCAAAATAATCTTGTTCCTCTCCTTCATCTTCTTCTTTGGAATGGGCCTCCCGTCGATGACGGAGGGTCACGGTCGTCGGGGGAGGAAATCTCGGGTATCTTCTCTAGTTAGTGAAGAACTTTTTAAGACGCTATTTTTGCATAAAGACGATAGCGCATGCCCGGCGAATGGATTCTATAGTTATCAAGCTTTTATTGAAGCAACGAAGAGGTTTCCTAAATTTGGTGCGACGGGTTGTTTGGCCACACGGAAGAGGGAGATAGCGGCGTTTTTGGCTCAAATTTCGCACGAGACGACGGGTGGGTGGGCGACTGCTCCGGATGGACCTTTTGCTTGGGGGCTGTGCTTCAAAGAGGAAATTAGTCCACAAAGCAACTATTGTGATGATAGTGCTAAGCAGTGGCCTTGCTATCCAGGCAAGTCCTACAAAGGAAGAGGGCCTATTCAACTGTCATGGTAAGTATAGAACAAATTAGGATTCCCATGCAAATAATGCATGGGTTTACAAGATCCTTAATCAAAATAGTTTTTTTTTTTTTTTTTTTTTTTTTTTTTTTTTTTTTTTTTTTTTTAATGTAAAAACTAAGCATCAAAATGAACTAATAATTTTTAAAGTTAAAAGATTTTGAGTAGAATTTGAAATTTGAAATTTGTTCCTAATAATTTTCTAAAAAAAAAAAAGTGAAATAATAAGTTATTTACTTTCAATTATGTATTTAATGAATCATTGATTAATTTTTTTTTAAAAAAATTGAATATTCAATTTGATACAAGTAGGTTTAATTTTTCAAAAAGTTAAATTACAAATTGAGTCCGATAACTTTGGAGTTTGTAGCTATTTGGTCCCTAAACTTTAAGAAACGAAGTACAAATTTAGACCCTTGATTTTCTAATTTTTAAAATCTCATACATCTAATAAACACAAAATTAAAAAATTAGGTTTGTATGAGATATATAAAATTCAAATTTATCTCTAATAGATCAATTAATTGTAGAAAATTTTGACTATGTGAAGCACTCATTAAAGATATAATTAAAATTTCAAGAATATATTAGACAAATAAAAAGTTGAAGTATAAATAGACACAATTACTTATAGTTTAACTCGAGCAGGAATTACAACTATGGGCCAGCGGGGAAGGCACTGGGATTCGACGGCCTGAAAAAACCAGAGACAGTTGCAGAGGACCCAATAACGGCCTTCAAGACGGGGCTGTGGTTCTGGATGACGACGCAGAAGCCGAAGCCGTCGTGTCACGACGTCATGGTCGGGCGATACGTTCCTACAAAGGCTGACATAGAAGCCAATCGAACTGCAGGATATGGACTGGTCACCAATATCATCAATGGCGGGCTCGAGTGTGGGGTTGCCAATGATGCTCGAGTCAATGACCGAATTGGCTACTTCGAAAGATATGCTCAGCTCTTCAATGTCGATACTGGCCCCAACTTGGATTGCCAGAATCAGAAACCCTTTTAGTTTCACTTTCATTTGCACTTGTTTTTATTTATCAATCGCCCTTTTCTTTCTTTGTAATGAAATGGAGTATGTATTTGTTCATGGTTCCACACATTTAACACAATAATACAAGCTGGATTTGTCTTATTTACTTCTTTTTTATGAAATAGAAAATTACCTTTTTGATTAAGGTGTACGTTTGGCCTTATTTACTTCTTTTTTATGAAATAGAAAATTACCCTTTTGGTTAAGGTGTACGTTTGGTCCTGACATTTGAAATTAATCATTTTAGTCATTGAGTTTTCAAGAATAGATTTAAAAAATTTCATCTAATAAACCCATTAAGTTATAACATAACAGATTAGATGACTTGAAAGAAAGTTATATTTTTAATATTTTACTCCTATATTCTCTCTCCTCTTTCTCCCTCCTTTCCTGTGTCTCTCCTCTCTCTCCATCCACTCTCTCTCTCATCTTTCAATCAAATGCAACTCATAACTCCCCTTTAAAATATATTTTTTTTCTAAGTCATCATGCCACTTTAGCATCATGTCATTTTTCTTATTTAAATTTAACGAGTTTATTAGTAACGGGACCTCTTAAATCTATTCTTGAAATTAAGGCTTAAAATGACCAATTTCAAACATCATAGATTAAACACACATTCTTAAATATTCAGGGACCAAAAAGGATAATTTTCCCTTTAAACAATGATTTTAACTTTAAAACAGTGGAGTTCACTAAAAGTCGAGCAATTACAAGTTTTGGAGACCTCAACAACATGTTAGGATTCATTCTAAAAATAGGATTACAACTATTGCTAGCCATGAAACAAGACAAAAATCAAGCTGAAAAACCATACTGCACAGCAACATTGCCATCCCTCACAAGTTACAACTCAACGGCGTGAAGCCATCAGTTCCCATATCTGCCTAGTGGTAGAAAGCCTAAAAAAAGCAGCTATTTATTTATACACTTTTTTGGACAGAAAACCAGCTACCTCAGCTGCAGCTTCATAGGCACCCTCCACACATCTCCCCAAGGCCACACCACATACATAGTTTCCACCTAAAAATAGCCCTTCCATTCCAGCATCTCTCAGTCCAGCCTTAGCGGTATCTAGAAGATCGAGATGACCAATCAAGAACTGTGGAATGGCTTGCGGCCACACTCTCACGCTCAATGACAGAGGATCCTCTGTGTTTGGGTTTATGAGGATTTTTCTCAAATCCCGATCGACTACTTCTACGAGTTCGCTCTCTGTCTGTTATGACAAAAGCACATACAAGTTACAAGATAATAACAATAAAATTAATGCTATAAAGAAACAGTAGGGTAAGAAGATGGAACTAAAATTGATATTCAACGATAAACGAGCAACAACCAGTAATAAATCCATCAGAAATTAAGTCAAAGGACAAACACACAAGCAATACAAATTTTGAGGCTTGGCATTTTTCAGTAGAATATCTGAATTGTTTGGTGACTCCTGTAAGCAGAATGGTTGTATTACGGCATCGTTGGCCCTCAACAAGAAGACAGGTATCATCTTCGACCTGGATGGTTAATGACTATTGGGATAGTGCAATTATGAGCTTCCTCCTTACTTAATAATCCACAAGAAGAAAAGAAGAAACTCGAAAGGATGCTAATCGTGGTTGAAGTAAAGCACTATACATTGATGGAAACCTATTTGACGCTTAGGTAAAGAGAGATGAGGCAAAGCTTTTAAGGAGCATGGTGTTAAAGATCCTGCGTTAGTTGCTCAAAATTCACGCCTACTACTACAAGAAGCTTGCTTTGTGACGATCGCAGATTTAGAAGGAAAAAAAAACCCTAGATTTTGTGATATTACCATACATAAGGTTCTCTTAAGAAAAACTTATATGCTGTGGAAATACATTGAAGACATGAGCATGGATCATGTAAGGAGTTTCAACCCTTTTGCTAGCCAATAACAACATTTGCTCTTCCTCTGGAGGTTGGGTTTGAGCATTACATTAATAATGGGCCACGGAACAAATACAATATGATCAAGGACAAAACTCTAATTTTAGACAAAAAAATAAGAAGCTATTGTTGAGGCAATCAAGGGAATTGAAACAACAATTTTAATTTAAAAATAAATATGATGAGAGGAGAGGAGATAAAATGTGAATAATAATATTTGAAAACCTCTTGTGGATAAAAAACGAATTAAAAAAAAAAATTGTCAGTACACCAAACTTTTATGTAAGTCAAATCCAAAAGCTACTTTTAACAGCTTTTGAAAATCAACCCAATTCAACTTTGCATATTTTCTTCTTCGAAAAAATTATAGATGCAGTACCCAAGTTGGTCGCAGATTGCTTGATTCAGTGGCTAGAAGTCCTCAGGCAGAGATCTCTTTTGTTATTTATATAAGTCTCTCATCTAAAAAAGTGAGCTACAAATGGTAGTTGAAACTTTCCTAACAGATCGCACCATCATTTCAACACTACTAAGCATATAAATACAGATACAACAAGAAGCCTTTTCTTAGTTTCCTAGCAAAATTTCATATATGATTCAGAAAGTTAAAATTGTGGTTTTAAAAAAAAATACCTTGGAAAGAATTTCAGTATTAGTAGCCCCTCCAATGTAGTTCAAGAGCAATACCCTTCCATCTGGTGCTCGATTAGGAAAAAGTGATGAGCTGTATATAGTTCCTGCAACAAAGCAAGCATGGATTTGGATGCAATTTAATTACCCAACTGGCCAACAGCCAGGTCTATAAGAATTGTATAGCAAAATTTAGGTCAACAGAAGTTATGGGCAGAATGCCAGATGAAAGGTAAAGAATGCAGATTTACCCAAAGTTGTCACCCCCTGGCTGCGAGGGTGCAATTGACCAAACCCCTTTAGTTCACCATCAATCAAGCATTCTTTCCTAATTGCTCCTTTTGGATATGATATGGTCACTGATGCAACTGGTGGATAATAAAATTTTGAAAGTGCATCTGCAGCTTTCCCCTGCAGGCAAGGGAATCATCAAAGAGAAACAAACTTGGAAACAGAGAACCAACCAACAAATACTGGACTGACTATTCTCGCACCAGTCGCACAACTGTACAGAATTCGAGAGAAACAAACATTCTGCACCAGTGAGTAAATTGAGTTTCAAGCTTTCTTCCTAATGTATTTATTGTAGCTCTCTTGATGAAAATTATATGCTTCTTTCAATAGGTGTAGTCTATGCGATCTTTATACCAGCTAGAAGAATTATTTGCAATCTTCATTTGTTTGTTTGGGATAATGGGTTTTCCCACCCTCTTTTATAATATCATCTCATCTGTGTTCTGTGAAATGGTTTCTCCTTTTTATCCCCCCCCCAAAAAAAAAAAAATTCATATATATACCTAACAACCTCCCATAACTTCCCCTCAAATCTCCCAGAGCCTCTAAAAAGTCTACCTTAAACATCTATTTTGCAACCTGACTAATGTTGAAGTGTGTTTCCACAATGCCAATTCCAAGCTATTATACACTCAACTGGTGATTTGGGTTGCAAAAAGGGCATGGCTACAATTATTAACACTAAAGAAAGCAATGGAAAAGCTGGAACTATATATGAAAACTAATATCATAAAAATACTCCTGAAAGGACAAAAATTATACAATAAATCATATTCAAGTCCCAGGAAACTAATTTACCGAGATTGGACGCAGCAGAGTGCCGGCAATATAAGAAGGAACTGTCATGATGATACTTCTGCTTAGTATAGAGACTAGTCCTTCTGGTGTTTCATATGTCAAACTATAACCTCCGTCATCAACTTTACTGATACTAGATAGCTTCCAAGATAATTTTACTTTACTGCCCAAGCTACAATCCATAGAAAAAGTTGAAGAAATGATAATTCTAAAGACTGATAGTCAAAACACTAATCAGAAAACTTGTTTTTAAATTGGACTTTACCAAGTAGAAATAGCATTTGGCAACATGGCAAGTCCTTTCCTAAAAGATCCAACCGTTTGGCCCTTAGGCTTTGGTAGACGCCTAAAATGTAAAAAGTTGGTTAATAAACAAGCTATATATCATAAAGTGGTGAGGAAGGAGGGGGGGAAGAAAGACGGAGAAACTCCATGAAGTTAAATTATTACGGATCTCTTGGTGGCTTGGTAGCTTTATTCCTTTCTTGAATTGCTTTGAAAGTCCCACCAATGATACTACCACCATTTTGCTCTAGCCTCCAAACCTTACCAAAAGCAGCTTTCATGCTTAGCTTTGAAGGATCACCAGCGTATACGCCTGAACAGACAGTTTCAAGGCAATAATTGACAAAGAGTACAACAATCCACCATATAGGTATAACCTTGAAACTAAACTATTACAACTTTCCTGAAGAGTGCAAATAGTTTAGCCATTCCTATTGTGATTATTACTAGTAACATAATAGTGATCTATATTTGAATTCTGCTAACAAATGAATAATAAAGAATTGAGTTCATGATATGATTTGGTTTTTCTATTAATAAAATTTAGTGCGTTGCATAAAAAGTGGAATTCAAAAGTTTGGGTAATGTAGTTTATCAAATGAGTAAACAAGCCTAAGCTTCATTTCTTAACTCTACATTGCACAAGTCCAGCTTGAGAGAAATCTTACTCTATATCTTACTGTGAATTGGTGTAAATGCACGTCATTCTTAGATCTTACTCTCTTACCTCTCTTTTGACCAATTGAAGAAATCTTTTGTAACTCCTTTGGTTTGGGCATGAGCCCTTTTGTAAATTTTATACATCAATGGAATTTGCTTCTTTAAAAAATAATAATAATTAAAAAAAAAAAAAAAAAAAAAAAAATCAATCTAGCTTGAGAGCCAAACACTTGCCCTAAGAGACAAACAGATTTAAGATCTTTGGTGGTTCTTCAGGATATTTATCAAAAGCTGAGATGCTTTTATTTCACCTATTTAATTGTTTTGTTACTTATTTCCTACAGTTGGTTTGATTTGTTTTGGGTCATTATCTTGTACTGAGGTTTTGGGTTTCGGTTTGTTTACCACTTTTAGTTTGTATCTTTGAGTATTAGTTTCTTTTAATTTCTTTAATGAAAAGTTTCATATCTTGTTAAGAAAAAGAAGAAAGGAGGCAAATAGATTTCGCAGTGGGAGAGGAACAAATATCAACCGTTAGAAACAACTTATTTTTCACTCTTTGGAGCACTTCTTTATGGTGCTTATAATTTGAGAACTAAAAAACATCTTCAGCCCTCTCTCTACCAATCAACCCTTGTAGGAACAGTTACGGGATTCTTCCTCCCATTTAATAAAAGAAAAATCATAATTTCTACAAAGTCCACCTTTTATCAGAGGTTTTTCAATCAATACTCTTAAATTAATAGATCTTATCTTCCTGGAAAATATGCGTTCTTTTAGAGTGAGCAAGGGATTTGACAGAGGATCCACAACCCACACAACAACAGAGAGAGCACAAACTTATAATAGTTAGTAAAATTGTTTCGAGATTTTTTTATCTTCATGCCTCCTCTCAAATCAATTGGAAGTTCTTTGCTTCTCTCATTATTTTTTTGTATCAATTCAACACATATAATCAATGCATAGGACCTTTCTAAGCATTAATGAAGATAAGAACAACTCAATGAATGAGCGAAATTGGGAGACAACATCATTATTCTTTCTACATACAGGACTACTCTTACAAAGTGTTCTGTTCCTTGTAAACTCTCTTCCTAAAACCACAACTGCTTATGCTTTTGGTTTGGAACTTCTAAGAGCTTTTAAGTCGGAACTCAAAGCTAGTTGGCATTAGCATTTTCTTTCGGAGGGAATAAGGTATTGGGACACAGAGGAGTATGAAAACAACAGATTTTACTGGGAAAACACCCAGCAACAATGAATTAGATACCAAGATAGTAGAAATTACAGTGATAAAGAAAATATGCAAGATAAAATAGATATATAGATCTAATTGAATAAGGTTAATCACCAGAACAAAATGGCTCTATCAAGCGTTCAAAAACTTCATTGCCAAGGTTCCGACGAACAAATTCTTCAACTGATTCCTCACGACCCTGTTACCTTTGTTAGTATTACAATTTATGAGAACCTAAAAACAATAAATATTTGCTCTTCTGAGATTGATGGGCCAAGTAAAAGTGACAATGTACTTCAATAGAGAAGGAGAATTTAGAAGACAAACTGGAGGAGGAGGGCGAATGCCCAGTGCGCCAAAGCCTGCTCTGATTTTTCCACCAAGGCTCATCAGGTCAAAGAAAGGTAGATCAGTAGGCTTCCCAGGCACTGGTCTGAGCTTTCCATTCCACAATACAAATCGAGGTGCATCCGGGTCTCCCAGAACTAAATCATCTTTCAAGCCACTATCCACCTACCATTGTACAAGAATCAACAAATAAACCAAGGAGAAGTGTACACAAAGTAAACCACTTCCTGACTATACATATAAAACTTTCGTTCAACCGATAAGATACAAAAATCTAAGAATAAATCCCTCAGTAATAGACGGTAGCGAATATGAAGATCATCCCACTACACAAATCCTAGTTAGAGCATAAATACCATGGAACTACAATCAACAAAACTAAGCAACTTAGAGTAGGCACCTTCCTCCATGCATACATATATAAACTCTTAGCATGGAATCACCTAGAACATGTACGGTCAGAAGAGGCTTGCTTGTCTCATAATTAATGATCAGATTAGGCTAATAGAAAAGGTTTGCCAGCTGAGGTTAATAACTTGCCATAGACAGTGGCGGCCTGAAGCTAAGAGGAGATCATTGCCCTCCATACTTCGTCTTAGGTTATAAAAATTAGTTTAGAAATTAAAATTCTTAAAGTTTCCTCTCTAATTTGACCCCAACTTTAGTCAGAACCAAGAGTTTTGGTCATTCCTAGAAAAGTTCTGGCTCCCCTGCTCTAGAGAAGGTCAACAAAATCAGCTTCAATCCACAAGTGTTTAAGAGACAGTGAAATCAATGTTAACACGTGATGATCATTCAGCACACAACCTAAAATGGAGTAGACGGGGAATAAGTAACGAGAATGAAACCAACCACCATAGTGAGAATAGGATCGGAAGGCTGGAAGCTATTAGGCCCTTCTTCCCAGAGATAGCCGTCTCTCTCAACTGTAGTGATGTTGCCTCCGACGCGATCCTTGGCTTCTGTGACGATGATGTTAGGGGCAACATCGGGGTGCTTTGTGGCAAGGGCCTGAGCGATACAGAGGCCGCTAATTCCACCACGCGACCACCACAATCCACCATGGAAGATTGACCAGAGGCCTTGGAAGGGGAAAGAGCGGTGGAGCCCTCGGCGATTGAACATCTGAAATTGGGGCGAAGGTGATTGTTTCGTAGAGAAATGTGGAGTGGATGGTAAGAGGGAATGTTTGAGGGGCGGAGAAGAGTGAGAGGGTGAGGGCGCCGGAAAGGGAGGTCGGTGAGGAGGGTGGCGCCGGTGGCCATGGTGGAGAGGTAATTGAGAATTGATGGTGAAGAAAGGATGCAGAGTGAAGTTGAAGGATGTTATCTACAACAACATTTCCGAAGGACCTGTCAACGCAACGAAAGTGGGGAGTTTTGTCTCAGACTCTCAATATGTACGTACTTTGAAACTTCGAATTCCCAAAAAAAAATAATAAGTAAAAGGCTAAATTACAGATTGGTACTATGATTTGATAAAATTAGAATTTAATCCCTTTGTATAAAAAGCTACGGTTTAGTTTTTATAATATGATAAAATCTCGTAAATAGTTAAGAATTACTATAAATAAAAAAATATATCAAAATATTTACAAATATAAAAAAAATTTAGACCGCAATAGAAGACAGTAAAATTTTTCTATATTTATAAATAATTTGACTCATTTTTCTATATTTGAAAACAACCTTAAATAGTTTTCACGGTAATAATATGTAGTATTATGACCTATTTATAGAAATTTTACTAAACTAAGAGACTACACGCTAATTATAAACCATGTGAATTAAATTCTTTCTTCTTCTAAATCATAGAAACCAAATTTGTCATAAAACATAAGTTTGAATTATATATTAAAAAGTAATTTTTAAAAATTATCTCTTCTCTAACCTTATTTATTTAATTCAATGTATCATATAATAATTTTAAATGATAATAAAATAAAATAAAAATGACTTCAATGATTCCAAGTATATTTTAAAAATTTAGTTACCAAAACACACCTATTTTTCAAAACTTTCGGATTAAAAAACATTTTCTTTTTAAAATTTCCATTTGCTAATTAACTTTATTAAATTCATCATTTTTTAAGTTCATATAGATATTTTTGATAATCTTACCCTCCAACTTGAAGTTTGAATTTTGAATTTTTTTTAACAACCTTGAAGACTCTTGTCGTTCAATTGGTAATGAAAAAGTTTATGTATAATTATGTGTTGCTAAAGTGAACAAATTGAAACACATAAGAAGTAAATTTAGAAGTTAGATTAATAAAAAAAAAAAAAAAAAAAACATAAACAAAAAAAAAGAAAATTAGAAGCATAAGGTTAAAAGGAGGAAGATGATAACGACTATGGTTAAAAAATACTCCATATGTCTTTGTTCTTTTTCATATATGTATTTATATTTGTTCACATAAGCATATACAAACTTTTTTACCTATGTATTTAACGACATGGACCTACATAGGTTGTTTTGAAACAAACTTTAAACTTTAAAAGGTCAATAAAACTTCGAGAACTTTGAGCATGATTGAACCAAACTCCATAATTTAGAGGTATTTTATAAGTTAATTAACAGTTTTTTTTATAGCAATGTGATTAGAATTTTGCAAATATGTTTTGCATGTGTCAAAATGAGCATAGCTTAATAAATTGTATGTACTCCTTTCCTCGAGCTTAGAAATTCAAATTTCCATACCCCGACTTGTTGTACTAAAAAATATACATTTTTAAATGCATATTTAAACATTTTTACGCACTTCACTTTTTACTCTTTACCCATTATTCTACTATTATTGTAGTATATATGATTGATAGACATCTATTAATAACAATATTGATAGATGACTTAAACGTCTATAAATATTAAAATTGATCCTCTATCACTCATTGATATTTTTATATATCTTAGGGTATATGTGTATCATTGATAAACAAATTAATATCGTGTATCTTGATAAACTAATAGGCATTAAACAACTGTTGACATAAAAATGTTTAAATATGCAATTAAAAAAACTTATTAATAGAAAACAAAACCAAATATCACTTGGGGAAAAATCAATTTATACCTGAACTTTGAGAGTTATATCAATTTAAATTCCACACTAATAGTTATATCGATTTAAACCTCAAATTAATAATTATATCAATTTAAATTCCAAACTAATAGTTATATCAATTTAAACCTCAAATTAATTATTATATCAATTTATACCTTGAGCTTTAATAAGTATATCAATTTAAACTCTGAACTTTCATACATATATCCATTCAAACTTTAAATTTTCATAACGAAGGGTTTAAAAATAAAATATAATGAAGGGTTTAAATTGATAAACTTATGGGGGTTTAATTTGATACAAGTATTAGTTTGAGGTTTAAATTGATACAGTTATAAAAGTTTAAGGTTTAAATTAACATAATTATTAGTTTAGAGTTTAAATTGATACAACCCTAAAGTTTAGAGGGTAAATTGATATTTGTCCGGTTCTTTATTATTCTATTGATATATCATATCGATAGTACACCCAATGGTAAAGAGCCTGCATACAATAATGGATAGAAATAAAGTCAAACATCACTTATATACACTTCTTTAATTTATTGATTTAGTATATTAATAATAAACCTAATAGCAAATGAGTTGTAAACTATCATGAATAGAAAATGAAAGTTAAATACCATATGTTTACCATTTTTAATCTATTGATATGATAACTAGAAATTGAATATAAAAAAAGATAAATAGATTCAATCTTTCAATGATTTACTCCTATCATTTAATAGGCGGATAGATATAAATCATTTATAAATGACTATTAACAACGACAGATATAAACATAAAAACAAGTAGCTAATAGTTATTTATTGATAAACGGATAAATGTAAATTATTGATAAGTATAGATAGTAAGAATATTTACTTAAAAATGGTATAAATGGGTGCAAGATATATTTTTTTTTTATTATTTAAATTGAGTATATTGCAAATATAGAATATTGTCACGACTGTCGTATATATTATATATGCTTTCTTTTCACTTTCTTCCATATTTGGGTCCTTTTTTTTTCCCCCAAACTTTGTATTTTATCCCACATTTATTATATGCTCATGTTTGACTGAATTCAGGCAGGGTCGGCAGACCCAACATCGAGATTTCAATGTTAAGAAAGTCAATGTCACATTTTTTTATTTTAATAATAATATTTTAAATATATATTTTTTAAATTATCTCTTTTTTTTTTTTGAAAAATATGAATAAAATTAGGAAAATTTTTAAAAATAGAAAAATAAGGGAAACTATTTATAAAAAATAACAAAAATTTTAGATAGTTGTAATAGATACGGATAGAAGTCTATCAGAGTCTATCAGTGATAGAAATGATAGAAGTCTCAATGATAGATGTTGATAGAAGTCTATCGGTATTTTTTTTACTTATTTGTAAATAGTTTGACATTTTTTCTATCTGTGAAAATTTTTCATAAAATTAGTATTATTACGTTAAAATTTAGAAGACCACAATTTTCTGAGATTGTGTGTTTTCTTGGTAAATATCATAATCTTATCGGAAGAATATGTATTTTTCTAAAACAAATTTGATTATTTGAATTGGTTCTAATAATTTTTAAGTACGTGATTTTCTTATTAATTTAAAACACATAAAAACATAAAAATTTGTTACCTCAATTTTCATCTCTTTTATATACAATTACTACGATTATTTACAGATAATAGTGTTTGTCAAATGATGAGTCACGTGATTTAGTGTCATTCACGTGTTAGTAATTTGTCTTATTTTAGAAGATAATTGTTCATGACACATTGAGTACCATAGAGGGAAAAAATTGTCTTAAAGAAACAAAACAATTTCATTAAGTTTAGATTAATTGTTTCATTGTTTCATTTCAAATGAAATTATTTTCTTGTATTTTATTGATATGTTTATTTGTATGTTTTTATTTGACTTGTGACAAATCCGTGCATATAAAAAATTGATAATGTTTTTATCAATATAAGTTTTTTTTTTTTTTTTAAAAAAAAAGTGAAAAGTAAAGATATAAGTTATAAACTATTTGGTGGTAATTGTAATGAGTAGCAATTTTAGGGATAATAATCAAGTGTATAACAACATTTTAAAAAATTGTAAATATGGCAAAGTCTATCCGTGATAGACTTCTATCGTTGATAGACTCTTATGGTCTATCAGTGACCGACCACCCAAAACATGAAAGTCTATCAGTAATAGAAGTCTATCACCGATAGACTTTGTTATATTTGTATTTTTTTAAAAATTTGCCTATAATACTAATACTTTGAATCTGATTGCTATATTTACAACTGTCCCAACTATTTATATATGATGGAAAGTTATATAAAAATAGTTTGATTTTATTTTTATAAAAAATATAAAACTAAAAACGTCATCAAACTTATTTTAATTTTTTTAAAATAATGATTATCAATGTGTTTTTTGTTTCAATTTTTAAAGAACAGAAAATTATTTTAATTTTTTTAAAATAATGATTATCAATGTGTTTTTTGTTTCAATTTTTAAAGAACAGAAAACAAAAGAATAATTACCAAACATATTTTTTGTTTTTTGTTTTTAAAAAATAGAAAACTAAAATGAAATTTTTTTTAAAAAAAAATAAATGGTTATCAAACATGACCTTAATTTTTTTTTTTTTTTAAAAAAAAATTAAGTCTATTTCATCTTAATTTTTTACTATAGTTGACATCTTCAATAAATATAAAAGTGTGAATGTTTATAGACTTAATTTTAAAAAACCAAATAATTACTATAACCTAACCTACTCTATTTGAAGCATGAGATAATTGAAAGAGATTTGGGAGGATTCACTCTGGATTTAAAATGGACATTTTTAGTCTCTAAATTTTCTAGTATAGGCTTAAATGGTCTTTCACTTCTATAGAACCGTTAGATACTAACAGAAAATTGACTAGAACTTTTAATTGCATATGTGGCTTGATAGTTTATTTTAAATAGCTACTGACTAGACTTAAATTTAAATTAATAATAATAAATTTAAACATCAATTTAGCCCTAAAATTATTAACCCACCTACGCAAATCACACAAAATCGTAAGTATTGATGCCACCAATCACACTCAAAAACCCGAATTCCATGGCAGGCGGCATCCGAGATAACGCATCGGCTGCTGAATTCTCTCGGCCTTTTTATATTCAATCGAGAAGTCATAGCCCATCAATTCGCTATCCAGCGCTGGTACTCCCTGCGATCACGCGTTGTTCCAAAAAAATTTGAGACTGCGTTGATCAGTGCGGACCACAAAGCGGCGCCCCAATAAATACGCACGCCATTTTTGTACCGCAAACACAATTGCCATCAATTCGCGTTCATAGACGGCCTTGAAGCGATGAGTTGGGGGCAAGGTACGACTAAAGTAGGCAAGAGGTCTTTGGTTTTGCATTAGCACGGCTCCCACACCTATCCCTGACGCATCCGTTTCGACAACAAATGGCTGAGAGAAATCCGGAATACTCAGGGTCGGAATGTCAACCATCGCTGACTTTAAGCGTTGAAAAGCTTCTTGCGCTTCTGTATTCCACGCAAATCCCCCTTCTTCAGCTGTTGCGTTAAGGGCAATGCGATGGAGCCATAGTTGGCCACAAACTTGCGATAGTATCCGTGAGCCCCAAAAAGCCTCTTAACTCCTTAACATTCTTAGGGGGCGGCCAGTTCACCATGGCCTCGACCTTAACCGGATCCGCGGTGACACCGTTCGCTGAAATAATATGGCCCAAGTACTCTATCCTATCCACCGCAAACTGACATTTTTTAAAGTTGGCCACCAACTGATGCTCCCGCAACAACCTCAACACTATTTCCAAATGAGTGATGTGCTCCTCCAGCGATGGACTATAAATCAGGATGTCATCGAAGAAGACCAACGCAAACCTTCGCAAATGTGGCCGCAAGATATCGTTCATGATCGATTGGAAAGTCGCCGGCGCATTTTTCAGGCCAAAGGGCATCACCACAAATTCATAATGTCCTTCATGGATGCGAAATGCTGTTTTGTGCACATCAGTTGTGCGAACTCGTATCTGGTGATACCCAGATTTCAAATCGATCTTAGAAAATACCACAGCCCCCCACAACTCGTCCAATAACTCGTCAACCACGGGGATTGGATATTTATCAGAAACGGTCGCATCATTGAGTGCGCGATAATCCACACAAAAGCGCCAACTACCATCTTTTTTCTTGACTAATAAGACTGGACTTGAAAACGGGCTGCGGCTAGGCTGAATGATCCCTGCGGCCAACATTTCAGTCACCAAGCGTTCAATCTCATCCTTTTGAAACTGGGGATACCGATATGGCCGCACATTAACCGGACCTGCCCCAGGATGGAGTTCTATCGCATGATCATGTTGGCGTTCAGGGGGTAATGCGTGCAACGGTTCAAAGACTACCGCAAACTTTCTTAACAACTTGGCCACTTGCGGTGGTGTCGATGTCAACGCCTCCTCGCGGCAATCCCCAGAGGCGTCCATCACCAAACGCTCCACCGCACTCAACTCTATCAACATCCCTTGGTCCTCCTGCGCCCACGATTTCATCATGGATTTGAGCGAAATTTGGGATTTGACTAAGCTCCGGTCGCCGCATAGATGCACCTGCCATCCTCCAATCCAAAAATCCATTTCTGACAGGCGATAATCAAACTGGATCTTACCCAACGTTTCCAACCATGTTACCCCCAATATAACGTCAGCACTGCCCAGCGGCAGCGGCAGAAAATCCTGCATAATAGCTAATTCAGAGATGGTTAAAAGCACCCCCCGACAAATCCCAGCCGCGCGCACGGTTCCCCCGGTACCCAGCATTACACCATACCCTTCAGAAGGCGACACCGGTAATTTCAGTTGCTCAACCACATCCTCAGATATAAAATTGTGCGTTGCTCCCCCATCAATTAATACCACCACTTCCTTCCCTTGGATCTCCCCCTTAATTTTGACAGTCTTGGGAGAGTCCACCCCCGCGAGCGAATTCAAGGACAAGGTTGCAATCTCCGCTTCTGACGGCTCCATACTCTCCTCCTCCTCTGCTACCACATCCTTCTCTTCCAGATTCTCGCTGACATCCCCACATTCCTGGACAGCGATAATATTCAACTCCTTCTTGGGACAACGGTGGCCAGCGCTGAATTTCCCATCGCATCTGTAACATAGCCCCTTTTCCCGCTTTAATTGCATCTCACTATCCGTCAATCTCCGATACGGCGCCATTGACGATGCCGATTTCCCACCCCACGCTCGGACGGAGGTCGACGCTGTAGTCGACGCGCGATGAGGACCGATGGTAATCGTTCGCGCTTGCCCTCCTGCGGTAGAACTCACCGCGTACCCAGTTCCAGATGAGCTGCTACCGGTGGTCGCATGAAGGGAGCTCGCCGCTTTTTTATTTGAGGTCTGGATACTCGCCGCGCCCTGGATCCTTTTTAATTCCACCGCCAATTCGTCCTCGATGACTTGGGCCATTTCCATCTTAGCCGCGAGGCCCCCTGGATTTAATTTTCGCATCTCGCTTTGAATATCTTCCTTGAGCCCACACACGAACTTACTCTCCAGAGCTGCATCACTCATGTCCTTTAATCCCGCCGAATACTGCTCGAAGCGCCGACGATATTCTCTGACGGTTGTGTCTTGCTGCAACTTCATTAACCGAGCATGCTTATCGCTTTGATCGGATGACCTAAATCGCCTCCACAATAATTGCCGGAACTCTGCCCAATTCTCTATTTTTGACCGGCCATCTTGCCATTGATACCAGTCGAGGGCTTCTCCCTCTAAACACAGTATCGCCGCATCCAACTTGTCCCTTTCCGTAAGCCGATTCACCACAAAATAGCGTTCAACTCGGTGTAACCAGCCATCTGCATTCTCCCCAACCTCACCTTTGAATACTGGAACCTCGAGCTTACGCAAACTCATATCGAACAACGGTACTTCCGAATTATTCGGAGCAGTCGGCGCACTGATTCCCTCTCCCCTTTTCAGGCGCGTACCCTGGCCTTCCTGGCTCGTATCCTCCTCCCTCAGTTTCTTTCCCTTATCCGTAACAGTTCTTTCAGACGAAGCTTCGCCTGGCTGTTCGCCGCCCCACGCCTCCATTCGTCGCATGATCATCTCTAGCGACTTCTCTATCCTCAATTCCGCCTTTGCACGATTCACCTCTGCTTCTGTCAAACGCGAGTCAAGTTTCTCTTCCAACTCCCCGAGTTTCTCTTCTAACTCACCTACTTGACAATGAATCCCCGTAAGCTTCTCCTCCAGCTCTACTACTCTTGCTTCCATTTTTCCAACCATCCCGGAACAACCGCTCTGATACCAAAATGATAGGCCTTAGCCTTAACACTTTATTTATCAAAGAACGGGGAAGAATTCAAGAGCTTCCCCTTCCTCTCCTCAAGTTTTCCTCAGAAAACAATTACAAATTACTTCCCTCACAAGATCCCCTAACCCTCTCTCTTTACCCTTATATAAAGGCAAAATCTCTCCCTAACAAATCCTAACAACCCGGGCCCACTAACTACTAACAAATCCTAACAACCTGGCCCACTACTAACTACTTATTGCATATTCTTTTTCCTATATCTCCGGGTGTACACTTTGATGCCCGGAGATCTATCAGGATCCTGTTTACAAATGTTTTGTGTTTAATTCGCTTGATATGACACCCATTATCAAAGAATATCAAGAATTGTTCCGAATGCCTATAATGTTAGAAGCAAAGATATACTCCTATGACAAAAGATGAATATTATATTGCCATTTTATAAAGTTATAAGAATTCTTATATCAAATAAAGTTTCTCAAACGAAAGCTTACGAATTTTCGTTGGAGCTTTCGGACATCTACTCCAACTTCTATGGACATACACTTGCTTGATGTTAATGTATTAGTTATTTGTTAAGTTTCTAAGTTTTTCATCGGTCTCTCTTTTCAATGAAAACTTCTAGAACAAAATAAGTAATATAACAATAAAGAAATATATAATAATAATAAAATAACCTTTGTGTTCCACAAGTTTTGTTACTTCAAGTGATACTAGTTCATGCCAAAGAACTGCACTTCATGCCCACTGTGGCTATGTAAACGAATTTGTACTTCATTTGTATCTCTATTAACAATAAATATGATGTACCAGTTCTTGATCTACTCGTAGCTAACAATTTTAAGTATCGATATGCTACAATAACAATACATCTCTCGCTACTCATAGCTAACAGGACGAGTTTCGCACGTACATATAGAACAAGAACTTTTAAGGGAAAAATGGATAAGAAAGATACACCAGCTACTAGAGAATACAAGAAACCTAACCATCCCTCAACAAGTGATTCCCAAGAATTAAGAATTCCATACTATACTGACTCTACCCAAAACTACTAAGATGAATCATATGCATACCTAAGCCTCAAAGAA
This sequence comes from Lagenaria siceraria, assembly GCA_002890555.2. Taxonomy (NCBI): domain Eukaryota; kingdom Viridiplantae; phylum Streptophyta; class Magnoliopsida; order Cucurbitales; family Cucurbitaceae; genus Lagenaria; species Lagenaria siceraria. Next base: position 8,408,583 of record CM016488.1, read on the forward strand.
CTCAATAGCTACAGTTAGTTTACAACAAGGCTAATCAACTATCATCTGTAGTTCTCCACAGTTAACAATTCTACATGGCAGGCGAGGAATATCTAACCTGCTTGTTTCTTGTGATTCAATTTTTTGCACGACATCCATTCCTTCGATAACCTGTCCAAACACAACGTGGCGATTGTCCAACCATGGCGTCTGGGTGATGCGAAATGTAGATGCATTAATTATTGACAAAGATGTGGAGAAAAAGAAACTGTGTAACAAAATATTATGGCGAAACGAAAATAAGTATTCTTTGAATTTAAGAATTCAATAAACATACGAACATCAGTTCACCCTTCCAAAATATGTTGTTTCTAGATTTTATAATCGACTTAGAACTTCAAGAATGGTGAATTTGTCTTATTTGACATATATTACATGGAAAACCGATCCTTTTTTTAGGGAAATATCAATTTATACCCCTAAATTTTAGGGATTATATTAATTTAAACCTTGAACTTTTGTAAGTATATAAATTTATACCCTTCATTACATTATGTTTGAAAAAAACCTCGTGTGAAACTTATAAATGTATCAATTAAACCCATAAAATGCCATAAATGAATTAAGTTAGAATTTTCTTTGAGAATTGTCCATGCATTTACTCTAATCATCCATTTTGTAAAACCGACATTTGAAAAAGTCTACACATGTTTGAGAATTAATGCTGGATGATTTTCAAAGGTAATCATAATGAATGAGTCCAAGTTGGTTGACTTATCAAAATTTAGGAGTTTAATTGACTCAAATTATAAGTTTCACACATTACTTGACGAACAAAAGTTGGAGGGTGTAAATTGATACACTTGCGAAAGTTCAGGGTTTAAATTTATAAAATTATTAGTTCAAGGTTTTAATTGATACAACCTTGAAAGTTTAGGGATATAAATTGATATTTACCTTTGTTTTTTTATTTGATACAAACAAATATATTAAGAGAAAAATTATATATAAAAAGAAAAAGTGTCCAGACCTCAATTGCTAAGTTTCGAAAAGATGGAGAAGGTTATGAATTTTGGAAGGCACAAAGGAGAAGAAAATCAAACACCATTTACAAACTGCAGACGATTACTAAGAAAAAAAGCCCCATGCCTCCACCATAGAACATTTATTTCATTAGAAAACAAATTATCTCGACAACTAACACTAGAACAAAAAGGATCTCCTTGCCAAAGCTGCTGGAAACGTATTACTAAGGAACACGTACTCCTAAATCTATAGTTATTGATTGTGAATATCATTTGCTAATGACTAGTCATAAATCTTTTTTAATAAAAGGGTCCGAAATTCCTCGAGTTTGGAGTATATCATACAAAATTAGCAATAGACTAATAGGCCCTTTATAAACCAAGCTTAAATGCAATCTCATTACTTTTGCAATCATCCATAACCTCACTTTCAACAAGATTGTCTAAAATGATGTAACAAACAACCAGCTTCCAATACTCATAGTAAGTCATTTTTGCTCGCAATGATTAGTTGTTTGAGTTTCTTTATAAAGTCCTACTACTACTCTTTAGATATTTTTCATTTTTTCTTCAATGCCTTAAAAAAAACAGGACTGCAAAATAAAGATTAGAATGAAAGAGGAATAATTTCATTCATGTTGAAATCAATAATCTGCAGAAAGAATAGAATGCTGAAGTTGAATTACCTTTACAGTACAGATGAAGAATTGGCTTCCATTAGTATTAGGTCCAGCATTGGCCATGCTAAGTACACCAGGTCCTACATGCTTCACTGCAGACAAGGTCAAAAAGTTATCAGTGTCATTGCAGTTTTAGTTTGATTTCCTTACATATTCCTACCCAGAGGCTGATACCAAAAAGTTAATCATTCCAGAAGCACACCGCTTATATAGAACTATAATCATGACATACATGAAAAATTCTCGTCTCGAAAACTGGAACCATAGATACTAACACCTCCAGTTCCCTGCAGCCAAAACAACAACAATACAGTCTTAATCAGATTGCAGGCATGTTTTCTTGAAAGCCCAGGACTCCATTTGTGAGTATGGATATATAAATATATATACACACAAGTATATAAATGGATATATATGTTCAGGGAGAGAGAGAGTGTACATCTCCATTAGTGAAGTCCCCTCCTTGAATCATAAAATCTTTAATCACCCTATGGAAGGAGCATCCTTTATATCCATATCCCTTCTCTCCTGCACCATGATACTTTATTGATAAATCAATGAACAAAGTGGAAAAATTATACTTCAAAAAGATGGTGACATCCCAACTTGCCTGTGCACAAGGCTCGGAAATTCTCTACCGTTCTTGGAACAACATCTCCAAAAAGTCCTATCACGATTCTACCTACCGGTTCACCTCCAATTTCTACATCGAAAAAGCACTTTGTTGAGACTTCTGCTTGCAGCTCTACATCCTACATTATAAGAACACAAAGCAATTAAGATAAACAAAACAGACAATAATTATGACACCTAATTATTAGATAACATGGGGTTCCATCTCAAAACTAATTGACAACAAGAGGAGTAGCTCATCTATCTAATTAAGAGTGTGAGGTCTTCCAATGTGGGATCCTCAACACTGATCAATAAAGAACAAGAAGGAAATTTCTGAACAAAGAATCAACTCAATCAAAAAACATTGAAGTATCTAGTCCCTTCCAATTTAAAAAGATAGTTACACATACAACACAAATACCTCACTAGAAAATCTTTATTTCAATTCAAACTTATAACATGGGTTGGAACAGTTTTCCCTTTTCTTTCAGCCAGTTGACAGAATTTAAGAACTAAGAAAGAAATAAGCATAATAACTCATTACTTTTGTCGTAGAGTTTACACAAATGAATCTTCTGTTCTTCATAGGAGACCCGTCTCTCACGATAGGAAAACTTGAGCGTTGATATCCCCATGTCAATGTTCTTACAGGGGAGTTCATAGTTTGAACTTGCAAACAATTCGACCTAGAACTTGTGGAACTACATATCAGTTGGGTCTTGGGAGAATTTAACGAGGGTAGGCAACATTTACCCTGTAGATGAAACAAATTCAGAACGAATACGAGTGGGGTTCCAATAGATAAACAAGAGGAGGATAAGGAGAAGAAATCATACAAAAATTAGCTTGAAATCGCAAAAATTAACAGGAATCACTTGATTTCAAGCTACGAGGAACAGAAGAACTTGGAATCTGATATGAACGGTGTAAATGCAGGTGTAGTAAAGTTCAAAGCGCAGTGGAAGTTGGAAGAGAACCTGTGAAAGAGAAGGCAGTGTGCCCAACACACTCATTGGGACTACAGAAGCCATGGCTGTTATCTGCAAGAAATTTCACCGGATAACTTCGATAATCCTACTTCTTTGCTTGTGAATTTGTCGATTGATTTTCTGTTTTCTATGCAATCTTAAAAAAATAAAAATAAAAATAAATAATAATAATAATAATAATAAAAAAAAAACGCCTATGATAGCTAACTTGTGCTTACGTCACAGCTTGTGAATTTGCAATATTTTAGGCTTTTTCGCGTTAGCGAGGGAATTGTTGATATATGTATAAATAGTTTGATATTTGTTTTTTGTTTATAATAATTTTTATTTGTAAATTACAATACCTAAGTTTTCTTCAATAAACTTGGAATAAGAGTAATTTCAAAAAATACACAAAAAAAAAATGACTAATTATTTCCTTGCATGTTACCGTGTATTTGTCATATGCAACGATTACTGACATCGGTATACACTATATCCCCATAAATTAGGGGATCATATGGAACATGGCCAACTAAAACACACAAATGGTTATAATGGAGTTCGAAATAACTGGCATCAACCATAATAATATTTGTCTTCACAAGGTTAATGATGTTCTATTTGTTAGACTCATCCTAATACATGCACTACTACAAATTTAGGCTTTATTAATGCACTTTTTTTTTTTGCTTTGTTTAGTTGATGTTGGTGAAAAAACATCGTCAATAAAACTGTGATTTACATTTTTACTGATGTTAATCGAATGTCAAATATTTATATTTAAGTTGACACACGAAACTGTCAACGTTTATCCTTTTATTGACACAAAAATACGAAAATTTCCGTCTTGGGTGTGAAATCTCGAATTTTTAATTAGTTGACGGTCAATAAACATCAACAAAAATAGATTTAAATTGTAAGGATCTTTGTTGATGGGCATTGCCGTAACGAATCTGTAATTATTGACGGGCTTTGAATGTCAATAAAACGTTTAAAGTATGATGCAAAACAACGTCGTTTTAATTATTTATTTATTTTCCATCGAATTTCTCTTTGGTTTTTGGTTTCTTCCCCTTTCAACCCTAGTTTTAAACTCTTCAAGTTTCTTCCTCTTTTCTATCTCTTTTAGCAAGATTGATTTCAATCTTCAAACTTCCAGCTCTTGTCATATAGAGTTGTAAAGATCTTTTGCCGATGCAATCATCGTTTGCTTGTCATTGCTGCCATTGATTCTCTATTTGACTAGGTTTATTCTTCTTGTTGTGGTTACTCATACATTTTTCCAATAATCTAATTTGTAGAAGTTCACTTTGTTATTGTTCTACTCTTGCAGTGAATTTGTCAAAGCTTATTACACTTTTTTTAAAACTTCTATATTCATTTAACTAAAGTTATTCTTCTACCATTACTTTATTGGAGATGACTTGTATTATTACATTTGGCACCTCGACGAGTACATTTAGTTTGAAGAACTTTGCACTTTACTATATAAGACTTTTCCTTTTTTTTTTTTTTTTTTTTTTTTTGGCTAGAGAAGGTACGCTTTCCTTGTAGAACAATATATATTTGTTTGTATTAGAGTCCATACATGGAATTAGAGACATTTTGTTAATTGTGTGAAGTTAATATACATGTTACTTGTTTTAATAAGATGACAGTATGGAAATAACGTAGCCATATGTGGTTGAAAATTTGGAATAGTATAGTTGTTGCGTTGGAGACATTCATTGTGTATAAAATATAAGAACAAAATACACTTTTAGTCCCCCAAGCTTGAAGTTGATGTCTATTTGGTCTCTGGAGTTTCAAAAGATACACTTTAGACCCTCAATTCAAAATAGATAGAGAATTGATATTTGGCAAAAGAAATTGAAGAAAATGTAGGTACAACTAGTAAAAGAAATTGTAGAAGATGAACAGACTGATTTAGGGCTTTTTGGATTATTTTAATATTTTAAATCCTTTTAATTTAAAATTATTTTCCAACCAATCAAATTATTTTACCAAGTAGATTTTCATTCCATCCATGTCAACATTTAATCGTCCAGTCAGCTTTCCGTTAGTTTAAAGTTAAATCAAGGACCATTTAGAACTATTTTTCGAACCTGGGGACTAAAGTGTCTCTTTTGAAACCTCAGACACCAAATAGACATCAATTTCAAACCTGAGGGACCAAAAGTGCATTTTGCCCAAAATATAATGATGGGTAGTGCATGACAACAAAATATAGTTTTGTTGATATTAAAACAACATCAGCAAAAAGGGTAAAGTTGATAGTTTGCTAGAATAGTTGATGGCAAAAAAATATCAATATTACCTTATGTTGATGTTCAAATTGTCGACAAATAAGCTTTAGTTGACAGTTTTTTCATATAGTTGATGGACAAAAAGTGTCAATAAACCTTTTGTTGACAGTTAAAAATGTCAACAAAGAGTGTTTATTGACATTTTTTTTGCCATCAACCAAATCCTTTTTGGTGACGTTTAAATTTTGTTCGCAGGGGCTTTATTGATGTTTTTTAGCCATCAACAAAGGTCTTTGATGATGTTTTTTAGCTTTCAACAAAGGCCAAAATTGTAGTAGTGATAGCCAAACGAGAATAATAGTGTGATTGACAGAGGAAAGAACTTACTGTTGATTAAATCCACGAATGGATGAAAGGATGAATTTGTAGGGATATAAATCTCAACCAACCGAAAATCATAATAATGGGAATTTTCATCTCATCTACCATCAAACAAAAATTTTATTCGTTGAAGTATCATAGAAGTAGCAAAAATTGACGTTTGATACTTACTTCAGCGTGAAGAAGGCTTGGGTATATTGAAAGTTTGAAAAATAGTACCAACGTATTATCGGTTAGATCTCATGATTCTTTAAAAGGTAGAAAATAGTATTAAGATAATAAATAAATAACTAAAATTGAAAAACAATGATATAATATTGATTGTTATTAAACAAGTAGATCTAAACATGCTAAAATGAACCTAGCTGGACTGGTATAGTGCCGGTAGATTCAAATATAAGGAGGGGTGAAAAATCAGGATAGATAAGTTTTTGGGATTTAAATCCGGCAAGGCGAGAATACAGTTACACTGTACCTGCGAATAGCCTGAGGGTATTTTGGGATTAATGGGAGATGTAAACACGTGCAGGAGTTGTTTGTTATGAATTTAAGGAATTTAGTTTTTTTTTTTTTTTTTTTTTTGCCATTCTTCCAAATCAAAGCTTCAGTTTTGCTATAATGTCCAATTAGAATGTTTTCTTTTTTTAAAACAAAATCTAAATAAGTAAACATAGATCAAAATCCGAAAAAATAAGATGAAGTACAAGGTAAGAAAAATTGAAAAATAAAGGGTTAAAATGTAAATTTAGTCCCTATGATTTGGAGAAAGTTAGGATTTAATCTTATGGTCTCAACAAGATAAAATTTAGTCCCTATGACTTGAAAAAAAAATCTAATAAAGAATCCATACTGATAACAAGTCTCCTATAAGGCAGTTAAATGCCTACATGTCAGATGAGGTGTCAATAGGTATTTTACATATCGGCTGATTGTGTGGATTCAATTCCTTCATTGAGAGCAAGAGCTAACTAGCGGCAAAGACAAAAACAGAGAAATATGGTCGAGCAACAAAACGCAGGTAATGTGGCGAACGCTACTAGTGCTAATGTTGCAGTCCCGGATAATACCATCTTGAATGGCTCATGACAGAAATAGACCCATATGCGAGTATGTGTTGCATGCTTTCTATGATCTTGCTCCAAGAATCTGTTGGGAAAAACCTCTCACTTCTATTGCATGAATAAGCAGAAAAATAATGGAGAGATTAAAAGAAAAAAGTAAAATTAGAAACACGTGAATTAACGTGGAAAACTCCCAATTCGGAGAAAAACCACGAACAAGAAAAAATTCACTATATGAAAAATTATTACAATCACACATAATAATTCTCTCCCGATCCCAATTACAAGAGCACTCTTTCAAAGCTTTTATACTACTCACACCTTTTTCCTACTCTCAAACTAGAGAATACAAAAGGAATTTAATTAGAGTTAGCACACTAAGCTTAAAGTGTTTCTAATTGGGACATCTTGAAACTAAATGCATATGCTCATTTTATAGGCTTGGAATCCACCCTCATTCTTCAATTTAACACGATGTGGGACAACTGTACTTCTAAATATTTTGCCAAAACCCAACAGAATCATGTGCCCAACATTTGACCGTTCTAGATTTAAGGTAAAACTTGTTATGCTTCAAATGATACAAATTGCTGGTCAATTTGGAGGAGAGCGGAGTGAAGATCTACATGTCAAAGAGCTTTTTGGAAATATGTAGTACGTTGGTTATGCCTGGAATTACTCTAGAGGAAATCAAAATGTCGCTATTTGCATTCTCCTTGAAACATGTGGCTCGATAGTGGACATATTCCTTTAAATCAGGTGAAATAACCACATGAGACAATGTTGTGAAAAAAGTTCATGGAAAAATATTTCCCTCCTATAGTGAACACAAGACTAGTAAAAGAGATAGTTGCATTTGAGCAAGGAGAGACTAAGTCATTGAGTTACACATGGGCCAAGTTTAAGCGGTTGATGAAGTAATTTCTTGATTTGTACTACCTACTTTTTACCAAAGTTTTCAAAACTAAAAAAAAAAGTATAGTTTTTAAAAACTTATTTTTATTTTGGCATTTGACTAAGAATTCAACTCTTGAATTTGAGAAAAATGCAAATCATGGTACGAAATTAAAAGAAAGTAGACTTAATTTTTAAAAACCAAAAACAAAAAACGAAATGGTTATCAAATGAGACCTAAATTTTCATAATTGATTTAATTTAGGTTTTATAACTATTTTCACTTCATTTAAAATCAACTCAATAATTCCAAAAAAAGAAAATCATAGTATAAAATAATTTCTACTTGATTCCATTTAAAATACGTGAGAAAAGGCATATGTGTACGTAATAATATTACCTAATAAGTTGTTCCCTATAATATGGCCACTTGGCAATTTAAGTGAACCTATTGAATTGAAAAAGGCATTTAATTTATTGTCAACTTACACATTTTCTCTCAATTAGTTCTGTCAATGTAAGGAATCGAATAATTGGAATTGTTAATATATTCTCAGTATATTACTCACTTCTAGTTGAAGCTACCATAGTGTTGCTTTTTTTTTAACTAAATCTCCACTTATTATTCTTTCATTTACGTTATTTATTTCCAAACAATTTGAAATGCTTACAAAAACAAATTAAATAAATTTTTCTTCTAAACTTGTCTCAACTAACGTTGAATATGTGTTAGCGATTAAATGTGTGTTTGGAATACATTTTTAACTGTTTAATTTAAAAAATAAATCATTTTAGAAAAAATTAAAGAGTTTGGCAGTGAATCAAAATAGATTTTAAAATGTATTTTAATCAGATTTTTATCAAAAAAAATTTAAATAAAAATGATTTTTTTTAAAATAATTTTTTCTCAAGTCAATCCAAACGGGCTATAAGAAATCTATGATTCAAAATTTTCCACGCCTATTGTATATTAAAAAAAATCTTCTAACTTTTTTATTGTCTTTATCAGGTGAAGTAAAGACAGAAGGGAAAAAGGTAATTGTCCCGTTAATTGTCTTAAAATTTGAGATTTAAAAGCTTTTTAGAATTAAAAGATTGTATATATAAAAGTAGTGGTTATAAATCAAAGGTGAATTTATGAAGAGGCCAAGGGCACGTGCCCCTCATATTATAACGTTATTGTATATATGTATTTTGTTTTTTTATTAAATATGAAAAATATATATTTATATTTAACACATATAAACTCGTGTCCTTGAGGTTCTAAAGCAAGTATATGCTACATGGTTAGAAGAGCATCTTTTTCATGAGCCGACCTATTATATATATATATATTCTTTTGAAGTTTACGAATTATATACAGACACAAATTTAAAAAATTATAAGCTAAAACTTTAACCTTATATAAAATTATGCTTCCGTCATGAAATTTTAGATTCGTGTTACAAATACAACATTAGCAATATGATCCAAAACAATAGCAAATGTACTTGAAAATTTAAAAAAATAATATTGCAAATGTGACACTCGAGCCCAAATTAAATAAATAAATAAACTACCACCTCTAATTAATCTTTAACTATAAGATAATGGCCAACACATCTGATGTTTTCTTAGTACACCATTTACGCAATCTGAAGAAACGTTTTAATCTAACCGCAAGTTAAAAACTGGAAGACGGTACAATTTCATAATCATAGTGACGTTATTTTAGCTAAACACCAACAATTTTCATTCTTGACTATTTCTCAATTTGGACGTCGATTGCTTGGTAGACACTCCAATTTTTCTAAATGGATTTAATGTAAGGCCAAATTCTAACTAAAGATAAAGTGATATTTAAAGATTTAATTCTTTTCAAAATTTATTTTCATAAATGTTCAATTTTTTTAATATTTATGTATATAAGATTTATTAAAGTGATATTTAAAGATTTAATTCCTTTTCAAAATTTATTTTCATAAATGTTTAATTTTTTTAATATTTATGTATATAAGATTTAATAGATTTTTTGGACTAAAATAACCTTAAGTGTGGTGGGTGACTGGAAAGAGAATGTGACCTTGAGAAAAAATTTCCATACTTACAGAGCACATTTAATATTGGAGAGAGGACGCGTTTATTTGTTGAGATTTTATTTTTTTGTTTAATTAAAAAGAGAAATTGTATTTATTTGTTGAAATTTTATTGCTTTTGTTAATTGGGGAGAGAAAATATGAAATTTTATTTTATATTTACATTGATTTCACGCATCAACTTATTGATTTTTCTGGCGGATTCATGATTATTTAAATATACCTTATAATATTTTATTAGGTATTTGAAAATATTCTAATCAATATATGAAATATACGACAATATATACATTAGAGGTTGACTTAATGTTTGACATAAATCACAGTATAAACAAATATATAAAATCTATCACGGGATATAAATCACATATTGACTGAATGTTCGACATAATCACAGTATTTTATTTACATCACAATTTATATTCATATGTATCATTTAAGTAGTCAGAAATATCAACAAATCAAAATTTGTATATATCATAATACATGAATTCTAAATTTTAAAAAAAAACTCTTATTTATATCAAATAAATGAACACATATATCACAGTATATATCAAATTTTCTACCAAAGCTACAAAAATATATATATATATATATATATATCAAAATAAAATATAAGAAAAATGCTCATAGGTTTGTGTGTGCAAGAACCCTCCTTCCATCTTCATCTCTTTTCTTCTTCGTGAAATCCTCTAGTCGTCGCCATCACCATCTGTTGCCGTTTGACCGTCCGTTGCGCCAGTCGTTGCACGTCTACCATGCAGTCGTTTGCCGAGTTACTCCGTCATTTGCTGTCAATCGACGCGCAGCTGGGTCTCTCTTCTCGAAGAAACCCCCGTCGTCAGAGGGATCTGGGCATCAGAGGGTGTCGACTCTGAAGATCTGGGCGGAGGTGGGAAGGATCTAACCATCGTTTGAGTGTTGCGGCCGCTCGCCACTGCCCCCTCGTGCACCGTCTGCTGCTCCCCACGTCCACCACCGTCTCTTGCAATGGTTTTTTCTTGACTGGAATGGTCTGAGAGAGAAGTTGGAGAAGATGAAAAGTGGGTGAGTATTTGGACAATATTTTGATTTAATTAGAAAATTTTAGCAGCTAATATTTTCTTAAAAAGCGCACTCATTTAATACACTATTTTCATTTTCCTACTTTAAAAAAATGTATAATTAATTGTATAATTAATTGTTGGTTGAAAACTTTTCTATTTTAAAAAATGTGCAATTAATTATTTGTTGAAGACTAAATGGTAATTGAGCGTCAATTTTTGTATAATTTTAAAATCAACTTAAACATTCTTGTAAATAATGGAGAAGATTGACATAATTGGAATATAGATCATTTATTAAAGCGTTATGTGTTGTTATCCCAAGATAAATGATAACACATAGTCATCAACAACATGTAAAAATAGAGATCTGAACCTCTTTAATTGTTTAGTTGATAGTATAATATCTTAATGAATTCATCTACATAAGGCTTTCTAAATATAAAAAAATATTTATAAACACTTAGAAATTCAATCCAAACGGTCGATAATTACATGGCATATTTACAAGTATCAAATGCACAAAACAATTTATTCCACATATATACCTAAGGAATTTATTCCACATACATACCTAAGGAATATAATCCTTGTTGACGCCCACTTAACATTTATCATATCAAAATTACACTATCTATGAATGTGATGTTTAATTAATTTCTTTTTATATTATTCCCTAAACCCATTCTTTTCACCATATGAAATATTGCATGCTTGGGGAATATATTTCCAATAATGTTCATTTTCATGGTCTTTGGAATCATATATCTACTTCCATGATCAACTAGTATCTTCTTTCATCAAACCAACTTCAAATCTATATAACTAGAAAGCATGGGTTATTTTGAGCCAACATTAATCCATTTCCATAGAGGTCTTTATTCTTGCCTCACTCGTTCGATTATAACACGAGCATTGGTTGGCCTCGTTCGAGTCCAAGTTTTAATCGTCATCTCTCTGATCTTATTGTAATTTTTTTCCCTTACAGGTAGTTTTGTAATAGATGGATGCTGTTAACATGTCCAATGGAAGCTCCAAATATGAGTGTTTGTTATTTGGTATAATTAATACATATACACTGTTAGAGTATTAAATATTATTTGTTACAGTATTTTATATTATGTTATGTTATTTAAAGATATTTTCAATATTACTTTTGAGTGTAGCTGGAAACTCTAATCTAATGATCATTGCAACTTTCATCTATCTCTCAATCTCTCTATTATTTCTTTTGATACACATGCATAAAGGAGATGATATGAAATTATAATATATAATATGTTGAGAGACCTTGTTTAATAAAGTTGATAAATTTGTGTATACAGATATGGATGATACTTTGTACCCTAGAAGTTGTGGAATTAACCTAGCATGTCGTAAGAAAATTGAAGGTAACATACATAATTTTAATGTTAGTAAAAAACACATATAATGTTGTTTTTAAATATAAAAAAAATGAGCCAAACTATTTATAAATATAGAAAAATTTTACTGTGATAGACCGCGATATAGTTCTATTGCTTGAGTGATAGATAACAATAGAATTCTATCGTTGTCTAAGTGAAATTTTTCTATATTTGTAAATAGTTTTATATTTTTCAATTTCTTTAAAATTAAAGTCATACTATATATGAATTAATATTATTCTTGTTGTTTTGATAATAATAAATGCAGAGTTTATGTTGAAGTATTTGCATATGGATGAAAGTGAAGTGCCTCAAATGTGCTTCGACTTATACATGGAATATGGGACAACCATGGCTGGACTTAAGGTGAGGCTTTTAATAGTAACCATCCGTTGTAGCTTCAACCGAGTCCTTATTTAGGGTTAGGGTTTGTTTGATAGTGTTCGTTTCTCATTTTTTAATAAATAAACTTGTTTGATAATCATTTTCGTATTCCGTATTTTTAAATTTGAAAAAATGTTTAGAGCCAAATTTGATGTAGTTTCTCAAAATTTTGTTTCAGTTTTTTTTCTTTTCTCTTTTTCTTACATCTATCCATATATTTCTCTCTCCACCTCCCATTTTACTCTCTCTCCCATCTCCCATCCCATCTCCCATCCCATCTCTCATATCTCTAGAGATGTCTACGAGGCAGGATGGGAGGGGGACAGGGAAGGCTTCCTCGTCCCCATCCCCACTCCCTATTTTAATCTTTATCTCTGTGAAATTCTTTACGGGGATTGGGGCGAGGATTCCTCGTAAGGAATATGCGGGGATCGGGTTCCGTGCGGGAAAAAATTCTACGCTTTTTTAATTTATTATTTCTTTAACTATTTGTTTTAATTTATTCTCAACTAAATAAAAGTTTTAAATTTTTCTATATTAAGTGAGTCATTTCGTTATAAAATCTTTTGCTAAAAATAATAATATTTAATGTGAACGTGTAAAAAATATAATTAAAATGTATAGTTTCTAAAATTTCTCAAATTTAAAATTAAATATTATTCAAGTCTTCGACTTAAAGTCTATATATGTGTGTGTGTTTTTTTATATAAAAGTAAATATAATTATAAATACACACGTTAAGCTTTTGTGTGTATATATATATAAGAATTTTTTTTAGGTGTGTATATATATATATATAGGGTAGGGTCAGGGATGAAGATGGAGAATATAATCCCGTCCCCGTCCCCGTTTAGCCATCGGGGAGAAAAGTCTCCCTGCTCCCTCCCTCCTTCATTCCCCGTCTAATTGGGATTCCTCGCTGGTTAAATGAACATCTCTACCTATCTCTTTATTCTATCCTAATTCTTTTTTCTTATTTTTATAAAGTATTTTTTTTCTTTATAATACTCCACTATACTTTTTTAAGTTTTGCTTTTTTTTTTTATCTTCTTTTTAAACCTCTTATTTCTTTTTTCTCAATTTTGGTAGGATTTTAGTTTCTTTTTAGGATTGTTTTCAAATATATAGAAAAACGAGTCAAACTATTTACAAATATAAAAAAATTTCACTGCGATAGAAGTCTATCGCAGTCTATATAAATAGTAACTTTTTCTATATTTATAAATAGTTTGATATTTTTTCATATAATAATTTTCCTTCTTTTTACTAAATAAATAAGTCAATTATCACTAATTTTTTTAAAAATAAATCGCCCTTCTATTTTTTGGATTTTGTTTATGTGTATTTGGTTAATGAGAAACGCATGCATTCTAAAAGGAAAAAGCTAAAAAAAATGAATTAAATAAAGGAAAATTATTACAAATAGAAAAACATCAAACTATTTACAAATATAGAAAAATGTTAGGAAAATTACTATAAACAGAAAAAATATCAAACTATTTACAAATATAGAAAAATTTCATTGTCTATCCGTGATAGACTGCGATAGAATTCTATCGTTTTCTATCGCTCAAACAATAGCGATAGAAAGTGATAAGATAGACAGTACAATTTTTCTATATTTGTAAATAGTTTGGCTCATTTTTCTATATTTCAAAAGAGCCCAAAATGTTACTATTTATCAGCGATAGACCGTAACAGACTTCTATTGCTTGAGCGATAGAAGTCTATCACTGATAGACAGTAAATTTTTTTCTATATTTGTAAATAGTTTGACTCATTTTTTTATATTTGAAAACAACTCTTTATTATGCTGTATGTAACAAAAAGAAAAATAGTTATAAAATGCATCTATTTCTCACATAACACTTTTTTTTCATGAATAAGAAACAACCACAAACATGTTTTTATTTATAGTTTAAACAAAAAAAAAAAAAACGTGAAACGTTATCAAACGAGAGTTTGACAGGTTGAATTTAAATAATGATGTGAGTGATATTTTTTTGCAGGCTCTTGGTTATGAATTTGACGATGACGAATTTCATGCGTATGTGCATGGTAGCTTACCTTACGAGGCATTGGAGCCTGATCCAGTTTTGAGGAACCTCCTCCTTTCCATGCCACAACGCAAAATTGTAAGTAAAGTAGCAAACAAAACAATTAAGAATCGGTTTGGTAGGAAATTCAGATTCTGTTTTATGTTTTTAGATTTAGTGAGTTCAACGAATCTGTATTTGGTAGGCCATTTGGATTTTGTTTTTGAAAACTGTTTTTGGATTTTATAATTCAAACAAATTTGAAAACAATATTTCTTTATGTTTTCTGTATATCCTGATTTTGAGTTTAAAATTTTAAAATGAAGAGTTATATTAGAAAAGATAAAAACAACAATAAATATAGTATTTCATGTTATAAACTCAATTATTTTTATTAAATTAAAACATGTATCATATAATATATTATATGATATTACAAAATAATAATTATACAAAAAATTTAACATGAAACAAGTTCATAAATTAATTAGTAATAATTTATATTCAACCTAATATTTAGTGTCTAACTATTTTCAAATTGTCTATCAAACAAGCCCTAAAACATCGCATAAGATTTCATAATTAAAAAATATCTTTCACTCATGTTGAGGATCTCACATTAAAGAAATTATAATTTTATATAGAAAAAATAACACCTCCCTAATTATTAGGATCTGATACAAGAATGCGGCTAATCCAAAAAGACATTATCTTGAGGAGACATGTTAAAAATTTTATATAGAAAAAATAAAAAACCTCGCAATGTTTATAAATTAAATGGTTTACTTATTTCATGGAAAATTTTTACAAATAGAAAAAATGTCAAACTATTTACAGAAAATGGTAAAAGAAAAACATTGATAGACATTGATCGACTTCTATGAGCATCTATTAGTGATAAACTTCTATCATTTCTATTCTTGATAAACCCTTATAGACTTCTATCAGCGTCTATCACAACTATCTAAAAATTTTGCTATTTTGTGTAAATAATTTCCTTTATTTTTCTATTTTTAAAATTTTTCCTTATTTCATTATAATTATATTTTTGAGATGAAATCTCATATTTTTCTAATAACTCGCATACTAATTATTACCTTAAATTGGATGCAGATCTTCACTAATGCTGACAAAGCCCACGCAGCTCAAGTTTTACAAAGGTTGGATTTGGAAGATTGTTTTGAGGGTGTCATATGCTTTGAAACTCTTAATAATAACCCATCATTAGAAAGAAAATGTAATGGCAATGGTATTATTCTCTGCAAGCCATCCATTGAAGCCATCGAAGCTGCTATCAAAATTGCTGATACTCACCCCAATAAAACGGTAACAAAACCAAACCATCATTTTTTTTTTTTTTTTTTTTTTTTTTTTTTTTTTTTTTTTCCTTTTTCCATGAAACAGCCGCGGATCCAATTAAGGTCCGAGGACTCGAACTCCCCTTAAATTTTTAGATTTATATCCGAACAATACTAGATGCATATATCTTTATGCATTCCACTCTCGTCACACATAAGAAAAAGAATTAAAATATTTTTTAAAAAAAGGTAAGAAGAATTGTAGTATGTATCAAATTATGATTAGATAATTAGTGGGATGAACAAAAATAGGTATTGCCCGTGATGAGTCTAAGTATTTTTTCTTTATAATAGAATGGTGGTAAAATTGCTCAAAGTCCCGACTTAATTCTATGTCAACGACGTTAGCTCCTTTATTTTGCATTTTTGCAAAAAAGAAAGAAAAAAAAGTGTATTATGGACTGTACTCATAAAATTTTTATCATGTGACAAACTGTGATTGAAGGATTGGGTGGATAGTAAAAATATGGGTGTAGTCTGAAATGCACCAAAGTATTACTCTTTCCTTCTACACTGTACCTCATGTAAAAAAAATAATAAATCTAAATAATTGTGCCTCCTTAAAAGAGAAATAGGTCTCCCTCTCCATATCTCTACTAGCATAAGGTTTGTACGGTCAACTTCGATGTAAGATGTTCGATTTTTCCACCCGCATATTGTAAAAAAAAAAAAAAAAAAAAGAAAAGAAAAGAAGAGGTGGGTCTCTCTCCCCAAATCCTTTTGATTTTTAAATTTTTCTTTTGCTGTTTAAATTAATGTCAATCTCTTATTATTAATAATTTTCTAAATTTTTTTATTAGAGTAAATGTCAATTTATTTCCAACTTTGGACTCGTAGCAATTAAAACTCTAAACTAATATTTTATCAGTTAAATTCTAAACTTTCATATAGATGAATCAATTTAGATTTGTGATTTCTTTTGAAAAGCGTTTATGTTCCAATTCTAATAGATACGTTTAAACCTCTTCCAAAGTTTAGGATATAAATTAATATATTTAAACATTTTTTTCCTTTTTATGTCTGGAATTATATCTCTTTTTTCTTTTCTTTTAATTAATGTCTTATTCTTTACGTTAAACTTGAATATCTTAATTCGGTGGAATTGATCCATAATTTCAGTTAATCTATGAATTTTTTGAATTATTGACATTGCAAATTATTCATTAAAATGTCTTGCAATTTGTCATATGACGTTTCGAATGACCAAGCATAGAGTCTTGAATTTTACCCTACGTGCATATTATCTCTATATTTTATACTCTGTTTTCTTTAAGATAATAAAACTATTTATCCTTTCTGTCCATAGACGTAGCTAACACACTATTAGTGAATAACATAAATCTGTTTGTCGTTTTTTTTCTTGTTCTTTACTCTTTCCTCATCGATTTATTTATTTCACAACATTAATTTTACTAAATTTTAAGATAAGCCCCTAAACAAAATTAGAATAATCCTTCATTATTAACTTTTCCTTTTCCATCCCCAGATCTTTTTCGATGACAGTGTTCGAAATATCGAGAGCGGAAAAGCAGCAGGCCTTCATACAGTTATAGTAAGTATATTATTTTTGTTTTGGCCTTTATCATTTCTTCAATGTCGTCCTAAAGATAGAGGACTCGTTACTGCAGGTTGGAAGCTCGGAGTTGGTCCCCGGAGCCGACCATGCCTTAGGTAGCATCCACAATATAGAAGAAGCATTGCCAGAGTTATGGAAAGATGAAGACAACGACGATAACGACGATCAGCCTGAGCAAGCTATGCAGGCCCCTGTAGTTGAAAGTATGGTCCCTGCATAGTTTATGGGGCACTTCTTAAGATGAATGCATAGATCATAGTTATTGGCATTATAAAACAAAATAAGTTAACATGGAAAACCTTTGTGTTCTTACTCTCACTCCCACTTGGGTGCACACGAGTATTTTGCACGTGAGACATAATTTGCTAATGAGTTGGCAAATGTTAGACTAAATTATCAATTAAGCTCTTGTTGTTAATTCACTATTGTTATGATAATATGCATTATATTTGGTTTATTACGAAACAAGGGTTATCTAACACACAATATAATACGTTGTTACACTTAATGTTACAACAATTTCAAGAACATAAAGTAGAGCACATGTAAAAATATTAAAAGACAGAACGCTGTTGGGTTTGATGCCCTAAAACTCGTAGATAGTAAATGTTGTATTTTGACCGTCATTAATAAATGATTATTCATTATTATTCAATAAATGTTATTGATTATTTTATCTTGTTTTAATAACCCTAAAATCCAATAAACTAACATCCTATGTTGTTTTATGAGTCTTGAACAATATGTAGAGACATATAGAGATCAATGTTCAAGTTACAACCTAAAGGGTCTATAGTATAAAGATAGGGTTGGGTACTTTATCCTGGTAACACTATGGATACGGCCCACTTTGTATTTCATACAAACGCAATGATCCAACGCGTTCATGTAGGAGACATGCGAGTGGGGGTATCCTATGCAATGAGTTTGCATAAGACTGGACCACGAAATAGTAATCACTAGATGTAACTCCGTTGACTGGTTAGGTTTCTATTTCAATAGGTTGACCTAGGCAACTTAGTCTTAATCTTGAGTATATTGTGAACTCCTGTTCACGAGGGATTGTCCTTTGATTTTTATGGGTGAGAGTGGCTCGTTTGTCGACTCGACATGCCTACCATTTTGGGGACAAGACTGAGTGAGGAGCTGGGAACATAATTATACAAGATGGATTTCACTCCTTCTCGACTGTAGGGTAAGTAGATAAGTGTTCCCTTAAGTGGTGTCTCCGGGACTTGAACATAGGGCCCTACCCTCTCACTGGCCCGAGAGGGGTTTCTGTTTGATGGTTGGACCATAAACAGGTTGTTCATTAGAGGAGCACTGGTACTTAAGGATTTAGAAGTAACCCAGGGGTATAACGGTAATTTGACCCAGCTGGTGTTACGAACACTTGTGAAGGACTAACTTGCTGTCATTGGTCTATATCCGTGGACACAGAAATATATCTACAGTGAGAAGAGTGCAACTGTGGGTCTTTAGTGGAGTGTACCCACAGTTAACGAATATTGATTAATGTGGTTAATGAGTTTAGCTCGTTAATCTCATATCGTTGGAGCTTCTAATCTGTAGGTCCATTAGGTCCCCTTCCTAGCTCGTAAAAAATATTGAGGTTATTATTGGTTGAAATTTGAATAGTTCAAATTTTCTAAGGGAAAAGTATAATGTATAATGGTACATTATAATATAAAGTTTATTTTACAAATTAAACTTTATAGTATAAATATAATTTTGGATATGATTCAAAGTTAATTTGTAAGAGAATTAAATATTTGAAATTGTTCAAATATTATTTTATTAAAACTATAGGTTAAAATTAATGCGCATTAGATGTACATTAAAACTATAAGTTATGAGAGAAATGTATTTGAATTTGATTCAAATGCAGGTTAAAATTAAATATTTGATATTTAATTTGGTAATTAATTAATTGGAGAATTAATTAGTTATTTAATTTAATCTAATTTAATTTAATTTGATTTAATTAAATTAATTGATTTAAAACTATAGGTTATGTGAGAGATGTTCATTTAAATATGATTTAAATGAATTGATTAATTAAATTAGATTTAATTAATTATTAATTAATTATTAATTTAATTAATTATTGATTTAGTTAATTAATTTAATTTTAATTAATTAAGTTTGTTGTAACTCCCACGTAGGGGAGTTACTTAAGACGTGGGATAACACCCACGTTTCCCATTTTCTCTCGCTTCTTTATATAGTGCAAAAACAGAATTTTGTTTGGGGTGAACCATTCTCTCAACAAAAAAACAAAATTCTCAGCGTTCTCTAAAAAAAATATCCAGAAGAGTTCTGTATTTTTTTTCCTGTGCCAAAAAGGTTCCACAAACCTTCCCTCAAGATTCAGAGAATAGGAAGGTCTCCAAGTGGTGGTGACACAACACGAGACCAAGTGGTGGTGACACAACACGTAAGAGTTTTTATTCTCTAATTTTTTGCTTAACCTAGATTAATTTAAGTCTTTTTTGCCAATGTGAAAGTATTTCAAAATTATTAAAATTAATTTTGAGATACGGTTCTGATACGTTTCCGTTGCGTTTTGGGTTTTAATCCCAGCAAACGCAAGGTTTGGTAACCTAATTTAGTACAACACCACCTATATCTAGGAGTAGTGTGCTCTGGAAAGATAATTTCACTATTAAACAGTTAAGCGATTACAACGTTATGCTTATCTGTAAATAAACGGTAAATTATAGTGACACACTAATAGTATAATTACTTAGTAAATGATTTACTTAGACTCCTCCTATGTGTGAGACTCCCTCTCAATGATCATTTCTATATTTCTACCCTCAAATGAAGACTACTTCACTTGGAATACTTAGGCTCCTTATAAGTATAAAAATTCCTTCTCAAGTTGCAGAAGATGCTTCAAGATGATCTAGAGAACCGCTCTCAAGATCAACAATAGCAAATACTTTACAATGACAGCGATTGACATTCACAAGATTCCTTTCCCATAACCCTAAAATGCATAAAACAATCTTATATATATGCACAGTAGAAAAGGATAATTAGACCAAAGTCATAGCCAGTCGAGCCTAAAGAAAGAATAAAAATTCTTAGGAACAAACACTCAGAATTTTCTAAATAAAGAAAAAAAAATTCAGACTGAGGCAACATTAGGAGAGACACATCTTGTAGGACATACGTACCATGGGATAGAATGACAAACATCTTATGGGACAAGACAACACACATGATTACCAACAACCACAACAACCTTAAAGAATATATAACCAACACCAAATCTCTAACATATTATTTATGGGACAAAATATACTTTTAATTTGGTCCCCAATCAAGAATTTGAGTCTAGTATCTATTTGATCATTGAAGTTTTAAGTTTGATATTTTAGTTCTTCATATTTTGTTAATGGTTATAAATGGTTGTTAGATCGTTAATTTGACCAACATAAAATTATGTGGTAGTTGAGTTGGTAACTGTGTATATAGATGAGTAGGTAAACATATACTAATTTAATAATAATTTTGTTGGTGAGACGGTTTATTCTCTCTTTTTCCTTTCTCCATCTTTTCGTTTTCAATTTCTTCTAAATGTTTGTTCCCCTTCCAAGAACCTCCGCCAACGTCTCCATTTCCAATTCTACATCCTCTTCTCTTCCAATTTGGGTTTCTTAATCTTCTACTTCACAAGCAAATATTGGTAACTCATGGTCTTAACCTCAGTAGAAATATTATGACAGAAACGAAATCGACAACCAAAGAAAATGTAAACTGTAAAAAACGACATAAATTTAAGTGGTTCACAACAATGTGCTAGCTACATCCATCGGTAGAGGAAGAAAGCAATTTTATTATTAGAAGGAAATATAAGAAAAAATATAGGGTACAAAGGCACCAATGGGATTAGAGGGCGTTTTATATGGTACCTCTCTAAACTCCAAGCTTAAAATCGTAAATTATTACATGTAATCTCCTCTATTTTGTCATTTGAAACATTGATAATAGATTTAAGGCATTCCAACAAAGAAACATCTTTCTAAGTCCACTGCCATCGATATACATCGCATGATCTTAAACATGGTGCAAAAAATTCACATTACTAGGCAATTCACCATAAATATTTCTCACAGATTTTCATCTTAACTAAGGCTCCATGATAGACCCGTTCCTCAATACTCAACCAACCCAATAGTAATAAAAAAAAAGTATATTTTACCCTTAAAAAAATATATACATAAATTTAGTTCAAAATAATCGTAGATGGAGAATGAAAACATTGTCCTTCCAAAATGATAATCAGTGTCTTATCTACTTGTTATGCTTCGGGATTAATCCTTAAAAAAAATTACATATTATTATTGTATTTCCTAAAACTTCTCAATTTGTAAGTAAGAGACAATGGCATTTCAACCTCCCATATCCAACAGCACAACAAGAACTCCACAGCCAACCACAGATCAAAACCAAAACCAATTATTTCACAGCCTTTTATTTCATAATTCAAAGTTACCAAAAAATAAAAAGGTCAGTTGTCCCCTTGGTAGGTCATATTCAAAAGACCATTTGGCCAAATGGTAAATTCTCATTAGTCATTAGCCCAATTTTTTCTATGATTCAAACTAATTAACCACAATTATTAATTATACAGTATGCTTCTTGTTTATTTGTTTCAATTCAATTGCTTTAAATTTAAGGCTAAGCCTATTTTAAATTTGCTTTTTGCATTACTATACCATGAAAGCTAAAGTAGGTGACATTAATATTGTTTATTGTTATTTCAACCATAATATAAATATATTATAGTTTTACCTCTTCCTAATTTCACCATATAAATCCCCCCCCCTTTGGACATCAATAACATATATCCCTTCTCTGCATTTCAATAATGGATGCATCAAAAGTTGTTGTGTTCTTAGTGTTGTTTATTGCAACTACAACAATTCCCAGTTTTCGCGCTTATGATCCCGACTCACTTCAGGACTTATGTGTTGCTGAAACTTTGAAAGGTATATATGCAAGTGATCATAATAATTAATATATGTATGTGCATTATTGTAACTTCATGGCATGTTTGAGAGTAATTTTGAAATTATTATCACTTTTGTCATTTTTAAAATCACTCTAAAAATGTTTTTAATCATTCAAAATAAATTCAAATGGTATGAACATTGCGTTTAAGAGTATAAAATTAAATATTGAATCGATTTTGAGTTATTAAAAATGTTTATTTTAGAGTAATATTTGGAACATGACAAAAGTGATTTTAACCATTTTAAAATTACTCTCAAACATACACTAAAGCAATATTAATATTGTTGGGTGTAGTTTAAGTTTGAGATTAAGTACATGAGATATATGTAGACTGAATTAATACAAAATGATTCTAAGTAGTGTTGATTTTCAATCATTTTCTTTGGTTTCAATGTTTAAAACTTTCATTCTTTTTAACCAATTAAAAGATTTGAAACCAAAATTGGAACTTAAGAAAGATATTAAAGAGAAAATTGAAATGGTTTACTCTCCAAAAAGTTTATAATCATTTTCATATTTTTAATTTTGAGTCTAACCGGCCTAAAATATTAACTTTGTCCATTTAATAATAAGTAATGGTTAAGTGCAGTCTAGATTGGTACCTAATCCATACTCCTTTTTCCTTTACACACAAAGAAAAAATATATTTTTCAAAAAAAATTAAAAAATTGTCACATGTCAATTTTTTATTTGATAACTGCCTTGTGTTAAATAAAAAATGATCAGTGTAGCTCAAACAATATCTAAGTATTTTTCTAGAGAAATTTTCACCAATAGAAAAAATGTCAAACTATTTACAGAAAATAGCAAAAAAAAAAATACTGATAGGCATTGATAGACCATCTATCAGTGATAGATTTCTATTATTTCTATTACTAATAGACCCTGATAGACTTCTATCAGCGTCTATCATAACTATCTAAAAATTTTGCTATTTTGTGTAAATAGTTTCTCTTATTTTTCTATTTTTAAAACTTCCTCTATTTTCTATTAATAACGATGTGTTAGGTATGTGCTAGTTTGGTTGTGAGAAAGTTTAAGTAAATTTCCAAAAAGTAAGATCTATCTGTTTTTAAAATTAATTTATGCTTGTTTCATCCCATTTTCCTATTATAGATTAGATGATCTCTTTTAAATAAAGAATTGAATTTCTAATTTAATTATAAAAATAAAAACAAATTTCTAAAAACTACTTTTTTTCAAAATTTAGCTTAATTATTAAAAATATTAATAAAAATAGATAATAAAAATATACCAATTTATGAGTGAAAATAGTGTTTGTAAGCTTAATTTTTAAAAAATAAAAAATAAAAAAAATAAAATGGTTATCAAATTAGGCCTAAACTAATGAAGTTGACAAAAATTAATATGAGTATAGCTCAACTAGCATAAAACATGTATTATCAACCTCAAGGTTAGAAATTTAATTTTTCCTCCCCATATAATTATTAAACGAATGAAGTTGACAACCACGATCTACTGAACATCCAACAAAATTATTAAAAAGCTAAATTATACAAAATATCCCTAAACTTTTTACTTTATGTCAAAAATATTCTTGAACTTTAAAAAGTTTAAAATTTTCCTTTAACCTTTTAAAAAGAATTAAAAAAAATACCCTTATCATTAGTTTTGGATGAAAATCGTTGGTGTTTTGTAAAAAAAATACCCTAAAGTTTCAAAAATATCCTTAAACATTAAAAAAATTCAAAAATACTCTTACTGTTATATGAACAGAAACGGTTAATTCCTCCCCCCTTCAATACCCTTTTACTCCCATTTTTGTTAACAGCTATTTGACATTTGTTTATCTAAAATAAATAAATAAATAAAAACCGCATACTTCAGTTAAGGTATATGAACTATAATAAGAAGAAAGGGAATAAAGAAAGCACTAAGGAATTTTACGATTTAAATGTTTTAACAAAGTCGTACCTTAGTAGTTAAGCATGTGTTAATAGCCAAATACATTTTTATTTGACTATTTATCGTTTTGGTATGTTTAAGCGGAGATTTTTTATTTTAAAATTTTGTGAGATTTTGTGGAATTTTATGTTTTAACTTAAAATTTTAGTTTTTATTGTGGTTGCTGGAAAATTGGTGTAAACAAATAATTGAAAAATGAAAAAAAATAGATATCTATATAATTTATCTTAAAATTGGTTTTTTCCGAACTTAAGAAAACTTCAAACAAATTGATCACCATGTTAACAATAGAAGAATTTTTTAACTTTGTTTTAAAAATTTCAAAGTTAATTTTGCAATGAGGCATTAATGGTTTTTGTTCATATACTAATGGTGAAAGTGTTTTTTTTATTTTTTTTAAGTTAAGGTATTTTTTTTAACTTTTGAAAAGTTCCAAGGGTATTCTTGGAATAAAACTTTAAAGATTTCCATTCAAAACTATTGACAATAGTATTTTTTTAACTTTTTTGAAAGTTCAAGGGTATTTTTGAAACTTTTGGAAGTTCAGGAGTATTTTTAACACAAAGTATAAAGCTTAAAAGCATTTTTTAAAAATTAGCCTTGTTAAAATATGAGAATAAATGAAGGGCCCGTTTGGATTGATTTGAGAAAAAAATATTTTTCAAAAATTCATTTTTATTTAAATTATTTTGATAAAAATGATTTAAAATACACTTCAAAATCTATTTTGGGTGGGTGTCAAACAATTTTTTCAAAATTGCTTAATTTTTAAATTAAACACTTAAAAATGTATTCCAAATACACACGAATTAACAAAACATTAAAATTAAATTTACTTAACTAAATAGTTAAAAGCTTTCGCGCATGTGCACCCATTACTATTCTAAAAGTTTATTCAGAACAAAATAATAAGGAAAATTTTAAAAATAGAAAAATAAGAGAAACTCTTCCACAAAATAGCAAAATTTTTAGATAGTTATGATAGAAGCTGATAGAAGTCTATCAGGGTTTATCAGTAATAGAAATGATATAAATATATCATTGATAGATACTGACAGAAGTCTATCAATATCTTTCATTTTTTTTTTTTACTATTTTTCTGTAAATAGTTTGATATTTTTTTGTATGTGAGAAAATTTCTCAAATAAACTCCGTCGGGTTCAGTGGCACGCAAGCCAATGTCAACCAAGTCCCCGGCCTCAACACCCTCGGCATTTCCATAAACCGAGTCGACTACTCGCCGAACGGTGGTTTGGTTCCACCTCACACGCACCCACGCGCCACCGAGATCATCTTCGTCCTCGACGGCGAACTGGACGTCGGATTCATAACCACCGCCAACAAACTGATTTCCAAGACCATAAAAAAAGGCGAAGTCTTTGTCTTCCCCGTAGGCCTACTCCATTTCCAGCAGAACAACAAGGATAAACCTGCTTCTGCTATCGTCGCCTTCAACAGCCAGCTGCCCGGAATATTGTCGATCACCCCCGCCTTATTTTCCTCCTCTCCCGCCGTCGACGACGCCGTCCTAACTAGAGCTTTCCAGATTGGAACCGATGAGGTGGGAGAGATTAAATCGAGGAATGCTCCTAAGAAGAAGTGATCACGATTTGTATGTAGGTGTATATGGTTAGTGAGGAATGAATTTAAGAAAAATTATGTTTGGTTTCTAACTGGATTTTGAGAGTGCATATACTTTCAATTGAGTCATGTCGTTGGTAAACGATATATACGTGTATTATACTATTTTTATTGTCACCCTATTTCTCGTAAGTAATTCGATTAATCTCAAAAGATAACTTGTCTCACTTTACAACATTTGGATATAAAAAAAAAAATCATAAAATATTATTTTTTAAGTATGTGGTCTCCATAGATTGAACCTATAATCTCTTAATAATTTATTGAGACTCTTCCTTTACCACTAGATCAACCCGTAATTTTTTTATTGTGGTTATATATGTTTTTTTTTTAATTTAATCTCTAATATTACAAAACAAAGTTTCAATTTCTGTCATTATAATTTAACATTTTTAATTATATATTTTTAGTTAGTGTTAAAATTGATTAATAATAAATCTATATGGATGACTATGGGTGTATTTGGAATATTTTTTCAAGTGATTACTTTTAAAAAAAATAAGTTATTTTGAAAGAAATACAACTGTTTGACAACCACTAAAAATGGATTTCGAAAGTCATTAGTGTCTTTATTTTAAACCTTTCTTATCAAAAGTATTTATATGATAAAAGAAATTGAAAATTATTTATTTTTTAAGTTAATCCAAAACCATCCTATATTAATAAAAAAAAAAATTCTATTACCAATTTGGGATGTATTGGTGTCAACAAGGTCGTGAATGGGAAAATTTTCCTATTCTTCCAATCTCTGTAATTTGGTTCTTAAATTTGATAGGAGTTGCTGTCCAAGAATAAAAGATCTTTGAGAATAATAACGAGTTTGGAAATAAGATATTGTAGCGTTTGGTTGTGCATGAGAATAATATTATCAGGATTTGAAGGGAACAAATTATGTTTGTATTTATTTTACGAAATTAATCAATAATCATGGTAACCCATATAATTTCATTAATAAATGAGACAACTGCAAATATAACAATTAGACACAAAGCATTAACAGATATTGCACAATGCAAAGAAATTATTAGATATAGCAAAGTTTAGATTTAGCTTTTGGAGTCTATCAACAATATAGACCATATCGCTAGTACGATTTATTAGTGATAAATCATATCGTTAGTAAGAGATTATTAACGGTAGAGTCTATCACGGATAGATTTTGCAACTTTGCAATTCTTTAAAATTGTTTTTATATATTTAATTATTGTCCCCAAAACCATTCAATGTAATTATCCTTAATAAAAAAGTTACCAATTAATTAATAATGAAAGAATTATTTTGATTTGATATTTAATTATTGTAAGTACTATTAAAAAATAATAGTTATATTAAGTTAAGTTAGCGAATACTAAAACTAATTTTTTTTTATCGAAACTAATAATAAAATTAGCTAATTAATAATTTTAATAAATATCCTTAATTACATTAATTTAGTATATTTTAAAATTAGGATAGGTTAATAATGAATGATGCAATCAAAATTAATTTTAATAAATAGCTGCTTGATTATAAAAAAAATCAACTGAAAATGAATTTTTACTAACTTAATTTAAATAATATAGTTACTAATTAAATATGTTTAAGATATTGTTAATTATATTGGTATCCTCCTTGCATGGACATCTCTTCTATTTTAGTCTAGAGCTTCGCATATCAACTTGTTAATTTTGCACACGATATATCTAATGATTAAGTTAGGGATGGGCAAAAGAAATTAATAAATAGAGTTTTTTTTCAAATAAAAAAAATAGCCAAATTATTTATAAATATAGAAAAATTATATTATTTATCTGCGATATCGCAATCTATCGCTGATAGATAGTAAAAATTTTCTATATTTATAAATAGTTGGGCTTATTTTTTTTATTTATAGTAATTTTTCTAATAAATATCGTTAATTATCTAAACAAAATAAATTAATAATAGGTGTGGCGATAAGAATAGGAAAAGAAAAAAACAATCTTAAGTAACCAAATTTAGCAATAGGTTTTCAATATTTGCAAATATAGTAAAAAACCATTTAGGTTGATTCATATTTTTATTACTCCAAAATTACTCTTATTTGTATATCAGTAGTATATTTGATATATTATATGGTATGTCAGTCAACTGATATACTTTATATTTGATATATCAGTGGACTAATATACTAAACATAATAATATATATATATTATATATATATATATATATATATAAGTTTTCTATATTTATAATAAGTGCAATTAGTTTGAATAATAAATATATATATATATAAACTATTATTTGTGGAATTAGTTTGAATCCTTATTTATTTGTTATAGCAAATTATTTTTCTAGTACATTATAATCAACCTATAATTGTTCAATTTATCCTATTAGTAACCATTTTGAATTAATGTTGACAAATTATTGATACACCAATATTAAACTTGAAATTGAATTTTGAACCTGTGTTGATAGACTATTAATATACTTGAACAAATGTATTTTAGGGCTCGTTTGGATTGATTTGAGAAAAAAAAATGTTTTTAAAAAAAAACTCATTTTTATTTAAACTCTTTTGGTAAAAATTGTTTAAAATACACTTCAAAATCTATTTTGAATGGTTGCCAAACATATCAAATTTTTTCCAAAATGACTTATTTTTTAAATTAAACACTTGAAAATGTATTCCAAACACACCCTCGTTGATATATTAATAATACATTTGAAAAATGAATTTTGAGTTAAATGTTGATATAATACTAATACACCAATGTCATACTTGAAATTTTATTGAGAAGAAATGTTGATATACTATCAATACACTAATTATATATTTGAAATTAGTTTTAATGAGTATTGAAACAATATTGATATGCTAATTTATATTTTAAATGAATATTGAATGAGAGTGCCCATAAACTATTGATAAACCAATAATATGTATCTTGAAATTGAATTTTGAATGAGTGCTAATATATCACTGATACACTACTAATATACTTGAGACAAACTATTGATATACCAATATTATACTTGAAATGGATTTAAACTCTAAGTGTTGATATACTATTGATACACTAATTAATTATGTACGTGAAATTGATTTTTAATGACTATTGATATACTATTGATATATCTATATTATATTTTAAATGAATTTTGAATGAGTGTCAATAAACTACTGATACATCAAATACTTATTAATATTGTATTTTAAACAAATTATGATATATTATTGATATATTAATGGTATCTTGAAATTCATTTTGAATTAGTATTAATATATAATTGCAATATCGATGTTATACTTTAATTAAGTACAGTGATATACTTCATATTTCTCCTTAATTAGGTAGTTTATTATCATCTCTTTTTTCATTCTCCATCGTTCCCTTTCGAGAGGACCCACCTAATTAGAGATGTCCACTTTTTTCATGGGAACGGGAGTTCCGCAAGGACCCGCCCCAAACGGGGTGGAGATTTTCCGTTTAGGCGGGGAATATGGAAGGGGGTGGGGAAAAAATTTCCCGAAAGCTAAATGGGGACGGGTTTCTCCGTCCCCGACCTCGCCCCGTTCCCCATCCCCACTCCGTTAGACTTTTTTATTATATTTATTATAATAATTTAATGTTATGTTATTTATTTTTATTATATAAATATTATATTTCATTCTCAAAATTTATTGTCTAATACTCAAAATTATGAATATGTTTGGATTAGTGTGAAAAAAAATATATACTTGAATTCTAATAAATTTAGATTATATATGTGAACAATTTGATAGATAATTATTTCCTTCAACTTGAAAATTTTGAGTAATTTTTCTTTAAATTCTAATTGTTTATGTGAACTAATCATATAAAAGTTAACAATTTAATTAAAAAAAAATCATAATAGTGATTTATGTTAATTGATTTTAAAAAAAAAAATCGAACAGGAAAAAATTTCCCGCAGGAACCTGATCCCCGCAAATTCCCCAAAAGAATCCCCGTGGAGAATTTGGTGGGGACGGAGAATGAAATGGGGAGCGGAGAAGTCATCCCCGGCTCCACCCCATCCCATGGACATCTCTACATTTAACCAATGTCTCCTTTTGTTCTTGACATCACAATAGAAATGTTATAACGGAAACAAAATCGACAAGCAAATAAATCATAAAGATTAAAGAACGATTAAGAGATGTACGTGGTTCACTAATATAGTGTGTTAGCTACGTTCATGAGCAGATGGAGAGATCAACAATTTTATTATTAGAGGACAAAGAAAAATAGAGATACAAGAGCGCCAATGAAATTAAAGGGTTTATATATAGAACCCATCTAAATCCTAAGTCGAAAATCATAAATTACATATATAATTTTCTATTTTTAATTATTTAGAGCGCTAGATAATATATTCAAACCATTCAAACAAAGAAACTTCTTTCTAAGTCCACTTCTGTCGATATACATCGCATGATCTTGAACATAGTGCCCACAAAATTCAAATAACTAGCAATTGGCCCAAAATTTTTCTCACAGATTTTCATCTTAGCTTGGGCTCCATGATAGACCATTTTGTTGTGTGTATATTTTTAATATTTTAATATTTATTATTTTATTATTCCCTTTTATTTATTTATTTTCTATTTTAACTAGTCAAATTCACTCTATTATCAAATAGGAAGTAAAATAAATGACAATTATAATTTAATTTGGGTAACAAGGTCTTTTATAATAATAGAAGAATTGTTGTAACATCGAAGTAGAGTGTCAAATAACTCAGTGTAGTGGGAACACATCTTTTCTATGAATAATACTTATTATTTGTGTACTTCATTCCGTAATTACAAAATTCTTTAATCTCTTATTTTGTCATTATTTTAATTACAGTTGGATAATATTTAATTTGTTGGTTTACTTCAGAAATTTTGTATTTCCTCGAGTTTTATTTCCACAACACATTTCTTTAATTATACTTATTAATCAAAGTACAAAACAGTATATTTTATTTTTTTAAAAATATACTATTGTGGGTGAATTTAGACCTGACGAAAAGGGTGAAAACCAAAAAAAAGATAAGAGAAGATAGATACAAGACTCATCTAATAAGTTCAAAGAAAAGATAGATGCAAGTAGACTTGGTTCAAATAAATTCAAGTGTCAACAAATCATTTATCCAGTTAGATTTA
The DNA here is from genome assembly GCA_002890555.2 of Lagenaria siceraria. Taxonomy (NCBI): domain Eukaryota; kingdom Viridiplantae; phylum Streptophyta; class Magnoliopsida; order Cucurbitales; family Cucurbitaceae; genus Lagenaria; species Lagenaria siceraria. The sequence goes on from CM016488.1 coordinate 8,440,044, forward strand.
ATTCCTACCTAGGATAAGGAAAGACCCATCTAATCCAATCATAGAAAGAAAAAGTAAACTCTATCTCATGCTCCAAATAAATACATTATTATAACTCTATATAAGGTATCTTGAACTTGATTAGAGATTTGGAACTCCATTTAAAACTTCTGACTTCTTCTTCTCTAATCTATAGCTCTCATCTCTAACTTTGGCATCGAAACTCTTTTTCTTTGTTTTACAGGTTCTCTCTTCCTCAAATTATAAATTTATCGTTATTGTCACATGAAGGTCAAGGGTGTTTTTTCCTATCCAAATTTGGCATCAACACATACATATAAATTTAATTTAATAATCGTGGGATGGAGAATATGGAAACATTAACCTTTGAAATGGTAATCGATGTCATACCGACAATGCTATGCTCGCGGAGTAATCCTCAAAATTAAATTTATATATTATTATTGTATTTCCTAAAACTCTTCAATTTGTAAGTAAGAGATAGTGGCATTTCAACCTCCCATCTAACGGCACAACAAGAACTCCTCAGCCAACCACAAATCAAAACCAACCCCAATTATTTTCACAGCCTTTCCTTTCACAATTCAAAGTGACCCAAAAATAAATAAAAAAGGTCAGTTGTCTCGTTGGTAGGTCACATTCAAAAGACCATTTGGGCTAATGGTAAATTCTCATTAGTCATTAACCCAACTTTTTCTTTGATTCAAACTAATTAACCACAGTTATTTTTTATATGTTTTTTGTGCTTTTGTTGCAATTCAATTGCTTAGAATGTAAGGCTAAGCCTCTTTTAAAAGTGCTTTTTGAATTACCATACCATGCAAGCTAGAGTAGGTGACATTAAATGTTATATATTATATTATTTCAACCATAATATAAATAAACTATATTTTCTACCTTTTCCCTTCACCATTAATCCCCCCTTCGGAGATCAAATACCATTTATCCCTTCTCTCCATTATTTCATATTCTTTTGTTATATAATCTAGCAAGTAATGGATGCATCAAAAGTTCTTGTGTTCTTATTCTTGTTTATTGCAGCTACAACAATTCCCAGTTTCCACGCTTCTGACCCCGACCCACTTCAAGATTTATGTGTCGCAGAACCTTCTAACGGTATATATGCAAGTTGATCATAATTAATATGTGTGTGCATTATTATAACTTTGACATATTTATGAGTGATTTTGTAATTATTAAAATCACTTTGAAAATGCTTTTAATCATTCGAAATCAATTTTAATGGTATGAAAATTGTGTTTAAAAGTATAAAATTTAATATTGCATTAATTTTGAGTGATTAAAAGGTGTCTTTCAAAGTAATTTTAAACATATGACAAAAGTGATTTTAACTATTTTAAAATAACTTTCAAACATGAACTAAGACAATGCCGGTATTGTTGTTGGTGTAGTTTAATTTTGAGTTTAAATACATGAAAGTAGGATTAAGTTAATACAAAATGATTCTAAGAATTTTTTATTTTCTATGTTGATTTTCAATCATGTCTTTGGTTTTAATGTTTAAGACTTTCCAATCTTATTAACAAATTGAAAGATTTGAAATTAAAATTGAAACTTAAGAAAGATATTAAAAGAGAAAATTGAAAGGTTTAATTTCAAATTAGAGAGCTTTGTCTATTTAGTTCTTACCATTTAAAAAAATCTATATCAAGTTCCAAAATTTCAGTATTAGTTTCCTATATTTAATTCCTTTACCCTCCAAAAAGTTTCTAATTATTTTCAAGTTTCTGTGTTTAATAGACATTTTATAATATTAACTTTGACCATTTAATCATTATAAATGTGAAAAAATGGGGTTTGTTAGCTTTTAATTATTTTAAAAAAATCAAAAACTAAATAGCTATCATTTAATATAAGCATAGCTCAACTGATATAAAATATGTAATATAAACCTTAAGACGTTAGAGGTTTAAATTTTCCTCCCTATATAAAATCATGATCTACCGAAGGTAAGGACAAAATTACTTAAATGTTCTTCAAATATGAAAACTAAGTGAACACGACATGAAAATTAACTTAATTAACCAAATTACTAAAAGCTTTCGAACATGTTCACCAATTACGGTTTCAAAATCGATTTTGAACAAAATAATAATAAAAGTTGTTTTCAAATATAGCAAAATGAACCAAAATATTTACAAATATATCAAAATGTCACTGTCTATCGGTGATAGACTACTATCATTTATCCACACATTAATACAGATAGAAGTCTATCGTGTCCAGTGTCTATATGTTATATTTTGCTATATTTATAAATATTTTCAAAATTTTGACATTTAAACTAATTTTCGTCGTAATAATCTTGTTAATTTTATACTTCTAAATTTCCAATGGTAACAGAGATAAAAGTGAATGGATTCCCATGCAAGCCGGATAACAAGATAACAGCCTCAGACTTCTTCTTCGCCGGACTAGCAAACCCAGCCGCCATCAACAACTCCGTTGGATCCACTGTCACGCCAGCCAATGTCAACCAAATCCCCGGCCTCAACACCTACGGCGTTTCCCTCGCCCGAATCGACTTCTCGCCTGACGTGGCTAATCCACCACACATCCACCCACGCGGCACCGAGATCATCTTCGTCCTCGACGGCGAACTCGACGTCGGATTCATAACCACCGCCAACAAACTGATTTCCAAAACCCTAAAAAAAGGCGAAATCTTTGTCTTCCCCAGGGGCCTACTCCATTTCCAGCAGAACCACAAGGATAAACCTGCTTCTTTTATCTCCGCCTTCAACAGCCAGCTACCCGGAACTTTGTCGGTCGCCGCCGCCTTGTTTTCCTCCTCCCCTCCGGTCGATGACGCCGTCCTTGCTCGGGCTTTTCAGATTGGGGACGATGAGGTGGAAGAGATTAAATCGAAGCTTTCTCCTAAGAAGATCAAGTGATGATTACGATTTATATTTAGGGTATGATTAACGAGGAATAAATTTTCTTTTAAGAAAACGTAAAGAATAATTTTGGTAGAGAGTTGCATACTTTAATGTGTGAGTTGAGATGTACTCATCTTCACATTATACTATTTTGTTGGAACTCTACCTTTTGTAGTTATTATGAATGTAATGAAAAATGGAATCGAAGCAAACGGATCGTTTGGTTGTTTACTATAAAATTGGGCATTTTAGTTTGGATTTGGAGAGAACCAGAAATTATTTATTTGAATTAATTTTTTATTGTAAATATCAATCAAAATCGAACCGAACAAAGATATATATATAACTTTAAAAATAAACTCTCACATTAGATATTTTTAATATTTTAATTATATTATGGTGCAGGTATATTTGTTATTTAAAAAAAATCAATTATTATGATGTATGTATGTTTGTTATTTAAAAAAAATGTCAAGAAAAAATAAAAAAATGTTCAATTTTAATATATATATATATATAAAAAAGGGTTCAATTTTAATTTTAAAATAGCAAAAAGGAACCCTTGAAAATAAAAGTGGAAACAAAAATAAAAAATAGAAGAAACAAAAAAAATAGACAAAAAATTGATAACCAAGTTGATAATAAACCAAACTAAATAAAAATCAATTAATTATTTGATTTTATTCTTTATTGGACATTGGTAAACGAAACCGACTCTCCCCCTAATGGTATTGGTTATATAGATTGTTTTTTTCAATTTAATTTCTATACTCTTATAAAGTTTCCATTTCTGTTATTACATTTTAAGGTTTTTAATTATATATTTTTAGTTTGTAAATATTAAAATTGACTAATAATATAAATTATATAATTTTAGTTTGTAAAATTGAGTAATAATAAATTAATATTGTATGATTATATTAGGAAAAAGTTTCTACATTACCAACTTGGGATGTAGTGGTGTCAACAAGGTCGGATGGGAAAGCTTTCCTATTTCCCATCTCCCTAATTTGGTTCTTAAACGCTTTATGGTGTTTTTAAAAATTTTAAATTGAGACTTTGAATTTTTCTAATTTGGTGGGATTCGGATTAAGTTGTTTTTTTTTTTTTTAATTTCATAGGGCTAATTATATGCTTAAATTAGTCGTCCATTGTATAATTTTCATGTAATACTAACATGTTATATAGATGTTCAGTAAATATTAAATTAATATATATTAATATACATTATCATTGAATTTTGAGATGTTTTTAAATATAAAAAAATGAGTCAAACTACTTACAAATATAGAAAAAATTTACCAATTTTATCGCTTAAAATTGGTAAAATTGATAGACAGCGATAGAATTTTATCGCGGTCTATCGTTGATAGACAGTAAAATTTTTTATATTTGTAAATAATTTTCTGTTTTTTCTGTTTATAGTAATTTTACTTGAATTTTTCCCTTGTTTTATTTTTATTTTTTTCTTTTTCATATCTTTTATTTTACGAAATCGCAAAGCTCTACATACTTTCTTCTTTACCTTAGTGCACTTTATGGTAATTGAGAAAATTCAATCTCCACTTCCCACGATGGACACTCAATAAAATACAAAGCAGGGCCATATCCATACAAATAAAGAAAAAATCACGCACCAAATTTCCTCATCGGGAAGGATTACATATAATTTTGGTATTTATCCTAGCCAAGATTCCACCAAAAAGTCCAAAAAAATCGATGATTTGTATTGATGCTGAAATTTAAACAGAAAAAGCACCTGATCGACCTTCACATGACAACAACAATAAATAAAGATATAAAGATCTACACATTGGCATAGTATCTTGCCATACAGGCTCCAATGTATAAGCCAGAAAGTGTAACTATGTAGAGAATATCCATATCAGAGTTTTCGAATCATATTAGGTTAACTCTCAAGTCAAATGAGTCAGGGTATTCATTTAGCATGTCCTATTCATCAAATTTGATAACTCGGCCTCGACCTCATCTTTGGTCAAGGCCGAGGTTGAGGAGGTTGGTTTGAACTTTTGACTCAAACTATCATCTTCTCAAGGCTCAATTAGGTCATAGTACGCTCCATTCACTAAACAGAGAGGGTCGACCTCGGCCTTATTCTTGGCCGAGGTCGAGGTTAAATAGGTCAATTGGGCCTTGGCCCAAACTCCTCTCTTCCCATGCTTAATTGGGTCTTATGGTATGGTTTTTGGCTTAGGTTTCACTATTTTCTTAATTGAATATTTTGCAAACTCCATAAAGTTGATGATGTCCTTCAGTCCAAAATCACCTATAACAGTTTGGAGGTACGAAGAAAATAAGTTAAATATCTTTTGGAATATAGAAAAATGAGTCAAATTATTTACCAGTATAAAAAATTTCACTGTCTATCAGCGATAGACAACGACACACTTCTATCGCTTGAGTGATATATTGCGATAGACTTCTATTGCTCAAGCGATAGAGTCTATCGCTGATAGATAGTGAAAATTTTTTATATTTCTAAACAGTTTGATATTTTTTCTATTTATAATAATTTTCTAATAAAATATTAATTTAGTCTCTAAACTTTCATAATTGTGTCTCGTAATTCTTTGTGAACTTTAAAAAGTATATAAAAGTTCTAACCTCTCAGTTTTGTGTTCAATAGATTTTTATACTTTAAAAATATATTTTTTTAAGAAAATACTTTTAAAATGTTAAATAGGTATTTGAACTTTCCATTTAATATTTTATAAGTCCTTAACCTTTTCTGTTTCTAGTACATTGGGGGATTCGAAATTTTGAACATAGATCTCTTGGTCACATGTATACTAGTTGAGATAGCAAAGCTTTGATAGGTTTCTAACATCTTCAATATTTAAAAAATTAACAAATGTATTAGACATAATATTAACATTTGTATCCTATGTAACATTAAATTTTCAATTTTCTGTCCAATAAATTCATAATCTTTTGCTCCAAATTTTTTTATTTATCAATTTTTAAAAATGTCAAATATAACAAATATGTATTGAACACGAAATTGAAAGTTAAAAAATTTAATCAGATGCCAAAGTATAGCTCAACTGATATACATATATGAACTATGATAGCGACCGGGAGGCCTGTAGTTCGAATTCTGTACTTAAGAAAGAAAAATGTTAATTAGATATAAAATCAAAAGCAAGAATTAAAATGTCGATATCGACATTTCAATTTTATAGATATATCGACGAAATATTGATATCAACGAATATTTTTGTAAATCATAGATTTTATAAATTTTATTTATATTAATAATTAAATTATTATTACTCCAAAACTAAATTATTAATATTCTTTTTAGTATTTATGTTCATATTAAACTAAATAAATGACATCTTTTATATTTTACTAGCATTAACAAAAGATATTATTTAATATTGATATCAAACTCTTCCATTTACAAATATATCTACGTATCTATAAACATTTTCAACCCCGATAAAAAAATTTAAGCTTACTAAAAACATTTCATAAAATTTTAAGCTTAATATAATATAGCCAAAAACTAGAAATCGAAGAAGAGATTTGATCGTTGTGTTCTTAAAATTTCGCACAAAAGAAATTGGACGTTTGGAGGGTCGTGGCGTCATTGGATTGAGGTCACATTATCAGAAAGCAAGAAACTAGGGTTTCATCTTGTTAGGATTAGATGAATCAACAGTCGAAAAAGAAGAATTTCCGGAAAAGGAATTGTTATGATTCAGAAGATGGAGGAGACGGGGAAAGCTCCGTTACCACCAAATCGGAGGAGGAGGAAGAAGAGCACAGGATGGCATTGGAGGAGGTAAAATTTCTGCAGAAACAGAGGGAGAGGAGGGCCGGAATTCCTGCAGTTCCCCCAGTATCGACGCAGACCACCACCACCGGTGCTGGCGGCGCCAGCAGCGGCGGCGGTCTTGTTAGGAAATCCACTGACGCCAACAGTCAAATTGGCGGCGGCGGGGGCAATAAGAATGAAAACGCAGGAAGCGAAGGCGACAAGGATGATTTGGTCCTTCAGGATACCTTTGCGCAGGAAACTGCCGTCATGGTTGAAGATCCCAATATGTATTATTCCCCTTAATTATGTCGTTTCTTAATAAGTATTTCTATTTGATTAATTTGATTCTAGTATATGTTATGAGTTGGAGTTCTGATGTGTTATCGTTACAGGTTGAAGTATATCGAACAAGAACTTGCAAAGAAGAGGGGAAGAACTGTCGAGACTGTAGAAGGAGCTGAGAATGACTTGAAACAGGCAGAAGATGAACTATACAAAATCCCAGAGCATCTTAAAGTGAGTGAGTAGCCAATCTAGTGTTCTTGTCTCTTCTCTCGCAGTTCTTTCTGTTCATTTCTAATCGGCTAAGTGCTGCATTAGATTTTTGCTAGAATGAGCGAAATTAATATTAGAATTCATCCGGTTTGTGTATTCTGAGACTTGTTTACGCTAATCATTTTTGGATTGTTGTCAGGTTAAAAGACGAAATTCTAATGAAAGTTCCACTCAGTGGACTACAGGGATTGCAGAGGTTCAGCTACCAATTGAGTATGCTCTTTTCCCTTCCTTTATGAAAGAGTTTCATTAACCGATCCCAAAGATGTTCACTTTTGTGTACTTTGTGTGAATTGGGATTTGGGAGCAATGGAGAACAAGCAGGAGATAAAATGGAATCATACTGCATCAGTTACTATTGTGTACTGTAACACAAAATTTAAGATTTTCTTGGTGTTTTTGCTTCCTTGATTATTAACTTGTCTTCTGGTTTATCTGGGGGTTCTAAATAATTTGAAGTGCCGTATAAAAATAAGCACGATTGTGTTGGATGTAGATACTTTCTAGTGTTTCCACTGACATTTATGAAGTGTGTTGAATCGTGCATTGCTCTGTTTGTGACAGATTCAAGTTGAAGAACATTGAGGAGACCGAGGCTGCAAAAAAGCTTTTGCAGGAAAAGAGATTTGTTGGTCGGTCGAAATGTCTTCATTATAGTGTGATTTTTTCACAGGGATTATGCTTACCCTTTGGGATGATGTTGTTCTGTTATTTACTCTGGATGTGATTAATTAAACTTTTGGTGATTACCTACCTAAGATGCTAAATTCTTACAAATTTTCTGCATCCCAAAAATAAGATTCTGGTGGTACCTTTGTGATGTTAGAAAATGCATGCCTATGATCTATATTCTATGTATGTGTAGGTGGATTGTTAGATCATAAACTAAGTGCATGTTTGGGACTGGTTATTAAACGATTAAAATCACTTTTGTCATGTTTAAAATCACTTTGAAGCACACATTTAATCACACAAAATCAATTCAGTGTTTAAGTTTATACTTTTAAACGCATTGTTCATACTATTAAAATGGATTTTGAATTATTAAAAGCATTTTTTCAAGTGATTTTGAAAATGGCAAAAGTGATTTTAACCATTTTAAAATTACTCATACACATACTCCCGCTGTAGTAGATTTTATAATGTTTCTGACAAGGAATTAAAAAAAAAATGTGCAGAACATCCTGAGCTATACAAAGATAGAAGTTTGCAAGATGATGGTTCTGGCTCCAAACCAACCGATACTGGCACAGAGGCTGCAGGGCAAAGGCAGGCTGCCACAGATGAGTTCATGCTAGAACGCTTCCGGAAACGTGAACGCCATCGTGTTATGCGGAGATAATACACCTCTCAGACTGCTGTTTCTCCGCAATTGGAAGCAACCTACTTGATAAATTAAGCATCAAGGATTAAGATTTTGGTCCTACAAATATCCTTTCACATCGTGATAGTCATCTCAGGACCTCAGGTTATAGAGGAAATGAAATTCATTCTTAGTTCGTAGTTGTAAAGTCAGCTGACTGAATTATGATTCAAAGTGACTACTGGATATACTGATATTGATAATGTGATTTGCCTCTGTTTGGCCTATCTAACCGTGCCTTAGTCTAGCCTCTGTGTGATTGTTGTTACTTTTTAGTTTCTTTTTAGCTTTCATGTACTCCTGCAGAGTTACTTTATGGTAACGTTGAGATTGAGAACATGAACAATGTTGTGGTAGGAAAAATGGAAAATTATAAATGTGTGGATGGGAGAATCGAACCCAATCTTGAGGTTGATAGTTTATATCTTATGCTTATATGTTATTAGATGATGTCTTAGCTAATTAGTAATTAGTTCCATTTTTATTACCTTACTATACACTGTTGTCTTTTGTTAATACTGTGATGCTACATAAACGATATGATAATAAACGATGGTAAATGGGCACATTACTTGAGGTTTATTGTGAAATTATTTTGTTCTTTGTTACTTTTGAAGACTTCTTTCTGTTAACTTCTTGTTGTATTGATTGCAATAACAACGCCAGGTTTTATTTGGCCATCAATGGATACTTTACGTTAATGTGGAAGAACTTGGAGCAAGGGCCCTTGAAGAATATGAATTAGAAATATTTTAGTGTCAAATGAGATGCATATTGGATAATGAAGTACAAGTCGATGGAACTGGTTAAGGAAGCATTTTATATTAAGGAAAAATACTTTCGTAGTTAAATTTTTATAATAATTATATTTAAATTTTAAGTAGTTGAGTTTTTATGAATAGGTCTAAAAAGTTTTTGAAGTAATTTTTTTTTTTAAATTTTAAATAATGATATGACATTTTAAATTATAATCCAATCATTTAAAAGCTGATATGAGCTTGGTAGTAACAAATGATCCAATAACAAATCGTTCAAAAAAATCACACCATCAGACAATCTAAGAGTGGTCTCGACATCTACTCTATCAAACAAGGAAGTAGATAAATTCAAATCTAAACTTCCTATCAACTAGTAAAAGAAATTAAATGGAAGCAATCTAGTGGTGTTTTTCCATAGAGCCTCTTCCAAGTCATCACAAAGCTTGTAATCTAAATCACTACCTGCAAAATGTAGAGGACAGAGCATGAGAATACTCAGTAGAAGACCCCATACAAACAAACATCTCAGAACAATAATTCACCATAAGATGTTTATTCACATGTATATAACAAAGTAACACAATATATTTCCTCGACTAGAACATAAATCCACAGTTACCAATACAGCGGAGCACAAGGCCCCAAACTGTTAAATCGGCCCTTAATCATTGTTACCTAAGGACCAGGTCCTAATGACTTTGCAATGTGTTGGTCCCTGTACGTTAACCAAGGGCTCCAATACTAGCTTTCACTTAGACTCATCATGTCGACTATGTTGGTATCTTTTCCATGTTGGCATAGCGATCATTGGTACTCAAGGCCTTGACTCCAGTGAATGAACACTCAACCCTCGACCAAGTATCTAAGAGCAATGATTAGGTACAGCCTACATGCAGGCTACAGCTATCTCCATGCATCTCTCATTTATTACATAGTAGAAAAATAACAATCCAATTCACAAAAAAGAAAAAAATAAAAAATAAAAGTGTTTGTCATAGTAAATTTTAATCGGACAACTAGGTGGACCGCATAAAGATAGGTGCAAGCTCCAACCTCCACCGAAGTTTTCACGAAGCTTCCTTCAATTCATAACTCAATGCCCCTGACCCTTTTGCACATGCATTCACAATCCATCCAACACACATAATCTATAACAAATATTTTGTGCATGTATCGTCTATCAAAACGAATCATTAATAGTCCGGTAATTATTTTCCGCTGCTACTAGAAAAGGGTCTACCTCTGTAGGTCTCAACATTATCAAAAGGAGTCTATCGCAGTTGTGTGTTTGCTTGTTGGAAAAGGAGATCGTGTTAGCTGTTGGTGCTGCTGAGAAAGAGGAATAAGGAGTACTCCTACTTGCAACAGAACAAGATAGCAAAGCGAAGGCTGTGAAAGAGAGGGAAAACGTCATAAAGGGGAGGGAACTGGGGGTTTTTCCAATTTTTCTCCCATTTTTCTCTAATTCACAAAGCCTCACCCTAAAAGATATTAGAAGAGTTTTAAATGATAGATTTTGGATTTTTTTATCTTGAGAATTCTAACTTGGAGATATGAGGCATTACATACAACAATAATGTACATATATGCAAACAAGATCAATCATCCAGTAGTTGTAGATTACACCATATATGCATAGCTTAGTGGATATGAAACATGTTACTATTTTCCTAATGTTAAAGACATTTCATTTCTTAATATTCAATAGAAGTTTATTAGGTTTCCACCTAACAAGAAAACTTCAAGAACACAAGAAATACAATAACAGTCAAAGATAGAATTAAATTGCAATATCAATAAAGAAATTACAATATCATAGGCTTTCGAAAGGGCTATCTCTCTCCCTAAATACCTACGATGGAAATTCCAACCAAGATGATCCCCTTGCTCCTAACCCACTCCCTCTATTTATAACTAAAAGTCTAACAAACTCCTTAGTTAATTACCAATATGTCACTACGGATAAGTATACTAATAATCGTAACATTTCCCTACCCAAGGGTCTTACAAAGTTGTATCACAAGTTCATAATTTTTGATAATGTGGAAAAAGGAAGTTACTTAAAATGACATACTCCCGTGGTCAAAATTAAGAACTGGTTTCTCCCCCAATAGCAATCTGGGATTTCAAAAACAGATTCAACGAGGTTGCCCAAAGCTCCTCGGCAAGTTTTGTGTTGTACGATGGAGCAGAGGATTTGACGATCCTACCCTTTCCACCGAAAAAGTATACCCCAGATGTTTCCTGACATAAGAAAGTTCAGTCTATTCAATTGAGGATCTTAATAGAACTATGAAACACACTCTCACAAGCACAAAAGATTCACTCACAGGTGATGCAAGGGCTGCATCCAAAATGGAGTTGACACCATCTTTAGGTAGTTGTAGAAGTCTCAAAATCCTCAATATTGTCAATGCTACCCTAGATAGATATGTAGGAACTTCTCTCATGATGTTCGTTTTGACTACTCCAGGATCCGCTACACTTCAGAAATTCAAGAATTCACATTTAACAAACAAACAAATATAAACAAAAATCAGCAGAACCGTATCAGAAGCCTTTAAGGCTAGTATGGAACAAGGATAATAAAAAGGAAACAAAGACAAAAGTTTCCTTACATGACAGTTAATTTATGAGATCCATTCTCTAAGGAAAGTTTTCTGTGAAGCTCATAGGAGAACAACAGTAAGCATACTGTAACAGAAAATGTATATGCTTGTCAGAGTCATATAGTATCATAAATTGCTTCTCAAAACATTAATTGCTCACATTTAGAATACTCATAGATACTAGAACATGGATATTGATCCAATCCCCTGAAGCACTTTCCACATACAGTATCCTCGTCAACCCAAACATCAAAAACTGTAGAACAGAATGAAGCCATTATTATTGTTGTTATTATTATTATTATTATTATTGCTTGTACAAGACACATCTGAAACAAAGTGACAAAATGTATATATACTTGCACCCGAGGTTGATTATATCACAGTGGAAAATTTCTTAGTGTGTTGATGAAAGACCTATTATTCATGAACAAATCAAGCACTGAAGAGATCCTATAAGCACTGCCACTTATAAGTTATAAGATATCCAGTCTATAAGAGATGTTGAAGTTCATATCTACGTATTTTCTCCACTAACATTTTATTGCCAAAAATAACATGGTAAATAAATTAAAGCATGTGGAGCTATCATTCTAATACAGAAAATTCTTACCACATCTATGAGTAAAGGATGAGACGTTCACTATCCTAGATGGAAACGGGCTGTTCTTCAGGAGTGGCAATAACATTTGAGTCAAAAAGAACGGGCCAACATAATTTGTAGCCATCATCCTAAGAATATAAGAAGTTATAAAGGTAAGACTCAATGAAAATATCTTGAAGAAAAATAAGGTGTAACATAGAATAATAAATCAGCAAATCACAATGACAAAATAAAACCAAAAACTTCAGAGAGAAGAACCCAATTTCAGCATATGAAGAAGCAATGGTACGTTTTAGAATAATGGAAAAGCTGGACCAAATGGATGACAGTAATAGTTCGCTATCTCCTAGTGAACAAGAGTTCATAGAGACACGTGAAAGTATTAAGTTTCAACCAGCAGTTTTCCTATTAACTATATTTAAACCAATCCAAAGTCAAAGATTTAATCCCTCACCCCCAATATTTGTTGTATTAAAAGATACAAACTATATAAACCTACCCGAGATCCAGTTAGTTTTAAGCAATGTTTATATTTAAGTTTTGAAGTACAGTACTGTTTCAATCACTGCACTAAAGACTGGTCATAGCCTTCCGATGTGAATCTAGAAGATGTTGCCAATATCCCGGCATTATTAATCAACAGTTGCACTGAAGGATGCATGTTAGAGTCTTGGAGCCAAAGCTGAAGGGAATTCTTGAAATTCAAGATTGACTGAATGGATAAAAGATCGACTTGAAAAGCTTTAAGAAGGGCTTTTTCATTCTGCCTTTTTATCTCTGACATTGTCTGCAATAATGTAAACACTAAGCAGTCACGAAAATCAGGAAAAACACATGAAATGAGGTAGGGATAAAACCAAATAAAAAAACATTTCATGAGGCAAACCTTCAATAACAAATGCCTTGACCGTCCAGCTGCAAGTAGAAGATAAAATTTATTAACACAAGCATCAGTTCTTAATTCTGTAGAGAAAGATTTGATTGGCTTGCATAACATTTAATGCAAAGGAAAAGGAAATGACATGAAGAAGGGTTTAGTAAAAGATGTTTCTCCACCACTAAAATAAGGACTTCAAAATTAAATACGTCTTATTATTGGTAAATACCTTAAAAAAATTCATGCACAGATAAATGAAAATATTACAGGCACTCAAGTTTTCTATAAGTAAGATTGGTTGCATATCCTTGCCAATTCGGAGTCTTTTTTTAATCCCCTTGGCTTGGTGGGGATATCTCATCTTGTTATGGGAGCTTAGCCACTCAAGCACAAACACTCATGATAGGGCTCAAAAATGACTCCCTTGGTGTGTATTTCTCCACATGGTGTCCCCTTGCAAGAAAGATTCAGAATCACAAGCTTTTTGTAATTCAAGCCTTGAAGCTTGACTATCCTTCCCCTTTGGTAATATCATAACATCCAATAATGTTTCTTTAATTTAAAACAAAAATGGATAGCTAAAGCAGAATGTTGGGTTGTGGACTCAAAGATTGACCCTAATGCATCTCAAGTGGACTTAGAAACTGGCTTAACATTGCTCCTACAGTAATGAGATTGACTTCCAAGAATACCATTAATTGTTTACATAACCTTGTCAGTTTATGTATGGGTTGTGGGGGCTATCATTGTTATAAGAAATATTTGCAATTACTTGTCATCAACCTGAACCAGTTTCCCCACCCCATAGATTTGATATTCAAAGGATACCATAAATACAAGGTTGATGACCTGCAGAAATCTCACAAACAATTTTAGAGAGAGAGAAACCAAAAAGGTCTCCATGAGAGATGAATTTGGTAGTTACGAAATTTCTAGAGTCAAAAACCCAAATTGAAGCAATTAAATCCATTGGGGAAAAAATGTTATCTTCCTCATCCATGAAGATTCTCCCATCTCTTCCATTCCAAATTTCTCTGAAGCCAGTCAAGGGTGCATTTAGCCATAAAAATTTGGAAACGTTCTCGACTGTCAGTGTCTACTAATGGCATTGGCAAGTTAAAGACAAACATTCTAAAATTAAAAAGACCATTGACATGTCTCAGACAAACGAAAGGAGTGAGATTCGACGGTGAAAACAGTATAAAGAAAAATAATTCAACTCTTCAGTGGAAGGGCAAGTTAAGAACTGAACTTTGTTCTGGCCCTTTTTTACTGGACCACAAATGTTCTACCTTCACTCAACACCTTTAAATTTCATAAAAGAATCTCTTGTCCAACCCACAAAAGGAAAATTCAAGGCAGTAATAGTTTGAAGGTAAAAAATAAGAACTGGAACATTGCCACATAATGTTGTGGAAATGAAGACAGGACAGGACACAATAATATTTGCAATGAGGTTAAATTACTACTGTTAGATTCTAATGGTATATCAAAACCAAGATTGCAACAGAACTTGAGAAAATGAATGAAATTGTACGGGGAACCAACCAAGAACTACGTAGAAACCATGTTTAGAAAGAGCAAGAGCAGCGGCCACACCCAATCCAGAAGTAGCCTACAACTTTCAAAACAAAGATGCTAAATGAATTAAAAGTGTGCGTGCAGAAAGAGAAAGAGAGATTCGAATTGAATTTCAATCAAGCATAAAAGTCACAGGCAACTTTACACCAGTGATAATGCAAAGGGGCATGACAGCTTCTGAGGTGCAGGGAGAATCTCTTTCATAGGAGTAGTATGTTTCAGATCTGTGGTTAATAGAGAAAGAGAGAAATCTTTGAGAGAATAGCAGCAAGTAAGAATAGAGGATAGAGAGATTCCACAGCACGGCCATCCTCCAAAACTCTGTTGACCTTAAAAACTGCCAAGCCTTTTTCAACTCTGTTTTCATTGAATCCATCCTCTGAAATCCTAAGTACGAGCCATCAGACATGAAAAAAGTTAAAAGCTGAAAATGAAATTATCCAAGATAATATAGAATCTTGATCATCTTAGAATGCATGAAGACGACTTACCAATAGGGCAAAGGAAAACTCATAGAACCCAAATATATTGAAAGACAAAAGATAACTAAACTACAAAATAAATCAAGTCTTTACTTGGACCCTCCCACCCTTGAAAATTCTCTCAAGCCCTCAATCACTCACGGAAATTATATTGCTTATCTTCCTTGTTCCCCCTTCCCTCTATTTATAACCAAATTTCATAACAAACTCCCTATTTAATTACTAATATACCCCTCTAACTAATAGTATTCCCATGACAACATTATAATTTGAATACTTAAACACCATACACATAAGTATCTTTTGTCGACACTGCATTCGATCACACTGTTCGAATATTTATTGAGCTTAAATAAATAAAAACGCAAAGGGCAAAAGAAAAGAAAAGAAAAGGAAAAAAGAAAAAGGAAACGAAAAACAGAAAAACTAATTGCCCATTTAAAAACCAGGCTAAGCAGTAAGCGGTACGTTAACCTACTCTCCAGCTACAAGTTCAACTTCTTCAAGATGAACCTGAAGCATAAGAGGGGAGAGGGAGAGGGAGTGAATGAATTTGAATAAAAAATCATATAATAAGGAATACACCCAAACACAGGAGAATACGTAATCTAAAGACTAAAGAGTCTTCAGCTTCTAAGGTATAGACAATGACGCTCTAGCCACATCAAACTATGAATCTCCCATAGAGAACCCTCCACACATATCAACAAAAACATACTATAAAAAGGAATATAAAAATACGTTTTGGAATTAAAAGATAATATGAATCGTCCAACTGCCATTAACAGAAAGCACACTATGAGACAGAGCTCCCTCAGATTAGCCACTGCTTTTCAATAAGTTAGAAAGAGCCTTTGTCGACAGATATGTGCACCATATGAACAGAGCAAGTGTTTTCTGGCCAATCCCTTTGCCACCCACATCACAGGTATAGGCATGTCTGATAGTAATTTTAAAATAGTTCGAATCACTTTTTTCATTTCACTCGTAAACATGTCTTCAATCATTCAAAATTAATTTAATATTTAATTTTACATTCGATTTTAACAACATCCAATCCAGATTTAAATAATCAAAACATGTTTTAGAGTAGGTTTGATTTTTGAATATGAACAATCATGGTTAAGCCTAATAGTCAAAAAGGGTCATGGAATTAGAGGGAATCAGGAATGGGTTATGAATTTCCTTGTCATCCAAGGGCCAGGTGCGTTGTCCGTGAGTAATCAGAGACGAACACTCGTGAATATCGGGAAAAATAAATGACAAGTGATTTTACTATACAAAATTACTCTCAAATATGTCGTTATCAGTTCAAACATGCCAGTAATCAGTTCAAACTTCCACTCACTTCCGCTTTGAATTAATAACGTTAAAGCGTTAAATCAACAACCTTATGAAAGTCAGATTTTGAATCACCCTATCAGGAATAAACTTAGATGAAGGCAGATATATAATGAAGAAATTCAAATACCTCAAGATTGATGGGTCTGGACTTCAAAAACGCAAACCCTTTCGAATCAACCGCTAGCAGCCTGTTTCCGTTCTCACTTTCCGAATAAACAGAATAACGAGAAGACTGATGGAACTGGCCGCAAATAGAAGGGATAACAAAGAGAGCTATAGAGAAATTGAAGGAATGTTTGGGAGGGATTCTAAAATGGTTAAAATTATTTTTGTCAATTTTTAAATTACTGTACAACATGCTTTTAATTATTCAAAATTAATTTTGATGATATAAAAATTGTATTTAAAAATATAAAATTAAATATTAATTAATTTCGAGTGATTAAAAGCGTATTTCCAAGTGATTTTCAACATGTCAAAAGTGATTTTAACAATTTTAAAAGTACTCTCAAATATGCCCTGAGTTATTGTAAAAGATAGTCGATAATGTTTATGATTTTTGAAAAAAGAACACTTCGAAGAAACTTTTTTCTTCTTCGGACCTGTTTTTTAGTACAAATAGAATAGGAGGCTTTGAACAACATATCCCTAACGTGTGGTAGTTGAAATATGTTATTCTCTTTGGGGTTTCAAAGCTCTTGATGGTGGAGGTGATGTTAGTGTACAAAACTTTAATGTAAAATTATGTCTGTCTTACTCATTAAATACCATAGAAATAAATATTCATAAAAAAAATTAAATAAAACTAAAGAAAAGTTACATTTTTTACTTACTTTTACCTATCAAAATTGAGGTAAAATTGAAGGAAGAATTGTAAAACCAAATTTGTGTCGCACCTTCTAGTTGATGCAATACCATTTATTGAAATAGTTTATATATATATATATATATATATATATGAAATAATAACAAATAAATAAATAACTTCATTTTTTTAGTTTAAAAAAAACCTTTCATTTGATAATATTTTAATATTAAAAAAACAATTCAAAATATAGATTATTTTGCTTGTTTTATTGAAGTTCAATATTATTGGTGTGGAAAACTCGTACATGTCTTTCCCGTCGTCACATATCCTTCCTAACTCTTTGCTGACCTGCTTCTTCGATCTAGTTCTATCTTTTAAGCTGACCAGCATGAGAGTGCTTGCACCAATGTAGTGCCGAGTCGACCATATTTCGATGTAGTTAGTATAGGGAGTGTATAGTTCAACTAAGAATAGAAAATAAGGTTATAGTTCTCCTTTAGAGTTTACTTATTTTCTCCTATTGGGATTGGTTGAATAAGACTATTTATAGTATTCTTCTTTTGACACTCCTGTGTATGATTACGTGTAACGTTGGCAATGTCAGGGTGGTTGCTACCCTCGAGGCTGCAGAGCACCATGATTGAGCTCGGCTCGATTATTTCTCAATTAGTATAATTCTTCGATTTGACACCCTAAGGTTCAACTTTTTACTTTTAGGTCACGCGTTTTTTTATGTCGCTTCCCAATTTTTTCTTGAGTTTTGAGCCTAGCTTGAGACAATCATTAATATATATATATATATTAAGACTAAAGAAAAAAAACAAAAACAAAATAAAGGATGGATTTCCATAAATTTTTCCGGAAATCAATTTGAATTCCGCCCAAGAATATTCCAGCCCATTTTTGCCCGGAGTTCATCATTTTTGGCCAACGTCTTGTTGAAATTCATAAATTTCAATTAGTTTGTGGGCAAAATTCATGATTTTCGGTTGAATTAATCTAATATCACTAGATTTGACCAAGATTTAAATTTTTTTTCAATATTAAATCTTTAGTTTCAAATATTCAAATCCACTAAAAATATGTTAACAACTAAAACAACAAAACAACCTAAATCATTTTTTTTTAGAATGCAAGAGAAAAGGTTATTGGGAATTAACCACAACTACCTAGGGCGGCTCAAAGCATATTCATACTTGAGAGAGATTTGTTTGTCCCACGTTAGAAGTTTAAGGATTGGGTAGAGGGTATTAAATATTTGAGTAGAGTAGGAGTTAAGGCTCTTCCTCCTACATGCACATTGTCATCGTTGTTCATCCAGTCGGAGGTGAGCGAGTTTGGTAATTGTGCTTGTGTGGAAAAAAGAAATGCTTTTATTTATTTTTCGATATGGAATTTTAATGTGTAATAATTTCGTATTTGGAAATTTATTTTATTCCAATCTAAACATTGTCATCTCCTTCTTCAAAAACCAAACTCAAATTTTCTCCCTAGAGAGATTTCTTGATGTAGACCACGATTGACTTATACCCAATTATCCAATTAATTTCATTCTTCTTACATCATTCTATCCCTCCAAAAAGAAAACTCGTCCTCGAGTTAAAAAAAAACAATCAATAAATAAAATAAAGTCATTCAATGGAGTATGACCAAACCAACCTCCTATATCTTGAAAAAAATATTATAATAAAAAAAGTGAATCCAAGAGATAAAATTTCTAAGTTCATCAAATCTTTCATCATGAAGTTCATCAAGGGTCTTGCAACTACTGCAATGTCAGATTGAAGTGTTTTAATTCCTCTGTTTCGGCTATAGATTTACAAACAATTTCTTTCAATATAAAATGCACAATCAACAAAAGCTTTGGCCGCACCCTTGAAATGGCTGATTGAACTATCAACAAGCCTCCCGCATCCTTGTTCTAGAGCAATTAAATGAGGTTGCTTCACTCACAACTTTTTCGACATTTTAAAAAGAAAGATGACGATCAAAAGGTAATTTCTTCGGGGCAACAGGTTTTTGATGGTCAAAAACTCTATATATTCTATCTCCACTAGGTCGCCCTCCATCTAGATGTTCCATGTTTTCAATATCTTCAACATTAGACTCTGGTTGTCCTTCTACAACAACCTTTGTTAACCTAGGAAGATCTATGAGCGTTAAGTTTACAACCGGTTGATCTCTCTAGACAAAGAGTCTTAGTAGACTTCTTGCTCTTTCTGCTCTTTCTTGAAACCTTTGGTTTTAGGGTTGATTTTCTTGCTGTCTAAATTATGCATGTTGGCCACATTGTTAATGTTCTTGGTAATCTTACTGACCACGCCTTTGAAATTCTTGATAAAAGTTCCCACGTTCTTAGCCATGGACTGGATTGAAGTGTTGTTCTTGATTGCGTAAAAGATTATGGTGTTGTTCTTAACCTCATTGTTGATGTTCTTGGATTAGGGACTACTTTGTTTGAAACTGTATTGTTTGAAATTTTTTCTCGCTTCTTAAGTAAGATTTTCTACATCTTGTTGAATATTTGGTGGCCATATTTCCAATCATATTGGTTTGATCTTAAGTAAGTTTGTGTTTAACTAGAGAAGTTTTTACATGAGTCAATCGCCGGTTAATGGTTTGAGGAGACGATGATGATGCTTCCGCATCTAAGGTAGGGAGATCAAGATTTTTGTTGGTATTCTCGCCAACCATCGGACCCTTTCTTGAAGGCACTCTGATACCAAATTGATGTAGACTATGAATCTTGGAGAATTCTTAAAGGAAAAAGTATTATTCATTCATTGTCCATACATGAGAGGGAAGACTTCTATCTATAGAGTTCTTAATACAAGTGGGGTAAAAAGGGAATTAATCTAGACTTTTAGCCAATTACCCAATTAATCCCATTCTTCTTCATCTTGTTCTCCTCTTATTATGAGTTATTTTCTTCTCTCATCGATTCTAATCCTCCCTCCGACGAATGCACATTCGAGGTGGGTGTTGTATAAACCTTGGGGAGCAACCGACATAAACGATTCGCACCAAGGTCATACTAAATTTGCTTTCAAGGCAGTAATTTCCACAACACAACGATTCAGATCCGATATTGACGACAAGTAACAAAGGATTTAAATATAGCAAAGATAAAATTGTAACTTTACCTTATCTAAAAGTCAAAGAGTTAAAAAAAAATAAACTTTTTTTTTCAAAAATATAAATATGTACGGGTTATTTTTTACCATAACCTAAGGTAAGTTTAGGAATAATGTTGTTTTAAATAAAAAAAAAAAGGTACATAATAGTTTTCTTTTTGGTATATAATTACAAAATAGTTTTGAACCAATAAAATTTAAGTCAACATAAACATAGTTCAACGGATATAAAACTTATATCTAAGACAATTTTTTTAGAGAAGAAAACCGTGTACATGGTAAACTATTTAAGTCACAAAACTCGCATGTCACATACACAAGTTCGAAGTTGACAAATTTTACTTTTAGGTGGTGTGACACATCACAATTTTGCTTACATGTCAAGCAAGTTGTGTATACTGCTATGACGATGACATAGTATAAATTTACCTAAATCGTGGTCCATGTACACAATTTACCACTGGCATTTTTGTCAAGAAAATATCACTCTCATTATTTACATTATTTAGGCGTCATTATCTAATAATTTGGTTTTTATTTTTTAAAATTTGTGATTATTTTCTTTCCATTTCTTACTCATAGTTTTCATACTTCTTACATAAATATTTGAATTCTTAGACAATTTCTACTAACAAAAACAATTTTTTTTTTTAAATTTTCAAAACGTGACTTTGATTTTAAAAATACTTCTAAAATTTAGACAACACAACAATAGATGAAAGTAGTATTTACAGGCTTAATTTTCAAAAACCAAAAATTAAAAGCTCCGTTAGATAACCATTTGGTTTGTGATTTGTTGTTTTTGAAAATTAAATCTATAAACACTTATTCCACTTCGAAATCTTGCTTTGCTACTTTTTACTAATGTTTTCAAAATCAAGCAATATTTTGAAAACTAAAAAAATAGTTTTTAAGAACTTGTTTTTGTTTTTAAAATTTGGTTAAGAATTCAACTCTTTGAATTTAAGACAAATGCAAATCATGGTAAGAAATTGAAAAAAAAAAATTAAGCATAGTTATTAACCCGACCTTAACTATTACATTTGATATGAAAACCCTAGCAATTTGAAAATTAAGAATCCAACTATTGAACCCCTAACAACAAATCCCAAAAATCCAAATCAATTGATGTCAATCTAAAGAAAAAGACTAGAATTGGATTACCTTTTGATCGAAGACCAAGAGATAAGGATTCGAGATAAGGAGAACTAGTTCCTTACTCAAAGTTCGAACACTCCACAAGCAAGATGATCAGACTTACCTGAATGTTCTTGGCATGCAACTCTGATTCAAGAATTGCAAAAGTGGCGGGATGAAACTCTGTCATCTACCAGAGAATTCTTATTCAAGAAAACCCTAAAGTTCTAAAAACATCAAAACTGTTATTAACAACTTAATGGCTAGACTTTTAAAAGAAACCCTAATGCAACTTAGTAAAATGACAAAATTACCCCTACTTAAATGTCATAAAAAAAAAAGATAAAATTGAAAATTATTCAATTATATCAAAATTATTAAATAATAATTTGATGCCTTGGGCGGTTCATATCAACATTTTAAAAAAAAAAACTTTTTGAGGGATGAAATTATTTTTACCCGTGGATTACAAACTGAAAATTTATCATTTTCTCCCATCTCTATCTTCTTTCTTCTTCTCACTCCCCATTCTCATTTTTCTTCTTCTCTTTCTTACCTTTGCCTTCTCCTTTTCTATCTTCTCCTATCTAAAATGTTGAAGAAAATGTTGCTAATCCAATTTGAGGTCCAAAATAATCGTTTTTTACAATGAAAACAAAACAAAAATGTCACGTGTATGACACGTGTTAAGGACTAGTAAGACATAAAAACACAATCAAATTAAAGTCAAAGAGGTGTTTGGGCCATTGAGTTGACTTATCTAGAGTTAATATATAGAAGTTATGAAGTTTGTGTTTGAGGTACAAAGTTGTAAAGATGAAGTTTCTCGATAAATGTGCAAAAGAAATAAATAGAAAAATATAAAATTTCTTGATAAATGTGTAAACTCCAATATTGAACACTCTGAAAATTAGTAGAGTTGATTTATTTAGGAATAGGGTTGGTTACACAAATAGCAACGAGACACAAAATAATAAAAGATGTAGCAAAAGGAAAAACATATTAAGGATATGACACAAAATTAGCACTAGATATCACTGAGAGCAGCTATATGTGATAGCCCTATTGATAAAGGACTAAAAGGTCCACGCGCAACCCACCACATTTGCACTCCTTCTGATTTTCTCAAATTGAAAGCTATCACTAATAGCAACTGATAATTATCACTGGTAGCTGCTATCAATGATAACTTTCAATTTGAGAAATATTAATACAACCTTGAAATATTAGCTTTCAATTTGCTATCACTTATTAATGGCTATTATTGATCAACTTTCATCAATTAGAATCAAACTTGAAATATCAACACTTAAGACTATCAGTGGTTATCAATGATAAGACTTTTATAAGTAGTTGTCAAGTTTAAAAGAAAACTATCAACTTTCAAAGATTAACATTTAAAGCTATAAGTGATAAAAGTCTATTAATGAGAGGTTTATAAGTAACTATCACTAATATCTACCTAAGTCATATCACTGATAGCTTTTATTAGTGGCTATCAATGAGAAACTTTCATTAGATGGAATTGACTTTTATATAATTGATATCATCGATATATGGATATCACCTAAGTTCCATCACCAATATTACTTATATCGTGGTTATCGATTATAACTTCTATCCCTGATAACTTTCTATTAGATATAACTTTTGTATTCCTTTTTACCATCAAATAACATGCTATCGTTGATAGCTTCTATCACTGATAACATGCTATTAGTCATAACTTCTAGGCATCTCACTTACACTTTAGTTCGAGATTTAACTTTATTAATTAAATTCACTAAGTTGGCTATCAATGATAGACTTCTATAAGTGGCTATTAACTGTGAAGGAAAATTATCAAAGATTAAGCTATCAATGATAGAAAATATTAGTGCACTGATAGACTTTCATTAGTAACTATCAATTTTGAAAGATTAACACTCAAAGCTTTCAGTGGCTATTATTGAGAAACTTTTACCCTGATTATCAATAATAGACTTTTATCACTAATATCTACAGAAGTTCGATGTCAGTGATACATAAATATGACTGATATCTATCTAAGTTTTATCACTAATATCATTGATAAATGATATTACCAATACATAAATATTTAGTAAATTCTTTTTTAACATTTAAAAACATGAGTGATAGCCATTGAATTCTTTAATCAATGATAGAATTTTTTGAGTGACTAAGTTAGAAATATATCCGTGGTTATCACTGATATATTTATATTATTATGTCGTAATAATCAAGTCTATCACTGATAGCTACTAATAGATTCTATAAGATTCATACTTTTCAATTTTATCTTGAGTATTTACTAATAAATTAGTATACATTAGTTGATAAAAGTCTATAAGTCATAGACTTATATCGCTGATTGAAGTAGTCTATTAGTGATAGAAGCTTATAATTGATAGACTATAATAGACTTAGTCTATTAGTGATATCATAGGCTATCAATGATAGACGTGTATTATTGACAAGTTTCATACTTTTAAAGTCCTATAAAAAGAAAAAAAACTATTGGCCCATTTAATAACGTTCTCATTATTTCTCATTTTTTGAGAAATAAATGTGTTTAATAACCCTTCTCATTTCTTGTTTCTAACTTTTAAGAAATGTTTATAAAAATGGTGCAAATTTTTATATTTAGCATTTCGTTATAATAATCAAATTTGATGATTGACTTATTGGTGTTAAGTCACTTATGAATTGTCTATTTTCAAATCCTAGGTTTGAAACTCATCCTTATAAACTCTTTTTTTAATCTTCCTATTAGGAAATGGGAAGATGGGGGAGAGATGGAAAGGTTTGGAGAGATGAAGAGATTAGGGAGGTGAAAGCAAAAATCAAAAAAAAAAAAAAAAAAGAAGAAGAAAATATGAGGAGATTTGGGAGATGGAAGAAAAACTGAAAAAGAAAAGAAAAAAAAAAAGAAAGGGAAGGAGAAAATATAAGGAGATTTGAGAGATGGAACCAAAAAATGAAAAATAAAAAGAAAGGAAATAAAAAAATATGAGGAGATTGGGGGATGGAAGAAAAACTTAAAAAAGAAAAAGAGAAAGAGAAAAAGAGAAGAGAAAAATATGAGGAGAGTGGGGGAGATGGAAGCAAAAACCAGCAAGAAATATATATATATATATATTAGAAGATTAGGGAGATATAAGCAAAAATTGGAAAAAGAAAAAAAAGAAAAGAAGTTGTGAAAGACAAGAAAGGGCAAAAATTAGAAATTATAAAAATTCAAAAGTTGAATTATAAATATTTGTCATATTTGCAAATATTTTAGAGAGGTGTTATATTTTTAGATTTTTCCTCTTATTTTGCTATGTAATACAAATATTCTTAGGAATAATTGCATAAAAAATCTATTTTAAAGGTCTAAAATGGCAAATGACCTAATTTTTGTAAAAACTACCAAATGACCCTTCGATGATGTCATGACCACGTAAAGTTACAGTGTTGCACTTATTGATATTTTTTTTCTCTTCTTTTTGCCGCTTTTGAATCTCCTTTTTTCTCTTCTTTTCTAGCTTCCGCCTCTTCTTCTTTTTCGTTGGCGTCTTCTTCTGCGACTTCTCCGACATGATGAGTCCACACGCATCACGAGCAGCTCCGACGCAACCAACTTTGATAAGCGGGAGCAAGAAAGAACGAGATGAGAGTGATTGTGAGTGAGGAAAGGAAGAGAGAGCGAGAGCGAGATAGACTTTTCCTGCGTGAGTTTATTTTGGTAATTTCATCCAAACTTGACGTTAGCAAAGAGTCATTTGACCATTTTTAAAAATTAGATTCATTTGACATTTTCCGCCCAATTTTTTAATTATCCTTATAAATTTTCCATTTATTTAACCGAATCGGCCAAATTCCCCCAAAATGTGAATGCACGCTCAATTTCATTCATTTTAAACCAAAAGCAACGAAATTTACGCCACAAGCAGTCGAATGTCGACGAAACCATGGTTTTCGCTACAATGGAGATAAATTCGAGAATGGTCAGAGCGCTACTCACCAAGTACCCACAATTCATTTTCGATCCGGCCACCAGTGGCGGCGGTGAGGCATCTCTTTCTTACTTCGTCTAGTTCCCCATGCCAGTTTCAGTTTGATTTTTAACTTCATTTGCTTTCAGTTCTGCGGTTTTTGGTGTTTCAATGAGACTTCTCTCAACTCTGATCACTCCTCATTGTCTTGTTCATCTCTTATATGCTGTTTTTTTTTTTTTTTTTTTTTTTTTTTTTTTTTTTTTTTAATTTCATTGAGTAATGTTGATTTTCCTCCTTTTTCTTATTGGTATATAAGTACAGAGGCGAGGATACCTTAGTTTTCCTGTTGTTTTTTGCTCATGATCCGTATTCAATTATTTTGGGTTCACTGCAAATGGAACACACAAAAAACCCTTGTTTCATTCGGCTTCCACTTGCAGAACCCTAATAAAACTTAGGTTTTCGTTTTGCTTTGCACTTATGATTGAAGCTCCCTGTTATTTTCATTTGTCCCTGTGAACAGAAATGGAAGGGGAGAAAAATTCAAAATCTTGTATGCTTATATCTCATTGGCACGAATTTGGTGTTGTCCCGTATCAAAATGAAGTGAAAATTCTAAGACGTTTTAAGGGTAATTGAAACTAACCATACATTTGAGCCATTTTTGTGTATTTAAGCCTTTTAATTTGTACCAATCGGAAACTTACCCATCACTATTGTCTTGTCACCCCTCTTGTGTAAGCTTTCTTTACTATTATTAAAGGCTACTGTTACTACAAGAGGAGGAGAAAACAAAAGGATGGCCTGCTGCCTGCTGGTTTTTCCCAACATTTTTCTGACTCGATTTGCTCTTTCTTTTTCGTTTATTTGAATGTTTCCCCTATTATTCATGTTTGATTTGATGAGCTGTGTTTTTTAATTGTTTTCAGATTCCAAATAATAAAGGTTTATCTATAATGGAAAGTGTTCTCAGTTTTTAAGAAACTTTGCTCCAGTTATTCTTGTTTGATGCCATTGCAATTCTCTTTTTTTAACATGTATTCACATGTGGCAATCTGTGTGTGCATGCTCATATCTAAATATTTCTGGTGTGTTGTGATTGTAGGTGATAATGCCAAAATTAAGAATTGCACGGTGGATTTTTCATGACATCGGTGGATTTTTCATGACATCGTTGATAGATGACCTTCGTTCATAACAACTTCTGCAAATTTTCTCACACTGCCTTTATATGAATCAAATGAGCAAAAAGACCATCCTCTCAAAAATCATTGGTAAGAAGCACCATTTATTCTCTTCTCCATTTTTCTGTTTACCCTCCAGAATTCTAGTTTTTCAAATACACTATGATGTAGCCACCTGCAATTTTTTTCTCCAATCATATGCCAACCACAAGAATCTCACTAAAGGAAAACAGCTACATTCCTTAATGATCACTTCTGGATTTATTCATTTGCCTTCATCCATTACTAGCTTGATCAACATGTACTCTAAATGCAATCAAATGGAACAGGCTGTTTTAGTTTTCCATGATCCATATCGTGAGCGTAATGTGTTTGCATACAATGCAATAATTGCTGGGTTTGTTGCAAATGGGCTTGCAGCACATGGGTTTCAATTTTATAAGAGAATGAGGTCAGTGGGTGTAATGCCTGATAAGTTCACTTTTCCATGTGTGGTTAGAGCTTGTTCTGAGTTGATGGAGGTTAGGAAGATTCATGGTTGTTTATTTAAAATGGGATTGGAGTTGGATGTGTTTGTTGGTAGTGCTCTTGTCAATACTTTCTTGAAGGTTGACGTAATGGAGGACGCGAAGAAAGTTTTTGAAGAGTTACCGGAGAGAGATGTTGTGCTTTGGAATGCAATGATCAATGGTTACACCCAAATTGGTCGCCTCAACAAAGCAGTAGTGGTTTTTAAGAAAATGGGTAAAGAAGGGATGTCACCTTCTAGATTTACAATGACTGGCATTTTGTCTATTTTTACTTTGAAGGGAGATATTAACAATGGGAGAGCTATTCATGGAATTGTTACAAAAATGGGTTATAGTTCAAGTGTTGCAGTTTCAAACGCACTAATTGATATGTATGGGAAGTGCAAGCATATTGAAGATGCTTTAATGATTTTTGAGATGATAAATGAGAAGGATTTATTTTCATGGAATTCAATTATATCTGCTCACGAGCAATGTGCTGATCATGATGGTACCTTGAGACTTTTTGGCAAGATGTTAGGTTCTAGGGTTCTACCTGATGTGGTTACCATCACTGCTGTACTTCCAGCTTGTTCTCACTTGGCTGCCCTCATGCGTGGTAGAGAAATTCATGGATATATTATTGTTAATGGATTGGGAAAAAATGAAAACGGTGATGACGTATTATTAAACAATGCTGTAATGGACATGTATGCAAAGTGCGGATGCATGAAAAATGCTGGCATAGTATTTGATTTAACGAGGAATAAGGATGTGGCGTCTTGGAACATCATGATTATGGGTTATGCAATGCATGGATATGGTAAAGAGGCATTGGATTTGTTTCATCATATGTGTAAGGCCCAAATTAAACCAGATGCTGTCACATTTGTTGGAGTTTTATCTGCATGTAGTCATGCAGGCTTTGTACATCAAGGGCGCTCGTTCTTAACTCGAATGGAACTTGAATTTGGCGTGGTTCCAACTATTGAGCATTATACTTGTATAATCGACATGCTTGGTCGAGCTGGACATTTGGGGGAAGCTTATGACCTGGCTCAAAGAATACCTTTTCAAGACAACCTTGTTTTGTGGATGGCATTATTGGGAGCGTGTCGACTTCATGGGAATGCAGAGTTGGGAAAAGTTGTTGGAGAAAAGATAACGCGACTTGAACCTAAGCATTGTGGTAGTGGTAGTTATATATTGATGTCTAGTATGTATGGAGTCGTAGGTCGATATGAAGAAGCATTGGAGGTTAGACGAACAATGAAGGAACAAAACGTTAAGAAGACACCAGGTTGTAGCTGGATTGAACTCAAGGATGGGCTGTATGTTTTTAGCATGGGAGACAGGACACATCATGAATTAAATGCATTGATTAATTGCCTTTGTGGCATTGGATACTTTCATGATGAAGTTATGCATTTGTTTTAAGCTATCGTTGTATTTGCAATTGAATTGACCCCCTTTCCTTTTACCAGAGAGGAATGACGGCTGAAAAAACACATGGATGAATTTGCAGTTGATTGAGGAGGGAATGGAAGAATGGGCTTCTTTAACACACTTGCTTACAGAAGACACTCTTCGCAGCAAGGAAGAATGATTGCCTGTGGCCTTTGGATCCATCGGCACTTTTAAGGTTTGTTCCCTCTATTACAAGTTTATGAGTCTCAATAGGCCGGCTGGTACATCCCCCCCTACAAAAGCATTTGGAAGGACAAATACTTAAAATACGATAAAAGATTTTCTATGGGGCCGGTTTGGAAAAAAAGTCATTCCAAATAGGTCCTTAGTCATTGTACGTGAGTTCGATGGTCCAACGGCTCCTTATTAGTAGAAGGATATGTTCTATGCATAAATTGCAACGATATCCGAGATCACTTTTCTTTGTTACATACAGTTTCTCTTGTGAGTATCGATGCACTATCCTAAAGGCTTTCAAATGGTCAATGACTCCCCCAAGTGATATGGAGACCTATTTGGAGACCTGGTTGCAGATTATTATAGCAGTTTTTTTAGTTGATACTAGTTGAATACTAGGTGCGTTGCAAGTGTTTCATAACATTTGGTCGACATGAATTGGAAGAGCAACCACATCTTCAGCCATGCATCCACAACTATTCATGGATTCTATTATAATGATTCTTTTGTTCGTTTAAATTATGTTCCCCATTTACCACATATTGTATCATGCTCTTGAAGTGAACTAGAGCATTTTTGTGGTCTCTTTGATAGGATCTCTTGTATATTTTGTAACATTTCAATATCATCAATGAACTATTTGTTTTTTAATTAAAAAAAGAAAACTTACTGTCTGTATCTCGAGTGGATTGCTCTTATTATATGCTTCATCCATATTTTGGTGAAGCATCCAGCGAAACTCAAGTATTAAAGATAATGAGAAGGTCTTAACATTAAAAAAAACTTCAACTTTCATGAAATTTCAACAACGGATGGAAGCATGATTTATCGATGATTTTTGTAGTAAAAAATGTAAAAAAGAAAAAAAAGGGAAAAAAATTAATTAGCTAAATTTAAAAAATAATTTTTATTTTATTTTATTTTTTTAATTTAGTTAAGAATGCAATTATTTTACTGAGGAAAGATGAAAACCATTATAAAAAGTTAAAGAGGAAATTAAACAATCACAATTTTCAAAAACCAAAAATAAAAAGATCAAATGGTTGCCAAATAGGCCGTTAGTGTTTGGGTCAGGGTTATTTTCAAATATAACAAAATGAGCTAAAATATTTATAAATATAATCAAATGTCAATAGACATTTTACTATATTTGTAAATATTTTCAATAATTTTGTCATTTAAAACCATTATTTTTTGATTTATGGTGGGGTTGAAGTTCTCTCTTCCTTTTAACGCTTGGTTTATGCTCTGTCCGTTAATGAGAAGGATAAGAAAAGTGGATCAAAGTTGAGAAGAAAAATGGTTGATTATTTCATTTTTTTCAATACCTGTATCGAAGTTGAAGTTGAGATGAGAGAGGAGATAGAAAATAAAACAAAGAAGATATATAGAAGAAGAAGGTGGAGAGAAATTTCATAGGCATTTTATATTTTCTTAGCCTAAGAGTAAAATCAGAATGTCACTCTTAGAAAAGGTATAGGACCATGTTTTTTAAGAATTAGGTCAACTGTGGAGTTAGTTTTAGCAATTTTTCTACTTTCGTAGTGCCTTTCGTTTTGCAGTTGCTATTAGAACATGATTTATTAGGTTGGTAGACACGCTTGGTTAATGGACTTTTGTGATATGAACAATTTAACCTCTAAACTTTAATCCGCAGATTTAATTCTCTTACTTTTATTTTGTTTGTGTAATAATTTAGCATATGAATTTTAATGTGTAATGTACTAATTTAAGTTATAAATTTGTAAGGAAATTGCTGAAACTAACTAAAAATTTAAACCTTACTAAAATCAATTTCATATTTAAGAGATTTTTTTTATACATAATTTAGGTTTAAATACTACTTTGGTTCATATACTTTTGGTTTTTGTTCATTTTGGTCCTTATACTTTCAAAATATTCATTTTGGTCCCTATACTTTCATAATGTTTATTTTAGTCCTTGTACTTCCAAAAAATGACCATTTTGGTCCCTCCATTTTCATTTTTACTTCATTTTTAAGGTATCAAAATAGTCACTTTTTGAAAGTTCAAGAACTAAAATGAACCAAAGTTGAATGTTCAAGGACTAAAATGAACATTTTCAAAGTATATGGACAAAAATGAACCAAAGTTGAAAGTATAGGAACTAGAATAAACATATTAAAAGTATATGAACCAAAATAAAAAATGCAGGGACAAAAGTAATATTTAAACCTATAATTTAACTCGTTTTTATTTATCACATTGAAATTCTAACCAAAGAAACCCGATACCATAGTAGTTGAGAAGTAACCGTTACTTCCAAGAAAAAGCAATTAATTTGCAATATTTGTGTAATAATAAAATAAGATAAACATTATCATAATTTTGAATTTGCCGAAATGGAAGAATATAAGCCACACATTTTCAGGCACATAGCTCCAACTCTAAACCAAAACAAAACCCCCCAAATTGTTGTGCTCTTTCTAGAACCCTCTACGCCATCCCCTTAAACCCTCACCCCAAGCCCCAAGGGTTTACTGGAATTCGCCTTTTGCTCTTCCTCCGCCACTCTTATCTTTTCACACCGCTTCATGGCTCCAGCTCTCACCAGAAATTTATCCACTCTTGCACTTTCTTCACTCCCTTCCTCTTTTTCTTACCCTCTACCCAGCAGTGGTACGCGCTTGAGCTTGACAACTGCTTTTCTGCCCCGAAATGGCCTCAGAAAGGGCTTTTCTTGTGCTGGGTTGAAGTGGAGGGTTGAGAAAAAGAGCAATCAGATTGCTGTCAGGTGTGAGGCGGCCGTCGCCGAGAAAGAAGCTGCTGAGACTCCTGGTGAGAAGTTTGAGTATCAAGCCGAGGTGGGTTTTTGAATTTTCCGTGAATTGTGAGCAGTGGGAAGGGTAATGTAATGTTTATCCTGTTAAATAATTAAGGGTTTGTGTCTACGAAACATAGAGAGGACTTGGGAAATGTGGTATTTTTTAAGTTGTTAAAAGATTAGGATCTCTTGTTGATTTCGTTATCCGGTAAAGATATTAGGTGGGTGAGGGTGATAATTAACCCATAACTTTACGGAATACGAAATCTTGTTATGGGTTTTGAGTTTCTTGACTTGCTATTTCTTGAACATCAATTTCCAAACATGTCACTGGTTTTTGTGGTGGATTTATCAAGCCTATTGTATGTTTAATCATGGGTTTTCGTATACTGATAGTGGGAATATATATGATGAGTGCAGGTTAGTCGCCTCCTGGATTTGATTGTTCACAGCCTTTATAGCCACAAGGAGGTGTTTCTTCGAGAGCTAGTGAGGTAATGATGTTCAATATGTACTGATTCTGTAATTCCATTCATATCTCTCTGTGGCGAAAAAGAAGGGTCCTTTGACCTTCTGGTTTTATCTTATTTCTTTCCCGGAAATTTTATCATCATAATAGAAACTTAATAATTTTATAGAAATTTTTATATTAGGATTTATATAGTATTATCTTTAAGGAAGCAAGAAACTATTCATGAGCTGGAGTGGATCTCCATTGAATGTGGTTCAGTATTTTTTTTAAATCTTTATGTTAATCTTATTCTTTTTCTAAATTGTTCTCCAGTAATGCGAGTGACGCTTTAGACAAGCTAAGATTCTTGAGTGTGACCGAGCCCTCTCTACTTGGAGATGCTGGCAACCTTGAAATACGTATCAAACCTGATGCTGACAGTGGTACTATCACCATAATGTATGAAAAGTTTCTTGGATCTTTCACAGTTTTACATTTCGTTGCTGACTGAACATAATTATATTAAAATTTGATTTTTGTGTTTTTAGGGATACTGGTATTGGAATGACTAAAGAGGAGCTCATTGACTGTCTTGGAACTATTGCTCAGAGTGGCACTTCAAGATTCTTGAAAGCCTTGAAGGTTCCCCCTCCATTTATATTAATTTCATTTTGATATTTTGCACATCTTAAGTTCCTTTGAGGTTTTTATGCTCAATGAATGTGAAATTAAATGTTGGAGCATAATAATTCTATTAGGAAAATAAGGATGCTGGAGCAGATAACAGCTTGATCGGTCAATTTGGTGTGGGTTTCTATTCAGCCTTCCTTGTTGCTGAAAAGGTATAGTTACATTTTGCCTCAACAAAATAACTGTTTCCTAATTGAAGCAAGCTTGATTCAAATTTCTTTTCTGCTAAGATTCTCATTATGCCTATCTTCTGCAATTACGTGATCATATGCAATCAGGTTGTTGTATCCACTAAGAGCCCAAGATCAGATAAACAATATGTTTGGGAAGCAGTAGCTGATAGTAGTTCATATGTTATTAGGGAAGAAACTGATCCTGAAAAACTTCTACAGCGGGGAACACAGATCACCCTCTACTTAAGGGTATGCAATCTTCTTAATCTCTTCTATCACATCACATTTGGGAACTCTTCTCATGGCCTTTTTGGAACTGCTAAGAACTCTGAATTTTTAGGAGTGATTGGTCGAACAACTCAGTTTAGATGAATATGCTGATTGCTGCAAGATTGCTATATATCCTTTGTTACAAGTTGCATAAATCTTCTGTATTCCCTATTATAAATGGGATTCCTTTTTGTATCTTTTGGATCAATTACTTGAATTAATGAAATGGTTTCTTTTTTAAAAAAAGAAAAAGAAAAAGATAAGAAACAGTGTTAAGGAGAAAAAAGCAACGGTGGGATTTTTAAATTTTTTTATTTATTTTAATAATAATAGATATCAGATTAGGCATTCATGATTTCCGTTGTTTTAGTGGCAAGTGGCAAGTGACAAGTGATGGTGATGCCATTAAATGATTAAATTACCATCTCTGATGTTATTCAATCATTTTATAATCTTATTCTCATATTGCAGGAAGATGACAAGTATGAATTCTCTGATCCAACTAGAATACAAGGTTTGGTCAAGAATTACTCTCAGTTTGTTTCCTTCCCCATCTACACATGGCAAGAGAAATCAAGAACTGTTGAGGTATGAATGCTATGCATTTACACTTGTTTTGTATGAACATTTCCATGTAAAAGGTTTTGAGTATATCATACTTCGATTGTGGATATGCAAGGAAAATCGGTTCGGTGTTGTGTTTTTTTTATTATATGAGTTTAACCTTTCAGATTTCTACTTCCTTAAAAGTTTTATCTAAAATGATTTTATAACCCTCTAATTTTTGTTATTTATTTTATCTTTGAGGCATTCTTTGAGTTTTATCCTAGTCTATCACCTTCTTGATGTGATTATCATTTAGGATGAATTGACTTGTGAATCATTTTTAATTATCATGATGTCTATTACTATTGATACTGAATGGAGCTCTGGGCAGGTGGAAGAAGAAGAAGAACCAAAAGAACGAGAAGAACCAAAACCAGAGGTAACCCACTACTAAATCTTAATTTGGAGATTTTCCCTATGCTCCAAGATCGAAGTACTTAATGGGTTTTCTTGTTTTTCAGGGTGAGAAGAAAAAGAAGACAAAAACTGAGAAGTATTGGGACTGGGAATTGGCTAATGAAACAAAGCCAATCTGGGTGAGTTAAAGTGATATCTTCCGTTATATGGTTCACAGTGAACTTGTAAAGAAATGATTTCTGTTTCTATAATTGTTAAATATTTTGTAGCAATCATGCATCTTTTTAATCCCATATTCTGTCGATTTGCTTGTGCAGATGCGGAATTCAAAAGAAGTTGAGAGGGACGAGTACAATGAATTCTATAAGAAGACATTTAATGAGTTTTTAGAGCCACTTGCATATACGCACTTCACCACGGAGGTATAGGAATACTAATTAATATAATATTATCCTTTATTAAAGCATAGGAATACTAATTTCATTTCTATCACTGCAGGGTGAAGTGGAATTCAGGAGTGTTCTTTATATTCCTGGAATGGGACCTATGAATAATGAGGACGTTGTGAATCCTAAAACGAAGAATATTCGCTTGTATGTTAAGCGAGTCTTCATCTCTGATGATTTTGATGGTGAGCTGGTGAGTATATTTAATTTATAATATATATACGATATTTATGTCAGACTTAACTGATTTTGAAACATTTCTAACTCTTCGTATTTTGGGATTCAACTTTTCATTTTAATCCACATAGAGTCCTGTAACTTATAAAATAAGTTTACAGAACAATTAAACTTCTGGGTCTTTTCTACAGTCTACCCGCAAAGCACTTGTTATTTTTTGACAGATGTTTGGTTTAATAAAAGATCAATGCAAATTTCTCATGCAGCATAGTTGTATCTTAACTTAAGTTTCTTTGAAGGGTGTAACTAAATCTTACATATGCTTTGCAGTTTCCTCGATATTTGAGCTTTGTGAAAGGTGTGGTAGATTCTGATGACCTCCCCTTAAATGTTTCTCGAGAAATTCTCCAAGAAAGCCGAATTGTAAGGGTTTTTTTTTTAATTATTTTTTTAACGTATATGTTAGTTTCTTATGAAGGGCTATACTACTTTTGGCTTTCAGCTGTTTTCAATGCAGTAAACATGCACAACGATATATTTTCTTACCTCCTTTCTGGTTTTCTATTCATTCCTATAAGCCTGAAACCCGAAGATCCATATGTTTCAACATTTTTGTTTTACGTTTCGATGTTGTTCCATAGGCGTAAACATAACATATCTTATTTCCTTACTTCTCCCTACGATTTCGTAAAGTAGATGTATACTTACCCATTTTACAGTTGTGTAGTTCGAAAATATCTTTGGTCTTTTATTTTCTGGCTGAAGATATGATTTATTTGCTCCATTATCTTGCGCAAAATTTATATTTATTTGTTGGAATAAGCCATGGAAGTTCCAAGATAGTGCGAGAGAGGAATAGGGTGTGGGGTACACCACTTAATTTGATCATTCAAATTTTTTAAAAAAATTCGAGGTTTTCATTTTGGGAGTGTTTTTTTTTTTTTTTTTTTTTTTTTTTTTTTTAAACTGGACTTAGTTTTGTAATTAAAAATTGAAAGTTCATTATAGTTGCAAAAGGGAGTTTTGTACTCGGTGATTGAGTGTGGTGGAGAAACAAAAGGCATCGTAGTGTTCCCATCAGGGATATCCTCCGACAAAATTGGAACAACATTAAAGAGCATAGCCTCTGCACGAGGATGACACATGAAAGGAGAAAGGAATCATATTCACTTATTTATTGTTGGTTCATTTCTACTGGTTCTGTCCTTGCAATTGCAATATCGTCAAACTTGCAAATTCTCACAACCTCGCTTCTCTGCACTAATCACGTGGCCTGCCTTATGAGGTTAGCTAGTGGGTCCTACAAATGCGGCATAGCATTCGTCCGCGACTCTAATAATGGCATTGAGAAATTTGTATTATATTTAATCTTCTTGATAGTTGGCACTAGGGATTGAACTCATTAAACTTGGGGGTTTTAATGTGACTAGTAGGCCAGAGCGTATTGCAACCACAGTTTAAAAGATAGTTGTTTTTGTTTTTTTCTTTTCTTTCAAAGAATTCCCAATCAACTGTTAGATTTCATTTTCATTTTGATAGCAGATTAACTTTACTGGCAATTTGTTGTTGCAAATTATTGATGCTTGATGATTCTTCTCCTACAAAATATTTTCCAGGTGAGAATTATGAGGAAGAGACTTGTCAGAAAAACATTTGACATGATTCAAGACATCTCTGAAAATGAAAATAAAGAGGTTTGTAGCTTTGAAGCCAAATGCGACTTATGTTTCATTTTTTAGTACTGTGTAATCTGGAAAAAGAAAATCTCAATTTCAGGATTACAAGAAATTCTGGGAGAATTTTGGCCGGTTCTTAAAATTGGGATGCATTGAAGATACTGGAAATCACAAGCGCATCACACCATTATTGCGTTTTTACACCTCCAAAAGCGAAGAGGAGCTGAAGAGCTTGGATGATTATGTAGAGAACATGGGTGAGAATCAGAAGGCAATTTACTACTTGGCGACTGACAGCTTAAAGAGTGCCAAGAGTGCTCCATTCTTGGAGAAGTTGGTTCAAAAAGATATTGAGGTGAATTTTTCGCATCATATACTTGATACTAAACTGCTTCTATGCTGTGAAACTCTCAGAGTATTGGTATTAGTTATTTTATGTAATTGTCAGTGATGCAATTATGCTAAATATTTTCTACGCTGATAAACTCTCAGAGGAGAAATAACTAATTCTAAGTTTTAGAGTTAAAGAGAATGCTTCTAGAGCTCATAGTGGATGAATTGGATGGAAGAAAAGAAATAGATTTTGTAAGATAGTGAAAAAGATGCACACTTTCTACCATTACATCGATTTAATGAATGTCGGTTGGAAGCTGTCCTTGCATAACTGCTGGGCTGAGTTGGGGTGTTATCTTGTCCGACTCTGACTTCCCATCTTTAGTCTTAATGGTTTGATGGAATGCATCGATAATGAATGTTGTTTGTCTTTGACCAGCCATATTCTAAATTTAATTTGGTTTTTTTTGTTTGATTAGGTCCTTTACTTGATTGAGCCTATCGATGAAGTTGCTATCCAGAACTTACAGACATACAAAGAGAAGAAATTTGTTGATATTAGCAAGGAAGATTTAGAACTGGGTTTGTTCTTTCCTCCCTATTATTTGGTTTTGAAATTAGCTGACCAGCAGAGATCTTTATTTTATTCCGGTGAAAAGCAGGAGGTTTACTTCTGAAATTTACTAATAATTGCGTTCTTGTACCAGGTGATGAGGATGAAGTCCAAGAGAGAGAAACTAAGCAAGATTTCAACCTCCTCTGTGACTGGATTAAGCAACAACTAGGTGACAAGGTAGCAAAAGTCCAAATCTCAAAGCGCTTAAGCTCTTCTCCATGTGTCCTAGTTTCTGGGAAGTTTGGATGGTCTGCAAATATGGAAAGGTTAGTTTTGGACATTAATGCTCAACACATCTAATCTAGATGTGGACGGATGGGTTTCCTTCTAATAGATGAAAATATCAAGAATACCCTTATCCCAATTTGGCATCTCCTCCGTTACTGATGAAATTGTAATGAACAGTCATCGTATATCAATAGTTCTTTTAGATTTGGCTTTTAACTATTTGATCATATAAGTCCAAAAACTCCCTACCAAAGTGTGGCTTTAAACATTCTTCAACCATTTAAATGCCTTAATTTTTACTTGAAACAAAATTTGTGGGTTTTATTGACACTTGTGACAATGTTTATTGACATTTCCCCCCCTTACTCCAGGTTGATGAAGGCACAGGCTCTTGGAGATACTTCAAGTTTGGAGTTCATGAGGGGAAGGAGAATTTTGGAAATTAATCCCGACCATCCGATCATCAAGGATCTAAATGTAAGACTTCTAAACGATCCATATATTTTGAGTGGGAATAGGCATTTATTATTCTAAGCTAGCGGATTTCCGTTCATTTCAATTTAGTTAGGATATGACAACGGGGTTATATATTTTTCTTCCCCTAAGATGAGCCAAATTTTTGTCAAAGATTGCTACACAAACCGAGCAAGTTTGTCAACGTCTGGAAATTGATTGATTGCTTGCTTGTGTGGTGGGATTTTCCTACTCATAATTGATTGGTAGATTAGGTGGCTTGAGTGAGGATTTTATTTATACCGTAAGAAAGTAGAATGTTAGTTCACAAATGACACATTTTAGAAGTACGTTGACTCATAGTGTCCTGTTATAGGCTGCTTGCAAAAATTCACCGGATAGCAGCGACGCTACGAGAGCCGTTGATCTTTTATACGAGACAGCATTGATATCCAGTGGATTCTCTGTAAGGGAAAATTCAATTAGATTGATTATTTTCAAGAGTTAATGAATTTGATTGATGTCTCATACTGTATTCTCACTGCTCGTCTGAATGCAGCCTGATAGCCCAGCTGAGTTGGGAAACAAGATATATGAGATGATGGCAATGGCTCTCGGAGGTAGATGGGGTAGATTAGAAGACAATGTTGATGCTGAAGACGCTGCTGAATCTGACAGCGCTGAAACACCAGAAGTGCAAGTGATTGAACCCTCAGAAGTGAGGGCGGAGGACGATCCATGGCAGGATTAGGATTAAGTGAACCTCGGCTAGATTTTAGAAGCTTTTTGACAATCCTGTGGAAAAGAAATATGGTGTATGGCGAGCAGTAGGGGATTCATTTTACTGGGCAAAGTTATCATTCATAGATATTTTGGAATGTATGATTAGACTAGATTTTGATGATTAAATCCCCCTATGCAGTGGGTATAAAAATGCAAAAAGCTCCACAATTCTTGGCAATAATGCAAATAAAATCTTACAGTTTCAATTGTCTTAGCCTCAACATGTCGTTGTTTGAAGTTTGTAAAGACAGATCCAATTGGGTAGAGAAAAAAAAAAAAAGAGAAGTAGGAGGAAGAAACCAACATATATATTAGAAGTCTAGAGTTCACATACAAAGTGCTAGATCTTAAATTTTAATGGGGGAAATGCAAAACTAAGTGCAGTTTAAATCATATCTCATTCTCAAAATATAATTCATCTGATTTCTTTCATAATCTTGTTGAAGACAGCAGCCTCTTTTCTGATCAATTACAACGTTGTCTGTTTTGGGCAGCAAATCTTTGCCTTGTATTATTCTCAACTCTTGCATTTGAAATACATGGAAAATGTGTTAAAACTGTTCTGGATTCTCATCCCTAAAGATATCTTCATGCCAAGACTCCAGTTCGATTTCTCATCCTTTTCCATGTTTACAAGCTTGTCGGCGAAATCTGCCATCGGACCGGGTAGAAATGAAAGTTGCATTAGTCTCTATAGGATGCACATGCTAATTTACCATATACAACTTTGAATCATGTAAAGGCTAAGAGCTCAAAAACAAACGAAAAGAAAAGAGCTAAAGGTGAACTTGAACAAATAGTACCATCAACATCTTGGCTACTGGAGGGTGCAGCTACATCAAAGTTCATCGGAACAACATTGTGGAGCTCATTCTCCCATCGGTTCGGTAGCTGCAAAAGCCATATGTATGTCATATTAGAGTAAGTACAGGAAGAACAAAAGCATGTCATTGTATCGACGAGTTTTCATGTCAACATCAATTTCTGAGTTTCACAGTTTATAGGAAAGTCGCTCTGAATTAGGCACAAAAAAACACGTTTACCCCAAACTAACTCAAAATACGGTTTGAGCATTTTTGAGATAGATTATTAAGTAGTAGGAGAACAAGCAAGGTCATTTAGCTCAGGATGCTTGAAGAAAACCTGAACAGGCTCCTTGAATCCACCAATGAGTGATGTCAGCTGGGAACTAATTGTTCTTCGTAGCAGGTCCGGAGAGCTCCCCATGTTAGGAAGACAAGGCGGAATAAGTCCATGGTGAGATGGATGCTGTGGGAGGTAAGGTACAGGCAGATCAGGAGGAAAACCGAACAAGGATGGACCAGCCTTTGATTGAATGATCTGTGCAGAGAGGGAAAGAATGATTATGACTCCGAATAAAAACTGTACAAATTGTTTCATACAGCATTAGATTCCAGTAGTTGGCTTACTTCTTTTGTGAGGAGCTCCTCGATGTTAAAATCAAGCCTGGGAATTAATGTTGCAAGTTTCATTGACAAAAACTGCATAAGACAGGTCAAGGTATAATTTAACACATACCAAAGCAAGTCCAGAGTGTTGTGGAAATTAGAAATCATATACATAATAGACCAAATAAGACTGTTGAAGATATTAATTGAATTAGAAACCATGCGTAACATCAAAGGAACAGAAGCTATTATGCTGATCTGGGACGGTTCATAAAGAACCTATTGGGAATCTGGAAATATGGCAGCATAGTTCATTGAAAGGAAATAATTTGGTTTCTTTTTCGTTACCTCAACTTGCCGTTGCAGTGACTGTACATAGTTAATGATTTCATCGAGCATTACAGCTTTGCCAGTGACCTGAGAACATAGCTTTTCAGGACATAGAGACAAGTACATGAAATGAACGGTTCATGAATTAGACTCACCAACCTTACTACACCCGGGCACAAGATCCTGAAGGAGCCTCATTCTTTCACTTATCTTTTCTCTTCTAACCTGTAAAGGCAGTTCATTATTTCCACAAAATCCTTTTCCTTATATTAAGCTTGTTTTTTTAGTCAACTAGTAAAAAAGTGTAATGTAAATCTTAACCCTTTCAGCAAGACTATGGCTGTTTGTTGCCTGTCCTCTTCGAGCTCTAAAGTGAATGTATTCTTCTTTGGGAGCATCTGATGGTTGAGAATCTTGTTTTCCTTGCTTCGCAGCAGGCTTATTTGTAGTAGAACTTGGGTTTTGGTCTCCCTTCTGCTGATTGAATGCTCCATTCTTTGCAGTTTCATTGATTTGTTGTGGAGCTTCTTTAACTTGTCCAATTCCCACATTCTAACCAATTCAAATATTCAAGTCGAAGAAATTAAAGATAACCTCCATCTCACCTCAATATCACACACACAAGAGAGAAAAGACATTATAATAGTTTACCTGCTCACCCCTTTTCCTTTTCTTGAAGCACAGTTCTTCTGTAGATGGTTCTGTGATGGTACCTCCCAACGTGCATCGCTCGTCTTGACCACCACTGAACCCAGCTTCATCAGAATCATTGCCAGACTCACCAACACAAACCTGTTTAGTCCTGTCTTGAGACATGTCGCTATCTTTCTCATTCTTAGGTGGAATCTTTTCTTTAGCCTCAAGCTCTATGGGCAAAGAAACATCTTTGGAGGCTCCATTTCTTGAAATAACTTCTTGCCTTTCAAATCCACCCCCAGAATGAATGCCTATAGAGTCTGAAATGCCAAATGTACCGGCAGGCAGAGCCCCAAAAACTCCGCTATTGAAGCAGGAGAACCTTGCTGCACGTTCTATGAATGCCGAATCAGCTGGAAGTTGAGACAAATTAGCTGGAAAATATCCAGGAACGGTTCCTGAAAAAACTCCTTTCATCCATGGATTTTGTTGGTTCCAATCAATACCCAGCGTTATAGTATCACCATTAGATCTGAAAGAATTCAGACCCTCTCCATCAAATATTGGATTAGAAGCAACTATGCTGCTTTGCTCATTAAAAGTGGTGCAGAATCCCGAGTTTTGCGACTCGGTATGATGGTTCAAAAGGGTTGGAGTAAATAAGTTAGACATTGAAGTTGAAGGACAAGAAGAAACACCTAGATCCCCTTGCTAAACACAGAAGGATTCCCGGTCGAAATGAATCCGACAGACTCAGTAGTGAGATTAGCAGCAGAAAATTGCCAGCCGGAGGAGATACTCATAGGATCACTCGTCCTATTCTCAACTTCAAATCTCTCCCATCATACTATCAGAAAAAGAAAAAGCCTCACTCACCTTCCCTCAATTTCTTTCCAACAAGAAAGAAGCATCTGCAGAGAAAGTCAAAGTAGATTTCAAAATCATCCAATTCCCAAAGCCCAAAATGGCAAGTAAAAACAAGAGAAAACAAACAACACAATGGCGACAACACATTTCAAAACTGAAGACACAGAAAACGTCCACAATTTCAGACTGGTTTTCCAAGTAACCGATGGCCACACTATCAGAACATGTCAATTTTGGCAACAGTTCCCAAAAAAATCCATCCAGAAGAGAACAACCCATTTAAACTATTGAGCTAAAAAACGCAAATAAGCATAAACCCATGAAAGGGTAATTCAAAATCAACACTAAAAACAGAAAAAAAAACTCAGTAAGTACAGTAACTTGAAAACCCTAGTCAGAGAAAGAAGAAAAACAGGTCGAAGCAGAATAAAAAACGACAGAGAAGATATACCCATTTCCAGATTCTATTCCACTTTCCCCAAACTTTTAGTTGAAATTAGAGCTTGAATTTAGAGCCCACACCTTCATTTTTCCCTCTGCTGGCAGTCACCTCTGCAAAAACACTGCCACACACAGGAACTCAGACAAAATGCAGAGCTGAAACCTGTAATTGAGAGAGAGAGAGAAAAAAAAAAAAAAAAAAAAAGGAAGAACAAGAAGAAGAAAGAGAGAATGAAAAAAGTGAAAAGAAAAAAGAGAAGAGGGTAAAATGGAATTTGAAGAAGAGTGAAAGGGAAAAAGAAAGAAAGAGTCTAGCAAAGGGATGCTGCATTTATACCCACGCTTACATGAAAAAGAGTGTCCTTGATGATTAACCACCGCCACTTCTACTGAAAAAAAATATTAAAGGCAAAAAGCAAAGCAAACCCATCTAATTAAAGCTTTTCTTCATTCACAATTCTTTATCATCAACTTTATCAATACTTCCCTCTCTAATTATTTACTGAAGCTATACATAAACAAATACTTTTGCTTTTTTTTTTTTTTTTTTTTTTTAATAATTAATCTGCCATTGCTATTACTTTAAGCTTATAATTATTCCTGTGTTTGAGCTAGCAACTGACATTGCCAACTCTCATTTGGG
Source organism: Lagenaria siceraria (assembly GCA_002890555.2). Taxonomy (NCBI): domain Eukaryota; kingdom Viridiplantae; phylum Streptophyta; class Magnoliopsida; order Cucurbitales; family Cucurbitaceae; genus Lagenaria; species Lagenaria siceraria. The sequence goes on from CM016488.1 coordinate 8,483,666, forward strand.
TTTTCTTCCTATTTTTTTAATTGGGTCTTGAAAGAAGAGAGCTGTATAAGTATAAGATCTTTAATGGAGAGGTTTGTTTGGTCAAGAACCCAATACAAAAATCTTAACTCCTTTTCACACTTGCAATTTCTTACTCATGCTTATAGTTTCAATGAACATAACGTGTAGGCATCTGGGTACCATGTTTGAGTTCATTCCCATTCAACAATTTTTTCTCTTTTTTTTTTTTTTGGGACCAAATCAAATGCACCAACCAATATCTATCTAACTTCATTAATGGATTTAACTGTTGTGTAATAGAGTGAAGAGACCATTCAAGAGCTATAATTTGTTGCAGGCCCTTATTTTTTGTGAAAATAAATGTCAAAGGTTCAAAGTTGAAAGTTGTGTACAACAAGAATTAACTTTCATTCTTCCAGTTATCTCAATGATTTCAATGCTTGCTCAATTATTAGTAGATCCATATAAATCTTTGAAATTTTAGATTTTTTTTTATAAAAAAACTCAATATATTTCGAGCGAGTATATTTTCTTGTTGTTTGATATAATATTAAATTTTTCTTCACACATTAGCTTAAGTTTTTGGATCAATCGATCATTTAAGATGGTATCAAAGCAAGTGGCCCATAGTGTTCAAATCCCTATAATATTAAATTTGTCTTCACCTATTAGTTTAAACTTTTGGGTTAATTAATGATTTAACTATTTTTGCAAATGGGCATAAGTTAATGAGTTAGTTGCAAAATGAACAAAAACAAGTTACTAATATGAGGCACGTAGCTCAAACTTTTTAGTTTTGCCAAAATAGCAAAAAGACAAGCCCAACACACGTTCCACCTTCGTACTACTCATAGACCTTTGATACACATGATACATCATTGATATACACTTGATGCACTACTGATATACACTTGATACACTACTGATTTACACGATATCCTTGATAAATTGTTAATATACACTTGATACCCTTGATACACTATTAATATACACTTGTTGCGCTTGATATACTACGGTTGCAAATGACTAGTTATTTAAGTGTTTTAAATTCAAGGTCATTTAAGTAAATAAAGGTTTGTGGCAATTTTGTAATTAAATGGATCTTTATTTAATTAGGGCTCTTTATGTATCATCTTAAGTTGAAAAGGGAAGGAGCTACCACATAGAGAGGAGAAAGAGTATGATGAAGATAAGCAGCTTCATAGATCGCGTCGCCGATCGTAAGTCGCCGTCTCAGAACCATTCACGCACAGATCTAGTCGTTGATCTGTCTTTTGATTGCGCCGTCTTCGCCCGTAGTCGTCGTTTCCCGTTCAACATCTCCTTGCTCTATCACACGAGCAACTGTCGTCGTCGTCAGTCCGCTGCCATTTGGAGTGCCATTGCGGGTTAATCGTCGGATTTTGGTCAATTTTGGTAGATGTTTTGGTTGGGTGACATAGTTGCAAAATCTCAAAGGTAGAAGACATTGTTGCAAAACACTATTCTTTAATTGTCACCCATTGCAATTTGCCTAAGTTAAATGGGTATTTCCTTTTGACAAATGGAGAAGTAAAGTTCTTATAAAAATTCAAAAATATTGATGTGAAAATAATTGCAAAATTTAAATAAATTATATATCCATTACTCACATCGGTGCACGTATTTATAAATTTTATATTTTATCATTTTGTTACGAAAATTAAGAATATAGAAAATTTATGTAAATAATGTGAATGCAACCATTCGAGATGATCTTCTATGAAAAGTTAATATACACGTTCTACACAGATGTATCTGAACAATTAGATCGTGATGTTTTAGACATACAATCTTAATCAAACTCATATGCAAACAACTATATTACTTCTCTCACCCGATTGGTTGCATCCTTAATTCATGTGATCCCAAGTTTTATGACCAAACTAGGAGCTATTGAAAATGTAAAAGCAAAATAATTAAATGCTGAAAATTTACATAAATAATATTAACTAAAACTTTTCAAATACCTAACTATTAAATATGGAGGGAAATAATTGAAATATTGAAGGATAAAATGGGAATGTACTAAAAAAGTGAGGGCAAAGTTGTGATGTAAAAAAGTCATGTCCATAGCTCCATTACATATTATAGTTTATTGGTAAAAGATTAGTCTACTTGGTAAATTTTTAAGTGTTGTTTATTTTTTACATGAAACAACTCAAATCAAACCATGGGTCAAGTTTGTTAATATGTTTCCACTTCTACAATGGTTGAACTAAAAAAAACATATTCATACAAGCACTTCAATTTTTATTGTTAAACTTAGTAAGGTATTTATTTTTTACCATAAACCTTCAATTTCATCTCATTTAACTACAAGTTTAGTTGAGTGTTACAAGTTTTACCTTCTATTTTGTTGATGTCAAAATTCAAATAGTGAAACACAATAACCTTCATGTGACACTAATAGTGAATTTGTTTGAAACGAGAAAGAACGTGGCCTACAAAAGAGAAAATATGCACATTGATGTGATGCTTGTCACACAATCTTATGCTAAGAAGTTTAAGAGTAGAATTCCAGTTAATTTATATGGGGTTATAATTATGTATTTATAGAGGAGGTTGACCTAGGTCTTCTTTTTTTTCCTTTCGAAATACGATTATCTGATAACTTGATCAAATAATGTGTGGAATTTTTGGACTCAGGAGCGTGTTGGGCACGACCTTAGAGACTAAGGCCGAGGCAAATGGGAGAGATAGACCAAATGCCCAACTTAGGCCCATTGGACCAACTAGACTTCTCAACCTTGGAGCTGAGGCTGACGGGGAGTTAGGCCCAAAGGTTCAACTCTCCTCCCTTGGCGATCCTATCTTGGTCCCAATCCGATTTCCTTTTTTTTCTTATTGAATAGATCTATTATTTTGATCCAAAATCACCCCTAACATACTAAAAGTTTGCTATGTTAATCACTAATTTTAAATAACAATATTAATAAAATGTGAGAATTGACCAAAACTTACTAATTTTAGGTCAAGTCAACTTCTGCATAAAATTATGTCTCATCAATGCACATGAGGGACAACCAAAGAAATCTCTCAAAACTCATAAATTTCAACCAAAATTAACCTCTAATGTGTAGTTAATTAAACTTGATAGAGTAGTTTTCCCCCCACAATTCTTCACATAAAAAGGCTTAATTTTGTTCAATTAATATAATATATTGACGATAGTCCAAATGAACATAAAAAATAATAATAAATAAAAGAAAAAAAAAAAAGTAAAATATCATTGATACCTTTCTAATCATATTAATATGGTACATTAGTAATAGGATACACTAACAATAAACATGTTGACTATCACAAATTGAAATGAAAGTTAAATACACAAATATATATATTTTAAATTCATAAGATGTATTAGTGTTAGACTTATCTAACAAATAAGCGGGTAAGCAACTAACTATTAGTGAAAAACTAAATGAAATAGTATCGATATAATTACTAATGAGTCAAAGTAAGTTTAGTTTAGTAGTAATTGGCATGACGTTCCTCTTTAGAGGTCGGAGATTCAATCCCCACTCCCTACTATTGTTGTACTATATATATATATATATAAAGCCTAAAAGTAAAAGAGAATGCAAACAATTATGAATAGATAAGAAAATTAAATATTACCAATATACCTTGTTATTTATTTGTTAGTATGATATATCAATGACAAATCTAATAGAAAATGAAAATTGATACCGCATTTTTTTTAATCTATTGATATGTAAATTAGTGGCATACCTAACAGCAAATTAACAAGCAAACAATAATTGATGAAATTTCAAATTTCATTGTTATACCCTTTTTAATTTCATTGATATTATAGATCAGTGATAGATTTTAAAAGAAATGAGCATGCAAATAATCATAGATAGAAAATAAAAGTTAAATACCACTTGTTAATAAAATTTTATTTATTGATAATATAAAATCAATAATAAAACTAGAAATCACTAATAGTAAATGAAGTATGATATCACTTATTGATATGGTATATAAATAATAAATAATAAACAATGATAGACGATACCTATCGTCGTTACTTTCGAGTTCACGACATTGGGTGTTTGTGAACTTTTTTTTAGTGTAAAAATAGTTTTTAAGATTTTTTTTTTTTTTTTGAAATTTGGCTAAGAATTCAACTTTTTTACTTAAGAAAAATGCAAACCATTGTAAAAAAATGGAAGAAATAGACTTAATTTTACAAAAGCAAAAAACCAAATGAGTATGTAATTTTCAAAAATAAAAAAACCAAAAATCAAAGCTCGATTTGACAACTATTTGATTTTTTTTTTAAAAAAAATTAAGCCTATAAAGATGACTTTTATATATTGTTTTCTACGTTTTGTTGTCTACCTTCTAAAATTGTTTTCAAAATTAAAGTTACATTTTGAAAACTAAAAAAAGTAGTTTTTGTTTTTTAAAGTTGTCTAAAAATTCAAATGTTACTAATGATTTAAGAAAACTATAAGTGAGAAATTACGAGAAAATAAGTATAAAATTAAAAAACAAAAAGGTAAAATAAAATTAAAAAACAAAAAGGTAAAAGCCAAATAGTTACTCACATAATTATTAACGTGTGTAAGTCGGTACATATATATATGTAGATAAAAAAATTATTAATTTTTTAAACATATTAATAATTTTTTTGAGGAAAAAAAACTTTAATATTTATTTACTTATTAGTTGTTAGAAATTTTCATTTAGCTAATGCATGCGCGTGTACATGTGCGCGTGTGGATAAAATATGATTTTAAAAAATATTTAATATTTATTTATATTATTATTTTGACAGTGTTTTACTTTTACCCTTTATCCGCAATCAACTACGTTTTATGTAAAATCTCTTACGAATAAATTTAACTTATTTTTACTGAAATAATAATAATAATAATAATAATAACTCTTGCATGAAGGTGAACATACATATATTTCTTTTATTTTAATTTTTAATATAGGATTTTAGTCTAAATGTATAATACGGCTAACCAATTTTTAAAGACAAGCTAAACAATATATTTTTGTTTAATTAGTTGTATTGTGTCAAGTTAATTTTATGAAATTATACTCGAAACCATTTTATATTAATACTGAAGGAGAATAGTTTTACTTTTGTTAATACTTTCCTAAAATATTATATTTTTGGGGGAAAAAATCTATAAACTACAAGAATTTATTAATTATTTAATTGATGAGAAACCATGTCATGTAGATGTTTGTCAAATTTGAGTAGATGCTTCTCAAAAAAAAAATAAAGAAATAAATAAAGAAATAAAGAAATAAATGAATGCAGCTGAAACTTGAAAGGGATTATAATAATATAGTAATATTTATATATTATAATAATCTCCAATCTAACTTATTTTTATGTATGATTGAATGGGGAAAAAATTAATGAAAACCTAAGATTTGTCAGAATACCCTAATCAAAACGGAATTTAAAATTCATACGGATCTACAACATTGATTCTCTTCACGGCCAAATTATTGACTTAATTTCCCCCCCTTTTTTTAATTAATCTCCATTTCTTACTGTTGATTAAAGTCTAAAATTCTTGATTTGTTATTGATTTTTTTACAGATGTTTTAAAAAATTAAGATAAATTTTAAAAACTAAAGATTTTTTTTAACTTATTTTTTATTTTAGATTTTGACTAAGAACTCAACTCTTTTCGGTAAGAAATATGTAAATTTTTGTAAGAAATTGAGAGAAAATATATTTAATTTTCAAAAATAAAAAACTAAATGGTTATTGTACGAGACCTTGTTTTTTGTTATTGAAAATTGAGTTTATTACATCTCAATTTTTTACCATGATTTTCATCTTTCTTGAATAAAAATGTTGAATTCTTAATTAAATTCTAAAAACAAACACAAGTTTGTAAGAACTACTTTTTTTTTTTTTTTTTTTTTTTTTTTTTTTTTTTGGTTTTTTTTTTAAATATTGGTTGAAAGTATGTAACAAAACAAGAAATATAATCTAGAGGGTCGAAGATGTGTTTGTAAGTTAAATTTTTAAAAATTAAAACCAAATGGTTATCGAATAGGACCGGTGGTCATAAACTTAAAAAATTTCAACCACTTTAAGATTTATGAGAAATTTCATTATTAAGATTTGATATATATAATTAAAAAAGTTACATCCCATTGGATAAATATTTAGTTTTGGGGCTTAGCTAAATTCTAAATTGTTTATAAAAACTATTGTTTCGTTTGGTAATTATTTAGCATCATTTGGTAACCCTTTGATTTTATGTTTTTAGTTTTATTTTTTTAAAAACAAAAATAATATATATTTGGTTAGTGTGTTTTGGTTTTTTGCATTTTAAAATAAAAAAAATATGTATGGTAATTGTTTTTGGTTTTTTGTTTTTAAAAAATATAAAATAAATAATATGTTTGATAATTGTATTTTTGCTATATGTTTTTAAGACACCAAAATAAGTTTGGATGACTTTTTTTGGTTTTGTTTTTATCTTTTTATAAAAAAATAAAACCAAACTATTTCTTTTTTTCATATTTTTCCATTTCATATACATGACTATAAGATTGTATATTTATTTTTAATTTTTTTTTAAAAAAAAAATTAACATTGTTAAAACTTTATCAATATTTTGAATTTAATACTTAATCACAAATTAAATGAAGAAAAATAAATACATCGAAAAAATTGAAGAAAATAATTTCATTTATTTAAAAGAAAATTATAGGAGAATAAGTAAAAAATGAGAATGTCCAAGTGAGTTTAGCTATAATTTTAATTGGCATGGTCTTGGTATAATTCAAATAGTCACATCTCTTTGTACAATTTTCTATATTTTTATAAATAATTTGTGACAATTCAAATAGTCATATCTCTTGGTACAAAATTACCTTAAACATGCATTTTGAAGAAGAATTGTGGCCTGATTTTTTTAAAAATAAATTAATTTTATTTTTATGTTTTCCAATAATTTTAATTTTTAATTTTGAAATTGTTTAAAAAAATTAAGATAATACTTTTTTTCAAAAAAAAAGAAAAAAGAAAAAAGAAAAGAAAGGAAAGGAAAGGAAAGATAATCTTAATAAAAAAAAGGATAAATGATGTTGAACTTAAATGTAACACAAAAAATAGTTTTTGACATTATTTAGCCTTCAATTTCATATAAAAATGGTAAATAAGTAAAAGTATAAAATATTGCAACTTGTGGGATTCTAACTCATTGGAATTCTTGTTTAGGGGACTTAGTTTAAAGCTTATCAAAAATATTAAAATAAGTAAAAAAAAATTAATTATAAATTTAATTCTTGAACTTTCATTTTTTTTTTGTCATATAGATCATTGGACCAAAAGATATAATCGATATTAAATAAGGAGTTAAGCAACAAGGTCGATAAAATGACAAGGGTTTGGGCAAAAAATATTGGATCTAGGGGAGAGAGTTAGTTTGTGTGAAAGCCCAAATCAACGTGCTAGTCTTCAGCCGCATGTCTCACACATGTTCCAACTCAAAGCATCACCTTATGAATAAAATGGGCTTAGGGGAAGAAGCTCGGCCTCAGCCAAGTTCGAGGTCGACCCTAACCAAACTCAAAACAAGGCATACCCCTCAGCTTGGTAAGTTGTATGATTATCCTAAAGCAACCCAATCAACCATCTCTATAAAATACATCATTATAGCTCCATAAAAAGTAACTTGAATCCTAGTCTCTAGCTTCCACATTCTTTCTCTCTTAGCATCGAAATGTTTGTAGTACGAACCACAATATTTTGCATGTTTTCTCTTTTTTGTAAGCCACGTTCTTTTCCCTTTCAAACAATCTTCCTGTCAGTGTCATGTGAAGGTCAGATGCATTTTCTTTGTCCGAATTTTGGCATCTACATATATATATATTTTTTTTAAAAAAACTAATTCATTTATTAGATATAAAATTTTATTTATGTCAACTTTCAATTTTGTGTTTAGTAGATCCATGAATTTTAAAAAAAATATTGAATAGTTAATGACTTATTACTCTATTAAACAAAAAATTGAAATTCATAAATTTATTGGACACAAAATTGAAAGTTAGGTTTTAATACACACAAATTAAAAGTTTAAATCTACACTTTAAGATAAACTTGTAATTTAATCCTAAAAATAATTTTTTGTTCAATATATTTTAATTTACTGTACCATTAAATGATAATTCATATAATTGTTCTTTTTTTAATTTACGGTACATTTAAATGTATTGTCATGGTCAATATAATAATATATATATTTTAAAAGCAATTATATGTAGAAGGATTCAAAAGTGGGTCTACTAAGTGGGACTAGAACTTCCTAACACGGTACTAGATAGCCATTTTGAAGTTGAAGGGTGCTCGGCCTATAGTAAATTCACCATTGATTCAAACCCTAAAAAGCACGGTAAAAGATAGGCTTCTTAACCACTAGACCAAAATAAAATCTTGTTTGTTATTAACCTTTTTTCTTTATAAATAGAAACCCCATGCATGTGTTTTAAAACACGAAAATGATTTATTTATTTTTTTAAAATTTCTTAACATCTTTTAAAACGTTTTTAAAATTAGAAAAAGTTGAAAAATCAGTTGAAAACCAAAAGACCCATTTTTTAAAAACTAAAAATAAAAAATAAAAAATAAAAAATCTAAATCTAAAAACTTATTGGTTATCAAATGATTACCATACCGAGCCTTATTTTTTAGTTTTTGTTTTTTAAATCGTAATTGTTTCATACAATTTCTTGATCATGTTTTTCATTTTTTTTATGTAAACTTATGAATTTTTAGCCAAATTCAAAAAATAAAAACTACTTTTATTAGTTTTCAAATTTTAGTTTGGATTTGGTAAGACACTCCAAAATGTAGATAACAAAACATACAAATCAATATGTAGAAGTGCTGATTATTAGGCTTAATTTTAAAAACAAAAACAAAATGGTTACTAAACAGGACTTACATTTTTTAGTTTTCAAATTTTGGTTTGGATTTCGAAAGTACTCCTAAGATTGAAAAAAGCTTGAAAGCAATATCTTTGAGCTTCAACTTTTCTCTTCAATTGAGCAGTATAAGTGATATATCCTCAGCAATCGCTGGACGCAACAATAATTAGCCCTCTACCATCTTCGAGACGGAGCACCTTTTGGATCAAATCAAGACTAGGAAGAGTGTCCTTGAACTAGATCAATCATAATACATAATTTAAAAAAAAAAAAAAAAAACTAGTATACAATCTCTAATAAATGATCTTTTGATACTTTTTTTAAGACCTCTATTTAAGTTCAATTGTTGTTGGGCCAAAAAATTAGACTTGGGCATGGGCTAAAGTTAGGCTTAGGCCTAAACCTTTTTTTTTTTTTTTTTTTTTTGCCCAAATTTACTCCATAAACTTGAATTTGATTGAATTTTGGGACCAAGCGACTTAAATTGATCCGTCCAAATCAATTCATAATTTTAGCCCAATTTGAATATTAGCCAAATTTATCCATCGTGATTCAAACTTAATCAATGAATATTTTGCATTATTTGTTGAAAATAGAATTTCACGTGCACATACTAATCTATATCTATTTCTATACTATATATAAAAATGGCGGGAGAGACTTCATTTTCCCATTTTTCCTTTTTATTTAAATGGTTCTTTTTTACTTCATTTATTATTAAAAATTTCTTCAATTACTTTCTTAAATTCTTCTCTAGTCTTTTCATTCATCCTTATTTTTTAAATTAATAATAAAAAGAACAATTAAATTAGTGCAATCGGAAAACCCTTTCATCATACCCTCGTAAATTCCATCTCACCATATCTCAGGGCAACCATAAATTGGTATTTTATTATTATCTTTTAATTTTTTAACCTTTTAAAAGTGTTTGAAAATTGGAATTCGACATATTATGTTAAATGAAAATCTATGAAAAGATAGAATATTAGTAAATAACTTCATACATCATGAAATTTAATAAATAGTTTGGAATACCAAAAGCTTAATTTTAATTTCATTTATTACAAGTTTTACCACTATAAAAGAGACTAAGTTTAGCCGGTTGTTACAGGGTTAAAATTCGAAAAATTATACTTCAATGTCAGCCCTGTAACACCAGCCACACAAGAGGTGACCGCCTATTCTCTAAAAAAATTGTGTGATAGCAATAGTCTTTTGTTACTTACTTTCTTCCTATTTTTTGAATTTTTTTTCCTTTTTTTTTAAAAAACATTTTTATAAGAGAAATTACCATAAACAGAAAAAATATCAAACTGTATATAAATATAGAAAAATTCTAACGCGTTGATAGATAGTGAAAATTTTCTATATTTGTAAATTGTTTGACTCATATTTCTATATTTGAAAATAGCTTTTTTATAATTAGTATCAGTATATTTAGTTTAATTGATATTGAAATTTCAAAAGTTTTGAAAATTTTTAACATTTTGTAATCATCTTCAACTCTTATTTTGTTCATCTCTTTTTTGGACAAATGTAGGACAATTTTTTTCTCTAAGAAAAAGAGTGTCTTCTTTTATTAGTTTTGTTATTACGATTTTCTAGAAGTATATACTATATAGGCCTGGAATTCATTAATTAATTTTTATAAAATATTTAACTATTGAATATAAAGTGATTTTTTTTTTAAAAAAAAAGTGAGAAATGTTATAAATATTTGAATTAGATATAGATGTTCATAGATTTTATATCCTTAGATATTATTTCCAATATCTTTCTCTTCATCTTCTCTTGTATTTAGCTTTTCCATATCTTGTAAACTCTGTAAATAGTGGTCATTGGGACATTTGAGAAACACAATTGAATAGAAAATACATTCAGTCTCTACTTTCTCTTCTCTCTACTTTGTTTTTTATTCTCTTGTTTTATAACACGTTATCAGCACGAGACTCTATCACTTCAAAGATTGAGACTCTACCACTTCAAAGATTGGTTTTGGATTTGATTCATTGGAATACCAAGAACGCTAAAGGCTACATATTATCGAGGTATTTAAAACTAATAAGATGAGTACTTTGTTTTAATATCATATATGTGATTTATGTGTTTGCAAATTGATTGCTATGGTACATTTAGCATTAGTTTTATATTTGATTAAATTGTATTGGATTTGCGATTTGATTAACACATGAAATTCATTGAATTGCAAATTTGCAACCGAATTTAGTTTGAAGTTAATTAAGAAGAAATCTTTTGATATCAAATTGTGTTATTATGAATGACATTCATTGTTAAAATTTTGGGTTCATGCATATGAACCTAACATGCATATTTATGTTGGATAAGTATATATTGTCAACTTGAAATTTATTTGAAGTATATGCATATATTGGTGTTGAGTAAGTAAAAGAGTTTTAGCTGACCAACTTTTCAAAGCACTTGTTAAAATCTAGGGTTTTTAGAAACCTGTTTTTTCGAATATCTAAAATAGATGAAAGATATAATATCTTGAATTTAAATCGTTGTAATTCAAATTGTTTTCAATTTCTTAAAGCTAACAAATATGTTTAGTCAATTTTGCTATTTAACTTTATTTATGTATTTGATATATGTTTTACATTGTTCAACTAATTCTAAGTATTGATATTCATGTGGTTGTTGTAACCCAGTTATGTGGATGTCTAATAGTAGGTGTGATGATCCACTAAACCTTGTTGAATCAAATCTTGAGGTTTAGTCAATTTGAAGATTTAGAATTCTAATTATGATAATTTAAATTGTCCTCAATCTCTTATGACTATATTATGCATGTTTAAAATTGTTAGCAATCATCATCTTATTTTTAAGTTTTATCTTTGAAAGATTTGATTAAGATATTTTCCTAATTAGTTTATATTTCCATATCTTTAAATATAATTATTATATATGTGAAAAATTAAATTAAGATATTTGTTTTCTTAATTGGATTATATATTTGTTGTTAAGATTTGAATTTCTTTTAAATAAAGATATGATTATCTCCTATTAATATTACCTTTTATTTGTTAAGATTGTCTTTTGATAAATATTATATTTATTTTGAAAGATTTAAGATATTAAAGATTATTTCTTAGAGTGGATTTGTTTTAATAAGATAAATAATTCACTTAGATTCATTAATCTATTAATTAAAAGTTTAATTAAAAGATTAATGAATTAAAAATAAAAATTGACTATAAGGGAACTCTATCTAAGGATTGTTCTGGCTGGCTGAGGTATTTAAGCCGACCGTAAGGGAACACCTCTACCTGGGAACTAACCTGGGAGTTGAATTAGTCCAATTTTATTTTTCATGCTAATATTGAAATTTATTTGATTGTTGAATATTTAAATTATTTTCATGTGGATTTTGTAAAGTTTAAAATTTTATATATAGTTTGACCATGACAAGTCTTACCAAATTAGAGTTATTCGCTTTTGATATCGATGGTAACAATTATTTATCATGGGTACTTGATGCTGAAATTCATTTGGATGCCATGAATCTTGGAGAAACAATTAAGGAAATACGACTTCTAGTCAAGAAAAGGCGAAAGTCATGCCTTCAACATCATCTTCATAAGGGGCTAAAGATTGAATATCTTACAGCAAAAGATCCCTATATTCTATGGCAAAGTTTAAAGGAAAGGTATGATCATAAAAAAAAAACAGTAATTCTTCCTAAAGCTCGTTATGATTGGATGCACCTAAGGTTGCAAGATTTTAAATCAGTAAGTGATTATAATTCCGCACTATTTAAAATTAGTTCAAAATTGTTGTTATGCGGAGAAAAAATTACTGATGAAGATATGTTAGAGAAGACATTTTCTACATTTCATGTCTCGAATATGCTCCTGCAGCAGCAATATCGAGAAAGAGGTTTTAAAAAGTATTATGAACTTATATCATGTCTTCTTGTGGTTGAACAAAATAATGAGCTATTAATGAAAAACCATGAGTCTCGACCAACTGGAGTAATACCATTCCCTGAAACGAATGCTATAATTTTAAATAATCATGGTCGAGGTCGAGGTCGTGGTCGTGGTCGTAGTCAAGGTCGTGACTGCAGTAGAGGAAGAAATAACTATTCTTTTCGTGACAATAATTATTCAGATTTCAAGAAAATCACAAATACTGATGATCAAAGAAGAAAAACTCCACAAAATAAGAGCTTTAAAAGTGTTGAAAATCAATGCTTCCGATGTGGTGTGAAGGGGCATTGGTCTCGTACCTGTCGTACGTCCAAACACTTAGTTGATCTCTATCAAGCCTCGTTAAAGGAGAAAGAAAAAAATGCGGAAGCAAATTTTGCATATCAAGATGATGTATTTGATCCTTCCAACATGACGCATTTGAATGTTGCTGATTTTTTTTAAGTCTCCTGAAGAGAAAATTGATGTTATTGAAGGAATAGCACATACTTCCTTTGATTATGATAATGTCCAAAAGTAGTTTTGTTTTAGTTTTCTCTTTCTTTTACATTTGCAAGCTAATTTTGAATGAATTCTCTCATGGTAAAATTTGAAAGTTATGCATAATAGTTCATTACTTTCCCAAAGCTAATTGTGATTCAATGCACCTAAAGTTGCATGAATCAAAATAAGCTTCTGATTTATGCAAAATAATAAATTTCGACCATTTAATATCATTCCTTGACGTGAATGTTGCAATATTTAATAATTGTGATTGAAATAATCTTAATAGAGGAATAAGTAATTATTCTATTAAAACCACACATGTTTATATGAGAATTTCAAATATGATGCAAAAGAGACAATGATCTTGTACCTGTTGTACATTAAGAGTCTTTTTGAAAAATTAAAATCCTTAATAATAAAAAGGAAGACGATGTGTGGTATAGCAAATTTTGAGAATTTATTTGAATCTCTTGAAGAGATCATAACTTATCATTTTAACCCCTAAATATGATGATATTTAGATGTTACAAGTTTTTAGAATCTCCTGAAGAGATGATTATTCTTTTTGACCCACTTGTATTTGAGATATTTGATTTTCTTTTGAATCTCCTGAAGAGAAAAGAATAATTAATAATATTTATGTTTTGCATATAGTACATCTATGCATATGATACTTAGAAGTAGACAATACATTTTCTAAAATTCAAATGCTTGAAGCAAAAATTCAAATATGATATATATTAAGTCCTGTAGACTTGACTAAATATTTTGGAAAAGAAAATGTTATTTTGCTTAGAGGAGCAAAATTTACTATTGATATACAACATTCTCTTGTAAACCAAGGAGAAGTTTAGTAAATTTGGAAGGTATATATTGTAATAAATATCATCTAGAGAAATTGATAATCTATTGTCTCCTACGGGAAATGCATATAGAAAAGTTGTATGTTTTTCCTTCTAAACTGTATTACACATATTCGTGTATTGAAATATATGCAACAATGAACCCGAAGTTCATTGATCCAATTATATTTTTATTTGACATGATGAGTCATTTTGGGTCAATAGTGAAAATAATTATTGAAAATCTACATTCACATCCACGGAAGAACTAGAAAATTCTTCTATCTAATAAATTGTCCTATGTGGCTTTGTTCTCAAGAGATTAATTATCAAACTCTTACTAATTAAAATTGAAACCGAACCTCTCAAGTGAACCATTTAAATATTTTATGGTTTTGTTGGCGCATCCAGTTGATGGTCACATATATGTTTATTATCTTCAAAACCTTACATTTGCAAGGTTCGTTGCTCAAATAATTAAGTGTACAATTTCATGATTTTGAAATTAAACATTTTGTTTTGATAATGCTAGTGAGTTTGCATCCCAACATTTGATAATTGATTGGGATAATTGTTGAACATCCTGTAGCTTATGTTCAAATAGCAAAACTTCTAAATCTGTATGAGATCACATTGTTATGTATGCTCTAAACCAATAGCTTATGAGCTCATGGCCAGAAGCCAAATATATTTATGTGTGCAAATATGTAGTAAATGTTTAAATTGTTCCACAACAACAATTATGATGATGGATCAATTAAAATGAGTCCTCAAAAGAGGTTATGAATCTATGTTGCAATTAATTTCACATCAATCTTTGGACCCCTGATGGGTGATAAATTTACTACACAATTTGCTAGTTGTCATTAATGAGACAAATTTTCCAACATTAGGGGGAGGAATTAAGAAGTTGGAAAAAGAAATTGAATGAAATGTATAAGTATTGTCTCATTTCAATCATCATACAGATTAATTTGAACTGGAAGTTCAAAAGATAATTCATTTGCAAAATATTGCAAATCAAATGCTAGATGCATTTATAGAACAACATTTACTATTGGAAGAAAGTGACCAAGTTATATGAAATGGTTGCAAATGCACCATCTAAAATTAATATCTCAATGCAACAAGTTGTTAATACTAATGAGTCTTCAACACGCCTGAAGCATGATAGACACATGGGTTCCAAAGATAAAGATCCTTAGAAAAAAGGCAGTCAATGATCAAAATGACTCAGTTAAGAATATGGATATTCTAGAAGAAATCCTGATTATGAGTACTCATAAGAATCTTGAAGTAAAAGAGGATGACAAAGAGATCTCGATAAAATATGTCATGACAAGAAAAAAATGAAATCATACTTAAATAAGTTGACAACATTTTTGCATACAATGTTGCTCACAATATTATTTATGAAAATGAGTATACTCAGATATATATTGAAAAATGTCGCAACATAGAAAGGATTGACTTATGTGGAAAGAAACAATCCAATAGAAATAAACTTATTTTTCAAATCGTGAGAACTAGTAGTTCAAACATTAGAGAATGTCAAACATGTGGGATACAAGTGAATATTTGTAAGAAAGACAAATAGAATGTGGTCACATTATATAATGCGAGACAAGTTCCACAATAATTCTCGCAAAGAAATGGTATTGATTATAATGAGACATAATCTTCTATGTTGGATACAATACCATGAGATATCTAATTTATTTGGTTGTGTATGAAAAACTTAACATACATCTCATGGATGTAGTCATTATACATTTATATGAATCTCTTAATAATTATATCCCTGAAGGATTAAAGAAATCACAACCTGAGATTTACTATATATTATTTATTTGATCATGAACTCCTGAAGAGATTTCAAAGGCAAATAGAGTTTCTTAAGAAATAAATTGAGATGATAAGTTTCGCCTTAGCTTGCAATAGCAGATAGAATTGCATCAATTTATACATATAAGATCTTATATGAACTAGTTTCATCATTGAACATTCCTACCATGGTTCATTCAAGTGTGAAAAAGTTATAACATCTGATATCAGAAAGATAATGAAGAACTTTAGGTCCCGAAGAACCATAATTTTGATAAATAAATGCACTTATATCTTTACTAGTTTATACGCTACCTGTCGTAGCATAATTATAATATTTCTTCAAAGAAATATATTAGAATAAAGTTAAACATATGTTATGTTTTTATTTGAGAATTAGTTTACATGGATTTATTTTATTCTCATAAATCTAATTGTGATCTATTTTATTGGGAAGATGCATGTTACTTATCTAACCCATAAGAACTAGATCTTAAATAGGTTACTTAGTACAGAGAGAAGAATTCTTATATTATGACAACTTATGAAGCAGATCATAACAACTACTTTAAATCATGTTATAATCTTGATGATGTACGAAGCAAACCAATAGTAATCCTTATATGAAGATGATAAAGCATAAAGTACCGACATCACTACCCAACGAATTTATTCAAAAGACAACTTGGGAGACTTATTGACGAAGGTGTTTTCTGCAACAACATTTAAGGAGTTAACACATACAATTGTATGTGACAACCAAGAGTATCAAGTGGGGTTTTCATGAAGAGGAGTAAATGTGCTACACTCTTTTTCCCTTGACTATAGTTTTATCCCACTGGGTTTTCCTAGCAAGGTTTTTAATGAGACAGTTACTAAAGTATACGAATAATGTATTCTTTTTCCTTCACTAGATTTTTATCCCATTGGGTTTTTCCTAGTAAGGTTTTAATGAGGCATATATTCTATACACTATGGACATCTAAGGGGGAGTGTTATAAATATTTGAATTAGATATAGATGTCCATAGATTTTATATCCTTAGATATTATTTCCAATATCTTTCCCTTTATCTTCTCTTGTATTTAGTTTTTCCATATCTTGTAAACTCTATAAATAGTGGTCATTGGGACTTTTGAGAAACACAATTGAATAGAAAATACATTCAGTCTCTACTTTCTCTTCTCTCTACTTTGTTCTTTATTCTCTTGTTTTATAACAAGAAATTAAATTTACTCTTAATTTTATGGGTGTTAAAAACTAGTAATAATAAAACCAACAAAAACAAATATTGTTAGCCTTTATCTTTATATGACTTCTACCATTCTTCCTTTTAGGCAAGACTTCCATCAAATTGATAGCCCTAGCTTCGATCATATTTATTAATATTATTATATTTATGTGAACATGTATTAAATTCATCTAGAGAAATTTTTTAAAAATAAAAAAATAAGGAAAATTATTTACACAAAATAGCAAAATATATAGATAGTTGTAACAGATATTGATAGAAGTTTATCCGGGTCTATTAGTGATAGAAATGATAGAAGTCTATCACTAATAGATTCTGATAGAAGTCTATCAATGTCTATGATGATTTTTTTTTTTGCTATTTTTTTGTAAATAGTTTGACATTTTTCTATTTGTGAAAATTTCTCATTCATCTAAGCGTAGTTCATTATTTACCAAAGAATTTCATTGACAATAACTTAACATCTCGAATGGGTTTTGAGTGTTTTTTTTTTACAAAATAATTTCAATATTTAGCTAGTATCATGAAATGTTTCAAAAAGTATAATTATATAAGACTTTAGAGCCATTGTTATAAAATTTCTAGAAATTATCATGAATTAATAGACACATTTTATAATATATATATATATATATATATATATATATATATATTTCAAGCTGAAGTTATCATTCTATAGGTATTTTAAATATTTTATGAATATCTAAAATCGATGGCTATAAATTTTTTATTTAATATTTTTTATATACAAATAACTAGATTTACAAAATGTTGTTAAGAATTTTACACTAAAAAAACCATTAAAGTCTTTGATCATTGGAACCCACACCCTAGCACACACATAGGTCAACATTGGACCATGTGTTAGGGTTCTATCAATTCAATAAATCTACAATATTTGGCAAAATAATTAAAGAATTTTTTTTATCCTAGTCAAAATAGTAATTTGTATAAAATTCTATATATATATATATATTATAATTTTGAATAATCTAATATCCTTTGCTTAAAGCTACAATTAAATTCCATTGTGGCCACCTACTCGAATTTAATATCCTACGAGCTTCCTTTACACCCAAATATTGTAGGGTCAAACGAATTATCCCGTAGAAGTGTGTTGACATATATATATATATATAAACTACAATTAAATTACATCTCACAATTAAAATGAAGATTAAAAAAAAAAACTGTATAATATTTGATTTATTAAACTAAATATTTACAAATATAGCAAAATTTTGTGTATATATAGTTTACTACAAATATAATAGTCTATCGCGATCTATTATTATATTTGTAAATATTTTAAGTAAATTTTAAAATGGAAGAATCAAAACTAAAAAATCAAATCTAAAAAAAAAAAAAAAAAAAAAAAATAAAATAAAGTGCGAAGGGAGGAGCATTATTTATTCCTTTTTACATATAATACACTCTCAATTCAGAAACTTTTCATTGAGAAAAGACGAAATGGGAAACAGCAACACAATTTCTCTCCGAAACACCTCTTCTGGTATATATATATTTATATATTAATAATTAAACAACACTACTTTATTTATTTCTTTACCAATTTCCCTCTATTTTAATTCATTTTGGGTTATTTTAATTTTTCAGTTGTAAGGTACAGAAATGAAAAACCAGTCCATTATACATTAAAGATCCAATCTTTTTCAGTGCTGATGGCTGCACTTGCAACTTCCAATCCTAATAGATATGAATCCCAAATCTTCAAAGCAGGAGGTTTTAAATGGTGGGTTGTTCAATTTAATAAGTTCTTCATTAAATTATATATTTCTTGTAATTAATTAAACTCCCCATTTTTATTTTTCTATGTGTTGTTTGTGATATTAATTGTAGGAAATTAGCTCTGTATCCCAATGGTGATGTCATAAATACATCAACATTAAATGCACACTATGATCGTCATATCTCCCTTTATTTGGTATCAGCTGAAGATGACATTTCATCAAATGGTTTAGAGATTAATGTTATGATTACATTTCTTGTTTACAATAAACTGCAAGACAAGTATTTGGGTATACAAGGTAATTAATTAGTAATTAAATTAATCCAATTCTCAAATTTTGACATATGTATTTATTTATTTTGAATGGCAGATGGGAAAGTGAAATGTTTTCATGCAATGAAGACAGAGTGGGGATTTAACAAGTTAATTTCAGTGTCGAGTTTCTGTGAAGCTTCAAATGGATTTTTGGTTAATGATAGTTGTGCATTTGGAGTTGATATTTTTGTTATGGATTATAATAATAAGAATAATGATGATGGGAACAAAGGAGAGGTTTTTTCCTTGATCAAACAACCAACACATGAATATCATTACTGGAAATTCACCAACTTTTCTCTACTGAATAAGGATCGTTATGAATCTCAGCCCTTTACAGTGGAGGGCTATAATTGGTATGTAAATTTTTTTTTTTTCTTTATCATTATACAAATATTCTTCAACTTTCTCGTTTGTCGAGTGTTCAAATGACTCGACAACCCGAATAACCTACACTACTCAACCTAAAATATAAGGATTAGGGTTAGGGTTGAGTTAGTTTTGTTCTTGAGTTGGGTTAAACTTTTTCTATTTTTCTCGAGTTAGGTTGGGTCGTGTGTAGATATTATTTGATGATATTTTATGAGATTTTAGTTATTAGTCATATTGATGATATTTTATGAGATTTTAGTTCGACGGTTTTTGTAGATAATTTTTTTAAAAAAAAATTAAAAAGAAAACAAAGTTATAACCAAAAGGGGTTGAAGTCTTTTGGGTTACCAACTCAACCAACCCGAAAAATTCCTAAACCCAACCCAACTCATGTACAATCCCAATCATTTGTTTAAAAAATACTTCTATATTTTCAAATTTGCAATATTACCCTTCAACTTTCTTTTGGAATTTCGAAGACTTAGAATTGTGTTGAGATAATTAAAATGATGTCATGATCTAAATTTTCGTTATAGGGTCATTGTCACACTATTTCATTATTGCATATCTCAATTTTTGTGCAAAATTCTAAAGAAATTTCTATCCTAAAGGTATTTATGAAGGGTAATATTGTAACTTTTGAAAATATTAGGTATTTTTTTAAACAAATGGCAAAGTTTAAAGGACATTTTTTTTCTTAATTTAACCTATATATTTAGTGTAATATTTACATATATATATATATATGATGAATTTGTTCAGGAAAATACTCCTATATCCAAGAGGATTTTGCTGCAAAAAACGAGATGGATGTTTGTCCTTGTACCTCTATCTTCAAAATTTCAGGGAGCTTCCTCAAAATTTTCAAGTTTATGTTGAATATGAGATGTCTGTCGTGAGCCAACTTCGACAGGGAACACAGAGAAAAACAAGTAATATTATTAACTACATTTTACCTTAATTTATGCAAATTACTAAAAAAAATGTTTTTAAACTAAATTTATTATTATTGTTGTTGTTGTTTTTATTTTTTTGCAGATAGATGTAGGTATGATCTTAAAACATGGTGCTCGGGATTTTCAGAGTTCATGTCAGTGAATGATTTGATGAATCCAACGAAACACTTTCTTTATAATGATACTCTGTTTGTTGGAGTCAAAATTAATAACATATCTGCCTTGGAAACACTACTTTAGAAGCAAAATTGTTGCCTTTTATTTTTTATTTTATTTTTATTTTTTTTGCATAATTATTGTGATGCATTACATATGCATAATTTTAGATTAGTTTTAGATGGCATTTATTAATTTATAGAACTATATTGATTTTAATTTTTTAGAGCTATATTTTTTGGGTTAGATATCGCAGCTAATTTCGAGTTTCGATTTGAATTTTATTATTATTATTATTATTATTATTATTATTATTATTATTATTATTTTTAGATTATTAGATACTTATGCAACATGATTGTAAACTCTTATCAAATATGATAAAGATAAAATTACTAAAATAAAGCGACGAAAGAATATGCAACAATAACATTTTTTTTAGAAGTTAATACATGAGTTTGTCAATGAATTAAAGTCAAATTAGTAAGTAGTAGAAAAACATTAATTAATTGTAAAATGTGGAGAAAATGCATCAATTAATTGTAGATATAATATAATACTAAAAACAAAACTGTTTGTTGAGAGGTGGATCAATTAAACTGCATTGATTTTTAATTAATAGCTAGGAAATCACAATTAATTGAAATTAGTGATATTATTTTGGTGAATTTTTAAAAATAAAAAAAATTTGAAAAACTATTTACTTAAGATAGCAATTTTCTTAGATACTTGTGATAGCTATAGAACTCTATCCAATGTTTATAAGTATTTTTTTCCCTATTATTTTTATAAAGGAATAAAGCCACACAGTCATATTTGATTTTGCATTATTAAATGTCATTTACAATGACGGTTTAGTGGAAGATGATTAAAAGAAACCTTCAAAATTCTTATTTGTGGGCTAAAATTTAATCGCACGGCATTTTTATTACTTAAGTATAAAATTGGAATTACAAAATTATCACTACAACAAAATAGTCCAAAAATAATTATTTTAGAAATGATAAGATTTAAAAATTATTTAGTTAACACATAAGTATAACTTAATTGATATAAAATATGTACTCTACTAGTAATATAAAAAAGTGTACTTATTTAGATTTAATGTCGAGGTTCAAATATCTCTTTCCACATATTATATTTTGAAGTTTATGACTATATTGTTATCTTTTTTAAAATATAGAGACTAAATTTGTTAAAATTTATTATTTAAGAACTAAATTCTTATCATTAGAAGTTTAAGTAAAAAAATTAACTTAGAAAAAAAAAGTAATTTCTTTATTGAACAAATTAAATATCAAAATATATTAAGTGATGGTCAAGAAATGAGATATTTTGGAAGGTAAGTTGTAAGTCCATAAATAAAAAAAAAAAAAAAAAAAAAAAAAAAAGCAACGGAATGAGGAGACAACCTAAGACTAGACTTACTTTATGCTTTTTCTTTGGTGTGTTGTTTTTTTAATGTAATTTAATATCTTAAAAAAAAAATCCGACTAAGGGCATGTTTGGAGAATGATGGTTGAAGTAATTTAGAAAAAGAGATTTAAATAACATATATTGCATCTAATATATATATATATATATATTTATTATACTTTCAATCTCTAATTTCATTCCAATTATAGTTTAATCTTTATATTATTCCACTCATTTAAATAGAAAGCCAATTGTGTACGATTACAAAGTTGTATATAGTATATATACGAAAGTTCGATGCACCATCAATTTACGATTTGTTGACAACTTTCAGCCTCAATTGATGGTGCATTGAAATTCTACATGCTATATGCAATTTTTATAACCATACACAATAGGTTTTCTTATTTAAATAAATTGGGCCCTAAATCTAATGGTCAAAACTCATACTTTTTTTTAAGTCTTTATGGTTTAAATTTTGTAACAAACTTGATTTTTATAGTTTTAAATTTGTAATGATTTAATCCATATCATGTCAATGATAAGGTTTAATTAAATTTTTGAGGAAGAAAATCAATTTATACTCTTAAACTTTGTGGGTCATATCAATAGCTAAAAGCCAAAAGAGTTGGATGTTGAAGAATTCTCCAAACTTGTTTCATGACTAGAGAATAGGAGTGTTACAAAAAATCGAAAAACCAAACTAAATCAAACCCGGTTTTTAGCATAAAATTGCACATATTATTTTTTATTTTGAGAAAACAGAAAAATATTGGTTTGGATCGAATTTTGATTGAAAAAATCAATCAAAATCGAACTAAACCGAGGATATGTATACTCTTAAAAATCAACTCTAACAATACCATTAGGTATCTTTTAGTTTTTTAATTATTATGGTGCATATATATTTATTATTTAGAAAAAAGAAAAGTTTAAAAAATAGAAAAATAAGGTAAACTATTTACACAAAATAGCAAAAATTTTAAATAGTTGTGATAGATACTGATAGAAGTCTATCAGGATCTATCAGTGATAGAAATGATAGAAGTCTATCTATCACTAATAGATGCTGATAGAAGTCTATCAATGTCTATCAGTATTTTTTTTGCTATTTTATGTAAATAGTTTGACATTTTTTTTATTTGTGAAAATTTTCCTTAGAAAAAAGATCAATTATTATGGTGTGTATGATATTTATTTAGAAAGTACCAAACAAATTAAAATGTCCAATTTCAATCTATAAAAAAAGAAATGGACCAAATTTTAATTTAAAATTAGCAAAATTGTCAATTCAAAACAAAATTGGAAATAAGAATTAAAATTTGGAAGAGGAAAAAAAATGTCAAAATCGAAAACCAAACCGATAATAAACCGAACCAAATAAAAACTAATCCATTGGTTTTGTTCTTTATTGGACATCGGTTTAAATCTCTTCCTTATAAAATTAATTGGTTTGGTTTGGTTTGGTTTGGTTCTTGGTTAACTCCAAAGTCGATAAAATATTAGAGAATGGCTAGTTGAGTTTTTAAATTGAGTAGGTAAAGTAAATATTTAATATTATATTAAAAATACACACGAGGTCATAAAAAAAGTAATACTTATTTTAAATACTTAATCAAACCTCCTTAACTCAATTTTAATTACCGCATTATAAACTACAAGGCTTGATTGAGAAGACTTACTCATGGAATCTATATTTACTAACATTATGTCACACTTAATAATCATTTATTAGACAATTATATGATCCTTTGAGTACACAATGTAAATGGGTTTTCCACGACGCTGATTTTATTTATTTATTTATTTTTTTGCTATCTATAGTTAAAAAAAAAATTGGAACTTAATTTTTGAATATAAAAAAAGTTGCAACTACAAAGAATATGACCAATCAATTATGAAGATGAATGTGAAATTATCAAAAATAGCTCTCTAAAGTTACTATCGTTTATAAATAACACATTTTTTCAAAACTAGTTAAAATAGTTTTTATTAGGATTCTAAGTAAACGTTAGAACTTCACTTTTCGATCCATAGGAAAAGAGGCAAATAGCCTTAATGCAAACTCAAATATTTCTTCTCCTTCTTCAGTGAACTTGAGCAGTTTTTTTTTTGTGTTTTCTTCATCAACCGTTGATATTCTCTGAAATTCTCTCAATCTTCAAGTTTCTTTGAATTGATTCATTTGATTTCAACTCGCAAAAGCAGAGATATTTCTCGATTCCTTTAGTTTTTGGGTTACTTAAAGGTTGAGTTTTTAAGTTTCTAACTTTGTTAGGGTTTAGAAATTATATAACATTTTGAAACCATTTGCTGCATTTTTATGGTTTTTTACATGTTTTTTGGTGTGATGTTTGAATGTGTAGTGTTTTTATTACTTTGTTTTGGGAAATAAGTGCTTGTTCGCTCGATAACAAGTTAAATCTCACCTGAGATTGTATGAATCTCACCCGAGATTGCTTCAATCACTCTCGAGATTGCTTCAAACACTCCCGAGATTGGTTTGGATGTTGAGGGTTTTAAGACATTCTATTTTGGTCTCCTTGCCGATCCCGCCGAAGATGAGGACTGAAACATAGAATGTCCTAAAACTCTCAAGCTCAAGGCATGTCGTGGTCTTGTTGGCCCAAGATTCAAGCGTATTTCAACCACTATTTAAATCTCGATCCTCATTTCTACGTGGATCATCGCCGAGATAAAAAGTAGTTTCTTACACTTAGAGTTATAATTTTGTGGTTGCCTTGTTGGCTTGGTCTTGAGTTTAGTTTTTGTATTTTCTTTGTTTTATAGATGGCTCTAGTACTAAGAATTGTAGATCTGATTTTTTTTCCAGCTAATTTAACTTGTTATTTCCATTCAGGGAAAACCATTTCTATTATTAAAAATAAGTTAATGCTCATACAGTTACATATGATGAGGCAAACTTGTTTTAGGTATTTTTTGAATCTGAAGTTAGTTTTTAATGTGCCTTTTTGTCATTATATTCTTACGAGGGAGGTGAAGGAGGCTAAGGAAGACACCATTAGCTTTAAGTTATTAGGGCAGAATGTGTCTTTTAGATGGGAATAGTTCGATATAGTGATCGGGTTGAGATATAGGTCTAGGCATGTGGTTTAGGGTGATGAGTTTAGACCATATAAGCTTAGGCAGTTGTACTTAGCTGATAGGACCGATATAAATGGGTCTGAGTTGGACAAGTTGTTTCCAACCTATGAGTTTGTGGGTGATGAGGATGCGGTGAAGATGACCATATTTTACTTCATCAAGCTTACTATTATGGAGAGTGAAAGGAAGCAACACATGGACTGGACCATGTTGGGTTTCATTAACGACTGGGAGGACTTCTGCAGCTGTGATTGGACAAAATTGATTTTTTAATTAGAAGACCTCGAGTAGTTTACATGGTGCACTTATAGAGAAAGTTGCAATCTACAAGAAGAAGCTTACAAATAGTAAGTCATCCGAGTCATATAGTTTGTATGACTTTCTATTCACATTCTAGATGTTGGGATTTATGTCTTAAATCTCGTAGTCTGTAAATTTGTAAACAAATTATTAATAAATAAAATATTATTTATTTTAAATAAGTGTTATTTATTTGCATAACTCAAAATCCAATAAACTAAGATCCAAGGTTATTAATTTAACTTGAACAGTATGTGGTTCACATACAAGTGGATCGTGTTCAAGAAATAATCTAAAAAGTCTATAGTATATGGATAAAGTTGGATACCTTATTCTAGTAACATTATGGATATGACCTACTTTGTTTGTAAGTGTTATAAACGATTTGATCCAAATTGTTCGTGTAATGACATGTAAGTGAGGGTATCCTATACAGTGAGTCTGTATAAGACTAGACCATGAAATTAAATCTCTCTTTGCAACACCGTTAATTGAAGATATTTATATTTCAAACGATAACCATGTAACTCGCTCTCAATCCTGAATGAGTTATGAACTTCTGCTCATGAGAGTCGTTCTTTGATTTGTATGGGTGAGAGTGACCTTAGTTGTCGACTCAATTTGAGGGATTGAATCTCAATTGCGGAAGTGTTTAATCGCTCTATCTTGGAAATTGGGATTTGGAAAAACAAAAATGATTTATAGAAAACTAAGTTAAGCATGCTTTAAAGGGAATTCAGAGAAATTACCTTTGAAGAACAATGTTTCTTCGCCAAAAGCTCTGCACGAATACAAGCCTTACGAACTTGTACTGCAACTGGAATACGACCACTTGGACTTCCTTGCTATAACTCAGGGAAGATAAAAAAGATGGTGGGATCCTAATTTTGTTTTGCAGGAAATTTTCACACACAAAGGAACAACAGAGAGAGAGAGTAAAGGAGAAACATTTTGGTCTCTTTTCTCTTTTAAAAGAGAAAAATAACGTGAGAGGAATAACTTTCCCTCACCTCACTCTCTCCACTCTACTCCCGTGCATAAATGTAGGGGAGTTATATTATTATTATTATTATTGTTGTTGTTATTATTATTATTATTATTATTATTATTATATATATATAATCATATTTAACATAATATATATAATGAAAATAAATCAAATAATAATAATAATAATAATTAATTAACATTTAATTAATTAATTTACAATAATAATAACAATTAATTAATTAATTAATCTTAATTATCATGCGTTAAAACGCAAAACTCCCTTATAACCTATAGTTTTAATATGAATCATATTCACATTAATTTTACTATATAGTGCTAATATGAATCTAATTCACATTAATATTTGAATCTTATTCAAATATTGTTCTCTCTTATATAGTTTAATTATAAATCATATTTATAATAACTATATATTATAATGTATCAGAATACATTATACTTTATATTAATCTTTATCAAAATCCCTTAAATAATTTGAACGATTCAAATTATTCCAAAAATAATTTATCCTTATTTTACCCTTAGTGAACTAGCAAGGGTACGTAATGGACTTACAGATTAGAAACTCCAATAATTCGAGATTAAATTAATTAAACTCTTTAATTAATTAAATCAATATTCATTAACTGTGGATCACTCCACAAAAGACCCATAGCTGCACTCTTCGCATTGTAGATATATTTCTGTGTCCATGGATATAACCAGTCATCAATAAGTCGATCTTTACAAGTTGCTCGAAATTACAGTTGGGTCAAAATTACCATTTTACCCCAGTAATCACTTCTTTCTCCTTAAGTTCCATTGATCCTCTAATGAACAACCTATTTATGGTCCTACCATAAACAAATCCCTCTCTGGTCAATGAGAGGGAAGGGCCCCTTGTTCAAGACCCAAAATCAACACTTAAGGGAGCAATTTATCTACTTTTTCTGAAAGCGGAAAGGAGTAAACTCTATCTTGTGTAGCTATGTTCCCAGCTCTCTACTTGCACAAATCCCTAAAATGGTAGACATTTTGAGTCGGCGACATAGGTCACTCTCTCCCATACAAATCAAAGGACTGTTCTCATAGACAAGTGTCCATAACTCACTCAAGATTGAGATCGAGTTATTTATGGTCATCCTATGAAATGTTAGTCTCTACAGTTAACGGTGTTATAACATGAGGTTAATCATTTTGTGGTCTGGTCTTGTACAAACTCTTTGTATAGAATACCCCCACTCACATGTCTCCACATGAACGATTTGGATTAAATCGTTTGTAACACTTACAATTCATGTAACAATTACAGAGTGGGTCGTATCCGCAATGTTACTAGGATAAGGCACCCAACCTTACCCATATACTACCGACCTTTTAGGTTATTACTTGAACAAGATCCACTTGTATGTCTACTACATACTGTTCAAGCTACATTTAATAACCTAGGATTTTAGTTTATTGAATTGAGTTAAAGCGATCTAATGTCAAATAAAATACCTCTTATTTTATTAAATAATAAATTGTCATGTACAAATTACAAATTACGAGACCCCATGAGATTTAGGGCACCGACCCTAACAATCAATATGCGTACCATTTTGGGGACAATACCGAATGAGGAGTTGGGAACATAATTTCACAAGATGGACTTAACTCCTTCCTGACTTTAGGAAAAGTAGATAGGTTGTTTTCTTAAGTGCTGACGTCGGGACTTGAACAATGAGGCCTCACCCTCTCCCTGGCCCGAGAGGGACTTCATTTATGGTTGGACCATAAATAGAATTGTTCATTAGAGGATCAATGGTACTTAAGATACATGAGGTAATTACAGGGGTAAAACGATAATTTGACCCAACTATAATTACGAACAACTTGTGAAGGTTTGACTTATGAAATATGGTAAAATCAATGAGTAGATAAATATACCGCAGTTCATAAGAGTGCAACTTTTAGTGGTATGCCTCATAGTTAATGAAGTTTAATTAATTAATCTTAGATCATTGAAGCTTATAACGGTAGGTCCATTAGGTCCCTCTGCTAGCTCACAAACGGATTAAATAAGAATTTTAATGTAGAAAGAATTTGAAGGGTACAAATTATTTTGAAGGGAATTAATTGTATATGATACAGATAATAAAATGTTAATTGTATGTGATACAATTAAAATACATTATAATATAAAATTAATTTTGAATTAGATACAAAATTAAAATTAAACTATAATATTTGAATAAGAGTCAAATATTAAATTAATACAAATTAGATTTATATTAAGACTATAAGTTATAATTAATATGAATGAGATTCATATTAAAACTATAGGTTATGTGAGAGATGTATATTTGAATATGATTCAAATTAATTAAATATTAGATATTTAATTAAATTATAAATTAAATTGTTTAATTTTATTTAATTTAATTATAATTTAAATAAATTGAATTAGAATTAAACTCTCCTGCATTGCAAGGGAGTGGAGGAGTGGGAAAGTGGGGAGAGGGCAGTTACCCTCTCTCTACCTTTAAAAATGCAGAAAGCCTGCAGTTAGGGTGGCTGAATTTTCTACATAAGTTTCACTCCTACTCTCCCTATCTCTCTCACACTCATACTCTCAGAGAAAGAATTCTTAGTGATTCCTTCCTTTCTATAGGGTTCTCACAAACCTCCTTGTCCAAAAAGAATAGTAGAGAAGACTAAGTGGTAGTGTGCTAATCTTGTACTTCCTGCAATTCAATTGGGAGAATAGATTGAAGACCGTTTCTAAAATTCAAACATATCAATTTTTTGCACTAATTCATTCATATTCATTATTTTGACCATTAAATAATAAATCTTGAAAATTAAATATAATATTTATAAAATAAAAATAAATAACATAACATTAAATTACTATAATAAATATAAGAAAAAAGTCTAACAGGACGGGGACGGAGAAAGGCGGACGCCCCCATCCCCATTTAACTTTCAGGGAATTTTTTTCCTTCCACCCCTCCCCATTCCCCGTTCGGAGTGAGTCCCCACGAAGCCCCATTCCCATGGAAAGTGAACATTTCTAATTAAAAATGATTTATTTTAAAACTTGTTAAAGATAAAAATTGAACACTTTTCAAGTTTAAAGTTATTGCAACACTTGTCTAAGTTTGAAATACTTTAAAACAAAAATTGATGCAATTTTAAGAAATTTACAAATAAATGTTGATTTTTTTTCTAAAAGAAAAAGGGTTGATACAACTCATTTTATTTTTGTTAAAATTAAAATCATGGTAATATTATATAATCATATAATATTGTAAAATAATAAAATTTATAATCTAAAACAACTATTTTTATGGTTTAGCCAACTTAAGTTAGCTTAGTTTAGTATTAATTGGTATGCATTTCCTTTTTTGAAGTAGAAGATTTGATTCCTCCACCCTGCAAAATACATTGTATTAAAAAAAAAAACTAATTTTTATGATTTTAGTTTCAATCTCCTACTAAACACAACTTTTTTTCTATTATATCCGTGAGTGTCATGGTCATTCGCATCTAACAATATTTGGGTGTCAAGAAAATTCATAGAATATTAAATCTTAGGTAGGTGACCACCATATTTTGAACCCATAACTCTTAGCCCTTTTTTCTTATATTTCCATTACCATTAGGCCAACTGCATGGTTTACTAAACACTAACTTCTTTCAACTTTTTTTTCAAATTTCTATTATCAAACAACTAACCAAACACACCCTATCTTTTCCATCCTCCCTCCAAAGAAGTCAATACCGAGAAAGCACAGTAACAAATAGAATCTTTAGTCCAAAGAACTTTTGACTCAAAAAAGTGATCAAAACACCGTTCTTTATACAATTTCCATGAAATTTCCACTCTAACTTCTTGTAGAATCCTTAAATAACCTCTCTCCCTAAATTCTAGAACACTCGATCCCTCCACATAAAAAGGAACTGCAAAACTGCAATATTGAATCAGTTCAACATAACCCATTTGAGATATTGAGAGATTTTTATTTCTATTGTTCCCAATGGAATCAAGTTCACAGCAAATTTCCCTAAATATGAATGATCTCTATTCCTTCATCACAGCAATTAATGAAAGAAATCCTGGAATCAACAGCTTACCGATTTCTATCATAATGCAGAGGCCTCCACCAGCCAACAGCTCTCAGACTTGGAATAATCTTGGGAAGACAATTCTTGGCCTTACTTTTCAGGCAGTTTTAACCTTGTTCATTAGCACACCAAGGTCATCCCCTCCAGTTTTTACACACCTCTTTGGGGCTGCAGCGTTGATTAGCTTTGCAGTTTCATTTGCTGGACTTTTCCTTCAAAATGCATTCCCAAGAATCGCGTGTTTGTTCGGAAAGATCGGTGCTCTTATCGCTGCAATTGGTGTGTGCATCATAGCAAGTCTTCTTCTAATCCATCAGAACTTTGCTTGGATCTCTTGGCTGGCATGTGGCCTCTCCTTGATGGCTTTTATTCTATCATTTAAAGGGTAGTGTCATCAGATCATTGGTTCTTTAGCTTGTTCTATAAGACAGACTCAGTAAGTTGTGTAGTAAGGCATTAATATCATCTAAGAAATAAAGATGGCAGCATCAAGAAAGATGGGTTCTCTCTATGGTGCATACTAATACGGAGGAACCACATATTGGCTGAAGCTTAGTCATCCTAAAGAAAATACATAGATTTGGTTGTGTAATTAGAAGTGGAATTGGAATGGCAATGTTGTTATATTGTTAGCAAATATATATAAACTATGTTGTTGTTTATATTAGATGGGATCTGAAATGGAAAAAAGAAATTATATCAATCTTTACAAGAACATCAGCAGGAAAGAAATTCTCCAGAGGCGTAAAAGAAAAGTGTTCGCTCTAAATCATATTAGCAAATAAAAAGAGAATTCCAAATAACCGAGGAAATGAATAACAAGAAAAGGAGAGACTGTTGCACAATGTTCGTATAGCCTGAGATACACGTTCCCTGCAGACCATGAATTTTAGTGCTATCAGTATTTATTATTTCCCCAAAATTATTAGGAAATATCCAAACTGGTAGACATATTAACACAAACATCATTCAGAGGAAAGAAATAGATTAAAAAATGAATACGATAATCTTACCTTCAAATAGAAATCCCAATCATGTATATCCTATGATGCAAAACAGCATCAAAACAGCAGAGCACTTAGAGAACTTTGAAGACTAGAATGATCCAGAATCCAGATAACAAAGATTGAGTTTACACGTATAAAGCCTGCCTAAATAAGCATGAATGATAAATAGGAAAAAGAAACATTATTCATCCGTGTAAAAACATCCACAATCATTTTAAAAACAGAAAAATTCAGATTTTAATTGGAGGTTTAAATGAAAAGTCCTAGAATTGGCACACAATCTCAAAAGTAAAATAGAAACTAATAATGATATTAAGCGAGCTGGATGACAGGCCACTCTCAAGTTTATTTATCAACAAGCATTGGAGCTTACCTTCCTCTCCCTAGTCTCATAAAGAACCCAAATACAAGACAAGAGCAAAAACGATACCTCTCTCACTCCGCCAAACAGCTTACACACATCTTCTATTGGGAAAAACCTCTCACTACTACCGCAAGAATAAGATGAAAATTAACAGAGAAATTAAAAGAAAGCAAGAAAACTGAGCACACAAGAACTAACCTGGAAAAACTCCAAATCGGAGAAAAAACCATGACCCATCAGAAAGAAATCAACTATGTGAAAAATTATTACAATCACACAGAATAATTCTCTCTCCCCGATCTCAATTACAAGAGCACTCTCTCAAAAATTTTATACTACTCACACCCTTTAATTTCATTTTCAAACTAAATAATACAAAAGAAAATTTAACCAACGTTAGCACACCCAAGCTTAAAGTTTTTCTAACTGGGACAATTTGAAACCAAAATAGGCTCCTTTACAATATTTGGAGCCCATCACTTTCTTGAACCCTTTCAAATATAAGACGACTAGTCTTTTAATATTTTGCCAAAACCCAACATCCTCCCCATGCCCCTCCTAACTAACAATATGCCCTCTCATGTATCCACACCTCTCCTCACTGGCTTACATGTATAAACTTTTGTAATTGGGGGCCTATCAATGTATTGTAAACAATATTGTTTTACATATTTGCATCAATTCACTTATCCTTGAAGATTATCAAAATGAATTTTCACATTTAATTTGGGATGGAAGGCAACAATTTTTTTTTTCTTGATATCCGTGAGTGTCCAGGTCAGCTTACGTGCACCTCGACTAATCTCACGGGACAACCTGCCTGACCCTACAATATTTGGGTGTCAAAGAAACCTGTAGGATATTAAATCCTAGGTCGGTGGCTACCATGGATTGAACCTATGACTCTTTAGCTCTTTGGCCATTTTTTTTATGTTTTACATGGAAGGCAACAAATTTTAATATCAAACATCGGGAAACAACAATCAGAGAACTTTGAAGGCATTGCATGATATGGTTCAGGCGCATCATAGGTTCACCTCAAAAGGCCTCATCATCTTGAATGGCTATTTTACATTCTTTACAAAATAAACAAGACTGAAAGTCAACTCAAGTTAAGGCAAGAACATAACATTTCAAAAATTCACATTCTGAAGACAAACTTTGCGATTGTTTCTTAGGCCAGAACAAGTAACAAAGGATGCCAAAG
This sequence comes from Lagenaria siceraria, assembly GCA_002890555.2. Classification (NCBI taxonomy): domain Eukaryota; kingdom Viridiplantae; phylum Streptophyta; class Magnoliopsida; order Cucurbitales; family Cucurbitaceae; genus Lagenaria; species Lagenaria siceraria. The sequence continues at coordinate 8,517,008 of CM016488.1, forward strand.
ATTTTGTATTATGAATATTATAGCACCCACTACTGCTATTTAAAGACATACAAAGTGGAGATGGATTAATTGAAATAAATAATAAACATAAGTTGGACTTCTTTTTTTCTTTAATCAAGAACTTTCATTGAGAACAAAATGAAAAATGAAAGAATACAAGAACATACAAAAAAACCAAGCCTACAAAATATTCATCTTAAAGAAAAGGGGACCAACTAAGCAAAATGTTTCCTCAAGAGTAATTACAAAAAGTCTTCGAAATCGAAATCTAAAGGAAGACATAAAACTTAACCAAAGACCAAACATTACTTGGGGCCCTCTCCAACTCTCTATTATTTCTCTCCCCCCATAAAACTCATAACACAGTTGCACCTTAATAGGTGATTTGAAACTGGCTGGAAACCATCGACAGGAAACTGTTTGAATGTGTGGCAGCAATAACACTCTTCTATCTTAATGGATAGATCTATAGTGTTGTAAAATCGACAATCAATTTATATAGTTCACTAATAGTGTATGAGTTATGTCTACAGGCAGAGGGATTCAACGCATTCCAATACATAGTATGGACATCATCAAATGGGTTATAAGCAACTAACTAACTAGGAAAACGGCAAGGATTCCCAAGCCGACTAAATATTGACATCACAAACTAAAAAGATGAGAACATAAACCGTATGAAACTCCACAAATATGTTATTACCACAAGCAAGTCTTGATACAATTAACTTTTTTGCAATATTAGGCACACAAAATACTTTTTCCAGGTTAAGCAAGCCACTGTTTGTAGGAAGAATAGATGAGCCAATATGAGATATCAATAACTAGTTACTATTTTGAACAACTTCTTCATTACCTGCATAGTCGCTCTTCTGCATTACAGTAAACTTTGGTAGGTATTTCAACAAATTAGAAAAGGATCCATGGGATTGTGCAACCAACCGAGTCAAGGGCAATCCACGATTTATACTCATGGGTTTAAAAACATGAACGGCAATTTCAGAAGTCACATACATGCTTGGAAAGTTTGAGATCGTTGGTGTCGGAGTCTTGTGCAGGTGGCTGTTGATGGCTTCTATATTGGACTGATTCGGGCGTTTGATCTGTTTATGGGATATTGAAACGAACCGCCATTGAGCCGAAGAAAATCTCGAGATAATTGTATAGACACTCAAAATTGGGGCTACTCAAAATTTGGGCAAGAAAGGAGTTTGACTCACCTTTTAAATTCAAGTTTTTCTTTTCAATAGTTTTGCTTGCACCGTCATGAGCAAAAATTATTGAATAATACACCTGTGTTGAGCTTTCTACTCTCGCTCTTGTTACTGTAGAGCAGAGAATAAGAGTAAATAAAGAGGGTGAGAAGAGTGAAAGAATCTAAAGTCAAAGGAGCGAAAGAAGTGAGAGGAGAGAGAAAATAGAGAGTAAGAAGCAAAACAGAAGCAAAAATGAGATCCCAACTGGCATACACAATAATCTATTTTAGTAATTCAATGTTGGTGACGTTGCAAAAGGTTAAAAACATATTTTTTAAAATAATTTTATTTGTATATTCTAAAATGGGTCATTCATACAAAAAAAAAAAACTAAAAACAGGTTTATCATATGGATAACCCAAAATTTGAAGGAAAATTTTCAAAAATAGCATTCTCAACTTTTCACTTTTCAAAACTAACATGCTTTTTGAAAATGCGTTAAACTAGTTTTTCTTGTTCCGTCTTGTGCGAAATCGACCACGATATTTAGTTAAAATATTAACTTTTTCTAATCTTATACCAAATTTTATATATTTTCAAATTTTTTATAAATTCAATTATATTTACCAACTATAATATCAAATACTTACCTAATTTTTTAAATCTTTAGGCCAATTTTGTTTTCAAACATTCAAATGAATTTACCAATTATCCATAAAATGGATCTCAAGTGATTGCATTTTGATTTTTAATTTTTGAGAAAAATTAGATATTGCAAAAAAAAAAAAAAAAGGTAAGATATGAAAAATATATAAAATTTCAATATTAATCTCGGAGAAATTAACATCGAGATTTTATATATTTGGGGCTTCTCGGTGAATTCTCGAGCAGATTAACATGGTGATTCTATATATTTCTCAGATTTTACTTAATTTTTTTGCAAAATTTGATCTTTTTCAAATTTTAAAAATCACAAGTCAATCACTTGAAAACCATTTGGATAATTTAGAAATTCATATAAGTGTGGAAACATAAATTGAGCTAAATATTTGAAAGTTACGTAAACATTTTATATAATATTTGGTAAAAATAATTGAATTTGTAGAAAATTGGAAGATACATAAGATTTGAGAAGATTATGTAATATTTAGAAAAATTATCAGAATCTCAATGTGTAATCTGCTCGAGATGTATGGATAAGGCCCAAAACAATCAAGTTAGAAAAAGTTCATTTTTTTAAACTAATTTTCAGTGGTCGATCTCGCCCAAAATAGACTGAGAAAATCTAGTTTAACGAGTTTTTAAAAAACATACTAGTTTGAAATTCGAAAAGTTGAGTCCTATTTCTGACAATTTCTCAAATTTAAGCCTAAAATGAAATATCCTCTACTTTTTGAAATTGAAGTTTGTTTTACCTTTGTTTACTATCATATTTGGGTGAAATTACCAAGACGGAACCTTGTGTGTGCAAATTGGGCATCTCGCTCTCATGCTCACTGTCCCTCTATCGGTCTCCTCCCTCTCTCGAGCTCCTCTCTCTCGAGCTCCATCTTGATCTTCGCCTGCTCTTGCCGGTAATACCCCATCTTGATCTCATATTGCCTCTGCAACGCTCACTGATTGACTTTCTCCATTTTTCTCTCTTGCTTTCTAGCGACCCCACTCATCCGACGTTTCGACTTTCGGCACCCCCACTGCAACGTTTCGATGGCGGGTAACGACACCTCTATAATTGGAAACCCCACTGTAACATTCCAATGGTTGATGGTAAATAGATAAAGGAAAAATGAAGAATGGACGGCGCGAAAAGAGCAATGGAAAATTGGAAAAGGTAGAAGGTAAAAAAAATTAAGAATAATTTTGTATATTTAGTTGATGATGATGGAAGTAAAAGAGTAAATTTATCTTAAGTTTCAAAAAGTGGGACAAACTTCATTTTGAGCAAGGCTTTTATACAATTATCTCAAAGACGCTACTTCACAAAAAAAAAATATATATATATATATATTTAAATCATTAAATTTGCTATTTCACCAATACACAATCAACAACTTAATCACCACATCATTTTTCGTTATTCAATTAACCGTTCAAAAACCATTTCAAACTAGTGTTTGAATTTTTACTCTGATATTATTAGAATTAAAAATGACTTCCTTTCATAACATTTTATGTTTTGTTTGAAGGTTAAAATTTGAAATTTTTGTACATTTTTATTTCCTTCTTAAAAATATCTAGAAAATATTGAAGATAGAATAAAATGATAGCCAATTATCGGGTAAGTACAAACTTGAGGTTCCATTCCAAGTATGTATAGTATAGGTAACAGGCAAAACAACGTGGACAACATTATTATAGTTGTGGCTAAAAATGTCACCAAAAACATGTTGTTGATGTCATAGTTGACGGTTACAAAAGCATCAAATAAAAGTGACATTGTTGATGGATTTATATTACGCTTGACAGTAAAAAAATGTCAATATCATCATATGTTGTCAGTCACAAATGTCAGTGAGAGAATAAAGTGTTGTCGTCTTAAAAATTAAATTAACAGTTAAAAACATCAAGTTTAACATCGTTGATGGCTAAAAATAATTGTCAATAAATATATATAAGTGGCGACCTTTTAGAGTCATCAACTATAGTAGTAAAGTTGACGTTTTTAGATTGTTGGCACCAACAATGTTGATAGTAAAAAAAAAAATATTAAAATACCATTTAGTCTTCAAACTTTTAAGTTTGTTCAATTTTAGTCAGTGTACTTTCAATAATCTAAAACGGTATATTAACTTTAAAAAAATATATTAACTATAATGATAATGGACCATTTTTTAGTCGTCAATAAAAAGTAAAAATTGTAGTAGTGAAAATAATATAAAAAATGAGTTTTACAAGTTGAAACTATAAACTTAGAGCTTGTTTAGATTGACTTTTTAAGTGTTTATAAATATATTTTTTTGCATTTATAAACACTTATTTAAACACTTAGAAAGTCAATCCAAACGGGTCTTAGCTTTTATAAATTGGATTAATTATCCAAACTCAAAAAAATAATTTAGACGTTCGTGAATATATTATATGTTTGTCCCAAGGTTTAAAATTTTGATATCGATGGAAATATCGAGGTCTTGATTTTACGAAAATTTCGATGGAAATATCGATTTCTATAGATATTTCTGGAAAAATTATAAAAATAAATTTAAGGTTGAAAAACACTTTTGGTCCCTAAACTTTTATGAAAGTAACAATTTAGTCCCTGAACTTTGATTTGTAACGATTTAGTCCCTGTACTTTCAACTTTGTAACAATTTAGTCATCGAACTTTAGTATGTATCAATTTAGTCCTTGTACTTTCAAATTTGTAACAATTTAGTCCCTTACGTAAAAACAATTATCAAAATTAGATGTTAATTTTTTATTTTATGATGTAGACCTTGTATTTTATAAAAATATTGAGTCCCTAATTAGTTTATCAGTTCATTTATGCAAGAAATCTCATTAAATCTTAACACTATTTTCTACAATAAATACTAAACTGTTACAAATTTTGAAGTACAAGAACTAAATTGTTACATAGTAAAGTTTAGGGACTAAATTATTACAAAATTGAAAATTCAGGACTAAATCGTTACAAACAAAAGTTCAGGGACTAAATTGTTACTTTTATGAAAGTTTAGGGACTAGAAGTGATCTTTAACCTAAATTTAAATAAGTAAATAAACATTTTATTATTTTTAAATAAGTAAGCATGTTTATTGTTTATATTATATTTATATTAGTGACATTTTTATGTTTATTTTGTTATGTTTTGTGGATTTCTCTACGATATAATGGAAATATCGATTGATGAAAATTTAATACTATCCACGAAACTACAAAAATATCCATCATTATATCTAAACCTTTCTGCTGTGACAGGTCAAATTTCCACTCTCTCCTATATAAAAAGTTGGTGACACAATATTATTACATAGAGATTTTTCCACCACTAAATCAAAATCCATACCCTACCCTAGTCCTTAATAATTGATGGGTTTATTTTTTTTAAAAAAATAATAATAAATGAATGATGTTGATAACCCAATAAAATTATAAAATAATAAGGGAGAGAGGAACATTCACACACAATTCTTTATATTCCACTTGGCTACAAATTAATACATTAAATCTTGTGATTTAAATAAATGACAGTTGTATTATTGTATGGATGTTAGTTGCTGTCACATCAAACACATAAATTTTTTTTAAATATTGTTCATTTTTGTCAATTTTTTCCTCCCATTTTGTTTTAATATAATGTTTCTTTTATTTCAGAGATGTGTGTAATTTAATGGAATGGATTTGGTCATTATTACTATACCAAGATTCCATTATTTATGATAGGAAAATAAGTATGGAGTAAATGTTATTTTGGTGTCAAAAATTTGGGTCAATATCTATTTTGTCCCTTCAATATCTTACCGTTTAATTTCTGAATTAAACTCAAAAAAAATTATTTTAGGATGCATTTAGATTGATTTTGTAAGTGTTTAAATAAATATTTATAAATAGAAAAAATGTATTTATAAACATTTACAAAATTAATCCAAACGTCCCTTAATTATTGATAGCTAGTTTTTATTAGGTACTTCACTCCAAAAAAAACTTAAAAATAAAAAAATTGAAGTACCCTTTTAAAAAATCAAATTCATGTTGATTGGTAAAATATATGGGTGTGCATTGGTCTGTCGACATTGATTTTGGATGATGTCACTTGTATGATTTTATTTTGATCATATCTTCTTTGGTATAATTTTGTTTTACCTAAATGACTATTCATTTGTCATACCTTTTTGTTTGTTTTTCCTACCGTACTTATAAACGGAGAAAAATGTTAAGACATCTTGATTTGTAACGCCCCAAAAGCAAAACAATCTGAATTTTAAACTTTGAGAAGTCATAATTATGAGCTTGGCCAAAATGGATTTTTTTTTTCCATTTTGTGCATCTTTTTTAGATCTACATGTTGGAAAGGTAGCATGTTTGATTATTAAACCCAAGAAAATCATTTTGGCTTTGATTCTGGATTATACAGCATTATGTTAACATTTTGAGTTGTGGGTGCTCAAGCTATGGTAGGATAAGAGAGAAAAGAAAACGTGAAGTAGGAGAAGACAAATGTGCGAGAGAAAAAGAAGAAGATAGAGGTGAAAGTGAGAAAAAGAAAAAAAAAAATTGGTTCGAAGTCGAAGAGAAAAATGTTTGAATGAGAAAGGAGACGGGCAAGAAGATCTGAAAGAAGATAAAGATGAGAAAGAAGTAAAGATGTCCACAATGTGTGGCTGGGATGGGGATGACTTCTTTGTCCCCGTCTCTACCCCCATTTCATTCTCCATCATTGTAAAATTTCTCATTTAATTTATGCGGGGATTCCTGCAAAGTTCATGGATCAAACAGACACATAGTTCAAAGTTTAGAAACTGAATTGATGTTTTAACCTTTATAAATTTTCAAATAGAAAATAGAAATTTGAAGATTTGAAGATTTAACAAACACTTCATATTGTGGTTCATAAACCTATTAAACACAATCTCTAAAGTTGAATAGCATTTTTCTTTGCAAGGGTAGTACATCTTAACCAATAAAACTTTGTTCAGATTGACCTCAAATCTAAATAACTAAAGAGACACTTGCAAAAAGGACAAAACAAAATACATTAATTAGACTCATAGCCCACATATTTGTTGTTTGCAAAAATGGCAAAAATGAAGTCCAATTCACATATAAAAAATATAAAATATCGCAATTGCCTTTATTATTGATATACACCTAATATATCTATTGATATATACTTAATTGACTCGATATACTTATCAATCATATACTCGTTGGTACTGCTATAAACTTATAAGTGAAGATTTAAACCGTACTATAAAAATCCCAACCTTGAATGTCAAACTTGGACCTGCCTTATATTATTCGTCCTCTTAAACAAACATTTGTATTTTCACAGAAGCCACAAAAAAAGTAACTCAGCCTTTAGCTTTGGCTTCACGTGTTCATCTTTATGGCTCTCAATCATTCGCCTCTCTACAGTAAATCAAGCTATCGTACGCCCCTCAAGGCTGCAATCAACAGCCAATCCTTCATCAGTTCCTTTACGCCTGGTTGAATCCTGATGTATAATACTCTCCCGGCTCACGTTAGCGATTTTGACTCGCCAATGGTTGATTCTGACGGCTGAAATGGAAGCCGGTGGTGGTTAAGCTCTGCTGAAAGTCTTCGTTCCTTTTTGTCTTACTGACAGACAAACACGACGCATCCGGATTTTTCATTTTCTTCAAGGTAAGCTACTTTTTCTCCCGAAAATTCTGGTTTCTGAATCGATTTGGGAGTAATTTTGTATTGGCTGGATTTTGTTCTCAATGCAGTGCTTCTTTTGGTTCCATTGGATTGGTTCTCTTATGCTATTTGGTTGTTTTGAATGAGATTTTAGTTCCTGAATTAGGTTTTCGGTCTTGGTTGCCATGACTTTCGTGTTTTGGAATTGTTTCTGGAACTGCAGGTGTTAAAATGGCTAACTAACTAAGAGTAGGGAGTTTATGGTTATAAGAGTACTATTTGTGATGCTTTCCAATTTACCAGGTTTTAGTAAGATTGAGCTGTGGGGATGATGGATGAGAATGCTTGCAATAAAGAATCTCAAAGACTTGAAATGCAAGAAATGGAGAATACTATGAAAACTTTGACCAAACTAGAATTGGACTTGGCGTATTCCTCGGAGAAGTTGATGAATCTTCATGTGCTTTTGATGTGCTTACTAGCTCAGGAGAATGATTTTGAGGCTATGGATTTGGAGAATGATTATATCCCAGATGATTCGTTTGGGAAGGTGTTGGCATTTGATTTTTTGTCTGGATTTTTGGACTCTGAGGTAAGAGAGCTGGACTGTTTCATGGATACACTCGAAGCAGAAATAGTTGATGCCCGTGGACTGGTATCTTCTTGCAAACAATCTAGTGAGGTGTTCAATGTGGTAGAAGAACAGTTGATTGATTCCGAAAAATCACTCGTTCAATCCCGACAGCAGATTTTAGAAGTGAAGATGCAGTCAACCAAATTGCAGAGAATTGTTTTAAGCAGTGGAAATTGTTCGTGATTTTTCTTTTTATTCAGTTATTAGTGACCTTAGATGACGAAGAATTAAACTATTTTGTAATTCTGATTACTCTGCCTTTGTGACAGGGAGATTGGAGGATCCTGTGATGTCGTCACAAAAGGATCAAGTTCTCAACACAAATGGGAAATCAAATACAATGACCGAACAACAAAGGCATATTCTAAGGATGCTAGAAAAATCACTTGCAAGGGAGCTAGATCTCGAGAAGAAGTTGTCTGAATCAAAGCAACGGGAAGAAGAGCTCAGAATGAAGCTACACTATACCGAACAAGTTTCTTTGAGAATGGAAGAGGCTGCAGAAGTTGTTTGGGGTAGGTTTTTGGAGGCAGACAATAGTGTTGAGATTCTTATGGGGATTTCAAAGGAATTAGTCGGCCGCCTCCAGTTCGTCCAATTCAATCTACATGGATCATTTCAACGTGAAAACGATATCAAAACTAAATGTCAAGATTGGACGGAGCAGCTTAAAGCAAAAGAAGTGGCCATACAGAAGCTTGAGAAAAGGAATGCTGAACTACTAATTGCCAAGAATGCTGAACTAGATAAATTGAGGGAAGAAGTGAGGTCTCTTGAGGAACAGCTTAAAGAATCTAGGCTTGATCTGAAAAGTGCATATGACTCAAATGAAGCAAGTCAAGATCAGCTTATTGAAATGGAAAATCTTGTTGAGTCACTGAAAGAAAGCATCTGCATGTCAGAAAATAGAGCAGAGAGCGTTGAAGCCAAGCTTACACAGCTGCAAGAGACGAACTTGGAACTTACTGAAGAGGTGAGTTTTCTTAAAGATAGTGCAAGCAACAAAGAAAAAAAGGTTGGTTCACTTGAAAAACAGTTGAGGGAACTAGAGATTCAATTGCAGCATGCAAAATCATTATCAGAAGCAAGTCAGGAGCAACAAAACATGTTATATTCTGCAATATGGGACATGGAAACTCTCATTGAGGATCTTAAATCCAAAGTTTCTAAAGCTGAAAGTAAGACTGATAGTGCAGAGGAGCATTGCATTATCTTGTCTGAAACCAACTTTGAACTCAATAAAGAACTTTCTTCCCTCAAGGCTCGAGTGGAGTTCTTAGAGAAAGCATTGGATCAAGCCAACAGTGAAAAATATACAAATGCAAACGAAATTAACTTGAGTTCCAAGTTTATCATGGACATGGTGCTCCAACTAGCTGTTGAAAGGGATCGGATTCAGAGCCAGGTATTTCTTTACAAAATCATTTGATCTTTATAAATTTGGCTACCTAAGGATATTCAGTTGTCTGGACTCATCATTATAATCTACTAAACATTTACTTGAATTTTTTGAATTCTCTTTTGAATGTTATTTTGACCAAACTGTTTCGTCTATTTAAGGCTGAAGAATGAACAGATTCTATATATTCTTAATTTTCAATTGCAACACTTTTACTCCAGTGGCCTCTTTTGATAAACTGTTGCTACCATGCATTTCATTAAGTTAAATTACTTGGAAGCAATTTTTGATTTATCTTGATATTAAAGCTTGGTCCTGATGAACATATAAAATTAGCTTAATTACTTTAATTTTGGTTAGTATATTTTTTCTACATACAGGGAGCACATTTTTTAAAAACCTTCTGATTTTTCTGTATGTAGATTTGTATATAGGTAGCTAATAGATGAATAATTCTGAAAAACTCCAGAAAAGTCATCTCATCCAAACTCTATTTGCTTATGCAGCTATCCATTTTGACAAATGATAACAAAGCTTTGATTGAGAAATTGAAAAATGTAAGAGATGGTGCATCTGTAGTCACACGTGACAGAGGAGACTACGACGAGATGGAACAGGCAGCTCCAAAGAATGATGTAAATATACTGGCTCAATGATGTCTGAGGAAACTTTTATTGAGTCTTTACAGAAAAGGGGTCAAGAGGCAAGTACTCTTTCTTGTGAATCGAATTGAATTGCTTCATGATTATGTACAACAGCAACCACTTTACTCAACTGAAGAATGTTTGTTTCTATGATGTCTGCTTCTAATTTTACAACCTCATTTTTTTTTTGGGGGGGAATCAGATTACTTTGAAGGCACACTCAAGTGCTGGACTGAAGGTACTTCTTCTGTATCCATAAGTTAAAATGCTGAGAATGTCTCAAACCAAAAGTTGTGAAGGTGGCCAGATGCAAAGATTTTGTGTGTATTATTCTTATTATTTTGACACTTTTATCATTACTTATTTTAGTATCATTGTATTCTTTTACCCAGAGTCTTCCCCATTCTATGGTTTTTTGTGGTTAAAATTTCCATGGCCTTTGAATCCAAAAAGAGAAAAATGTTAGGAGAGAGTCCAAGGTAACTGCATATTGCCCCATGTGTTCCATTGAGGTTGTCATATAGATTTGTTTTAGGAGGTTGTGCTGGTGTCTTTCCCCTTATAGTGAGATTGTGTTAGATTATCTTCATTGCTCAAATGTGAATATAAGTTATTGTATTTGGATATAGATATATATTTTTGGATTCTACTTGGTTCTTTGTTGGAATTTGAGTTTTAATTGGTCTCTCTTGATAGTATGTTGTCATTTGAGCTGACATTCTCTCTCTTCCCTTTTTTTCGGGCACATTTATTTCGTACGTTTTTCTATGGGATTTCAAACAGACATTTAATATTTTTGTTTGTTTCATTTTTTGATATCCATGAGTGTTTGGGCTAGCTTACGCGCACCTGGATATCCCGCCTGACCCTACAACATTTGGGTGTCAAGGAAACTCGTAGGAAATTTATTCCTGTGGTCACCATGGATTGAACCCATGACCTCTTTAGCCATATATTGTTTCATAAAATTTCACTTTTTAAAATCGAGGATATTATTACCCAGGAGACTTTAAAACCTATATGACATAGGTTTTTTAATAGCCTGCATAATTGTGGAATTTTTATGCCTGGGAGATTTACTTGATAAATGAATATCAATTATTCATTCCTACTAATTTTAATTAATTATTAAATATAAATAACTATACATTTACCATTAATATTTTATGCTATCTTAACTATTTAATATAAGTTATTATTATTAATTGTCAATATTCTAATTCACTTATATTAATTTAATTATTTTTAGTAATTAATGTAAATAATTTGACTACTTTTAATATAAAAGTATTCATTTATTTTTATTTCAATTGTTTAAATAATTAATTAATATAACAATAAATTAAATATTGCTAAATTTAATTGATGACTACATTAATTGGTCTCTTGCATTATTTAATTTTAGTTTTCATATACAAAAATTAATAGATTGAACACATATATTTAACTTTCAGACATTAATTACCATGCATATCCCACATACATTAATTATCTTGCAATCCAAACAGCCCTGAGTATATATATATATATATATTTTTGTTAGTATCTTAAATCTTCAATTTGAATATAGCCACCCTTTACATTGAACTTAAAAAAAAAAAAAAAAAAAGAAAAAATTTAAGTTTGTCCTTATAAAATGGAGAGAACAACTTTTTTTTTTCAATTGTACGAAATTAAATGTTATTAACTAAGTTAGAACAGAAAAGAAATACAATAGCTTATGTTAGATTATAATGGGACTTGAAATTGTTTAAGTAAAGGTTTGTATATGGTTCGATATGAGTCATTTCAATCATTCATTTATTTGCCCTATTTCATCTCCTGTTTCACCCATTGAGACACTGTAACAATGTTATCATTCTTATATCTAATTAGGATGCCATCATAAAATATTGGGAATCAAATTGACACAACTTCGGTGAAGCTATTATAATTAACCTAACAAATAGAAGGGAAAAAAAAAGGAGAATTTCTTTTTTTTGGTGAAATAAAAAACTTACTTCTTACCGTCTTAATTTTTTAAATAAAAAAAAATTATGTTGGTTAAATTATACAAAATACTTTTTGAACTTCAGGGTAGGTTTCAATTATGCTCCTAGACTTGGAAATGTTGTATTTTAACTTTTGAATATTGAAATTTATTCTTAAAAAATATTATTAGATAGTTTTTTTAAATGAAAATTGATGTGATGGCTAACGTGTAGCCATATGTGACATTATTTACATCATTTACCTAAATTTATGTTGTAAATTATGCAAATAATTTTAATGATTTGTATTGAGATGAAATAAATTGAAAGAATGATCTTAATTTTCTATATAGTTATAAAAATAATATAAAACATAATTTTTTTATACATCAACTATCACAACAATTCCATAATTTTTTTTTTAGTTCAAATAATTTTCACGATTTGTTCTAACAAAAACAAAAGATGTTATTTTAAATCAAATTTCCAATGTAAGAATGAAAACTTAGAATGTCTAGAGGAATTTTGTTTAAATTAACCAAATAATGTTATATATGTAATATATATGCATTCAGGTACAAATAATGCTATATGCTAATATTTCAATTAAATTGAAAATAGGGACATTTACAAATATAGCAATCAGATTCAAAATATTAACATATATAGCAATATTTTTAAAAAAATTACAAATATAGCAATTCTATGGTTTAAGTAGTCTATCACTGATAGATCATAAGAGTCTATTAGCGATAGAAGTCTATCACGGATAGACTTTGCTATATTTGCAATTTTTTTAAAATGTTGCTATACACTTGATTATTATCCCTGAAATTGCTACTCATTACAATTACCCTACTTTATATGCCATACGTACTAGCCAATGATGGCAAAATCCAGACAATGTAATACTGATGTATTCTATATTTTTATTTTAGTTGGTTATTGAATCTTTAAGTTTAGTTACTTCCTTAGTTAGTCCTTTAATTACTTTCTTGTATTTTTTAAGTTCTTTAGTTACTGCAGTAACTAATTCTTTTACTTTATTACTTCACAATTTAGTATTTAAACTAAACTTCTCTATCATTTTGAATACAATTTTGAGACATTTTAGAATTTTAGTCTTCTCTCTCAACTTGACACATCAAGTTTGGTATTAGAGCCCTTCAAATTTGGGACTTCATGGCTAGAAAAACCGCAGTGGAGATCGGCAAAGGGAAGGTGGCAGAAACCCATCCCAAACAGTACACACTTTTTTCTCCCAGGACAGCTACTGCCCAATTGTTGGCTGTAGAAGAATTCATTGGAGAAATGAACACTAATATTGTTGAGTTGACCTTAGCAGTAAATCGAATGTCAAGACAAATGGAGCAAGTCTTGGCAACCATTCCATGACAACTTGAAGAAAACGGAGGAAAGGAAAGATTGAGGAGACCTCTCCAAGAAATAGAGGAAAGATTGCCAAGAAGAGGTATTCAGACCAATATCAATTCCCCAAATGGCAATCCTCTAGCTTTCTGACTTCCAAGATTTCAAGAACCAATCTTGGAAGATCACGATTTTGAGTTTTCATCGGAAGAAGAAGAACTTTATAGGCACCGACCGTTGGATAGAAGAAATATAAAAAGACTTCAAGACCAAGATCAAGATGAACGACAACAAGATTTTAAAATGAAGATCGATTTGCCTATGTTTAGTGGCAAACTAGACCCTTAACTAGGTTAAGAGTGTGGAAAGCTTCTTTGAGTATATGAACACTCTGGAGAATAAAAAAGTTGAATTGGTAACCTTTAAGCTCAAATCGGGAGCCTCCGCGTGTGGGACCAAGTCCAATCCAACCATCAATTGATAGGCAAAAGACCGATCAATAATTGACCAAAAATACATCAAATACACTTGACCTTTCTCTACATTCAATGGTAAATTTGTAAATTTAGGAGGAAAGTGGTAATCTACAAAAGAGAGAGTTCTGCACATGGGTGTATTATTTGTCATATACACGTTGATACTTAAATTAAATGGTAGAAAAGTGCATCAAATTATGAGTTTGGAGAGTGAGAGTGAAGTTACTTTCTTAAAGTTATAATGATGTATTGATATGAAGTTAATCTAGAATTCCCAATCTTTTTCTTTACCTCCGAAAAAAAAGGAATGGGGCCCATTTAGGTCGTCACCATGCATGAAATTTTAGGGTCAATCTCATCAAGACTCCCTTTTGGGCTTTGTCCCAAGGTTCGTCTTTCCCTAGGCTTGTTTGGGTTTCGGGCATGGTTCGACTTTCCCTAGGCTTGTTTGGGTTTCGGGCATGGTTCGAGCTTGAGTTTCATCTATTTCTGGTCGAATTGCCTATAAACCTATCCAATCTTGATGTTGCCCCTTTTTAATCCAAAATTACCTATCATGTATAAAGTTTTAATTTTTTAGTTCAACAATATGTGAAGATGAATCTCTCACTCTGTAGTTGAAAGGTATATGCCTAAACGAGTAGGTTCATTAGTGAAAATTTTGAGTTGTTTTCAGATGTAGAAAAATGAGTCAAACTATTTACCATTATAAATTTTTTTTACCGTCTATCCGTGATAGACCGCGATAGATAGGAAATTTTTTTTATATTTGTAAATAGTTTGATATTTTTTCAGTTTACAGTAATTTTTTAAAATATATATATATATATTTTGTAATACAACAAGTGAGAGTAGGAGAATTTGTTGTGTACATCCTTTATTTATTTATTTATTTTTTAATGTGGCCCATTAAAACTGAAATTTAAATCCCATTTATTTTGTATAGAGTCACCAGCTATTATTTGATAAACAAGGAATCGAGGATAAAACCCTAATTCATCAAACCTGTATAAAACCCGATAAGTCGGTTCACAATCAGCACAACCTAAAGTGGAGCTTCGTCCATTGGCTAATCTGGAGATCATCTCCTTCAAATAGATTCTCTGGTAAGCGGCGCATTACTTAGCAATTATTAGCGTAAGCATTTGATTTTCCATTTTAGCTTTTCCTTTTCCTGCATGATTTGTTGCACCAAATAGCCCCTTGCTTCTCCGAGTTTAGTTGCAAGGAAAATCGAGATAAGGGTATACTTGTGGTGCTACATTCATTTTGGCTTTTACATCTATGGTTCTGGGGAAGATTTTCTCCAGCTCAACCTTGTTTGGCCAAAGAAACAATCATAATAAGGTCGTCTTCAAAATGTGAAATTTCGAAATTTTTTTGTTCCCTTTTCATGGGGTTGTCTTAACTTGAGTCTAAAGAATGTAACTATGGCCATTCAAAATGATGAGGTATTTTTGAGGTGAACCTATGATGTGCCTAACTCATATCAAGCAATGCCTTCAAAGTTCTCTGATTGCTGTTAGCCTGATGTTTTTTGACATTGCATTTTGTTGCTATATCTCCTGAATTTCAATTGAAGGGAAAATGTGGCTTTGGTATTCTTTAAAAGGTTAAGTGAATCAATGCAGATATGATTTGAGCCTCTACAAGAGGGTCTACTGGGTAATTGGAGTAGCATTTTGTATTGAATTGATTAACTTGTTGCAAGAGAAGCAAGGCAAAATGATGAAAACTTTGTTATCTGAAACTGATGTGGAACTTATATCATTCTGGTCTTCAAAGTTCTCTGATTGCTTTGCTGTTTTGCTGTTTTCCATCACATATATTTATTATTGGTGTTTCAGTTTGGACGTGAATTTATTATATCCATTTTTCTAGTCTTTCGAATTACCTGTTTCTTTTCTTTTTTTCCTTTTCTTTATAGCTTAATTGGGTAAGTTCATCCATTTGGATATTTTCAAATAACTTTGGAAAGTAAGCAATACTGATAGCACTAAAATTCATGGTCTGCAGGGATCTTGTATCTCAGGCCATACGAGCATTGTGCAACATTAAAATATCTCCTTTTCTTCTATTTGTTGCCTCAGTAATTAGCATGAAATGGCCGAGGCAGAACTGGGGAGGACATAATGAATTTCTCTTTTTATTTGCTAATCTGTTTTCTCACTTGGAGTCTGCACGCTTCAAGTTAACACTTCTCTTTGCAGCCTCTGGAGAATTTCTTTCTTGTTATGGATGGGTGTTCTTGTAAACCTTGGTTTACAATTGTTGTATTTGTTGTAGTTCTTATGTGTGTGCGTCACCCATGTCATATGAATAACAACATAGTTTATAGATATTTTTTCTAACAATATTACAACATAGCATGCCCATTCTACTATTAATTGCACAACTCAAAACTATGTAATTTTTTTTTCTTCGACAAGATTTTAATTCATATCTTAGGATGACTAAGCTTCAGCAATATGTGGTTCCTCTGTATGTCTGTACCAATGAGAGAATCCATATTTCTTGATGCTGCCATCTTTAGTACTACTCTACTTTGATGAAAATATGGCTACCTATACTTCAAGCCTCTGTCTTTTAGAACAAGCTCAAGATCCAATGGTCTGATGACACTACCCTCCTCCTTTGTCCGGGCTTGGGACCGGCTGCGTAGAAGAAATGATGCTTGATGCATGACACAGGCAGAGTTATCATGTCATTTTAAGTTCTAGAATAACATGATTTTCAGGGGAATTGGAGCTGATGTTGTCTTGGTGATGATCCACACCAGGTCAAGAATCAGAGACTGTAAAAGAAATCAATACACATGGGCATGGATTCTACAGAAGTGCACCCTCTGTTCATGGGACATTGGGATGCACATTCTGTCAAATTCACTTGAATGATATAATAAAGGTTAGTATGAAGAAGCCACATGCTAGCCAACAGATCCAAGCAAGGTTTGGATGGACTAAAAGAGTTGCTATGATGCAGATACCAATTGCAGCAAACAGAGCACCCAACTTTTCCAACAGAAGTGCAATTTTTGGGAATGCATTTTGAAGGAGAACTCCAGCAAATGAAACTGCAAAGCCAATCAACATAACAGCCCCAAACAGAACAGTAGGTAATGGAGGAGATGAAGAGGATAAGCTGAAAAACAAGGCTAAAATTGCCTGAAAAGTTAGACTAAGAAATATCTTCCCAAGCTGAGGGGGACTGTTGACTGGTGGCCTCTCCATTTTGATGTGAATTGGCAGGCAATCTGATGCTCCCCAGGTACAACTGCTTATTCCAGGATTTCTCTTTGTGACTGCAGTGATGAAGGAATAGAGTTGATTCATATCTAGGGAGGTTTCATGTGGAGTAGCTGCTGCCATTGGGAAACAAAGGATTTTTTACTCAATACTCTCAAATGGTTTCCTTGGACTGATTTAGTCTTACAGTTTCCTTTTTATATTGTATGGATTATTCTAGAATTTAGAGAGAGAAGTTTCATTCTCCAACAAGTTTTTGATTAAATTTCCTAGAAAATTTGATCACTTTTGGAGTCAAGTTCTTTCTACTATTTACTTATTCTTCGTACAATAAACATGACCCACTGCCTCTTTCGTGGTATTCACTGCCTCAATTGCTGATTGGATGAGTAAAGGAAAAGATATGAAGAGCTACAGGAGTTGTTTGTGGGGATGGATGTTTTTGTAACAATTTAGTTGTTTTCTTTTCAATTTTTTTTTTTTTTTTTTTTTTTTTTTTTTATATAGCTGCTTCTAAAGTAAAAAAATAATATTATAATGGATTGGAATTTCTATCCTCACATATCTATAATAAGAAAAATGAAGGCCAAATTATAAGTTTATGGTTTTCTTAGACATAAGATTTAAATTAATATCTAATAAATATTATAAGATACTTTTTGAAAGTTAGAGGTACCGATTAAAACAGGTTTACGAACTATATATATATATATATATTAGCTTGATTTTTGAAAGCATGTTGAAGGGGTGTTTTTTGATTGGCTTAATTTGTTTTTTAAAAAAGAAATTAATATCAAATTGTTGGTCTAAAGTGCTTTGGTTTCTTCCAATGAAGTTCTTATCATGAAGTTTCTTTATGTTGAATAAACTAATTTTTGCTTAATCAAATCATTTAATTAAACTTGTTTACTGTCAGTTTTTTTTACTTAATTTCTTAATATTTTTACATTAGTATAATAATTATGGGATGAAGAATCTAACCTCTGACTTAAGCAAATAATTTATTTAACGGGCTACACCTAATCATTCTCTTACAGAATCAATTACTTATAATTCAACCAAGTCGTTGCAAAGAGTCCAAAAGTAAGTGTTTTGATTAGAGAAAAGGACACCGATCCCATCCCATGGGCCATATCCTACTTTATAGTACTTTACCTTTTGAGAAATTTCCCACAACACTTTACCCTTTGAATAACTTGGGGAACAAGTTTGAGTTGCTCTTCCTTAATTTCCCACGACACCTGCCTTTTGAAAAACTTTTGAAAAACTTGGGGAACAAGTTTGAATTGCTTTTCCTTAATTTCCCAGAAGCTTCCTTCTCCCTCCCTCCCTTTTTGCCATCTATAAAAAACCAAGTTTCAATAAATTAGTGGATAAAATACCAATAATAACCTCATCATCAAAGGGGCTTCTCTTACTACTATTTCCTTCATTTTCTTCACTGAATGGGATGGAAATTAGAGAAGAAAGAAGGGAAATGAAATCAGACAAAATTGCATTAACTTTCACTCTTCCTTCAACAATAATCTTAAAGTCCATTCTGTTTGTGTCTTTGAACACACTCACAATTCTTATGTTTCTTTCAGGAAGAAGTAAAGAAGTGAAGAGTTTGATGTTCAATGGCCTTCCTAATCCTTCCTTTGCCTTTGATGCCTTTGTTTTATCCATTACCTTTGCTTTCTCAGGTGCTTTGGGTTCACTTTTGATTCCTCATAAGCCCAATTTAGCTATCATTTATGCCTTGTATTCTGTGGCTTCTATGGCTTCTGCTTTGTTTCTGCTGATTTTGGGATTGTATTACTCACTCACACATGGAAAACCCCACTACAACTTCAATTTATTATGATTTGTTTCTAAGTATTGATCTCATGTGAGATGTTATCAAATAAGAATGTGAAGCAAACTAAATCATGGATTATTGTCCAATTCTTTTGTACTTTAGAGCAATGCCTTCACCACAATTTCATATATATATGTCAAGGGAATCTATAGGTAATGTTTTTGGATTCGATTTAGGCCTACAAAGTTTTGACAGCATTGATCTCATAAGTGAACTAAGAAATCATTCACCTCTTGTTAAGGGCGTATACTTTGATTAGTTGAACTATGTACATTTTGACAATTTGACGTGTATATTAAGCGTTTTAATCATAAATAGGGAGGTGAAATCCCGTATCTCAAATTGTCATTGTCTCAAACAGACCTTCACTTTCCTTGTTGAGGAAATTACAAACAATATTTGACGAATCGGATTCAATCCAAATAGGAATCAACAACTTCTTTTGCAAATCGATGAGAATCTTCTAAGTCTTCTCTAATTGCAAGACCTTCCAATGTTTTAATTAGTCACTTTCTTCGTGTTAAAGAAAATTATGGTTTATTTTCCTTTTCTGTATTATCTTTACCAGTGTCTTTTCTTTCCTGTTTCTTTCATTTGTTGGTTTTATTGGTGTCTATTTAATCTTCCATTCACCATTGTAAAGATTGTTTTGATTGTATTGATTATTCAATAAAATACACATAACAACACTTCGAATAGGGGAAAATCCTGCGTAGGTGAAAGATCTCTGAGAGTCACATAGACAACCCAACCTATTATTTCATTCATCATATTATCACAGAACGAGGCATCAGTGTTCATCTTCCAATATTTAGCTGCCTCAGGAATCAATTGAGCATGACTCGCAAGACTCTCGAATCTCACACAGGTCCGATTTCTAAAAATTTCATAGATTCAATTAAATGTATGTTAGTGAATTTGATGAAAAAATGCTTTCTTTAAATTATGATTGCTCTGGTTTCATTAAGACCAAAGGCTCCTCAAGATGATAATATAGCTTTTAGTAAATCCTCCACACTAAGGTGCTTTGAGAGAGGAAGAAGCGTGTTGAGTGGCAACCCTTTAGAACCGAGCTACAAAATTTATTTCATCCTTTGAATTTTTCTTCTTCTAATGGAGTTGTTTTAAAATGTCATCCACGATATTGGAGAGTGATTCTAAAATAGTTAAAATCATTTATATACATAGTTTTAATAATTAAAAATTAATTTTGATGATGTGAAAATTACATTTAGAAGTATAAAATTAAATATTAAATTAATTTTGAGTGATTAAAATTGTATTCTAGAGTGATTTTGAACATGACAAAAATAATTTTAACAATTTTAAAATAACTTACAAACATGCACGACATCCACTCAAGTAAAGTACTTCCTCACAATTGCTTCTCTCCACTTAACATTGTCATTGACCAAAACTTCACTCTCTTGAGATGCTGTCAAATGCTAAATAATATGATCTTCAAGATTGTTCAAGAAGTTTTCTTGGCGGACAATTCGGGATATTATACTGTTTCTTATCACTTTGTCCAAGACCAACTTGTGACAATTAAGAGCCCATTTGGATTAACTTAAAAAATAAACATTTTTCAAAATCATTTTCATTTAAACACTTCTGATAAGAACAGTTTAAAATAAAGACACTAATGACTTTCAAAAATTTATTTTGAGTGGTTGCCAAACACTTGTATTTCTTTCAAAATGACTTATTTTTTTAAATTAAACACTTGAAAAGTTATTCCAAACACACTCTAAATCTTACACATTGTTTAAGGTCAATTTAGGTCCATTAGATCCGCGGGATGACTACGTTTCTTTGGGCTATAAATAGGTGAAGACCCATGGTTGCCAAACCAACCTAAATCAAGTGAGTTGTGAAATAAAATAGAGAATTTGTTCTTATAAGTGAGTTTGCTCTTATTGTTTATAAAAAGAGAAAGCAACTTGTAACTCATATTTTATATAGTGAAATTCTTCTATCCTTGTTTGTAGGTTTTACCCTAATTTGTTTAGGAGTTTTCCATGTAAACTTATTGTGTCTTATTCTCTCCCTCTTCTTCTTTTTATATTATTATTCTCAAGCTATTGTAGTTGCGATCTTACTGTAATAGTTTCTAATCCTTTCAAAACAAGATGAACGTGGTATTGGAATTAAAGAGACGATCCATAATCGCCTCTTGTAAGGAACTTATCATAACATTCCTAACTCAAAACTTGGGGATGTGATGAAAGTTGCTGATCTTGTTAGTTAACTCAAGTTGCAAGTCTATGTTTTTAGTTGTTTTGAATTAGTACAAGATTCTAATTTTTAGAAAAGTTGTAATAGACAATTAGCTGATCTTGTTGCTGAATATAATTAAAATTGGTATTTATAGTGAGAAGTGATTGAATAAAATTTACAACTTTTCCAATTCTCTTTTCTATAATAACAACAACAAATATGTCAAAGCGAGCTTAGCTTAGTGGTATTGGCACGCACTCCGTCTTTAGAGGTTGGAGGTTAGAAGGATATAATTGTTAGGGAGTTGTTTATAGGTGATTTTAGGTTAAAAGGATATAATTGGCTTTATGGAGTTTGCAAACTATCTGATCAAGAAAATGGCGAAACTTGAGCGAGAAAACCACACCATAGGGCTTAATTAAACATGAAGATAGGAGAGTTTGGGCCAATACCCAAATTGACCTACTCGGCCTCAGCCTCTGGCTTATTTAGCGAATGAAGCATACTACGATCTATTTGATGAATGGAGCATACCATGACCTATTTTGGCCTCGAGAAGATGATAGCTTGGGTGAAAAGCCCAAACCAACCTCCTTCGCTAGGCCTCGACTGAGTTCCAAATTTGATAAAACGGGACATGTTAAATGCATGCTCTGATTCATTTAGCTCGAGAATTAATCTAATATGACTCGAAAACCCTAATATGAATTCTAATACTCAAATTCTCTACTCACTATATAGTTACACTTTCTGACTTAAGCATCTGAGCCTGTATGGCAAACACCACATTGGTGTGTAAAGATCTTTCTATCTTGCAGGTCAATTTCTTCTCCAAATTACAAATTTATTGTTGTTGTCACGTGAAGGTCAAGTGCGTTTTCCTTGTCTGAATTTTGACATTAACAATGTTTTAGCATCAACAAGAGTGATTGTGTCAAATTCTTAAAATCATTTTTGTCATTTTTAAAAACACTTTAAAACATGCTTTTTAATTGTTCAAAACCAATTTTGATGAAAATAAAATTCTATTTAAAAATGTAAAGTTAAATATTAAACTAATTTTGAGTCATTAAAAAGCATTTCTCAGAGTGCTTTTGAATATAATAAAACTAATTTTAGCAATTTTAAAATCACCCCAAACATGTATAAAATTTGTGTCTATATTGCTTATTAACTTTCAAAAGTTACAAATTTAGTTTCAACTTTCAAATTTTTTAATATTCACCAATCTACTAAACATAAAATTCAAACTTTTATATAATAGATCAATAAATTTTTAAGAATTTTGAATTTGTCAAAGGCCTATGGCACACAAAATTGAAGGTTTAGAAATCTAGGTACTTTTAAAAGTTCAAGGACTAAAAAGGTTCAAACCTCACAGTTCTATTCTAAATTTGTAATTTAACACTTAAAAGTAATAGATGCGACCTGCTTTATAAATGTTAGAATGGTTTGATTTAAATTGACTTATGAGTTAGTTTAAAAACTTGAATCATTAAGTTGGAACGCGACAAGTTATTGTTCATCGATCGATTGGCATCGGTTTGGAGAGAAAACCAATGTCAAAAACCAACTTGTAGCTAATGATTTTTGGAAGGTTGTTTGTCGTTGACCAAACCAATCGATTTTGGTCGGTTTTTTTTCATATAAATATATTTTTAGAGAGGGGAATGTAGAGAGAGTGGTGTCGTTCGACGTGTGGTGTATCGGAGAAAAAGAGAAGAGAGAATAGAATGAAAAAGGAAGGAGGAGAAAGAAAAAAAAATAGGGGCAACCCGACACTGGGCTCATTCTAAAAGTGATAAAAAAATGAATGGAGAAAGGAATTAGAAGGGAGAAGAGGAATGGAGAGAGAAGGTGGAGAAGGAGAGAAAAGTGGGAGAATAGAAAAGGACACACGCACACACGCATTTAGTAACAAGAGCATAAGGTCAGAAGTTGGAATCTCACACTCCATATTGTGTTGAACTCAAAAAAAAAGAAAAAAAAAAAATTCAGTCAGTCAATTTTGAGCCATTGTTAGGCTCACCAAACGACCAAGTAGTTACTTTTATTCTATGAAAATTGACTAATGTTGATGCCAATAGTGTTGGTTTTTTTAAATGAGCAATACTTGGTGCATCTCAAAAGGAACCCATTTTTATGTATCACACAAATAAAAAATGAATTAAAATATTTCAAAAAAAGTAAGAAAAATTTGTCAGGTAGTAAATTATGATTCGATAATTTAGTGAGATGCACAAAGATAGATGCTACTCATATAAGTAATTTTCTTTTGAAAATTTGTGAGTATTCCTAATCTACATGAGAGAATGTCAGTATTCGAAACACGAGCAGACTTTCTTGGTAGCCTTAGAGATTTTATTTTGGTTAAAATATATTTTTCTCTCTACAATTTAGTTTATTTTTCAAACTTTTACTGATTTATATAGTCCACGGAGCTTAGTGTATTTGCTAGGGGTGTAAATAGATCGGATTGGATCGGGTTTCTTTAAAATCGACCCAACACCACTCGAGTTTGGTTCTGTACGGACAAGACCCAACCCACCGGGTCGAAAAACTCAAATTTTGCAGTATATAATATTAAAAAATTAAAAAAGAAAAATTGAGTAACACCATCAGCTCATAAACTGGTAAACTACTTCTTCTGTGAGAGAAAGAGAGAAATAGAGAGATGTGAGAGAGAGAGAGACAGAGAAGGATGTGGGCGCACTGGTTCGGTTCGGTTCTTTTTCAATCCCAACAAAATCCGATCCAATCCAAACCGAACCAAATTGATTTAGTTTGGGCCACGTTTCGGTTCGATTTTTTATAGTCTTAGTATTTGTGAATGTGATTAAATAAAATCAAATGATTTATATATTGCTTTTTCTTTTTAATACAAATAGGATGGGAGGATTTGAACCACGAACCTCTTAATCGTCAACCTATACTAATTCTAGTTGAACTAAGCTATTTTTGACAAAAGATTTATTACTTAGTCTCTAGCCATCGTGTAAAATCTTGTTATGGTGTAATGGAGTTTTTAATATATGGATATTGCTTGGGAGATCATACATGTGTTTATGACTAGAGGACCTTTAATTTTTTTACAATGTGAACTATATCATTACATATTTTAAACTTTATGAAATAAAGTCATGTTTATTTTAGTTGAAACGTAATCTATCAATAGTAATCTAGAAAGTAGACCCTATTTAATTAAGTTTGTTGTTACTTACGTGTGTTCTCTAATTGTAATAAAATGTGGGGCCCATAGTCAAATTTGCAATCAACAAATACAATTTGATTGCGAAGCTGAGAGTAATCAATCCGATTGTGTTTGAAAATTACGTTGGACCCATTAAAAGATATCCATATCATTACAGATACTGCTATTGTTACAGTAGTAGAATTATATGAATGTATCACAGTTATTGTTACCGTTACAGATACCGTTATCAATTGACCCTAAATGGTAACAGTAAGAATAAGAAGACAATGATATCATACAATGCAAAGTAAACAACCTCAATCATAATCAAATTATGCTTGCAAAATGCCTAAGTAAAACATGATCACAAGCATTCCAATTACGTTTGCGATTAAGACTTATTACGATTGATCTATCAATATAATCTTATTACAACTACACTAATTTTAATTATGAATTGATAAACATTGCCTAAATCATTGCATATTATTGCTGAAGAATTAAATAATTACACATTCAAAAGTAATTATATACTAAAGTTTAGAAACTTAAATTGTTACATAGCTAGTATGGAAAACAAAAAATGTCCTCATTTCACACTAGTGTTGTAAACATTTATTTTCATAGATCTTTATTGTAAAGATTGTTTCGGTTATTGGTGTAAATATTGATTTTTCCTGTTTGATTCCATTTTATTTTAGTCTTTATACTTTTAAATTAATGGTCAAAAAAATTAGTTTTTTACATCCAAGACATCTTAAAATTAGTAATTTCAAGTTCATTTTTTTATAAAAATTAATTAAACAATAATAATATTTTCCATATAAGAGAGGACTTTTTCTTAAAATAATATTATTTTAATAAATAATGACAAAAATAGGGTTGGGTTGAAAATATTGACAAAAGTAAAATAGCGCAATCGTGGACTCCGTCCACGATTTTCACCCGTCCTCAAAATCGTGGATCGGGTCCACAATTTACTCAACCACGTGTCAAGGGGGTCCACGATTGAAGGTAAATCGTGGACCACGTACATGAGCTAGTTTTGTTTTGTATTTTTTTACTTTAAATTGTTTTGAAAATTATGTAATTACTATAAACATTCAACTCATGATTTTAGAAGATTAGTTGATGTTTATGCATTCCTCAATTAGTGGAATATTTTCCTACAATACAGATTGTACTAATTTATTATTTATTTTTCCTACCATACAAAATATTCTTGTTTCTTAAATCTTTTCTTAAATGTTGGCTACAAGCTTACCGTACATGAGTTTACTTACATCTAGAGTCAGTGGGCGACAGAAAACGAAGGAGGACGAAATTAGTAAAATGAAAATAAATAATAAGAGAAAGTTTAAAGTTCAGTAGAAATATACATCAAAACAAAAAGTCGTTAGATCTATAGATCTACAATCATAATATAGAGAAAAATATTTTTCTTAAAAAAAGAACTATGCGATGGCAGATGGCGGAGGTCCACTATGGACGGCGACAGATGTACCGACAGAATGAAAATGAATTGAGAGGAAGTTTAGTGCACTGAAGAGAAAAGTAGAGGGGTCCACGATTTCCATGTTGGTCAGCTTTGCAGGCGTGACATGGTTGACCAAGACATGTGAGCAAAATCGTGGACTCGATCCACAGTTTTCTCACCTATTTTTTAAAATACTTTTATCCCTACCCTATTTTTGTCATTATTTATTAAAATATCATTATTTAAAAAGAAAATTCTGTAAGAGAAGATACAAAAAATTTGAATATGTTTCTAGAATTGATAGAGAGAAGAAGGCTAATAGATTGAGACTATTTTATATGTATGTGTGTGTATATATATAAATATAAAATTTAACAACAAACCAATAATATGGACTATTTAATTTTCTAAGATTTTATTGAATCACAATACTAAACTTAAACATTAGAAAGCACAAAAACAAAAATGAAATGAAATTCAAACTACAAAGACTTAAAACGATATTTCACTCAACATCTTGTGGGAACAAATTTTTCTTCAACACTATTTTTCTCAAGGAAAAAAAAAATCCATAAAGAGAGCCCATTTTTCTTGCTGGATCCATAGAAGAAACTCAAGAAAGAGCTTATTAGAGACTATACTAAATCATCAGATTTCAAAACAAAATGCCTAAAGTATGGTAAAGAAATGCCTTTTTTTATGTTAAAAAGAAAGAAGCTGTCACTTAAATGATAGAACAAAGACAATGAAGGAGAAGCCACATGCCAACCAACATATCCAAGCAAAGTTCTGATGGACTAGAAGAAAACTTGCTATGATACAAACACCGATTCCGGCGAAAAGTGCACCGATCTTTTCGAACAAACGTGCGGTTCTCGGGAAGGAGTTATGAAGGAAAAGAGCAGCAAATGAAACTGCAAAGCTAATCAAAACAGCAGCACCAAAAAGATGAGTCAAAAGTGGAGGAGAAGAAGTTGGTGAGCTGATGAACAAGGCCAAAATTGCTTGAAAAGTAAGCCCAAGAATTGTCTTGGCAAGATTTTGAGGGCTACTGGCTGTTGCTTGAGGGCTCTGTTGCATTCTAATGCAAATTGGTAAACAATCTGATGGTGTGCAGAAAATGCTAATTCCATAGCTTCTTTGGTTGATTGTTGGGATAAAGGAAGAAAGTGCATTCATATAAAATGAGGTTTGGTGTGAAGTTGAAGCCATTGGAAAACAAAGATAAAAAAAGAAAGAAAAAATTTGAAAGTTTTCTCAATACTCTCAAAGGGGGTTTCCCTTGGACCAATTTAGTATTGGTTATTTCTTCTTCTTCTTTTTTTTTTTTAATAGTGGGGTATGTGATTGTACTACAATTTCTTTTGCAATTTCAGCTCAAGTTATTAGAAGTTTCTTAGAAATTGTCAGGGGGTTTTATTGCATAACTTTTTGAGTCAAGTTGTTTGACTATGGTTTCTCTTTTACGCACTATCTTCACTCAATTGCACTTACATGGTATTTACTTGGCCATTGAAGGGTGAATAATGGAAAAGATAAGAAAACTTGAAAAACTTTTTGAGTCAAGTTGTTTGTTATATATATACTTTTTACCGACCTTTTCAAAAACCAAGCCAAAGTTTTGAAAACTAAAAAAAAAAAAAAAAAAAAAAAGTAGTTTCTAAAAACGTGTGTTTGTTTTTTAAATTTGGCTAAGAATTCAACTTTTTTACTTAAGAAAGATGAAGATCATTGTAAACAATGGAGAGAAAATATCATTACTTTTCAAAAACAAAAAACAAAAAACAAAAAATCAAATGATTATCGAACGATGCTTTATTAAACCAACTTATATATATATGGGACAGTTGCAAATATAGCAGTTAGATTCAAAGTAATTAATATATATAACAACATTTTTTAAAAAAAAATTGCAAATATATCAAAGTCTATAAGTAATAGATTTCTATTGTTGATAGACTTTTATGGTCTAGATGATTTATCACTAAAAACCATAAGAGTCCATAACAGTTGCAAATAGTCAGCAATAGAAGTCTATCACTTATAGACTTTTATGGTCTAGATGGTCTATCACTGAAAGACTATAAGAGTCTATCAGTGATAGAAGTCTATAACTAATGGACTTTGCTATCTTTGCAATTTTTTTAAAATGTTGCTATACACTTGGTTATTATCCCTAAAATTGCTACTCATTACAATTACCGTATATATAATATATGCACACACTAATATCATCACCCATTTGAATTATGCCCAACTAACCAAAATTCCCTATCATAAAAAATAAAAATATCACCCAAAAATAAAGTATATCTAACTTTTAAAATAACACTATAGACTATACAGACAAAGTCAAAAGCAGGGTAGTTAGGTAAGCACAACCCCACTTCCATTCAAATACTTACTCAAGAAGTTAGCTTTTCTTATCATCCTTTTTTTTTTCTTTTTTTTTTCTCTTGTACTTGCTCAAGAAATTGTAATTGTAACCTTCACATAAATTTCCAAGAAACTTCCTTTGTTTCCCCTATAAAACAAATGTTTCAAGTGTAAAAAGAACAGTATAAGCAGATCTTGAAACTTCTTCACCATTTCCCTTCTTTTCTTCTATGGAAGATGATGGTATGCAAATTAGAAGAGAGGAAGGAAACTATGAAATTATCAAACCAAATTGCAATGACCAAACTCTCAACTTCTTTCACTCTTCCAACCATAATCTTAAAATCAATATTGTTTTTGTCTTTGAACAGTCTTACAATCCTTGTGTTATTTGCAGGCAGTGCAGTGGGGACTGTGATTTTTCATGGCCTTCCTTCTTCTGCCATTGATGCCTTTATTATCTCAATTGTCTTTGCTTTTTCAGGTGCTTTAAGTGCTCTTTTGGTTCCTCAAAGGCAAAACTTAGCAAAATTTTGTGCCTTGTATTCTCTGGCTTCCATGGCTTCTGCTCTGCTTCTGCTGATTTGGGGACTGTATCGTACACTCATTCTTGGCAAACCTCACTAGTAGAGAGCTTTATGAGATTTGAATCTGTTTGTTTCATGTTTTTGTGAAACCCCTTTTAAGCTTTAAATCTAAATCTTCTTCAAGTGTTTTCAATGATGTTATCAAATAGTTCAGAACGTGAAGCAAGATTTGGTAATTCACCTGTACTTTGTACTTTCAAGCCATCTCTTTGAGTTGAATTTCTTCTTCTTTTTCTTTTCTTTTTTTAAATGAAATCAATATGTTTTTCTTGTTTGTGAGATTTGGGTTAAGGATTCGATTTTGGTCCATAAAATTTCAAAAAACAGAACGTTTTCGTTAAAGAATGAACCGTTCATCCTACAACGAGAGTAGAACTCCTCGACTTAGTGAGTAATTTTTTCTAATACAACTGTGAGGATGAGTGATCGAACGTCTGACCTCTAGGGAAGAAGATCATGTTAATTACCGTTGAGCTAAACTCACTTAATGAGTAATTATATTCGAACTATTAGATAAGAATATTATGAGGCGTTTGGTAAAAGGAGTGGAGTTGTTTAGTCGTGGAGCCCACAATGTAAAAAGTTCTTAAGTCGTGAAATTAATGTGTTTTAGTCTTGAGGCTCACAAATTCCCTCCTTCAGCCAAACGAGAAGTTGAGTTAATAAGTGCACTCTCCCAACTCTTGCTCCTTGAGCTAAACTTGTCCTAATTCAATTATCAATTATATTTATTTATTTATGATTATTATTATTAATATTATTATTTTAGGAAACAAACAACAAGAAGATCGAACTACAGAACTACATCAAAAGACACAAGTGAAACAAACCATAGTCGAGAAGAGAAAAAACTTGCTCTCCCAATGCCTTAGATGTCAGATAGTGGGCCAGAACATTATTAGAACACCAATATGCAATTATCTTCTTGCAGGTTTGAAATCTTCTTATATACTTTGAATCCAGGTACTTATATTTTCTCCTATGCATAGATCCGTTCATAATTGTTCTTGAATAATTATAGATACAACCTGGTCTATAAACGTTACAAATGATTTGATTTAAAGGTTTAAGATTATAACGACCCGAGTTCAGGAGGGGAACATAAATGAACTGAGATCACATCTGAATGGGAGGGATCCTGAGGACATGAAAGCATGGTTAAGAAATGCTTAAAAGAATTGAAAGTTACTACCTATGCCAACAAGGTACACCTTTCTTTTCGATGACTCAATTATAAGAACTCCACAGTTAAGCGTGCTTAGCTTGGAGCAATTCTATGTTGGATGACCTCCTGGTGATTTTCCTACGATGCATGTGAGTGAGGACAAAGCATGTTGAAAGGACTTGTGTTGGTTTGTGGGGACAACGTTCACTCTTAAAAGCATTCAAGACAGACAAGGATGACGTAGCCGGGTCGCAGGGGATGCAGGGAAATGTCGGGGCCATCCATCAGTTGCCGAATCCAGATTCCGAATCCTGGTCCATAGACAATGAAATTTTTCTATATTTGTAAATAGTTTGATATTTTTTCCATTTATAATAATTTTCCTTTTATCAAAATTCATGTCACCTAGATTCTGAGTCATCTATACATGTTTGTATATGTAGCAGCATCTGAGAGGCCCAACTAATGGCTAAAAGCAAAGTAGGAGTGATGTGATCAAATGATTATCCAAAATACACAACCTTTCATTCCTTTGATAAAATATTCATGTTTGATAGAAGTGGATTCTTGAAGCATTTATAAAATGCAAAACAAACCAGAAATTATCCATGCCACATACAATATTTAATTGAAACACCACTTTTCTGATGAATTTTATATATAAGGATGCATAAATTGGTGGGGTGAAAAAAGAATATGCATATCACAAATATTGGTGATGTCATTTTCAATAATTTGAAGCTCTTTCTTTATGTTCTCTTCCTATAAATAAAACCTCTTTATCTTATGTTCTCTGCTTTCCTATCAGTTCAGCAATCTCCTTGTAAACCTTCATTCAGATTGCTTATAATTTGAGTATGCAAATCTCAGGAGCCCATTTTGCAGCACCTGAAAATTATGGCATGATCCAAAATTTCAATATCAATGAATTATTATTGTCTTATATTCCTGTTAACTCAACTTCTACTTCTGATGATGGTGATGATCAGAAGAACAACAAACCTGGGATCGTCGTCGACGAGAGGAAGCGGAGGAGAATGATATCGAATCGGGAATCGGCGCGAAGGTCCCGGATGAGGAAACAGAAGCATCTTGATGAACTTTGGTCACTGGTGGTTCGTCTTCGTACAGAGAATCATAGTCTTATGGAGAAGTTGAGTAAGTTAACAGATTCTCAACAACAGCTTCTTCAAGAGAATGTCAAGCTCAAAGAAGAAGCGTCGGATTTTCGTCGGATGATCACTGACATTCAAATGGGAAGTCCTTACACAACTCACTTGAGAGAGCTGGAGGAAGCCCCCTGCAATAACTTTGATCTCATGGCTGAATCCTCAAGCCAATCTAACGACTAGAGAAGTTCCCTTCCCCTGTTTCACTAAGATCATAGCTATTTTCTCATATAGTCCCTTCAAGTTTCTCTCTGTTTTAGAATGCTTGTAATAAGCCTTTACCCTTTACTCAGCAGTGAAAATATCGTTTTATATCCCTAAACTTCAAGGGTTGTATCAATTTAAACCATAAACTAATAGTTATAATCAATTTTTCGTTTGGAAAACCTCAAACGAAACTTATAATTGTATCAATTAAACCCCTAAACTTTCATAAATGAATCAATTTAGACTCTCATTCATAATTTCCTTTGAGAATCGTCCAAACATTTACTCTAATCGTCCATTTTGTAAAACTAACATCTGAAGATGTCTACACACGTTTGAGGATTAGGCTACGTTTACCACAGGTTGAAACGTAATCCATCAATGGTAATCTGAAAAGTGGGTCCCAGTTGATTACGTACGTTGTTGTTTACCCGTGTTCCGTAATTGTGTTCCGTAATTGTAATGAATTGTAGAGCCTGCCTCCAAATCTGTAATAAAAAAGCGTAATCTAATTAAGTAACGGAGGGTGCTCAATCTGATTGTGGTTAATTACGTGAGATTCACTGAATTTATCGCTACCGTTACAGATATTGTTATTGTAACAGTATAAAAATCTGAATCTGCCACATTTATTGTTACCTTTATCTTTACGGTTATCATTACCGTTAGGGTCAAACAGTAACAATAAAATGTGACAGATTCATAATTCTAAATAAATGCGATAAAAAACAATTTAGAATTGATTGGTAAACGTGGCCTTAATGCATAGATGATTTTCTTAAAAATCATAATAAAATGTTTAAATTGATTAACTTATGAAAATTCAAGAGTTTAATTTACTCAAATTATAAGTTTCATGTGATATTGTTCAAACGAAATTTAAAGGATGATGTAAATTGATACACTTACAATTTAGACAATCAATTGATACACTTACAAAAATATAAAGTTTAAATTAATACAATTATTAGTTCATAGTTTAAATCGATACAACTCCAAGTCCAACCAATAGACTTCCAAAATCAGTTCAATAAACACCTTGGTTCTTTCTGGGGACTTTTATCAAACATCTAGTGGGCCCAAGCAGTTGAAAACTATTCAATAGATTAATGAAGTAACAGGAAACCAACTAATCAAATGAAGCCAGAGTTGTGTAGCCAGTGCAGTGAAAAAACAAATATACTTTCCAAGAACATAGAAAAATAAGAACCAATTACAGAAAATGATGGTGGAAGTGGTGGTGATAGTGGCAAAATATCTACCAAACTATATAAAAATCAATAGGCAAAAACATGAAAGAAAGCAGTCATCTAGACAAACCCATCTGCAATTGAACTCGAATGATTTTCTCTTTTATTACCTGAGCATCAAATTCCTTGCTTCCTTCAACTTGGTTTTAGTTCAGCCAAGATTATCGCTGTCCTCAAATCTTCATTTTTTATTCTACAAGATCGAAAGAAGGAACATATTCCAGTTGAAGATTCTAACCCAAAATCGCGTTTTGATTCTTCTTTCATCCTTCGATTGTACTTGGGTGAATATTAAGTAACATCTCTGTTTTTCAGAAACACTTTTGCAAGCAAAAACTGCCCAACTACTCTAAATCCTAATTTCTAGTTGGGTATCTAACAAAGTAGTAGCTTTATTGTTAGGGATTTGGAGCCCTTTTTCGTTGCGATTGATTCCATTTGATAGTGATTTTCTTGTTGATATATTTTTATTGCGTGCATTAAAGTTTGTTTGAGAATAATTTTGCCTCACTTTAATGCGTGTATTAAACACATGTGAAGGTGGGAATTTAGAAGAATATATATATATATATATAATTTCTAAGCTAGAGATGTTCATGAGCCGGTTGGTGAATAACGTTCTATCCCTGTTCTCTATTTTTTTTTTTTTTTTTTGAAAATACGTTCTATCCCCGTTCTCTATCTGAATTTACTATTTTCAAATTTGAATGAGATAAATTATTTGTAATTGAATTTACTATTTGAGGTTACAAAAAATCGGAGCAAGAACGAATATATTTTGCTTTAAGACGAAAAATTAGATCAAAATTTACTATGTAAAATTTATTTTATATTGTC
Source organism: Lagenaria siceraria (assembly GCA_002890555.2). Taxonomy (NCBI): domain Eukaryota; kingdom Viridiplantae; phylum Streptophyta; class Magnoliopsida; order Cucurbitales; family Cucurbitaceae; genus Lagenaria; species Lagenaria siceraria. Next base: position 8,550,582 of record CM016488.1, read on the forward strand.
TAAATTCCCTTCATTAGAAAAATCAGGCATAATCAACTAGGCCCAGTACGATATGACTTCAAATCGTGAATATGATGCTACTAATAATTCGGCTTCCCCATTTAGGGGAATGGAATATTTTCCATTTATTTTGTGGGGGAGAATTCGGTATAATTTCAATCAAATACAAGTTTTTCTTTTTGAAAAAACTATATATTAAAATAAGAAAAACTATTTACACAAAATAGTAATATTTTTAAATAGTTGTAATAAACGCTAATAGAAGTCTATTAGAGTCTATCAGTGATAGAAATGATAGAAGTTTATCACTGATAGAAGTTTATCAATGTCTATAAGTGTCTTTTTTTTTGCTATTTTCTTTAAATAATTTGACATTTTTTCTATTTGTGAAAATTTTCTAATTTCTAACATGATTTTCATTTAAAGGAAATAAATTCTTGAATACATTAATAAAAACAATAATATTCTATTTGCCAAAATATAATTAAAATGTTTAATTCTAATTTCTAGATGTTTAAATTTTATTATAACATTCTTCAATTTAAATATTATAAAACATAGTCTTAAATACAGAAGTGTTCAATTTAAATATAACATTATATATACACATAAACATAATAAAACAATAAAAAGAGAAACAAATATATATATACACAAATAAAACAAGAAAAAAAAGGGCAAAATACACTTTTGGTTCCTGAAGTTTGAGGTTAGTGTCTATTTGGTCTCTGAGGTATCAAAAGCTACATTTTAGACCCCGAAGTTTGAAAAATAGTTCTAAATGGTCCCTAAGACTAACGAAAATTTGATGTAGCATGTTGAGATGACAAATTTTAAGTGAGTTGTAATTTTTTTACTAAATTTATGTCATTTGTTAGATTACATGGCTTTTAAATTTTTTTTTTTTAATTTTTCCATTCCTTCTCTCTCATCCCCATCTTCTTTTCAACATCTCTTCCCATTTCTTCTGTAGTTTTTTTTTCACTTTTTTTTCTCTGTTCTCCAGCAAGATTTACTGTCGCCATCACCACTCCGTTGTTCACACCACTCCGTTGTTCACAATCACAGTCTGATGCTTGCAGTAACGCCACAGTTAGATTGTAGCTGTTCCAATAGAAATCAAAACTCCAATATATAACATTTAAACATTTTCAATAGAGCAATTGCTTGATGATATCCTTGAACTTATTTTGACCATTCAACAGACAAAACAACTGAAAAAATATATAAGAAAGAAATCTACCATTCCAAGACCATATAAATTTAATCCATTAATTAACCTCTTATAGTTATGCAAGTTTTTTTTGAGTAAATAGTTTTTTCACACAAATACTAACATATATTATGGCTGACAAGGGCACTCGAGAGAAAGACTTTCAAATTTGATTGAAACTTTAGTAATGGAGGTTAGGCATGGACAAAAAAAACTAAAATGGGCTCACAAAATTTAGCCTAATAAACTCAATTTGAGAATTTGAAGTGCAGGAGTTTTAAGAAATGCCATTAATGGCAGCGAAGGTGGAGATTTGGAGCGTTTGGGGGAATTTGGTTGGATGGTTGGAAAGAAATTTAGAGTTAAAAAAGAGAGAGAGAAAAGGGGGAAAGGAAGATGCATGCATCAGAGAAGATGAGAAAGATTGGAGAAGATGAGGAGAAAGAGAGGGAAAAGAAAAGAATAAAAAACTAAAAAAAATAATTAAAAAGAGATTTTGTAATCTAAAAAATAATATAAATTTAGAAAAGTTGCTCACCTTATCTAGATTTTGCTATTTGAACATGTCACATCAAATTTCCGTTAGTCAACTAATGTCAAACTAACTTTAGGGACCATTTAAAACTATTTTAAATGTAGCTTTTGAAACTTCAAGGACTAAATAGACACTAACCCCAAACTTCAGGGACCAAAAGTGTATTTTGCCAAAAAAATAAATAAATAACTTGTTGGCTTCTGAATTTTCATGAATAGATTCATTTAATCTCTAATGCTTTAAATTGGTTATTTTAACCTCTGAAGAAAAATAAGTTTGACTAAATGCTGACATGGCAAGATTGACTGGGATAAAAATTAAATTAAATTTTTTTTTCTCTTCTCTCTTCTCTCTTCTCCTCTCTCCTCTTTCTCCCTCCTCTTCTCTGAGTCCTTCTTTTCCACCTCCCTTTCTCTCTCATTTTTCGATCGAATTCCTTCCTTTAACTATTTTACTTACATTTTTTTTTTTGGAGCCAGAACCTTTATTCTTCCCCAATTAAAGCAGACAAATCAACATTCATGCTCTTTCCTTCCAGCAACAATACTATTAATTCGATGAATCAAAGCTTGCTTACTCTGCCAAATATCACTGAATATATCATTATTCCACTTTTTTTTTTTTTTTTTAACATTGAAGAACAAATCAATCCACCCTTGAAAATCGGAGAGAAGATGGGAGGAATAGCAGAAAAAGAAGAGAGAAGATGGAAAAAAAAAATATATATATAATTTTTATTTAAGTCATTTTGTCATGTCAGCATTTAGTCAATTAAATTTAACAGTTTTATAGTAGAGTGATTTTTTAAACATATTCTTAAAAATTCAAGAACTAAAATGACCAATTCAAAATATTAGGGATTAAATATATCTATTCTAGAAAATTTGAAGACTAAAAAAAAGTATATTTTCAATAAAACAATTAAAAAAAAGAAACGAGCGGAAGGGGAGTCCCCATTTAACCAGCATCCTCGCGGGCTCACCCACGCATGATAAATGGAAATCTCAATCCTAAATCTTTAAGAAAAGAAAAAAAAGCAATGATTAGGTATTGTAGTATTGACTTCATTTATCTCTCACAACCATGTGACAGAAAATAATAATATAATTTTTTAAACAAAAATCAAAATTTCTTACTACATGATAATTTTTAATTGAGCAATTAGTAGACTACACAAAGATAGGTGTAGCCCAGTCAACACTCAAGTATTTTACTTAAAAAAATACTTTTCATTTATGAAATAAATTTGGACAAAATACATTTTTTGTCCCTGAAGTTTAGAGTTGATGTCTATTTGGTCCCTGAAGTTTCAAAACAACCACTTTAGTCCTTGAGATTTAAAAAATGATTCTAAATGGTCCCCGACTTGTTTGACCGTTAATTGACTAACAGAATTACGATGTGGCAGTTAAATTTTGTTGATTATATTTGCTTATTTGAAAAGTTACTTAATTAAATAATTTTTTTAGGCTTGTGGCAAAGAAAATATTAATTTTATACTTTTTTGGGTTGATCGAAGCTTCCTCTTCCCTCTCCCATCTTTTCCTTCCTCTCTCCTTTTTCTCTTTCAGTCGTTGGCTGGTCGTCATGGTTGTCGTCGTCGTGGCCGCTGCCATTGTTGCTCCATCACCACCGCAAACGACGCCCTCCGACAAACTCATTTACTTGTTCCAGATCCCAAACATTTTTTTTCAGATTTGGACTGGAACATGTCCCTCCTCCATCGATGGTGTTCTTAGAGAAGCCTTCAGGCTTCAGCCATTGTCGTCTTTTCTTTCTCTCGATGCTCTTCTTTTGGTACCTGTGTAAATTTTCCTTTCACTTCATTTTCTCAAAAGGAAAACAAGGATTTTTTTTTTTTTTTTTTTTTTTTTGGTGTTATTTTGGGCAAAACCATGGAAGAGCATAAAATAGGGTTTGGAGAATGGAATTATTATGATTACCGGGATTAATTTGAAGCTCTAATTATCAAAATCACCCTGGAGATTGGGTGTAAATGGTTCCTTCATTTACACAGATATGAGTAAATTGTTTCACACCATTGCTTCTGATTTACATAGTTCTTAATTTTGCTTTTATCCTCTACCCATGAGACCATAGTTGCTACTGTGCTTATGACAATTTTGCTTAATTGTAATGAATTTTTTCATTTTAATGGGTAATCGATCTAAGATACTAACTATTTTAGCAAGTTTTGAGGCGTTGAAATTGGTAAAAGAGGTGAGATAATCGAGGAAGACAATCTTAATATGATGAACTTTTAAATTGGATCTAAAATTTGGAATCAGTGCCTTTCAACTCAACTTTGTTCTGTGTTTAAAAGTTAATAGAGATGATGAACTTTTAAATTGGTGATGTTTAATGTTTGTCTGTGACAAAGAAGAAAATGTTGTGTGTGTGTGGTTGGGACGAAGAAGAAGAAGAGACGATGAGGAGGAAGGGAGAGGTGAAAATGAAAATAAAATAAAATAAAATAAAAAATGATACCTAAAACAAAAATTAATATAAATTTTATCAAAGTGCCACATCATTAAAAAAATACTTCATCTTAGTTGAGCCATGTCATTATTCCGTTAGTCAACTAACGGTCAAACATGGTTAGAGACCATTTAGAACTAATTTCCAAACCTCAAGGACTAAAGTGTCTGTTTTGAAACCTCAGGGACCAAATAGACATCAACTTCAAACCTTAGGGACCAAAATTGTATTTTGCCCAATAAATTTTGTTCTTAAACTATCATTTTTTGTGACGATTAGTCTATGTAGTTTCAAATTGTAATAATTTAATCCATGCATTTTACCATTTGTGACGATTGAGTCTCTATCATGAAAAATATTATTATGATTTAATGAAAATTCTTACACTTGTAGATTGATAAGTTGATTAGAGATCAAATTTGTTTATAAATTATAAAGATTAAGTCGCTACGTAATAAAAATTGATACTTAATTTTAATGAAATTTATCATGGTAGGGGGCAAATTGTTACAAATTTGAAAAAAATATTGTAATGCAATTGTTACATGTTAAAATCTAAAATGATTAAAGTGCAAAGACTAAATTGTTACAAAATAAAATTCAATGACCGAAAATATTATTATTATTATTATGTTAAAGGGACCAAATCCTATTTAATCTTATTCTTTTCAAGTACCTTTTAAGACACAAACTTAAAAGTTCAAGAACAAAATTAAACTTGTAATTTAACATAATTTTAACTATATAATTTGACACTAAAATGATAATAACTCGACTAACATAGTGTTTTATTATTAATCTCTCAAAATTAGAAGTTCAATTCTTCCACTCCACATATTGCAAAAGAAAAAAAAAACTAGTTAACATTTTCTTTTTGAAAAGAAGAGATTAACTATTGAAATTGAATAATTGATTTAGTATCTAAAATAAAATAATCAAACTTTCTTTAATACAATAAGTAGAGTATGAAGATTTGAATTTATGACCTCGAGAGAAGAAATACACTTAGTTATCATACCAATTATCAAACTATGCTCATTTTTCAAAATAAACAATTGTTTGAAATAATTACACAAATAAAAATATTGTTACTAATAGACTATTAATGAGAAGAGAGAAAATTATACTTATACCTATGAACTTGGCCAAATCAGTCCATTTTTGTTTCTTTAATGTAAAAAATTTGGGGCATAGATTCAATCTCTAACTTCAAACGTAGAAAGAATTGCTATAGAAAAAAAATCAAAGGAATAAGTTGATGATTTGATCTTAAATTGACCAATCAAATTCTTCTTTAAAATTGTTAGTCGAACATATTTTAGTGGGTAAGACACAAATTATTATCTTAAAGGTCAATTATCCAATTCTCAACCGACAGTTATGGAACTAAAACAAATTATCTTAAAACTTTCACTTTCATTCAATTGAACCTTAGATTAAGACAAACGTTACAACTTTTTGCTCTCAATATATAAGAAATGTATTCTAAATAAAGTTAAATTATAAGTTAGTACATGAACTTTCAGGTTTATATTTAATGAGTCGTTGAACTTTAAAACAAATGTTTAATAGATGCTTAGAAACCTATTATATGCTTAGAGATCTATCTTACACAAAATTAAAAGTTCGTGAATTTACAAAAAAAAAAAAAAAAAACTTTGTAAAGTTGAAGGATCTATTAGATACAAATCTAAAATCGTAATTTTACCCTAAAAATGTAGATTCTCATCACAAATTTCCAATGGGCTATAAAATGGAGAAACAAAACAAAATATACCATGAATTTGAAAGTTTTAAGGTATAGAATAATTGACCTTGTTGAAATGAGAATGACTCAATTAATATAGAGTTTGTATAATCAAGTTCTATAGTTCGCACCCCATGTTGTACTAAAAAGATATAAACCAAAACAAGAAACATCTACACCCAATAGTGTATAACGTAAAATTTGCTAGAGTCATATTGTAAAAATAGGGTAATTGCATTGGGTAACACTTTTAGGGATAATAATTAAGTATAGAGCAACATTTTTAAAGAATTGTAAATATAACAAAATCTATCCGTGATAGACTCCTTCTAGAGATATGGTTTGTAACGAATAGATTTTGAAAGCTTAATCTAAATTTTGTTATATCTGTAAATTCTTTTGCATTGTACTATATCTATTAATATTTCGAACCTGATTGCTATATTTACAACTACCCCTAAGAAATAAGTGACCTGAACATAGCTCAACGAGTTAAGATATGTATTCCCAGTCGAGAGTTTAAAACTTTTAAAGCTGTACTTTATACCTCGTTGAATTTAATAATAGTTAATAATAATATGTGTCATACAATTAAACTATTCTTGAATTCGTTTTGTTTTTTTAGCACAACAACTGTGGAGAATGGATAGTTTAGAAAAGTATTGTTTTATATTTTGGTTGAATTCGTTTTGTACTCAAAACGTAACGTTATAAATAAAATACTAATTACCGTCTTGAAGGTGAGATGGTTTAATTGTTGGTTGAAAGTAGAAAAAAGTGTGTAGAATGAGGTTCATAATCTTAGAGATGAATGGACAGTTTGGGAAAGTATCCATCCAATGGAAATTAAAAAATTGCACTTTGTCTACACGAAGGTTTGACCCACAACTTTCGTAGCTCGTGGCCGAATGAAAGTCTCTGCCAACGCACACACAAACACAAACACAACTCCGTGGGAAGACAGAATTTACAGGAAGAGAGAGACTAGAGAGAGAGAGACGACGGTTCACTCTGTTGATTTTCGATCCCTTCACCGCCTTCTTTCTTCTCCACTCGATCAAGAAACCCAAAATCTGAGATGGGTTTCTTTGATTCTTTCAGTTCAATCGATTGGGAGCATGAATCTTTCCCTTCTTATGAGGATTTCTCTTTTCTTCCCCTTTTTGCGCTTCTCTTTCCCACTGTTCGGTTTTTTCTTGACAGATTTGTCTTTGAGGTATTCCCTTTTTTCCCCTCCTTCACTTCCTTTCGTTTTCCACTTTTGTATCTTTTAATCTTTGGATTGGTTTAGCCGATTTCCATTGTTGAATTGAGATTCAATTGACCGTTGACCCGGTTAACTATTTGCTGTTCATTGAATGATTCTGTTTTTTTTTTCTTTTTTTTTCTTTTTTTTTTTTCTTTTTTCATGTTGGCGTCTGCTTTGCATAATTGACATTTGGGTTTTAACTTTTAAGCCGTGTTGATTAATTGGAATAAAACTCTGGTTCAATCACCATTTCATTCACTACCCAAGTTTTAATTTAGATACTTGTTGTATTGGGGAAGGCCGAAAATAAGGAAGGTTTTGGTCGTATATGTTATCCGCAGTTCCTATTAAATGTGGTGTCAGAGTCTTGGTTGGTTTGGTAGTGGAGAGGATTTATAACAGGCTGACGGTACTTTGTTCTTTGGGCTTTCTTTGTGCCACAGCTGTTAGAAAGCAATTCGTCATGCATTGGTTTTATAATCCGCTTCTTTTTCTCTTCTCTCACTTCTTACTTTTTTCTCTCCGTTATTTTCCTTAGTCTTTGACCAACTTTGTGCCAATAGCTTTGGTATTTCTTGTTCATTCTTCCTCTTCAGTAGGCTCTTGATTATAATAGCTGAATGATACACCCAATTCTTTAGTGTTGTCTAACGCTTCATCAAACCTGTTAGGAATATGGTAGAAACCAGTCATTCCTGTTTGTCAACAATTAGTGCCAATCGGTGTTGTTTGTATCTAATTACTCCTTCGTGTTGAACTGAGTGTAAGTTTCATGTGCTGTTGACAAGGAAGAATGTATTTTGGGCTCAATGCAGGTCTCTTCAATTCCAAAGTTTTGTTATATTCATTGTGAAGTTGATTGTCTGTTGCCTGCATCGACTCTAATACCTTCTTGTTTGATCATGTTTTTTGGAGATGCCAACTTTTTGAGAAATTGATGGTTGAACATTATTTCAATGGTGATATATGAAGTGTTTGTGGTTCTGTTCTTTATAGTTCAACTGAGAATTTTGTAGGGCACTCAATTGTATGAAATTCACTCGCTCGATGTATGATGTCTACTAGGGTCTACTATTTTTTATGATCAACTCTGAAATTTCAAGCACATTGGAGAATTTTTAAAATGGGCATGGACTTTTTACGTGCCTGCATGTGAAATTTTGAGCAGTTACTTGATTGTCTAACCCATTTTACAATAAATCTTGTGAACCAATAAAGATTCTAACCAATTTTTCATGACTTTCTTTGTTATCTTTGCATTCAATCAATGATGTCTAGATGAGAATGCTTTTGCGTTGTTGGCATCCCTCCTTTTCTTTTAAAAATTTCCCTGTACTGTAGCTGAGTAGCTCCTAACTTTCTATGGTACGAACTTATCTTACAGAAAGTTGGAAGAAGACTAATATTTGGAAAAGGCTATCAGCTGAAAGATGTGAATACAGACGAGAAACGGAAGAAGATAAGAAAATTTAAGGAGTCAGCCTGGAAATGTATTTACTTTCTTTCTGCAGAGGTGTTGGCTCTATCTGTTACATATAACGAGCCTTGGTTTACTAGCACAAAACATTTTTGGGTAGGACCAGGAGAACAGGTCTGGCCTGACCAAAGAGCTAAGTAAGAGTCTCAGAGTTGTTATCTGTTATTTGTGATGGTTTCATGTCTGCCATTAAGTCCACTATTTTGCAATACTTATGGGTGATATCGTTACTTGAAGAATGTAGGTTAAAAACTATTTGTCCCCCTGTAACTCACAATCTGAGGCAGTTCAATTATTTTACCATTCATATGTGTCTTTTTTACAACGATGTTTTTAATGTCAAGAATTCAATCATTATATCTTTTAAAATACGAATTGTAAATCCTTACAAAAAGACATATAAGGACAAGTATTAGTGTTACAAGAGCAAAAGTACCAAGACTAAACTTATGTTTTGAGTCTTGACCAAGAATTTATCATTTAGGACATTTCATAAAGTTATAACTTTCATGTTTCAGGTTGAAATTGAAGGGATTATATATGTATGCGGCTGGATTTTATACATACTCCATATTTGCCTTGATTTTTTGGGAAACAAGACGTTCAGACTTTGGGGTGTCCATGAGCCACCATGTGGCAACTCTCATTCTCATCGTACTTTCCTACATTTTTAGGTACTTCTTCTTCTTCTTCTTCTTATTTTTAAAGCTTCGGACTGTTTTACATGGTGTCTAGTATTACTACTACGTTTATGACTTGGATGATACTAATTACCAAAAGAATGAAATGTGTTGGGCTTGACCTGTCAATTGTGTTCAATTACTGATGAAATAATTTTCAGTTTAATTACAACTAGTTGTAATATTCGTTTTAGCAGAACATTTGTCCAATTTATGAAAAGGCTCACATGGTATGTTGTTCTTGTAGATTTGCTCGTGTTGGTTCTGTGGTTCTCGCGCTTCATGATGCAAGTGATGTGTTTCTGGAGATAGGAAAGATGTCCAAATACAGTGGTGCCGAGACGTTGGCTAGCATTGCATTTGTAGTCTTTGTTTTGTCTTGGTTATTGTTACGTCTCATCTACTATCCATTTTGGATCCTTCGAAGCACAAGGTTTGTCGGATTTTGGCCTCTTTTTGTAGTAACCTCATATCAATTTAACTGTTGAGGGGAATAAGTTACATGATGTCCTATGAATTCATTTCTCTCACTCTCTCTTAAATATTTTTGTCTAATTTTTCCCCCATTTTATTTCAGCTATGAAGTTCTCCTTGTATTGGACAAGAACAAACATCCAATTGATGGACCAATCTACTATTATATGTTCAATACTCTTCTATTTTGCCTTTTAGTTCTTCACATATATTGGTGGGTCTTAATTTACCGAATGCTTGTTAAACAAATCCAAGCTAGAGGACAGATTAGTGAAGATGTTCGTTCAGGTGATTATATCCACCCACTGTAAATGTCATTAGTTTTTAGCTCCATTTTTACGTATTTGGTAGAGGTCAAGTTTCAACTTTACTGTTTATGGGATACAACAAACTTTATGGCACCCTCAGCTTATTTTGTTCCCGATATAGTGATACCGAAAAAAGTTGTTTAGAGTTTTTGTTCTGTCTCTCACACCTTTTGTTTGTCTGTGCAGATTCTGAGGGTGAAGACGAGCATGAAGATTGACAAGGAACAATCAATGCAGAACATACTGTTATATACACGAAAGGTTTGGTATAAATGCTTAAACCATTTGGATGACCCTACAAGAAACAGAAACTAGGATCTGCTGCATATGATTATGATTCTGCATTTAAGCACTGAACACTAGCATATAGCTTTGGACGTAGTTCTAATGTTAATAACTTAAAATTCATTTATATATTGAAACAATTATATTTCTTATCAAAGTTACTTTTTCTACCTTTATGTGGGTTTTAAGGGTGATAATGCCTGGGGTTTTGCACTTATATTTGTTATTCATCTTTTATCAAAGTGTGGGTATGTCATATATAATTCTATTGAAACAAACTGATTTGCAAATTACAAGATTGAAATCAAATTAAAATGTTAGGTACATTTTTTAGCAAAATAGGCAAATTATAGGGATGTAATTGGTAGTTTTTGGTTTATCTTATTACTTGGATTGCTAGTGAGTTCCCATGTTGTTTTCTGGGCAGATGAGATAGAGATTAGTCATACAATGTGGTTCTTGCCAAAACGAATATTTTGGTCTGGGAATCTTCTCGTGGCGTTGTGTAGTCGAACGATCCGTGTATCATTTTCATCAATACATTCTGGGTAAGAGAAGGATGGAAGATGGAGAAAGTGTTGGCAGTTAAGAGGAATTGAAATCTTGATATTGAGGTTTTGGCCTATGCAACCACTGGTCAAACTTTTCTTCTTGTTTTGCCCTTGATTCTTTTGCAGAGGTGTTAGCTTGAAACTAAGGTACCAGATACCTGTTGAACTGAAAATTTCACACTTGACTTGATTATTTATTCTTTCTCATTTACTGAACTTTCATCTTCTTTCTGTTAATATACCAACAAACAATTTCATTGACCTCAAAGATGAGCAGACATTCTCTTAATAGTGAACAACCAAATTTTCTCTTTCAGGGTTAGCTCCCTACTATCTGCTGCGTGTTTAGCAAGTTGATTTCCAGATTCTCAAGATTATGTTTTATCTCTCTGTTATTAATGTGAAACTACATAACTTCCTGTACAAAACAAACAAAACAAAAACAAGAATGAAGTGAGTTAACCATAAAAAAAAAAAAAAGGGAAAAAAAGAACAATCAAAGCTTTATTAGAAGAAATAATAAGCATATATGAAGTGACTCATCTAAAAGTTGATTACTCTTTTGAATTCAAAATGAAGTGAGTTAACCCTTGAAAGAAATGAAGTGGGTTAACCATAGTTTGATGAAGGAACATAATGCTGAATGTGAAAGGAAAAAGAATGAAATTCATGAATGAGTCAAACTATTTATTCCACAACTTCCACTCTAGTTTGCTTGTTAGACTTCTTCCTTAGATAGATGGCAATTTCATATGCTTTAAATTCCTCTAAAAGCTAAGAGATCATTTGGTAACCTCATATTTTGTGTTTCCAAGTTTTGGTAAGCATTTTTGTTTCTTTTTGTTGCCAAAATTCAGATTGAAAAAAATGTACCTGACATTCACGCAACAACAACAGTCAATTTGTAATTTGGGGAAGAGAGACATAAAAAAAAAGGCTCTAGTGCTTTATAGGAATTAGGGAGAATGACCTGGAGTTTAACTTTTCTTCTTAGGAAGATGATGAGATGTATTTTTCTTTATTCTACACAAACTAGAATTAGAACTGACTGGCTCAATATTTAGTTGGTCATGAATTTATTTGAACTTAAGTTCAACTTTTTTTTCTTAACTTTGGACATATTTTGTTAGGTCCAAGATCACCTACAACATTTCTCATGTTTTATTTTTCAAAAACGTTTTAAAAATAAAAAAATCAAGTCTAGGTTTCTTGCTTTTTGTTGTTGTTTCTAATTTTTTTTTCAATACATATATGAAGATCATTCTCTCATTCTTACTTATAAAATGCATATTAAACATCTAAAACTAAAATAACATAGAAAATTTGGATATTTAATTTTGAACTAATTTTCAAATAGATCTTTTTCTTACATTTTTAAATTGACATTTTAGAGAACATGAAAGAAAAAAAAAATGATAACATGTTTACGTTTCTTGTTTTTAATAAAAGAAGATAGAACATGAATCAGTATTTAAAATGTAGTCACGTTTTTCTTTACTAAAAAAGAGAACGAGAAAGAGAAATCAATATCCAAGCAATTCTAGAGAAATCAATATCAATAATCAATTGTATGATCTTTTTGGATTGACTTTCTAAATGTTTATAAGTGGAAAAAAAGTGTTTATCCAAACGGGCATGTAGTCATGTTTTTCTTTTTAGGGGCATGCGACTAATGACTATGAAAGTAAAAAATGAATTAAAAAAGGAATGTAGAAGGCGAAAGAGAAAATAAAAATGACATGTAAATTAAAATTATTATAACATAAAAGGTGTCATGTCATGCACTCCACCTAAGCCACACTATATCATTTCGTTAATTAGTTAATTGTCAAACAAGCTCAGAATCATTTAAAACAATTTTAGCTTAATCAAAGGATCAACGACAGAATCTTAAGGACTAAATAGACAATTAGCTCAATCCACTCGATCAGTATATTTTGACATTAATTATATGTTTGGGTTTTTCATCAAAATAATTTTGTTAATTAATTTAAGGTTTAAAATTTGAAATGGAATATTTGAAAGTTTAGAGAACAAAAGTCGATGCCTTGTTTGGTAACCATTCGATTTTGATTTTTGGTTTTTGAAAATTAAACCTATTTTTTCTCATTTTCTTTTGACGGTTTTCATATTTCTTTAAGTAAAAGAGTGGAATGCTTAGTCAAATCTCAAAAACAAAAAACAAGTTTTTGGATGTGTTTGGAATACCTTTTCAAGTAATTAAATTAAAAAGGTAGTCATTTTGAAAAAAATTAATGTGTTTGGCAACTACATAAAATGGATTTAAAAAAAACGAGTTTATAAAATAAGTTGGTTTAGGATAAATACTTGAAACTAACTTTTAGAAAAATGAATTTTGAGTAATCTCTCCCTAATTTTTGTATGAGAAACTTCGGCTACCACCTTTGGCAACCACCGCGGGCTAACCTCCAACGATCGCTGCTGGGCACCTCCGACACCAATCTTCGACGATCGTTGCCGGCCAACCTCTGACATCAATCTTTGGTGACTGCCCAGCCGGCCACCACTTCCCGCGATCGTCAACCAACCTCCGATAACCACTTCCCGCGACCTCCACCAGCTAATCTCCAGCCACCATCTCCAACGACCCACCACCAGCCACCTCTGACCATCAGCCATCTCCTCCATTGACAAGTTCTTTTATAGTAATTTGAAATTAATAAAAACACTTTTAGTATATAATAAACCAAACAACTTTTACATAAAAATACTTTTAAAAAAGAGTTATCAAATACGTGCGTGTTTTTATTTTAAAGAGTTTTTACTAGAAGTGTTTAAATGAAAATGCATTTTTCAAAAATATTTTTTCCTTAAGTCAGTTGGACCCTTTAAAAATTACTTTTTTTTTTTAGTTTTTAAAATTTGGCTTGGTTTTTTAAAGCATTAGTAGAAAGTAAATAACAAACAAGATAGTTAGAGGGTATTTGAGGTACTGAGTCAGTTGATTCTAATTGTTTATAGGTTATAATAGTCTGTATTTGAGATGTAAACTATTTTAATTTGAATTATGAAAGGTGGTTGGGTGTAGACTATTTTAGTTTAGTAGAAAATAGTAAACACTATAACAAATAGTAAATATTATAGCAAAAAGATATTTAAAATAGTAATATTATAGTTAGTTATGGGTTATAATAGTTGAAAGCATCAACTATTATAATTGGAGCCCCAAACATACTCCACCTACTCGAAGTTCCGCCCAAACACCCTCTTAAGAGGTGAAAGGGGTGTTTTAGGCTTAATTTTCAAAAACAAAAAAACACAAATCTAGGCATTGTTTGGTAACTTTCGTTTTTCGTTTTTGAAAATTAAGTCTATTTTCTTTCAATTTCTTACCATGACATGCACCTTTCTTAAGTATAAGAGTTGAATTCTTAGCCAAATTTAAAAAACAAAACTATTTTTTTTTTCAAAATTTGACTTAGTTTTTGAAAAAAAAGTAGATAACATGTAAGAAATTTAGAAGTGAAATGAATGTTTATAAGTTTAATTTTAAAAAACAAGAAATAAAAAATTAAATGGTTAATAAATGAGACCTAAATAATTATCAATTTGCTCACTCGATATTGATGCTTGAGTTTAACTTGATTCTTAACATTATTTTTTTATTTGGTTTTTATGGTTAAGTAAAATCTTAAAAACAATTCACTACCGTTACTATATTGCATTTTATATCAAACTTAATCCCTAATTTTTATATGTTTGTTGAACTATACTCATTCAATTTTTTTTTCGGATATATGCTAAGCTCGTGAAAGGCAAAAATGTCAATAAAAATATCGATAAATGGACGAAAATTTAATACATGATTGTTGTAGAATAGCAGGAGGGGTACATTCTTTTAACTTGTGTAAAAAGAAACCTAAAAAAGGCAGAGTTCCCTTCCCTTCACAGTTCACAACAAAGAACTTGAAAGCACCGTAAGTTTCCAGTTCCAGAATCGCATCTCCCTCACGACGGCCTCTCTTCCGGTTGGTACCTCTATCTTCTCCTCCTCTCCTTTTCTGTATCTTTTAGGTCAATTTAGATCTTCAATTTTCGATACGCATTTCGTTAATCTGTCTGAGTAAGCAACTGTGGAAATTTGCGCTTGAGTTCGATTTCTTGTTGCAAAATTAAGTGGAACAACCTGGTTCTGAATCTGGGTTCACTTTACTTTTCGTGTTGAGGAGCTTAATTTTGAAGTAGGAGGATTATCCGCTTTGCAATCTGTTTATCTGTAAGATTTATTAATGGTGAATTTTTTTGTTTAGTTGGGTTGATGTTGTTGCTGGTTATTTTCTGTTGAAAGAAAATGGTTATCGTGATTTTGCTTAATGAACGGGTGTGATTTTGATTATTTGTAAACTGATAAGGAGTTCAAGAATGTTAATTTTTGTTGGAGATGCGATACCTGCAATGGGTTATTCACTTCTATATCATAGCTTTTTTGACAGGAACAAAATGGAAGATATTCTAACGGAGATTCCCCCTCCTTCAAGGTTTTTCCAAGATGATCTCAATAATTTCGCTCCTCCATCACCATCTCTTCCTTCCCCATTTCTGTTGTTATCCAACTCTAAGCCTAATGAACCTCTCCGCCCCTCTCTGCTTGTCATTGCCATTTCTTCCTCTTCTCTGCATCTTTTCCATCATTTATCTGCTAAAACCCTCATTGGAAGTCTCATCCTACCTGAAATTCCTTTCTCTGGAAACCACATCCAGCCTTCGGTTGATGACAAATCTTGCAACATTTACTCCATTGATCAAGATAATGAACTGATTATTCTTGTCTCCGTTCAGTTTTCTGTTCCTGCAGAGAGATCTCTCCTTATTGCAAAGCTACTACTTGATAATAAAATTATTCCTGAGAGGGTTCTGATCTTAGATAGTCTTCAGAGCCAAAATTTTCGGGGGAAGCTCTCACCTGACGAGACTTTTGCTTTCAAGCTGGAGACCTCTTCTGAAAGAAAGAGTAAAGATGAGGGTAATGGCGGTTCACTAATGTTAAAAGGCCTGGATTACTATCCTTCAGGAAGTGTTGTAGATGGCTTGGCTGCTGCTTTGCTTGGACGTTGTCAGATGAAGAATATCAAGGGAGCCCTTTGTGTTTCATGGCCAGAATATGGAAGCGAGGTGATATCTCTGCTCAAATCTCTACTTCACCAAAACGCGTTATTGCAACCTATATTAGAATTTTGTACTGGAAGTAATAATGGGGATGAGTACGTGAACCGGATTAAGGACCTGGATTTATACACCTGAAAGAGTTGGGTTGTCAGATTACTATTATATATTCCTTGTATGGTGCACAGTGTTTCTTCTTTCCTTTTCACTGTGCTCCAGAAAATGTAGAAATAGATGGTAACGCACAAGGTCATTTATTGAGGAGGATGGAATTCAACCATTGCTTCTTAAAGACCATTTCCTAATGTTTTTGCTGACTGTTATGGGGTATGGAAGGTGTTTGTGTAGTTCTTTTAGTGTTAGGCTGTTAGCTAACAAATACCATCGATACATTCAGCTTGTTTTGATGCTTGAGATGATAATTATTCTATTAATACTTGCACTAAAAGCTCTTTGGTTGGTATTTAAACCAATGGCTCAAATCTGGTAAGACTTCATCATTTACTTGGACTTTTCTTTTTGGAGTAAATTTCTATCTTCTTGCCAAGCTATGATAGTTATGGGGCTAGTGAGAAAGTACAGAAACTTGGAGGGAATGGATTAGAACCCCATGGTTACTTGGCAACCAATGTTGTAAGGTCAAGTGGTTGTCCTCTGAGATCAATTGAGATGCCTATAAGCTTGTCCTAGCAATTGTGTATATTGAAAACAAAGGTGCAAACCAAGGTTCTTAACCATGTACTTGAGTTGTAAATTTCTTTCTCGTTTGGAAAATTCTCTCGATTGAATCATGTTAGCTGGTTTTTATATCAATCAATCAAGTACATACCAAGGTAAGACATAATAATATGCTTGAACTTTTGTAAATATTTATCTCGCTTGAATATTTCTCTCAGGATTTAATCATGTAACTGGATTTTATATATTATCAACTGATTGTACATACCAAGAGAAGATTTCATCATGTCCTGGGACTTTTATAAGTTCTTTGCCAAGTCTTGTTCAAATTCAAAATCATATATATGTGAATGCATCACGTTAATATAAAATGAAAGCAACTCAAGATGAGTCGATTGATTACAATTCTTGGTGATTCATAAGCTGAACCAATCATTTGTGCGGAACCATCTCTCTCTCTCAATTTTTGCTTTTTAATTTTAATTTTAATTCGACATTTGCAAGTACAATAACATAAAGCTATTATAGACCATTGTTATTTTACAAATTGTGTGCCTTGATCAACTGGCCATCTTAAGCAAGAACTAAAGAAAAGCATAGCTAGAAAAGGACCCATACAAATTACATTTACAAGCTCAAGACATAGAATGCAGCCAAAAATAGAAAAATCACCTAAAAGATCATTCTTCAAGAACACAAAGGAAGTGCTTTTCAAGGATTGATCAGTGGTTACAAGGTTAGCCATAATCTTTTAGAACTCCAATATTATGCTGTTCAGAGTTTGCTTATTTTCAAAATTTCCCCAGCGTACTGCTCTCATTTTCCGGTCATTGGCCAGTTCAATATCGTTTCTAGTGCTTGGCAAGTTGTTTTTATCTCGGTCCCGAGAGCTCTATCGCATGAGCAAACAATGAAGAGTCATCAGTAAGATCAGAGTAACGTTCTGAAGAGGAGAACTCATTGGCTCTGCTCCTGCTTGCTTCTGCTCTTTGGGAAGCTTCCCATTTCTCTGCAAGCCCGTCTCCCTCAAGCATCCTGACCACTTCAGACATCTTAGGCCTGTGGCTTGGAAGATATTGAATGCACAAGAGAGCTACTCGAACAATTTCTTCAAGTTCGATCGGGTCATAATTACTTTTCAAGTCTTTGTCAACAAGCATTTCAAGCTTCTTTTCCTGGTGTATCTTCTTTACCTGCAAGTGTAGTAATTTGTTAAACTGATCCTGCAGGTTTGAAATTTAGGTAGCTGCAAGTGCTAGATATGCCACATATTTTAGCTTACCCAGTCCAGTATTGCACCCTTTTGGTTTGCTGCTTTTCCAAATTCAAGAGCTCTTTGACCTGATATGAGCTCAAGTAGTAGAATTCCGAAGCCGAAAACGTCTGTTTTCTCTGAGGATTGGCCTGTTGATAGATACTCTGGTGCAATGTGCCCAACAGTTCCCCTCACTGCAGTAGTGACATGTGAATCTCTGTGATCTAACAGCTTTGCCAGCCCAAAATCACCCACCACTGCCTCACAGAAATCATCAAGCAGTATGTTTGCAGCTTTCACATCCCTGTGAATTATTTTTGGATCACACTGTTCATGTAGGTATAACAAGCCCCTAGCAGCTCCCAAGGCAATTCTCTTCCTTGTACCCCAATCCAGAGCTGGTTTTGCTGCATTTCAAAAGAATAGTTTGAACAAATACATTGAATTAGTACATAAGTGAGATCAAATTCATCCAGCATGTCAAGGCTTGATTACCTTTAAGACGGGTAGCGACACTGCCATTCGACATGTATGGATAGACCAAAAGCCTCTCGGTTTCTGTCATACAGAAACCGTACAATCTGAGGAGGTTCCTATGCACTGCCAAGCTTATCATTTCCACTTCAGTCTGAAACTGGATCTCTCCTCTCATAGCATTCCCATCTTTGAGTCTCTTGACAGCTACAATGGTGCCATCTTGTAGATATCCTCTGTATACATTTCCAAAACCACCTTTTCCAACCAAGTTTTTACTGCTGAAATTGTGAGTAGCATTCTGAAGTTCTCTGAAATGAAACCTCTTTACGTTCCCTAAGCTATGTTCTTCCCGATGCCAATCTAAAAAACGTTCAGCAGTTTGTTAATTATGATGGAAGGCTTCCTTTTTTTCTAATGATTATTCAGTTATATTTGTTAGTTACTTACCATTAGCTTCAAAGAATATTTGCTGGTTGTGCCTATGCTTCCGCCAGCAAAAGAAACCATATGCAAGAGTGAACAGACAGATGCAGCTCAAGCTGAGACCAATGACTAAGGCAATTCTCTGGCCTTTGTGTCTCCTAGGAGGTTGAGAGTCTTAAGAAGTGAAAAAACAGAACTTGAGTTACTCGCTTTTGAAGAAGTGTCATGCTTGATCTCTAAAGATGTACAAAAGCTTAGAGATGAACTGGTTGAGGGATTAAACAAAAAGTTGATGAATGAATGATTCAAGGAGTAAAGTATGGAGATGAATGTTGAACTTCATGTGGATGAAGAATTAAAAAGAAACAGAAAATTTCAAGCAGTATAAAGAATTGAGAGGAAAGCAGGATGGGAAAGAGAATTACATGTGGAATTACTAACAGCAAAAGAAAGTGGCAATGGAGTTGTTCCATAGCATACTTCCTTAATTCCAGGGGAACAAATCAAAGAGTTTCCAGTAAAGCTGTAAACCAATGAAGCAGTCAATAGTAACAAATAACCAAAACTAATTGAGAAGGAGAATAGGAAAAGTTGAAACCCTGTCTGTAATAACTTACTTAAATGTCTTAGCCAGCAATCTGGGCACAGGACTGCTCAAATTATTATAGGACAGGTCCCTAAAACAATGGAACAAGAAACATTCACTCACTTCTAATCAACTAAAATATCAATAAGCTAAAGATTAATGGGCTGGGGAGCTTGAAAACAATTATTCAAACATATCTTCACTGAATGTTTGTTGAAGAAAATTAAACTCAAACACCAAAGAGAGTAGAATTTCTTACAGCAGGGAAAGCTGGGTCATGTTAGCCAGTGATGCTGGGATTGGCCCTGAAAAGGTGTTATTGTTGAGTCTCCTGATACCAATCCCAAAACTCCTGGTTAGAATTTCTATCATATATGAAGCATATGCAATTGTATCTTTAATCCTACTTACAGGTATTGAAGGCTTTTCATATTGGAGAAAGAGCTGGGGATTTCACCAGAGAACAAGTTGTTTGAAAGATCAAGTGTGCGAAGTTTAGGTATCTTGCTTATCTCGTTGGGGATTTTTCCTGATATATTGTTATTCTGAAGAAGCCTGCCAGAAAAATAGAAACAAATTCAAGAATTAACACAAAGGAAAACTTTACAAGTCATGACTGTGTCTTCTTCTGGTTGTGAGAAGACTTACAGAAATTGGAGGTTTGTCAAATTTGCAATACTTGGTGAGAGTGTACCAGAAAAGTTTTGGCTTGGAGCTCCTCTGAAATGAGACAACATAAAAGCAAAGCATTATATGATGCACTCCTTGGAGATTTTTGTATTTGTTTATTGTTTTTTATAACTAAACTTACATGCCAATGACCAGTTTATCAGGAGAGCAAGTGATGAAATTCCAAGTGCATGCATCCACAGCATTTTCATCCCAAGTCAGAACAGAATGAGGATCCTTCAAAGCAGCTTTGATCCCCATCAAAGCTTGAACTGACAAAAAAGTTTCAAAATTCATCAAATTCTACTCCCCTAGACTTTACCAAAGTTTGAAACTGAAGAAAACAATTACCTTCATAGGTAAAATCTTTGTTTGTTGCAGCCTCACTTGAAAAAGCCCATAACCAAAGCAAAACCAGACAAAACAGTAACCCATTTTTCCCCCTAATTTCCATTAAACTAGCAACTACAGGTTCATCAAATGACAAGATGAACAAAAGGAACAGCTTTTTCGATGATCAAGAAAAAGTTAGATGTTAAAGAGGTGATGGAAATAAAGTTAGGAAAAAGATTCGACCCAGCCAAACTCAAACCAAATAATTTGGTAGCTTTGTTTTTGACTTGTGAGATTGATATATTTACATTGCTAGAGCCGCTTGCTGCTGTCTCACTCGCTAACTCAAAACATTCCTTGAGGCCCCAACTGCCAAAAGAGTGGCTCTAAAAAGACACAAAAGAATCAACATGTCTGCCACTCCACTTCTTTACAAAAAGGCAAGAAGAAAAAAGGGAATATATAAAAGACAGAACCCCCAATAACCAAAACTCAGATACTCTATTATTTAAACATGGTTGAAAACAGATGGATGGACTGATTTCTTTTAGTATTAGAATTAGAATAGAAAGTCAATTCTGGCTTAGAACGATGTGACGATTCAATTTTCATTTCTAGATTTCTACTTTAAGGATAGGTTTGCACCAGGGTAACATTGCAACTTTTGAAAGTATTAACTTTTTGTTTTTCTTTTTAACTTTTGCTTTCACCTGATCAATTATGAAAGGTTGGAATCTCGAGAAAATGGGCAGCTCATGATGTGTTTAGTGAAATCATTTCTCAGATATCTTTTTGAACATTAGTTCATGGTGAAAAATAATGAAAGCAAAATTCTTTCTGTGTCTTACCCATTCCACAGACACTTAGTCAAAAAGTCCTCTGTAAATTTCTTTTCTTTTTTTTTTTTCTTTTTTTCTTTTCTTCTTTTTGTAGAGTAAATAGGAAAAGTGAAGGTCCCTAATGGCAATATGGAATCCAGGATTGTATGATATGTGCAGTACAATGTTATTGAGCAACACGTGCAATGTTGGTCCCATTATTATATGGATTGGGTTGACTTTGATGTTCTTAACCCATCTGAATTTTGGCCTCTACTGCTTCTTCTCAACTTTTTAATCATAACCATCATCACTTTTTCCATTAAATTTGATTACTTGGTAATCATTCATGTTCTTTCATTAGGGCTGGGATTATAGGCACTTGATCCAAAACGTGTTGGGATAAGTTGGGTTGTTTTTTTATTTCTATTTTTACTTTTTTTTTTTTTTTTGGTCTTTGCATTAATCTATTGTCTTTGAATTCAACAGTTGCAGGAGTGGAGATTGAACCATCGACTTTTGTGATGGTAATTGGTATCTTTATCCATCAAGTTATGCTTAGATTGATCATTAGTCTATCCTCTTTGTTCTAGTATGTGTTCTTTTGAGTTTTTAAGGTGGGAGAAATCGAAAATTTATTATCAGTTTGATTTCTAATTGCAGAGAGAAAAAAAAAATAAAAACAAAAACTGAGGGAAGAGTTAATAACAAAAGTATGGCCTTGGCTTAAGAAATTGTATGTCAAGTTAAAAATTTTCTATATAAGATATTTGGATTGACTGTGTAAGTGTTTAAAAGAATGTTTCTAAATGTTAAAAAAAGGAAGTCTTTAACAACTTAAAAAAATCAATTCAAACATGTCTATAGTCAATTTAGAAAGATAGGATAAACCGCTCGTTGAAACTTTTGACGCAACTTCCACTTCTAAGGTCATGCTCAGGGTCCCATTTAACCCCCAGTAAGCAACATTGACGACATTATCCATTCCAATCTTGTTTGTGCCTTGGTTTACCTTTCTTAAACACTTCTCTTGGTTTGCTAGATGATGCACCGTCTTCCTAGATAGTAACGTGACACTTCTCTCTCTCAACCCTTTACTTGGCCAATGGGCAACACCCTCGGTTGTTGCTACACTCTTTACTCTAGTGGGGTCACAACCTACTCTCTTCTTGTATGGTTGTGACACAAGGCATCCAACCCAAATCCAACGACTAGGTTCTTTCTATCTCCTACACATAGTAATTTGGATTAATTTTACGTTTTATTGAGGGGTTTCGAATCGATAGCGATTCTGTCAAAGGATATATATATATATTTGGATCTATTGGGTTTTTGGTTTTAATCTTGGATCTATACTATAGAAGTTATTATAAGTTTAGTCATTAAATTTTTAGGTTTGTGTCGAGTTAGTACTTGAATTTAAAAAAAAAATTATAATAGGCCTTCAAACTTTCAATTTCTTGGTTAACAAATCGATGAACTGTAAAAAGTATCTAGTATGCCTCTAAATTTTTTATTTCATATCTAATAAATTTTTAAACTTTCAACTTTGTGTGAAAGTTTTTTCTTATTACATCAAATGAGTAGTCATCGAAGTTTTGGCGTTGGCCTAAATGAGGTCCCTTTCTCAACATTCTCAACCCATATTTTCTTTCAAACATAAATTTTGATTTTTTTTTTTTTTTTACAATACGTGGAGTGTGGAAATCGAACCTTTAATCTCGAAGTTTAGTATATACCAATTGTGTTAACTTGACTTTTCGTTTATTAATTCAATCCAAAGGAGTTAAATTATGTCACCCCAATTTATTATAATCTATTTTAGTCGACTGGTTTGATAGTATAAAGTAAGGTAATTCCCTAAATTTCAATTTTCAATTGAACCATAATCTTACGATCATATGTAATAACAGTCAAGTAGTTTTTTAAAAGCTAAAACAATCGATGAATCCAAGAGCTTAACTCTAATAATTTTGATAAATTAATTGTAAGTTTGTAATCAATAAGTCTTTAAAGTTTCAATTTTGTATCCATAAAGTTTTTACTCTTTTCTTTTTTTTTTTTGAGAACACGAGAATTCGAAAATTTAAGAACAAGACAAATTAGAAAGTAAAATAGAATCTACCCATGGAAGATGAGAAAACATAACAAATCTTAGGACTTTATGTTCAATAGGTCATTAGACAGTTTTTTACAATTCAGATACTTACTAGATACAAAAATTTAAAAGTTTAGTACCCTAGTTACATATAAAATTCAAATTTTCAACTAATAGATAAGTTAATTTTTATAAAATTTTGTATATCAAAGATATATTAAACACAAAATTAAATCCTATTCTGTTAAATATTTTTTAAAACTTTTATGCTTATTAGACACAAATTTGAAACCTCAATAGCCTATAAGAGCCTATTTAAAATTTAGGAATTAAATTTAACGAGAATTTGGTTTTTTTTTTAATTGAGCTTCTCTTTCACTGCCAAGCAATTAATGTTAAGTCCACTTTAGACCTTTTTTTTCTCACCTTTTGGCCTATTTTGTTAGTCCATTTCACCCACAATCATTAGAGAAATTTTCATATAAAAAAAATATCAAACTATTTATAGAAAATGACCAAAAAAATAAAATACCGATAAACATTGATAGACTTCTATAAGCATTTATTAGTGATAGACTTTTATCATTTCTATCATTGATAGACCATTATAGACTTCTATCTGTGTCTATTACAACTATCTAAAATTTTTTCTATCATTTTTATTTTGTGTTTTCTATTTTTAAAAATTTCTCTTAACAAAATGGATTTGAAAAAACCATTCTGTTTTTTTTTTTTTAAGATTAAAAAAATATCAGTCACATACCTACTCCATTCTCTCCTTAATAAGGTAATATATATTACACTACTTTTTCTATCATCTCTAGATCAAAGAAATCTTTTAAGATATCACAACAAGTTACACATATTCTATCTTTTTTTAGTACAATAATTATAGATATTGAAATAGTGAATCTCCAACTTCAAAAGAAAAATATATGTTAATTATTACTGAGCTATGCTTATTTTAACTATACAATAATTAATCTTTTGGAGAGATCATTTCAAGATAATGTAGCGTAGAGACAAAATTTAGTGTGTTTGGTGAAAGGTGATTTTTCAAAACAATATTTATTCATGGTATAAGTTAAAAGAAAACAAAAACCACCTTTCATAATTATTCATTAATTAGATATTAGCAATATAAAAATTTATTCTTTAAAATCCCTACTTCTTCTTTTAATTTCAACGTCTTAATTAATAGAATTATGTCTAAGTTAGCAATTTGAACTAATGAAACTTTTAGTTTAACAAGAATGGAATGCAACCAATGGTAAAACATGTAAGGTGCTGTGGATAATTTATAGATTGAAGGGCAAAAGGGTAAAGAGACTTACTCGCGGGATCGATAGGCTAAGAAAGGCATTTTGGGCCAGAGGAGAAAGTGAGAAGCAAAAGTCAGATCCAAGAGCACAAGCTCGGTCTCGGCCTCAGTCGACCGAGCTGATAAATTTTCGGTTCAGGAGGGTAAAGAAAACGGGTCCAACGTAAATTACCCGATCCTTAGGAAGCATCTCGAAAACCCTAGAGGAATACATATTAAGTCAAGGAAGATCTATAAATAGGAGGAGGAGCTAAAGGAAAAGTAAGTCCATTCTAATACAAAAAATCATATACTTGTCACACAGCTACTTATTCAGACTTAAGCTTCGGAGCTTGTGTGGCAAACACCACACCAGTGTGCAGTTCTTCTCTTGCAGGTCAAGTCGTCCCAGATTACAAATTTACCGCTGTTGTCATGTGGAGGTCAAGTATACTTTTCCTTGGCCAAAATTTGACATCAACACAAGGTATGGATGCTTTAGAAAACATGAAAAGAAAAAAAAAGTGAGGGCATAAATGAAGTGGAATACAACCAAATTGACTTTGTAAAGAAGAATATTTCACCTATGAATATGATACTTTATTCTTTATATTTAATATTATGGGTAAAAAAAATGGCTTTATTAATATATAAACACTAGAATATGACATCCTAGTGGAATTGGCCTCAATTACAAGGTTCTTTATAGTGTCTACACTTTAACCAAATCTTACAAGCCATTGTAGATTCTTTATAGAAAGAAATAATAATATATTTGCTCAACTAACCAATTACTATGGGATTTATTTCAACATTATATAAAATTGGGCCACCAATTTAGAACTAAGACTCATAGCCCAACTCAAAATTTTGCCTTTACTAGTTAGAGTGGAGTTTGAACTGATTACCCCTTGATTTAGAACTATGAATAATCATTTTAAAATTAATTTTTGAAATAATATATTTTTTAATTTTTAGTTTAATTACACGAGGGAGGAGAGATTTGATTTGATTTTTTGATCTACGATATATCTTGTCTTAACCAATTTGAAACTAATTAATAATGTGACAGTATTTTAAATTAATTTTATGTTAGCCTTTTTATTAACTTCTTAGTCCGTTTCTCATGAGAATTTAAACTTAGAAAAAGAAGAAAAAAAGAAAAAAAAGCTTCTCATAAAAAATGGTTACATGGTATATTTTTTAGAAAAATAAAAATGGTAACTTATTTGCATGGTGTGGAAGATTTTTTTTTTTTTTTTTTTTTTTTTTAAATGGAAAATATCAATTTATACTCATGATTTTTGGGTTGTATCAATTTAAATCCTAAATTAGTAATTGTATCAATTTAAAACTTGAAATTTCATAAGTGTATCAATTTAAACACTGAATTTTCATAAAGTATTTCAATTTAAACCTTCCATTATGTTTTATTTGGATGCAATTATGAAAGTTGAGGGTTTAAATTGATACAATTTCTAAAGTTCAGGGGTATAAATTAACATTTACCCAAAAAAAAAAAAAATACTCCAGTTTTGAAAACTGATTATTAAAATGGTGGCAGATCCTTGACTCTCAAAACGGGTGTTTGGGGTGAGGAGATGAGATGAGATGAGTTGATATATGAACTCAACTCATTGTTTGTTAGGGAGACCAAATTCGTATGTCACCGATATTTTATACATGTCCACCAATAGTGAGTTGCTTAACTCCAGCGATCACCACAGATACCTCGTTGCTTAACTCCAGCGACCACCTGACGTCCAACTCCCTAGCGATCACCTCCAACAGCCAACTCCGGTGACCACCGCCTGCGGCCAACTCCGACAAAGTCACTACTTGTTGCCAACTCCAACAACATCCAAACATCACTGTTGACAGCCAACTCCGGCAACCTCAGACAGCAGCCACTTTGACGACTATTATTTTAAATTATGTCTACTACAAATTTGGACTTTGTTGACACACGAGTTGTTTATGCTCGTGACATAAAACCGTCAATAAAACCTTAATTTAAAGATTAAAAATAACTATTAATTTAAAAATAAATATAAAACACCAATAAATGTTTATATTTAAGTTAACGCACAAAATTGTCAATAAAAACACATTTGTTGACACAAAAGTATGTAAGTTCCGTTAAAACGTTGAATTTCTAATTTTTTATTAGTTAATAGTATTTTATAGTTGTTTTTTTATAATAATTTAACATTAAATTTGTCAGACACATAAGTGTTTTTATTTTAAAAAGTTTTTATCAAAAGTGTTAAAATAAAAATCACTTAACTAGAAATATCACCTGCACAAATTTATAAAATGATTGCTTAAATTTTTTTTTTAAAAAAAATTGAAATACATAGTTCAAAAGTAAACTCTAAACTACATTTTCTAAAACTCCCAACAATACATATGTTCTTAAAAAATTAAAAAAAAAAACACTCAAATATATGAACTCAAAAGATATATAAATTTTACAGACATATAAACTCAACTCAACGCGCCAAATAGCTCCAAATAAATGAAATACATGTTGATGAATTAGAAGACCAAAGAAGAACCAAAAGAAAACAATTAGAAGAAAATAGTTAATAAATAAAAATTTAGAAAATAAAAAAAAAATGATGGAAGTACAAGTACAAATAACATGTAGTGGCGTGGCGTGGTCGCACTTACGCACCTATTTTAATAGTAAGTGTTAGATATTACAAATTACAACAATAATTTTTAAAAAAATTTAAAAATAAAAAATTAAGAGAAACTATTTACACAAAATCATAAAATTTTCCTTTATATTATTATTATTATTTTAGTATAATAATTATAAAGATAAAAGATCGAACTTTCGACTTTTAATAAAGACAGTCATGCTAATTGTCATTGTGCTAATTAGATATTTTATATTATTAATTTTTGTTATGAACAAAGCGGTTTAGGATATATTCATACCTCGAATCTGAAGTTAGCAGAAGTAGAAGCATCAAAGTTGGGTAGAAAGGCATGAGGTTCTTTGTCCGAACTTTATCTTTGTGACTATCTTTTCCAACTTCTCTACAAGCACGTCTTTGAATTAGCACTCTTATTGAATACATTGCATGCATTCTCTCAACATAATTTTTTTTTTTTTAGAAAAAAAGAACTTTTTCAAGTATGAAAAGTTTGATTTTAATCCTTAAAATTTGAAATTTGTTTTGAAATAACTCTTAGCAAATTTTTATCATTAAGTTTATATATTGTTCTAAAAATTACAAATAAATGAGAAATTAGAGTAAATATTGAAAAACAAATACATAACTAATTAGGTTGAGACAGATATCTCGCTCTCTTTAAGGAGATTCAAGCCATTTGCGGTGTGTATTGTATTTCTTTATATCAATCACTAGTGCAACAAATATTTCTTGGTTTGTTTCCCTTCAAGATACTACAACCTAACTGAAACGTTGTGTAGTTCAAACCACTATATATGAAATGTTGATCTCAAAGCTTCACAACTAACAACACCTCTCTTTTGGTCAATTTCTCTCAAAAGAGCAAAGGAGATAAGTATGAAAAAATATAGAGAAGAGAAGATTGAAGATATAGATCTTGTTATTGTCATTTAAGAATGAAATAAGTGAGGTATTTGTGCTAGAACTTTTAGAACTAGAAAATTTAATACATAATTTTTAACGTTTCTTCATATATATGTTTTTCACATTAAATTTGATACAATTAGTAAATAACTCAAAATTACCATCTCATTTAAAAGTTAAAAGTTCTAAAATTAATAGTAAATATTAAAATATAATACCATACACCAAGAAAAAAAAAACGCAAACAAATCTAAATACATATATAGAAAAAAAAAAAAAAAAAAAGAAGATACATGGTGTATCAATGAACCATATCTATAGTGTTCTTCCTCTTAATCCTCACGACTCTAGTTTCTATCCTTTTGATTATGGTTTTTTTGCTAACCATGACCCCAAATTTATTTACCGTGTGTGTTTAGATTTGTACACTTAATCAATATCACATAAGCATTTATTAACCTTTTCATCCATGAATTTTGAAATGTTGGATCTACTCAAGAAAAACACTAGACAAACCAGATGTCACTGACAAAGAGACAAATAATAAGAACACAACCGGTAATAAAAAAATAACACACAGACATGTTAACCCAATTTGATGAATCACCACCTACGTTTGGGAGGTTTAGCGTCTAGGTGAAAAGAAATCGACTAGAATAAATCTTAGTTTTACAAAGTACGTTTCGGCTAAGACTTTATAACCTCAGTTTCCATATAACTAAATTCTAGCGAGCAGGTTAGACTCACCCTAACTTTGATACTGCTGACGATGAGTCTACAATCTCAGGCTCCCCCTGAAACTGATGCACCTTGCAACGACTTCACCTTCTCTTCACCTACTAGTTGAGTTCACCCTCAACTAGTAACTCACACAGCAACTTCTGTCGAGAAAGTACGAGTATTTTCAGAATGCACTAGCAAAATACTCTTACACATACTTCTTCATATGTGTTCATCCCCATGGGTACAAACTTTTTCTTCTTTTTGTTCATGTTCTTGCACACCCGCTTCTCTATAATCAGCCGTCCAAAAACATAACCTAACCACCATACCAAAAACACCTCTAAATATGCACCATATAAGGAAAGAAGAATGTCAAACCCAAAAGGAAAGAGATCCACTCACGGAATATGCTCAAAATTAGAGACATAATATTCAGCAATATAAAAGAAAATATTATTTGCCAACACAATACAATAACAAATTGATGGACAAAAACCTTCAAAAGTTATTTTGAAAGAAAGAAAAAAAAAATCAAACTTCAAAAGTTAAAATGAAACTTTTCAATGCTTGGGATTATATAATTGAAACTATATTTTTCACCGTATGTTCTTTAATGTTTTAAAATGATCAATTCAGTCTTGTAAAACAATTGTTAAAATTGTTCATACAAATTGAAGTTGATGGATTATTAAATTAAATAGAATATCACTCAAATACCACTTGACACATAACATTAATAACGTCCATTAGTTAAATTCGATGTGACATCCTAAGTGTTCCAATATATTAATAAATTAATAATTTACATTTTTTTTTCTTTTTAAATATTTTACTTTAAAGGAGACGGTAGAAAGATGGTTGCAGCTATATTATAATTATTTTCTTTTGTTAACAAACTAAAATATTAGCGCATACACACTCTTAGGAAAGACTTAATTGACAATATTCAAAAGGTATAATAGAGAATTTCAAGAGACAAAAGATCCAATTGTTTGTGTTATATTCATTCCTTAGCCTTTTGGCTTTTTTTTTTAATGTTCCTACTACCACTAGGTCAACTTATGATGATTACATAACATATACATATTGTGAGCTACATTTCTCTTCATCTTCCGAATGGAGAGATGACAATACGAATAAATGGAAGATATAGGGTGCATTTGAATTAAAAAAATTAAGTGTTTGTAAGTGAAAAAAAAAGGTTTATAAACACTTAAAAAGTCAATCCAAACAGATCCATAATATATGAAATCACTTTAATTTTGAACTATAAACCTCCCTTACCAGTTGGATTTTTGTTACAAACTAAAGAAAAAAGAAGCACAATCTTTTTCCAAGTAACTTGATACAATATTTTACCATAAAATTAAAGTTGACCCAATTTTTTTTTTTCAATGCACATGGTTTTCTATGTACTATCCATTGATGATTAAACCAACATATGGTTTAACAGCAGAACCAATCCACAGCCTCCCTCTACTTTCTTCAACCTCACTCACTGATTCCAGTGCTTGCCCCTCTCCCCCATCAACCATTCCCTTCACTTCCCCCTTCTCGTCCAACTTCACCGCCACCGGATCGCCCTGACTCCACGGGATCTTCACCTCGTCGTGCTGCATTGTCGCTCCCTGGTCGAGCCCCTTCCATGTCTGAGTTTCCAGCTTCCCTCTTCCGGTGTTCATGGCGATCCAAAAGTCACCGTTATCGGTCCTCTTTATGTTGTCTGGAAACCGTTCGAGTTGCGCAAATACCTCCACGGTGTGAGTTTTGGGACCCTTTTGTTTAAGAATATGAATAAATAATTAAATACACCATTTAAGCATAATAATGATGAAAACATGAGGTTGTATTTTCGAATTCGTATAATGTCATTTCTCCTCCGATTAATTTTGATATTCACGGTTTGATTTTGATCTAAGTTTCAATATAATATCTTATTAACACCACTTTAAAAAGAAGGAAAAATCAGTTGCTACCTATGAATTTGGTAAGTTGTATCAAGTTTTGTTCATTTTACTACGAGTTTTCAATTTAATCAAATTAAACTATATACTAATATTATGAATTTATTTGGTAACCATTTAGTCTTTAGTTTGCAGTTTCTAAAAATTAATCATATTTTCTCTCAATTTTTTACCATCTTTTTCATCTTTCATAAGTAAAAAAAAAAAAAAAAAGTTGAATTCTTAACCAAATTCCAAAACAAAAACAAAGTTTTTTTTTAAACAACTTTTTTTAGTTTTCAAAATTTGGATTGGTTTTTATAATATTGGTAAAAAGAAATAAATTTTGAAGTTGAAAGAGTATTTACAGGTTTAATTTTCAAAAATTAAAAACCAAAAATTAAATTATTGCAAACAGAGTCTAAATTATTGCACCCTCTATCTAAGTTTCACTACATTATTCATCCACTCGTCAACCACTAATTCAACATCCTAAAACTAAAAATTTAAAACCTTTTATCAATTTGGTCTCTTAACTTTGAAGAGTATGATTATCTAATTGGATTTTCAACCTTATATTTTCATTTACTTTAAAAAATGTTTAATAGGTACTTGAACTTTAAAATCTATCAGATACAAAATGAAATAATCAAAAACCTATTAAGTGCTTTTGTAAAATTCAAAAACTTCTCTAGACACAAACTTCGAAAAGTTAGAGAACTAAATGACCAATATTATTTAAAGGAAATTACTATAAACAGAAAAAATATCGAACTATTTACAAATATATAAAAATTTTAATGTCTATCAGCGATAGACCACAATAAAATTTTATCGCTTATGATCGCGATAGACTTCTATCACTGTCTATCGCTTAATTCTTTAATCTGAAAAGTAGAGCATTTTTCTAAATTTAAGCTTCCATTTGATAAAAACTGAAAGTTAAATAAAAATTAATACAACTAATTAAATTTAACCGTAAAATTAAATCTGAAGCAAAAGGAAGAAAAAAATAATTAAAAAAGTGGAGATAAGTAATGATATTGATTATACCTTTAACCAGAACTTTAAGACCTGGAGAGTGCCGGTTTCGGCCATTAGAAGGAAGGAGGAATCTGGCGTCAAAGCGACGCCGTTTGGGAAAGCGAGGCCTTTGTGCAATACGGTGACGTTTTTGGTGCGTGGATCGTATTTCAGTAGCCTCCCTGTCTTGTCTCCGTTCATTATCGACAGCAACCAAACCCTTTCTACCAAACAAAATTTCACTAATTATTAGCATATTTATTCTCATTTCAAAATTCAAAATAGCCACATCATCAATACTATACTATGTAATTTCATTTTCATTTCTATTTGTAATTTATTATTCATTAAATATCTTACTTTATTATTCCTCTCCCTTGTTCTTAAAGATTGACCAACCCATGATGTGAAAATTTATTATTGTGAATTTGAGTAATAAAATTCTCTATAATATAATATATTTTTCAAAAAAAAAATTATTCCTATTATGGTTTAGTTTTCTGGGTCTTTAAGTTTCAAAATATTATGATTTTAGTTTTTAAATTTTGAATTTGATTTCAATTTAGTTTTACAATTTTACCCTTGAAACTTGGGTGTTATTTCAATCTAGTCTCTAAATTTTAAGGTTTATAATTTTAACCTCGATTTTTTTAATTAAATACCCTCTTAGCTTTTAAGTCTTTGGTGCTAGTAAGAGTGTTACAAAAAAACTGAAAACCAAAAAACCAAACCAATCTAAATCGATCCATTGGTTTGGTTTGATTTTTTAGTATAAAATTGGACATATTGGTTTCTATTTGAAGAAAACCAACAAATATTGGTTCGGATCGGATTTTGATTGGAAAACCAATCAAAACGAACCAAACCGAGGGTATGTATACTCTTAAAAATAAACTCTAACAATATAAATTTTTTGTAGTGTTTTAATTATTATGGTGCATATATATTTATTGTTTAGAAAAAATATAAATTATTATGGAGTGCGTATGATATTTATTTAGAAAGTAAGAAAAAAAATAAAAATGTCCAATTTCAGTCTATAAAAAAAATGGACCTAATTTTTAGTAAAAATGACCAATTCAAAACAAACTTGGAAATAAAAATTAAATTTTGGAAGAGAAAAAAATGTCAAAACTAGAAACCAAATCGATAATAAATCGAACTAAATAAAAATCAATCCATTGGTTTTGTTCTTTATTGGTTATCGGTTTTGATCTCTTCTTTATAAAACTAATTGGTTTGATTTGGTTATTGGTTGACCCCAAAATCGACATAATCGAACCGACTGTCACTCCTAGATGCTAATGTGTATTGAATAAGTTAAAATAATTATGAAGTGAAATTTTAAAATTAATTTTTGAGAGTTACAAAAAAAATTAATGAAATTTAATTAGTTATAATTTTTAAAATTATATTAAATTAATTAATAAATATTAACATTTGGAGATTTGAAGTGAATATTTAAAGATAAACCAAAGTAAAAAGTGTAAATCTTCCACCTATGGAAGAAATGAAAACTAGGCCTAAATCCAAAGATAAAAACGTATTTTTTTCAAATAATAATAATAATATATAATAACTTTTGTCATGTTTTTAGAATACCGTGTAATTAATAAATTCTCATCTCAAAATTTTGTTCTATCCTAGCCATTATTGGTAAAGAATAATTGATAAGCTTTTTCATAGTTTCTTTCCAATATCTTGACTTTTCTTTTTTTAAATAATTTAATTGCTAGCTTTCTACCTTTAATTATTTTTTTTAAAAAAAAATCCAATTTTTTATCAGCGTTCCTGTTCAATAAAATTGTATAATTATATAAATAAAATAATATTGTGTAATATCTATAAATATTGTTTTTCTGAGTTGGCATTTTTTAATATTAAATACCCAATATACTTATTCGATTCAAATTAGTATTTTGTATAGGGTTAGGTTGGATTATTTTTTTTCCTAAAAAAGTTAGACAAGGCAATTAAGTTTTATAATTAAGGTAGGGTATACTGATATTTAGCATTTATAGATGATATCTCATGGAGATTGATTTTCTTTTTAATGCCACATTACTTTTATTCAAGTTTCAATGTCATTAAATGAGTGATAATCCAATTGAAATTTTGTTACACATTAAATGAAATTGAAACATTTAAATTATTAAGGTACATATTTTAAAATAGATTGTGAGCTTAGCTCAACCCTAATTGAAATGACCTTCTTCTTTAAAAGTTGAAGGTTGGATTCTCTATTCGATAATTGTTG
The DNA here is from genome assembly GCA_002890555.2 of Lagenaria siceraria. NCBI lineage: Eukaryota > Viridiplantae > Streptophyta > Magnoliopsida > Cucurbitales > Cucurbitaceae > Lagenaria > Lagenaria siceraria. Next base: position 8,584,855 of record CM016488.1, read on the forward strand.
TACTAAAAAAAACTAAAATTTAATGACCAAATGAGTATCAATTTTAATATATTGTACTTTATTTTTATTTTTTTTCGACAATTGTAGGGTGGGGTATTAAAATCTTTAACTTCGAGGTTTTTGTACATATACTTATGTTTGTCGAATATCAATTTTAATATGTTGTACTTTATTATTGTTTCTTGTAAGTTGTAACACATTAAATTATTTATGTAAATAGCAAATTGTTGGATCAATTTTGTACTTCTAACTCCACTCTATTTTTCCTTGTGTCCATCCACATTTTGTGGAGATTTTTTTGGTTTGTGAAAATGTCCAACTTCATCTATTAAATGGCATTTAATACAATTTTTTAATAAAAAAAAGTTTACAATTTTTTTTAAAAAAACCATAGATATATATAATTATTGCACTATTAATTAATAGAGTTTACATGAAAGAAAAAAAGAATTAAGGGCTACTTATTTGACTTTAGGTATATTAAAATATATCATTTGTCATATAAACTCATAGTTTAGAGAGAGAGAGATGAAACTCATGCATTTAAATTTGTTTTTCTTCATTGAAATTTGACGTTGAGAAAAATTTAAATTCTACTTTGGATTTTTTTTAATTATACTCAAAAAGAAAAAAAAATTAATAACTTTGATTAAACTTTGCATTGTTATTCAACTTGAATTTTTAAATATTTTATCGGATTGTTTTCAAATATAGAAAAATGAGTCAAACTATTTATAAATATGGAAAAATGTCACTGTCTATAGCGATAAACTGTGATAAAATTTTATTACTTGAACGATAGACCGTGATAGACTTCTATCACTCAAGCGATAGAAGGCGATAGAAATCTATCACAGTCTATCGTTGATAAATAATGAAAATTTTTCTATTTTATAAATAGTTTGATATTTTTTCTGTTTATAATAATTTTCTTATTTTATTTTAATAATTTTGTTAAAAATTAAAGCTCATCTTCATTTTTAATCCGGTTATTAATTTTTTGAAATAAATTATTTAAATTGACATGACTAAAACAAAATATTTCTACATTTAAAGATCTAAATGAAGTATAACATTTTTTTAACCAAAATTAAATTAAGGATATTTCTTTCTTCAATTGTCATTTGCCTTTCTTTGAAATTAAGTACTAAAAACAAAAATTTTAAGACAGAGAATAGTTTTAGAATAGATTACCTTCTTTGAAACAAGATGCTACTATCAGTGAAATAAACGACGCCATTTTGAGAGTCGATATCGAGAGCATTAGTGAAGTGGAGTGGGATGCCTTGGGCAGAAGCGGCCAGCTGGCGAGCCAACCCGCCCTGAGGTCCTACAGCCAGAAGGCCAAAATAAGCATCTGCTATGTAAAGCTCACAAGTTGAAGGGTGGAATTTTAGGCCTAATGGCCTTCCACATGCTGCCTCTGTTTGGGGCTGCCCATCGCATTCTTTTCCCTCCCTGAAAATTCCAACACACACACAAAAAAAACACTCCATCATTGTCATCTTCCCATTCTTCCTTGTAACATCGTATTCATATTCAGGTTTGAATTAATTTAGGGACCGTTTTAATTAACGTTCCTCCTCTCATAAAGTCTAAACGATCATTTCTTTTAGTACAACAATTGTGGTAGGGAGAGTCGAACCACAGACCTCGTGGTTACTAGTACACTCGAATGCCAGTTAGGCAGTTGAGCTAAGCTCTTGTTGGCCGCCTAAACGAGCATTCAGTTAAAAAAAAAAAATTAAGATTTGATTCAAGAATGATGAATCTCATTGTCAATTTATTTTGAGAGGTCTTTTAAACTCCTATAATATTGTCAACTTCTTCTCAATTAATATTGATTTCCATTTGTTGGCCCTTCTACAAACATTTAAACTTACAAGCATAGAAAAATGCTTTTAGGTCAATCGGTGATTTAACATTTCTTACCTAATATTTTTCAATTAAATTGATCTTTACATGTAATTTGGATTTTGTTCCCGTTTTGATCCTTAATTATAATTTACTTAGAATTTAGGGGAATTTTTACGGATAGAAAAAAAATGTCAAACTATTTACAAAAAATAGTAAAAAAAAATACTGATAGATATTGATAGCTCTTATCAGCATCTATCACCGATAGACTTCTATCATTTTTATCACTGATAGACCCTAATAGAATTCTATCAGTGTCATCACAACTATCTAAAAATTTTGTTATTTTGTATAAATAGTTTCTTTATTTTTCTATTTTTAAAAACACTCCTAAAATTTCCAAATTTTTTATATTAACCAATGATTGGAACTTTGTCGAAATTGATAGAAATTAGTAATTTAATAAAAATGAATAAATAAGGATATCTTTTGTGTATTTAAATTGGAAGGTCGTTGTATTTATAAGAAGTCAGAAAAGTTGTAATGTTAAAGCTTTGCCTCTTTTGTAGAAACTTCTGGCCTCTGCTCTCATATGAGAGATCAATCATTATTGCGGGGTAAATAAGGAAAATGATAAATTATAGTGTTCTTGTCTTTCTTCACTCATTTTTGTAAAATGTGGATGTTGATTAAAAAAAAATTGAAAATGTAGATATTTACATTAATAAATAAACATTTTATCATTTGTAAACTAGATAAAAGGTCTATTATATAAATTATATTCACGTTAATGTCATTTTGTTGTTCATTTTTCATGGTTTATGAATTTTTTTAACGATATAAGGTAAATGGGTTTACTATTTTTATTCCATCGAACTTAAGAAAACGTAAAAATATCTATTTGTTGACAGAAAATTTAATGTCAGGCAGTGGAGGAAAAGAACTTGACCAGCTAAATTTTTTTTTTTTTTTTTTTTTTTTAAATACTGTTCTTGATATAGAAAAAAGAAGGAAAAAAATATGGTCAGTTTATCCAGTTCATTTTTTTTTCTCTTTCAAAGTTATTTTTAGGAGATACTACAAGAGAGGCTAATTTAATGTTAGATTAATATTTTAAGAAAATTACTATAAACAAAAAAATATCAAACTATTTATAAATATAGAATAATTTTACTGAGAATAAGCGACAGATAGCGATAAAATTCTATCGGAGTCTATCGCTAATAGACAGTAAAATTTTTCTATATTTGTAAATAGTTTGACTCATTTTTCTATATTTGAAAACAACTCTTAATTTTATGTGATTAAAATCGTATTTTAAAGTTATTTTAAAATGAAAAGTGATTTTGATGATAAATCACTCCCAAATATGCACATACTTTCATGTAACTCACTTTGAAATCTGGGTGGTAAAAGTTAAAACAAAATTTTTTAATAAGTTTAAAGAAGTGTTGCCTCCTTTCTTCTTCACTCTACCCTAATATTTGTTGTAAAAAAAAAAAAAAAAAAAAAAAAGCTAAATTTTTTTTTGGAAAATTAGGAAAAAAAATATCAAATTATTTATAAATATATAAAATTTTTACTGTCTATTAACAATAAACTGCGATAGAATTCTATCATTGATAAACAATAAAAATTTTATATATTTGTAAATAGTTTAACTTATTTAATTTTCTATATTCGAAAATAACAAGTTTTTTTTTTTTTTTTTTATCTAAAGAATGGCCATTTAAAAAATAAAAATAAATAAATAAAAAAGGGTAAAAAGTAGTGTATACCTGTTGGGTGAGGTAAAAGCAAATTGAGTCCAACCCAAATTGGAGCCTTTCCACTTGAGGATTCTGCCGTCGGAGACGCCGGCGTAAGGACCTTCTCCACGGCAGTCAAAGGCGATGCTTTCAGGCCCAAAAACCCCACCGGGAAGCTCCACTGCTTCAATGGCGGCTTCCACCACCACCACACACAACAAAACCACCGCCAACAATGAACAACTACAAACTCCCACACACTTCTTCATTATTCCTCCACTAAACTTGGACTACTAAATGCCTCTCTCTCCTACTTTCCTCTCGCTCGTATATATATACATATCCTTCCTATTGTCCCTATAATAAAAATAAAAAAAAATATTTAGGTGCATTTTACTCATGTGTCCGATCACAAATTTCTATATGACAAATTTTCCTTTTAGAAAAAAAGAGATATATATATATATATATTGAAGTTGTTTTAAAATATCAAAAAATGAGCTAAACTATTTACAAGTATAAATTTAACTGTCTATCAGCAATAGCGATAAAAGTATTACAGTCTATCGCGGATAGATATTAAAATTATTCTATATTTTTAAATAATTTGATATTTTTCTATTTATAATAATTTTCCTATATTTTTAAATATTTTCCTCTTTTTTATTAGAAGGGATGCATGGAGCAATGATTAAAATACTTAGATGATATAATATTAAATTTTCCTTCACCTATCAGTTTAAGTTTTTGGGTTAATCGGTGATTTAAAATGATATCAAAGTAGGTGGTCCCCTACAATGTTATTTCCTCCTCAATTAATATTGATTTCCACTTGTAGGTCTTCTTTTCATATTTCAAGCACACAAGTGAGGGAGAGTGTTAGATAATATAATATTAAATTTATATTCACTCATCAGCTTTTAAGTTTTTGGTCCAATTGGTGATTTAAGAATATCGATATGGAGATTTCAATTTTATGGATATATATATTGATAAAATATTGATATCAACAGATATTTCTATAAGTATGAAATTTATAAAATTTATATAGATTAATATTTAACTTGTTTGTACCCCCAAACCAAGTTATGGATATTGTTATTAGTATTCTTATTCATATTGAAATAAACATATGACATTTTTATATTTTACGAGCATTTATAAAAGATGTTGAGGATATCCATGGATATTAAATATCGATATCGAGCCCTTCAATTTACGGATGTATCGAAATGTCAACGGGTATTTTCATCCTCGGTATAAAAATAGATGTAGTCTAAGTTGCACCCAAGTATTAACCCATAGGTTAGGATCGTTTAACTTGTGTAGTTAAAACATTTGACTTTTACTTATTTTAAAATGTAGATATACTTGTACTTCGGTTAGAAGATGGTAAAATTTAGTTGTATATTACATATAAGGATAATATTTGTACTAGTAATACTTGACTAATAACTAATGTTGTTTGTTGGTTTATTTGGTTCTGGTCAATGTGGTTAATATACTAGCACTTTAAAAGTTCCATTAAGTTGGGGGACATATTTATTGCTTTTAACAAGTTGTCAAGTTGGAAAAATTGATGTTTTTAATCAATGTCTATTCAAGGAATATTTTTTTTTTAATGGTAAATTTGTCTTCGTTCAAATGAATATAATGAGAATGATGCACAGCTTGTCTCAACTTTTTAATATTTGTTTTTGTGTGTGTAGATTAGTTATTTGGTCCTCTTTGGAATATTATTCTTTTTGTTGAAATAAATGATATACATAAAAAAAAATTATTTAGATATGTTGAAGGATTCAATTACATATTTATATCCCAAAAATTGAATAAATTATTTTATTACTGAAATTTTGGAGATAATTTTCTTAGACTAATTATAGTGAGATTAAATTTAAGAAGATTTATATATAGCTAACGTACTATAAAAGACAAATAATAATAATAATAATAATATTTATATATATTGGCGAGGTAAAAATAATAGAATATTAAAATACAAATATTAAGGCTTAGAAACTACATATAATTGGCTCTAAGTGAAAAATATAGAAAGTAAAATAAAAAACATAATTTTCTTCTAATAAGCAGTGAATGCATATTTTAAATGGAGCACCTGCAAAAATGATAAAATAAAATATATATATATATATATATTTTATATCTGTAAGTGTTCGGACTAACTTACACAATAGGTGGCCACCATGGATTGAACCGACAACCCCTTATAGCTCTTTGGCTTTTTTTTTTTTATGTTTCACTACCACTAAGCCAATCCATGATGGTTAAATAAAATATATTAATTAGACTCATAACTCACATATTTGTTGTTTATAAAAATGACAAAAATGAAGCTTGGCCCACATACAAAAGATCTAAAATGTTGCAAATGTCCTTACTACTGATATATACTTGATACACCTGATACACTACTGATATATACAATTGATATACTTGATTAATACACTTGATAATTATGTACTTGACTGATAAACTGCTGATAAATTTGTCAATCATTCACTTTTGTTTATATGGCTGATAAACTTGATATGCTTGACTAATATACTTGATAATGATACATTTGACTAATATATTGCTGATAAGCTTGATAATTATACACTTTTTTATAATGTTGATACACTTGACTAATATACTGGCAATATACTTGATTGATATACTGTTAATAAACTTGATAATAATGCACTTGACTGAGTTGATATACTTCGTAATGATACACTTAGATTTTTTGTATTTTTAAAAAAGCCCCAACTTCTTCTTATTCGCAGCAACTCCCCCTCCCCAAATCATTTCTCTTTCACACCAGCACTCCTCAACACTATCTGTCGTCGTCTACTACTCCATCTCCCTGCCGCTTACTTCTATCGACTATTATACATCTGATCGTCAATCAACGATCGCCAGTTTTCTCTCTCTCTCTCTTTATTGACTTTCTTTCCACCAACATCTCTCTTTCACCAACTAGCATTATCATTTGCTAGCCTAGTGATAAATCTGTCTTTTAGCCTATTTCTAAACTAAGGTTCAATCCCCATCCTTTACATTTAGTTTTATGATTAACCAAATAAGGAAAGACGGTTAAGATTTTCACAAATGCAATCCCAAACGGAGCCTTAATAGATAAAATCATCAACCACGTTGTTCTAACTATAACTATAAACTAGATTAGTCAAAAGTTAGAAACTATATCTCGTATGCTCGAACTAAAAAATAATATTGATAAATAATAATAATAATAAAACGGAGCCTTAATAGATAAAATCATCAACCACGTTGTTCTAACTATAACTATAAACTAGATTAGTCAAAAGTTAGAAACTATATCTCGTATGCTCGAACTAAAAAATAATATTGATAAATAATAATAATAATAATAATGCGTCCACAAGGTGGGCCAAGTGACCCTCTCTCACATCACATCTCAACCAATCGAAAACGAGAAAATTTCTAATCTTTAGGAGTATTACATTCCCTTTATTTACACTAGGATTTTATTTTTAAAAATGTTTGTAGACCCAACATTAATGTCAGTGAACTCCACCAAATTTTCAAAGTATGCTGACGCGACAAACAATAGATAGAAGGAGTTGTAGTAGCGGAAACTTTCCCATCATAAACAAATTAAAAGTTATTGTTGGTTTTTATTATTTTATTGCTACTTTTCACTTGCCACCTTTATAATATATACATTTTTATGCGGGCTCTTTTTAAGGAATTGAACCTCTAATCTGGAGGTTGATAATATATTTTGTATGTTAGTTGAGCTATATATTTTTTTTTTTTTCATTTTTATGTTGCGGTACAAAAGTAAATTACTTTTTTTTTCTCGAGTACAATAAATGTAAATATGGGAGATTGAACCTTTAACCTCTAGAAAGGAAATGCAGGTCAATTATCGTTGAATTAAATTTACTTTGGCGAGTAAATTACTAACAAAACTTTGTCATATTTTAATTTTTCTTTATTAAAAACCAACCTTGGTAAACTTTTTACTTCCTTTTCCTTTTCCATTATGATCTAAATACGAAATTTTAAATGCATTTATTTCAACTTTTTTCGTTTGAAACAAGATCAAACAAATTTTAAATCATTTCTCAACATTTAAATCATATCATTCAACTTGTTTGATTTAAGACGGAGGGTTAGGATTATTATTGAAATATGTAAAATCCTTTTACCTGTTTTCAACATAATTTTCAAACGATTACAATAGAATAAATTGCAATTCTTTAATTTTTAAGGAAACTCATTGATTATTTTTAAAAATTTTGTTGAAAAATATTAAAGTTTTTTTTTTAGAAAGGAAAAATATTAAAGTATTTACCTCCTTAAAAACTTGTCAAATTGTGAATAAAATTAATTATAAGCTCTTAATTCTAATTTTGTTTTTGAAAAATTTTTATGGGTAGAAAAAATATCAAACTATTTACAAAAAAAATAGTAAAAAAGATATTGATAGACATTGATAGACTTCTATATATCAGCATCTATGAGTGATAAACTTCTATCATTTTTATCACTGATAGACTCTGATAGACTTCTATCCGCGTCTATAATAACTATCTAAAAATTTTGTTATTTTGTGTAAATAGTTTCACTTATTTTTCTATTTTTAAAAATTCCTCTCTAGTTTTCTTCTCCTCCAAACTAACATTGGTATGAAGTATTTATTTATTTATTAATTTGTTAGTTAAATTGCAAATTTAGTCCCTATGGTTTAAAATTAGAATTTAGTTATTATGATTTGATGAAACTCTCATATATAATCCCTAAAGTAGGGACTAAATTCTAACTTTTTTCAAACTATAGGGACAAAATTCTAACTTTTAAAATCATAGAAATTAAATTCTAACTTTTTTCAGATCATAGGAACCAAATTCGTAGTTTAACCTATTTTGTTCTATAATCTTTAGAAGAATATCCAACTCTAATGAGTACAAACTTTATGCTAGTTGAACTCTAATTTTGCACTTGTTACTAATTTTGCACTAACTATTAACAAGTGGATGTGAGTATATGTTCAACTTATGACAATTCACTTTTTCTCAAAGATTAAAAAAAAATCAAATCTTCACACAAATACATACTATATTCTCAAAAAAAAGGGAAAAATAAATAAATAATTGGTGTTCATAACAAAATTCAATCTTAAGAAAAAATTATTTTGTAATATATTAGAAATAGTATGTAATTTAATAATTCTGCTGATTAATGTGAAGAAAATGAGAAATGAAAATTGAAGTTGAAGGTGATAAGACTAAAATTTCAGTGTGAGAGAGAGAAAGAAAGAGAGAGATATATTAATTTCTCCATCTGTATTGTGAGAAAATTGCAGATAGGTCATTTAAGGACCTATTTGAAATTATTGGTCTCAACATACCTACCCTCTCCCCCAGCTGTTTCATTCATTTTTATTCCCATTCAACAACATCATCCAGTGGAATGTAAATATATGTATATATATATCTGAAAATTAAACATCCCAATAATTCATGTCTCTGTGTATATATTTATATGAATTCAAATATTGAAATATTCACTTTTTCTTGATTAGTTGTCCTTCGTTGAAAAAGTTCAAAGGAAGTGATGAATGACTCATATATCGATTTGATTTCAAATCATCCCAATTTGAAACATTTTGATTAATTTAAAATTAGTTAGATGACAAATCAAGAAATTTAGAGGTGGAAGGAGTGCTTATATATAAGCTTAATTTTAAAAAATTAAAAACAAAAAAAATCAAATGATTACCATACGAGGCGTAAGTATTTGAAATGATTTTGTGTTTAGATGCATACAAAAATAAGGAATTTGAAATTAATTATGATTTGAAACATTATTTTTCTTTTAAAAATTTCATTTTAAATAGGTCAAATTTGACAAGATTCAAACTTAAAAAAATATGTCGAACTTGAGTTGGGCGGAAAGGCTCTCAACTTCCACATCGACCTCTACCCTGAAGTCCAAGGTCAACCCCATCTTTGAGGTCGAGAGCCCAACTTTCACATAGGCATGCCCCCGAACTCAAGAATCTCACATAAGATTCGATCAGGTTATAAGATAATTGGACTCCAAAAGGGAATTTAGGTCAACCTCCTCTATAAAAATACATCACTATAGCTCGACATGAGGTAACTTGAATCTTAATTTCAAACTCCCTAGCTTCCACCTCTGCTTCACTCTTCTCTCTCTAACTTAAGTATCAGAGTGTGTGTGACAAACACCATAACGGTGTGCAAGTTTTCTCTATTGCAGGCCAAATTCTTATCCCTTCAAATAAATTCACTGTCGATGTCATGTGAATGTCAGGTGCACATTTTCCCTGTCCGAATTTTAGCATCAACATGTATACAAGTGAGGACAATTATCTCCATTGGTATGAGGTTGACCTTTTGGGTGAAACCAAAAACAAACCCACAAGAGTTAATTTTATGTCTAAAGTGGACAATATTATACCATCGTGAAGATATCGAGAGGTATGTTGTCCCTAACAGTTGGTATTAGAGCTCTGTTAATTAGGTGCATTTAGATTGAGAGCGTCATTCCACAATGTGATCCGTGGTTGCCATCTATGTGAGCTTTGATAAGAGCAAGCTCTCGCAAGTAGTCGAGAATGGACAGACAAAGGAAGGCTCAAGGTAGTACTTTTTGTTAGAAGGGAGGATTGGTTGTTAGGGAAAGAAATAATCATGAGTATATAAACGATGACAATTATCTCCATTAGTACAAGACTTTTAGCATGAAAGTCCATTGTTCCCCTAGCACCATTGTGCATGGTTCAGAGGGTAACTCTCATTCATCTCTTATCCAATTTCCTTAAAAAAAATAGCTTTGAACAATACTTGAGTGCATCCCAAAATGCATCTATCTCTATGCATCTCACCCTCACCATACGCACAAAAATAATTCAAATAATTTAAGAAAGTTGTAAGAAAAATTTACCACGTGTCAAATTATAATTGGACAATTTGATGAGATGCACAAAGATGATTATAACCGGAAATGCACTCAATGAAACTTTTAATTAATTAGATTGCATCCATTAGATTGCATCCACAACTTTTCTAGCTTTTATCCAATTGAAATGTTTGCATTTTTCTCTCCTAAATTGATTCTTTCAACTTCGATGGCAGTTTGAGGGTAGATTTCAATATCTTCAATAATTTCATCAACTAACGATTTCTCAACCTTAATTTTTGAATTGATCAGCCTCTCTCAGGTTAGTGTTGTTGGCTTTGGGGTTATATGAATAGTGTTATATGTCCCTCTCAACAAACTTCAACAAACTTAAACAATTTTTTACCCAATTCCAACTTTTTTACTGTATGTTTAAGTTATAGTTTCTTGTAATAATTGAAATTTATTGAAAATTTTTTTATTTTCAATTTTAAGGAAAATTAAACGTAAGACTTTTTTTTTTTTAGAAAATTTTCAATCCTTACAAGTAATGTCAACGAAATTTTGTTTTCTAATTTTTTTTAGAATAACAACAAATTTACTACAAATATTAGTTTAAACTTGTCAAAAACATGATAACAACCAAATGAAAAAATAAAGTTTAATGTTAAAAATTGAAATTGGGTTTGAAAAGTTGTATTAAAAAAAGTTAAAATTGTAGACACTTGAATGAATGGACAAAATGGTATTTTCACTATGTAGGACCCTCTACTTAAAATCTCAAAAAGTAAAAAGAATGTTAGAAAAAGTAGTTTTTAGAAAGGAGGTCAATTTTGAAAGATGAAAACTTTTTTTAAAGTTGAAAATAGTAATTTCCCTCCAAATTGCTGACACGGTTTTAGAATATGAAATCATGGCAAAGTGACAACATCATAAATATATGTCTTGCGTTGATTTTCCTCGTGGCAGAAGTTGTTTCCTTACTTTTTAATTCATTGCACGTGGTATTCAATCTTATTTAATTATATATTGAATTTAATTTTTTTTTAATGATATTTTAATTACAAATTCAAATATAATCTCTTTCAAATTAGTCATAATATCTTATTACTTTTGTTAGATTCGTCATAATCTATAAAATAACTATGAAAAATAATGACAAGTGAGAAAGATAAGACTTTTATACATATGAGCTAATTTGTGTTGTGGTTTATGTGTCTTGAAATAATTTAAATTGTTGATTTGGTTTTATATTATGGTTTGTTATCATATAATAAAGAAATATTCTTTAACTTTGAGAATGAGATGATAAAACTTATTTTATTTTAATTCTTCAAACTTCATACAAATTATTGATGATTAATTTTAAATTTATGATTTATGATTAAATATTAAAAATTTTGTGAGACAATATGTAACACAAATACTCAATAAATAACATAAGTGGCAATAGATTACTAAGTTTTCATTTTTTTCAACCAAACAAAAAATAATACATTGATTATAAAAGAAAAAAAAAATTATGGTTATACACTCATATTTTCTCAAATAGATTTGCTTATATAACAATTGGTAGACAAACTCTTATTCAACTTCATCAAGGTTGAGTTGTAATATCAAAAACCTAAAAATCGAGATATTTAGATTAGACACTATGCATCATCATTTGCAACTTGAATGAACAATCATCTTTGAAAAGCCTTGAAGCTTAAAATGGCTTTAATCAGAACAATGTATCGAGAGAACAAAAATGAAGAAAAGATAAAACTTTAGGTGTTGGTGAAGAATGATAATCAAGAAAAGTCATAATTACAACCACGGTTGAATGTGAAGTTACAAAACTTTCTTAATTCTAAAACTTTTAAAATTTGATCTTAATTCAATTAATGAAACAAAATCTTATTGGGGTGTGTTGTTATTGATATTGATTTTGACATTAAGTTTAATATAATAATGAATTTAAAAAGTAACTCCCACATATATTTTATTTTTAAACCATAATTCTTAATTGTGATAAAAGAGTAAGAGAGACAAATTATTAATTAAAATTTTAAAGAAAAATTTGCATTAAAAAATACAAAATTTATCATTGAAAGAGATTCATATTTGTATCCATATTAAACAAAAAAAAATATAATTCATATTAGAATTTATCAAGGAAATAGGAAGATGACAAAAATTACTTACTAAAATAATTGAATTTAATAAATTGGCTTAAAATAAATAAGAGAATCATTGAATTGACCAAATTGCTACCAAAGCAACAATAGAAAAGTTTATAATGAAAAGGACAAAATTGGCACAAAAAGTTTCTCCATATCCCCCTTCATATATATTGATCAAATATTCTTTTGGTTTATGAGAAGGCTGAGATAGGAAGATTTGAGAGAAAAAAAATTATTGCATGTTAATTACTGTTTAGTTGTTAAATATTTTTTAAAAATTTAAAGTACACTTCAACTAGACATTTAATTTTAGTGGATTGTTTTCAAATATAGTAAAATGAGTCAACTTACCTACAAATATATTAAAAGTCACCGTCTATTCGTGATAGATATTGATAGCAGTGTCTATCACTGATAGACAATGATAGACAGATGATAGTAGTCTATCACTGTCTATCACGGATAGACAATGACATTTTACTATATTTGAAAATATTTCCAATTTGAAAATAGGGAATTAAATAAAAAAAAAGTTGTATTTCATGTTTTCACATATGTGTTTGGCAGCAAAATTAAGAAATTAGATTATAATTTAAACAATTGCAAACAGTTGTAGTCATCCACTAAATATTAGTTCACAATAAACTATTCTTAATTTATCTATGAACATGATTTTATGTTAAAAACTTGTATAATTATTATTTTGTAATATTATATAACTTATGGGATAAATTGAAATTTTTGTCCCTATGGTTTGGAAGAAATTAAAATTTAAGTCTTAGTGTTTATAATTAGAATTTAACTCCTATGAATTGATAAAAGCTTCATAAATAATCCCTATGGCAGGGATTATTTAAGAGAATTTAACAAACCATAGGGATATTATATGAAATTGTATCAAACCATAGGAATTAAATTCTAAATTTTAAAACCATATGAACTAACTTAAAACTTTATCCAAATCATAGAGACCAAATTTGAAATTTAACCTAATTTATAATAATTACATAATACATATTTTAATTTAAAAAATTAGATTGAGTTTATAACATGGTTTACTATATTTCTAAATGTTTTTATTTTTATTTAATATAATCCTGCATTTTAAATTTTAAAATTCAAATTTTGGATATAATGGAAGCATAAAAATGTTGTTTTCTAAATTTACATGGTTTGAATCACATAATTCGAAAACAGTTTTCATATACAAAATTCAGATTGTCTACCAAACACATATTCACTAAACTCAGTTAATCTGAAAACATAAAACAGAATCTGAATTGCGAACCAAAATAGGCGTTAGGTAATGTCGAGAATCGAGATATCCATTTGTCTTTTTGGTTTCTATCACTTCATTGGAAAATAGACAATACCAATAAACATGCAAGGACCAACTAGGTTAAGAATTTATTTTGGACCAACTAGGTTAAGAATTTATTTTTCTCTAATTTAATTAATATTATTGTAGAAAATTATATTTTTGGTTTATAGATTTTGGGTCTAATTTCTATTTGGTCTTTAAGTTTCAAAATGTTACACTTTTAGTCCTTAAGTTTTAAGTTTTATTTCAATTTAATCCCAAGTTTCAAAATGTTACAATTTTTTCTCTTGAGATTTGAGTTTTGTTCCAATTTTAGTCTTTAGGTTTCAATTTAAAATAATTACGAAGAGATAAATTTTAAAGTTAATTTTAATTAATTATAAATCTTTTAATACTTTTAAATGAGTTAATAGACATTAACATTGAACACGTAAAGAGACTATTAATTAGTAAAAAATCAAGGTTAAAAGTGTAAATTTTGAAACCTAGGAATTAAATGAAAAACTATACCCAAAATCTAAGAACTAAAAATATATTATCTCCTTAGATTTATCAAGTGGCCTAAATGAAAAAAAAAAAATTCGAAGAGAATAAAATAGCCCAATTTTAAAAATTTGATGGCAGGAAAGGATGAGAGGGGCCATATTTTAAAGTTTAGTTTTTCTTTTTGTAAAAATGGCCATTAAAGAAAAAATAAACATTCAAATTATAATATAAGCTTAAATTTAAAAGCTAAAACTTTATACTAAGGAGAGACTCTGAATCTAAAATTGTATACATAAGTTTTTATTATTGAGAAGGACAACTGCACAAGCTAAGGGACGATCTTGTCTGTTTGCATTCATATCAATATTCAATATAATATGTATATATATATATATATGTGGGGGGATTTTTAAAAATAGAAAAATAAGGGAAACTATTTACACAAAATAGCAAAATTTTTAGATAGTTGTGATAGACGCTGATAGAAGTCTATCGGGGTCTATCAGTGATAGAAATGAGAGAAGTCTATCGCTGATAGATGCTGATAGAAGTCCATCAATGTCTATCAGTGTTTTTTTGCTATTTTATGTAAATAGTTTGACATCTTTTCTATCTGTGAAAATTTCCCAATATATATATATATGTCGAGCTAAAGCGAGTATAGTTCAATTGACATATGATGTGTTAGCGATCAAGAGGTCTGTGATTCGAATCTTCCTACATATCTAAAATGAGCATAACTCAATAGCATAAAGCTTGTACTATCGACGTTAAGTTCGAATTTCGATTCCTCAATCCCACATGTTGTTAAAATGTGTACTTTCATAAGAATAACAATTTTTGTAATTAAATTAAATCTTTTTTTAACTCATGATTTTTGGTTTCTAAACTTTCATAAGAATAACAATTTAGTATATGTACTTTAGTTGGTAACAAATTGGTTTATATATGTACTTTTAAATTACTAACAATTTACTCCCTAAACTTTAATAAGTAACTATTTATCCATGTATTTTAAAAATTGTAACCATCGAGTCTCTATCATATATAAAAAAAATGTTAAAAAACACTTTTAGTCCCTCAACTTTCATGAAAGTAACAATTTAGTCCCTAAACTTTAATTTGTAACGATTTAGTCCCTATACTTTCCATTTTGTGACAATTTAGTCCCTGAACTTTAGTATGTAACAATTTAGTCCTTGTACTTTTTAATTTGTGACAATTTAGTCCCTAACGTAAAAAAATTCATCAAAATTATATGTCAATTTTTATTATTTTATGATGTAGACATTGTATTTTATAAAAAAATATTGAGTCTCTAATTAGGTTATCAGTTTATTTATGCAAGAAATCTCAATAAATCTTTAACCCTAATTTCTACAATAGGGACTAAATCGTTAAAATTTTTAAAGTACATGGATTAAATTGTTACATAGTAAAGTTCAGAGACTAAACTGTTACAAAAATGAAAGTACAAAGACTAAATCGTTACAAACCAAAGTTCAGGGACTAAATTGTTACTTTCATGAAAGTTTAGGAATCAAAAGTAATTTTTAACCTAAAAAAAATCACCATATTTAAGTGTCAATCTTTTATGCATAATGACTTAGTCTTTATAGGTTATAAACAAATTTGATCTCCGATCAATTTATCAATCTAAGCATGTGTAAGAAATTTCATTAAATCTTAAAAGATAGTCAGTATCTAAAAAGTTTAAGGACCAAATTATTACGGAGTAATAGTATTTTTTTTTAACATAGAAAAAATCATTATCAAAACTTTTATAAAAGGTATTAGCATATTAATAAATATACACTCACATCAATGTTTCTTTCCCAATAAATTAATTGTTAATCAAATTCTTAAGAGTTCCAACTGCCAACCTTCCAACTTCTTGGTCTTAAAGAAGATGGGTCAAAATTAAAAGCATTGTATTTAATTAGTGTTCTTCCATCCAACTTCTACCCTTTTCTTTCAAATTAAATATCATACTGCTCATTATGTTAACGACTAATGATGGTTCAAGTTTGATACACAACTTTTATATCTTTATATATATATAGTAAATAATAATAATAATAATAATAATAATAATAATAAATAAAAAGTTCATAGACAACTTGGATGTGATGATTTGAGGATGTTTGATAAATATATTTTCCATGTGTAAACTTATATTAAATTAGTTTTAATTTTGGTTGTTTCATTTCATGATCTTCTCCCATGCTATTGTTTAAGTGTTTTTTTTATTATTATTTTAAAAAAATGAAATGCTTTCTTTAATTGTTATACACATAGTATTAAATTTTCATCGATATGTTGATATTTCCACTTTTCTATTGGTTTGATATCAATATGAGGGGTGAATCAATATTTTCATTATATCGTAAAAAAATCCACGAAACATAAAAAATAAACATCAAAATGCCACTAATATAAACATAATATAAATAATAGAGATGTTAACTTATTTGAAAGTAATAAAATATTTATTTACTAATTTAAATTTATTTTTAAAATTTTTTGTTTTTATAATTTTTCTAGAAATATTTATCGAAATTGATATTTTATCGATATTTCAATTGAAATTTCTGTAAAATTAAGACCCCGATATTTTCATCGACATCAATGTCTGTTATACATAAACTTTATATATGGGAAACCTTGAAAACTACATATACTTTTGGTTTTATAAAATATGTAGAAGATTTGAACCATTAGAAAATAGATTTCAAAAAGGAAATTAAGAAATACTGAAGAAAAAAAATTACTTTCACATTGAAATATCTTTTGGTGTGATTTGTTGGACTCCTAAAGCGAGAGTGTTATCAATTAGATTGAGCTAATTAACTCATTTTAACAACTCTTTATTTTATTTAAATAACGGTAAAGGTTGGATATACTTAATAAAACAAAATATAAATTATAGTAATTTTTATATATTATTATAATTTATAAGTCTCGAGCTTAAAAGTGCTTCTTTTAATAGAAAATTCGAGTATATAATGTATTTTAAGTTGAATATTATGGGATTCGAAGTTTTGACCTTTTAGTCAATAATATATTCTTTTTTTTAGTTATGTTTATGTTGACAAAGTGGTTTGTGTACACTTCGAGAGTATGGTATATTGAAGAAATTGGCATAAAAAGAGGAAAGAGACAATGACTTGGAAGAAAGAAACTTTTATTAAAAATGTAAAAAAAAAATGGACGCTTTTGAGAAAGTACTTTTTCACTCTCTCGATACACACTCACTTTCTCGCTCTTAAGGTTGTCCCACTCTCTAGTTTTTGCTTTTTCTTTCTTCCTTTCTTTGTTTGCTTGCTTGACTTACAAATAGGGACATATCTCCGATTTATACATGTGAGATCCTTAAAACCCAAGCAAAAAAATCTGTCTAGGTTCTTCTTGGATTCTACAAATATATTAGATATATTTCTATTGAATTATCTTTATCTAAAGAAATTCTCTAGAATGAAGAAAGTCCAGATATTTCTATATCTTTTCTTTGAGGGATTTATTTACGATTCTTCTAGATAAACCTAGAAATATATAATATTTATACTTAAGTTATTTATGTAGATATTTCAAGAAGTTTCTAGAATAGTTAGTGTTTGTTTCTACTTCAATATAGTACTCCTGTAATACTAGAAATTTTCCTCACTCCAAATGCAAATGAATACACGTCGCTTTAATCAATGTCACATAATGGGACACACTTGATTATGATACATTTTTGTACTCTTTTCTTCTTTTTATAGAATAATTCATTCAACAATCTAAACCAAAACTTAACAAATCTTAACAAATGATAGGAAAAAATTACGAAGGAAAAGCTGAGGCCAAAATAACAGATTTTTAAAGTAAAGAAGACGAAACCAGCTCCCTAATTATAAATCCTGCTGTGATAAACTTGAGTCAAAACACTAAGCATATATACTTGAATTCGTAGCTTTCAATTTTTTTCTTTTCCCTTGTGAAATTAATTAAGGTGATCCGACATATAGACTAAACATATTCCACACAATGTCCTGGCAATGTCAAAGACGAACAATAAAAGAACATAGGTAAATTTAAAATAATAACAAAATGTAGAGTTTGGAAACCCAAGTTCGGTGATATATATCGCCTACGTTTGGAGGGCAGTGTGTCTAGAAAATATATTTTTACTAATACGAAGTCAAGCAATTACAATGTTGTATTTATCTGTAAATAAGCGGCAAATACAGTGACACACGAAGAGCTTAACTTGATTATTGAACACCTAGGCTTCTCTTAAGTGTAAGACTAATTTAGGCTCCCTTAAGTATGTGCATATTAGTAAACAATCACTTAGGTCACTCCTAAGTGTGACATAAGTGATTGTAAGAAATCAATAAATAAGCACAATGAAAAAGGAAAACAGTCTCAATCAAAATTAGTAGAGCTAAAATAAGGAAAGAATCCAAGAGAAATAGAAGCGCAAGATTTTTCAGATAAAGAAAAAATAATTGCAGCAACAACATTTCGAAAGACATCCTCAAGAACATTTTCGAAGACAATCAGCAAAACATTTCTTACCACAAATTTCAAACACCCTTAAACAAATATAGTCAATTCCAAACTCAAATGTCCTGCACTCGAATGATACATCTACACAAGATTAACATATCGTAGCGAAAAATATTTTTCATAAATCAAAAAATTTATAAAAGTCATCTAAACTATTGACTATATTGCTCAATGCGTACTTATTAACCGGATTAATATAGATGTCTTTCAATTTTTCATAAGTCGGTCATAACGGTCTCTCTCAACCACGATTAATTATCAAGCATGATTAGAAACTAATTAATTTTACTAACATGCAAGGATTCAAGGCTAAGTCTTTTGGCAACTTCTAAGGAGTCTAAATCTATTCACAATTTAGAACTTCTTTAGTCATAGAGTTAAGTTCTTACCGCTTGTTTGGAAAGGATTTTAAAATCGTTAAAATCATTTTTGTCATTTTTAAAATCACTCAAAAACACACTTTAATCACTTAAAATTAATTTAATTTTCAATTTTACACTTTTAAATGTAATTTTCAATCATCAAAATTAGTTTTGAAGGATTAAAAATATATTTCAAGTGATTTTAAAAATGACAAAAATACTCCCAAACATGTCCTTAATCTAAAATTTACTCATCAAAGTAAAGATTCAGATACAACGACATTTGATCAATGACTACGAGATTAAAAGCATTAGACATATAATTGCATGAATAAAACAAAGCAATAAATTAAAGCCAATCAAGTCATTAAATCATGAAATCCAATGGCTAAATCAATCCCTAAGACAATGAGATATACTGCAACACATGATGTTTCTTTATTGATTTTCTTCCAAATTTCTTCAATTTTTTTATGAACTAATTAATCTCATTTTTATCAGTGAAAGACTCGTTATAATTCTGTTTAATGCTTGGTTTCTACAAAAACAAACAATTGTATGCTTTAAATTGGCCAATTAATCATCAAAACCTACGCTTTTGTGTGCTATCATTACTTGAATTATACAAATAATTCAAAAGAGAGAATAACGCACAATTTTTTTTTTATATTCGCGAGTGTCTGGGTCAGCTTACTTGCACCTCGACTAATTTTACGGGACAACCAGTCCGACCCTACTATAGGTAGATTGTCAATTTACTCGTAGGATATTAAATCCTACGTAGATGGCCGCTATGGATTGAACCCACAACCCGTTAGTCCTTTAACATCAAAACTCAAATCTAGAAACTTGAAGTAATACAAGAAAATTGAGATTTCATGACATTTAAAAATTATCACAATTAATATTCATGACAGTTATTTTCAGTCATTATATTGCACGTCAAAATAAGCGTATCAATAACACTTTTTAAAAAAATGTCATAATTAGCTTTTTAATAACAATAATTTATTGTCTACAATACACCATTATTTTATAAGGTGTCTAGGTCAAATACGCTATGATAAGTTATTATTGTCATTAATTGACTAAAACAATTTAAGTGTAGCAAAGTAAATTAATGCCAACAAAATAATTCATAGCATATATTGGCACCAAATAACATCTGTAAAGGGGGTATATTAATAAATGTTAGTAGGGTTGGCAAGGGATCTTATTTTTGGAACTTTATTTCTCAAGAGACAGAAGAAGCTTTCATTACAACAAAACTATGATTTCATGACATTTAAAAATTGTCACAAACAATATTCGTGATACTTATTTTGTGTCCTTTATTACTTGTAATTGTATGAATTCTAATGACAGTTTAAAAAAAATGTCGTAATTAAACTTTTAATGACAATAATTAATGGTCAACAATTAAACTTTATTGACATTTATAAACAGTCACTGTTAAATTTACTATGACAGGTTGAGTTGGGTGAAGGGTTCTTCTTGCGCGTGTTTAAGGTTTCTCTTTTATATTAACCACGTATTTTTATTTTATTTTAAATAATAATTAATTTTTTTTAATGACAGTTGTTAAATGTCATAAATTTGTGACATTTTAAAAACTGCGTTTTTTCTCTCAAAAAAATGCGTATTTTTCACATTTGTGACATTTTTTTCACATGAAATTTTCACAAGTAGAAAAAATGTCAAGTTATTTATACAAAATAGCAAAAAAAAATATTGATAGATATTGATATACTTCTATCAGCATCTATCAACATCTATCAGTGATAGACTGCTAACATTTCTATCACTGGTAAACCCTGATAGACTTTTATCATCGTTTGTCACAACTATCTAAAAGTTTTGCTATTTTTTTTTTTAAATAGTTTCTCGTATTTTTCTATTTTTAAAAATTTCTCTTTTTTCACTCTCCAACCTTGGGATACTATTGTGTCATTAAAATCCATATTTATTGCAGCGTGTAATTGCCACTGAGCGTTTTGTGGTTGAATATCAATACCATAGTAAAGGAATACTTTACACATTTCCAACTACCAAACTGTATCAACATATAAAAGATTGCTTGAAGCAAAGAAGTTTATCACAGTAAATTAAAAGCAAGTCATCTAATTTAATTCCTCAAACATTGGCTTACAATTTGTAAATTAACTCAAAAAATAAGCCACCCAAGACTGACCAAAACGAATTTTCATTCCAATTAAACCGTGTTTGAATGAGTTCGATATCAACTCAAGGCTACAAATAAAGTAGTTCTTGTTGGGTTATTTCACATATGAGTGAAAGACCAATAAGGGCCAAAAGTTGGGCTTTGTAGGTTTTATTTTAAACCTAACAGCCGCCGGTCAATGTGAATACATGCAAACCGAGAAAAGAAAATTGGCAGTTTTTTTAAGAAGATCTATTCCGACCAGCAATCTGTTTCAGCCATTTGGGGATCAATCCGTGGTCTGATCGAGCTGAAATTGTGACAGCGTGCTCTTGACACGAGGGTCTTCAATCTGGACGGTGGAGATTTTGTTTGGAGCTATCTACAACCAGATTTCAATAGATAGTTGTTTGACTCTCATAGTGAGATCTTTCTTATTTACTCTTCATTATTCTTGTCATTTGTTGCCAAGATTGTAAGTCTTGAGATATATATTGTGTATGCCTCTAGTTGTGACTAGGGAGAACTCGTTTGTACCCATTATTAAAATTAGTTGAGTTTTTTTACTTCGGTCCGTAGTTTTTTACTCCTCACATGGAGGAGGTTTTTCCACGTTAAAATTGCTTGTGTCCATTGCTTGATAATTATTATTGTTTCTAGTTGATTAATATCCTATTAAGTTTGCACAAGAGGGGATAATTGATCCGCATTAAATAGTGTTTATCCCAACAAAGTGGTATCAGAGCATTGGTTAAATCAATTGAGTTTTTCCTTGTGTTGAATATAGATACTAGTTCAGCTAAGATGGATACCCTTAATAGGTCAAATTATCAAGTTTGGAAAAGAAAAATGGAATATATTTTATATGTGAATGCTTTGCATCTTCCAGTTTTTTCTGAAGAGAAGTCCGACGATAAAACATAAAAGGAATGGGAATTATGTCATAGGAAAGTGTGTGGGATTATGAGACTTTGGGTAGAAGATAATTTTCTAAACCATATTGGTGAAGAAACTCATGCACGAACTATGTGGAAAAAGCTTGAGTCACTATGTGCCCCTAAAACTAGTAATAATAAAATGTTTCTGATCAAACAAATGATGGCGTTGAAGTATCAAGATGGAACACCCATGTTAGATCACTTGAATACATTCCAAGGTATCATTAATCAGTTATCTATAATGAATATCAAGTTTGAGGATGAGATACATGGGTTATGGGTCCTTGGTACATTGCCGGACTTGTGGGAGATATTTAGAACTTCCTTATCGAACTCAGCCCCAAATGGAGTACTGAGTATGGACTTAGTAAAAAGCAGTGTGTTGAACGAGGAGATGAGAAGAAAGTCACAGGGCTCTTCTTCACAGTCAGAAGTTCTCATTATTCAAAGAAGGGGGAGGAGTAAGAGTAAAGGTTCGACGGGTAAAGACAGAAGCAGCAAAAGTAAAAGTGGCCAGTTTGCAAATGTAAAGTGCCATTATTGTCATGTGAAAGGGCATATAAAGAAGCATTGTCGAAAATTTAAAAGAGAAAATAAAAATGATAAAGGTAAGGATAAGAAGAATGATGATGATGATGCTGATGATGACAGTGATGCAGACACAATCACTGTAGCTACTGAAAATTTCTACATCTTACTCGATGGTGATGTGATAAATCTTGCTACACAACAGAGCAGTTGGGTGATTGATAGTGGCGCCTCAGTTCATGCTACATCAAAGAGGGATTTCTTTGCATCCTATACACCTGGTGATTTTGGCAGTGTTAGAATGGGTAATGACGAATCAGCTAAAGCAGTTGGCATCGGTGATGTACACTTGGAGAACAAGAATGGTTCTAAGTTGATTTTGAAGAATGTGAAACACATTCCTGATATTCGCATGAATTTGATTTCCACAGGTAAGCTCGATGATGAAGGTTTTTGCAATACCTTCTATAATGGTAAATGGAAGCTTACTAAAGGCTCTATGGTGATAGCTAAGGGAGAGAAATATTCCTCACTGTATTATATGGAAGCTAAGATCATTGTTTGTGATATAAATACAGTGGATGATGAAGCGAGCGTTGAGATTTGGCATAAAAGACTTAGTCACATGAGTGAACAGGGTTTGAAGATATTAGCCAAGAAAAATCATCTTCCTGATATAAAGAATGCACCCCGAAAAAGGTGTCCTCATTGTTTGGCAGGAAAGCAGACAAGAGTTACTTTTAAGTCATCTCAGCATTCAAGGAAACCAAATGTCCTAGACTTGGTACATTCTGATGTGTGTGGTCCTATGAAAACAAAAACACTTGGAGGTGTGTCATATTTTGTGACATTTATTGATGATCATTCAAGGAAAATATGGGTTTATACCTTGAAGACTAAAGATCAGGTGTTACAAGTGTTTAAACAGTTTCATGCCCTTGTTGAGAGAGAAACTGGTAAAAAGCTTAAGTGTATTACGACTGATAATGGGGGTGAGTATGTGGACCTTTTGATGAGTATTGCAGAAATCATGGCATTCGACATCAAAAGACACCTCCTAAGACTCCTCAGTTAAATGGAATAGCTGAGAGAATGAACAGAACACTGGTTGAAAGAATGAGATGCTTGCTTTCTGAGTCACAGTTATCGCAATCGTTTTGGGGTGAAGCATTGAATACAGTTGTACATGTTTTGAATCTCACGCCATGTGCTCCTTTGGGATCAGAAGTTCCAAACAGATTATGGTCAAATAAGGATATATCTTATGATCACCTTCGTGTCTTTGGTTGTAAAGCTTTTGTTCATGTTCCTAAAGATGAGAGATCAAAGCTTGATGCAAAGACTAAACCATGTGTGTTTCTTGGCTATGGCAAGATGAGTTCGGTTATAGACTATATGATCCAGTACAGAAAAAGCTCATAAGAAGTCGAGATGTTATATTCGTAGAAGACCAAACAATACTAGACATTGAGAAGACAGATGAAACAGAGTCTGAGCATAGTGATGATCTGATTGATTTGAGTTCAGTTTCTTTGACACAACCTTCTACACAGATAGAAAACGAGGTTCAGAATGAACAGTCTGTTGATACAGATGGGGGTTCTGAGCAGGTTAAGGCAGATGACAGTGTTCATGAACAGTTGTCAGAAATAGAAGTTCCTACAGATGTTTCACTCAGGAGATCTGTCAGAAATTGACGTCCGTCAACAAGATATTCAACTGATGAATATATGTTATTGACTGAAGGGGGAGAACCTGAGAGTTATGAAGAGGCCACAGAAGATGAGCACAAAAGAGAGTGATGCGATGAAAGATGAGATGAAATCTTTACATGAGAACCACACTTTTGAGCTTGTCAAATTGCCTAAAGAAAAATCGCACTGAAAAATAAGTGGGTTTATAGAGTGAAACAGGAAGAACATACCTCAAAGCCGCGTTACAAAGCGAGATTGATCGTCAAAGGATTCAATCAGAAGAAAGGTGTCGACTTTGATGAAATTTTTGCTCCAGTTGTCGAGATGTCTTCTATACGTGTAGTTTTGGGTTTGGCAGCTAGTCTTGACTTAGAAATTGAGCAAATGGATATTAAGACTGCATTTCTTCATGGGGATTTAGATAAAGAAATTTATATGGAACAACCAGAGGGTTTTGAACAGAAAGGCAAAGAGCATCTGGTATGTAAACTGAAGAAAAGTCATTATGGGTTGAAACAGGCACCAAGGCAGTGGTACAATAAGTTTGAATCAGTTATGGGGGAGCAAGGCTATAAAAAGACTACTTCTGATCACTGTGTTTTTGTTCAAAAATATTCTGATGATGATTTTGTTATATTATTGCTTTATGTTGATGATATTTTGATTGTTGGCAGAAATGTTTTGAGAATTGACAGGTTGAAGAAATAGTTGAGCAAATCCTTTGCCATGAAGGATTTGGGGCCAGCAAAGAAAATTCTTGGAATTCGAATAGTTCGAGATAGAGCATCCAAGAAGTTGTATATGTCACAGGAGCAATACTTGGAGAAGGTGCTTGAGCGTTTCAACATGAGTAAAGCAAAACCAGTCAGTTCTCCTTTTTCTAGTCACTTCAAACTAAGTAGCAAACAAAGTCCTTCTACAGATAAAGAGAAGGAAGATATGAGCAAGATCCCATATGCTTCAGTAGTTGGGAGCTTGATTTACACCATGGTATGTACTAGATTGCTCACGTTGTTGGTGTTGTTAGTCGCTTTATGTCCAATCCAGGAAAACAACATTGGGAGGTAGTCAAGTGTATCATGAGATATTTGCGAGGCACTTCTAGTTTGAAGCTCACATTTGGAGGTGGAAAACCAGTACTTGCTGGTTACACTGACTCCGATATGGCAGGAGATCCAGACAATCGAAAGTCTACTTCCGGTTATTTGATGACGTTTGCAGGTGGTGCAGTGTCTTGGCAGTCGAGGTTGCAGAAATGTGTTGCACTTTCTACAACTGAAGCAGAGTATATTGCAGCAGCAGAGGCTTATAAAGAGATGTTGTGGATGAAGCGCTTTATACAGGAGCTTGGCTTCAAGCAACAAAGATATGTGATATACTGCGATAATCAGAGTGCTATTCATCTTGGTAAAAATGCTACATTTCATTCCAGAACAAAGCATATAGATGTAAGATATCACTGGATGAGAGATGCTTTGAATGATGAATTGTTTGAGCTTGAGAAGATACATACAGATCATAATGGGTCCGATATGTTGACAAAGAATCTACCAAGAGAGAAGCTTGAGTTTTGTCGTTCCATTGCAGGAATGACAAGACCCTCTACATCGTGAAATAGGGAGAGATTTGTTGGGTTATTTCACATATGAGTGAAAGCCCAATAAGGCCCAAAAGTTGGGCTTTTTAGGTTTTATTTTAAATCTAACAGCCACCTGTCAATGTGAATACACGCAGACCGAGAAAAGAAAAACGACAGTTTTTTTGAAGAAGATCTATTCCGACCAGCAATCTGTTTCAGCCATTTGGGAATCAATCTGTGGTCCGATCGAGCTGAAATTTTGACAGCGTGTTCTTGACACGAGGGTCTTCAATCTGGACGGTGGAGATTTTGTTTGGAGCTATCTACAACCAGATTCCAATAGATAGTTGTTTGACTCTCATAGTGAGATCTTTCTTATTTACTCTTCATTATTCTTATCGTTTGTTGCCAAGATTGTAAGTCTTGAGATATATATTGTGTATACCTCTAGTTGTGACTAGGGAGAACTCGTTTGTACCCATTATTAAAATTAGTGGAGTTTTTTTACTTCGGTCCGTGGTTTTTTACTCCTCACATCGAAGAGGTTTTTCTACGTTAAAATTGCTTGTGTCCATTGCTTGATAATTATTATTTGTTTCTAGTTGATTAATATCCTATTAAGTTTGCACAAGAGGGGATAATTGATCCGCATTAAATAGTGTTTATCCCAACAGTTCTAAAGGTTAATTAAGTGTTGGTTTCTAAAAATTACTTTCACACTAACTGCAAAAATAGTTATAAATATTGTGAAGTCAAAAGTTCACGATATAAATCTTAGTAGATCACAATAAATCTACTTAGCTTTTTTATACCCTCGCTCCTACTCCCGCTCCCTTCCCACAAAATCTTCGAACTTATTTTCTCTGAATCTCACCTACTCTATAAGCACATAGCAAAACCCTTGAAGGAAAAGTTTTAACCAAATTTCAACTATTAATATAAGCATATAGCAACACAACGTCCTTTTGTTTTGTTTGCTATACTAGTCATTCGTGGGGGAATGTTGGGAATAACTAACATAGCAAAAGAAAAGAAAACAGAAAAACCATCTGAAATTAATTTAAGAATTAAGTGTTTGTCTCAATTAATTCTAAAACCGTTTTAAAATTAATTTCAAATGTTTTAAAAACGGTTGTTATTTAAAAAAAAAAAAAGACTCAATTTTGAAAAAAGATAGAGTTATATTTTTTCATCTTGGTCCTTTCCATTTATTAACTACTATTTATGAAATATTTCTCTTATTTTGTGAATATTACAAAAGGGATTAAATACAAGATTATGCTCAATACAAATAAGGAAACTGAACAAAATATGATTTTCTAAAATCATGAAAATCTCCTAAATATATATTTTACATTAACACCCTCCCTCAAACTCAAGGTGGTAGAGTGACAATCAACTTGAGTTTGGTAAATAACTGATTGAAGCGACCAAATGGCAAGGCTTTGGTGAAAATATCGGCTGGTTGTTCGGTAGTGGAAATGGATCGTAATATGAGAGTGTTGCTTAGTAGGTGATGACGGAAAGACATCATTGTGAGCAATATGGATGGCACTGCGATTATCACAGTGAAGTATAGTAGTAGACTGTTGAGGTGCGCCATGTCTGCAAGGAGCCAACGGAGCCATAATAATTCTGAAGTAGCATCAGCAAGAGCACGATATTTCGATTCAGTGCTTGAACGAGAGACAACACTTTGTTTCTTACTCCTCCAAGAAATGAGAGAATCGCCTAAGTAGAAGCAGTAGCCTGTGGTAAAGCGCCGATCAGTCGGATCACTAGCCCAATCAGCATTGGAATAACCAGATAACACAAGAGAGGACTGAGAGGAGAACTGAAGTCCATGTCCCAAGGTATCCTTGACATAGCGAAGAATACGAAGAACAACAGTGAAATGAATGGTTCTTGGAGCAGCCATGAATTGACTAACAATATGCACAGTATATGCAATGTCTGGATGTGTCACTGCCAGATAAATAAGGCTGCCAACCAGTTGACGATACAAGCTAGCATCTTCAAGAGGGACCCCTTCAAATGGAGTCAAATGAACATTTGGGTCAAGTGGTGTGGAAGTAGTGGCAGAATCAGTGATACCCGAGCGAGCTAACAGATTAGAAGCATATTTGGCTTGAGACAACAAGTAACCATCAGATCGCATTGACACCTCAAGACCAAGAAAATAATTGAGGGATCCAAGGTCTTTCATCTCAAAGTGTTCTCCAAGGTAACGTTGCAAGTCTGATATGGTCTGAGAATCATTACCAGTAATAATCATATCATCAACATATAGAAGGAGAAGAAAAATACCATGAGGTGTCTGATGCGTAAAGAGTGTCGTGTCATGAGGACTCGAATTAAATCCCAGTTGAGTAATGGTAGAACTGAAAGTTGCAAACCAAGCTCGTGGAGCCTGTTTCAGACCATATAACGCACGACGAAGAAGACATACTTTCTGCGGTGGAGGAGAAGTACCTGGAGGTGGTTTCATGTAGACTTCTTCATATAGATTCCCATTGAGAAAGGCATTATTGACATCCATCTGAAGAAGTGGCCACTGTTTGGCAGCTGCAACTGCTAAGAGACTTCGAACAGATGTCATCCGAGCTATAGGGGCAAACGTCTCTTCATAATCAATCCCATATTCTTGTGAATAACCTTTTGCCACGAGTCGTGCTTTATAATGTTTAATGGATCCATCAGAATGTGTCTTTATTTTATAGATCCATTTGCAGCCAATGGGTCTTTTACCATGGGGTAGATCAACATAGTCCCACGTGTGTGTCTTTTCTAAAGCCTGGAGTTCCTCATTCATTGCTTACTGCCATAAAGGATTAGTACTTGCCTCGTGATAAGAGGTGGGTTCAATTAAGGAGGCTATAGTGGAAAAACAATGATAATCTTGGAAATGAGTAGGAGTTTCCCTTACTCGAGTGGAGCGACGAACAATGAGAGCTGGTTCATGTGCAGGTGCAGGTTCCTCAGTGGAGACATAAGACTGATTCGGGTCGACAGAGACTGATATAGATTGATCAAGCTCAATATCACGACTAGACTCAGATGAAGGGAAGAGATCAATGGAAGCATCAGTAAAGAAAGATGGAGGACTCAAGAGAGATGTATGAAATGAAGAGAGACTAGAGAACATGGTATGTTCCCAAAAAGTGACATGGCGAGAGATGCGAAGCCTATTAGATAGTGGATTCCAACAGCAAAAACCTTTATGTTCGGTTCCATAGCCAAGGAAGCAACAGAGTCGAGCACGAGGTTCTAATTTTGTATGTTCATGTGGAGGAAGAAGAACAAAACAAGCACAACCAAAGACTTTAAGATTAGAATAGGTAGGAGGAGTACCGTATAATCGTTCAAATGGGGAGATGTGTTGAAGAATGGAAGAGGGAAGACAATTAATGGTGTATACGGAGGTAAATGCAGCCTCACCCCAAAATTTCTCAGGACAAGAAGCAGACAGGAGTTGAGCACGAACAAAATCCATAATGTGTCGATGTTTACGTTCTGCTCCCCATTTTGTTGAGATGTATGAGGACAAGAGCACTGAATGATAGTGCCCTATTGGTTGAGAAAGGTAAGGAGATTGGAGTCCTTATACTCCATGGCATTATCTGTTCAAAGGATTTTAATGGTGCGGGAGAATTGAGTCTGAATCATATGAGCAAAATCAATATAAATTTGAGGTAAAGCAGAACGATTTTTTAGGAAACATATCCACGTAAAGCAAGAAAAATCATCAATGAATAAAACAAAATAGCGATAACCATTGACAGTAGTAGTAGGGGCAGGACCCCAGATATCAGAAAGTCAAAAGGTTGGTCAGATAGAGAATTTGACTGAGAAAAAGATAACGCATGTTGTTTTGCAATTTAAACAATCAAACGGAACAAACTTACTAACATTATGTAAGTTTTTAACAGAAATTAAATGACGGAATTTTTCAGAAGAAGCATGACCAAGACGAAGGTGCCACTGATATATAGCAGAGTCAGTGACAGGAGCAGAAAGGGAAGATGTAGGGAGTTGAAGTGATGTGAGCTCAAACAATCTTTCCACTTTGCGACCCGTACCAATCGTCTGTCCCGTCTGTGGATCCTGAACCTGACAACCATGAGAAGAAAAGGAAACAGTTAAGCCAAGATCACATAATTGTCCCACTGAAGCTAGGTTAAAGGTTAAGTTGGGAACATGGTAAGTATTGGGAAGGGTCAATGTGGGAGTGGCAATTATGCTAACATGGGAGATTGTCATACAATTACCATCGGCAACATAAATTGGAGGAAGTGATTTTGCAGGAGTAGATGCAGTCATAATAGAAAAGTCAGATGTCATATGATTACAACAAGCAGAGTCAAGGAGCCATCTATTACCTGGAGAGACTGCAAGAGTAGAAGAGTAGATGAAATCAATTGTTTAAGTAAATCTTGAAGATCACTTATCTGACGATTGATAGAGGATGGATCATCAGAAGGAGTGGTAGCAACAACAAGATAAGGAACCAGGTTTAGTGAAGTGTTTTGACTTGGTTGAATAACCTGGTGGTCGAGGTGGTCGCGTGGGACAATTGTCCAAAATATGACCACGCTTGTGACAATACCTGCACTCTATTTTTGGACAATCAATAAATTTATGGCTAGTGAGCTTACAGTTTTTGCACAAAGGAGCGCCAGAGGAATTATGTGAATGAGTGTTGGCGAGGACAAGTTCTGATTGCTTGGAGGGGATGATGCCAAGTCGTTTTTCCTCAAACAGAATTTCCTGAATCGTTGTATCCAATGAAGGTAAAGGACTGCGATGTAGTAATGCAGCACGGACATATTCATATTCTGGGCAGAGTCCCATAAGAACTTTAAGGAGGCGAAGATGATCTGAGCTAATTTTAGCTTGGTCCAACTGAGTCCAGATAGGTTGGAGAACGACAAGATATTCATTTACTGATTGTCCAGAATCCTGATTAAGATTGACAAGTGTACTGTGCAATTGATAATAGTGAGTCAATCCAATAGATTGAAAATGAGTAGACAAAAAATCTCACAGTTCCTTAGCATTATCAAAAGCATCAAAATGAACATGAATGGCAGGGATAGATGTATTACCAAGCCGAGTGATAATCTGATGATTCTTACTGTCCCAATCTTCGAGTCGCTCAGTAAACTTAATGTCATCTTCAGAGGGTGATTTAACTGGTGTAGAGATATCACCAGTGACAATGCGCCACAATTTCCTCCCAATTAGAAAGCTTTTCATTTGATGGGCCCAAGTAAGATAATTGGTCCCATCAAGAATAGTGCTAATGGGACGAAAAATATGGTCTTTTTCCATTATACTATTCCAATCTTAGTGTAATGTGGGCAGGTCACCAAAAAAAAATCTACCAAAACAATTGTTTGATTTAATGTTCGCGAGGCAGGTCACCAAATAGTGCTGAAGACTCAAGCGGAAGAGAATTGAAATCGCAAATCGTGATGGAAATCGCAAATCGTGGAGCAAATCGTGAATCAACTGTTTGATTCAATGTTCGCGTGGCAGTTCGGAGCAGATCGAGACCGATTCGTGGAGAAGACTGTCGGATTCGATGTTTGCAAGGTAGATCGGAGCAAATCAAGGCCGATTCGTGAAGCAGAGTATCGGATTCGGCGTTTCGCGAGGTAGATCGGAGCAGATCGAGGTCAATTCATATCGGGGCAGACGAGATCTGGACGTATCGAAGCGGCGCGGAGCAGATCTAGTCGTATCGGGGCAGGCGAGAGCAGATCGTCGAGTCCGTCGAGAGTAGTCCGTCGAGTCTGGTCAGATCTGAGGGGAAGGCGGCGGTGGCGGCGGCTGAAGTTAGGTCAAAACCTGTGCTCTGATACCATATTGACTACTATTTCTGAAATATTTCTCTTATTTTGTGAATATTACAAAAGGGATTAAATACAAGATTATGCTCAATACAAATAAGGAAACTGAACAAAATATGATTTTCTAAAATCATGAAAATCTCCTAAATATATATTTTACATTATTACCATTGATTCCATTCCGTTCTTCGATGAGTGCACGTCAGCGATCAGGAGTTGTGTTAACCTTGGAGAGCAACCGGCTTTGGCGATTTAGCACCAAGGTCGCGTCAATTTTGCTTTCAAGGCAGTGAATTTTTCCCAGCACAACAACAATCGACATTTGACTCCTACAAAACTAACATACCAAGCGAGGGAGAGAAGGTAAACGAAAAAAAGACCATATAATAAACCAAAAGTATCACAAGTATAAGTCATTTGTCAACTTAATGAAATAAGTATTAAAATATGATAAAACAAAAAAGTTAGGCATTAAGCAAGGATCATAATTCACAAACTTCCACAATGTATAAGAAGAAAGATGCTCTTAATTATTTTAAATGACTAACAAGAAATATCATGAATTTCATAGATAATGACTCACAATGTCTTTTTAAACAATTTACTACTCAACATCCAACACCAACTTAATTGAAAAAGCGATCATAATTTTAAGGATCTTACTAAATTGGTTCTTAATTTTAAGGAATTTTATGAAATTGGATCGTACAATGATATTTTAATATCGTTTCAAGGAATATGTATGCCAACCAATATTGAAAATGAAATCTTACCTTGAGATATTCCATTCTCTAAGGGAATATATAATAGTTCATCTCCTAAGTCAAATGAAAATGGGGACTCAAACATTGAAATAATTCAAAAATCTTATACTGTTTTAAGATCTTATTAGCTATCCTTAGAAAAGTAATAATGGATTTGGATATACCCAAAAACCCCTCTTTTTATAATGATAAATTTTAATGGAGTTGTAGAGCAAGCAAACGCGTGAAGATTTGAATTTATAATCTCGTTTTAAGGTGAACCATGTTTAAGTTAGTAACTCGAATGTTTTCTTTTTCTTTTTTTTAGTGAAATTATAAATAAAAAACTTTTACAAATAGAGAACAAAATGTGAAGATTTGAATCTATACCCAATATTATTGCTAAACATTAGAATTATTTGTCAATTGATGAAATATTTACAAAAATAGAACAAAATGTAATAAAAATTTGTATATTAACAATATCTGATACTACAAGAAAATGAGTCTTTGCTAACGCTACAAAGCATCAGCAAACGTCCGTCGGGAGAAATAGTTGTCAATGTGTGACCTAACCAGGTTGACACAAATTGTCTCTTCCGATTCATATATTTGAACAGGGTCAGTCGAAATTTGACATCGTGGCATGTCAAGAACACGTTGGTAGAAAATTTGTATCAACGCATTAATTCTGTGTCAACGTAAAAATTGTGTCGAAACTATGCAAATGCGTCAGTATAGGATGTTTTTGGTAACGTAGTGTATAACAACGTTTTATTGTTTCGCACCAAAAATCTGGTGATACATATTTTATTGCGTCGACACATATAGCTTCTAGCAACGTGATTTGTTATATGTGTATTGCCATATGTTGATAAAAACAACTAGGCAATGCTTAATTATAGCATCGACAGAGACCATTCATGTAGAGATAAACAAGGCGGAGAATCCCCGATTAGACGAGGAATGAGAGAAGGAGCATGAAGAAAAAATTTTATGTTGGCTAAACGGAGACGGGGATAGGGATTATATTCCCCGGCCCCGTCCCGCATCATTATATATATAAAACTTTAATTCTAATTTTAATATATAATTAATTAATTAGTTATAAGAAATTTTTTAAAAATAGAAAAATAAGGGAAACTATTTACACAAATAGCAAAACTTTTAGATAGTTGTGATAGACGCGGATAGAAGTCTATCAGGGTCTATCAGTGATAGACTAGATGCTAATAGAAGTCTATCAATGTATATTAGTGTTTTTTTTTTACTATTTTTGTAAATAGTTTGACATTTTTCTATTTGTGAAAATTTTCGTTAATTATATATAATTTTTTATTTGATATATATATTTTTATTAAGTTGAGATTAGGATATGTAGTTGTAGTATTTTAATTTTAATTTTTAGAAATTATGAAATTAAACATTTTAATCATATCTCTGTCACATACGAGTGAAAAACTTAACTATTTAAAGTAAAAAAATTTCATATAGTGATAAAAGTTAGTTACATTTTTTTTATAAAAAAATCCAAACGGAGAAAAATTTAGTGTGGGAATCTGATCCCTGCGAATTTCCGGTGGGGAATCCCCACTCCGATCCTCGTAGGAAATTTCGTGGAGACGAGGAATGAAATCGGTAGTGGGGATGAGGATGGGGGAGCCGTTCCTGGCTCCGTCCCGTGGGCATCTCTACATTTATGCCTATGTATTTTATACATATGTCAACAGAAATTAAAAAAAATATATATTGTTATTTAAATTAATCTGATTTATATAAATATGTACAGAATAAAATATAATTCAAATTTCATTAATTAAAAAGTAAATATGATACAAAATTTTCAACATTTTTTTTAATAAAGTTGAAGAAAAAAATTACCCAGTAACATTCACTTATAAAAGATATAAAATATATAAGTTTTTGGTGAAACTAAAATTACATCTGCAACTCTTCGATTTATATGCTAAACATCATCGGCAAAATAAACAAAATTTTAACCAGTTTCAATAAGTAATTCAATAATAATATAAAATATAATATTCAAATCTAAAATTGAACAAAATATATTAACTAAAAACGTAATTTTAATATGTATACAAAACAATTCTTTCACCCAAACACATGTACTAAATAAATAACATTCGAAACAAACAAATAAACAACAAAACTTAAACTAATTAACATTTAGATCTAAAAATGAGCAAAATATCACTTAAACCTAACACTAAAATTAAAACTAAAGAACATATAGAACTACAAATGAACAAAATATAGTACTAACACACCGACATATACTCAAACAATAAACCTACTAATGACAATCTGATAAGTTTATTAAAACGTGAGAGATTTTGTTCATATTTATTTCGAAATTTCTCTTTTTTGTGATCTCAAAAAGTTTTCAATCATTGCTTTGCATCTTTGCTCTTCTTTCTTCCTTTGAAGCATTAATCTTTCGTCTCCATCTTTGCTTTTGTTTTGAAGCATCGATCATCCTTTTTAACTTCTAACTCTACCTCTATCAACTTTTTGTTGGCTTCTACAAGTTGTTCAAATTCTCTTTGTGAGGAAGATCCCATTGATGAAGAGCCACTATCAACCCAACCAAGGTCTTTAATATGGTCTGGTCATATACCTAACATTGTCTCGTATATAATCTCTGTCGAAAGTGGTTTAGACCTTTTTTTAGTAGAACTTTTTGCAAATCTATAATTCGAGTTTGCAAGTATATAGTTGAATCGTTGACATAAGCAATTGTGTAACAAATGTGTTAATGGAATGACATTTAGAAACTTACATGTGCATCCTTGACAGATTGGTTGACCCATTTTCTAACTTTTGCTTGTGTTTGCTTGAATATATCAATTGGTCCTACATTTCCACTACGTACTCTTTGTAGACAAATGAAAAAAGAAGGTATGTTTTTGCACTATACCATCTTGTGTTGTACATTAATGAAAGTCTTTACTCCCGCTTGGTGATGACAGGCAGAGCTAACCGACTCTTTTTATTGGTCTTCGAAGTTTTCTAAGAAATAAATGATTAGTAAAAAATATCAATAATGTAAAATGATATTAAAAGAATTTCAAAATAGCGTCCTTTCTAAGTAGGATCTTCAAACCTAGTGCATACAACGTGTCAGTCTTCGATGGCATTCTTCAGGCGGTCAGATGGGCTCACACGTGCCTGTTCATAATTGGAATAACTGTTGTAATGCTTGGTTGAATCTGTCGTCCTACACTCTTTAAACAAAAAAATCATTTGCCTGTCAATGAACTTGTTAACTTCTTGATTTGACAAGCTCAACTGGAAATGATTTTACACATATAGAACAAATCCTCTATTTATGATAATCACAAAAAATGAGACATCAACTTACCATCAATCCTATTTTAACAAGGTCCTTAATTTCATTTGGTACATCTTTTCATAAGCCACATCGAAGAGGAAAAGATTCTCTCACTACAGTACCAATAGCCAAACTAAACGCTGTAGCATGTGGCGCTGGGGGGCTTCATTAATTGAAAGTTGATCTCAATCAGAATTTTGCCATTGACAATAACATATCTATCCAGCTAAATATTACATGTGAATGTTTACATCCCTTTACTAGTCGTAGAATTACCATGGGAGAAAAAAAAAATTTAAATGTAGCATGGACTTTATTCAAAGCAAATTTAGCAGAAGGGGAAAACTAGGCTTTGGTCTAGCGAGGCCGAGGAGGGCATAGACTTGGTAGCCATATTGCCCTTTTTTTGTTTAATTACTTAAGCCTCTCAGTCGATTACTTTTTAGGGTCCAACACCTATCACTTTCTTGGTACTCTCAATTGAAAAAGAACGAAAACAACATTAGAAAAGGTAAGGGTAGGCCAAACATATAAGAACGAACATGGACTGTTTCAAAGCAAACCTCGCGAACGAAAATGGATTTTTTCATTTAATATTTCAAATGATGACCATGTAACGTATGGGTAAGAGTGGCCTTAGTCGCTGACTTAATAAGTCTACTATTTTGAGGACGATACTAAGTGTGGAGCTGGGAACATAGCTACAGAAGATGGAATTCATTCCTTCTCGCCTTTAGGGTAAGTGGATAGGTTGTTCTTGTCAACTCTAGGATTTGAATAATGAGGCCTCACTCTCTCACTGACCTGAGAGAGACTTTGTTTATGGTTGGACCATAAACAGATTGTTCATTAAAGGATCTGTGGTATTTAAGGAGCAAGATGTAATTACAGGGGTAAACGGTAATTTGATCCAACTGTAATTACGAACAACTTGTAAAGGGTTGACTTATGTGTAATGGTTAAATCAATGGACAAATAAATATTCTACGGTTCATAAGAGTGCAGCTATAAGTCTTTTGTGGAACTTCACATAGTTAATGAAAGTTGATTAATTTAAATTAAAGAGTTTAATTAATTAATCTTAAATTGTTAGAACTTATAAATGTATGTCCATTATGTCCCTCTGCTAGCTCACAACGGGTTAAACAAGGATATTTACTGTTTAAAAAATTTATGATGATCAAATCATTTTAAGAGAATTTATGTTAATTATATGTGATACAATTAATATAATGTATAATACATTATAATACAAAATTAATTTTGAATTTGATTTAAAATTAAAATTTATATGATGAAAGTATAAGATTTTGAGTGGAGCTCATGGACTACGCCGACTATAATATTAACACATATAGTGGCTGATCTATGAAAGGGCGAGGGTTATGTACCCTCTTAAATGGTCACATTTTACATATATATATAATATATATATTTATATATATATATTTTTTGTTCATTCATATAAAATTTGTAATTGAACCTAAACATAGTTTATTGTTGCTCTATCAGTTATGATGGCCACGGAAGTCAGCCTCGCATTAGTTTGAATCTTAGTTCTGCACTTTCTTTTTTCTTTTCATTTTATTATTATATATTAATCTTTTATCTTTTCTTTTTATTCTTCTTAAAAAATCGAAAATTTAAGAACCTATTAGACATTTTTTAAAGTCCAAGAACTATACATAGACATGAATCTAAAAATTCATGTATTATATTTCCACCCGTATATAAGTTCGTGCCCCCATGACATCAAATTCTAAATTTGCCACTGCACACACTTAAGTTAAATGCTCAAAGAAGGAAAATGTTACGAAAACCCTATTGAATTGGAATTATAAAACCTTTTAGGATGAGAACCCCTAATTCTCAATCACTAAAACTCCCAAACCAAATTCATTTCAATCCTAAGGATTGGGTTAGATACGGATTGCTTTAAGATCAAATATCTTGAGACGAAGAACAAGTTTCTTAGCCAAGATTCGAACATTCCACAAGATAGGATGATCAATCCCTCTTGAATGGTCTTGGCATGCAACTCAACACATGAATTGCAAATTCAAGAAGCTCTCTTGGCTAATCTTGAAAGAAAAAGCTCAAAGGCTAAATTCAATTCATCGTCCAAAACTTAACTTAACAAATAACCTAATGGCAAAGCTTAAAATAGCATCCCAATAAAATAAAATAAAACCTAATGCATCATAGTAAAAAGACAAAATTACCTCTACCTAATATGACTTAGAAAGGATAAAATTGGAAAAATACTAAAATTACATCAAAATTATTAAATAATAATTTGATATCTTGGACAGTTCATATCATCATCTCCTTCTTTTAAAGGATTCGTCCTTAAATCTAAATCAAAGCCTTGTAGAGTAGCGGTAAAATCATGAGAAGAAAATGATGTCAATTTCCTATTCTCTTGGATAGTCTCCCTTATAAAATAACCTTGTAATCATGAGATGTCAATGGTTGACACTGTCTTGGATTCTGTCTATTTTAGTAAGAATATTGGTCCTTCTAATCTTCATTCAATTTGTAACCATCATAAGAACTAAAACCAATTTTTGAGCTTTGCTTCAAAGTCAATGATTGAACATCCTGCAAAAACTCAAAATAAAAACTAGACAAATTTGGTTAAAGCTTACCTATTAGAAAACAAATATTAAAATAAAACAGTGAATGAGTATATAACCCATATTCAAACTAAAGGCAACACCTACACTCAAATTAAGATGACAAATAAAGTTAACTTCAGCATATTTCAATCAGTTTAGTTATATACTTTCGTCTAAAAAGTCAAATAGAATTTAAAACTTATAACTCCACTTGTTGTTGAACTAAAAAAGACGATAAATGAATAATCTTAGACTATGGGTAAATGACAATATCAAATGGACAATTTTAGAAGAAATTTGATATGTTATTTAAAAAAGAGAATATATACCATCAAATAAATAAGTAAATAAGCAAGAATATGTTCACCCACTACCTTTCTTAGTCCAACTAAGCACATTTACTTTTCCTTAATAAATAATCTATTGTGTATGTCACATAATTATTTAGTTAATTATAGTAATAGAGGAAATATATAGAACCATATATTATGAATATTTCTTTAGTTTAACCATGTTTTAGGATGAGATAATTTGAACCTTATCGACTTCTTAATCGAGAGTATATATCTAAATCAATCAAACTATACCCTATTAATAATAATACACGATAATATAATAAAGCCAATTTCAAAAGACTAGTTTTTTTGTTCATGAAAAATAATTAGACAATAGTTACGAGGCATACTTTTTTTTCTTTCTTTTTAAAATACTACCCTCTTTTTTTTTTTTTGTGTGGTTGGAGTAGATTAAACATTAAAATAAGATAGAGGTTTCAAATGTTGACACCGACAAAAATACCAAAGTTTCAATTTTATGAACATTTTGATAGAAATATCAATAAGATGTCGACAATTACTTATAAAAATATCATAAAAGCTAAAAGTTTAAAAATATATTTAAATTATTAAATAGATATTCTATAATTTTTTAAATAAGTTAATAGTTTTATTATCCTTATAATATTTATATTAGTAAAATTTTATTAATTATTTTTTTATGCTTCATAGATATTTTTACTATATAATTGGAAATGTCAATTCATCGTATGGATGTGAAACATGTAAGGAATTTTTATACAAAGGACATATTCTTAGTCTCTTGCATGATCCAAAATATATGAAATATTACCTTCTGCTTACATCAAAATGCACTATTACTTAATTGCAAACAAAAGATTAGATTTCACATATAAGAGATGGAAAATAGGTCATTCGAAGAGAAGGAAAAAGAATTCAATGGATAAGTAAAAATATCAAGTGCTATTTTTAAATACAGCAAAATAAACTAAAATATTTATAAAGATAACAAAATGTCACTGCCTATGAGTAATAAATACTTATAGATTAGTGATAGATACTTATAAACCACTATCATTTATCATACTTATAGATCAGTGATAGATATTTATAAACTAATGTTATATATCACTTATTGTATCTATTAGTGAAATTATATTTAGCTATATTTATAAATAGTTTGAACAATTTTATCATTTAAAATAATTTTGCAAACAATTCGACAAAAGAAAGTCGAAAGAATAATTTGCCTTTTGTACGAGAAATGGCTCTCCATCAGAGCGGGAGATAATAAAAGATCCTCCATTTCTTTTTCCCTCTTGTTTTCTCCCTCCGCAGGGCTCCTCCATTTCCTGATCTCTCGTTCTGTCCATTTTCTCTCCGACTACGAATCAGGTAACCTTCTTTTATTCACTGTTTTGTCTTTCCATGGTTTCTTTCCTCTACTAGTTACCTTTCTGTGTGCCATCCGATCTGATTTCTTACAAGTTATTCTTGAACTCAAGTTACGCTAGATAGTTTAATTCATTTCGATCCATGCTTTCAGTGGGAGTTACTCTTATAAACATTGTTATGAATTGGCTCATCCGTTTTTTTATGAGTGATTGCTCTAACTAAAGCATAAACGAACACTTTGCTTCTGAATCGTAAATGGGTTATTGCTTTAAAGCTGTTTAGGGTATAGAAATTCCCGGAATACATGTAGTTTTTATGTT
This sequence comes from Lagenaria siceraria, assembly GCA_002890555.2. Lineage (NCBI taxonomy): Eukaryota > Viridiplantae > Streptophyta > Magnoliopsida > Cucurbitales > Cucurbitaceae > Lagenaria > Lagenaria siceraria. The sequence continues at coordinate 8,625,736 of CM016488.1, forward strand.
TATATGTTGATTTGCATCTTTCTTCCTTGATTGGATACTGCATTCTGTACTGCCGGAGACTTTTATTGGTTGGGTTAAGTTACTATTTCTTTCCGATATAGCAGAATTTCAGGCGAGTTGATTGGTTTCTGCTACACAATTTTGATCGTATTTTGAGGAAATGGGGTATATTGGTGCACATGGGGTTGCAACACTGCACAGATACAAGTACAGTGGTGTTGATCACTCTTATGTTGCCAAATATGTGCTGCAACCCTTTTGGAGTCGCTTCGTCAATTTCTTTCCACTATGGATGCCGTAAGTAAAGCTTCTTTGTTTCTATCAGTAATGATTTCTGCAAATTCAGTAAAAGATTTTCCCCATGTTATCCGATACTGTGTTCAGAAGTGAACTGGAGAGACTTCATAAGTCAGTTTTCAAGATATGCTAATGATTTGCGTTTAAAAATGTCAATAGCTTCTAGTGCTATGTTCAAACCTGATTACACATATTTTATTTCTAGTAAGCTTTCCTTCTGACGATATGCTGACTTATCATTTTTTCTCTGTTCTCACTTCATGTGCGTTTGCGGATGATTTCATCAGTCCAAATATGGTAAGCTGATCTTTCCTTTTGAGTGCTATACTTTATCTTTTGCTTTGACTTTTGTGATAATACGTTCTTTTCTTTGTGGCTTGTTCTTGTGGTAGATAACACTTATGGGATTTATGTTTTTGGTCACATCAGCAGTTCTTGGTTATGTGAGTAACATCCAATACTCCTTTTTACTCATCTTATTTAAGTTTTACTCCAAATGGCGTCATTTTTATATTATGATTATCAGACTCTTGCAATACTTGGTCCTAATTCTTTATGATAAATGTTCTAAGACATGCCAAGATTTTGTTTTATTAGTTTTTGTGCTTTTACATACTTTCACATTACCCCTTTTTTATTTTTTATTTCCATTAAAAATGTCTTAGGCATAGTATATCTAAATTTGATACAGAATATGGGTAAATATCACACTAAAGCGATATATTTATTTCTATACTAGCACATCATGCTTCTTTTATTGATATATTTATTGTTGGTTTATTGATTCCTTGGTCTTTCTCATATTTTTATTTTGCACTTTCATGTCAGATATATTCTCCTCATTTGGATTCAGCTCCCCCAAGGTGGGTTCATTTTGCACATGGATTGCTTCTATTTCTTTATCAGGTATATATTCTATATGGAGTTTTGCTGTACTCCTTCTTGGATGACATGTCCTCTCTTGAAAGTTGAACCACTCCCAGAGATTTCATGGACACTATTACAGTGTTGCTAATGGCCTTATAAATCCTTTATCCCTGTTTTACAAGACTTTTGATGCTGTTGATGGGAAGCAAGCACGGAGGACAAATTCCTCAAGTCCACTGGGAGAACTTTTTGACCACGGTAATATTTCTATTTTATTTTTTATTTTCCCTTTGATCCTGTCTCTCCTGCGTTTAATTGGCTCACTGAAGTTTAATGTTTTAAGAAAATGTTGTTATTGGGTTTCTTTCTGTCTTCCAGGATGTGATGCACTTGCATGCGCGGTATGTATCATGATGCATGGTTGCTGTATTTTCCTGGCCTTCCGGTATTCATATATTTTTTTTGTTTCTTGGTGTTTGATACCAGTTTGAAACCTTAGCATTTGGGAGCACCGCCATGTGCGGAAGATCTTCTTTCTGGTTCTGGGTACTTTCAGCTATTCCCTTTTATGGTGCAACATGGGAACAGTAAGTTTCTTGTAGCAGCTCATTATTTTGATATGATACAAGTTACTATGAGTTATGACAATGTCTCTTCACAGTTATGAAAATGTCTCTTCACAGTTATGACAATGTCTCCTCTCATGATTTTAGTTCTTAAATGGATCTATCTTATTAGCCATGCGGTACCCATTATTTAAACAATCCCTTAGCTTGGGAAGGGGGTTTCTTCATCTCCCCACTTTTGGTATCACTTTCTTGCTTAATAAAATGTCTCCGTTTTCAATCTTTTGTCAATCTGGAAGGAGAGGAACCTTAGAATTTGTTAGGATAAATTGAATACAGAGGATGCAACACTTGCCCTATCGGTGGTGTTTAAACCAAAAAGACCTCTTTTGTAATCATAGTCTCTATTACAAATTGGAAAGCTTTTCTGTGATAGTTGTACTTTAGGAGGGGTTTCCTCCACTCCTGCCCCTGGGTTTTCCTCTTCCTTTCTTTTCTATTAACACTACACAAAGTTCCTTATCAAAATAAATAAATACAATCTCTGTTTTTTTATCACAAAAAGGAAAAACAGACAAAGATATCTGATGCTTCCAGGGAACCCCCTTTTTTCCACTTGTGGATCTTGTTTGACTTACATAGATGGTATAATAGTTGTTTTTGGCTGGTAATATGTGTAATTATGCTTCGTTCAGCAATGAAATTGCTTCTTATCTAAAAATATATATTCATATGCATGTGTGATTATGCATCTTTATCATGATCAAGTGCTGCTGGGTTTTCCTCTTCCAATTCAAACAAGGACTATTGTTAACTTGGGTAATTAAAGTATGCAATTTTAATAACATTTGTATTAGCTAGTTGGAAAACCTTTATGCAATCTCTCTGACTTTGAGATTGGGTTTTGAGCTGTTACCCTCTCCTAATATGTATACTTTTTTGGGTGGATTAATTTGCTTATTATCTTGAATGCAAAACAGGAAACAAAAGATTGGCACCTAACTTCCATTTTCATCTTTGAGTACAGCTTCTTCACCAATACTCTAGTTCTTCCTGTTGTAAATGGACCTACTGAGGGTCTCATGCTGATCTATTTATGTCATTTTTTCACAACCTTTGTGGGTAAGTTTCCTCTTCCTGCTTGTTTTACAATTTCAGTTTGCAATTTTCTACCTTGAATATGCAATTCTCTTCCAGCTTGATAGAAAAGTTCATCAAGTCCTGAATATATCTTCTACCAGGTGCTGGGTGGTGGACTCAGCAGTTCGGGAAGTCCATACCAATTTTTAGTTGGGTTCCTATTTTCCATGGTAAGACATTAAATCTACTATAAATGAAATTTTTCTATATTGTATACACACCTTCAGCACTTCTAACTATGACTATGAATATCCATCCTCCTTCCCTCCCTTTCTCTAACTCTCTATGACCAGTTTTTATAGTGAGTTTTGTTTAGCTTTGTAGTTTAATATTATATGCGAGATTCTAGTTCAGCTTGACTGTTAGCTCTTTTGGTTGCATTGATATTGCTCTGTGTGCTTCTATGTCTTTATGGGTGGTCTGATTCACACTATCGTATGCATATTGAGCATATAAAATGTATAGTTTGTTTTTTTTTTCTCCAATAAGAATGTTTGTTTAAATGAAATAATGCATACAATTTAGAAGAAGTTGGTCTGGTTCATAAAATGAGAAAAAAAATGCTTACAATTTTAATTCATTCACTTGTGCATGTCCTCAATGTAGAGGAAATTGGTTGATATGGTTGCTCTATCACATCTCGGTAATACTGTTTCCTTTTGTTCAAGTAAGGAGGAGTCTTTCCTTAACCGGAATCAGATTTTATCATTTTTGGAGACTATCTCGGGCTTTAGGATTAATAGAGGCAAATGTCAAATTGTGGGTCTTAGTTGCAACCGTTTTAAGCTGGGTAGGTAGGCTTCCTTGGTGGGGTATGAGGTTGGTACCTTTCCTTCTACCTATATAGGCCTTTCCCTAGGTCATAACCCCAGAAGCCTTACGTTTTAGGATCCTGCTTTTTTTTTTTAAGGAGAAATATTTCATTGATAAATGAAATCAAGGGAATACCCCCAAACACCTATAGGTGATTAAAAAAGATCGTCAATCGGTAACTAAGAAAGATAGGCTAAAATGTTTGAATGGGTGCTTAATTTTGCACAAAAAAAAAAAAAAAAAACAGTAAAAAGAACAAAATCCATAAAACGGTCTAAAAGTGATTACATTTTAGGACCCTGCCATTGATAAGATTTGTAAAAGGCTCACTTCTTGGAAACATAGTTTTTTCTCGCCTTATTCAGTCTACCCTTATGGGAAGAGGTTGATGAGGGGAAAGGCTTGCATCTCGTTAGTTGGAAGGCAGTGTCTAGGTCATTGGAGATGTGATGTGTCAAGTTGAGAGAGAAGACTAAATTCTGAAAATGCTTCAAATTGTATTCAAAATGATTGATTGAGAAGTTTAGTTTAAATACTAAACTGTGCAGTAACAATTTAAAAGAATTAGTTACCAACAGTAACTAAAGAATTTAAAGAAACACAAGAAAGTAATTAAAGAACTAACTAAAGAAGTAACTAAACTTAAAGATTCAGCAACCAACTAAAATAAAAATACAGAATACATCAAGATGGAAGGGTTAGGCATTGGTATTGTTAGGGCTTGATACAGGGCTCTATTGGCTAGATGACTCTGGCGACTTTTGTTCCTTGTTCCTTCTTTCCCTGTTTATATCCGCTGCCCTTCTTGAGGAATCATACTGTGGCTTCTATCTTCTCTCTTGATGAGACAAATTTCATTTATTGAGACTATTTATTTTCTTGTATGTGGAAGGTTAAGCTTTTAGTGTGGCAAGTTATGCATGGAAAAGTTAATGCCTTAGATCAGATTTTGGCCAAGGGGTCCCCTTTTTTTTGGTAGGGTCGTTTTGTTGTATTCTTTGCATGAGGACTGTCGAGGACCTTGATTTACTCTAGAGATGTGATTTTGCCAGGGCTCTGTGGAGTTGCTTCTTTAAGGCCTTAAGCTTTAGGTTTGCCAGCTTGCAAAGTTGTAGGGAGATGATTGCAAAGCTTCTTCTTTACCTTCTTTGGCAGGTTAGGGTTTGCTCCATTCTATGGGGTGTGAGAGATCTTTTGGTGATGTTTGGTCCCTTGTCAGATTCTATGTTTCTCTTTGGGCTCAAGTGACTAGGTCTTTTTGTAAGTACTCGCTAGGTCTTATTTTGCTGAATTGGAGCTCTTTTTTGTAGTTTGTGGCTTGACTCCCCCCTTCTTTTTTTTGTATGCTCTTGTATTCTTCTATTTTTTTTCTCAATGAAAATTTGGTTTATCATCCCAGGAAAAAAAAAGTTCTCGGTTTGCAACCTTGTTATAAGTTCCAGTTTTCAGATGTGATGATACAATATTTATGTCATGATATTTGTACGAAGTTTAAGTTTGTTCAATCCGTTTGGGTGACAAGCTTATTTTGTTATGTTTTCCACCCTTCACCAACATTTATTCCTTGTTTTGAGCCTCTCCTGTGTTGGCAAAATTCTCTTTTTATTTCTCTTGTTATTTCATGTCTGATATATAATATTGGTCTCTACATATACATTTCTTACCTCTTTGTTTAATCGCAATTACTCATTCACTTGGGAATTCATTGTAGCAGTTACTCTTCATGTAGTTGATCATCTTTTAAAAATTTCTGTGTTCAGATATCCCTACATTCAGGGCTGCACTGATTTTATTGGCTGCTTTCGGTGTTATTCCTACAGTTGCATTCAAGTATGCGTTTCCTGTCTTCTAAATTTAAAGTGCCATCCAAATGCATGTGATACTTGTCTTTTAAGTTCAGGAAAGTTTACATATCAGTGAAGCAGATCAATAGTTGTGGATATAGAGGATATCAGATTGATATGAAACAATTAATGTGATCTCAACAGTAAGACTTATCAATAACAGATACTGGATAGGAATACTTGTGACTATCCTGTAGAAACAAGTCAATATTTGGAGAAGGTCAAATATAAAATGATTTAAAAGAAAGTGAAGCTTGTTACCTTTTTCAAAGTTGTGGCACATCAAAAATAAGTGGAATACCAAGATTTTTCTATGATTTTTCTTCATGGGCTGGAATGATAAAAAAATTTTAATTTTGTCAACTAATGTTTCGTTCCCATTTCAACTTGAGGACTTTTAACTGGAATATCTTCTCAAACCCCCCATATCATCTTATGCTTCTGTGCAGTGTGTACAATGTTTACAAGGTTGTGCATTCAAGAAAAGGAAACATGCTATTAGCATTGGCGATGGTAAAATCACATTGTCTATTAACTTTGGTTTATCTATGTTATGCTGTTATAATATATAGATTTTGTTTCATTGTTCATACAGCTTTACCCGTTTGTAGTACTTGTCGGAGGAGTCTTAGCATGGTAAATTTCAATTGTGTTTGCCTTTCCCTCACCTAATACATTTGTAGGCATCATATGTCTTTACACCTTTTATGTCTCTCATTTAGGGATTATTTGTCACCTTCTGACATTATTGGAAGTTATCCGCATCTGGTTATAACTGGAACTGGACTTGCTTTTGGAATCTTAGTGGTAAGACATAGGTTCTCTCTGTCTCTCTCTCTCACCATCTTTCTCCCTATTTTTAGAAGCTATGACATGGATTTGGTGGACTGAGTTGGTATTTTTTAGTGTTTTTGCTATTAAATGGAGGTTTTGATGAAGTGCTATGTCACCATTTCCTTCTTGTTCAGATCTGTACAAATGTTAAAGAGTCAGCGTTGTGTCCCATGAATGGGTACCAATGTATGGCATTGATGACATACATTAATTGGAGTTGGGAGTTTGAATACAATGAACTCTAGCATTTCTAGAAACTAAAATAGAAGCATTCTGTTTTGCAGGGTAGAATGATTCTAGCCCACCTTTGTGATGAACCCAAGGGCTTGAAAACTGGAATGTGCATGGTATGTTACTTTAATGAACCAAGATACCACAGACAAATTCATCATTATTTGCTGGTGCTAATCTATGACATCAAAAAATTGTTGATTCACATTTCTAGTATTTAGTCAAAATATAGACTTTGCACCAAGTCAGCTGACTTTTCAAGCCTGGCTAGCTATGGAGAACATTATTGTGCTGTTTTGAAAATCTCCATGAAGAGGCATGATTATGACATTTTATCCTTGCCTAGCTCTTGTGCTACACTGTAATTTGATCTTTAGTTTAGAAATGAAATTATCTGGGTTTGAACCTTGACCATTAATAGAAATACTCTAAGAAGCATGGACACTTTAACTTGGCTAGCATGTCCGTGTCCGACACGTGTCAGAAACTTGGACACGCCGACACTTGTTGGACACATATTGGACACTTGTTATTCAACAAATGTGTTAGACATGCATAGAACACTTGTTGAGTAGACTAAAAAGACATATATATGACAATAATAATAACTTTTGAGTGTGAAATATATCAAGCTAAGTTTTTTGAGCATATAAATACATCAACCCATTTGCTTTGAATTTTCTTTTGGTATAAAAATGATATATATTTTTTAAAGTGTATATTTTAATAAACGTGTCCTTGTCATTTCGTGTCCTAGATATTTAAAATATGTTGTGTCGTGTCGTATCCGTGTTTCGTATCCGTATCCATGCTTCTTAGGAAATACTTAAACCTTAATTGTACTTTGATTTTTTTAGTTACTTAACGAGGCCTTATCATGTTGAAGAAATTGACACAAAAGGAAGAGAGACAATCTCTTGGAAAGAAAGAAACTTTTATTTTGAATGTACAAGGATGGACACTTAGAGAGAATACTCTTTACACTCTCTAACACTCACTCACTTTTCTTCCTTAACTCTCTAGCTTTTTGCTTTTGCTTAGCTCACATATGGGGCCACACCTCCTATTTATAGACATGAGATCCTTGGAGCCCAAGCAAAAGGATGTATCTAGATTGTTCTTGGATTCTAAAGATTCTAGATACTTCTTGGTTTATTCTTATCTAAAAGAACTCTCTAGAATTTCTTAAACCAAAAGAAAACTTAGGATAATTCTAGATCTTTACTTTTGTAGTATTTATTTACAATTTACATATTTCAACATAATTCTAGAAAATCCTAATTTACACATTTATGTTATTTTGTTGATGCTTCAAGAACTCTCTAGATTAGTTAGTGTTGCTTTATATTTTAACATATCATACATAATAGAATGAATAAAATTGCCTGTTCAGTCTGTAAATAGCATAATTCATAGTTGAATTATTAAGTCACGGTTTATATACATAAAAAAAGAAGCTGTAATACTCACTGTTTTAAAAAAAAATGCACTTAAGTGTGCTTCATATTTAAAGCTAAGCCAGGTGCCTACCCGCGTTGAATGTTCACTTCGCACTTTTGAAAGCAACAACTTTTTTTAATGAACTATTATTGCGGTAAGGAAAGAAAGGATGTTCAAGAATATTTAGAATAAACTACAGTAAAAAGTTAGTTCTGCCTTGTTGGTAAAGTGTTTTGAATGATTTTCAAAATAATAGAAGTTTTCATAATATATTTTGAATAGAACTGGTATAGGTTATTCCTGTAGTCATTGGTAAATATTGTTTTATGGAAGATGAAGTAATTAACCTACAGATCGGTTTAGAGGTCTTTGTAAGTAGCCTAGTGTACCCATTATTATTATTGTTGAAATCAAGATTAACAGCGGATATGGTAGCAAATATCCATGAACGTTTTAAAATTTGAATATTAATCATGATGCATTTATTGCATTTGCTGTTTGTTTCTATAGAAATATGAATTATTCTTAAAATTTCAGCATTTTCATCTTTGTCATTATCTAGATGGGGTAGAGTTTGATGCAAGATTATAATTTTTTAAAAAAATATTTATGCAGTCACTATTATTTCTTCCTCTTGCCATTGCAAATGCTCTCACAGCAAGGCTTAACGACGGGTATGTGGTTATGGATTGTACAGTCTGCAAAGATGGAATGCTATATCATTTATACTGACAATAAAGTTTGTAAATCCATGTGGCAGGGAACCTTTAATTGATGAAAGTCTGGTTGTTCTTGGTTATTGTCTTTTTACTGGTATGTTTATTTTTGATAATTCTCCCCATCCTACCCCTCTTTTACATTCATAGTTCAGTTAATGTGCTCTGAAATCATCAGATAGGTCTGTTAGACCGGCCAACCTTATACTGTCTCAAATGTAAAGTTAAAAAGTATTGTACTACGAAAAGTATACGTATGTGCTGATCATCTACACCATTGTTGAATTATGCTGTTATTCTTATTGATTTACTCTCTAATTTGGGCGGCATTTTTCATGATATCTGCCTTTTCTGATTGCCTCAGGTGCTCTGTATTTGCACTTTGCAACTTCAGTCATTCATGAGATCACCACTGCCTTGGGAATCTATTGCTTCAGGTGAGAAGGATACTTTTGGCCACCGCTCACTAGGCTCAAATTTGGATATTTCACATTTCTGAAGCCTTCTGCTTCTATATGAGATTGACAATCCAAAACTGTGAAATACAAATCGAAACCAATTTTAACGTAGTGAACTAATTTTGGCATAATATCTGAGATGAAGATTATTATTATTTTTCACATCACTCCACTGATAATGTAAAGACAAATATCTTTTTCTTTGGTCTAGTTTGTATTATTATCCACCTCTTATTTATTGTTCTCTTTTGTTCTGCAGGATAACCAGGAAAGAGGCTTAAAGTTGACTGCAGTTTTCTTTAGGGTAAGGCTTCTTACAACTGAGTTTTCAAACATTCTTATGATCAAACCCACATTACAGTTGATGATATTCAAAACTTCATTATTATTGTTGTTATTATTATTGTTATTGTTATTTATTTTTGCATTTGGTTGTTAACTGATCAAATTTTTGTTGTGGTCAATTTTGTTGCTCTAAACTAAATGTTATGTATCTCAGCCAATTGGAAGTAAATGATGCAGCTGCTGCAAGTGTTCCTCGTTATGAAGAGAAACAACAATTCTGCATTATTGGGATTTTGATTGATATCATTTTTGGATGAAATTGATGAGGGTAGTTTTGAATCCAGTGATTATTCAATTCATCCCATACTCTTGATTGATGACTTACCAGATCGGTATAGGGTTATTTTAGATAATGTGACATTCTGATTTTTAACTCTAGAAAGAGAAACTTATAAAATATGGTATTTGATTCTTATTGTAGCATTTGTTATTATTAGTTTGAGGACACGTGCATGTTTAAAATGTTCAAAATCTTTAGAACACAAATATTTTAAATAAATGTACTTTTAGTTAGATTTAAATAGTAAATATGGAATGTGAAATTTAAAAGTCTGAAAAAGATGGTGACTAAAATTATATGCATGCTTTATTTAGTTAATTTATAATGAAAACTTAAATGTGTTGGATACATTTGAAAGTGTTTGTAACGTAATTTCTTGGAGTTAAATACCAATGGTTGAATAAATATCGTTGTAAATATTATATCTCTTTAAAAATAATTAAAGATAAATTGGAAAAATATATTTTCTTCTATAATTTTAAGTAGTCTTGAGTGAGAATAAATTATCAATAACTTTGAGATTTTATTTTATTTTATTTTAATTTGAAATCATCTTGTATCTTCTAAAACATTGAGGAATTTTATAGTTTGAGTAACTATTATTTTTTTGTTTTGATTTTTTTCAATAATATTGTTTGTTTTTTAGAAAACCAAATATTATTGGTTCGAATTAGTTTTTTATTGAAAAAAATCAACCAAAATTGAATCAAACCAAAGGTATATATATACCATTAAAAATAAATTCTAATCTAAAGTTTCTTTTAGTATTTTAATTATGATGGTGCATGTATATGTATATATATAGTTGTTTGTTTAGAAAAATGATAAATTATTATAGTGTATGTATATTTATTATTTAGAAAAATGCTAAAAAAATGTCCTATTTTGATCTATAACAAAATAAATAGGCTTAATATAATTTAATTTAATTTTTTTTTTAAAAAAAGACAAAAATGCATAATCCATAACAAAAGTGGAAATAAAAATGAAAAATTGGAGGGAAAAAAAACAAAACCAAGAACCATAAATCAACATTAATTCGAATCCAATAAAAATCGATTTATTGGTTCTATCCTTTATCAGTTCGCTTTCATTCTTTATAAAACGGATCGATTTGGTTTCGTTCTTGGTTGACTCCATGAATCAACTTTTACCTCAATTATTTTTACCCTTCTAATTTTTAAAATTTTCAATTATTTGTTAATATACAGATTAGTCGAGGTACGCGTAAATTGGTCCAGACACTCACGGATATCAAAAAAAAAATTGTTAATATATTGACATAAACAGTTTTTTTTTTAAAAAAATGATAGCATAATTATAAAGATAACAAGTACTAAATATCTCCACAATTTTCTATTGTTTGTTAATATATTTATAAAACTCACAAAGTTTTGCTTTTCAAATCATCTAAAAAGTCTCATTTCAATGAAAATAATAAATTGTCCTTCACTTATATACCATGGATTTCTCTTTTTCCTAACCAATGTGGAGCTTTATTTGCAGTTAACCATAATCCTTTTCTCAAACAAAGTACCACTAGGAATCTCTTTTCATTTGTCTACTCTTAACTACCTTCAACAAGGCCTAAAGCAAAGCCAGATAAAACACAACCACATATCACATTGTGTAATATATATACTTGACATCAACCCACTATCACACTCCTTAATCTCCTCCCCTCAAACAAAGATGTACTCCTTAATTCTATCGGTCTATCTATTAGCTTGGCTTGATAGTCAATTCTTCATCCCTTTTCTAACCAATATTGTGTTACTTTGTTTGCACATAACAATCCTCCACTCGAACAAAAGTACCACCTTGAGCCTCACCTCATCCGTCAACTACCGACTGTCTATCAAGAGTTTTCTTTTATCAAGACCCAAAATAAAGCCAAGTAGCCCCACAATCACAGATCCCATTATGGAATATACTTGATGTTGACCCACTATTACACCCTTTTCTCCTCCCTCTTGAACAAATATATACTTGTACTTTCCATCCAAATCTACATGATTTCGATAGAGTTGTACTTGCATGTCACATCTTAGTCATTTTTTGTCCAATCTAGCTATTCATCCACAAGATTTACTAATTTTGTTTGAAACTGTTGAGAATCTCACCAACACAGCTCGGTTTAGACTATGACTCTAATATAAACTGATAAAGATCATGAACCTCAAAATATCTCCACAATTGTATGATATTATCTACTTTGGGTATAAATCTTTTATGGTTTTGTAGAACCACCCCCAAAAACTTCATACTATAGAGATAATTGTTCTCACTCATACATCACAGATATTCCCTAACCGATCTAGAACTTTGTATGCATCTAACACAGTACATAGTTATTACAAATATATGTGTGTGCGTGTATATATATATATAAATAATGTGACTACTTTGTACAACCATAACAACTCATACAAAACGCTTTTAACATTTCTATTTGTATGAAACACACCATATATATAATATAGATCAATAGGGAACATTATTTCCATAAAAATCTCCACCTTAATCTATATATATATATGCTTTGTTACGTTGGTTCCAACACAGTAACCATAAAAAACAAACACATATAAAAACCAAACACTTAAAATAGAAGAAAACTTCCGCACCAAATAATAATAATGTCCTCCGATCATGATCATAATCTTCTTCCCCAACTCCCTGAAGAAATCATAATCTTCCACATCCTCACAAAACTCCCCACCAAATCCCTCCTCCGCTTCTCCTCCGTCTCCAAATCATGGAACTCCTCCACCTCCCATCCTCTCTTCCTCTCTCTCCGCCGTCGCCACCGTCACCCCGACTCCCTCTCCCACATCATCATCCTCATCTCTTCCTCCTCCACATCCCACCACCTCCTCTCCATCCCTATTTCCACCGCCCGCCGCCGCCCGTCTCCCCCGACCCTCCTCCTCTCCTTCCCTCTCCACCACCCTCTCTCCGCCAAACCCGCTAATGGCCTCGTCCTCCTCCACTTCCCCAATCACCTCTACTCCGACCGCACCGACATCCCCACCATCATCCTCAACCCTCGCACAAGAGAGGTGTTTCCTCTTCCAAAAAATAGCAACGAAGACGACGACGACGACGACGACGACAAAAGGAAAAAGGTTAAGGTTTTGTATCATTTTGGTTATGATATTGTGGATGGTGTGTATAAGGTGTTGGAAATTTGGAGGTTCATTGATGCTAACCTTGAGATGTCCGACATGTCGTTGGGATTCAAAGTTTTGAGCTTGGGGTGTTGCGGGCATGAATGGAGATGGATTAAGCCTAATCTTCCTTTGTTTTGTAGCTCTTATAGTGCTTTGTTTTCTTCTTCTTGTGTTTGTAATGGAGGAATTCATTGGATTGTTCATCGGAAGAATTGTGTGTTGGCTTTTGATTTGCACCATGAGCACTTTCGTTTGATTCCCTTTCCTCAACCTTTCAACAACAGCAACAATAAAGGTAATAAAAACACAATCTTTTCCACATCATTATTGTCTTTGAATTCTATTGATTTCAAAGGGGACAATTTTTTTTTCTTAATTCAAAGGGACAAATTAGTAGAAAGGTTTTAAATCTTCTTTTATTATATGCATTCATATTTCTTGCATTTAATGAAGGTGAAATAAGGTTTACATTTTTCACTCTTTTTGTTATTTTCTCTAATTGCATAGAAAAAAGAAATTTAAAGATATTATTTTAGAAAAACAATGTTAAATTGTGAAAACTGAAACATAATCTCAACAAATTTAGAAAGTTATTGAGATATTAAAAATATGTTTTTAGTGATTTTTTAATTTAGAAACAAAAAAGTAGATTAACTTTTTCCATGTTCAAAAAAGGAAAATATTTGAGTGCATTTTGAGATATGATTAGGTGCAGCCCTACATACATCCTCTTTTTTAGACAGAGAAAAAAAATTGTCACAGACATAATCTTATTGAACAATTCTTTGGGATGTACCAAGATAGGTATATCCAAGGGAACACCCGAGTTTTTCTCTTTTGAATTGCATCCATCTTTGTATAAGTCTCCAAGTGTTCAATCACAAGTTGACATGTGATAAACTTTTATTTTTTTAAAGAAAATATATGTACTTTTTTGCATGAAGATGGCTACACACCTAAATATTACGCTTTAAAAAATGTTTTTTATTTTTCTATAAAAGAATCTAATAAGAAATTGAAAATAGATTTCAAACGACTGACCCTAAAGGGAGAAACAATCAAATCCATAATTTAAACTTTTTTTTTTTGTTATTTAAAAGTTAATTCTTATTACTTATTTTTTATTATTTTTTATGTTTGTTTTCAAATATAGAAAAATGAACCGAAATATTTATAAATATAGCAAAATATAGTGTCACTCATAGACAGTAATATTTTGTCATATTTATAAATATTTCAAACAGTTTTGTCATTTAAAATAATTATCCTATTTTTTAAACATTTATAATTTATTATGGGAGTAAAATACATATTGGGTGCTTTTCTCTAAAATATCAGCCATGTTCTAAAAAAATGCCTTCATGGATATTATGCAGTTGACATAGAAGAAGAATATTTAGTGGAAATTGGGACATGTTTGGGTCTTCTTTTAAAAACGACGAACATCAACAAAATGGAGATGTGGGTATTAGAGGATTACCAGAATCAAAAGTGGGTTAAGGAACAAAGTTTCCAATACGACATGTCGGATTCAGATATCGACTGTCGTCTTCATCCCTTGGGGACGGTGACAAATGAGGGTGGTGAACAGATTTTACTGTTCAAACCCACTGGCAAAAATATGGATCGCCAACAACTTGGACGGCAGCTGCTTTACTACGACATGAAACGACGGCGTTTTCATGGAGCTGAGATTGCTGGTCTGTCTCAATGGTTGTCGTCTAATGATGTTACAGATTTTAGTTTTGATGTTTACGAAGAGAATATTATGAGTTTGTCCTCTATTTTGGGTGCTTAGTTTTTTTTTTTTTTTTTTTTTTTCTGCTATAGGTGGAGTAATGGAACAGTTTTATGTCCTTTGAGTTATATATTTACGTTTTCGGTTGTTGGTTGTCTCTAAATTTGATTAGATTCTACTTCGTTTTTGTATATTAATAATCAAAGGTGAATTTATGAAGGAGCTAGAGGATACGTGCCCCTCAACTAGTGATCTTTTGCATATATATATATATATATTGATTTTTATTAAATATTTAAATTTTGTAGCTATATTTAATATATATTATTATCAATTGAAAAACAAACCAATTACTATGAGTTTGTTTGGTAGAGAATTTGAAAACAAAGAATTAAATAAAACACACAGAATTGTATTTCATGTTTTCATATATGTGTTTAGTAGAAGAATTTAGAAATTAGATTTTAATTTAGACAATTGCAAACTAGTTGTAGTTATCCACTAAATATCAGTTGACAATAATTTATTTATGAATATAGTTTTATGTTAAAAAAGTTGTATGATTATTATTTTTTTAATATTATATAATTTATGAAATAAATTGAAATCTTTGTCTTATAGTTTGGGAGAAGTTAAAATTTAGGTATTAGGATTGATAATTAGAATTTAACTTCCCTATGGTCCGGGATTGTTTAAGACGATTTGTCAAACCATAGGGACAATATATGAATTTTTATCAAACCATAGGAATTAAATTCTAAATTTTAAAATCATATGAACTAACTTGTAACTTTATCCCAACCATAAAGACCAAATTTAGAATTTAACCTAATTTATAAAATTACATAATACATATTTTAATTTAAAAAATTGAATTGAGTTTATAACATGACATACCATATTTCTGAGGGGGTGTTTGAGGTGAAGAAATGAGACGAGATGAGTTAAGATATGAATTCAACTCATTGTTTGAGAGGTCAACTTCGTATGTCACTGACAGTTTATATCATGTCCATCAATAGTGCACTCAACCTTCATCACATTGATGCCTTGTTGCTCAACGCCACTGACCACCTTCAACGACCAACTTCAACAACTACCTTTGACAACCACTTCCGACGGCCAACTCCAGCGACCACCTCCGACAGCCAACTCCGATAGCCACCGCCTGTAACCAACTCTAGCAACACCCAACCACCATTGTTGACGGCCAACTCCGGCGACCTCTGACGGCAGCCACTCCACCAACTTCGACGATCATTATTTTAAATTATGACTACTACAAATTTGAGTTTTGTTGACACAAGTTTTTTGTTTTGTCGACACTCGTGACATAAAACCGTCAATAAAACTTTAATTTAAAGCTTAAAAATAACTTTTAATTTTAAAATACATATAAAACATAAATAAATATTTATATTTAAGTTGATGCACAAAATTGTCAATAAAAACACATTTGTTGACACAAAAGTACGTACGCTCCATCAAAACGTTGAATTCTCACTTTTTTTATTAGTTCAGAGTATTTTATAGTTGTTCGTTACAGTAATTTAACATTAATAAAATTACTTTTATCATGTACGGAATCAAACAAACTCGTATGCAAAAACACTTTTGAGAAAAAATTGTCAGACACATGAGTGTTTTTATTTTAAAAAGTTTTTAGCAAAAGTGTAAAAATAAAAATAACTTAACTAGAAACGTCACATGCACAAATTTGTAAAATGATTGCTTAAATTAAAAAAAAAAATGAAATGCATGATCCAAAAGTAAACACTAGACCATGTTTTCCAAAACTCCCAACATTACATGTATACTTAAAAAATAATAAAATAAAGTGCAATCTATAGTTTATTAAAAAAATATATATGTAGAATTATTAAATAAAAAAGTTTCTAAAAAAAATAATCATTGATAAAAACATATTATTTATGTAAAAAAAAAAAATAGATACCTCTAATATATAAACTAACACCTCAAACACCCAAAACACAGACATGTGAACTTCAGACATATGAACTAACTCAATGCGCCAAACACCCTTAAATGTTTTTATCTTTATTTAATATAATTATGTATTTTAAATTTTAAAACTCAAATACTGGATACAATGAAAACATAAAAATGTTGTTTTTCAGAATTTACACCGTTGAATCACAAAATTCAGAAACAATTTTCATAAACAGAATTTGGGTTGTCTCTCAAACACATATTCACTGAACTCAATGAATCTGAAAATATAAAACGAAATTTGGATTGCGAACCAAATAGGCCTTATACTTTGCTCTAGTGGTGTGGAGTGGCACGATTGTTGGCTGTTTTTATGGCAGGTATAAGGTTTGAAGCTTGATAATGCTTTTCATTTTAATTTTGAACATGAATATATTTCTAATTTTTCTAAATAAATTATTCACAAAATATATTTACATTTTATTTAAAGAGTTATTTTTAAATATAGAAAAATTTCACTATCTATTAGCGATAGATCACGATATAATTATATTGCTTAAGCGTAAGCTTCTATCGTTGTCTATTACTGATGGATAG
Organism: Lagenaria siceraria; assembly: GCA_002890555.2. Classification (NCBI taxonomy): domain Eukaryota; kingdom Viridiplantae; phylum Streptophyta; class Magnoliopsida; order Cucurbitales; family Cucurbitaceae; genus Lagenaria; species Lagenaria siceraria. Next base: position 8,643,025 of record CM016488.1, read on the forward strand.
TAAAAATTTTCTATATTTATAAATAGTTTGACTCATTTTTCTATATTTGAAAACAACCATAATTATAAATATCAATCAATATATCATTTAATCAAAATAAAGATTTAAAAATTTGGAAGTCTTAATTTTGTTTGTAACTCGATGAATTTTAAGAAAATCTAAATTAGTAAATAAAATAAAATTTATTGCTAGGATATTTAGAAGTAAAAAGAACAATTATCTAAATAAATTATACTCTTATGACTGTTTGAGAGATTAGAATGTAATTATGATTATTGGAAAGAGTGTTAGAATACAGGTGAGAAAGAGAATTTGGTTAAAACGGTTGGAACATAGTTTAATATTACAAATTAGACTTAGAATGCTCAATTAAAAAATTTGGATTACATTATCATCCAAACCCATTCTATTACAGGTCTCCAAGTCCATTATAGTTATTCTTTAAGAATAAAAAACAACACTCATCATCTAAATTAGTATTAAATAAATTATTGAAAAATTATTATAAACAAAAAAAAAAAATATTAACCTATTTACAAATAGAGAAAAATTTCATTGTCTATCAACCATAGATCGATTTTTTTATATTTGTAAATAGTTTGACTCGTTTTTTATATTTGAAAACAACCCTTAATTATTTCTAATTTTTAAAATCTAGATTTTTAAAAAGGTTGTTTTTAAATATAGTAAAATGAGCAAAATTATTTATAAAATATAACAAAATGGAAAAAAGTAGTATATCATCTATTAGTGGTAAATACTAATGTCTATCCGTAAAAAGTATTTTCAGTAATTTTGACGTTTAAAATAATTACTTAGTCTAATTTCAAATCAATTTAGAAATTAGATAAAAACCTAGGAAAGAAAAATATATTAAAAAAAAAAAAACTGGCACCGAATAAAATTAAAAAGAAAAAAAAGAAAGAAAAGAAAAAGAAAAAAGAAAACAGAAAAAAAATTCTCCTCCTCTGCCCCCGCCCGCCTGCTGGAGGCGGAAAGCTCAAAACCTCGACACAGCAGCTGAAATTGCTCAGGTGAAGCAACTGAGAGATAAAATGTTTAGGGTTTAAGGGTCTTGACTTTTAATCAACCCTCTTCTCTACATTTCTTCTCACTCTCCTCTCTTCTTCTAGACATTAGATTTTCCTTCCACTCTTTAGCTTCAATTACATTACTTTCAGCATCTACAAAATGTACGGCGATCCCCAACAGTTTCAGCAGCATCAGCAGCAGCCCAATCAGCTTCCTCTTGGTGGAGATTTCCCAAGAGGTCCGCCCCCGCCAGGGCCACCCATGATGAGGCAGCCATCTGCTTCTTCAACTACACTCGCTCCGGAGTTTCAACAGCACCATCATCCTCGCCACCCCTCTGGCCCTGCCCCTCCTCCTTACGAAGGTAAAACTTTCTTTTCTGTTATATAGTTTCTGACATTGCGAGTTTCTTCTGCGACCCAACTCGTTTTGGACTTTGGGTTGGCTGCTGGGATTTCTGGCGGGTGTTGTTAACTTTGTCAACGGGGCCTTGGATGTGTGGCTTGCACTGAAGGCGTAAAATTGATCGTAGTTCTTTTTTTAGTAACATCAGTCATTTTCCTGGAAGGGAGCAAGTGCATTCAATCTTGAATTATTTAGATAAGGGGTTCTCTTGCAAACAAAGACCTTTGAGAAAGTCTAAAGTTTGAGGACAATGAGATGGTTCTTCCATTAGTTAATTCTCAATTTAGTGCATGCTGATAGTTCTTCTTGTCGGTTTCTAGGTTCTTCTCTTATTTGAAACATAGTTTTTTATTTTTTATTTTTTTTTAATGAGAAAGTGACTAAGAGTTGAGCTTTGAGGTTTGGAGGGACTTTTTTTTTATTTTTATTTTTTTTATTTTTATCAAGCACTCTTTAAGTTAGAAGAGAGTAATCATGCTGGTGTTCAGATATCTGTCCTCCCTAGCTCTTCAACAATCTAGGCTGCAGAACTCGTTTGCATTGGTAGATGTTGATGGATGTAGGGTGACTATGGTGAAAATTTCTTAGTGGAATAGAGGGAGTCTTGCAAGAGCTTATCCACGTTTGAGTCGTATCCTAGCAGTCCTAAAAGCGAGCCTAAAAGGGGAGCTTCTGGATTTTGCAGGGAAGTTGTAAAAGGGGAGTTTGCTGAAGTGAATATTAGTTAGAGTCAAAAGTCAAAAGTGAAATGGGCTAAGGATGGGATTGGGATTGTAACACTGCTTTTTTTCCATAGGATGGCTAGTGGTAGGAGAAGTAAGAATTGCATAGGTCCTTTGATCATGGGTAATAGGGAGCGTACAGGTAGTGATGTGGAGGTTCTTTTGATGTTCTCAAATCTTTATAACCCAATGTCCTGCCTAAATCGTTTTTCAAGGCATTGATTGGTGTACCATTTTGACAAGGGATGGAGAGGAGTTGGTGGCCCCGTTTATGTTGGAAGAAATTAGAAAAGCAGTTTTGGGAGTGACAGGTGTAAGTATGACCTTACTTGAGTCTTGAATATGATCTGTTCTATAGGTTGTACAGCTGTGTCCTTGAGTTCTAGGGAGTAACTGGTGCAAGTCCCTGGGCCTGGATGGCTTTTCCATGGCTTTCTTCCAAGATAATTGGGATCTTCTTAAGGTTGAGCTGGTAAGTGTTTTTAAATTTTTTTTGAGAGAGGTATCTTGAATCCTTCTTTATTGGAAACCTTTGTTTGCCTCATTCCTAAGAAGGAGAATGCCAATAGGGTTAAGGATTTTAGACATATTAGTCACATCACTAGTGTTTAAAAGATCCTAACTAAGGTCCTTGCAAATCGTTTTAAGGAAAGTGCTCCCTTCGACTATCTTTGAGGTACAAGGAGCTATTATAGCGGGGACGCAGATTATTGATCAAGGCCTCATTGCTAACGAGGCCATTGAGGATTATAGAGCAAAAAAGGAGGGAATGAGCTTTAAAATCGACTTTGAGAAAGCTTATGACCATGTTGATTGGGACTTTTTGGATAGGGTCATGGAAAAGAAAGGTTTTGGATATAAGTGGAGAATGTGGATGTGGGGTTGTCGGTTGTGTTAGGAATGTGATTTACTTGATCCTTATCAATGATACTCCAAAGGGGTCAATAAAGGCTTCTAGAGGTTTGAGACAAGAGACCCTTTATCTCCTTTCTTGTTCCTTTTGGTTGTGGATGTCTTAAGCCGTATCATCTACAAGGGTGGAAGGTAGCATTCTTGAGCTTTTTAAGGTTGGTTCCAAGGAGGTGGCTTTGTCTCATCTTCAGTTTGCAAATGATACGATGTTCTTTTGCTCTGGCAAAGAGGACTCCTTCCTAATCCCAATTTACATTGGGGGATACTTTGAGGCAATGTTGAGGCTTAAATTTAATAGGAGGAAGTGTCAGATCTTGGGTATAAACTGTGATCAATAGAAGCTCAATAGTTGGGTGGGTTTGGTTGTTTGTGATGTTGGCTCTTTTCCTTCTTCCTACACTGGCCTCCCTCTCAGTGAAAATTTAAGAACTATCTCTTTTTGTGATGTCCCCATTGAGAAAATTAGGAAGAGGTTAGCCTCGTGGAAGAAAAGTTTTTTTTTCCAAAGCTGGTAGACTTATACTGATCAGATCGGTGTGGAGTGGAATTCCTATCTATTACCTTTTTCTTTTTCGTGCCCCAGTTTTGGTTTGTAAGAGCATTGAAAAGCTCAGGAGAGACTTCCTTTTGGGAAGGGGTGGATCAGGGGAAAGGGTCTCATTTGGTTGACTGGGAAGTTGTGTGGAAACTTGTGAACTAGAGGGGTTAGAGCTCAGAAATTTGAGGTAAAGCAACAATGTTCTGTTGGCTAAATGGCTTTGGCATTTTGCTCTTGAGCTTGAATCCTTGTGGCATACGTTTATTGTGAGCAAACATGGGCCCCATCCTTGGTTATATCATTTGTTCTCTTTTAAAAAAGTGTTCTATGTCTAATTTTTTGGTTCGGTTGGTGAACTTTGTGATCTACTCCTCTGGTTTCTGTCGTCCGTTGTCCAATAGGGAAGCGATGTAGGTGGCCTCTCTACTCTCTTTGATTGAGGAGTTTAACTTTAGGCTTGGGAGATGGGATATTCATGTTTGTTGTCCTAATCCTTTAGAGGGCTTCTCTTGTTAGTCATTCTTTAGGTTGTTATTGGATCCCTCTCGGTTATTGAGTCGGTCTTTGTGGAGGATTAAGATACCAAAAAAAGTTAAGTTCTTTTCTTGGCAAGTTTTGCTCAGTTGTGTGAACATGATGGATAGACTTTGAGAAAGATGCCTTTGTTAATGAGTCCTTTTCGTTGTATCCTTTGTCAGAAAGGCGGAAGAAAACGTGGATCACCTTCTCTGGGAGTGTCAGTTTGCGAGTTCCATGTGAAATTGCTTCTTTCAGGAGTTTGATTTTATGTTAGCTTGCCAGAGGGATGTTTGTATGATGATCTGGGAGTTCCTACTCCATTTGCCTTTGAAAGAGAAATGTGGTTTTTTGTGGTTTGCGGGGGTGTGTGCTTTGTTGTGGGATCTTTGGGGGAGAGGAACAATAAAGTGTTTAAAGGTGTGGATAGAGACCCTAGTGAGGTTTGGTCCTTGGTGGAGTTTCATGTTTCTCTTTGGACTTCGGTATAGAAGACTTTTTGAAATTATTCTCTAGGCAACATCTTACTTAGTTGAAAACCCTTTCTCTAGTGGGTTTTTTCTTGTGGGCTTGGTTTTTTTTATATGCCCTTGTATTCTTTCATTTTTTTTCAATGGAAGCATTTTTTTCTATCAAAAAAAAAAAAAAAAAAGCAAGCCTAGGGTGAACCAGCTTCTAGTTATTTTTCTCATGCCAAGGCTCTTATTCTAGCGTGAAGTAAATGTTGATGGATTGAAGAAAATCCATTTTTTCCCACAGACCTCTCACTGAGGTTGTGAAAAGGAAAGCATCTGTGTATATCCCCACCCCAGAGCTTGCATAATAATAGCACTTCAATATAAGCTGATTATGAAAGGGAATAGGTACAACATAAATTTAAATGGCTGCACCAATTGGAAGAATTTTAATTATCTAGATCAAAAAGATTATCCAAATCGTGTTGGGTTTCCCCTTATTTCATTTATCAATAAAATGTTTCTTATCTAGAAAAAATCATCCCCATCCCTAGCTTCTTTCACGAACTTTGTCTGTTCTACTTGAGCCACAAAATTCAGAAGAACTCCGTGGGGGGGCCATTGAACAGCTGGAAAAAGCCCGGGCACCATTTTTTGTGATTTCTTTTTATCAAAGAATCATATAAATAATGGATTCTCGTGTGATACACTTTTGATCAAATTTGATGTTTGAATTTGAAACTTGTTCGAATTGGATCCTTTCCACGCAATCATTTTAAGAATATCCGTATATAATAGTTTAGCTTTCTGTTTCCTAACAATCTGCAACCAATCAACATTTGTTAGAGGTTACCAAGCGCATATAAACCAAAAATGAAATATAGATTCAAAAGTGTTGAGAACTGAGAAGATGAGACTGCAGCTTAAGGCAAATGGGTACTGGTTGGTCTGCATCCAAATGTCTTCCCAAAACTTGATTTTACTCCCATCGTTAGGAGTCAGTTTTGGTCCCTTCGGGGACATCCGATAAAATTGGAATGATAAAGAGAAGATTAGCATGACCCATGTGCAAGGATGATATACACAAATCAAGAAATGGTTCATTAGGAGTCAGTTTTGAGTTATTTTCTATAAGATTCTGTCGTTAGCAATAGACCAAAGAAAACCAACCCTTAGGGTGTACTGTGTAGAGGAGAGGTATTGAAAGTGTGCTTTTGTGTCTGCAACTTTTTATTTATTATTATTAAATTTTTTATAAATAATTCAAATATTATTTAGTTTTCAATTCCAATGGTTGAGATCCTATTCTCAAGAAAAGGAAATAGGTAAAAACAATTGGAGCTCCATTTTTTAAGTTCTTGAAGACTTTTATGTTAATCTCCTGCCTTTTACCTGGTTTTTGTATGGCTTGGCTTTTGTTTTCTTCTTTAAGTTACTTGTCTTCCATGAAATAGTTTATTATATGATTCCTTTTTTTGCATGAAGCGATTTCCTCATTTAAAAGAGAAGTCCAAGTGCCGAGAGAACCTCTGGAATAGATGCATCATTTTTTCTCTCTAAGATTTGTCCCAAGGTTGTCACCTTCCATATGAATGGAAACGTTCTTTTATCCTACATGAATCAATACCTTTTGTGAGGTCAAAGGAAGTTAGGAATCTTTTTTTCAAGAATGCTAGTCAAAGTAGACTCAACCAAATTAAATCTTCCTTCCTCAACTTGGTCTTGATATGGTGATTAGGGTTCAACCAATTGCAGTTATTGGATTGTGCTCCTTGCTTGACTGTCTAGATATGGTGAAGTTGTCATATGTTGGAGAGATGCCATTGCTTCTACATGGGAGCAAACTTTCACCATTGTTGTGCAATTTGACCTTGATGATAAGATGGTTCTTTGGCAAGGGTAATGACTCACTTTTGGCTATCAATGTTTTGAAGTGTGTGCGAGAGACAATTAGTGCTTTGTGTAAATGATATGATCCATGTGTAGCCATACAGTTAGTCAGTAGTACGAGTGGAAATCTTAGAAATTTGTAGTAGTACTCATGAGTCGTGAGAGATAACCTGTGTGCTTGGTTTAGACTAAAGTACTTTGATTGGTGGGTTAGTTTCTCTCTTATTTCACAATGTTGTAATGGAAGCCTCTTTTGAGTTTAACATACAGGGATGGAAGGATTCAAACCTCTGACCTTTTAAGATTGAAGGCATATGCCTTAACTAGTTAAGCTATGCTTTGGTTCGTTATCTTGAAACCTCTTTTGAATATAATTAATTATGAAGGAAAATTCCCTTCGATTGTATGGCTTCTCTTTTGATTTCATGACAATTTAAGACCTTCAAATGATGGATGTAACACTTCTCTAGATCACAAAACTAGCGTTTGAAGCATTTGTTACTTTAATGTGTCCTATATGTTGTTCGTCAAAGTGTGACTGTGTGAGGTGAATTTGCACAGCCGTCCTTGAAGGGCTTAAGTGCAAAGCAAAAAACAAAAAGGGCCTTTTGTTGTGAGGGCATGATTGAAAAAATAAATTAATTTTTTGTGCAAAATATGTTACTATGAATAATAAGATAATGATACATTTAAGAAATTAGAGTATTGCAAGAGATTGAAGAGAGGAATGAGCATTTTCTTAAGAAAGTTCCGTAGTTTCTTTATGAAAGGCCTACAGGTGTGAGGTGCATGTCTCACTGTGCCTTAAGATGGAAGACCCAAGGCGCCCTTGCCTTGTTTCTTAAAACATTGGTCCCACATGCCCCAACATGCCATGCACACATGTTTGATGTGGCAGGCAAGCACCTCGAGAATATGCTTGTGGCCATTGACTTTTATTATTTTTTCTTGGAAATTTCTTTGACACTTTCTAACAAGTCAAAGATATATTTGTTGCAGCCCATGGGGATAGTTTTGCTGCCAAAAGAATGAGAAAGCTTACTCAAAGGAGGGCAGTAGATTATACTAGTACAGTCGTGCGATACATGCAGGTACTGCTTGTGTATGGACTTGACATATCTTGTCTTCTGACATAGCTCTTGTTCACTGCCTAAGTCCAATTTCTTGGCTTTAGCAATCTGAGGTTTGATTCAAAAGATTGTCAATGCATTTCTATATATATATATTTTCTTTTTTTTTTTTTGGGGGGGGGGGGGGGGGCATTGTGCCACATGATGTTTTGATTTTCAGATAAGACTTTATGGCATAATGTTTTGCCGGCAATTTGCTATTAAAGCTCAAGGGTGGCTACCAATGTTTTGCAAGTATAGTTCATTGGAACTTTTTTTTGTTATCCTCTTGGTAGTCTTTCACTCTTTTTTGGAATTTCATCATATCAATGAAAATTTGTTCCCTATTAAGAAAAAAGCTCGGTTTCTTACCCAAGGAAAAAAAAAGATTTCCCTTTGGGCTTCAATTTTGAAGTCCTTTTGTAATTATTCGATAGACACTATTTTGTATAATTGAGTCCCATTCTTTAGCGGAATTCCCTTTTTGTGGGCTTGACCTTTTATATGTCCTTGTATTCTTTCATCTTTTTCCTCAACGAAAGTTGTTTTTCTATAAAAGAAAAAGAAAAAAGAAAAAAGAAAAAAGAAAAGAAAAGAAAAAAAACCTTTAAAAAGTCTATAATTCCTCTCAAGCCAAATCCCCAAAGAATGACGAAAAGAAAAAGCCTGCAAAAGGATTTTGCCCTACCTCTATAGGGGAATTTAACAAAACCTCCTCCATCATGGCCCTGCAATTTATGCTCCATGCCAAAGAGACTCCAAAACTATTTAGGAATTTGGAACAAATTGATTGAGCAAACTAGAAACTTCAAAGAACATGGTCAAGGTCCTCTAACATACCACCACAAAGAGAGCAACATTGAAGCCCCAAAAGAAAGAAAGAGTGTCTTTGCATGTGGTTTTAAGTATTAACTTTCTCATGCCAGACCTTCCAGGAAAATGGTCGGCCAATGTCTTCGCTATGATTTTATAAAGACTCATAACCAAGCCGATGGGTCTAAAATCCATAATCTTATCCACCTTTTATTTTTTAAGGATAAGGATGAGGGGAACATAAATTCCATGCATTGGAGGGTATATGACCCCTCTCTCGTCCATCACCCTTCTTAGCGATGCTGCCTTGATTTTGTTATGATTGTCGAGGAAAGTGAAACAACCACACCAATTATATTTAAAATTGTTTGTTGCACAATAAAATCTTTTTCTGAAGTTAAATTGAAAAAATGAATTAGACTTAGCCGTTGGCTTTTGTGAGAACATGATGTAGTATCAAAAGTTTAAATTGTTATAGTATGATAACGTGATCAATATATTTATTAAAAAATTATAAGTTTTTCTTGTTTCACTTCTCCCTTTGTGATTTTGTGGGGGTGGTAATATATGCTTTTAGATATTATGATTACTGTGCTTTTGTTTTAATTTAAAACAATTTTCTTCCTGATTTCTATTTTGGTTATGTAGTTTGTAAACTATTAATTGATCTGCAGCTTCGTATGTGGCAACGAGATTCGAAGGATAGGACTGTGTTGCAATCAACTCCAGCAGCAGCTATCGATGTCAGTTTCTTAGTTTGTTGAAAAAAGAATTTCTGAATTAAATCATTGTTGATATCATTTTTGCTCACTCGTTCCTTAAACTTGTACTATAGGCACTAGTGTAATTGTTTTACTATACATTTATTTTGTGAGAGAATTAATTTTTCTTTTAATAGACTTTATCTTATTTGAATTCTTGATACAGATGTTGCCACCAGCTGCCTATTCAGATAATCCATCTACAAGCTTTGCCGCAAAGTTTGTCCATACATCAATCAACAAAAATCGTTGCTCAATTAATAGGGTGCTGGTAAGTTGAACTTTTCTTAGCGGGGGTAAGAAACAATATAATTTAATTTCCTCGACAAAACTTGTGAGGGGAGAAGGCAAGAGACTTAACCTTCTTAGAAAAATCATTAAACCTATTCATTGAAGTAACTATGTGTAGGAGGTTATAGATAGGTGATTTCTTTACTGTTCCAGTTATTATCCAAATTAGTTAGCACTAGCAGGAAGTTATAAGTCCTTTGTTAATCTGCAACTTATACTATGGGCTTTGATTATAAATTTCATAGTTCTGAAAATTGAATAGAGTAGCAGTTACATTACATCAAAGGTTCGTTAGAATATCTTTTCTTCATCATTTCATGAGAAAGATAGTGTTTTCTGGCATTCTGGGACTTTCCTCCATCTCACTAGGGTTTAATATTTCTGTGTTGTCTTCTCTTCCAAAGTGGACTCCTACAGGGAGACGTCTTATTACAGGCTCACAAAGTGGTGAATTTACCCTTTGGAATGGACAGTCGTTCAATTTTGAAATGATTCTTCAGGTATATGGATCCCATAATTAATTAATGAAATTGCATAAAAATGAATGATAAAGGACTTCTGGAACATCTTCATTGGCAGGCTCATGATCAAGCAATTCGGTCTATGGTATGGAGCCACAACGACAACTGGATGGTCTCTGGTGATGATGGGGGATCGATAAAGTAATTTTCTCCCGACAAGTTGGATGTATTTTATGGTCTTTTTCACAATTTCATGACCATTTCCTTGTTTGCTGTAGAATAGATATGTCGAGCAAATGGTCATTTTCACGTTTAACATTTTTTTTTGGTAGGTATTGGCAAAATAACATGAATAATGTGAAGGCGAATAAATCAGCTCATAAAGAATCAGTTCGGGACTTGAGGTATTAATTGCCTTTTCTTAAATATATTCCTCTCGCATACTACTCTTTTGATGGATAAATCTTCTTGAATAACAATATCTACTAAGAAAAATAGGACATGTTATAGGGGTGAAAATTGCAATTTACAGAGAAATAAACAATTTTGTACTATAGAAAACAAAGGAAAATTCTGAAACTCCTCCCGCAATGAAGCTACACAGAAGCTAAAGGTGACATGAGGGTGGGTGGAAAATGGAAAGAGAAGGATGGGGTTTCAATTGCATTTTGGCATGGTGGGAGCCAAAAATAGACCACACCTAAACTGTGGTCAAGTTCCAATTTGATTCTGCCAGCCATTAGGGAACCTTCTCTTCCCTTATCATCTCTAATCTAGAGCTCCTACCATTTCTCTATCTCTGTATAGAATAGATATTTGGCACAAATGCACATTTAAAGAGGCTTACATTCTTTTATTCCTTCGGTTGATTACAATGAGCTTGTTTTGAACAGCTTCTGTAGGACGGATTTGAAATTCTGTTCCTGCTCTGATGATACTACTGTCAAAGTTTGGGACTTTGCTCGGTGCCAAGAAGAGCGTTCTTTGTCTGGTAATGTGCTTTGCATTTTTCTAAATCAATAGATTTTTTAATGGATAACATCATAATGTTTACTTCTGTAGCCAGCAGATGATTTTTTTTTAGCAATGATTGGCTAGGTGTATTTAGACTTTTTTTGATTGTTTATCTCAAGATACACTTGTTTAAATTTTCTTTATGTTACCGGGTCAATGAAAAGTTTTTTTTTTTCTTTTGATAAGAAACAATTTCATTGATGTATGAAATTTACAAAAAGAGGCCAAAGCCCAATCCAAAGGAGTTACAAAAGATTTCTCCAGTTAGTCAAAAGAAAAGATAGATTGTATGAACTATAGGAAGATGTGCATTTGCACCATATCATAGCTATATAGATAATATGTTCAGAGAAGCTATCAAAAGAGTTTCCCTTATCTTTAACCAGACGGCTGTTATGCTCCTTCCATGATATCCATAAGAAAGCACGAATCAAATGCATCAACATAATCCTCTTTACTGGGTTAATGTAAAATCATTTGCTGGTGTGATTGGATAACTCTGCATGCTTGTCAAATTAGATTTTTTGATGTTTGCTTTTGGTTGTTTGTCTTCAAGATGCATGTATTTTGGATTTGTTTGTTAAGAATCTTTGAAGTAACCCAGACTCTCTGTTTTGAACTCAGGCAGGCCATGGGTGGGATGTGAAAAGTGTTGATTGGCACCCCACAAAGTCTCTACTAGTTTCAGGTTTCTGTCTTGTTTTAGCACACTTTTTCCAGATCCTTCCGTGAGTGATCTTGAAATATTTATTGCTCTGGTTGAAAATTTATCAGGTGGAAAAGACAACCTCGTAAAACTTTGGGATGCAAAAACCGGGAAAGAGCTTTGTTCATTGTGAGTAAAATAATTTATTAAAATATTATCCTATTTATAAAAAATAATATTAATGCTGGACTAATTTGTGAGGAATGATGATTGTGTCTTCAGTCATGGTCATAAAAATACAGTACTATGTGTCAAATGGAATCAAAATGGTAATTGGGTGCTGACTGCTTCAAAGGATCAAATCATCAAGGTAATTAATTTTTCCAACTGGAGATATTCATCTAATTTATTGATATTAATATTTCCCTACTCTCTCCTTCGTTTATGTAGTCTTAATTATTTTTTCTTTTGCAGCTTTATGACATCAGGGCCATGAAAGAACTTGAGTCCTTTCGTGGACATAGAAAGGATGTGACTGGTAATTGATAATAATTTGTAGAATGTTTGTTCTATTTGATGGGGACAGTTTTTAAATTGACTCACGTTTAATGTTGTTTCAGGTGGGACCTTTTCTTTCTTTATGTTATATTATTATTATTATTTTGTTTTATAAGAAACCTGCTGTATATATTAGGAAGAGGAAAGAAAAGGAAAAAGAAAAAAACAGCCTGAGGACTGGGGGGAGAGGGCTGTTTGGTACTTAAGCACCTTGGAGAACAACACCCCAAAAACCAGCTATTGAGGTTGGAGAGCTAAGCCACTTAAGTACCACATTGGTCATCCCATTATAACCGATATGGGACAAAGGTAGCCCATACTACCTTGGTTCCTAACAAGAGCCCCCCACCCAACAAAAAGAACTACTGTCAAAAAGCCCTCCAATCAAGGAGTGACAGAGAGAGAGAGGGAAGTTACGAAAGGATGAGCTAGAGCTATGGCACCAGTATAAAGCATTTAGCTGTACGAAATCCCAAAAAGTATCAGACGAGGTAGTCCTATCATCAAAAGTCCTATTCTGTTCCAACCATAAGCTCCATGAAAGGGTTCTCAAGGCCAAGAAATCTATTAAAATATAAGTACATGTTTTTTGGTTTTTGATGAGAAACAATCCATCATAATTTCATTGATTGTATGAAATTACAAAAGGCACAACAAGTGCCAAGGAAGATTACATAATGCTATTCCATTGAGATATAAGAGATGTGAGGATGTAACCACAAAAAAAGGAAGGTAATTTACACCATGAAAGAGGTGTATACAAAAGATGATAAAAAAAAAGGGGTGATATCTGATTCTGTCTTCAAATATACGGTGATTTCTCTCAATCCATATGAGCCATAAGTAGGCTTTGATGATGGACCACATAATAGCTTTCTCATTCTTGAAAGGATGACCAATAAGAATCATATTTAGTAGGATGAGAGGATCATTAGGGAAAACCACATGGTAGTTGAAGTAGGATAAAATTCGCCTCCAACATGACTGGGCATATTCACAAAACACCAAAATGTGCATAATGGATTCCCCGCAATTGTGACAAAGTACATGTATATATACACAATAAGAAACCTTCATGAGAAGAAATGAGGTTTCTAACAAAGAAATATATAAAAGATAAAAAAGTGTTCAAATATTAGCCTTTCAACATAGAGTCTATACTAAAAAATACATGAAACAATATAACAACAATCCCAAACAAAAGTCTAAAAGTCCTAAAGATTAAACTCATCATCACTAAATAGGTCTTTATTCTCATTCTCTTCATCATTGGACTCAGCCATGTATATCTTCTTTTATGAGAAAGAGAGAGAGAAGCCGAGAGAGAGAAAGAGAGAAAGAAGACTGACAGAGAGAGGAAGAGCTTGGAGCTGGTGGTGAAGTGCTGAAGAAGGGGAAAGAATATCAAGGGAAGTCAATGGAAATTGAAGGAGGAGCTGCAATGCTTTAGAGATCCAATCCCCAAACCTCGACTGAGAGGTAGGGAGATGACTTTCCAATTTACCAGATAGCTACCAGCTTTAGAGTCACCACCTGCGTAGAAGAAGTCTCTAATTAGCTTCTCCATGATGTTAATAACCCCCCTATGTCCTTTGGGAAGTATAGGTGAAAACCATTGAGCACTGAATTGGTAAGAGAAAGTCGACCTCCTCTGGAGAGTGAAGAATTTTTCCACTTTGCAGTCTTACTCTTGCCTTTTTCAAGCGTAGGCTCCCTAAAAGAAATGGACCAAAAGGAGAGGTTCTCAACTATACAACCAAAAAAGGGAGGTTCTCAACTATATAACCAAGGCCAACAGCCTGCTCAAGCACCTCCTGCTCAACCGTATTAATCCTAATCAGTGTGTTTAAGCAAGGTTTAATCTTGACACCTGATCAAGTAAGAAAGTTAGAAACCACCTTCCACCAATTCTTCAAAGGCCTCCTCCCCTGGGGTAGAAAATGATTGTGTTATCGGCATACTGTAAGTGAGAAATAACCACATTCTGACTATATACAGTCCAGCCTCTCAAAATTTGTCTTTCCATCCAGAAGTGAACAAGTCCACTATAAGCATCTCCCAAAAGTGCAAAGAGAAAAAGGGGAGAAGAGGAGGCTGCCTTGCCTCAAACCCCCTCTAGCCAAAATTTTACCATGGTAGGTTACCCTAATGTTAATTATGAGTGACAACCATAGAATTGGTCAATTTGAATCTTAGAATTTACTCTTTTCAAATTGAATCCTCAGATCTAAGGTAGAAAAACATTCATGGCCTACCAATAAATTAACCGAAATTCAGCGTCCAGTATCTAACCAGAAATTATTCAAGTCCAGCCACAAAAGCACCTTCAATAATGTCTACACATTTTGCCACAGATTAATTGGAAAAAATGGAGGCTATTAATCTCACCACTTGTGAAGTTTAGCATCCAATTTGGTAAAACTGAAGTTTAAGCTCAAATTTAACATACTCAACTAATATAAGGATAAAAATAAATACCTCCGTTTATTTTACTTTTAAGGTCAGTACTAATATTAAGTGTTTCTTTTTTTTTTTCTAAATTTTTATTTCCCCTTCTCCCTTTTATTTTATCTATATACTAATATTAAGGTGATTTGTTCTGCAGCATTGGCCTGGCACCCTTTCCATGAAGAGTATTTTGTTAGTGGGAGTTTTGATGGCTCTATCTTTCATTGGCTTGTTGGGTATGTTTGTGCTTTAGTTGAATATTCAATTTCTCGTATTGTATATAATTCTATGTATTTTACGGCTGGGAATAGTTTTGTTTTGGCTTTGGAAGGAAGAGGGATGAGTCTTTGAATAAAGTCTATTATGGTACAAAGAGTTGTTAGGAAGGGTGCCCTTTTCCTCATTCCTTTTTTGTGGTTGTTGATGTTCTTAGCTGTGCCTACAGGAATGTGATGAAAGTAGTGTTGAGGGTTTTCAAATTTCACGTGGGTAGCAAAATAATTTATCTTTCTCATGTAGTGTTTATTGATGATACAACTATATAGTTGATAGGATTCATAATTTCTTTTGAACATGCATTTTGAAGACAGTCACATTGTCGGATCAATTCCTGAGATAATGTTAGGATTTCCATTTTTCTATATTGTTACATTTCTTGTGATTTAATCTTGATTGGTGTTTTAATCCAATTTACGACTACAATGATTTAAAGGTCATCAATCTCATTTCATTAGATGATTCTCTTATCCACAGACATGAAACTCCTCAGATTGAAATTACCAATGCACATGACAATAGTGTGTGGGACCTTGCTTGGCATCCTATTGGTTATCTTCTTTGCAGGTATGAATAATTTTGTAATTTGTGCTCTGTATCTGTGCTTCTCTACTTTTGTTAATTCTGCTGGAATGTTTGTTTTACTTTTAAAAGGATCCAATCCTATTATTGTGTATATAAAAAGAGGTTTCTATCCTTTCTTTTGCTCTTTTGTATAGAATAAGACTGTTTTGTTATCTTGCAAATCGAGCAGTTTGTTGTTCATTTCAAATTCTCACACAACCGTACAATGTTACTTACTCTGAAAGGTGAGCTTTATTAATTAATTTTTTCCCCCAAATACGGGACTTTTTTCCAATGTTAATTAACTTTTTTTTCCCCGCATGGAATAGTTTTTTTTTTTTATAATTTTTTTTAATGTCATTGCCATAAAAAAAAAAGCTAGCCTTTGCCATGATGTTGGATTGTGGTCAGGCTTTTTTGGGCTCTCTCTTCCCCGATTTGTATTGTACAACCTCTCAACACTAAAATATAGTTCTATTTCTATAAAGGAGGAAGTGTGGAATGTTTACACAAGTTCTTATAGAAATTCCAGAAACTTGTGTAAACATTCCACAATTCCTTTATAGAAATATAACTATATTTTAGTGTTGAGAGGTTGTACAACACAAACCAGGAAAGGGAGAGCGCAAGGAAGCCTGGGTAAGCGTAGAATGTTCTATTTCTATAAAACTTGGCAAGCCATAAAAAAATGACCCATATCACAAAAGGGCACATGACGTAGGTTCTCCACCATAGAACTACATTCTCTAGGCCGAGCATGCTAAAGTTGAATGTTTGAAAAAATAACTCCAAACTGAGCAAGTGTAATCATTTAATCACAACTCTAGAGGAGATAGATCAAGATCTTCAGCTACACCTCTAGAGGGGATACAACACTGTCAGCCTATCAAGTAGGACGAATTCCTCAACTCTATTTAGGGTATTAACTCTTATGTGAAAGACATGACATACAGAAAATTTGATCTTCTTGGGAATTTTAGTCTTCCACGGTGAGAAAAGATAGGGGGAAGGAGGGATTCACTAGATAACGAAATGATCTTCCAAATGTGGGATGGACAGAAGCCACAATGATTTTTGGTAGAGGATAATGAGCTCCCAGGATGATGGAATAAATCTTGGATGGTTTTTTGAATCTTATAATACTCAAAACCTGACAATTGGTTGGCCTATGGCTTATTTAAATAGTCAATGAGTACAAAGCATCAAAATACAAACATTGTTACCATGATGAATAGCAACTAAAGCCATTAAGTAGACAGTAAATTCTCATCCTTAATCGAGGATTGTAGTTTGAAGATTGGTATAGCCGCTCATCATAATTTTCAGCAGCATTGTTGACTGTTTTGCTTTGAAAAGTGATGAAAATCATCACTTGGATTACTAGAGGCCTGGTGATTGATCAACTCGTACTGTTCTGTAAAGCTCAGCATTTTGTAGTTATCTTTATTCAAGAATCGAGGAAAGAGGTTGTGGTTGGTTTTCTATTCAGCTATTTGACGTTCAAAGGAATGTGGTTGGTGATCTTGTAATTTTGGTCTCCACTTCTCAGAAGGATAGTGATCTTGGTTTGGAAGGCTTGGAATCCAAGCTTCATCATAGGTTTTTATTTTAGAAGTTTGTTGGAAGTTGTTGATATTTGTGTTTCATTAGTTTCTACTTGTCTCTTGAGGCAACTTTGTGACTTCTCCTTTTGATTTACTTAAAAGGAGCATGCTGGAAGATTTTGTTATCCATTTTTCATCTGACTTGGGTCTTGGAGATTTCTTCAAAGGTTTCAAAGGGGTTTCTCTGTTGATTCCCTCCTTTGGCTTGTTCGCTTTGAAGCTGCAAGGATCTCAACTTTTCTTTGGTGTCCTCTTTCTAAGTTTTTTATGTATTTTTCTAGTAAAGTTTGCTTGTTGTTTGGGTTTTTGCTTTTGGCTATCCTTTGTTCTCGTGATTGGTTCATTTGGAATTGTACTTCTTATGTTTTCTAACTCTTCATTTTGTATCCTTGTATTTTGAGCACTAGTCTCTTTTCATTTTATCAATGAAAAATTGTTTTTTTTTTTTTTTTTTTTTTTTTTTTTTTTTTTTTTTATATATATATAACCTTGAGGGTAAACAGTAAATTCATTACATCAGAATGTCTTCCAAAATTTGTATCTGTTTTTCTTCCTGGTACATTGTTCTGTTCTTAGGTATGTAGATCAATGCCTTCTTGTTAGCTAACTCCTAAGTCACGAGGTATCTATATATGTGTGTTTTTGCTTGTATGGTTTTGTGATTTATGATCCTTCATTTGTTGCTGTATACTAATAGCACGATTATTTTGGAAGCACTGGTTACCCTAGGTTCTGACGAATTATGTTTCCCTTTTGCAGTGGTAGCAATGATCACACAACCAAATTTTGGTGTAGAAATAGGCCAGGAGACACTGCTCGTGATAAGTTTAGCACAGGTAAGCTCTGCTTGCAAAACAGCATGGTGTAATCGTTGATTAGTACATTCTGTGTATGCCAGATTATCATAGAATGAGAGAGAATTGATTGCACTTGGAAATGTCATCTGTTTTGACTTCACATGTATTTTTATTAGGTTACAATGAGCAAAATCCCGCTGGTTCTGCTCGTATGACTGGTAACTTTGTGGTACCTGATGGACCTACTACTCCCGGACCATTTCCACCTGGGCTGGCTCGAAATGAGGGAACCATTCCTGGCATTGGAGTTGCAATGCCCTTATCTGATACTGCGGGAATGGGAGAACATAAGCAGCCACATCAAATTTCAATGCCAGTAGGGGCTCCTCCCCTCCCACCTGGTCCCCACCCTTCTCTTCTTGCTGCCAATCAGCAGCATTCTTTTCAACAGAATCCTCAGCAGTTCATGCAACAACAGCAGCAACAGCAGCAGCAGCAATCACAACACCACCAGAACCAGCAAATGGCCCCAGTGCCCATGCAACCTCAAAATTTGCCTCAGTTACAGCCTCCATCCCATTTCCCTTTGCTCCCACACCCAAATTTACCTCGACCACCCCAAATGCCCCCGCTGAATATGCCTTCACAACCTGGATCATTGCCTTCATCAGGACCTGCCTCCGTGCCAATGCCTATGCCTGGTCCAATGGTATGACCTTTTGCTACTTTGTCTATTCATTTAATTTTGGCTTTCTTATTATGGGGGTTTCTAAATCAAATGAGATAAGTTTAATTGTTTAGTTCGATGACATTTCTTAAGAGGGTTAGGTAAAGAGGTACAGCTACTTAAATTTTTTTAACTTTTGTACCAAGTGTAAAATAGAATTTTATACTTATCCCACATGCCAGAAGTGTCAAATTTGCCACAGAGAATTCTCTGTATTTGAATCATAAAATCTAAAGCAACTTTGAGATTGCATGTATCACCTGAACCAGATACACTTGGACTAGATAATCCATGTTCAAAAATTGAAAAAAAAAATGTGTATACTGATATTCAAGCATGAGCTTCGGTTGATTGAAAAAAGAATAAAATATTTTTTTTTTCCTAATCATATCAATAAACTAGACCTTTGCTCAGAGTTACTTTATGTCGTAAGTAAACTCGAATGCAGCACGTACTCTGTGCTTGAACATTCATCTTATAATCTAATTGGGAATTTGCAGCTAGTCTAGATTTCCAAGAAGTTTTTTATAATGATTTGTGAAGTAAAAAAAAAAAAATGAAGTTACGGATGATAGGAGGGAATCAGTATCATCAAATTAAATTATTGAAGAAATTTGGTTTGTCTTCTGATACCATCGTCAGGGTTGATTTGGTATGATTTCATGTCATGACGTTTGCTTACATGATTTGTAAACAGACCTTGTACCAGTTTGGACTTTGGATATATCATCAGATAAGCTTCTTCTACGTTTTATTGATCTAATTGCTCAGTTCCTTATAGATCTCTTTTCTCTTCCTATGATACCCCTTTCCCCCTTGTGACACAAAGACATGGGACAAAGACTAAATAGGTCCAAACTCATTCTCTAAACACTGGCCTTTGTTGGTCTTAAGCTTAGAAGGCTCTTTTCTGAAGAGGGGATACTGGCCTCGTAGCTTTTGGATTCCCAGTTCAACCATGTGATTTCTTAATAAGAAAAGACAGTACATAATAATTTGGGATGGGATATCTCTGACTGCGGA
Source organism: Lagenaria siceraria (assembly GCA_002890555.2). Lineage (NCBI taxonomy): Eukaryota > Viridiplantae > Streptophyta > Magnoliopsida > Cucurbitales > Cucurbitaceae > Lagenaria > Lagenaria siceraria. The sequence goes on from CM016488.1 coordinate 8,662,587, forward strand.
GTGGTCCTTTTGAACGATGGCATGCATGAACTTCTGCCTATTAAGAGTTGTGTAAATAGTATTTTTATTATAATTTCTTTTTCCTTCTTTGCCCATGCCTACTCCCCCTTTTTCTGAACGCTGATGAATTTTACTATGTTTATAGGGGATGCAAGGATCTATGAATCAGATGGTTCCTCCCATGCAACAAAACCATTATATGGGCATGAATCCAATGCACTCTGGACCTATGCCTACCAGTGGTGCCCCACCTTCTGTCCAAGGTTTTCAGAATAATTTACCAAATATGCAGGGCCCATCAAATGCGTCTGGGGCACCAATGTATCCACAGGGTGGTGGATTCAATCGGACACAGGCTGGGCAAATGCCAATGACGCCAGGGTTCAATCCGTACCAGGTAAGATTATAACAATTATCGTTATCTCTTGCATCTTCTTCTGACTTATCAGTTTTCCATTATAGAGAAACTGAATTGCAAATATGATTCAATATTAACCCTTGAGGCCGTTAAAAATCATATTTGCGTTCTTTTCTATGACACTACAACCAAAATCTAGGCTGTATTGATCTGCTTCGCCCTGATGGGGGGTTCAAGTGGGATAATCCTATACTACTATTGTAATCAAAGCTAGTAGTGACTATGAGTTTCAACTATGGAGAATAGGATTAATTGAAAGGGTAAAATATATAGAGATGGTGGGTGGATGAGTTTTGTTTTCACATTTCCTAATAACCCGTTGTGTATTGGCAGCATAAAATCTATTGATATTACTGACCTTCCTACCAAGAAGCTGAGCACTCATGATAGTGCACAAATATTTCATGCTTAAATGGGTGTTCATATGCATCAATGTTCTTTTGTTTTGTTGACGTTCTTATCACTTTGCTTATTAAGCCACCAGATTTCTTGAATGTTTTGCTTTTTGTTTCACAGTTTGGCGGTCAACCTGGGATGCCTCCACCACAACCACCAGGCCCCCCGCCTCACTCCCAGACGCCTCAGTAATCCATCCACCATCAGTGTGCACTGTAGAGAAGGCTCCTTCCCTTTCCAATGTTGTATTCCTTTCAAAACATCTATAGAGGTTGCTGTGAAGATGTGTTTTAGAGGTCTTAGAGTATTTGCTGTTGACACATAGAGAAACATGAGCTTCTCCCTCTTCCCCTCCCTCCCTTAGATTTTAGTTTTCACTTTTATTCTTCTTTACTTTAGATGATGTAACATCTTAATGATTGATTTTAGTGACAAATATGTTTAGATGAAGAAATCTGTTTGTGACTTGTTAAGCTGGCAGATTATTTTCAGCCACCATCTTTTCAAAGAGATTATAGGGAAGTGGTTTTCTTTTTAAATCTTTAAAATTAAGAATTTATTCTATAAAAAAAATGGAAAAGAAAGAAAAAGTATACCATGTCATCTACATGTGAAATAGATACATCTTATAACTAATTATCATATAAGGGATGAATAGGGGCACGTATGCACTCCCCTCGAATAATCGTTGTAGTTTTTCATTAAATATACTATTGAGTTAAATATACATGATATTATTAATGTTAGTTTTTTAATAAAGTATTTATTATTAAGAAAATTTTCACAAATAGAAAAGATATCAAACTATTTACATAAAATAGCAAAAAAAAAATAAAAATACTGATAGACATTGATAGACTTCTATCAGCGATAAACTTCTCTCATTTCTATCATTGATAGACCCTAATAGATTTCTATCAGCGTCTATCACAACTATATAAAAATTTTGCTACTTTATGTAAATAGTTTCTCTTATTTTTCTATTTTTAAAAATTTCCTTTATTATTATTATTATTTAATTTAGTATCTATTTGTTTCAATTTAATCCCCCTATTATTATTATTATTATTTAATTTAGTATCTATATGTTTCAATTTAATCTTTTTTGTTTGTTTTATTAATAAACGTATGACCATCTTACCCATCTTTCTGGACAAATTGGCCATCATGACACACTGATGTAAAAGTATTTAGAAGGCGTTTGAAATGCAAAGTTGAGTTGAGTTGGTAATTATTATAGGTAGAGAGTAATTAAGAGAGTTGACACAAATACCGAGGTGAGAAATGTAAGTTAATGCGAATAACAAGGTAATAAATCTCTTTAATTATTGGTGAATCAAACAGTGAGTGAGTTTTTTTTTACCCAACTCAATTGGGGGCTAAATGCCCCTTGGTGAATTAACTTTAGTGTTGAATCATTTTCACACCCTTCAAACAAATATTGTCATAGACTAAAAAACACGAACATGATAATATTTTACTCTTAAATATACTCCGAAACTATAGAAGCATGCAACATTGGACAAGAAATTTCATATATTTAACCACAAAAAAGAACAGGCAAAAGCTGGAAGTTTGCAGCTTTTAAGTGTTGCCAAACTAAACAAAAGGCTGCACTATGATCTCAAAAGAAACAGTATTTTCCTTTCTATACAATTGTTTTCAAGGTAGAGATGACATTAATTTTTAGTTGAACAACAAGAGTGTCTTTCACAAGATATCCTTTCCTTGGTTCCTTGAGATAACTCAATGACGTGAAGTTTGGAGTACCCCAACCACCAGCTTCTATACCACCAAATCCAAACCAACAATTATCTGCACACAAAAAATTCCAACTTTATTATGACTTCGGTATAACTTTTACAAAGTGATTTTACATCAGGATAAGTAAAAAGTAGTGCTTTCAAAACAAAACTCTATCATCCCAAACTCACCCTACTTAAGAAACTGATTTAGGAAAGCTTGGAAATATATGGATAATAAAGTGACAATTATAGTAAATAGCAGTTAATTACAAGTTTGTTTTACTGGTACAGCTTCGAGTTGACTCAATACAGCCATCTCATATTCGACGTATACTTGAGAACCTTTTGGAAGCTCTTTCAAACTCTCAAACATCAGGTACATCGACAAGAAGCCTGGTTTCGCTAGCGAGTCTCCTCTAGGATACAAATAGATCTTCCTAAAAGAGAAATGAATTACGTAAATATACACGTATATATATCTTCCCTTATGCAAAAACTATTTCAACATCAAAAGTTATCATACCAAGAGTAGCTCTCCACTTTAAAGGGATATGATTCCTTCAATGTTGTATCTAGCTTTGAAAAGTTGTTGATTTTCCAAGTATATATGTTATTTTTTGGTTGGTTGATCAAGGAAAGGACCTCCCCTTTCCCATCATTGCATTTCATAACAAAAATGTCAACTCCAAATACACAACAATCATCAACCAACAATCCATTTGAAGCATCCTTGAAAGTTTTAAGTGAAACCAACTTTTCAAATCCCCATTCTGTCTTCATTGCATGAAAACGCCTTATTTTCCCATCTGAAACACAATGATCAAATTACAGGTCCTCAATGAAAGCTAAATAAATAAATAAACATTTGAGGTTTTTGTGTTTGGTTACCTTGGACTGTCAAATACTTGTCTTTGAGATTATCATAAACTAGAAATGTAAACACAACATTGACCTCTGAATTAGTAGATAAAATATTATCATCAGCAGATACCAAATAGAGTGAGATATGAGCAGACCCATTTCTTTTCACATCTCCATTAGGATACAGAGCTAATTTCCTACAACAACAACCAAAATATAGTGACAATGAAACAAACAGGAGCATATATGCTGCAAGTTTATAAGTTAATGTTAATGGGGGTCATATATAGTTGTTAAATGACCAAAAAACTTCCAAAATTTGTTGCGGAGGGAATGTCATTAAAAGAGGATTGAACAGAGGACTTCCTGCTCTGATATCATAACCCAGTAGTTTAAGCTTTTGGGTTGATTAGTGATTTAACAAATAACATGTACTTGTCCCTAAAACCCAACCATTTATAACCGCCGGCATCGAAGCTGTGGGATTCATATCTATCACGATGGGATTTAGCAAGTGCAGGCTTCAGCAACGAAAAAGATTGGATTTTGAGGGTAAAATGGAGTGGTTTATCATCTCTGGTGGACCTAAAGACTGGAAAAGTAATGAAAATAAGCATTAAAGATGGGTGTAGAAATGTATAATGAAGTTTGAAAAAGTTGTTCAAAATTTTTGAAGAAATGTAAATGTTAAAAGTTATACCGCAAGCAGAATCGGGATGTTGCTGAGAAGGGAAGACCACATTGTTGGTTTGGTCTTCCATTTTTGCTTCTCTCTGTTTCCGCTTTGTTCCCATTTTGAGTCCTTTCTTCTTCTTCGCTTCCTACGGAACAAACACGAAGTTTAAAGTAAACACTCCGAGTTTTATTATATTTTAGTTGTCTCTACTTTCAAATATTTAATTTTAAGATTGTTTTTAAATATAAAAAAATAAATTAAGTTATTTACAAATATAATTTTTTTTTGTTATTTACAAATATAAATTTTTTTTTACTGTCTATCTCTCGCTCAAACGATAGAATTCTATCGCGATCTATCGTTGATAGACAATAGAATTTTTCTATATATATATATATATATATATATATATTATAACAATTACTATTAAACTTTGCTCTTTGTTTAAAAAACTATCTACTTTTAAAAGTTGCAGTATTACTCATGAATAAATAAATGTCTCAAATCTATTTTTGCAAGAGAAATTCTTTATAATTTCGAACTGAAATCGAACCTTTGAGCTGTGTGACAATAATGACTTAAAATAGCATGGTGATCTAAATTTTCTTTCTTATACCTCATCATTTCATATCTCAATTTTTTTTCTCAAAATTTTAAAGAATTTCTACTCTAAGAGCATTTTTGAAACATTTGTGAAAGTAAAAGGGTAACATGGCTACTTTCGAGAGTATAGAGATAATTTTTAAACAAAGGACCCTGACACACAACCCAAAGACTATGTGTGCGCAGAAGTGGGTTCCAAAGACCTCATGTATATCATGACCAATACGGAAACACGTTCACGTCAGTGTAGTGGAAAATCGGCATGGGTACATCAATCTAGGAGTTTGAAAATCACTTAAGCTTAAAACATAAAACTTGTCACTTCTAAAAAATCTTGCTTTCACATAACTAAATCATTCTAAAACCATGATCTTTATTTTGAACGACATTTCAAAAATTCAGAAATTCACATGAAATATATTTTCTCTAAAATACTTTAAAACATAAAATCTTGCTAAAATATTCAAAATCTTGATAATTATTTTCGAACTTCACAAAATAAATCTCATAATTCATTCTTGAATATAAAACAACGAAATCCATAAACTTTCTCCGAAAATCATATGACAATATTCTTAAAACACATATTCTCATAAATTACGTTAAATTTCATAATATTTAACTAAATAATAAAATATTTCGTAAAATAAACCACTTACAATCTTCGGGTTATAAGCTGCTTCAATTCCTATTTTTCTTTTCCAAACCTATATCCACAATAACCCAAATTTCAACACCTACATCTCTTCCTAATTATCCTTCTATTAGTTCCAATTTCAATTTTCAACACATTCATCCAAAATTAAACCACCTTCCTTCCACACCCTCTCAAATTAACCACATCTCATAAACTAAATACTTAACTTCAATTGGTTAACAAAGAACAAAACCCACTCAAAACTTGAAATTCTCATTACTTCACTAGATGAACATCCAAAGGAGCAAAAGAATTGGCTTTTATAGAAAAAGAAAATAGAAATTTATAAAAACAAAAAAATAAAGAAACTATTTACACATAATATTTTTAGATTGTTGTGCTATAGAAGCTATCAATATATTTTTTTTTGTTATTTAGCAAATAATTTGATATTTTTTCTATCGTAAAAATTTTTCAAAAGAAAATTCTTTGAAACTTAGAAGACTTACCAATTTTACCTCCAAAATAGACTTATTCAAGCTTTGATGCAAGTTTAAGATATTAAACCACAAGTTCTTCCTCTCTTCAACTTCCTTTTTCCCCATTTTCTTTCTTCAAACTTTTGATCCCTTCTCACGAATTTTTTTAAATTTTTTTTTTAATTTAACTAAAATTCAACCACATGTCCAACCAACTCCCACGTGTAATCAAACCCACGATTACCTTCAAAATCTAAATAATCTCTTGATTTAACTATAATTAATTAAATTTTAATTTTAATTTTAACTTCTATTTACGGTTTATTATTTACTTTTAATTAATTTTTTTTTTTCACTTTCACATTTCATTCGCTAACTCTTTGTAATCTTAATCGACCTATTTTAATTTCCCATTTAACTTTGTTAAGAGAAACAAATGACAATTGGGTGCTTACAATAATTCTTTATAATTTTAAACTGAAATTGAATCTTGAAACTGTATGGCAATGACTTAAAATTGTGTGGTCATCTAAATTTTCTTTCTTCTACCTCATCGTTTCATATCATAATTTTTTTTTTCTCAAAATTTTAAAGACTTTCTACTCTAAGAGTATTTTTGAAACATTTTGTGAAAGTTCAAGAATAATACGGCTACTTTCGAAAATAGAGATAATTTTTTTAAACAAATAGCAAAGTTCAATGATATTTTTTTATAATTGACTAAATTATAGAAAATACCCTTGAACTTTTGTGTCAAAAAATACTTTGAACTTCCAAAGTTTCGATAATACTCTTAAATTTTCAAAAATAGTTTTTTAAAAAAATACTATTATGGTTAGTTTTAGATAGAAACTGTAGCATAAATACGAATATGACACGACGACACGCCATATTGTAAAAATAAGAAAGGACATGACAAATACACGTTTATTAAAATATACATTTTTTAAAAATATATATCATTTTTATATGAAAAGAAAATTCAAAGTAAATGAGTTTTTGCATTTATGGATCCTTTAAAAATTAACTTGATGTATTTCACATTCAAAAGTTATTATTATTGCCATATGTGTATTTTTAGTCTACTCAGCAAATGTTCTTGGCATGTTTGACACATTTATTGCATTAATAAGTATCTAATACATGTCCAACAAGTGTTGAGTGTCAAAGTGTCCAACACAGATACACTAGCCAAACTAAAGTTTACGTGTTTTTTAGCGGTTAGTACTTTATTTCAAAAATATCTTTTCGGTACTAGATTTTTACTTAGTGTTAGTTAAGGAGTATAAGGGTAGTTAGATAGATAGGGAGTTACTAGTAGTTATTGTACAAGAGTGGTTACTACTTGTTATAAATAGACGGGGGTTATTATGGGAAGGGGAGGTTATTCTATGGAGTGATCTAGGGCTTGGGTGAGGACAGTGGGGTTCCAAGTGCCTTGTACTTGGGTTTATCTTGTATTTTCTTTATAGTTATATCTCAATATATTCAGATATTGTTCTTGTTAGGAAGTATCCTAACAATATCATTGAACTTTCAAAAAGTTTCAATAATACCTCTAAACTTTTTAAAAGTTCAAAATTACCCTTATCGTTAGTATATGCCATTGTAAAGTTTTGAACTTTTTTCAAAAAGTGTTTTATGAACTTTCAAAAATTGTATTAATACCCTTAACCTTTCAAGATTTTTTTTTTTTTTTTTAAATGCTCCTACTGTTAGTATAGCACTCAATTTATTTGGAGTTATCTTGAATTGAAAAATAACTAATTTTAAAATTGAACAAAAAGTTGAAAGTACATAAAGAGTAAGCTTCTTTTTATATATATATATAAATTAGAAGTTTAAATTTTATAAACTTAGAAGTTTAAATTTTATATGATTAAACTTTAGACTTAATCATTTTTACACCCTTTAGATAAATATTGTCACAGACTACCAACATTCTTTTTAGGAGATGGGAGAATTCGAACTATGGATCTCAAAGCCGCTAACACATCTCAGATGCAAGTTGATCTACGCTCGTTTTGACTCACAAACTACAAACATGAACATGATAATATTTTAGTCTGAAATATACTCCTAAACGATGGAAGCATGTAAGATTGAACAAGAAATCCCATATATTTAACCACAAAAAAGAACAGGCAAAAGCTGGAAGTTGCAGCTTAACTAAATGTTACCAAGCTAAAAAGGAGCAGTATTTGGGTTCTATACAATTTTTTTAAGGTAGAGATGACATTAGTTTTCACTTAAACAACTAACGTGTCATTCAGAAGATATCCTTTTGATGGTTCTTTGGACAAGAAGTCTGGATCACCCCCAACCCTCCTGAGCTTCTACACCACCAAATCCAAACCAACAATTATCTGCACAATAAAGAAAATCCAAACCAAATCCTTATATAACTAATAATAAATTGGGGAATGATATTTTTTTCAATGTAAAAATATTATGAAATTAAAAAATAAGAGAGAATCTATAAAGGTTAAAAATGTCCCAAAATGTTGCTGAAACTTAGTCGTGAAATATTACTAAATTTTAGGATATATGTGAAATATTAGTTATGTAGTAAGCTAATTTCTTTAATCTTTCTTTTTTTTAAAGTTAGTGGTCTATTAGGCACTCTAGAAAGTTTAAATACTAAATAGATATAAACTTTAAAGTGAAGAACTAAATTTACAATTTAACCTTTTTTGAGCTCATGGGTAGAGGAATTTGAATTTTCGACATCTTTGATTGAAGGTATTTAGTCACTTTTGTCATTCTAAACTTGGAGCTCTATTTTCAATATGAATAATATATTGAATAATGTTGGGGAAGCCACTTTTAAAATTTTATATTTAGTACTTAAATTAAGTGAAATATGAGGTTGAGTTTTATTTATACCCTTAAATTTTCAAAAATTTTATTTTAACTTATAAAGTTTAAAATTTGTTTCAAAACAATCATTATAGGCTTTTGCGGTTAAATTCATTCAAGTTTTGTTGTTCTCTTCCTCCTTAACCTCAGTCCCAAATTTTCTATTATTTCGTTTTGAATTTTCTCATTAACCTAACTCCTCGAATTTGCTTCCGTGTATGTATTTAGATTTGCTTGCTTAGAATACCCTTCATTGGAATTTCATTTTAAACTATTCAGCGCATCGCATTTACTTGTGTATAAGGCTTCTTTAAAAGCAAGGATTAATGTAAATTACAAAGAAATGCACATGACTAGATCAAATAGATAGTTATAATGTTTCATTAAAATTTAGCAGTTTTTCGTTTGCTTGTCTTCCTTTTTTTTTTTTTTTTTTTTACTTATTTAGAAAGAATGATGTGATAATTTTTCTTCAAACTTTGGTGAAATTTATGGAGAAAAATAATTTAAAGTAAGTGATTTTGAGCAAATTTTAAATGGAAATGAAATGAAAATAGCTATAAATCACTAACCAAAAGTCTTACAATTTACTTAGGAAAATTTAGGATTCTAATTCAATCATTTAGGGGCGGTTTGATAACCACTTGATTTTTAATTTTTGGTTTTCTATTTCTAGTTTTTAAAAAATAGGTATGTCTGGTAACCGATTGAGTTTTGTGCTTTTTCAATTTTAAAAACATTTTTATATTTATTAAGGAATTTTGAAAACAAAAAAATATCATCTTGGAAAACCATTCTAGTTTTTAGAGCAAAAATGTGCATCTGCTCCAATGGTTAAGTCGTCTGTCTCTTGCAAGTCTCGGGTCTGATCTCTAAGACATAAAATTGAAAGTTATAGACATTCAATGACCTATTAAACATCGTTGAGTTTCATGTATAAAGTATTATTTAAGTTTATTTTTGTGTCTATTTGGTCATTAAACTTTCTCGAACGTGTCTAATAAGTTCCACAATTTAACTACCAACTTGAGCCTAACTCAATAACATAAAGTTTGTATTATTATCAACCTAGAAAGATTTTTTCCCCCTTTGTTTTTGGTCTTTAAACTATCCCGGATTTCTGAACATTATGTTCTCGTACCCAAGCCTTACAAATAATTTTGGGCAACAATATAAGAGCTAGCAGTCCCATATATTTACAGAAAAAAAAAGGTTAAGAGGGAAAGATGCAACTCAAAATATGTTTCCAAATATCACATATTGTTCATAATTGCTGAATCTCTTGTGTTTTACTAGAGCAAACGCATACCACATTTCTTCAGATATACAAAATTTAAAACCATCTTCAAAAGGCTGTGCATCCTAAGACATTAGAATAGAAAAAAAAAAAAAAAAAAAAAAAAAAAAAAAAAAACCTTCAAATTTTTGCATCTAATACTCCATTATGATCCCCAAAATGGAAACTCATCTATATTTTCCCTTTTACAAAAACTTTTTCAAGGTAGAGACAACATTGATACTCACTTCAACAATCACACTATCATTGCGAATAAATCCCTTCGTCGGTTCCGTAAGATCGATCAACGATATGAAATCCGGAGAACCCCAACCCGTTTCTGCACCACCAAACCCAAACCAACATTTATCTGCACACAACAAAACCCAAAACCTTACACATTTTTATGCATATTCACCGTTCAAATCACCGATCAACCCAAAAATTCAATATTAACTAGGAAGGAATGACTTTACATCTTGTTCTAATACCATATTAAATCACCAAACAATCGAACCACTCTAGCAACTCCACATAATTCTACTCACGTTTTCAAAAACCAAGTCAAGTTTTGGAAGAAAACAATAGGTTTCAAAAACTTATTTTCATATTTTTGTTTCTAGAATTTGACTAAGAACTTAAGTGTTACTTCAACAAAGATGAAAACCATAATTGAGAAGTTGGGGAGGAATAAGCATAAATTTTAAAAAAGAAAAAAAAAAACGAAAAAACGAAATCGTTATCAAACGAGACTTTTAGAAAATTAAACTTAATTTGCAAGTTATATGGTGAAAATTAAGTTGGTATACTTACATGATTTTTTTTAGGTTCCAACCGAAGTTGATTCAATATGGCCATGTCATATTCAATGTAAACTTGAGAACCTTGAGGAAGTTCTTTGAAACTATCAAATGTTAAGTACAATGACAGATAACCAGAGCTTGCTTCGGAGCATCCTTTAGGATATAAGGATATCTTCCTGAAACATAAATTATATTGCAAGCAAAATCTACATATAATATAACTTTATGCAAATAATAATAGGAAATTTTAAAAAATAGAAAAATTAGGAAAACATTTACATAAAATAGCAAAATTTTTAGATAGTTGTGATAGATGCTAATAGAAATCTATTAGAGTCTATCAGTAATAGAAATGATAGAAGTTTATCACTGATAGATGCTGATTACAAGCCTATCAATGTCCATTAGTTTTTTTTTTTTTGCTATTTTCGGGAATTGGAATTGATTTTTTTTTTTCATACCAACGGTAGTTCTCCACTGTAAAAGCTTCGGATCCATAACGAGTGTCATGTAGTTGTGAGAAACCATTGAATTTCCAGGTAAATTTGTAATTTTTTGGTTGCTTGATCAAGGAAAGAATCTCTCCCTTCCCATCAAATTTCATAATAAAAATATCTACTCCAAATGCACAATAATCATCAACCAAAAATCCATTTGAAACATCGTTGAAAGTGTCAAGTGAAACATTGTAATTTTTACCCTATGTTACATTTTTGTTAAAAAAAAACGCATTCCATTATACTTTCAATAAATTATAAAACATAGGGAAATTTTCACATATAAAAAAAATATCAAACTATTTACAGAAAATGGCAAAAAAAGACTTCTGTCAAAATCTATCAGTGATAGACTTTTATCATTTCTATCATTGATAGATCCTAATAGACTTCTATTTATCACAACTATCTAAAAATTTTGCTATTTTGTGTTTGCGTTTGCGTTGTTAGTTGTTTTTAGGGCTCAAATTCGATTTTCATTTTCATTTTTTCTTTTGTGTCTCTTTCTTCTTCTTAAAAATGTATAATGTGTGTTCTTAATTTTTAAATTTCCCTAATATATTCCATGAATTTTTCAATTTTGTAACTTATAATTCTTCTATGTATTATTATTATTATTATTTTTTAATTCACGAATCTATGGGAGGATATTACAAAATTGAAAGTTTTTTGGGTTGCACATAAAATTAAATTTTATACTTAATTGATAAATTAATTTTAAATTTGTTATGAATGTGTTGAAGACCTAACATACTAGTAGACACAAAAATTAAAGCTTAGGATCTATTATTAGAGATTTTTGAAGTTTAAAGATAAAATAAACACAAATCTAAAAATTTTATAGACTAAAATTGGTAATTTAACTTTAAAAAAATAATAAAAAAAAAATTCTAAATGATATGATTTGTTGCCGTTACACGTTTAAATATATAATTTGTGAAACTATCTTCAAATTCAATTGAGAAAAACCAGAGTCATTAGGGCATGGATGGAGTACCTCAGAGAAGAGACAAATAAGTATTTGTTTGATAACGTTTATGTGTTTTTGTTTCTGGATCTGGTTTCTATTTCTCATTTTCTTAAGGAAAATATACTTGTCTGATAACTATTTTTATTTATTATTTCTAGATTAAAAAAATATTTCTAAAAAATGGATTAAATTGTTTTGTTTTTGTTTTTAAAATTACGGAACGGTAATATTCTTAAAGTTGGGAATCGTCATAGTGGCACTTGGTCTTGTCCTTCAAACTAATTGGTAGAGATGTCCACTTTCTCCATAGGGACAGAAACCACAAAAATTTCCTGTTTAGGCACACAAGACGAGCAATACATTCCCCATCCCCGCCCTTTAAGATATTTTCTTATATATATTATAGTAATTTAATGTTATTTTATTTATTTTTATTTTAAAAATATTATATTTAATTTTCAAGATTTGTTGTTTAATGGTTAAAATAATGAATATGTTTGAATTAGTGTAAAAAATGATATGTTTGAATTTTAATAAATTTAAATTATATATATGAATAATTTGATAGATAATTATTTCCTTCAACTTAAAATTTTTTTAGTAATTTCTCTCTAAATTCTAATTTATTTTTCTTAAATTTGTAAGGTGTATATTTATATATTATTTAAAGGATAAAACTTAAATTTTGTGATATATATACAGATTCTAACCTCTAAACCCTAGATTAGAGATGAAGAAAAGAAAACAGATGAAGAAAACCCACTCACTTTAATGCAAAGTCCTTCATTTTTAGAACAATTTCTGCTCAAAAAACAAATAAATCATCATCCAAACTGTGGATCCCAATGAGAGTACTTTTTTTTTCTTTAGTTTTTCTTTTTTCCCTCGGAAATTATTTGAGCAACAATGTATAGAGTAATCCCATATATGTATAACAAGAAAAGAAGGCACAGATGGAAGCTGCAACTCAAAATGTTACCAAAATTTACATGTTCAGCTGTACTTAGCTTTCGCTGATCTTTTATCTTACAAGAACAAAAGTAGACTAAATTTCAGTGAAACAACAAGACTATACACATCTTCAAAAGGCTGCATTTAAGACAACATTTTTAGAGGTCTTCAAAAGGCTGCATCTAAGACAACATGTCTCTTCTATAAAAGGTTTTTCAATTTGAAGGTAGCATTAATCTTCACTTCAACAATCAAAGTATCATTATGAAGAAACCCTTTTGTCGGTTCCTTGAGATCGCTCAATGGCATAAAATTCAAATGACCCCAACCAAAGCCCTTGCCAAACCAAAAGTTAAAAAGTCTTTAAGAACCAAGACATTTCAAGTAAAGCTATGTAAATTATTATGATTAAAAGAGTTGGTTGTTAATTACACGTTTGCTTTCTTGGACCAACTTCAAGTTGACTCAATACAGAAATTTCAAATTCAGCATACACTTTAGAACTTCGGGGATGCTCTTTGGAACCATCAAAGACCAGGTACAGTGAAAAAGATTCAGCGGTCCTACCGTCGCATCCTCGAGGACAACACAGACGAATTTTCCTGGAAGATACATATGTAAATGTTCATACTACACATTCCAAAATAATTGTTTGATCAAAAGTTAACATACCAAGAGTAGTTCTCCACTGTAAAGGGATCAGACTCCTTCAAAGTTGTATCTATTGTTGAAAAGTTGTTGATTTTCCAAGTATATTTGTTATTTTTTGGTTGGTTGATCAAAGAAAGGACCTCCCCTTTCCCATCATTGCATTTCATAACAAAAATGTCAACTCCAAATACACAACAATCATCAACCAACAATCCATTTGAGGCATCATTGAAAGTGTTAAGTGAAACCAACTTTTCAAATCCCCACTCTGTCTTCATAGCATGAAAACGCCTTATTTTCCCATCTAAAACAAAATGGTAATACTATACATAAGCAAATTACAAGACCTCAAAGAAAGGTAAAAAGATGTGGTTTTTGGGTTTGGTTACCTTGGACTGTCAAATACTTGTCTTTGAGAATATCATAAACAAGAAAGGTAAACACAACATTGATCTCTGAATTAGTAGATAAAATTTTGTCCTCAGCAGATACCAAATAGAGTGAGATATGAGCAGACCCATTTCTTTTCACATCTCCACTAGGATACAGAGCTAATCTCCTACAAGAAAAACCAAAAATAGTGACAATAAACAAATATAGGAACATATCCGAGTTGTGGGTGCGGGGTTGTAAACTCTACACTACTTCTTGTTTAGTCCAAGGAGTTCGGGGGTTCACAACTTAAAAACATCAATTTCAGGCCTAATCAATTTGGAACTCTCCATACTTTACAACTCTACTCTTTCCCCTAAAGGCTCCCACATTGTCAAAGTGAGCATTGGTCTCAACAGTAATCGAGATGTACTCAAACCCTAAAACCTCACCAATTATAACCGCCGGCATTGAAGCTCTGGGATTCATATCTGTCACACTGGGATTTAGCAAGTGCAGCCTTCAGCAACGAAAAAGATTGAATTTTGAGGGTATAATGGAGTGGTTTTTCACATCTGGTGGACCTAACAACTGGAGAAGTAATGAAAATAAGCATTAAAGATGGGTGTATAAAATGTATAATGAACTTTGAAAAACTTGTTCGAACTTGAAGAAATGTATAACTTTTAACATTTATATTTATAATATAAATGTTATACCGTGTATAACTTTGAACAACCCAAGTTTTTTTTGTTAAAAGAAGCTGAATTCCCATGTATATTTATAATTCTTTGGTTCCTTAACCAAGATAACATCAACTCCAAATGCACAAAAATCATCCCTCAAAAATCCATTTGTAGCGTCATTAAAAGTGTCAAGTGACACCAACTTTTCAAATCCCCACTCTTTCTTCATTGCATGGAAACGCCTTACTTTCCCATCTGAATCAATTAGTTAGTCATAATACACATTAAAATTCGGAGAATTTTTAAAAATAGAAAAAAATAGAAGTGTATCATAGAAGTCAAGTCTATCAATGGTATGTGCATGTATGCTGATAGAAGAAAGTCTATCACTGGTATGTGCATGTATGCTGATAGAAGTCAAGTCTCCTGATATGTTTTTTGCATATATGCTGATACATATATGTTGATAGAAGTCAAGTCTATCACTGATATCAATGGTTTTTTTTTTTTTTTTTTTTGCTATTTTCTAAATAGTTTGACATTTTTTCTATCTGGGAAAATTTTCTTTAAAATTCAAACAAAATCTATACAAATAATTAATTACAAAAGTTGTTTGATTACCTTGGAGTGTCAAGTATTGGTCTTTGAGATTATTATAAACAAGAAATGTAAACACAACATTAACTTCTTAAGTAGTAGTAGTTTCCTCTACCATTACCAAATAGAGGGATATATGATCGGTAAATAGAGGGATATATGATCAGATACATTTCTCCTCCCATCTCCATTTGGATACAGAGCTAATTTCTTATGGACATAGCATAGCTCAACTAGTTAAGATGATATATATCATGACTAAAAAAAAAAAAAAAAAAAATAGAGAGATGGTTTTTGGAATATTATTCACCATTTATAACCTCCTACATTGAAGATTTGGGATTCATATCTCTTGAGATTAATGAAATTATTAGCAGCATTGAGCAATGAAAAAGATTGGATCTTTAAGGTATAATGGAGTGGTGGTTGGGATCTCAAAACTGCAAAATAACCATAGGATGGAACAAATAATTGTATAAAATATTGAAATAATAATACATGAAGTTGAGAGAGAGAATGTTATACCACAAGCAGAATCTTGAGTGGGAGAGATGATATCATTGGAGTTCCTTCTATTTACCATATCCGCCTGTACTGTAATTCTTCTTCGAATTTTTTGAAGTGAAATTATTTTAGTTTTTGAATGGTAATATCTAATTATTTATAAACCTAAAGTTTGCTATAAGTTTTTACACATAATTCATGCGTCTTTTTTTTTTTCTTCTTCTTCTTCTTTTTTCTAAATTTTCTTTGATTTGTTGAAAGTTCAAACTCGAATCTCTGCAAATTTGTTTAGATTGTTTTTTCAGTTTTATTTTATTTCTGTTTTGATTCTTCGACCATCAGAGTATCATTGCAGAGAAAGCCATTTGTTGGACTGAATGGGAGAGATGATATCACTCATTCTTCCTTCTATTTTTTCATAAGAATACGTATTGTAATTTTTTTTGCAGGTGAAAAGTTGGACTAAAATTAATTTTAGTTATCTCATTATTTATAAATCTAACTTTTGTTTTAATTTTTTACACATTTAATTAATACGTCTTTTTTTTTTTTCGTTCCGAATTTCCCTTGATTCGTTGAAAGTTCAAACTCGAATCTCTGCAAATTTGTTCAGATTGTTTCTTCAGTTTGATTTTATTTCTGTTTTGACTCTTCGATTTAAAAATATTTTAATATTCAAACTTACCATTTAAAAAATCAGATATTGTGCAATTTCTAAAAAAAAAATCCCATTTTAGGAGAATTTTTAAAAATAGAAAAATAAAACAAACTATTTACCCAAATAGTTGTGGTGTTTAATGATAGAAATGATAGAAGAATAAAAAAAACTATCAATGTTTATTTTATTTTATTTTTTTGCTATTTTCTGTAAATAGTTGAAAATTTCTTTTCATTTTATCGAAAACAATGTTTTTTTTTTTGAAAAAAACAAATTTTTAGTCCATGAGTTTAATGTTTTAATTTCGCCAATTTAGTCCACAGTTTTAAGAAATAGGTTTAAAAGGTCGTACTACATTAATTAAGCATTTTTATATATTATATTAATGGGCAAAATATACTTTTGGTCCTGAGGTTTGGAAGAAGTGTTTATATGGTCATGTAGTTTCAAAATAGACATTTTTAGTTCTCCAAGTTTTGAAAAAGGTTCTAAATAGTCCTGGTAGTCAGTTGACTGTTAGTTGACTAACGAAATAATGATATGTCAAGTGAATTAGGATTGTGTGACAAAACATATACTTTTTTATATTATAGTTCCGTGATTAGACACTATGATGTGGCAAATAATGACATCTTCTCCTTCAATCTCTCTTCTCTCCTCCTGCACTTCTTTTCGACAAACTTCACTACCGGTGCCCCTCATTTACTTACTTTTCTTCGCCGACAGCACACCTAAAAATTTCTAGATTTGAATCTAAGTCCATTGATATAGATTGTGAAGCATCAACACTTCTAAATCTTGAATAACCAGATATAGAACGATGAACAGTGGACTTTTGCTTTGGTCGGTCGATCTCTAAGAGTACTTTAAATCGATAACTAATTTAAGTGTGAATTGTACCAAAGAGAAAATATAGTTAAATTTGGAAAACTAAATTATTGTAGTAGTAAGGCAAAAGATCCTGAATTTTCAAATGTTTCTAAGGGTAACTTTTAATATTTTGAGAGGTGAGAGAAATTCAAAAAGGTGAATCACAAGATTGAAAGAAAAAGTAGAGTTATTCTTGTGCCCTCCATGGTCAGTTTCTATTGTCAACTGTAATTGGTGGATGAAGTTTCGCGCCGATCTTATGAATTGAACTATAAATAATGGGTAATGAGATTTGATTTTGTTTTCTTAAAAGAAAAAAAAAATTTATTTATCTCGAAAAATGTTAATCCTCCATTGTCTTTTCCTTGTACTGGTGTGTCTATTTTTCTTCCTCTTCCCCTTTTCCTTTTTCTTTTCTGCCAAAATCTTGGTCCAACAAATACGAAATGGTCTCTTAGTCCTACTTTTAGTCCTTGAAGAAAAAAAATATGGTGGTGGGATTTTTGTGAAAATCTTTCATCCCCAATTAAATGAGATGCGTGGGTGGGTCATGGGGTTGGAGTAATGGAGCAAGTTTCTGAAGGAGCGTAGACCTGCAAGGAGAAGCAAGAGAATAGCAAAAAGACTGGCAAAGTTGACCATAGAGGAAAGAGGGAGGAAGAACTTTCTACCTCCTAGCCAATGGCTCACTCACAATTAATAATAATAATATAAAATAAAAATTCACTCACGACTAACGGTCAACTGACCACAAGGACCATTTAGAATTTTTTTCAAAACCTAGAGAATTAAAAATGTCTATTTTGAAACTTCAGAGACTATATAGACACTTCTTCTAAATTTGAGGAACTAAAATCGCCATTCCTCTCAGTGTAAAAAACACAACATCAAACGCTCATTAGAAAAAAAAAAAAAAAAAAAAAAAAAAAAAAAAAAAAAAAAAAAAAAAAAAAACTGAGTATGGATAATACGATTGAAAAACATTAGGGAACAACCAAACACTTTGAGAATAAGCCTAATCCTTAGTGGAAACAAGTTTTTGCTTTCTAATGGAAACGAATCCAAGCATCTCTACTGGAAGTGGTGGTGAAAGACAAGGATTTTGTAATAGACGACTTTATGGGGTGGGCTATTTTCAAATCTCATTGGTTTAATGGATGTTTCTGCATTTTTTTTTTTTTTTTTTTAGTTTAATGAGTGTTTTGTAACCTGTTCTTTAGATTGTGAGGGAATTACCATGGAGAGAGGGGAGGAGGAGAGGAGAGATAATATTGGGAAAAAGGAGAGAGAAATTATTTAAAATATATAAAAAAAATTAATGTAATAGGACCTTTTAAAACTAAGTTGGCCATTTTAAAACGACCAAACGCACCTAATCCTAAAAACTCAAGACTTTTTTTGTACATGTTTTTTAAAATAAAATGCATATTTATAAGTTGAAATAAGAATCTTATACTTAATATTATTTTTTATTTATTTTTTTAAAACAAATTTTACATTACTCTAAGACAAATTTGAATTAATATGTTTTTTTTTTAGTTTTTTGAATTGAATTTTCTTAAATCACTTATATTCGAACTAAAAATCTATTTCTAATATATTTATAACTACTATTTAACTAATTATTCAATCTAAATTTCAAGCCCACAAACATCATCCACATTTTTTTTTTTTTTTTTTTTTGATAACCAACACCATCCACGTTAAATTATAAGAAAAAATTGAAAAAGATAACATACTTTAAATAAATTTTTAAAAAAAGGAGTTGGGATACCTAGCTACTTCTAGTCCTAAAAAAACAAAAACTGACTAACAAAAAATAATAATGAAAAAGTTAAAAAAAGAAGGGAGAAATTGTAGACCAAGCCTATTAGCTGGAAAAAAAAAGGAAAATTTTCGCACATAGAAAAAATGTGAAACTATTTACATAAAATAGCAAAAAAATACTAATAGAACTTCTATCATTTCTATCTATCACAATTATCTAAAAATTTTGCTATTTTGTATAAATAATTTTCTTTATCTTTCTATTTTTAAAAGTTCCCAAAAAAACTTAGAATGTTAAAGAATAAGAAAAAAAAACACAAAAAATGTGGCAATAATGCCTAAATTTTCTTTTAAAAGTACGCTACAAAAAAATCCATAAAAAATTAAGAAGAGCGGGTTAATAAAATGAGAGTTTTTAAAAATAGAAAAATAAGAAAACAATTTACACAAAATAGAAAAGTTTTTAGATAGTTTTGATAGATCAAGTCTATTAGAATCTATTAGTGATAGAAATAGATAAAAGTTTATCAATATAAATATTTTTTTTTTTTTGCTATTTTCTATAAATAGTTTAACTCAACTATTTAGAGAAAATTTAGATTTGAAATCCTAATTTGGTTTTACAACAAATAATTTATCATGAAGTATATATTAGCTAGTGAATTTTTCAAATTCTTTTTTTTTTCTTCTTATTTTTTCTTTCAAAACCAAATTTAAAGCCAATAAAAATTAAAAAAAAAATTCCACATAAATGATAAATTTTGGATCATCAAATATTAGAAATAAATAAATTTTAAATAAATAAAATTCAGGTGAATTATAAATTAATTAGAATCTAATATTAGATAACCAAACTTTAAACCAATTAAATTTACCTGAATTATAAACAATTTAATATAATTTTTTAATGATTTAAATTTAAAATTTTATTATTTTATCAATTTTTATTTTAGCAAAAACTTGTCATAGTAATTATATTATATCACATAAATATGTGAATACTTTGGTATTGTAATATAGATGTGCAACCATTTTTATGTTAATATTTTCACATATCTCACTCTCATATATGAAATAATGAATTTTATTTTAAATTATGGACACTTCTTCTGGAATTGCTTCAACTCTTCTGGAGAAGGAAAAATAGGGATTTTATAGCAAATTTTAGGGAAACATAAGAAGATAAACATTTTCCTCCGAAGTGTTTGAAAATTATGTTCATAGAAAAATAATGTATACGTGAAATCTTTTAATTTTAATGCAGAATTAAAGAGAAGAGAATCAGAGAATTAGGGTTTGTAAAATAAATCGTTTAATAGCTAAGAATCAAATCAACTACCCAACTTTCTCCGGTGATTTCGTCGATCATTCCTCTCAGATCAGCGACGGTTTCGATCTCTCCGGCGTCCTTCTCCGAAGATTCAGTGCTGCAGCCTATTTTGGGATTTTGGGGAACAGAGTGCTTCGGCTAACTCTTATTTATAATTTACATTTTCCACAAAACACCGTTGGAGCGCGTCCCCAATCATTTCAATTTCACGCTCTTCATTCTTTTCAAATTTTATACAATAATCCTTTTTTTTCTAAGACTATCTTCCTTTAATTTTTTTTTATATAATTTTTTTAAAGAATATTTAAAAATAAAAATTATCAACAATAACAAAAAAAAAAAAAAAGAAAAAAAAGAAATACAAATTTTGATATTGGGTCTATTTTAATCCATATTGTTAAGCACAATAATTTAAAAACATATTCACATATTATATTTCCTTGTATAAAAATATTATTATTATTTAACTAATTTTAAGGTTTATTTAAAGTATAAAAAAAAAAATTAGACATTTGAAATTACATACTATTTAGACTAAATTTAAACAAATTTCAAAGTATTGACCAAAATGGTATTTTATCCTTAAATTTAAAATAATAATCTTTTTATTTTTTATATAACTATTTTAAAATATAAAGGGATGTTAAGAGTAGGGTTTTAAAAGTATGTAGGGTCCATTATTTAAGTTTGGATTATAATAATTTGTGCTTGGACGACAGATTATTTTACTTTGGGTTTAGGATTTTTTTCTACTATTTCTTTTACTATACAAATAATAGTACTTTAAATATCATATTTTTGCAAATATAAATAAAAGTATTTGTTTTGATCCACTAATTTTTTAAAATTGTTTTGAATTCTAAGTTATGCTATTATTTGTCCATTTGGTCATTTTAAGATGCACCAATATTTGTGAACATGAAAAACTACGTTAGATATTAAGTTACAATTCATATCACTCATTAAAAAAGTTCTATATTTTCGAGATGAAAAAAAAAATCTTTCATAAGTTGCACAAAAAACATGTTGTGAAGCATAGACCACCACCACCACGTAAAAAAAAAAAAAAAAAAAAAAAAAAAAAAAAAAAAATTGTAAACTTAAGCACATGATTCCAACAAAACAATTATGATCCATTATAAAAAAAAGTAGTTGAAACAAAAGTAGTATACCTTAAATATCATATTTTTTAAAATAGAAATAAAATATTTACCTCACCAAATTTTAAAGATGAGTTGGATTTTAAGTCACGTTATTCTATGTCATTTGGTCATTTTGAGAATATATTAATATTGTTGAACATGTACAAAATACGTGAGTTTAGATTAAAAATTGATATCATTGAATAAGAAAACTTCATATTTAATTTGGGAGTTACAAAAGCAACCCAAGTATAAGCCACCACTACAATCACACACAAAAAATAATATCAACTTAAATACATGATTCCAATAAAAACCAATGAGTTCTCCTGAGGGAGTAGCTCGCAAATGCATAAATCAACCTAAAACTTGTTTTTTTTTTTTTTTCTTTTTATACACAATTTTATTGCTATAAACTTGTTTAAGACTCGTGAAATAAATTATATATTAAAATATAATGTATGGTAAAAAAAAAGTTGTTTTTATGTATTTTTCTAAACTTACTCGTTCGTATATAACCAACTCAATTAATTACACAGCTCATCTATTCTTAGTGTTTTCAATATAGGATATTCAACACATGAGCTGTCAAGACCTTCGAAAAAGGCTATAAAAGATCTATTATAACTTTTTTCATTAGCTTCAATATTTTCAACAATTTTTTTATAGGAACCAAATTAAAACTAGACCCAAAAACATAAAACAAAAAAGATATAATTGAAGTTGCAACCATGTTTTAGACACCAACAGTTAACACGTATTTAGAACCACACAAAAAATAAAGCCAGAGTCTGTCACCGCATTTCCCTTTCTATAAAAACTTTTTCAAGGTGGAGATGACATAAATTTTCACTTCAACGATCAAAGTATCGTCGTGGAGAAAGCCGTTTGATGGTTCCTTGAGATTACTCAATGACATGAAATCTCTAAAACCCCAGCAGTTATTTTCACCATCAAACCAACATTCACCTACGAGAGATAAATTAAAAAGTTAAAGTCTATTTGGTAACCATTTAATTTTTAATTTTTTTATTTTTAAAAATTAAACTTATAAACACTACTCTATCTCCAAATTTCTTCTTTTGTTATCTAGTTTTTACCAAATAGTTTAAAAAGCAAAGCCAAAATTTGAAAACTAAACACAATAATTTTTTAAAACTTGTTTTTGTTTTTGAAATTTTAGCTAAGAATTCAATCATTTTCCTTAAAAAAAAATGCAAATCATTGTAAGAAATGTGGAAAAAATAAGCTTAATTTTCAAAAACCATTTAAAAAAATTACAAAACAAGGCCTAAATAATTAAGACTCTATTTAATAACCATTTAAATTTTAGTTTTTGAAAATTAAGTTTTATATACACATCCCTTCCACATCTAAATTCCTTCCTTTGATATTTATTTATTTATTACCCATATTTTAAAAAATCAAAGTCTAAATTTGAAAACTAATACAAATAGTTTTTGAAAATTTATTTTTATTTTTGAAATTTGGCAAAGAATTCAACTCCTCTCCTTAAGATTGATACAAACTGAAAATAAACTTAATTTTTAAAGCCCAAAAACCAAAAATAAAATGATTACTAAGCAGGTTTAGGGCTTAAGAAATGCTTTTTAATTTGCAAATGATGGTTAAAAAAATATATAATTACCTGGAGAATTTATATGCCTAACTCCATGTTTGCTCAGTACAGCTATCTCATATTCAACGTAAACATCAAAACCTTGGGGAAGCTTCTCGAAACTATCAAGCATCAAGAACAAGGACATATAGCCCGTCGTGGCCTTGGAGTATCCACTAGGATATAGTCGTATTTTCCTAAACACATGGATATGTAAATGTATACAATTAACAACGAATACATGAGCATGCATCAAAAAAAAAAAAAAAAAGGGAAAGAATTTACGTACCAAGTGTGGCTCTCCACTGTAAAAGGATCAGATTCATATAAATTCTTACTTAGTTCTGAAAAGTTTTTGACTTTCCTTGTATATTCGTAATCTTTTGGTTCATTAATCAAGGAAAGGACCTCCCCATTCCCATCACATTTCATGACAATAACGTCAACTCCAAATGCACAACAATCATTCACCAACAATCCATTTGAAGCGTCATGAAAAGTCTCAAGTGACACTAACTTCTCAAACCCCCACTCTTTCTTAATGGCATGAAAACGTCTTACTTTCCCATCTGAATACACAAATTAAAAACCCCTAACAATTAATTAATTAATTAAAAACATGTTATAATAATTAGTAGTTTTGATTACCTTGGAATGTCAAGAATTGGTCTTTCAGAGTATCATAAACAAGAAATGTAAACATAACATTAACCTCTGAAGAAGTAGTGTTGGGTTGATTAGTGTCAGCCTCAGCCATTACCAAATAGAGGGAGATATGATTAGAACCATTTCTTTTCTCATCTCCATTGGGATAAAGAGCTAATTTCCTGCGCAAATTTGTAACAATAATTTAGTGCTTATAATTTGTAACAATGTAGTCTATATGTAAGATCTAATAAAACTTTTTCATATACAAAAAGACTAAATAGTTATAGTAACTAAAATTTAATGACTAAATTGTTAGTTCTATTAAATTAGTAACTAAAATTAATTAGATATATGTTAGAATTAAGCTCACCACTTATAACCGCCAGCATTGAAGATTTGAGATTCATATCTGTGACGATTAGGAGAAGTAGCAATTGCGGCTTTCAGCAAAGAAAAGGATTGGATTTGTAAAGTATAATGGAGGGGTTTTTCAATTCTAGTGGACCTTAAAACTGCAAAATATAACTCAACAAATTAAAATAATAATCTAATATATATATATAAAGTATTGAGAGAAAGAGAATATATAATATGTTATTTAAACCAGCAGCAGAATCTGGGTTTGTTGTGGAAAAGGAAGAGGTGATGATATCATCATTCTTCTTCGTTTTAGTTTCCATATCTGATTTCTCTGTCGATTGGTATAAGAAAAAGGATACATAGGCCAAGCAAAGTTAATGCATCTCCATCTTATATACTCTTCAAAACCTTGTCTCTTCCAGTTCCTTCTTTTTTTTTTTTTTATTTATTTATTATTTGCTTATTCGTATTCTGTTCCTTTCTCTCTCTTTTTAATTACAATTGTATATTCATATTTCCGAGATTAATATATATATATATATATATATATATATATATATATATATATATATATATAAATGATAAATCGGTTGCTAACCTATACTTACACCCTTTAAATAAAGGGCTACTAGTGTATATATGACAAAATGAGGCTAAAATATTACAAAATAATAAAACTTAAAACTAATGGCAAATATAGTAAAATTTATCTTCCGCCAATAGAAAATGTCCAAAAAGTTCATTAAAAGCAAAAAACACTCAAGAGGTACAAAATTCTTGATTTTTTAAGTTTATTAGTGATAGCTACTATCATTGATTTGTCTATCAATGTTAGTTGCTATCACTGATGAAGTCTATCAATGATACCAACTATCACTAATAGTAGCTATTATTGACAACATTGATATCTACCTATATCACTGCTATTATTGATATCACCGATAACTAATCTATCACCGATATCACTAATACACACGGATATACTTAATTTTTATCACCAATATCACTTATATCTACTTAACTTCTATTATTGATATTATTGATACACGGATATTATTGATATCTACCAAACTTCTATTATCGATATCATTTATATACAGATATCACCTATATCTACATAAGTTTTATCAATAATATCACTTATACACAGGTATCACTGATATCTACATAACTTTTATCACTGATATCATTGATACAGGAATATCACTAATATCTACCTAACTTCTATCACTAATATCACTGATATTTACTTAAATCATATCATCAATATATCACTAATATCTACATGACTTTTATCATTGATACACGAATATCATTAATATCTATCTAACTTCTATCACCAATATCACTAATATCTACCTAAGTCATATTATCAATATACCACTAATATCATTGATATCTCTTATATCAACATAAGTTGTATCACTGATATGCAGATGTCATTAATATCATTGACAAAAAAAACTATGGTTTCATTTGATAACATTCTCATTTCTAATTTTGTTGAGAAACATACTTGTTTCATAACCATTATTGCTTCTTATTTCTAATATTTTAAGAAATAATGCAACTTATGAGGGGGGAAAATAGTTTCTTTTAGTTCTGTTACTATTTAGTATTTTTTTTATAATAAATCTATTTAGTATTTATATTTAACGCTTCGTTAGAGTAATCAAATATGACAATTGGTTCGTTGGTGTTAGGGGCTTATTAAAATAATTTTGCACTCTCAAACCTTGGATTCAATACCCACTTTGTTAATTTTTTTTATTAATTAAAAAGTAAAAATAAAAGAAAGATGAACTAATGGTACTGATAGGGAGTGGTAGTAGATTGAAATTGGAACTTGGAGAGAAAAATGGGAGAGAGAGGAATGAGGTTTAAATTGATTAATTGGGAGATGGGGAGATAATCTTGGAGAGAAAATTGGGAGATGAGAGAGAAATTGATTAAAATTGGGAGATAGGGAGAGGAATTGGGAGATAGGGGTAACAAGGGAATAAGGAAAATGTCATTTTAAAGATTTGCTATATTTGCAAATTTTTTTTAAAAAAAGTTGTTATATTTGCAAATAAGAAGCTCTAATTTGTCATCCATTACAATTATTTTTAAATAAACTAGGGTTTTATGGTACCATTGAATTACAAAACAATATCTGGGAAGACATTATCACTGTGACGGCAGATTGGTGTAAAAAATCGCCCTTTTTCTCTAACTATGATGCTCCCTTTATTGCTCTCAATTAGAAGGCCTTTCTCTAGCCTCCCTTTGCTAACATCTTCTTTTGTTTGTGCATCACTATGCTCCTTGTACATTTTCCTCACATTTATCGCGCTTTGAATGAAAGCATCTCTTTTGGACTCAGGGTGTGATGAGGGTGCTATGAATGTGTCAACCTAGTTGAGATATCCTGATGCACCTCCTGATCTCACCGTCAACCTAGTTGAGATATCCTGATGCACCTCCTGATCTCACCTCCAACGGTGTATTGTTCAAAAAAAAAATAGTACCATTGAATAAACTAAGTTTTGTATTATATCATACCAAAGTGAATTTGTACAAATAGGAAAAAACTGAAAAATTGCCTACAAAATAGTAAGAATTTGCACTAGTGTAGTGTTAGCCACGACACCCTAACAATCAAGTTAGTAAACAATCTTGGTAGAAGATTTAGAAAGTAGAGAACTAATATTATTTTTTGGCATACCTCTAGTCTCTTCTTTCTCGTATAGGTTGTTGTTAAGGGTAAGCAAAGCAATTCGAAAAACCGAGCTGAACTGAAAGTGGCCGGCCGGGGTCGGTTTTCTTTTCTAAAAAACCGATCTGTCGGCCGGCCGGCTGAGTAAAATGCCTGTTTCCGACCGCCCGCTAGCTTGAAGTAAGTGCTGGTTCACTTGCCAACTTACCTAATTAGTGGTTTTTCCATGGTTTTTTAAAAACCACACACAAAACCTTTTTTAAAAAAAGTAAATGATTTCATCTAATTTTAGCCTTATCTGTCTCACGTTTTTCTTTTCCAATTTACCCATTCTCTCTCATGTCAACACTTTTCAAAAAAAATAATAATAATTTCATTTAAGTTTTGCATTTTCTCTCCATTTAATTTTTGAATTCTCTCTCCAACGTTTTCCTTTCCCAATTTTTCCATTCTCTCATCTCAAGAATTAAAAAAAAAAATGATTTCATTTAATATTTCCATTCTCTCTCCCCCAAGTTTTTTCTTTCCCAAGTTTTCTATTGTCTCTCATTTCATTCATTTCTCTCTATCTTCTTTCCTCCTTTCTATTGTTCTTTTCCTTCTCTTACCTTTTCCCACTACCTCCAAAACTGAAAAGCCCCGACCGATGAAACCCGATGCGTTGGTGGCCGGCGCCGATTTGAACCCAAAACCGACGCCGCTCGACCGATGATCACCTCTAGGTATGAAATGGTTTTTGTAGATTTTACTATTTTTCTTTTTTCACATTCGTTTTTTTTTTTTTTGTTGTTTAGATCTAATTTTTTTTAGAATTTCTGTTCTGGGTTTGGATCTATATGTTAGCATTTTAGTTTCGTCATGTTTTATTATTCCTTGCATATTGTTAAATTAGCCCACGATTGTCTAAGTTATTTTTCATTTTTTTACTGATATGATTTCGATTTCATGTACATCGTTGCATATTAGAAAGTTGAAGAATATTTTTAAAGCATAACGATAGTAATTCTCTAATCAAAAGTATAGCAATGTTTTTTAAACAATGAACGTTTTAGTTTTTATAATTTACCTTATTTTAATTATATGGTAGACTTTAAAATTATGTTTCTCTATTTTACACAAAATAGCAAAATTTTTAGATAGTTATGATAGACGCTAATAGAAGTCTATTAGAATATATCAGTAATAAAAATGATAAAAGTCTATCAATGTCTATCACTGGTTTTTTTTTTTTTTTTTTTTTTTTTGCCATTTTTTGTAAATAATTTGACATTTTTTCTATCGGTAAGAATTTTCTTTTAAAAATAAGTCATTTTGAAAAAAATTAGAGTGTTTGAAACCATTCAAAATTGATTTTAAAGTGTAATATTTTAAACAGAGTTTAAATAAAAAATAATTTTTTGAAAAATAATTTTTTCTCAAATCAATCCAAACCGAATGAATTTTAATAGCTTTGGAATTCTTCTTCTATAGCTTGTGTGTGCTAAAACCGCATCAAAATCATTTAGGTACCAAGAGAAAAAATCAACAACCGTATGTTTGACATAATTTTGTTAACAAATAAAAGCAATTTTGCAAAAAAAAAAATGTCATAACATTGCTAGAAACCTTTTGATCTATTTGACACAAAAGCAAATTAATAATTGCACTAATTTTTTTTATTTTTTTTATTTTTTTTTACAATTCAATGCAACAACTAAATTCGAAATTTAAAATAAAATGATAGAAAAAAAATCATAAGATTGATATGTGTACATTTTATCAATCATTTTGCCACAAAGAAAAAAAAAATTATGATTATTTGCTCCGCAATGAGCCTCTTAAATATGCAAAAGCTATTTATAGGTAAGGAAAAGATGTATTTATAATGGATAATTAAATTTTTTGTCTCATTTGGAAAATATTAAAAAAAAACTATTACATCATTTGTGAAAAAATCCTTCATATTTTTTTAAAGGGAATTACAAGAGGTAGATGAGATCAATAGGTGCGAGGCATCTCAACTAGGTTGAATCTTTAGCACCTTCATCATACTCTAAAAATCCAAAAGTATATATATAAAGGAACAATATATACAGAATTGAAGAAGAGCTCAAACGTTGAGGAATACCCAAAAGTATAGATGGGAGAGGAAAAACCCTTCATATTCACCTTATGATTAAATACTAATTTATCAAATATTAATGAGAGAGATAATGGGAAGATGAATGAGAGAGAGGATGAATTAATATGATTTAAAAATCTGCAATAATGTTTGGGAGTGATTTTAAAATTGTTAAAACCACTTTTGTCATTTTTAAAATCAATCAAAAGCGCACTTTAATCACTCAAAATTAATTTAATTTTTAATTTTATACTTTTAAATGCAATTTTCAATCATCAAAATTAGTTTTGAAGAATTAAAAACATATTTCATGGTGATTTTGAAAATGACAAAAGTGATTTTAGCCATTTGTCAAATTGGTAGAGTAATTTTGTGAGATTTTCATGAGTGGGGAGAGAAATAAAACTCAAAACAAAGAATTTGGAGAGATTGTGGGAGAAAATATTATTTAATTATTTTTTTTATTTTAAAGTAAGGACAATTTAGGAAAGAGGAATTTTGTGAGATTTTCACGGGTAGCACCTATGTTTGTGCATTCCAACAAATTGTCACATCATAATTTGATTGTGGCAAATTCTTCTGGTTTCTTTATTGAAATATTTTAATGATTTTTTTATGTGAGTGATGAGAGTAGGAGTGTTACAAAAAACTAAAAAATTGAAAAACTAATCCAATCCAAATCAATTGGTTTGGTTTGGTTTTCTAGTATAAAATTGGACATATTGGTTTTTATTTAGAGAAAATAAAAAAGTATTGGTTCGAATCAAATTTTGATTGGACCAAACATATGTATACTATTAAAAATAAACTCTAACAATATTAGTTATCTTTTATTCTTTTAATTATTATGGTGCATATATATTTATTGTTTAGAAAAAAGATCAATTATTATGAGGTGTATAAACGAAATTTATTTAGAAAGTACCCAAAAAAAATGTCCAATTTCAATCTATAAAAAAAAAAAAGAAATGAACCAAATTTCAATTTTAAATTAGCAAAAATAACCAATTCAAAACAAAATTGGAAATAAAAATTAAAATTTGGAAGGAAAAAAAAAGTCAAAACCGATAATAAACTAAACCAAATAATGAGTGCTACTCGAGATGCACCCAAGTATTACTCTTATATAATAAGAATTTAGACAAAATAAATAATTCTCCTTAGCTCATCTTATTTCTCAAAAAATATTTTGTAAATTAAAAATTTTCCAATTAGGACAGGCAAAGTAGAGAAAGAAACATGCTTAAGTAGATTGTGCAACTTGATAATCGTGATCTAAATTAAAGAATTATGGAACAATAGATTTTTAGAAGGAAGAGAAAAAACATTTAATAATGAAAGTGAAACACTAATCAATTGGTTTATAAGAAGGCATTTCTTAGTGATATTTTATTATTTTTAATAAATAAATAATAAAAAAAAAAGCTTTCATATTATATTAAAATTTTAGATACTTTCTAATAACTCTCTATTTCGATTTTTTTTTTTCTTGTCTCACTACAATAAAAGGGATTTTGCAAATGTCAAATTTCTGTGAAATTACATTTTGGATAATATAAATTAAATCAATATAATTTCTTAGAAGTAATTTTTATTTATCACCAAACATTACAAAATTTTAATTTAGAGGGAGAAAAAACACTTTTAGCCGTCCAAAATCACTTAGAAAATAGGGAAAATAACACACTTTCTTTAGTAATATGCAAAACGAAATATCTAATTAAATACTCTAAATAGCAGCTAACACATTTATTTATTAAGAAAAAGGTGGAGAAGGTTGTATATTTGCCTTCAAAAAGGAAGCAATAATTAGGTAGGTTATACCTTCTAAAGCAAAATCAAATTAGAGATAACATTAATTTTCACTTCAACGGTGAGAGCATCATTATGAAGAAAGCCATTCTTCGGTTCCTTCAGATCACTCAATGATATGAACTTGCTAAAGCCCCAATTGCTTGCTTTTTCATCCAACCATTCTTTACCTGCAAAATAATAATAATCAAAATCAAAAATCAAAAATCAATTTATACCCCTAAACTTTGGAGTTGTATCAATTTAACCTTTGAACTTTGAGAATTGTATCAATTTAGACCTCGAACTTTTATAAGTTTATTCATTTAAAACTCTGATTTTTATAAATGTATCCAAATAAAATATAATGAAAGGGTTTAAATTGATACACTTATAAAAGTTTGAGGTTTAAATTGAGACAATTCCCAAAGTTCAATTGTAGTTCCTTCCATAAGAGAAGAAGAGTCATTGTAGAAATAATTTTTTTTTAACAATGTACTATTTGGGTGGTATTTGGGTGGGATCAGTAGGTGCATCAGACTATCTCAACTCAACTAGATTGACACAACCGTAGCACCATCATCATGTCCCAAAAATATCAAAGATTCATTCAAAAAAGAAGAAATAGCATAAGATTCATTCAAAAAAGAGTACATAAAAGCAAAAGGAGGGACATCCAAAAAAGAGAGCTAGAGATAAGCTCGGTACAAAAGATGGAAAAATTAAAGGAAGACTGACCAAATATGTTTGGAAAATGTTAAATTGATTTTTAAAAAATCCAAAATCATTTTATATTGAATTTTCAAAAATTAGATGATCATTCATTCATCTAGTCCTTTTGAAACTAAACATAATAATTTAAAATCACCTTTAAATATATGAAAATCACTTTTAAAAGTTTGAAACTAAAACATACTTATATGAAAATCAATTTTATAAAATCAATTGTACTAATCATACTTCAACAAGATATGTACTTAATTTGCAAATTAATGTAAAAAAAAAAAAAAAAAGGGAGGAGTTAATTACATTTTCCTTTCTTTGGTTCAACTTTAAATTGGCTTAATACATCCATCTCAAATTCAACATAAACCCTAAAACCTTTAGGAAGCTCCTTAACATTATCAAGCGCCAAGTACAACGACAAAAAGTTGTTTGTATGCTTCAAATCTCCTTTAGGATATAGCCATATTTTCCTGAAACATGAAAAATCTTAAATGTAAATAAATACCATACTACAAATTAATACATATTTCTTCAATGATCGCATTTAAAAAAAAACAAAAACAAAAACAAAAAATTACATACCAATCGTAGTTCCCCACTCTAAAAGAATGAGATTCATAAAAATCCTTATTTAGTTGTGAAAAATTGATGAGTTTCCATGAATGTATATAATTTGTTGGTTGTTTGATCAAGGAAAGAGCCTCCCCTTTGTTCCCATCATTATTAGAGTTATTCATAACAAAAATATCAACTCCAAATACACAACTATCATTAACCAACAATCCATTTGAGGGTGCATAGAAAGTGAAGAATGAAATTAATTTGTTGAACCCCCACTCTTTCTTCATTGCATGAAAACGTTTTACTTTTCCATCTGCATTCAAAAATATATGTCAATTATCGTTGACAGCAACATAATTTAAAGCTAATTTGAAAATTGGGGTTAATTACGTACCTTGTATGGTCCAATAATTATCTTTATGATTATCATAAACAAGAAAAGTAAACATAACATTGATCTCTAAACCCGTCGATAATTTGTCATCTCCATCTTCAGCTGATACCAAATAGAGGGAGATATGACTATTTGACCCATTTCTTTTGGTATCTCCATTGGGATATAGAGCTAATTTCCTACAATAATATTATATATATCCCCAAAAATAAATAAAAGAAAATGGGAGTTTAATTATAACATGAATATATTTAAATTAAATAATTATATATAAATTATGAACATGAATGCACCATTTAAAACCTCCTGCATTGAAGATTTGGGATTCATATCTGTGAGGTGTGGAAGTAGCAACCATTGCAGCCTTCAGCATTGAAAAAGATTCGATTTTTAGAGTATAATGGAGTGGTTTTTCATCTCTGCACCTTACAACTGAAAAAAAAAAATTAATAACACAAACAATTAATCAAAATATAGAGAATTTTATGAAATAAATTTAATTTAATTTAATTTAATTTAATTTAATTTTGGAAGTGTTTGTTTATATACATATATATATATATATACCAGAAGAAGAATTTCTTCTATCGAGGGAAATTGTGTTGTTGTTTCCCATTTCTTCTTTTCTCAATCAAAAGTTTCTGAGTTGAGAGTTGAAGTTTAAAGGAACAGCAAAACCATATGAAAGAAGGAATAATAATGCTCTCGCATTGCCTCCACACTTTATTTATTTTGGTATCTTTTTTCGTTTAGATTTGATTTTTGGTTTTGATTCTTTTATTTTAAAATAATTTTAAATCTATTTCATTTTCATATGTATTCACCATTTAATAAATTGAGTATTATTCAAATTTTACAAAAAAAAAAAAAAAAAAAATTAGGGTGAAATAGTTTTTTAGTCCCTAAATTTTGGATCTAGTTTCTATTTGGTCTCTTAGTCCTTAAATTTTTCTTTTGGTTTCAATTTAGTACCTAAGTTTCAAAATGTTACAATTTTACTCTTGAAATTTGATTTTTGTTTCAATTTGGTCTCTATGTTTCAAGAATTTACATTTTTAAACTAAATTTTTCATTAGATACTCGCTATCAATCATTGACGTCAATGTCTATTAATTAATTTAAAATATTATGAAGTGAAATTTTAAGTTTAATTTTAAAAGTGATGAAAAATAGTGAAACTTAATTAATTATAATTTTCTTAATTCTTTTAAATTTATTAAGATACTTTAACATTAAAGATGAAAAATGAGTATTTAGTGAAAAATCAAGGTTAAAAATGTAAAATTTTGAATCTCAAGAGTAAAATTGTAACATTTTGAAATTTAGGGACTAAATTGAAACCAAAATCAAAATTTAAAGACTAAATGTATAACCTTTTGAAAACTAACGACCAAATAAAAACTAAACCTAAAAGCTAGAGATGAAAAAGGTATTCTACCCAAATCTTTATTTTCTTGCGGTTTGTTTTTCTTGGAGTTTAATATATTTATTTGTTTTTTCGAAAGTAGATATTGCATTTTTTTTCTGTTTGTTTGTTATAGGCTTATGGTGCCAATGCTCATTTTGATACCTCTTTTTTCTTTCTCAAAGAAGAGATCTAAACTTTTTTTTCCCAACAATATGCACATGAAATTCTATTTTCAATAAATAATTAAATTTTTTTATTATACTAATTAATAATAAAAAAATAATGAAATTATACCATATTCACAATGATAAATTTAGTTTAAAAAAATAATCGTCCAATTTTAAGGATTACGTCCATTAGAAAATATAAAATTGAATGGGAATACATTCTCTTTCTTTTTTTCTTTTTTTCTTTTTTTTTATATCCGTGAATGTCCGGGCCAGCTTACGAGACAACCCATTCGACCCTACAGCAGGCGGGCTACAAAATATGTTTGATATTGTGTAATATTTATTAATAAAAATTGCTACATGTTCGGGACGAGGGCGCTAAGGATGTATCGACATTTTTGTTCATCCATTGTGGGTACTCCTATGTAATATGGGACTCATCTCAAGGATTCTATCATACATGCTCTTCTTTTTTCCATAAATCATCTCATACAACATCTTGTGCACTTCAATATGAGTTCAAAGTCGAAGATTCTATGGAGCAATCTCATCACTGCGGCCTTATGGTACATTTGGCTCAAAAGAAACCGTCGTACTTTTCAGAGTATAGAAAAACACTCTTCTCATTTGTGGGATGAAGTTGTTTCACTTGCAGCATTATGGTCTACAAAATAGGGTCCTTTTTGTAACTATGATGTTTCCATTATAGCTTTGACCTGGAAGCCTTTTCTTTAGCCTCTTTATCGCTTTCATTTTGTCTATGAGCTTCTCTCTAGCTCTCTCGCTATGGTTCTGGTACATTTTCTGATCCCTTAATAGTACATTGTAAAAAAAATTGCTATATGTTGTGTAATCATTTCTTCATAATCTATCAAAAAAAAATTTAAGGAAAAAGGTAAGTCCCATTTAAATCATGCTTTGAAAATAATAATTTAAATTTGATAGCGTTTTTGTAAAAAGAGAATGTAGACTATTTATATTTTGTTAATCAAAATTAAGTTGTTATGGGAATGACATGGATAGAGAATCTGAGGGATATTGAATCGGTAGAATAAATAACTAAATTAATATCTTACGAAAATGTTGTAGAATCAATTCGTTATAGTCAGGTGTGCCTAAGTTTGGTTCTGACACTATAAAAAAAAATTAAATACAAATATATTTAAATTAAAAGGGAAATTTTTATTTTTTTTTTTTTATTATTTTATTAATCATACTTTACTTGGAAAATGCAGATCATATGATGAGTTGAGATTTTGGAGACTCTCAATACCAATCTCATGCAAAGACAACCAAATAATTAAAACATTTATTCAAATATCACTTCATTTAATAAATAAATAAGTCTTCATAAATATATATATATATATATATATATATATATATATATATGAATTAAAAGGAAAAGAAGGAAAATCAAATGTCAATATTTCATTGTTCTATTAATAATTCAGTTAGAAAAATGAAATTTGAGTAAAAGTTGTGGGGGACCCTAAATCTCAATCTATATATTTATTCAAATGTGTATTATTTTGTTAATTAGAGTACAGTTGGAAGATATGAGTAGACATTTAAATTATGAATAAATGTTGTTTAATTTAATAAATAATTTTAACTTTAATTTAAATCAAAACATTGTTTTTTTTTTCTCTTTTTAAAATTGTTATGCTTACCATTTTAGATTTTAGTTTGGATAGTGTAGAAGATGTATAGAAAGATAAATAAATATAGATTATTATTTCAGTCCATTTTAATTATATTTTATTTTATTAAATTTTGAAAAGAAAAAAAAAAAACTAAAATTTCCAAAACCCATATTTATTATTATTATTTTTTTTTTTTTAAGGAAACCCATATTTAGTTTAGATTTTTCTATATTTGTAATTAGTTTGATATTTTTTTCTATTTATATTAATTTTCTATTCAAATATATATTTTTTATTTTATTTATATTAGCATATCTACATTTTAGATTTTGGTTGAAATCAAATTTTAGATTTTGATGGGTTGAAATTACAATTTTTTTTCAAATTTGGTCTATATTAACCAAGTAAAATATAAATATAAATATAAATAATTAAGGCCTATTTGATAATTATTTATTTTTTGTTTTTTTTTTTAGAATTAAATTTCTTCTACTTCCAAATTTCTTCCTTTCTTATCTACCATGCTTTAAAAAATCAAGCCAAATTATGAAAACTAAGAAAATTAACTTTTAAAAACTTATTTTTTTCTTTTTTAATTTGACTAAGGATTTAACTATTATATTTTTTAAAAAAATGTAAATCATTATAAGAAATAGGGAGGAAATAGAGTTATTTTTTAAAAATAAAAAATGAAAAACAAAATGGGCTAAATAAATAAATAACTTGTTTAGCATTTAGCGGCCATTTAGTATACAAATTACAAGAAGACACTTGGCTATCTTTCAAAGTTCACTACAACAAAATCGGGTTTTAATGACTCTAAAAAAATGTCATAAACACTTTTCGTGACTCTTTTTTTTAGTCTTTGAATCCACCATCAAGGAAAGTGTATAGATGACACATGAAAAATCAGTCATTGTTGGTTGTTTCATGACTTTCCAATTCAGAACAATAAATATTTATTGACATTTATTACCTATCATGGTAAGATTTTCTATGACAATTTCTCATTGTCAATAAATGGTTAAAAAGTTGACTTTTTCGGTCAATTAAACCTTTATATTGACATTAAAAATCTGTCACAAAAACATGAATAATGCCACATTTACAATGTCAATAATGCTTTAATCGTGACACTTTCTAAATGTCATTAAATTAGGTGCAGGGACACTTATTAATAGTCATTGAAGTTCGATTGATGACAATGTTCTAGTTTCATAAATACATTTCATGACATTTGTTAAATGTCAAAGAAATGCTTATGACGATCGATAATTATTTGTTTCATATTTGTCATTACACCTATATTTTCTCCAATTTTGACACAATATATACAAACATAAATATGAACTTTCATTTCTAACAACAAGGTTGGTTGATTATACAAAGAAACTATATATAAAAAAACTAATAACCAAACTTTAGTTAAATTATATACAAAGAAACTAAATACAACAAGTGTTGCAAAAAAAGTACTAGTACTATCCCAACAAAAAAAACATATAAATAACTTGCTTGATGGGTTCTTCACTTCAATGCATTGGTGCAAGACCTAGTAAAAAAACAACACTCATTTTAGAATTCAACTCAATACATCAATGTCAACAATAACAATAATATTCATAGGATATATGTATCTTCTTATTGTTCACCATCTCTCTTAGCATACATTCATTACCTTTACATTCAAAACAATCAAAACCACACTTTCATACAAATAAGGTTCAAATGTAACTTTCAACACATGATAGACTCAAAATCACAATATGATCACATAAATAAGCTTAAGATCACATTATAAGCTCCATGAAAATAATCACATAAATAACTTGTCCAAACTTTTTAGGATATAACAGCTAAACTATCATGAACATAACAACTAATCAAATTAACAATCTTACATGAAAATAATCCTAAACTTGTTGATAAGAAATCTAAATAAAGAAC
Source organism: Lagenaria siceraria (assembly GCA_002890555.2). Taxonomy (NCBI): domain Eukaryota; kingdom Viridiplantae; phylum Streptophyta; class Magnoliopsida; order Cucurbitales; family Cucurbitaceae; genus Lagenaria; species Lagenaria siceraria. The sequence goes on from CM016488.1 coordinate 8,700,403, forward strand.
AACAGTAAAAAAAAAAATTAAACCTATTAACCATACTTCAAACCTCAAAATGACAAAAGTGGGTAGTATAACAACTAGAGTTATAACAACTTTCTCAAACAATCTACTACACTCCACAAACATAAACCATAAGTATTCTCTCAATTATAAGTAAAATCATAATAACTTAATAACAAAACATTAATCTCCTCCTCCCAATTCTCAACCACATCCATTAATCTCCATATACACATGAATGGAATATATTTCTTCAAAGTTGACCTATTATCTCTTTTGTATGAAACAATTTTGTTAGAAGTAACGGTAGTTCTCTAATGTGGGAAAAAGTGAAGTGAAAATTTAAAAAAGAAAAGTGGAACTTGTACCTTGATAGTGACATCAATACTTGTCAATTGCAATGCTAAAAAAAAAAAGAAAGAAAGAAAGAATCAACAAGTATATAATCTAAAGTCAAAGAAAACTCGGTTCATTTTAAAATTTACTAAGTGATAGTACTTAAAAGATTTGAGGAAGAAATTTACCAAAAGGCAATAAAATGCATCAATTTCACAACCTGATCACAATAGCCAACAATAGTACAAGGGAAGATAAAATCATGGTTGGTGAACAAACAAACAACAAAAATTAGCTTCTCCACTTCTCCACTTCTTCAGAAACATCTCATAAAACGAATAATGTGCAATATATCAAAAGATCAAAGTGCAAAACTTTACCATATTTAATTTCCAACACCTACAGTCTAGAAGCCATTGATAATATCAACAAGAACAAGATCATTCACATCATCTTTGGCCAAGACCTATAAATAATTGTGTACAATTCAAAAAAAATCAAAGCCTCAAATTGTATTCAACATTCAAATAGATTTCACCAAGCATATTATACAATTGACTTTCAAAACGGCATAAAACTACATAAAAAGTTTCAAAAGAGTTCCTAAGTGTTATTTCAACTCTCAAAACCACCTAAAAAGTTTATAAAATGTGGCTAAGTGTTCTTTTAACTACGAAAGATACATATAAAGTTGCTAAAAAGTGTAGAAGTGATACTTGAACTCTCAAAACAATTTAAAAATTAAATAAGTGTCATTTTGACTATGAAAAGCATATAAACAATTCCAAAAAAGTGTCTAAGTGACACTTTATTTCTCAAAACCACCTAAAAAAGTGTCTAAACGTCACTTTGACTATCAAAACCACATAAAAAGTTTCAAAGAAGTCCTAAGTATGCTTCAACTCTCAAACCCACCTAAAACGTTAAAAAAAGTGGCTAATTGTCCTTTCGACTATGAAAAATACAAATAAAGTTCCTAAAAAGTGTCTAAGTGACACTTTAACTCTCAAAACAATCTAATAAGTGCATAAGTGTCATAGTTTCAAAGAAATTCCTCAGTGTTGTTTCGACTCTTAAAACCACCTATCACGTTAAAAAAAAAGGTTAAGTGTCTTTTTCCGATGAAAAACACATATAAAGTTCTTAAAAGTCCCTAAGTGATACTTAACTCAAAACAATCTCAAACGTGCATAATTTCATTTGACCATGAAAAACATATAAAGATCCTAAAAGTGTCTAAGTGATACTTAACTCTCAAAACTACCTAAAAGTACATAAGCATCATTTAATTGAATTATATTAGCAAATGAAAATTGCCCATGGTTGTACAAAGAGTAACTAGAATTTAATCAAACTAACAGATTTTGCAAATGAAGGCTCAAATTAATATTTTGACCCCTACTACATATATTACGCAACTATTGTGCTCCTAACAATTCAAATGGTTCTTAAACAACAAAGACAACATTTGGAGATTAGAACTGATTTTAAAGTCCTAAATTTAATTGAAAAAGCATTTAGCAGATATGTTCTTATCTAAAACAAACTAAATCTGAATTCAAACACTCAATAAGTCTAGAACTACAAGCAGAAAGTTTCCAAGACTTTAAACTAATTTACAGCAATTACTAAGATTCCAAAGAAGAATTTACCTACTGAAAGTCCAAAACAACTCTAAAACTTTGCTGACTAGTGTTTTATAGCTTAAACCTGCATAATGGAGTCGTAGGGATAGGGAGTGAGTAATACTACTAGAGTAATTTGGAGTGGGCTAGTGTCTAACCTTGCTAGAAAGCAGAAACATTCTACTAAAAGTAAAAACTTAGCCAAGGTATGCGTCGAACCTGCGAATGTAGGGGAGAATGTAGGGCGCGTTGTTTGTGCAGAGGAGCTTCTTACGCCACTCAACCTTCTTACCCACTATACTAGAGAGAGATCGGCATGGATCGACGGTGACAATAGGGTGCAGTGGCGGCGACGATCGACAGGGGAGGTGCAGTGCACTACTGGTGGCACCGTAACAGAGAGATTAGTGAGAGAGAGATAAAAATAAATGGGCATGAAGATACTTACCTGCAGCGAGCGGCGGACAGAGGCGGCACAACTGCGACCGACGGGTGGAGGTGGAGCGACTGGACGACCGACGGGTGTGGGCACAAGTTTCTTCTCGTGCGTGAACTTGAATGAGTGAAAGAGAGAAAAGAGGGAGGCGGCTACTTGGGGTGTAAAAAATCAACTGATTACTTTTTTTCTTAAAAGCCAACCCTAACTTTGACTTTAGTCAAACCTCACCACAAGGCATTTTTCTCCCTTATTTTCTCTTATTTCCTTCTCTTAAAACTCCAACATAATTCCAATTTTTTAAAATAAATTCCAAGATCCAAGGGAAGTATATATAATATTAGATTCCTTTTTGAGATTTAAAATTTTTAAAAAAATCTCTAAATCATACCTTAAATCAATTCATTTTAAATCTAATTTACATTTTAGTAATAATTCAAATAGAATTAAGTCTGAAGTAGCTTCAAAATTCTTAACAAATGCAATTTTTAAAATAAACTTTGATTGATGAAGAATAATACATATTTGCTTTCTTTATTTTTCATTCTTTTTTTTAATAGATAATAGAAAATGACAACAATTAAAAAAAAATTAGAATATGTCTTAATTGCAATTTCTTTAACCCTTTCCAAAATTAACCCAAAAATTAAGGTTAAAATGATTTGGGAAAAAAATATAAATGAAACTAAATTTGTTACTTTTACAAAGTTGGACTAGAAGTGATTTTTAACCTTTAATATATCAAGTTTTGTGTTAGCGTGAAAAAAAAAATCTAAAAACTCCCCTAACATCTACTCTTTTTAATCTTTCTTGATGTTTTTTTAAACATTAAAATAATATATCATATAAAAAAAAAACATATGAATGTAAGTATAAAAAGAGATTTAGTGTTTTCTAATTTTATTTTATTATATTAAATAAAAATACTTATGAATTAATTATTTCTATTTGATGGATGTTAATCATGGTAGATTGATAATGCCAAATTTGGTACGTTAAGAGTGATTTAAAAAAAAAATCTTAACCGTAACTAGTTTTTTACACTTATTTGAATTTTGTTCATATAACTAAATTTCATCAATTTAGTATTAATTTATCAAACATCATAAATCGTTATTTCTAATTTGAATTTAAAATTTACCAAACATTATTTTACTTTTCTCACAACTATTTTAAGAGCTAGAACAAACTTAAACTAAAACTTATTATTTCAATTATTTTCATATTGAATTTATTTTATAATTTATAAAATGTATTGAAATTTAATTTATAATTTATTAAAATATAATTTATTTTATTTTACTTTCTCTCACGACTATGGTAAGAGCTAGAATTTTAATATAAATTATTTGATAAGTGTATGAGAAAAATAATTGTTATAAAAAATTGAATCAATTAAAATTTGAAAATGGATACTCACGACTAAAATGTTATCAAATCTTTTTACTATTGCAAACTGATCCCCAATGAAATATAAACCTAAGTCTATCTTGGTTCCTATAATTAAATTACACAAATTTAGTATTAAAATTAAAATTTACTAAGCGTTATTAATATTTTTCTAACTTAAAATTAATTAGCCTAACACCGTAAATGAGAATTTTGGATTCTTAAATTTTTATGACCGCTAATTTTTTTTTTTTTCAAATTAATGACTCTAAAGAACTGTCACTCACTTTAGAGACCAAATTTTAGTCATAAACTAATGACACAAAAAAACTGTCATAATAATCGAGAATTTCAAAATTTTCCATCTTTTCCCGCCAAAATCGCGCCTTTTTCATATTCCTACATTTAATGACTGTTATTTAGCGTCATGAATTCGTGACACAAAAAAACAGTCATAGATTTTAAAAAATCCAAAAAACTCTGTTTTTTTCCGCAAAAAACGCGAGAAATTAGCTTTAATGACTGTTTTTTCTCTCTCCTATCAAAATGTGCTACTATTCATGTATCATCAAATGTATATTTTGTTGTAGTGGTTGCTATATAAATATAGTCATTTATCTTATTATCTCTAATTACTAGAGTGGACTCAAATTCAAACATACCCTTCGTCCAGCAATTTTTGCTACTATGTATATGTTAGACTTCACTTCTTTTTCCAATTCTAAAACATAACCCTCCTAAGATTTTTTTTTTTTTTTTTGAATTATTAAAAATAGATTAATAATTAATGTGTATAGCTAACTCAACAATTATTTTTGTAGCTAACATTTCTCCTACGTCAAGATCTCATCGATGATCCCTTTCACTCTTTTCCCTTTTCTCTTCATGATCTTTTCCCACTCCCTCGGTGTTCTTGACTATCTTTAGCTCTATTGTTGTTACGAAATCGATAATTAAAGAATACAAAAGAACAATGTGTTAGAATAATTAAAAAATATAGAAGATCGACACACAAATTTATGTGGTTCACTAACAATGTGTTAGTTACGTCCACGGGACGGAGAGAACAATTTTATTAGAGAGAATGTTACCGGATTACATAATGAATAATGCATATAGGTTTAGAGAGTTTATATAGCACACTTCTCTAAATCCTAAGTGAAGAAGGAAAAAAATTATGATTCAAGGCATTCCAACAATTGACATTCTACTCATCTCCTTCTATCTTCATCGATTTTGGTCAAAACCTACCAACTTTTTAACTGAAGGTAGATTTTTTTTAGCAAGATACTAGAGGATATAGAGAGGCATTCGGACGTGCACTTAATCATCTCAACTACGTTGACACATCAATAGCATCTTCAATACCTTCATGATCGAGGGAAGATTATTATTGCTTTTGCTTGACAGTAACTTGAGCATTATGATCGACATGTAGATTAAAGGTGTTGATACAAAATTTTATAGATCTTAAAGGGAAAATCTTTCCACTTAGGGGAGAAAAGTAGAGAGAAATTAAATCATGCTTAAGTAGATTAAGCAAATTGAAAATTATAATCTAAACAAAATAATCAATTCATGAAAGTGGAACACTAATCAATTGTTTTAGATAAGGATGTAAATGGGTTGAATTGAGTCGGATTTTTTAAACCGACCCAATATGGATTGGTTCAATTCGACCTACTGGTATGATTCAATTTTTTACACCTACCTAATCTAGATTGGTTCAGTTCCACCTACCGGTATGATTCAGTTTTTTACATTCCTAGTTTTGAAATATATTTCTAAGTGATTAAGGGATGTTTTGTTCTTTTTAATAAAAAAAAATGAAGCTTTCAAATTATATTAAAAAAATTTGTACTTTCTTACTCTCATTGGGCTATCAAGTTGTTCCCATACTAGCAAATATTTAATTCTGTTTCACTACAACTAAGATTCTAGAAATGTCAAATTAATAATTATGTGACATGAATACACTTCAACTCTTCGTATAATATGTTTCATTAAAACAAATTAAATCAATTTAATTTTTCACCAAACATTGCCAAAATTTAGAGGATAAAAACAAAATTATCACTTAGAAAATAGGCAAAAACGCACTTTTTCTTTAGTAACATGCCAAACAAAAATCTAAACAAAACTAACACATATTTATTAAAAAGAAAATTGGAGGACGTTGTATATTTTTCCCTACAAAAAGGAATTAGCAATATAATTAGGTTATTTATACCTTCTAAAACAAAATCCACTTAGAGATAACATTAATTTTCACTTCAACCGTCAGAGTATCATTATGAAGAAAGCCATTCTTTGGTTTCCTTGAGATCACTCAATGATATGAAATCATGACGGCCCCAACTGCTTCCTTTATCATCGAACTAACCATTAACTGCAAAAAATAATAAATAATAATATTGTACATTAACCCATCCACTTTGATATCATCTTAAATCATCGATTGACCCAAAAACTTAAATAAAAGAGAAAATTAATTGGTAATTTAACTTGAAATTGGCTTAATATAGCCATCTCACATTGAATGTAAACTCGAAAACCTTTGGGAAGCTGGTTGAAATGACTATCAAGCATTAAGAACAAGGACAAAAACCCAGTTGTTGCATTGGAATCTCCTTTAAGATGTAGCAAGATTTTCCTGAAACATAGAATATTTAAAATATAAATATATACCATGCATATTATTTATAGAATATAATTGCATATATAATAAAAAAGAAAAATTACATACCAACAATACCCTTCTAACATAGAAGGATTGGATTGATAAACGCATTCTTATTTAGCAGTGAAAAGTTGGTGAATTTCCAGGAAAGTTTGTGATTTTTTGGTTGATTGATGAAGGAAAGGGCCTCTACTTTCCCATCATTGCATTTCACAACAAAAATTTAAACTCCAAATGCACAACAATCATCAACGTCATTGAAAGTGTCAAGACTTACCAACTTTTCCTTTTTCATTGCATGAAAACGTCTTACTTTTCCATCTGCAATCGCAGGAAAAATTTTCATTCAGTTCTTAAGTTTCAAAATGTGATACTTTTTTTTTTGAACAAAATACGGGGAGGTGGGATCAGGAGGTGCACCGAGACATCTCAACTAGGTTGACACATCCTTAGCATTCTCATCATACCTCGGATATTGCATTCATTGAAAGAAGGGTTCAGTACAAAGAGAGCTAGAGAATAGCTCGAAAAGAGAATGCAAGGGAGGCTATAGAAAAGCTCTCCAATTTAGTGCAATGCTAGATACATCGTAATTACAAAAAAGAGAGGATTTAGAACTCCAAAGGACCGCCGAAGAAAGAATATCATCCCACACTTGTGTAAGAGGTTTGTTCAAAATGTGATGCTTTTATCTTTAATTTCTATTTTTCAGACTTCTTCTATATTTATATTTTGAAAGTAATATCTATTAATTAATTTAAAAGAATTAAATTAATTTTCACTAATTTTCCATACATTTTAATTATAATTTAAAATTTTTACATCCTAATTATTTAAATTAGTTCAAATACTCACAAGATGAGTATTAGTAAAAATTAAACTCTTAAAAACAAATAAAAATTATATCTTATGGTTTAATTTTACTGGTGTTGTATTATAGATCCTTTGGCTGGATTGCAACAACCGTACCTTCTAAAATGTCGAAACAAATGCCATTGGAGATATCATCTAATGGTGTTCTAAATCTACACTTTTTCGTAATTATGATATATCTATCATTTTTTAACCTATCCTTTTAATTAAGATATCTTGATGCACCTACGATCATCCTATAATCTTAGTATCTTGTTAAAAAAAATTAAACTCAAAACCTAGATATCAAAAAGGTAATTTTTCCATGTTGTTTTATCAATAATATTGTTCAAATCATACATCTTTTGATCTAGCTTCTGTATTATGGTCATTGATCCATTTTTATCTTAAAAAAAGATGACAAGTATTTGTCTTCAACCATGTTTTGTTTCTTATTTATATATTATCGTTTAAAAAATAAACTAATAAATGCTTTGGCTTAGAGTTGGTACTTTCGTGCATGAACAGATCTCTCCACTGCAAATCCTAGGTTCAAGTCCACAAATGTTTACATTCGAAAGTTTGCAATATGCACCAAACGGTCCCTAAAAGGCCAATTTATTGAATCTACTTAGACTACTTAGGCCTCTGATCTGCCTAAAAAGTGTAAGTTTTTTTGTCTGGACTTTGATGCATAAAATTGCCAAGCTCAATTCCCCTCATCTCATTTCCAATAGGTGTGTTCTTTTGTAGAAATCATTGAGAAACTATGGAACATTTATTTATGCTGTGTCGTCCTTAGCTTTTTCATCTTTGATTTGGTCTTTTGGAGCATCTGATTCTTCTCTCGCAGAGCTCAACTAAAACAATCCTTAATTTGGAACAATTTGATTGGTGATAGCTTATGGTGCTTATGGTTGGAACCCAACAATAGAATCATATTTGGGAAGATATTATCTGGCTGCTTTTTGGTGCACAAAATCTTCTCTTTTTTGTAATTATGACTCATTACCGATATCTCTCGATTGGAAGGTTTTCCTCTAACTTCTCTATTGTTTGTATTATTCTACTTTGTGAGCTTTCACTAGCTCCCTTCTTGTACTCCATCTTTTATGGCAATGATATATCTACTTTTGGTTTTGGGTGTGATGAAGGTGCTAAGTTCGTGTCAACTTAGTTTAGATATTTGGGTGCACCTCCTAATATCTTTTGGTCCATTAATTTCTTGTTTTAAAAAATAAACTTGTATTTTAATTTTAGATAATCATAGTTTCTTTTAGAAGAATATTTATAAGGATGTTTTGGAATATAATAATTAGATTTGTTTTGCAAGAGTTTTGGAATAATGACAGTCGTGTGAGGGCTAGAAGAGTGTAAGAAATGGGCCAATGGGTCGAGAGAGGAAGAGATCAGGGAAAGGAAATATGTTGGGCCAAATGGCCCAACTTATTTGCCTCAGCCTTGGAGGTCGAGGCCGAGGCGAGTGTCTTTGTTGGGCCAAATGGCCTAACTTACCTGTCTTGGCCTCGGAAGCCAAGGTCGAGGTGAGCATCTATCTATCCCTAAAGGCCCATTTTTCATGGGCCATGATCCAAGCCCCCTCGTCCAACTCGAATTTGCATTTCCTAATCCCTCTTAGATTCGGAACCTTAGGTCCATCCCACTATAATTAAGGGGTCATAGGCATCACCCATGGCAAGTAATTTTTCTAGATTCTAGTTTGCTTGACCCTTTTCTTTGTTTGGCATGTCATCTTTCTTCCCAAAATTATAAATTTATCGTTGAGGGCACGTGAAAGATGAGTTTTCCTATCCAAATTTTGCCATCAACATTATCTGAAATTTTTTTATTTGTATTGTTTTTAAAAAAAAATTATTAGAAACATATGTTTAGTTTAAAAGGAATATTATAGTTTTATTTATCCTCGTCTTTTCAAAAGATAAGATGATTAAATTTATTATTAAAAAACAGGAGCGTCATGACTGTTAAATCAGTTGGTAAAAAACAGTTGATACCAACATTTATCTGAGATTATTATTTTAGTAACTAAATCTTGTATAAAAGACTTTCATGCCAAAATAAAAGAGTTGTGAGACTTATCTATGAGATTTGTAAATTCTTTCCAGAACTCTTAATTGAGTTTGCATCTAAGCCCAACAATGAGTTCTTTAGGCATTAAGTTTGCATCTAAGCCCAACAATTATTTGGGCCTTTAGTTTGCATCTAAGTCCAAGCCAATGCACTAGTGTTATCATATATATATCATTATATTAAGGAATTTGCAGTGTGTGACAATTAAAGAATAGGATTTTGCTACCTTGTCTTTTACATTTCAGATTTTGCAAATATGGCAAAGTTTTTGGTTTAGATATTTTTTTTCATTATTTCAAAATTACTCCGAAGTTCCATTTGCGAAAGCTCAATAAAGCAAGTGTTTTCGTTCGGTATCGGAGTTTTAAGTTGGCATCTCAATTAAAATCTTACAACATACTAAACATTATTATAGAACGTGCTAGGGAATTAACATTTTCGTGGCTACAACATAGCCTTCACATGACATGCTATACCATTAAACTTTAGCACAACTGCCTGTGGATTAAATTTATAAGTCAGGATAAATTTGGAAAAGAACATTAGGAAACCGTTTAAACACTTTACCATTCAAACTTGAAATTGGTTAAGAAAACAATGTGAATATGCTAGTAAAAATAAAACAATTATTTTATATGGCAGGTTAATGGGGGAGAAGAACAAGAAGTATATGACAATTGACAAGATTCATGCTATCTGATTGATATATGAGTGTTATGTTATTCTTATTAGATATTAAATATTTTGTTATTTTTATTCGATTGTCATGTGATTGTTATCTAATTACTATTTGGTTGATATCTGATTATCATTAAACATTGAAGAGACTGTTTTAGGCACCAATTTGAAGTTGGTGATGTGGGTAATTATAGTCTCCTCCATGTTTGGGGCACTAAATATAATAGTAGTGTGTTTACAACTATTTATAATCTACAATTAAGTATAGTAAATATTATTTCAAAACCCCCTTTGCTACCGTATTTAATATTTTCCTCTCATCCTCTCTTTTCTTCTTTGCTATCGTGTTTACCATTTCCTACTCAAACATAAATAGTTTATACTCCAAACACAAACTATTATAACCCATTAACTATAATAACCAACTTAGTGTCCCAAATGGCCTTTAATACTTTGTGATTTCTATTTGATTGTATTGTGATTATTATCTTATTGATATTTGATTGCTATATCATTTTCATTAGATATTGAATATTTTGTGATTTATATTTGATTGTCATATGATTACTATCTGATTGATATTTGATTGTTATCTAATTGATATCTAATTGCTATCTTTGATTGCCATGTGATTTTCATTGTTATTTGATTGTTATGTGAATATATCAATATATATCTAGCAATAATCAACATTCCAAGTGTATCAACAATATATTTAAAACTAATCAACATTCAATCAATAACTTAATTTTGAAGTAAAACATGTGTATTTCATTTATAAGCATGATAACTTTAAAAAATATCAAAAGTATATCAACAATATATTAGTATCATATAGTACGTAATCAAACAAAAATCAGACAGCAATTGTGTATCATTGACAATTAGTATCAGTTAGTAATTAGATAATAATCAGATAGCAATGGATATCATTAGCAATCATATTACAATCAATATCAAATAACAATTTGACAACAATAAATCAGTATCATTAGCCATCAAAATAAGATTAACAATAAGATAGTAATTATGTAATAATCAATATCAAATAGTAATCATTATCAAATAGCAATCAATATCATTAAGAATCAGTATCAAATAGTAATCCGATAGCAATCGGTATCATTAATAATAATCAGACAACAAGCAAACAACAATCAATATCAGATAGTAGTCAAACAACAATCAATATCAGATAGTAGTCAAACAACAATCAGATAACAATCAAAATTATTGACAACTAGTGTTAGATAGTAATTAGGTAACAAACAGATAGCAAACGATATCATTGAGAACTAATATTAGAGTCATCTAACAACAATCAAATATCAATTAGTATCATTGATAACCAAATAACAATTAATATCAAATAGCAATCAAACGACAATTAGATAATAAACCAGTATAGTATAGCAATCAATATCAAATGGCAATTAAACAGTAATCAGACAGCAATCAGATAATAATCAATATCATCGATAATCAGATGAAAATCTGATGCAATCACACATTTTCAACTGTGAGGGACATTTTAGTCATCTGGGTATTTCAATTGAGTTGGGCTTCTTAATTTTCATTCTTTCAAAATTTAAATTATTGGGTTATGGGCTTAAATGTCATTTTATGTTTTGTCATTTATGCAAGTGGCTCATTATATTACCTACCTTTATAATGTAAATTTGTTTTATTATTGTTACACACCTTAATATTTTTTTAAATAAAAACACCTTAATGTCTATGTGCCCACACACATATAAACATGGTTTAGTGGAGGATAAATATATCAATTATCATCTCAAAAGTTATTTTTTCGAACACCCTACCTCACAACTTTTTTTTACTCATTTTTTTAGGTAGGCCATTTGTACTTGCCCTAATCGTTGGCAGACTCTATGTAAACATAAAAGGTTTGAAATCTATTTTCAACATCTTACTAAGACCACACGTTGGCGCACCCATAATGAAAATCAATTGTAATTGAATCAATTGCAAGGGGAATGAGATTCCTTTTATCGTATTTACTACAAGCATGCTGTAGTCATAATCAAAAATTCATCTATATTGTTTACATACATATGAAAATGTAATGAAATATAGATGACTACGAATGCCTTTTTATATTTCTAATTAATTAAAATGTGGTAACTAAGTTAATATATTATAAGAATTGAAATATCGTTTATCAATTTTATTTACTCATTCAAATTTTTATATTTTAAAAAATTAATACTTAAAATAAAATTAAAAAAAAATGTATAATTAAAAAAAATAGTAATCGCCTTAAATCACACCCATCTAATTCAAATTTCAATTTAGAAACACACATAATCTTGATATAAATACATTACAAAAATAACAATTTACAACAAAATCTACAAGTATTTGATCTAATAAGATGATATTATGTTTTATTTTTAAATTACATTTTTGTAACAAACTAATCTAAAAGTCATGTATGACAAATAGTTCTTATATAAAAAAAATGGCAAAAAATTAGGCATAAAAACCGCTAATTCAAACTATTATTCTCGGAAATATAGATAAAAGAAAAAGAAATGCTAACTTTTTAATTATGGATAGATATGAATATCGATATTATTGATATAGATTATCGGTGCTTATTTTGATACTGAAAGGCAAATTATGGAAATTTAGTTTAAAAAAAAAAAAAAATGGTGTGATTCTCATGTAATAATTAATGGGAATGCAATTGATTTTCGGGAATGAGATTACTGATTTAGAAATGAGGTCCACTTTTTTTATTCAAATTTTAAAAAATTTAATAAACACAACCCGTCGTAATAAATTTTTTATTCCCAATGATTGATTACGATTCCTTGTGTGTAAACATGATCCAAGTGCAAAGAAAGAACATCTTAATTTTTACGAAACTTGAACATAGTGCTTGTAATAACTCTAACTATCAAATAAATTACATGATAATGTACAAATTTGAACATAATTCAATTCATTCAACTGACATATATTGTCGATTAAAATATCAAAAGTTTAAATCTCTCCACTACCTACAGATAAAGATAAGAATAAGAAAAGAAAAATTGATAGAATTTTGTGAGGCAAATGGCACAAAGATATCCTAAGAAATATATGCAATAAATATATAATACAAGAATTGTTTTATGTCTTTGATCTAATTCAACTTATACGGCCCTTTATTTAAAATTTAAAGTTTAAAGTCACAAATCATTAAGCTCACCCAATTTTGCAAAAGATTGATTTATGCCTTTATAACACTATTTGTTTTATCCTTGTCCTTGTCCATAGTTGACCATTACATAGATAAACTTTTTAATATATATATATATATATATATATATATTAAAAAAAATTCTCCTTCCTAATTTACAAATATACACCAATACTTTATCTATTAATTCAGGAATTTTTTTTAAAATAATGTTAATTTAATAATATATGACAAAAATAGGGTATGTAAGAAAATAATGTCAAAAATGGGGTTGTAAAATCGTGTACCCGGTCCACGATTTTAGTAAATCGTGGACCGGGTACACGATTTTGGCATGAAACTCGTGGATCCGGTCCACGAGTTACCTGCCACATCTGCAGGTCAAAGATTCTCGCTGCCACGCACCTGCCACGTAGTGAAATCGTGGACCGGGTCCACGATTTTCAACCGCCCCTCTTCTTCACTCCTTCTCTTCTTCACTCATTTCTTCTTCTGCCGCCCAAATTCCTCCCGCCGCCCACCACCGTGCTGCCGCCGTCTCTGCCACCGCTGCCGGTAATTTTTTTTTTTTAAACATAAAACTTGTTATGAAGTTTGTTTTGGTTAATATTCACTAAATCTAGAGTGTGAAGCTTGTTTGTTGATTAATATTGAATATTTATTTATTTTGTATAAGATTTAGTATTTTTGACCATTAGATTTGATTTTATAATTTTGTTTTCGGATTGCATGAGTTTGGAAATTTTTTTTAAAATAATGTTAATTTAATAATATATGACAAAAATAGAGTAGATGGGAAAATAATCTCAAAATTAGGTGTATCTTTATTTATTTTTCAGTGATTTCGCATCATGGATCTGGGTTCTGGCAATTAACAAGAGTATTATGAACATCCATTCGTCGTCACCCAAGAGGATATTGATGAATTAATTCATCAACAGCAACACTTTGAAGTGCTTGTACCTCGTTGTCCGTACCGTCAACGAAGACGTCCACCATGTGGCACATGACTCGTTTGTAATTTAAAGTTTACGTTTTTATGAATTTCTAATCTTCAGACGCATTTATATGAGTATGCTATAAAATAACAATTTTAAGAAATGTAATTGTTGATTTAAAAAAAAATGGAAATCGTGTACCCCGTACACGATTTTGGTCTCATTGACCAACCACGTGGATGCCATGTGGAAATCGTGTACGGGTACACGATTTTACAACCCTATTTTTGTCAATATTTTCTTCAACCACTCTATTTTTAGGATTTCTTTACTATGTACCCTATTTTTGTCAATAGTTCAAAATTCAACATTAATTTTGAATTTTGTCCAAACAGACATATTGAAGAGAGTAGAAGAGAAGAAGATAATTATACTCCAAAACTCTTTTTCATTAAGTTTAAGCCTATATATATATATATATATATTATAATGAGTAGCAATTTTAGAGATAATAATCAAGTGTTCTATAGCAAATATAGCAAAGTCTATCGTTGATAAACTTTTATCGCTGATAGACTCTTATGGTCTATCAATGATACACCACCTAGACCATAAAAGTCTAACAGTGATAAACTATCACTGATAAACTTTGCTATATTTGTAATTTTTTTTAAAATACTGTCGGTGATAAACCATAAGTGTATAGCAACATTTTAAAAAATTGCAAATATAACAAATTTTATTAGTGATAAACTTCTATCGTTGATAGACTAAGGTCTATCAGTGGTACACCACCTAGACCATAAAAGTCTAACAGTGATAGACTATCACTGATAGACTTTGCTATATTTACAATTTTTTTAAAATATTGTCAAATATGTTAATATTTTAAATTTGATTGCTATATTTGCAATTGCCAAAAAAAAATATGAAACTCAAAAGAACATAAGAATTCAAACAATTTTTTTGTTTTTTTGTTTTTGATAAATCAAAATCCATGTGGGGAACATGAATAATGGTGTGGAAGGAGGCAATTGACAAGCAACTTCAATGTTGTGTCTTCTTTTTATGAAGATTTGATATGATATTATATACTTTGATTGGGCCCCTTTAAACACTACAATCATGGTGGGGTGGGATGAGAGATTTCCATGTTTGGAAGACATGGTTGCAAATTCAACTGTGGCTTTGTTGGAATTATTTATTTATATATCTATATATATAAATAATTAGATTCTTCAAAATAGCCATTAAAGTCCCTCAAAGGTTCTATTACTATGATTTCTTTTTCTTTTTCTTTTTCTTTTTTAATATCTATTTAAGAAGATTTTGACTAGCTAAATTATATTATCATGTCCATCATCACTTCTTTGCACTTAAAAAAATATATTAAATCAAATTGAATAATTATGTTTTCTGTGTTTTCAAGCCTTTGATAAGGTTTGACATAGAAATGTTAAGTCCATAGAATGTGATTAGGGAATTTGAAAGTGTGATTTGGTTTTGTAATTAATCTGAAGTCAATCTATTCATTTAAATATTTTGAGACTTATTCTACTTTAAAAAAATTAATTTAGTCTATGTATTATTAATAAATCTTTAAAATAGTTTCTACTATTAATTTATTAATATTTCTAGAAGAAAATAATAATAATAATCTCTATTAATTTTCCTTATATAAATTTTTAAGAACATAATCACATTATGTCTTTTCTTGTATAGAAAATATTATTATTATTATCCAACCAATTTTGATCCATTAACTTTAAAAAACCAATTTTAAGATTTATGAAAACCATAAAAATTAAATTTGAATATATGAAAGTATTGTGGCTAAAATGGAACAAAAACTCAAAATATATGAACTAAAAATGGTATTTTAACTTCTTTTATATATATATATATATATATAATATATATATATATATATATATATATATATAAAAGCTGAGTATATATAAAGTTAAAATTAATTTTAAAGAAAAAAAAAAGTCAATTTATATCATCAACGTGGCGAAGCGAGTATTATTTAGTTATTTTTTTTTATTACTTTTGGATATTTTATGATTGTTGCCATTTTTGCTATATACTTAATCAGGTTTCAAGAATAGTTGAAATATATATATTAAAATATTTTTTTATCCTTGTATTTTGAAGTTTGTTCAATTTTAATCTCTATATTTTCAATTGTCCAATTTTAGTCTCTGTACTTTCAATAAATCTTAAATTTAGTCTCTCAAAATTAATTTTAACCGAAATTGATTAAATCATAATAATTATTTTCATGTAAGGAAATAAAAAATGTGAATATGTTTTTAAAATTTATAATAAAAATGTCATAGATAACAAAAGATTTCTAAAAAAAATCAACAATAAACTAACATTGGGACCAAATTTAAAATTTATTAAAAGTACAGGGCCTAAAATTAGACAATTGAAAGTGGAGATACTGAAATTAAACAAACTTCAAAGTACATAAGCAAAATGGTGTTTTAACCGAAAATATATGCTCTCGCGTGTTTAAACAAATTTGTTAGGGTTGATTTTGGACCAAAGGGCATAATTGACCTCAAGCAAGAATAGAAATAACAAACTTAGGAAGATAGCAAGATTTAAGCGGAAAGTGGCAACTTAGGACCAAAATGGGCCTAGAAAAAGAGGTTATTTAGGCTTGGTCCAAGTCAACATGCTTAGCCTCGACCTTGGCCAAGTCTCACAAAATGGTAAGACTACACAAAATAAATACAATAAATCTTTAATTGAAATTTTTCAAGAAAAACTTGATATTTATGAAAAATATAATCCTGAAACAATTCCTTCGAGATTAATGGTGCAAGTTTATATGAGTTGAATAATAATCCTGTTGAAAATTTGTGAGTTGTGGGAGATCAATTTGTTATTCGTTGTCAGATCGAGAATTTATTTGTTGTGCGGTGAAAATCACTGCCTTGAAAGCAAATTCGGCATGACCGTAGTGCGAATCGTCCTTGTCAATTGCTCCCCAAGGTTAACACAACACCCACCTTCAGACGTGCACTCGTCGGATGGAGGGTTGGAATCAAGGCAAGAGAAAATCGTTTGCTCAGAATCGAGAGGAAGAAGAAAAATCTAGATTCAAAAGTATGTAATTTTTCAGATCTGAAGCCTCTAGTTTTGTAAAGCAATGAAGAAGAAGAAGACCAACGAACAAAAAACGTTTATTGAAATTAATACCAAATCTGAACATTAAGTTAAAACTTCAACGGTTAAAAAATAATTGAACTTATAAATAAAACTATTTCTTTTCTTTTTTACTCGAGCCTAAGACCACCTGGAGGAGCAAAAGCGACAACAACATGCGTGTAAAAAAGGCCTTTTACTCCCACTCTTTCTACTTTTGCAAGTTCATAGAAGTGGTCTCATATATATATTATTTAACCACTCCTTAATTCTCTAATGTGGGACAAGTGAAAAAGTGCATTTGTAGATTAATTAAGCCCTTCTAGAATCACGTGAGACCAACAATAATACCTTAACCCAATCTCCACGTTAGACGTTATCAGGTCAAAGTCAAACTATTAGATAACATGAGGTTCTATTTCAAAACCAATTAGTACTAGGAGGAGTAGCTCAACTATCTTATAAAGAGCGCGAGGTCCTTTGATTTTTCCAATATGGAATCCTCAACATGCCCCCTGTTGCATCTTATAGATTCACCATTCTTGAATTGGATCCTTATTTATGTTTTTTGATCAAATGTTCGTTTGAACTTCATAGGTTCTTATACCATATTAGATAACATGAGGTTCTATCTCAAAATCAAATGGACATCGGTGTCCAAGAAAAGTAACTCCACTCTTCTACTCAAACTCGTATTTGTTGCACTTTTCACTTTTTCTTACTTGAACATTGAAATGTGCATCAAGTACTATATAAAGTGTGTGTCTTTTTCGGGTAGATTTTATAAATCTCTAGAATATATTTAGTTAACATTTGAAAACAATAAATTCAACGGAAAACAAAATGTATTATTATGTTTTATTGTTTTTCAATGTATTTAATGGCATAATTAGATATTGGGTCTCAATGAAAAAGAATTGAAGTGTGCTTAGTAATATACTCATAAACAATGAAAAAGTCATAGCTACCAACTATATATACTTAGTTGCAAATCAAATATTATTAATTTATTTACATATTTTATAAATTTTGTATAATTACCATTTTTTAAAAAATTATATTAGTTAATACATCATGTTATATACATGTTTAAATTTTAAACAAAAATAAAATGAGCATATAACATGAAATATATTTATCAAAGTTTCTATTTTTTAGTGTAAATCTACTACTCAAATTTTAAATTTTAAATGTGAAAATCAATGGTAAAAAAGGTTGTTATAAGAGTTTTCCATAGTTTTGATCCATAGTATTAATTTTTCATCATATCTCAATATTTTCATCGACATTTTCACATATTCATAGGTTCGACATTGATATAAGGAATGAATCGACATTTTTGTTATACTACACAAAATTGATAAAATATTAAAATAAATTGCAATAAAATGTAAACTATTGCGACTATTGAGGAGTTGATTTTCGCCTAATAGAATAAAAGTCAAAATTAAGATAATATAATATAATATGAGATAATATGAGATTTGATACTACCTGTTATTAGGAAACTCATATTCTAACCCTTTTAGGGTTAAGAAAAAACTATAGATCAAATCTCATATAAAAAGATAATCACGACTCCATATGAGGTAACTTAAATTTTTTGCTTCTTCTTTATTCTTCAATTCTGATATCTGACTTTGACATCAGAGTCATTTTTCTTTGTTTTACTGGTATTTTTACCTCATTTAAAAAGTGTAAAATGTTTGTTTATTAATTTAAACACATGTTTTCAATTTTTTGTTTTAAACATTTTTCAGAAATATCCATTAACACTTTATCGATATTTCTATAAAATTGAGACTTCGACATTTTGCTATCCACATTTAAAACATTGGATCATTTTTTTCTTACAAAAATGTTTTATCAAACAAATCCACCCAACAAATATTCATCGACTGAAAACAAGAAACATAATTTGGATTTCATAGCAAATGTGTCCTAAATTTTTCATTTTATGTGTTATTGAGGTTTAGCAAACGTTCAATGACAAGATAAAAATTGAAAGCTACGACAAATTGTAATTCAATCATTAATGTTTTAAAAGTTAGTGGGATTGGAGAGATTCAAACTAAGTATTTGATAATATGAGGTTCCTTTACAAAATCAATTAGCAATGAGATGAGTAGCCACGTATCTTATAAGAAATATGAGGTCCCTTGATTTCTCCAAATGTGGGATTCTCACCATTTCCTTCCCAATTAATATTGATTTTCACTTGTTGGGTCTTCTTCATATGTCAAGGCCACAAGTAGGGGAGTGTTGCATGATATAATATTAGCTTAAGCTGTTAGGTCAATCGACGATTTAAGAAAAATCCAAAACATAATTAAAAAAAATGAAAATTTTATTTTTGGTCTTTTGATTCTAGTTTCTATTTGGTCTCTAAGTTTTACTTTTAGTCTTTTAAGGAGTGTTTGGGGTGAGGAAGGAAATAGTGAGGAGTAAGGAATTATGAAGTCAAAGAGTTGTAAACTCCAGGGGCCACAGTGTAAGGAGTTGATAAGATATAAAATTGATGTTTTTTTAGTAATGGGACATACCGACTCCTTGGGCCAAACAAGGAGTAGAGTTCAATACTCTTGTTTCCCAACTCCTTGGGCCAAACACACTCTTTTAAGTGTTGAGTTTGATTTCAATCTAGTCTCTAATTTTCAAAATGTTACAATTTTACCCCTGGAGTTTGAGTTTTGTTTCAATTTGGTCCCTAAGTTCCAAAATTTACATTTTTAACATCGATTTTTTTTACTAAATACTCACTTTCGATTTTCAGTGTTTATGTCTATAAATTAATTTAAAATAATTTTATAAATTATAATTAATTAAGTTTCACTATTGTTTTCATCACTATTAAAATTAATTTTAAATTTTTACTTCATAATTATTTTAAATTAATTAATTTCGCTAAAGATTGAAGTGAATATTTAGTGAAAAATTAAAGTTAAAGTTTAAATCTTAAAACCTAGGGACCAAATTGAAACAAAACTCAAAATTTAAAAACTAAAAGTGTAACATAGAAACTTAAAGACTAAATTGAAAGCAACATCAAAACTTAGGAGCTGTTTCAGGCGCTGAGTTGAGTTCTGAAATTTGGAATTAATATGTCTTGTGAGTTAATATGTGTGTGAAGTTAGGAAGTTTGTGTTTGGGGTGCAAAGTTGTTTAGTTTGGAGTGGAGTTAGGAAGTAAAATATGATTTTTTTGGTGGTTATTCTCGTTTGCCTAACTTTTTGTTGAACCCTTCAATTGCACACATATTTTTTCTAATTTATAACAGGTGTCAACTTAAGACATTCACATATATTCTACAATTTTTTACATGTAAACATTCTACTTGAGGTAGACAAAATATTCATGTTTCATGCAAATGAAAAAAAAAATTATAATATACTTTGACATTAGCAAAATGTATGAGTGTAATATCTACACAAAAAAGTAGACCATCAAGGAGTTTGAAGCTTTTTATGTCATCATATGGATCAGGACCTATGAGTTATTTAGAACAAGATTTTCGAATCTTACTTCTAGATCTTCGATCAAGAGGTAATCTTATTCTAGCCTTTTTCTCGGGGTTGATCTAAATTCGTATAGGGAGGTCTTAATTTCTTAATTTCAAGGGTTCCTGCTTATCAATAGCTTGGATCTTTGAGCTGAGGGTTAGGATTGCCTTATCATGTCATCTTATGTCAAATTAGAGTTTATTATGTATGTATGTTGGTGTTGGAAATGCAATCAAAAGTCTCACAATGGCTAGATGAGGGAATGAGCATGAGTATATAAAGGGAGAACAATTATTTCCACTAATGATATGAACCTTTTAGATGAAACTAGAAGTAAAACCATGAGGGTTTATGTCCGAAGTGGACAAATATTAAATACTATGAACAAATAATTTGAATTTTGTATTTAAAATCATTTTCACCAGCCAAGTTTGTTTTTTTGTATATGATCAATTAAGTTGGTTGTCAGAGTTAGTCGTTTGGAGATAATCAATGGAGTTGGTCACTAATAGTGATCGTTGGAGATTGTCAGTGGTGGTCTTTAGAGGAGTTTGGGCGCTGGAAGTGGTCATCGGAACATGTTGTCGAAGTGAGGCTGCAATGATCTTGATGGTAATTATTGTCAAAGTTGGGCGTCAGTGGTCGTCGGAGTTGGGACGAAAAGGACATTTTTTTCCTAAAAATAAAATTTGAGACGTCAAAATAGAATCATCAAGAAAAAGAGCAAGAGGTCATTAAAAAAAAAAAAAAAAAAAAAAAAAAAAAAAAAAAAAAAAAGTTTGGTGGGGGATATGGATTAAAGTTGGGCCAAGCATAGTTTGTACTATACCATACACAACAGTCAACAACAACCACCACCACCACGCGGCCTTTAGCCTTTACGAAAAGGTCAGGAACACCAGGGGCGCGCCTGCGCCCACGGCTGCTCGAAAATCAACAAACATTTTCAATTCTCAAATCGATTAAAAGTATTGGTCAAGAGTCGCCCCGTCTAAACCAAATCAACCTTCAAGATCCTCTCGATTCCGAATCAAATCTGTCGGATCTCACTTTCCAACTGTCACATTTCAAGATTTTCCCCTCTATGGAATCGATCCATAGAATAACACTCCCCAATCCCTTTTCTTCTTCTTCAAATTCGATCTTCTTCTTCTTCTTCTTCTTCTCTTCTTCTCTTCTTCATTTCGTAGCTATGGTTGTTGCTGTTGAAACCACCCGTTTCCATGTTCTTGCTGTTGATGATAGCTTCATCGATAGGAAATTGATCGAACGCCTTCTCAAAACCTCTTCCTATCATGGTATTTCACGATTTCACTCCCTCTTTTTTTTTTAATATCATTATTCTCGGATTTAGGGCTAATCGATTGTGTTTGATCAGTTACTGCTGTTGATTCCGGTACTAAGGCCTTGGAATTCCTTGGTCTTGTTGAAGATCATGATCATCATGAAGAAACAGACTCCAAAATCGCTCCCTCAAATCATCATCATCAAGTACGATCCCTAATTCTCTCTCTGTTTACTCTGTTTCTCAGGATTTACTCTCTCTTTTTTTTCTTTCTCTAACTTGTATCTTCTCGATTATTTAGGAAGTGGATGTAAATTTGATCATCACGGATTACAGTATGCCTGGAATGAGTGGCTATGAACTCCTCAGAAAGATCAAGGTTTGCCCTAATTTCCAATTTCCTCTTTTCTCCATTGCGAAACTCGAATCCACTGAGAAATTAATCACTCATTAATTTGATTCTGTGTAATTTTGCAGGAATCGAAATCTCTTAAAGACATACCAGTTGTGATTATGTCCTCTGAGAATGTTCCTTCAAGAATCAATAGATGCTTGGAAGAAGGAGCGGAAGAATTCTTCCTCAAACCAGTTCAATTGTCTGATGTGAGGAAGTTGAGACCTCATTTGATTAAAGAAAAATCCACAAGGAATTGATGGTGAAGATGAACAACGAAGAAGAATTCTTCAACAACTAATTTTTATTTTTATTTTAGTAATTCTGTAAAGAATTAGATCCCAAACTGACTTCTATTTCATCACTAATCACAAGCTCTAAACACAGATTTTCTTGGGAAACTAACAGAATGTATAGATCTACCGTTCAATTTTGCCTGCTAATTTAATGGAGTCATTTTTTAAAAAAATTATTTTTCTGTTTTTCACCTTAATGTACTCTTTATTTTAATTTTTGTTGAAGATGAAACCAAAAATTAGAGAGACTAATGTAAGGAACCGGGAGAAATAATAAATATTTTATTTAAATTAGTGCATTGATTATATATTGAAAATAAGTACTCAAAATAAACGGTGATTAATTTTAACCGTATTAATCGAAGGTATATTTAAACATACATTTAAGTTAATTTAAATAATTTTAAAATATAGAAATCCTGATTGGTGACCTGTTTCTGAGAATATTTACAAATTTGGTTTGTCCCTAAGTTTTTTTTTTTTTTTTTTTTTTTTTTTTTTTTTTTTTTTTTTTTTTTTTTTTTGAAGATAATACATATTCTTTTTTTTTTTTTCCTTATTCTTATATCACATGGAAATAGAAAAATTTGCCATTGATGAGTTGTATTTTTAAAATTCATATACAATTATTTTATATAAAGATATGCATATATTCTTTTCTCTTTCTTTTTATTTTCATATTTTCCTCATTTGGGTTGGAGTGGTGATTTGATTTTAATAAAAAAAAATAAGAATCAAATTTGAATAGAGATTTAGAAAGCAGATATGATTCCAAATTTTGTTAAATAATCATATTTTTAATTAGATTCTTCTTTTGGTTTGATTTTTTTAATTAGAGAAAATTGCCTTAGATGCCCAATTAAGAAGCTAATTGATATTCTAGGTCCTCTCCTTTTTTTTTTTTTTTTTGTGCTTTCCATTTCTTACATTAGGTTAAAAAAAATGTCTATAGTCAACAAATAATTTTTCGGGTGCAAATTATTGCTCACTCATGTGGTGTATTTACTTATTTACCCCTTTCTAGAAAGTTGAGAATATAAAAACAAACTTAAATGAGAAAAGTGAATCCTATTAATCAAGGATGAAAATATCCGCCACATATCGATATATCCAAAATTAAATTTCAATTCGAATAATTATTTAAAATGTGTTTGATAATATATTTATAATCAATAAAACTAATTATAGTTACTCATTAAATATTAGGTTGAATATGAACTTGATTTATGTTAAAAAATTTGTATAACTATTGTTTTCTAATATCATATGATGTATCCTACATTATATAATATATAATTTAATTTAATCAAAATAATTGAGTTTATAACTTGAAATACTATATTTGTTAATGTTTTGATTTTTTTAATATAATTCATCTTAAGATTTAAAATTTGAATTCACTATTTTTAAAACTCATAATTCAGACTAAAACATAAAATAAGAATCTGAAAACATAAAATATGAGTTGGCTACTAAACATACCCTTAATTTTGTGATTTACAGAAACATCTGTCAATATCGATATTTTATTGATATATTCGTAACGAAATGAATTTAGAAGACTTAGTTTTGTTTTAGATTTTTCTTTCTAGGTATGGTAAAAGAAGTTTGAACTGTGAAGTAGAACGTGTCAATCATTTACCCTCCAAGACAACTCTCAGCTAAATATCAAACTCCTAAAATAAATCAATAACTTATTAACTCTTTGAGCATGCACATTCCTTCTTTATATGAGAGTATATCTAGAATTTTTGCAAAATAAACTGCGTCTAGTCTCGTCAGTCGTCATACTAATAATTTATAAGTATAAATTTGGAAAATGAAAGACGTGCTTATTTACTTTAACAACATTTAGTCATACTTTTAATCAAATATATTATGTCTTAATCAGTTGTACTATGCTCAAATTAGTGAGTTAGTGAGGGAGACAAAAAATGGACTCGATGGATGAAAGAAAAAGAATAGGAGACTGAAAATCTAATGGGAATAAAATTTTATGTTTATTCTATTTTGGGGCTTGTTGTGGGCTATGTTGGACCAAAGGGCATAATCGACATTTAGCAAATAATAGAGTAACAAAGTCAATAAGATAGCATAATTTGAGTTGGAAGTGGCAATTTAAGACCAAAATAGGCATAGAGAAAGGAATTAGCCTAAGCTAGCATGCTCAGTCTCTGCCAAGGTCGAGGTCGAGCTTCACAAAACACCTAATGAGGCATGTCTTGACTCAAGGATCAGATCATCTTAGGCCAAAAATATGGAAAGAAGGTGTTCAGTCTCGGCCTGGCCGACCCCAGCAAAATACCAAGCACACCCCTCGCACACCCCAGCCCATTAAGTCAAAGGATAATCTCAATATAATGTCGAAACCAAGGAAGGTCCTAGGTCAACTACACCTATATCATCGTGATAGCTCTAGGGAGAAGTAAGTCTATTCTAATACTCAAATTCCTCTACTTGCTACACATATACGCTTTCTAATTTAAGTATTGGAACCCGTGTGACAAGCACCACACTAGTGTGCAAGTCTTTCCATTTGAGAGGTCACGTTCTTCCCTGAATTACAAATTTGTTCCTACAAGAGGATCACTAGGTATGTAATAACCTTGTTAAGATTTTGACATCAAAAGGTCTTAACTTTCAAATATTACATTTTAGTTCCTAAACTTTACAAAATATTCATGGAAATAAATCAATTTTATCTACAAGTTTGGTAGATTATGTCAATTTTCATTCTCAAACTCTGATTTTCATTAAATTGAAACTCAAAATTTGAGAAGTGTTGTAATGGTTGAAACGCTTTTACCCTCAAATGTACTGTACATTGAAAACATGTAATCAAATATTTCTATATGCGTGTATTTAATGAGTTATTAGACACATGTTTAATACAAATTGATAGGAATTTGAAGAAAAACGTTACATATAACTCATTCCTTCTGTTAAATTTAGTGAAGTGTTGGAAGCTTGATTTTTGTGTTCTTAAAAAAGTTTTGGCTTTTTGTTAAAATTAGTTGATGAGTTTGGTTGAATTGAAAATAAAAGTTGAAACATTTGTCTAAGTCTGGTGTTAAATTTGATGAAATTGAAAATTTTAAAATATAAACAATCATACATCATATCAATTTGGGAAATTTTTAAAAATAAAAAATAAGGAAACTATTTACATCAAATAACAAAAATTTTAAATAATTGTAATAGACGCTGATAGAAGTTTATCAGGATCTATTAGTGATAGAAATGATAGAAGTCTATCACTATAGATGCTGATAAAAGTCTATCAATGTCTATCACTATTTTTTTTTTTTTTTTTTTTTTTTTTGCTTTTTTTTACAAATAGTGATATGAAAATCCTAGCCATTTGAAAATTAAGAACCCAACTGTTGAACCCTTAATAACAAATCCCAAAACCCTCAAATCAATTAATGTCAATCTAAAGGAAAAGACTAGAATTGGATTACATTTTGATCCTTACTCCAAGTTCGAACACTCCACAAGCAAGATGATCAGACTTACCCGAATGTTGTTGGCATGCAACCCTGATTCAAGAATTGCAAAAGTGGCAAAAACTCTGTCATCTACCATAGAATTCTTATTCAAGAAAACCTAAAGTTATAAAAACATCAAAATTCTTAACAACTTAATGGCTAGACTTTAAATAGTCTCCCAATAAAAGAAACCCTAATGCAACTTAGTAAAATGACAAAATTACCCCTACTTAAATGTTATAAAAAATGATAAAATTAGAAATTATTAAATTACATCAAAATTATTAAATAATAATTTGATACCTTGGGCGGTTCATATCAAATAGTTTGACATTTTTTCTATCTATGAAAATTTTCCTATCAATTTTAGAATAAAAATTGAATTTTTCCTCATATTACTAAATTGTTTTGCTCATTTACCTAATAAACATGTACTCACAACTTATACATAGACAAGGGGAAATTTGTACG
Source organism: Lagenaria siceraria (assembly GCA_002890555.2). Lineage (NCBI taxonomy): Eukaryota > Viridiplantae > Streptophyta > Magnoliopsida > Cucurbitales > Cucurbitaceae > Lagenaria > Lagenaria siceraria. The sequence continues at coordinate 8,727,226 of CM016488.1, forward strand.
GATGACTTAAATATTGGGTCTAAAATGTCAAATGACCCAAAATTTCAAAAAAATACGAAATGACCATTCGCTAACGTCAAATTCGGATGAAATTACCAAAACGAAACCCTCGCGCACGCGGAATGGCCTCTCACTCCAAATGGATTCTCACAATGGATTCTGAGACATTCGTCTTCTCGCTCCAAATGGATTCGCTCAATCTCGCTCTCTCTTGACCTCTCGCTCTCATCTGTTCTGCGTGAATTGAAGTTGGAGGCGTCGATCTGCTCGTGTGGTGCAATGCCAGAGAAGGTGTGGTCGTGCTAGAGAAGAAAAAGTCTCGCGATCTAGGAAAGAAGAAGAATAATAAACGATAGGGAAGAAACGACGTGAAAAAGAAGAAGGAAAAAAACCAGACAAATCGAGGAAAAAGAAATAAAATTTGGCATTTTTTTATGATTTCAGCAGAAGATCCGTTGGCATTTTTTTAAAAATTTGGGTCATTTAACATTTTGGACCTAATTTTTGAATCATCTATACAATTATTCCATAGACGAACATCGAAAGCTACACGTGTAGTATACTGTGATAATCTTTTTTTAAAAAGAAAATAAAGTGATGGGATTTCTTTTACAATGAATGAAAAAAGTAGTGAGGATTTTAGAATAAGATTTTGTGCAAAATTTAGAAACCACAGTTATTAGAGAACTTAGAGATCAACCCGATGATATATTAAGTTGAGAGGTAAAATACATAGCAAAATTAGTACTTATATTTAATTTAAAAATTAATTAATAACTTCCCTTAATGAAAGGAAAATGGGGAGACAGGCAAATGCCCTCTTCCTTATGTTAAAGTCACATAACTGCGTCATGTGAGAGGACAAAAAGGATAAGGTCAAAGAATTAGAGAAGAAATTTTGGTAAAGAGAAGAAGAAACTACAAGAATATTTTTCTCTTCTAATTTTAATTCATTCAAAATTTACATCATATGATGTGTGTATTTTTCTCTGCACTCTTCCAAAAATAAAAGCGATAAAATACTTCCGTTGGGATTTAATCCCTTCAATTGCTCTCGTCAAAATAAACACAAAAGTTTAACTAACCTCTTACACTTTTATTGAACTAAAAAAATTAAGACATTATCTCTAGTTGTGGTCACATCACATGCGTTGAAAATTTGAAATTACACTTATTTATTTGCAATCTTATGAAAAAATAATGAAAGGAAGGAAAAAAGGTGCCTTATCATAGAAAATTTAAACAAGCTATGTTGGATGATAAATTTGACTAATCTTAAATTGTCATGCTGTTGTTTTAAATTTGGCCAGCAAAAATTTTGACACAAAATAATGGTAAATTCAAATGATACCACGTGTTTCTTTAGGGTCACATGACAATTGGATTGAAGGCATGCCCAAAAACCATTGAATGGTAATTGGGCTCGAAGCCCAATTAATTCAAAGTCCAAATTAGTCTTGACCTCATGCCACAAATCCACTAAAGATATTGGCCCAAAGCAAAAATTGGCCTCAGGATTTGGAATTAGATTTTGAATCATATCTAATAACTAAAAACTAAATCTAAAAAGATAACACTATATAATTTTAAAATTGTCGCAAGATTAGCTAAAATGGTGGAAAGATATACCTAGAAGCTTTGTGAGGATAGAATTGAAAAATTAAATGGGTAGATGAATCTCTACGCATCTCATTTTGGCCATAAATCATATAATTCAAAAACCATTTTTTTCAATTGGATATTCCGTTTTGGCCATCCTGCGCAATTTCTCAATATAAAAGGAATAACATAGCAAAAATAAAAGTTGTGAAATTAGAAAAATGACAAAATAATTTTCAGGGTTATTAATTAATAAATACCAAATGATCAAAATACCTACAGACACAAAATAGCTGATTAATTTGAAAAATATAAGTTTAAAATCGTAATAAACAATATTTAATTAGAATTAAGAAAATCTTGGATATACCTTATTTTCGAAATTTTCAAATAAAGTGAACTTTTTTTTGTCTTTTTGTTTTTTTTTTTTTTTTTTAAATATTCGAAATTTTCTACAACTTAAAGCTACAAACAAAATTACAGTTCGAGTAGCACTCGCCTGAAAAAAAAATGGAAAAGTTCTAACAAATACAGTGTATTTGTGACAGAATGTGAAAAAGACCACATAAACTAAGAAAAAAGACAAGGTAATTGACCACGACCAACCTAAATAAGAGCTTTGTGAGAAGAAGGTATGACCATATACAAAAGGTTAATACATAATAGCAAATACAGTTATTTGTAAATAAGATGAGGGAGGAGGCCAAATATAATGAGGTAAAAGAATAAATATAAGAGGAAGCAATGCGAAAAGAACAATGATGAGACTACAAATAAAATCTTGTTTGTCCAAGTCTCATAAGTCGCCGGAAAAAATTGAAGAACAAAATGCAAATTGACCAAAACATCATACTTACTTCAGTGTCAAGAAGAAGACTTAACAATTGAAATTCATAAACCTCTGAGTATTTCGTACTTCAACTCTATTTTTTCGTTGTTTTGATCTATGGTATGAAATTCTTTCGACTGACTGATTTTGTATTGTTGGTTGGACGGATCTGGAGTTTTTGGTTTGACTGGTTATTGTATCTGTTATGGGTTGATTTGGAAATTTTGTTAGACAAAATTGTATAAATTGACTATAATGAGGTTTATTCTCCTATTGTAAGATATTCTTCAATCTGTGTTTTGTTGTCTTTAGTTGCTCATTTTAATATTGAGTTGGGCAAATAGGTGGGGCAACTGCTTCTTTGCATGAAGAGTTGGAGGAAGAAGTCTATACGTCTCAACCCCTTAGTTTCATTGAAAAAGGAAAATAAATTTGGTTTGTAGATTGAAAAAAATCTCTTTTATGGACTTAAACAATCTCCAAGTCAATGGTATAAGAGGTGTGACACTTTTATTGTTAAATGTGGATTTAGTAAAGGTGATTACGATATTAAACATGTTTCAAAAGATGTGTCTGTATTTTTGTTATAGTTTGTGGATGATGTGCTTTTAGCTTCTCATGTATATTATGAAGTTGTTGAATTGAAGCTGAATTATAGAGAATTTGATATGAAAGATTTTGGTAAAGCTGGAAAGGTTTTAGGTATGAAAATGAAAAATTTTCACATATAAAAAAAATGTCAAACTATTTATAGAAAATAGGAAAAAAAAAACACGATTAGACATTGATAAACTTCTATCAACATCTATTAGCGATGAACTTCTATCATTTCTATCACTTCTATCTGCGTCTATCACAACTATATACAAATTTTGCTATTTTCTGTAAATAGTTTCCCTTATTTTTCTTTTTTTAAAAATTTCCCTATGAAAATTGTTAGGGGCATAACGGCTAACAACTCATAAGTACACAGTAGGGTTACCTTGACAGTGTGGTTATTAAGAGATTTCATCTTGATGTTGCAAAGTTAATAATGCATGTTTTTTGTTGATATTTCTATACTTTTATTTAGTAAAAATGGTCATTTACCCGTGTTTTTCCCCCATCATATGGTCTTAAATGGATAAAGTGGTCATATGAAGGTCCTTTTAGTCTCAAAAGTTAGTTTTTACTAATTTTGGTTGTTTATGCAAAATTTGTGTCAATGAAATTCTTGCATCTGTTGAAGTTGATGCGCCCACAAATTTGTGTCAATGTTCTTGCATCTCTTGAAGTTGATGCGCCCACATCAAAACGTTAATTTTCAGAATTGTGCCCAATCATCAACAATTGCTATTCTCATGGTCCAGAGCCGTTTTCAGCCTCGGAATTGCTTGGTAAACCCTTGGAGCACCATTTTTTGCCTCCCTTCAATTGTTTGGAGCCTATATAAGGATGAAAAACCTCCTCTTTCAAACATCCACGAACCACATCCGAAATTAAGTCATCCTTTGGGCAAAGTTCTTACCTTCTAGTTAGAAAGACTTCATGAATGACGGTTCCTCCGAAGGACTCGTGACAACATGGGTAGAAAAATGATTAATCCTTGCAAAAAGAGAATCCACTCTAGGGAGAGATTTAGAGAGTTAGAGAATGTTTCAAGGAGATCTTCTACTGTATTTCCAGCATTGTCTTACTTTATTTTAACACGTTTATTTCTATCAATCTCTTATTCTCTTGAACTTTATCTTGTAATCATGATTTTTAGTCAATGAAATCTGTTCATTTATTTTTAATCACGAGTGAAATTCTTTAAGGGATTCAGTTATGTAAATACCCTAAGGTGATATGGCTTAAGCTTTGTTTGTGTTTCATACCTTTGACTTGTTGAATTTAGCGAAGTCCTAATGTTTGAGAAAGTTACGATATAAACTGGTGTCACAAAGGATATGGGACTAGGAGTCTATAAATAGGGATGTCATGTAGTCTTAGAAATAAGGAACGCCAATGGTAAAGGAATTACATGAAATTAATCTAGTCTCGTAGGATTCGACTCTTGGAATACTTCAAGATTTATTACTTCATTGACAGTATATGCTTGCACATAGATTATATATATTCTTATTCTTGTCACCTATACACAGTCGGTTGATCAAAAGTCAATGACTGTTCTGTTAGCCTCTCAATTCAAATTGTTAAAGTTCTAGTCTCTGAAGACAACACACAGAACTTGTAGTTATGGTAAAGGCACCTTACTATAATACAGTAGGATGTTTGATGTATGGAATGACATGTACTCATCTAGATTTGTCTTATGCAATGAGTGTTATTAATCATCTTATGCATCGGGAAGCTGTAAAATGGGTAATCATGTATGTAAAAGATACTAAGAACTATGGTTTAATTTTCACAGTTGGTAATTCTAATGTACAATACTTAGAAGATTTTGTTGATGCTGATTTTACTTTTGATTTAGATAAGAGAAGACCTACTATAGGTTTTGTAATTAAAATGTTCGACAATACAATTAGTTTGAGATCTTCACTCCAATTTGTGGTGGCTTTATCTATTACAAAGTCATAGTATATTGCTTTATGTGAGTATGTTAAAGAAGTAATTTGGTTGAAAGGGTTGATTTATGACATGTTGGGAGATATAGCATAACCTACCATTCATTGTGATATTCATAATGTTCTTGCACTTTTGAAAAATCTGTTATACCATGATCGGACCAAACAGATTGATGTTAAGTTTCATTTCTTAAGAGATGAAGTAATAAGAAGGCAGTGAAACTAGAGAATATTGCATTTGAAAAATAATATTGTTGATAAATTTACAAACTCTTTGTCATGAGTGATTTTTTTTTTTTGACCTATTTAAGGTAGGTGTTGGCTAATGTTGCTTATTTGTGATTAAAGTGTAGGGTGAGTTTAAGATTGTGTTTGCTTATTTATATGAAAATATAGTTGATTCAAGAGGGTGATTTGTTGACTTGTTGTTGACTTAAGTCATATCCAAAATTTCCTTTTCTTTAATATAGGGTTGGGCTTATTATGTTTGTACAAATAAGGTTGGAGTTATTTGATTATATTACTTTTAAGCCCATTTAGTCTTAATTTTATTATTATTTTTTTTAATGTATCAGGGTTGCTTCTCATACGTCATACAGTGGTCCAAATCAAAATTAGTTTGTAAAAAGAAAATTCAACCCCCCACAAAACACAAAATTACAGAAATAATTGTTTTTAGCTGTTAGTGATGGATATTGAGTATTTAACTTAGAGACTATTTAGAAGTATTTTTCAAACTTCAGTGCTAAAGTGTCTCTTTTCAAACTTGAAGGACCAAATAGACACTAACTTCAAACCTAATAGACTAAAAGTACATTTTGCCTATTTTTAAACCTAATTGCAAGTATTGCATTCATTAGAGGTAAAATTGAGACATTTATGAATAGAATTGAGAATGACCTAGAAAGGTAAATGAGTATCAAATATATTTATTATCATTTAAAATATCTAGGAGAGTAGAGAAGAAGTCATTGGAAATTGGGATGTTCTAAGAAATTTCAAACTTTTTATTTTATTTTATTTTATTTATTTATTTTTCAATACCCACTAGTATTTGGATCCACTTACACACCTCTAATATTAAATAAGTGACAATTATATATTATATTTATTTTTTCTAAGTCTGTTTCTATATATGTGATAAAAGAATCGAAGCTCTAACTTATGGTTTAATAATACAAAGTTTATATAATTGAAATTATGGTTATTTTGAGATGAATTTAACCCTATTCAAGTGGTGAAAATTTTAAAATATTTCACTAATCATCTATTGCCGCAAAAACACAAATATAGAAACTTACCGCAAAAGAGAACAGGCTACATTTCAAAATTAATTGGGGCCTAAAGTCTAAAAGTGACAAAAAGTAATAAATAAAAAATGTAATTAATTTTCATAGTGGGCTATGGCGGAACGAATTGTTAAAAGAGAGTGCAAATAAGAAATGTGAGAAGAGCCCCCATCACTATGCTGGGGAGAGAAGAGAAGAGAAGAGAAGAGACTGTCAAATAGAAAGAGGAGCAGGCGAGCGAAGCTAGGTACTGGGTGTCCTCAAACGCCATTGTATTCCTCGTAAAGGTACACAACTCTCACTAAAAGCCACATCTTTCTGTAGCTTCTACTGGTACTACTACTACTACAAGGTTTTCATTTCGCATTTGGGGGTTTACTTGTAGGGTTTTCAACTCCTTCAAGTTCTTCTATTCAGGTACATTTTCCCTTCTTCGTTCCATTTTCGTTTCTGGGTGTTTGATTTTTGTGGGTGTCGAATTTGGAGCGAAGGAGGGAGAAAAACATGGGGCGATTAAGTTTTCTGTTGGGTCTGTCTTGGTTAACTGGACGAGTCAACTCATGTTGTCTGTGATTATTTGAATTGTTTGTCCCGAGGGATTTCAGGGTTCATAATGTTGGACAACTTCTTTGTTTTCTTTCTTTTTGTTTTTCTCATTTTTGCTTGGAATTCGAGCTGGGTTTTTGTTTTTCCTATAAAAAAGTAGTTTAAAGATACGATTCTCACATCTTCGAGGGGTTGTCGGTTTATGATTGTTGCTCTTAGTATACTTTCCCTGCGCCTTTGCATGTTTGTTTGGTTGGTATTTGGTTGCTACGGAAGTAGAAGAACAAGAATTGGACTGTGACCTTTGGCAAGAGGAAAAGAAAGGGGGAAAAATGATTGAAGAAAGAAAGAAAATGGACTTTGTCTCTGTCTGCCTCATTCTCAGTTGACTTTGTTTGTCTTCTGTATGTAACAATTATAATGCTCAAAGTGTAAGGTTCTTGTTCTGCTTATGATTGCTACGTTCTTTCAAATGCATGCATGTGTGCAACCTCACATGAAACGAGAGACAAACTCTATCAAAGGTTTCTGGTACATCTACAGACAGTTTAATTTTATTTTTTGCAATATCTTCTATTATGAACTCAGCTATAAGCATCTTAAAACTTCTTTTATTGGGTTCTTGTTAGTCATTATGTTTCAATTCCTCCCGAACTTCCCTGCAGATGCTAAAAACTATGTATAACGAAAATACCTGCAATGTGCTCGTATAATTGACCTGAAAGCTTCGGGGCTAAACTTCTGACACCGACCATTCTAACTTGTTTTAAGAATTTTCATGTACAGTACTAATATATGACATTTTTGTTTTATCGATGGTTTTTCTTTCAGATAAAAAAAGGAAAAAAAAAGGAAGAAGAAGAAGAAGAAGAAGAAGAAGACCGTCTCAGCTTGTAGCTATACTGAAAACAATAGTAACCTTCATTTCTTGTATAGAAAACTTACATTGGTTTTCCCTTAATCTGATTGCTTTCTTCATTTCTTCTTTCTCTTTACTTCAAGTGGGTGGACAAATTCTTGCAATTTTTATTCTTTTGATTTCCATTGGGCTGTAACCATTCAGATCTAACATTGTATTTTTTTTTTGTTTTGTATTACTTCGCAGCACTATAAAAAAGTCACTGTTAAAGGGATGGAGGAGGCACCCTGTTGCTCATCTATTTTAGATGGGGAAATAGTGGGAATAAGATTTTCATTGGCCAATGGTCAAGAAATTGTAAGTAGAAGCTGTTAATCTTTATGGACCTGCAAATTGATGCTTGATATTATTTAATATTATCTTCCCAATTAATTCCTTACAAAGAAAGAGGAAAACACTGTTTAGTACATGAAAACTAAATCTTCTTTACAAAAAAAAAAAGAGAGAGAGAGAGAGAGAGAAAGAGAGAGAGAGAGAAAAAGAAGAGAAAAGAAAAGAAAAAGAGGAAAAAAGGAAAGAAAATTAAAAAGAAAAATAAGAATGAAGTGCAGTTTTCTCTAGCTAAAAGTGAGATGTATGTAGCCTGATAGACATACTAGCCAAACTAAAGTGTCTTGTGCTTCTTAATCTCTTCTTGTTCGTTTTTCTACATCCTTTACTTCCTTGCCTCAGGCAGGGGGTTCGGTGTTCTCCTCTCTAGGGAGGTTAAAATTTCTAAGAAAGTGAAGGTTTTTTTTGGCAAGTCGTATATGGTAGAGTAAACACCTAGGATCAATCCAACGACACTCTATGTTGGCTTTGTGTCTTTATTAGTGTGTTCTTTGTAGACAGCAAGAGGAGGATCTTGATCATCTTTTGTGGGGATGCCACAGTTTGCTTACTCCCTATGAAGTCAGTGCTTTAATTTGTTTGAGTTGTGGTGCATACTAAGGAATGTAGGAGATTGCGTTGTTTTGTGATAAGAGGAGTTCTTGTGGCAGGCTTGATGTTTTGCTATCTGGTGGGGAGTGTTGGTCAAGAGAAATAGGAGAATTTTTAGAGGGGTGGAGAGATCATTAGAAGAGGTTTGGACTGGGGTAAGATTTAATGCCTCTTTATGGGCGTTCGTTTGTTGGATGTTTTGTTTTTATTAACTTAGTTTTATTCTTTTGGATTGGAGCTCATTTTTGTAGGTAGTTGAGAGATTTTTTTTTGTGGGCATGCTCATGTCTATTCTTTTATTTTTCTCAATGAAAGTTCGGTTTCTTACACAAAAAGAAAAAAGGAAAAAAAGAAAAAAATAATCTAGCACCTCATCTTTTAAAGATGTACTCAACATCGGAGGAAGCTTATGCAACCGCAAAGAAGACAAGAAACCCATCACCAAACTAATCCTAGAATTCAAGAACCTGCAAGAAACCCAGAGGACAAGTTCAAGGTTTCCAGCCAGCAAATAGTTACCAAAACCATCCACCAGGTAATTATCAACAGCAAAGCAGACCCATCCCTCAGCATATCTTGGGTTATGACCCGGATTCTTCAAGCGAAGATGATTTTCCACAATTTCATCAAGTTTATTTTCTAAGATATCCACCTAATCATTATACCAAGATAATCATCTGCCCATCCAAGAACCACACCAAGAACATAGATATTATGGACCAAAATTTTTACCATATCTATCAAGATTGGAATTATGATGTGTGTTCGTCATAAAGTTATCAGGGATATGATCAAGGAGTTCCCCCTCAATCCACCGTTTGGGGAGAGAGGCCGTTTTTTGTAATTATTCTATTAACATGATCTTGTATACCTGGAATTTCTTCTTGGAGACAAGATTCAGACTGTAAGATGAAAATTGGCATACCTACATACAATGGCCAAATGAATATGAAGACATTTTTGGATTGGGTGAAAAATGTAGAAAGTTTTTTCGATTACATGGGAACACCTGAGGAGCACAAGGTAAAATTAGTTTCTTTTAAACTAAGAAGTGGAGCTTTGGCATAGTGGATCAACTTCAATCAAATAGAAGAATACATAAGAAGAGACCTAGACAAAGCAGGCCCAAAGTGTTGAAGTTAATGAAAAAATGTTTCTTGCCTATCAACGATGAACGCCTCCTCTATAATCAATTTCAACATTGCAACAACAATTGAAGATGATGAGGCACAGAAACAAAAAAGATGGACAGGCGAATGCTTTGGGACAAGACTACTAATCCAAGTGAATGAACTCCTGAAGCTGCCAAAAATCAGAATATTGCATCTTCTTCAAATTTCATAGCTAAAGAAACTAGCAGCAACAAAACCTTTATAATAGACCTAACCTTGGTAAATGTCTTAGGTGCGGGCATGTGGGTCACCTTTTGAATGAATGTCCACAAAGAAGAAACTTTACCCTCACTCTCCACGCCTGGGTTGGAGCTCTAGTATAAGCAAAGAAGGAACCTTACCACTCAAGAAGATCAAGAAGAGTCTAATGAGGAGGACAATGACAATGAAGATATTGAATATACTAATCCCGATGATGGAGATGGATTGTCTTGTGTTGTTCGAAGAGTTCTTGCCCCAATCACAGAAAACAATCCCCAAAGGCTTGCCTTATTTTACACTAGATGTACCATTAATCGAAAAATATGCAATGTCATCGTGGAAAGTAGGAGTAGTGAAAAAAAAAAGAGATATAAATTTTTGTTGCTATCAAGGGTGCACGGCCTTCCCAATCATAAGTAAAAAGAGATTTAAATGATATGTTTCTCTATTACCAATATTAGTGCTTCACAGGGAATTTGGATATGATTAGTCATCGTTTTAAGAAATCTTCTATTAGTTGGAGTATTGGTCCATGAGAGCTTTCAACAGCTTCATTTGAGGAAGATGACTTCCATAGTGAGAGACTTATGCGGTCAAGCCCTATAGGTTAATGTGAACCTTGGTGCTTTCAATACGTTCTGTCTGGATGGTGGATGAACTGTTTTGGCGGCTGGAAGGCTGTGTCCTCCCCTTTCTTATATTTCATACATCAATAAAATATGTTTATTGTAAAGGCAAGAAGTAAGCTTGTTAGAGATGAGGAGAGGTCTTGGGGGAGATTTGGTCCATAGCTAGGTCCAATACCTCTGGATGTAGTTACTAATGAGTTTTGTAGTTCTATGTTTCTTATTCTAAACAGATAGAGTCCTTTCTTATAGTTCTTTTGTTGGACTTCTTTTGTTGTGGGCTGCTCTCTCTCTCTCTCTCGTCCTTTTTACATTAATAGATGATTTTACAGAATTCTTTTCTATATTTGCGTCACTTGTTATAGAATAGGTATTTTAAGAAATCTCAAAAGAAATTCCTTATGCAGTGTTCCCACCCCCCCTCCCTTTTTCATTAGTATCTGCTCTGTCCGTTTATTTATTTATTTTTATTTTTGGTAGTGTATTGCAGCTATCAGTGATTGCCCTATTACCCATGCTAGTCAGCTCTCAAATCCATTTCTTGGTCTGCCAATTGAATTTGGAAAATGTGAATCATGTGGTACTTCTGAACCTGGGAAGTGTGAAGGTATTTTTGATTATCTACTTGGTTGATAAGTAATTATGGTGCTATTCATGAAGACAACTTCACAGATTTTATTTATCTTCCACTTTTCAGGCCATTTTGGATATATTGAGTTACCAATTCCTATTTATCATCCCAATCACATTACTGAATTGAAGAAGATGTTAAGCTTGCTATGTTTGAAGTGCTTAAAAATGAAGAAAACCAAGGTATGTAGTTTACATGGATCTGTACATTCGTTTTATTGAAGATTTTCCTACATGTCTAAGTTTTGACTTCATCTTTATGCAAACTGATGAGCAGACCAGCTAATGTATCTATATGGTATATGAATATATTTTAGATCACAAACCCTTACTTAATTGGTATGGTAAAAAACACAAGCAGCTTGAACCCTATATGCCTGTAGTAAAGAATAAAAAAATCAGTTAAAAAACTGGACATAAAAGCAACAAGTATTCTAATCAGACTTTCATACCTCGTGGTATGAAGTTAAAGAGTTCAATGACTGTTGTGGGTTCTATGTTGTTCTATGTACCTATTGTTGTTTGTCGATGGAGCTTAATGAGGGTTCACATAGCAAACCGCCTCCAAACCCATGGGATACCCTCTTTAAATCCATGATTTTTTTTGAAATTACAAAAATTTGGTAGGGCCCACCACTTTTCTTTATTTTTCTCTCAATTATGATGGGTCCATCACTTCTCGCTCAATTGACATCGTTATGTGTTAGCGACTCTGAAATGTGTGGTTCGAACCCCCCATCCCCTATGGTACTAAAAAAAAAAATTATGTTGGGTACTTGGGTCCCACCATTTTTCTCCATCTCTTCTTTTTTTTTTTTTACTTTTCTAAAAGATTTTTTTTATTACAAATATATAATATGTTGCGATTAAAATGTAGAGTTACACTATCTTTATGCAAGAAATTATTTTTTTCATTTATTTATATTTAATTCAATTAAGATTAGTTCAAAATATGTATAATTTTCTAATTTAGGACGAGAAAACTATATTTAAGACGACTGACTCATATTGATATTTTAAAAAAATAACATTTAATTTTAAGTCAGGATATTAAAACTTAAAGGGAACTTTTTAAAAATAGAAAAAATAAAAGAAACTATTTACACAAAATAGCAAAATTTTTAGATAGTTGGATAGATGATGATAGAAGTCTATCAGGGTCTATTGGTGATAGAAATAATAGAAATCTATCACTAATAGATGCCGATAGAAATCTATCAATGTCTATCAGTAATTTTTTTGCTATTTTTTGTAAATAGTTTGATATTTTTTCTATTTTTGAAAATTTCCCAAACTTAAAAATATATTTTATTTTCAAATTAACAATATTCAATGTATCAAAATTATATTGCATTTTTGTTAGAATTTACTAAAAAAGTGAATAATATTTAATTTAAATTAGATATATTAAAGGGAAATTTTTACCTATAGAAAAAAAGGAAATTTTTAAAAATAGAAAAATAAGAGAAATTATTTATACAAAATAGCAAAATTTTTAGATAGTTGTGATAGACGCTGATAGAAGTCTAACAGGGTCTATTAGTAATAGAAATGATAGAATGATAGAATGATAGACTTCTATCAGCGTCTATCACAACTATCTAAAAATTTTGCTATTTTGTGTAAATAGTTTTTCTTATTTTTCTATTTTTAAAAATGCCCCTATTTTTGGGTATTTAATTTTCAAATTATATATATATATATATGTATGTATGTATGCAAAAAAAGGAAGTATGAGTAGTGCATGGATGTATATATATATATATGTATGCTAAAAAAGGAAGTATGAGTAGTGCATGGATGTTCTCCAGAGTACCGTGACCTGACCCCTTTCATTGAAAAATCTAGACTTTGCCCATGCTCATCTACTTTTATTATGAGCTATTTTTTCTAAACCACTACAATTTTGTTTGTAATATTTTTTTAATACCTTGCTTTGTTAGTTATATTCCTACGATATTATGCTTGGACTATGCACATTTTATTTGTAATGTGATTATAGTTTTAAATTTTAATCTCAAAATATGATCATCATTTTGATTTGAAAGATAAAGTATATAATATTAAAAAGAAATTAGTATCATTTTAGATAAAAAGGTAATGTTTTTGTTTTAGTTAAAAGTGAGTTTAAAAAAGATTGTCATAATATGAATTTTATTATAATTATAATGATATAAGAAAACCAAACATATACAAACTTATAATTCCAATTTGAATATTGTTGGGACGGTTGTTTCACACAGAATTGGACAAGATATTGATATGTAACTCAAAAATAATTATCAGATAAAAAACATAGAGATTAAAAAGACATTAAATGCCAAAGCGAGCATAAGTCAACTGGCATACGAGTGTGCTAATAACTACAAGCTCTTTGGTTCGATTCCCCCCTACCTTCAATTGTACTAAAAAAACATTAATTTTTTTTGAATAAAAAGACTAACCAATGTCAGCCCAACCGAACCGTGCACTCCAAACACATGCATTAGAAACTTAGCCAACCAAATCTTGCACTCCAAAGACAGACTTTAGCATTCCCATGCTTCTGATTCTAGAGAACAAACCCCATGGGCATCAGATTTCTGGAGTTTCTAATTCCCAACCAGTGCCCTGAACAACCCTTGAGTGCCTAGAGGTTGTGATAACCTAAAATTTTATCCTTGTTGCCTTTACACCGTTCTGTTTGCCTTCACTATACTTCATTAACTGGGTTCTCTTATTTTCTGTTCAACTATGGTGGTATATTCAAGAGTGATCATATATTTTTACTGCCAATGAACCACTATTTGATATGTTTTCTCCTCTGAATTGTCTGGTCCTTAATAATTTTTGCAGTCTCTTTCCAGAAATAATAATTTTGTCATGCCATGCTTTTATTCTTATTTATTTCCATTCTTGACTTTTATGCCTGAACTTTTATTGGATATTTGTTTCTCTCTTCAGTTTCCTTCCAAGAATATTGGTTTTGCAGAAAGATTGTTATCCTCATGTTGCGAGGTAAATGCACCATTCTCAATTTTATTTCTTTTCTTTTTCTGAACAAGATTCAAAACCATTCATTAATGTAATGAAAAGAAACAGAAAATGCCATCCTCAAGTTATCTTTATCAGCTTTTGACGTCTTTGCTTGTGGTTCTGTTGTATGTGTCTTACTCTAGTATGGGTACTAGCAAGTTTGTTTCGTTGTAGCTGGCCCCTTCCTTTTCTGGTTCTATTGTAATGACTAGTATTTTAGAGCGTGCATTTGACCTGATATATTCTTATAGTCTCAACCATGTCCTAGTGTTTCTGGAATTTCAAAGGAAAAAATATTTTCAGTACTCGAGGCATGGGAGGAAAGTTTGTTTGGAGCAAATGTTTTTTTAGTAAGAAACCGAACATTTAGTTGAGAAAAACAAAGGAATGTACTAGAGCATACAAAAAACAGGGCTACAAAAAAGAGAAGGCAATTCTCTTTGCTCCTTTTTGGAGGTTGTATCTTTTGAACACTAGTCTCTTTTCATTACATGTACAATAATGACAAGTTTTTTTTTTCTTGTTAAAAAAAGAGAAGGCAAGCACTATTGTTGTGGTAAGTTTCTGTAACCAAAGACTTGAATGATGAGAAGGTGGGCAACTATTGTTATCTCGTTCAAGTACAGTTAATTGAAGGCTTTTCATTGAGTTGAAGAGAGGTCAACTGGATAAGGGCATTTGATTACTTGATGTGGCTGGATTCTTGGGTCAAATCCTTGTTTAAACAGTGGATTGGTGGTTTTTCATTATTTTTATTTTTTATTTTTTTTTAATCAAGGATTTGTATATTTATTTTTTTTGAACACGAGACAACTTTAATTGAATGAAAAGGATTTGTATATTTATATAAATTATTTAAAACATTATAGATTCACAACCTAGAAAGAGTGCCAATATTTGCAAAATGTTTTGCAACTCGTTTATTTTGGAATTTCCTATATTAAATATGCCTGGTGTTATGCACTCCAATGGATCGAGCGTTTGATCTTTACCTCCGAGTATTTATAGACTATCTTCCTCTCATCTTTCAACATATAGGATTCACTTTCACCTGTAAATCATTCCGGATGCTGAGACCAACCGAATTTGCTGTTTTACTTACAGGAGCTTTCACCCATAGTCAGATACATGACTAGTTGATACGTTCTTTGTGTTTGACTTCTGTGAACTGTCTGTGTGACTTCTAGATCAATATCTCTACGTCACAGATTGCTTAGTGTTTGTATCTCTCTCGCGATTCATTCTAATTGAAGTAGTCTTTTGTAACCTTGAGTTGTGGGGTTGTCATATGGAACTTTTGTACCTTGCTTGTAACTTTTCACTTCATCGACGAAAGTGTTTTCTCACGAAACATATTTGCTTTTCACTATTATTGCTAATTGTGATTACGGTTTGATGCAAATTTGTTTCAATCGGGAGTTCTCTGGTTTTTTTTTTTTTTTTTTTTTTTTTTTTTTTAATAATTCTCTTGGCTTGTTGGGGACACCTCATTTCTATTTTTGTTTATTGCATAAAGTTCCTGTGCAAACTCATTATTTGAATCAAAATGAAATGTTTTCCTCCCCTACAACAACCAAACGCCCCCTGGGCAACCAAAAAAAAGAGTGGGGAAGTTTACCACTAGGAATTTTATGAAATTTAAGTATATCATTTGTTTGGTTTGTGGAATCTTTATATTTCTCTCTTTTTTTCTTTCTAAATATTTTATGGAGTTTGTATCCTTTGAGTATTATTTTTTAATGAAAAGTTCCATCTCTCATTTAAAAAAAATGAAATGTCCAACTAGGTCTAGAATTTCTCAGACTTATCCATGTACTCTAGCCTACGTTATAACTTGATATGTTTCTCTGATAATAGCAATTGATTTTAACTGGCTGTTTAAAATTTTAGTTTGAGTTCTCTTCATTTCACCTACTAATCATTTTCATTTTCTTTTTGGAAGGATGCTTCACAAGTTTCTATTCGAGAGGCAAAAAAAGCAGATGGTGCTAGTTACTTGCAATTAAAAGTACCATCTAGGACTTCACTACGAGAAGGATTTTGGGATTTTTTAGAAAGATATGGTTTCCGTTATGGTGATAATATCACTCGAACTTTGCTCCCTTGCGAGGTTTAATACTCACTACCCTCCAATTCTTTTAAGATCTCTTTCATCCCTTGGTTTGGTAGAGAGTTATTTACCAGCTGTTATACGGACCCAGTTTGATTTCCTACAATTCGGAGTTGCTGTTATGTACGGTGGTGTGAACTGATTTTCAGTGTCTGTTTAAATAATTCTTTCCTAGGTTGTTGAGTATGTATATACTCATGTGATTTGTATTTTGTGCTTTCAGTTTTCTGCCAAATGATGTTCTTTTTATTATTATTATTATCTTTTTCATGTTCATAAGATCCTCCCAACACACCACACACACACACACCAAAAAATAGAAAAAGAGGGGAAAAGAAATTAACAGAAAGTATTCACTCCCCGCAGAACTGAGAGGGATACAGAAAGTTATAAGTTAGATAACGTATCTACATAAGTATTGTAATTTCAGAAAAACTTATGACGATTGGACTTTCTAGACCCCAAGAAATAAGGAAAGTTCCAAACCTTCCTGGGCCTCTAGCCTTGTCAAGAAACCAAGAACAAGATAATTTAATGTAAACTAAAGAACAAGAAACCAAAAACTTAAAGAAACTTGAAGAAAATATAAGATCTTCCAAAGAAACTTAGAAGAAAGAGTAAAAAACATGAGAATCATGCTACATGAATTCCCTCCCTCTTAAAAAGACTCATCCTCGAGTCAGAAGATATGAGGAAGCACACAAACTCAATTGGCTTCTTTCTGTGGTTATGAAATACTCCAACTGAAAATGTCTTCTTGTATGTATCAAAACACCTGTAAAGCATACCAATTTGTCTTCCCATATCCTGATGTTCCAAATTCAATAATTGCAATTTAAGCATGGTATCATGTAAAAAGTCAGACTTAGGTTCTTGAGGGAATTTTCTTGGAAAACCTCTGGATGTTCCAAATTCAACCATATTAGCTTCAATTGAGTCTTCTCCCTTTAGTTTGAGTTCCACAAGCTGTACTTTCTTTCTCCTAGGCGTGCGTGCATACCTAAAAAAAACTTCTGGCATTTTTGACCCAGTCCAAGTTCTTTTTTCTTTCTCAAGATTGCTTGCTTCTTCTTCATTACTCGACCAATCCATCTCATGGTTGGGCTGCCTTGGATTTGGTTCTTCTCTCTATCGTACTTTTGAATGTTTATTGGAGGTGGCCGTTCGGTCCCTCTTGAATTCTTAGAGCATTGTTAGCTCTTTCTTGATGTCGTGGGCCTTTTCCATTGTCCCTATTTTGCGCTTGATTTTGGTTGATCATAAGTTGTACTATTTGTCGAGTCATTGAAACCATCATTTGATGTATCTCACCAACAACTTTGTGATAGTTTCTGTGAACTATCACGACTCTTTTTGATCGTCTGCAAGCAACTGTCCATTGGCTCCTCTAAATGGGGATGGTGCTTCATTAAAGAACCAAATTCCTTTTGGGGACAAGTCATTGTTAGTATTCATGGGCCTCAAGACTTTAATTGCTTTGAAGAAATAATTTGAGCCTTAGAAGTCCTTGGTGAGTATTTAAAAAACTTGGAGGAAATTGGAGGCTTTGGTGGTCTTTATTTTTTTGAAACGGAAATAGAACTTTTCATTGATATATTATAATGAAAAGAGCGAAAGCTCGATTACAATGAAACTAAATATCCAAAAAAGTATTAAGGATCAGTAAGTGCACCTGAACATCTCAACTAGGTTGACACCCCATAGCACCTTCATCATATCCTATTCCAAATGCAAGAAATAAAGGACAATCAAAAAGTAAATGTTGTATGTCTTCCCCATTAGCTGAGCATAGAGGGTAGATTGAAGGTGATAAACATTTGTTTTGGAGCTTATGTTGCAATGTAGAAAAGCAGTTTAGAGATCCATAAAGCAGAATCCAAGTCAAAATATTAACTCTTTTGGGGCTTTTTGATTTCCAAAGAGCTTTAAAACATATCTTATCAATTGGAGAAGAAGCAATCAAATATTTTGACAAAGATTTCACGGAGTACCTTCCTGAATTATCCAATGACCACAGTCTCGAGTCTTGTGAGGAAGAGATTCTACGATCTTCAATTATACTAAGAAGCTGGTGCGAGGAATTTATTACATAATGTTATAAATATTTTGGGTGCATCTTGGTCATCTTTTTGCACATTGCTCCTTTGCTTCAAGATATTGGGCAACGATCCTTGTTGCTTTTGGCTGGTCCCTGACTTTGCCTTATAATATTTTTGATTTTCTTGGCTCTAATTTTGTTGGCCATCCATTCCATGGTACGGAGAAGATTTGATTTTCTGCCGTGCTATCAATGGTCTTCCTATGGTTTATTTGAGGCGAAAGAAATGGAAGAATCTTCCGGGACTCTTTTTCAACCTTCGATAGTTGTATGAATTTAATTCTTTTTCATGCTTTGTATTGGTGGTAAATATGTTTCTCAAAAAAAAAGAAAAAAAGGTTATATATTTTATGGCTCCATGTTCTATTGAGTCTAGACACTTTTGTAATTACTTCCTTTTTTTTGGTTTTATGGTCCAACTGGTGATCAAAAAACTCTTCCATTAGGCTATACGAGAAGATAAACTATAGTTACAAAAGCATGGTGGTAATTTTTACCAAGAGAGAGCCAAAAAGGATAAAGATTAAAAAAAGCTATCAAAGTAGTGCCGTGCTCTTTATCCTTGAATTTTCAGGAACTTCTCTAGTTCCAAATAGACTATGAGTATTGAAAAATGGAGCTAATATTGTCTTGTTCAAAAAAGAATAAAGGAAGCGATTATGTCCATGTATGAGAGAGAAATAATTCTATAGAATGATCTAAAGCTTGCTGAAATGTTAGAAAACTATTCAATATTGAGGGAAACTAGGAAAGAAGTGCATTGATTAATGGGGAAGAAAATCTATTGCTTGGTTGTAGATGTTGATAACCGAGCTTGCCTTTCAATTATATATAGCTGTTCTATAGATAATAAACCCTCCCCCCATCCTCTGGCTTGCTGGAAAAAAATTGTATTTGCTTTCCATTGTCACTGATGTGTTAGTGATTGTGGGCTTTGGCACAAATTGACAGGTGAAGGAAATGCTGAAAAAAATTCCCAATGAGACCAGAAAAAAGCTTGCTGGCAGAGGTTATTATCCTCAGGATGGATATATCTTGCAATATTTACCAGTCCCTCCCAATTGTTTGTCCGTACCAGAAATTTCTGATGGTGTTACTGTCATGTCTTCGGTAAGACCTCAGGCTCACGTACAAGTGGGGGGGCAGATTGGCTGCAGCAGGATTTCTTTTCAATTTTTCTAACATATTGTTATTGATAGTTTTATTACTAGATATTACTAATAATTTACTTTTGTGTTGTTACCTAGGATCCAGCTGTTTCAATGCTGAAGAAAATTCTTAAGCAAGTGGAAATCATCAAAGGCTCTAGGTCTGGCGCTCCAAATTTTGAATCCCATGAAGTAGAAGCTAATGACTTGCAATTGGCTGTTGATCAATATCTCCAAGTTAGGGGGACTGTTAAGGCATCCCGTGGCATAGATGCACGATTTGGTGTTAATAAAGAGTTAAATGATCCTTCCACTAAAGCATGGCTTGAGAAAATGAGAACTTTGTTTATTAGAAAGGGCTCTGGTTTCTCTTCTCGCAGTGTGATTACTGGAGATGCTTACAAACTAGTTAATGAAATTGGCGTGCCTTTTGAAGTTGCACAAAGGATCACATTTGAGGAGAGGGTTAGTGTGCATAACATAAAATATTTACAGGAACTGGTGGATAAGAAGTTATGTTTAACCTATAGAGATGGTTCTTCTGCCTATTCACTTCGTGAAGGTTCAATGGGCCATACTTATCTGAAACCTGGTCAAATAGTTCATCGGCGGATCATGGATGGAGACATTGTTTTCATTAATCGACCTCCAACTACTCATAAACATTCTTTGCAAGCTCTGAGGGTGTATCTGCACGATGACCACACAGTCAAGATCAACCCTCTAATATGTGGACCCTTGAGTGCGGATTTTGATGGTGATTGTATTCATCTATTTTATCCCCAGTCCATTGCAGCAAAAGCTGAGGTGTTGGGACTTTTCTCTGTGGAAAAACAGCTGCTTAGCTCTCACAGTGGGAATCTGAATTTGCAGTTGGCTAATGATTCATTGTTGTCTCTCAAGATGATGTTCAGGAAATATTTCTTGGGCAAAGCTGCTGCACAGCAACTGGCCATGTTTGTTTCTTCATATCTGCCACCTCCTGCCTTGTTGGGAGTTCGTTCTGAAAGTCTTCATTGGACTGCTTTGCAGATACTGCAAACTGTGTTGCCTGCATGTTTTGACTGTCATGGGGATAGTTACTTGATAAAGAATAGCAATTTTCTTAAATTTGACTTCGAAAGAGATGCTATGCCATCATTAATTAATGAAATTTTGACGTCAATTTTTTTTCAGAAGGGTCCTGAAGAGGTTCTGAGATTTTTTGATTCTTTACAGCCATTATTGATGGAACATATATTTTCAGAAGGTTTCAGTGTTGGCTTGGATGATTATTCCATGCCCATGGCATTTTTACAAGCTCTTCAAAAGAATATTCAAGTTATATCACCTTTGCTATATCAGTTAAGGTCAACATTCAATGAGCTGGTGGAGTTGCAGTTAGAGAATCACATTCGATCTGTCAAAGTTCCATTTACAAACTTTATCTTAAAATTATCTTCATTAGGGAAGTTATTCGACTCCAAAAGTGATTCAGCTATTAACAAGGTGGTTCAACAAATTGGGTTTCTTGGATTGCAGCTTTCTGACAAGGGAAAATTTTATTCCAAGACATTGATCGAGGATGTGGCCTCTCTGTTTCACAATAGATATTCTTCTGATAAAATTGACTATCCTTCTGCTGAATTTGGATTGGTCAAAGGCTGTTTCTTCCATGGTTTGGATCCGTATGAGGAAATGGTCCATTCAATTTCCACAAGAGAGGTAATGGTTCGTTCATCGAGAGGGCTTACTGAACCTGGAACTCTTTTCAAAAACTTGATGGCCATCCTTCGAGATGTTGTTATATGTTATGATGGTACTGTGAGGAATGTTTGTAGCAATTCCATCATTCAACTTGAATATGGAATAAAGGCTGGAATGATGAAGCCTTATAGTTTATTTCCTCCTGGTGAACCGGTTGGTGTTCTAGCAGCTACCGCCATGTCGAATCCTGCTTATAAGGCAGTTCTTGATTCTACTCCTAGCAGCAATTCATCATGGGATATGATGAAGGTGATTGTCGTTTTCTATACCATCGACTACTATTTTGTTTTGGTCCATTTAAATAAAAGGTCGTGTTATTTTTGGAGAGAAATGAGTAAATATTATGCAAGAGAAAAAAACCAACTAAGGAAACTGATTATGGAACGAAAGGATAACAAAAAGTAATTAAGAGATAGATGACTAATATTTTTAATTGAAATGCAACTATACTATACTACAGTTTGTTATCTTCCACTGCCCCAAATTTTCAGACTATTTGTGTGGTCTCATGAATCAAGTACTCACCGTTGCACTTTTGAATCATTTGCATACTCTATGACTGGTGAGTTTTTCCATTTCTTGTGGCAGGAAATTCTTCTTTGCAAGGTCAGTTTTAAGAATGAGCCTATAGATCGTCGGGTGATATTATATCTGAATAATTGTGCTTGTGGTAGAAAATATTGCACTGAAAATGCAGCGTATGTGGTTAAGAGTCACCTTAAGAAAGTCACCCTTAAAGATGCGGCAGTTGATTTCATGATTGAGTATGTTCCCCTCTCACACCTTGTTATTCCCCATTTTTCCTTTATTTATGATTGCATGTTTTATTTGTTATATTCAGATCAATTGTGTTCTATTTCAATGTAAATGTTTAGCATACCTCAAGGATTAAATATATTCGTCAATACGTTGATATATACATGGATATATCCATAATCGAAGGGTCCGCCATTGATATTAAGGATTAATTGATATCTCCAATATCTTTTATTAATACCTATAGAACTTAGAGAAATGTAATTTATTGATCCCAATATGAAGATATATACTAATAAGAAGATCTATAACTTAGTTTGGAAGTAAAAACAACTTCATTATTAATTTAAATAATTTTTATAAGTTTTTTTTTGATTTACAGAAATCTGTCAATATTGATATTTTATTGACATATCTATCAATATATTCGTAAAATTGAAATCCTGATATCGATATTGACATTGTTGTGTACATGATATTTCAACTTCCTACCAGATATTGTTTGTTCAAATTATAGTAGGACTTCAAGGACTTAAAATTGAAGGAAGTTACCATGTTCTTTTTTAATTTTTATATATCTACTCTGTTGGAGCAATAACGAGGCTTTAGTTTTTAAGTTTTAAGTTGCAACTTAGGGTTGCCGTAGGAAGCATATATGCGTTTTGGGCATTTCTATTCTGAAATATACTATCAGCCATATGGATTAACCTTATGAGGAATTGCAGATTAGCCATTCAAATTTGAGATGTTTTCTGGAAGTGGTTATCCAAACTTCCAAACAAAGGCAGTCTATTGGTTTTGAAGCAAATTACAGCTTTCCTTGTTTTCTATAGTATTCCCTTTGGGTTTGAAAAGAGAGAGATGTTTTGTGTTTGAAGTTTGACTCTGTTTTTTTAGTTACTAGATTGCTCGCACATTATTCTCGGAAGGAAATTCAGTATGCTTTGGAAGATTATTTCCAGTCTCAAATTTCCATTAATCCCTCTATGGATGATGGGGTCTTGATGAAGATTGATGAAGATTTTGCGAGCTTTAAATTTAATGAAAATGGAAGCTTTATGGGACTTACATTTAAAATTGGAGCATTGGTTCAGTAAGTCTCATTCTCATTTGGAATTCATCAGGAGTTACGGGGGATGGATTAGTATTAAGAAATCTACCTTTGATTTATTGGAAGAAATTAGTCTTTGAAGCTATTGGGAAACATTTTGGTGGTTTGGTTAACATCTCTTCACAGTCTCTTAATTGTTTAGATTGTTCCAATGCAGTGATAGAGGTGCAAAACAACATTTATTGTTTATTCCTTCAAAGGTTGTTATTAAGGGTCCAGATCTCAGAGATTTCTCTCTTCGGTTTGGTGATATTGTTCCTTTGGAAGCTCCAAGTTTGAAGTTTTTAAGTCATGGTGTTCTATTTGCCAATGACTTTTCAAACTCTATTGATTTGGCCAAAATTAGGCAAGTTATGGAAGATGGAGAGTTTACTTTGGATGATGATGATTTAGATTTACCGCCAAACAAACTAGGGTTGATCATACTCTCTGTTCTTAGTCTAATGGGATTTTTTTTTTAAACAAAAACAAAACTTTTTATTGATGAAATGAAAAGAGGCTATTGCTCAAATTACAATGATAGATGGTAGCAATCAAAAGAAACACGAGAAACATGCGAAACTTGAGATCAGTAGATATACCTGAATATCTCAACTAGGTTGACACATTCATAGCATCTTCATCCCATCTCCATACATGAGAAAAAGCTACAACCTCAACTAGGTATCATAACATGATTACATCAATGATAACTACAGAATTATGCAGAGAAAATAAATGCATTCAAATTCAAACAAATATCTTGAATAGAGTAATCGTTGTAGAGCTTGGATTGTGCACACCAAGAGGAAGCTAGGATACGAGCTGAACCAAAACGGTTGGGCCAATCTATAGACTTGTCGTGAAAGACTCTCTGATTGCGTTCAAACCATAATTCTGATAATAACGCCTTGACTGCATTAGACCATAATTCTAATGAGATTTCTAAATCCAAGTCTATGGAAGCACAAAAGTCTTTGGATCTTTCTCTTGAGGTTGATGAACAGATTTTAAATCCTTTTAGGAGTTATGTTCCGACTTTTCCTTTGCATTACACCCAGAGACTTGTTAATCATTCTTCTTCCAAGTTTTTAGTAGATAATTCTGACTCGTTAGAGGAGAAGTGTGTTCAAGCTCAAAGTTCCTATGGTGTCTGAGGAAAATTGTTTTCATAGCTCTTCAAGGAGTCATTGTTCTTTAAAGGTTTTACTCTTTCCATCCCATGTTCAAAGACTCAGTCTACTAGAGGTATTGCTTGTCATTCTTCCTCCAACGATCTCTCTCACCCCTATGATTCTAATGAGGACTTGGTTGTTAGTGTGAGTAGTGAAGAATCGGATTTTCATCATTTGGACCCAGTTCCTGAGGAACCATTTTTAGTTGAACATATCGGGGAAACTTTTGATATTTTGTTTCAAAGGGATGAGGTAAAGTAGTGTGTTCAAGATACAAGGTTGAGTGCCTCTCATTTGTTTCCTTCTTAGATACCGTCTAAATTTTCTTCAATTGCGTAAAGTGGGTTAAATTTATCCTTAGGTCTTTCTCTGCACATCGTGTTGATTGTAGTCCTTTGGGTTGAAGCTTCACTTTCAAGGAATATCTCTTTTTGAAGATAGTTAAAGGCTGTTGTTGCATCTTTTAGGCTCTTTATTTTCCAGCTTCCTGCCATCTTTTTTTGGTTGATTACATAGTCTTGCAGTATGCGAGTATCTATTTTTTGTGTGCATGTTCTCAAGCTTAGTTGGCGTCAAGTTCTTTGGTTAAAGCTTTGGTTTGAAAGAGTTAAAACGGTTTTTTTAGGATAAGTCTCTTCCTTGGATTGCTCGCTTTGTTTCAGCTTGGGTTCAAGCCTCTTCACGTTTGATCTAGATTGTTTTTATTTCTCCTACTTAGTCCTTTTTCTTTTCTTTGCATTCGTTTTGGTATTTTTGGTAATTGAGTTTGGTTTCCTTATACTTAGAGCATTAGTCTCTTTTCATTTTATCAATGAAAAGCTTCGTTTCCCTTTTTAAAAAAACTGTGCTATCTGCCATATTATATTTGATATGGTTTCTGCTTAAGAAATTGGTTAATGTGACTACAAGTCTACAAAAATTTGTATAAATTTTAGGAGAGTTTGAAAGCCTGCTTGTGGAATAAGTTGAATTTCTGGGTGTTTGATGAAAATAAAATTTAGTAATGGATCATTTCCTCATGTCTGTGGTGGTTCTATGTTTTGTAAGTTTTTAGGTGGAGGGTAAGATATTTTTTTTGACTTTTTTCCTGTACTTGACAATTTTAATAACATTGTCTTGTTCTGACAAAAAATGGTGTTGGAGGAATTTTGCCAGTACACTTATTATGTTCTTATCTATTCATCGCTTTGTCTCTTGCCCCCAAGTAAAAATTATGTGAGAGAGAAGGTAGGTCAAGTTTAGCATTATTCATTTGGATTGGAGCCCGAGCCCTTTTATGTAATTGAGCGTGAGAGCTGTTTTGTTTTTGGGCGTATTTTTTTATGCGTATATCCTTTCATCTATCTCAAGAAAGCTTGGGTTCTTATTAAAAAAACAAAGTAAGATAGTTCAATCATTTATAAGGCCTCATGTAAACATTCCTGCCTATTTGCAGATATAACAGACAACCGACTCCCTCAGGGCTTGGTCCAGGGCTTGTTGGTCATGTGCATCTTAACAAGGTTCGAGTTTATATTTTCTTTACTGTTGTTTTCTCATTACGGAGCTCTTTTTTATTACCTGTTGCTTGGTTAATAGAGCTTTCTTTAATAGATGCTCCTGAAAGAATGGAAGATAAACATGACTGAGGTTTTGCAAAGATGCCAAGAGACTATCGGTTCTTTCAAGAAGAAGAAGAAGAAAATTGCTCATGCTTTACGATTCTCTGTCAGGTTTGCTTATGTACATATTTAATGTTTTTTTTTTGTTGTTTTTTTTTTAAAAATGAAAACCACAACTTTCATTGAGAAAAAATGAAAGAACACATGGTCATACAAAAAAAACAAGCCCACAAAAAAGGGAGCCCCCTACAAGAAGGGACTCCAACCATACGAAATAGTGCCTATAGAATAGCTATAAAAGGTCTTCGAAATCGAAGCCCACAAAGATATATGAAAACGAAGGAGGGACCAAATCTCCCTAGGATCCTTGTCCACTCCCCTAAATATCCTACTATTCCGCTCACCCCACAAGACCCATAAGATCGCACACACCCCCACCATCCATAAAAAAGGCAGATTGAGGAGGAAGAGGAACTCCTCGATCATAGTGCTAGCATCTTTGTGACGAACATACATCATATCAAACATCGGTAAGAAATAATCCCAAACACTACTCGCAAAATCACAGTGCCAGAAAATATGGTCCAACTCTTCCTCTGTTTTTCGATAAAGAAGACAACAAAAAGGCCCAACAAACGAATACAATTTCCTCGCAAGCCAATCCATCGTATTAATAGGGTCGTGAAGGACTTGCCAGGTAAAGAACCTCACTTTCCTAGGAAACTTCATCCTCCAAAGCACCAAAAAGACCAGCACTCCTAAGGGGGTGTTTGGGCCAAGGATTTAGGAAGTAGAAAGTTATAAACGATTCCTTGTTTGGGCCAAGGAGTTTGTGGGTCCCACTAATAAAAAACATCGATTTTATACTTAATTAACTCCTTACACTGTGGGCCCCAGAAGTTCACAACTTCCCAGACTTCATAACTCCATGGAGTTCACAACTCCACCCCTTACCCCAAATGTCCTGTAAGGGAGAAGGGTGAACCAATACTGAAAGAAAGACTTGCACGTGAACCATTCCAAAGGATTAGGACTCCAAAATCCAACATCCATTCTCCCTCCTCTAAAGGGGTGACCCTCGAGTAAAGAAAGAAGAGCAGCCACCTCCCTCGCCTCTCGATCGGATAAAGAGTGTCGGAACCCAGAGGAAAAGGAACAAAGCTCCCAAACCACACCAAAAAGTCGACAACGAAGTGGTTTTTGAAGGATGACAAATGATACAGATGAGGAAACAAAGCACCAAAAGGTCTCTCCCCCACCTAATGATGTTCCCAAAAGTAATGTGTATGCCACGTATAAATTGAAAATATACTTTGATTCAACTTGGGATTCCATGACACAGTTGAACTGAAAGTTCACAATTTTACTGATTCTTAAACGAATTGTCAACATTTGTTAAAATGATATTTATTTTTCTGATGGAGATAGCTTTAAAACCCTGTCGTTTTGGTTTCCCAATTGGAAGACTCTTTTTGTATAGTTCTTTGGGCATGGGCTAGGAAGCATGGATACATCTGCACACGCTCTTGTGTCCCGTTTTTTTAAATAACAATTTCAGACACATGATGGTCACACCTCAAACACGCACAGATACACCATTTAAATTTCAAATGGGCTGGGCTTTTGTCTTTATTAGATTTTAGTGGACAATAACTTATTGAATTTTATGCACCATTTAAATTTTAAACTAAATTCAATTTTCATTTAAATTTTCATCCCTTTTTTAAAAAAATTATTAGTTAGTAAAAAAAATTAAAAATAAAGTATTAGTGTGTGTTTGGCCCAAGGAGTTGGGAGGTAGGAATAGGGAAGTAGGAGTTTGTGAACTCCACTCCTTGTTTGGCCCAAGGAGTTGGGAGGTAGGAATAGGGAAGTAGGAGTTCTCGGAAGTCCGTTTCCCCGCTATCTTAGTGGGACTAGTATAATAAACTTTCACTTGAACTACCAAGACTCGGATTTTCTTTTTTGTAGTAACGCCCTTAACGAATTACGTTTAACGTCCCTTTATGACTTTCCCGCGAGCCCAAAGAAGAAAAAGAACGGACTAAAGCGAGGAGTTCATTGGCCATACATAGTGAAGGGGGATGGTGTAGGATTTAAATATCGACTTGAATTCCACTTTAGAGAAGTCTAGTCCTTATGCTGAACTCCACTCCTTGTTTGGCCCAAAGAGTTGGTTGGTCCTACTACTAAAAAAAATCAATTTTATATCTTATCAACTCCTTACACGGTGGCCCAGGAGTTCACAACTCCCTAGACTTCATAACTCCTCACTCCTCACTATTCCACTACTTACCCAAACATCCCCTTATGGATTTGATATTTTAATAAAGGGTTGTTTATCTATTTTCTTAAAAGAAAATAACGTGTCCTCTTTGTGTCATTGTCCTACATTTTCATAAATTGGCGTGTTGCTATTTCCGTCTCCATGTCCCTTTACCTCCAGCCCTGCCTCTAGGCTATTCCCTTACTTCATTCCTGGGGATGTCATGGGCCAGATCTCTCCTTCGGTTGGCTATGGATTTTCTTCTAGACCAAAATTTTAGAACATCATGACTTCAAATTAGTTTTGCAATCCGTTGGATATCTCACGTGCCAAAGAAGTAAAGGAAGATGAAGTCTTTTTTTAATGGATTCTCATTTGTAACAAAATTTGCTAAGAAGATGGTAAGACGTTGGTGGGTGATAATTGTCTGCCTTATACCATTAGTCCAACTATGACTAATATTAATGGGCCACAAATTATTCATTCAAAGGGAGGGATTTCATTGAGTTATTCTATGCTGAACCCTAGAGAGTTGTAGAAAATGGTAAGGGGTGTGCAAGAAATTGCAAAAATTGAGAAGTTATTCTATGCTGAACCCTAGAGAGTTGTAGAAAATGGTAAGGGGTGTGCAAGAAATTGTAAAACCTGAGAAATCGGGTCAAGCCAGTTTGGATGAGTCTTTAAATCCTTCGGCTTCTCTGTTTATTCAGATAAAACAACTGATTTTTTCCGTTTGGTCCGATTAAGTTGTTCAAAAAGTTGACCTAAATTGAATCGAAGTGCACCTCCCTCTACCCAACTAGTCAAATATCCTACCCCAATTTTTCCCTCTGAGGTTCACCAGTCCAAGCCTTTCTCCTTTTTAATTTCACACA
Organism: Lagenaria siceraria; assembly: GCA_002890555.2. Taxonomy (NCBI): domain Eukaryota; kingdom Viridiplantae; phylum Streptophyta; class Magnoliopsida; order Cucurbitales; family Cucurbitaceae; genus Lagenaria; species Lagenaria siceraria. The sequence continues at coordinate 8,756,387 of CM016488.1, forward strand.
AAAGAGAGAGAAAAGGAAAGGAAACAGTGAACACGCGATGCCTGATTGCCTTCTGTCCCCCTCTCAAATCTCTCTCACAGAGATGCTAGTCTCAACCCTCACATCAATTTGAAGAATGTGGAAGAAGATGAATTTTACATCTGAGGTACTAATTGAATTATTTTCAACTTAGGCCGAATGATATATGATAGCTCTTCCCGTGGATTTGAGTGAATTCTATTGCTAGTAAGCATAGCTTTTTGATCCAAGTAATCCATTATTTTCTGGTTCCTCGTTCACTTCCATGTTTGTGTATGGACGTTGATTTTGAAGACCTTATGTAACTATTCTATAGGTGTTATTTTACATAGCTGGGGAGATTCCCTTTCTATGGGCTTTTTTTGTATGCCCTTGTATTTGTTCATTTTTTCTCAATGAAAGTTGTTTCCATAGAAAAAAAAAAAAAACGTAATCTATTATTCTTTAAATTTCATAGCAAGACCAATTGCAACCTACCATCTTGTCATGTGCAAGATTTATGGCTGTTTTAAGTATCAATTTTAGTGCAGACTGCAGAGTTCTTATCTTTTTGTTTTATTTGATATTATTATTGTTTTTTAATTTGCATAGTTTCTGTTTACTTTTTAGTAAAGATCTTGGTAGACTTTGTTTGTTGGGTTTTAGTTTTAATGTTTCACATACACTTAATATGATGTATAACATTAGAAAAAAAATTAAATAAGTTAAAAATATATCGTATTGTGATGCATTTTGGCAGTGAACACTGCTCTTTCCATCAATGGAGTGGAGAAGAGAGCACTGATATGCCATGTTTAATATTCTGGCACGAGACAAGAGATGTTCATTTGGAGAGAACTGCACATATCCTTGCTGACATAGTCTTTCCCCTGCTTTCAGAAACAATCATCAAAGGTATATCACTTTCTTTATCCATTATATATTTGTCTATTTGACTGAGGTGCATGTAAATTTTATAAACATGTATTATATTTTTAAAATATGGATAATTCCAATTGCGCTAGTACATGTGGTGTAGCCTACATGGATTAAGGGAGAATTTCTCCCAGAATCAATCAAAATCAAATCTTTATTATGAATGAAAAGTTATGAAATACAAGGGAGAAAGCCTCCATTTATAGAGAATTAAGAATAGACCACAATATTATCTAATCTCCCTTCATCAACTCTATCCCTTCCCAAAAGAAAACTTTCCTCAAGTTTATTAAAAAAAATGAAGAAAATAAGGTTGCTTCTTTTGATGATTTGAAAAGATGCCCACAGAAAACATTCCCTTCTTCATCGTAAAAACATTACCGTTCACAAAATAACCCACAAACCCAACAGAACCTGTGGAATTCCCAATTGAAAAACCCATGTTGCAAATATAGGTTTGGATGTGGGCAGTGTTGTTAAACTTGTACGATGTGAGAGCTGTATTATACGAGTAAAAATGGCTCGCATGTCCTAGTATTCAAAACATGAACATGAATTGTGATTAAGCAGAATTGTCAATCTCCAAATGTGTATTGTAAGGAACGTAGTGAAATAGAGCAATCCGTATTAAAATTTTCATAAAGAAAATAATATTCAACCTAATATTTCACTCTGTTTTTAGGGCACACTCAAGTTTGAACAATAAAAAAAATAAGATGAGTAGGAAGGGAAGAGAGAAGAACAAGAAAAAAAGATGAGTTAGAAGGGTAGAGAAGAATAACAAAAGGCAAAAAGAAAAAGATCTTTACATGTTCTAGTAGAGCATAGATTGGAAGAAGAGTCGACATGGAATAGAAAAAGAAGAGGACGAATATGATGTAAAGAAGAAGAATCGAAGAGGAAGTGTCCATTACCTGATTCTTGGTCTTGGACATTGGATTCCTCTTTGTCCTTCTCTATTAAAGCCTCTTAGATGATTTGATTGGGGTGTTGAGTCTTTTGTAAAGGACCTTTATTTTGTTATTTGGAAGGATTTCTATCCAAAAAAGATTAAAATTTTCGTCTGGGAGCTTAGTCTTGGTGTGATCAATGCTACAGATCGCTTATAGCGCCACATGCATCATATGTCTCTTTCGCCCTCTTGGTGTATTATGTGTCGGTGCAATTGTAAATCTCTAGCTCATCTTTTTATGCCTTGCCCATTTGTTATTTGTTTTAGCACACCGTTTTGGATGGTCTCTGGCAAGCTCTAATTGTATCTTTGATATTTTGACATCTCTTCTGGTGGGTCATCCTTTTGGTGATACTAAAAGATTGATTTGGGTGGCTTTTACGTGTGCCTTCTTGTGAACTCTTTGGTGCAAGCGCAATGGCAGTATTTTTAAGGACTCTTTCTCTTTTGATAGATTTATGGATATGATCTTGTCTACTGCTTTTTATTGGTGCAAGGATGAGCACCCGTTTAATCATTTTAACTTGTCTTATTTAGTCTCCAATTCGAAATGTTTTTTGTAATTGCCTATAGCAATTGAACACAACAAAAAAATCTGCTCCAAAATATAGAGAGAGTGGATTAAATAGTTTAAATGAGTCAAATTTATTCATATCTCAATATATGTAAATTTGCTTTAAAACGATACTTTCTTTTTCCGGCAACCTTTTGATCAATTCAATAGGTGACCCTCGGATCAGTTCTGCAAATGTGATCTGGATTAGTCCAGATTCAACAAGCTGGCAAAAAAATCCTTCCAGATGGCAGGATGGTGAATTAGCCTTGGATGTCTGTCTGGAAAAATCGGCAGTGAAACAAAATGGTGATGCATGGAGGAATGTGCTGGACTGTTGCCTACCTGTTATTCATTTGATTGATACCAGACGATCTATTCCTTATGCAATTAAACAAGTTCAGGACCTGCTTGGCATTTCATGTGCTTTTGATCAAATGATCCAGGTATGATGAGTATATGCTCCATTTTGTCCCAACAAAGTACTTCAATTGAAACCTTTTGCTGTAGTGTAATTTTTTTAAAGATAAGATTCGGTAGTGTAATGTTTGGATCAGCCCAATGAAACTTTCTCCAAGGGAGAACGCATTTCTTAGTTCTACTCTAGTACAATCAAGTTTCCTTTCCTAGGACGTTTGTCTTATTGATACGAAATTAAGAAGATAGATATCTCACATTTCACATGTTCATATTCATAATTTTTTTTTGAAACATAACTTTTCATTGATGAAATGAAAAGAGACTATTGCTCAAAGTATAGTAAAACAAAAGAGCAAAAATACAATGAATCATAGAGTTTTAGGATCAAGAGGTGCACTCGAATATCTCAACTTGGTTGACACATCCATGGCACCCTCATCACATCGCTATACAAAAGAGATCCACTTGATATAATACATGATTACATAGAAAAAACAAAAGTGCTCCAATTAAGAGTAATATCTTGAATAGAGTAATCAAGAAAAGACTTTGATTCAGAACTCTACAAAGAAGCTAGTAGACGGGTAGAGCCAAGACAATTTGTCCAATCCAAGGGCTTATCATGAAAAACTCTATGATTTCATTCCAACCAAATTTCTGAAATTAAAGCTTTAACTGCATTAGACCAAAGAATCTGAGCTTTACAAGAAAGTAGAGGGCCAACCAAAATTTGAGACATATTATCTCTAATTGACTGCTCGAAAACCTAAGATAAATTGCAGTAGGGAAATAACTTCCAAACAATCAAACAGTAAATGCTGCAGATCTTCTCCGTTTGTATTGAAGAGTGGCCAAGCAATTTAGGGTCCCAAAAAACAGAATCCATATCAGCACATTAATTCTTTTGGGCAAAGATTTTACCAAGTACCTTCCAGATGACTCCAAGGACCACACCCGAGAATCTAGAGAGAGATTAACCCTTCTGTTTTCTACTTGACACGAGCTGCTGGAATTCTAATATCTCTTCTTCTTTGAGCTGTCTTTGGAATATTAAATTCCAAGAATCCGTGGTTAAATCCCAATGATCATTAATACCACCATTAGGAGATGAGGCAATAAAAAATAATCTTGAAAAACTCACCTTAAATGAGAATTCCGAGCACCATGTATCAGACCAAAAATAAATGTTCCGACCATCTCCAAGTTTAAATTGTGCAAGGGAATCAAACATATCCCAAGTCTTTGAAATGCTGATCCAAAGGCTTCTCAAGCTCAACCCATGCTTGCCAGAAGTGTGCCAATGATGAGGGTCTGACTCGTGTATACTTTAACCTCCCTACACCAAAGCAATTTATTCAATAGAAAACTCTACTGTGAGAACGATGTGCTTTTATTCAATAAAAAGGTGGCTGCAAATGAAGATCGAGGATTCTGGTCATTAGAAGCTTCAGGTAAGTTTTTGGTAAAATCTCTTACTAATCATTTGTCACCTTCTTCACCTATAGATAAGAGGCTCTTTAAAGCTTTGTGGAAGACTAAGAGTCCCAGGCGGGTAAACATCCTTGTGTGGATAATGTTGTTTGGTAATTTGAATTGCTCCTTGACTATGCAAAGGAAGCTCCCCTCGCATTGTTTATCACCTTCTATGTGCCCCCTTTGTTTGTCCGAAAATGAAGATCTGCAACATCTTCTCTTTGATTGTAGCTATTCAAAATATTGTTGGTGGCGGCTGTTTTCATTTTTTAATTTGGATTGGGCGTTTGGCAATGAATTCCGAAACAATGTCATGCATATTTTGAGAGGTGAAAGTTGGACCTCAGTTCCTTTGGGCCAATGTTGTTAAAACATACTTGCTAAATTTGGTTTGAAAGGAACCAAAAGGGTCTTTCATGGCAAGTCCTTCGGCTGGACGGATCGTTTTGAAGTTGCTTGGATTAATGCTTCCTCGTGGTGTATTTTCTCAAAAGCCTGTTGATTTCTCCATCCAAGATTTGTGCCTAAATTGGAGTGCATTTATTTTTCCGAACTACTGATATATTGAATTTGTTTTTGAATTGTATAGTTGGAACTTAGTATTTTCTTTTGTATGTCCTTTGGTGATGATAGCTTGTTTTCTTGTATCTGGACATGATGAGGGTGCTAAGGGGGTGCCAACCTAGTTGAGATGTCCGGGTGAACCCGCTGATCCTATAGCTCTTTGTACTATTGTATCTCATTTTGTACTTTGAGCATTAGTCTCATTTCATTATTTCAATGAAGAGACTTGTTTCCATTAAAAAAAAAAAAAAATCTACTGTGAAACCATCTGGGTTGGGGGCTTTGTTTGTCCCTAGTGTCTTGACTGCTTGTATGATCTCTTCACTTCGAAAAGGAGCTGTAAGAACAAATTCTGAGTGATTGATATTTGCTTCTATGGAATTCCAAATTCTGAGTGATGATATTGTTCTATGGAATTCCCAATTGGAATGGACCTTGAACCTGGTATTTTAGTGTATAAAGCGGTAAAATAACCCAAAATTTCAGATTCAGTGTCCCGAAATGATTGAAGCACAACATCTCTGTTTGATGGCCAATCGGATATCCATCTTAAGTGTTGAGACTTCTTCCTATTCAACCTTTTTATTTTTTATTTTTTATTATTATTATTATTTTGAAATGGAATCAAGCATTTTCATTGAAATAATGAAATGAGACTAATGCTTAAAGTACAAAAAGAGATACAATAGTACAAAGAGCTATAGGATCAGCGGGTGCACCCGAATGTCTCAACTAGGTTGACACCCCCTTAGCACCCATATCATGTCCAGATACAAGAAAACAAGCTATCATCACCGAAGGACATACAAAAGAAAATACTAATTTCCAACAAAAATTCATATACAAATCCAATACATCAGTAATTCGGAAAAATAAAAGCACTCCAGTTTAGGCACAAATCTTGGATAGAGAAATCACCAAAGGCTTTGGAGAGAACACCGCGAGGAAGCATTAATCCGAGTAACTTCAACACAATCCGTCCAAGTAAAGCTTTAACCACATTAGCCCAAAGCAACTGAGGCCCAACTTTCAAAACTGAACCAACCAAAATATGCGTGACATTGTTTCAGACTTCATTGCCAAATACCCAATCAGCATTGAAAAACCAAAACAACCGCTACCTGCAATGTTTTGAATAGTTACATTCGAAGAAAAGTTGGACAAGCAAGGGGGGCACATAGAGGGTGATAAACAATGTAAGGGGAGCTTCCTTTGCATGATCGAGGAGCAATTCAAATTATCGAACAACATTATCCTCACAAGAATGTTTACTTGCTTGGGACACTTAGTCTTCCATAGAGCTTGAAAGAGCCTCCTATCTAAAGGTGACAAATGTTTACCCACCTGGGACTCTTAGGCTTCTGATTCAGCCTTTGTGTCAAAGAAATCCAGCTCCGATAATAAATCCTTCTCCTTTCTCTTTCTTTTAGTTTCATAAGCCGCAAACCAAGCTTTACTCTTCTCTTTCACTTTATGCAACTTTTGATTTATAATGAAACCAGCCCAACCATTTGATTGGTCAGCATTCAACGTTTGTTTTATGATCTTTGAGCAGTCCTCAATTAACATCCAGCTATTATGAAATCGAAAAGGAGATGGCCCCCAATGGTCTGAAAATATTCTTGCTTTTCTACTAACTCTTGAATCATTAAACATCTCATCCCACTCTTTATTGATTAAGAATCTATCAAGGAAAGTGTGATTTTGAAGTCCCCTCCCTTGACCAAGTGTAATTCCCATTAGACAACGACACTTCAAGTAGTCAGCCTCTTGAATAAATTTGATGAAATTTTTTTATCCTTCTAGTTACTCTTCCAATGGGAAATCGTTCATGGACCCATCCAGTTATATTGAAATCACCTCCAATGCACCATGATTTCACACAATAGAGATAACGAAGTAAGTTCCCGCCAAAGAAATCTTCTTTCTCTGTAATCTGTTGCTGCATAAACATTTTTCACCCAACAAATGTTCCTACATTGTTTCCTGATTTTGATAGAAGTGAATAGCCACCTTTAAGAAATTCTGAAGGTGTGACCTTGCTTTCCATCCCACATGACCAATAAGCCTCCTGATTTTCGATATGCTTCCACAAAGGTCCAGCCAATATCATTTGAGCTCCAAATTGATTTGATAAACTATTGGTCAAAATCCGACTTCTTGGTTTCATGGATCAGCACTAAATCCGGATGTTGATTTTGTAAGAATGTCTTCAATGTTGTCTTCTTTGATTTGTCATCAAGCCTCCTAGTGTTCCAAGATATGATCTTCATAATTAGGCCACCTCCTGGGGAGATGCTATTTCCTGCATTTGGAAACCACATGCAATGCAAACCACATGCCGCAACTAAAGATGTAAATTTGGATGGAATTTGAGAAGGGGATAGTTGTGTTAAATCGCCAATTGACCCAAAAGCTTAAGCTGATGGGTGAAGGCAAATTTAATCTTATATCATCTAACACTCTCCTTTACTTGTGGGCTTGAAATATGGAAAATGCCCAACAAGTGGAAATGAATATTAATTGGGGAGGAAATGACATTGCAAGGGCTTAAACATAGGACCTCCCTGGACCACCTGCTCTGATACCATATTAAATCGCCAATTGACCCAAAAGCTTAAGCTGATGGGTGAAGGAAGATTTAAACTTATATCATCTAACAAGTTGTGAATCACTTGCAAGACTTTGTTGTTGGTTCATAAGAAGTGTTCTGTATGTTACCCTTTTTTGATCGGTATTTACTTCTTCTTTGGCCATAATGTCTTCTTGATCAGTATCTTCACTACTAACACTGACATCAGACTCATCTTCCAACTCTCGATCCCTGTGCTTCTTGTAATTTTGAGAAAATGTTCCTTGAACAAAGGAAATTTTAGAGCTAGGAATTGTGAACTTGGGCTAAACAACAATGGAGGAGGAATGTCTTGTCTTTGAAGTCTTTGCTTCTTGAGGAATGAGTGCTTGTACACAATTTTCCTCTAAAAAATCCGGGTCAAATGAGTGACTAATCAAAGTATCGGCTGAATGTTTGAATCTGTGAGGTCTAAAAAGTGGAGTCAAACTTGGGAAAAAGTAGGTTCCACCACCTCAACAGTGTCCTCGGGAAAAAAGTGATATGGCTCCTCCTCTACTTCCTGTGGGGAAGGGTAATCCGATTCTATCTCAACACCCGAATCAAACTGAAATTGAAAGGATGGGTCCTTTGTAATCAAATCATCCGCCGGTGGATTAGGTGCCTCCCAGTCGATTGGACTTTTCCCTTGAAAATTGCTTCCTTCATTAAATCTGGGTAGAAGTTCAAGCAGCTTAATCGTATGGCCAATTGGCACTAAGTCTTTTTCTTTATCCAGCTGTAATTGTTGGCTTAAATTTATTGGAGACGTTTCATATTTATGCGCATGAATCAAGTTCCCATTTTCTCTCTCTAATTCATTAAAATTTCGAGCAAATGAAACATCTGAAATGCTTGCCTTCCAAATTTCGAGTGATGAGGGCAAATATTATGAGACAAGCCAAGGGAGAGACCCAACTCCAACTTCGACAAAACCAATAAGAAATCCAACAACCCACAAAACCAAAACCAAAACCAAATGAAGAGACCAACTAAATTATTGCCTTTGGAGGAACTAGTGCCTTGTTCATAAAATTAAAAGCATGGACATTTGGTCACATTAAATTAAGGGGAATAAAGAACCATTATGGGTTGACCTAGTGGTAGTGGGAACATAAAAAAAGACGAAAGGACTAAGGGGTCATGGGTTCAATCCATGGTGGCTACCTACCTAGGATTTAATATCCTATGGGTTTCCTTGACACCCAAATGTTGTAGGGTCAGGCGAGTTGTCCCGTGAAAATAGTCGGGGTGCATGTAAGCTCGCCTGGACACTCATGGATATTAAAAGAGGAGGGGGGGGGGGGGGGGGGATAAAGACCAATGTGAGAGCCTTTATGTAACTGCTTGGTAGTCTGGTACTTTTAGGGGAAGTGGTTGTTTCCAATTTTTTTAGTCTGGTACTTTTAGGGGAAGTGGTTGTTTCCAATTTTTTTCCCCCAAGTTAGAAAGTACCCCTAAAATTTGTTGCAATAGTACTCTTAAACTTCCAAAACTAGTTCAAAAAGTGGACTTACCGTTGGTATATGGACAAAAACTGTTATCTATACCATAGAAACTTGTACCTCGTTTGAATAATGCTCCTAAACTTTTAGAAGTTGCATTAATACCCTTAAACCTCTAGAAAAAGTTGAAAAATGCCATTATCATTAGTTTATGGGTGGAAATCGTAATTTACACCACGTCACTCTCTTCCATTTCATCTCTATGACTTCACACTTTTCAATTTCCCCCTTTGCCCTCTCTTATTCAATACACTTCTTTTAGTCTCCTTTCTAATTCCCAATCTCTAAAACGACCAAATAAATCGGAGCTGTTTAATTTCTGAGCATGCCCAAACAATAGTTATAAGAAATTTCCATAGTTAAATTTCTTGAGTTGGAAAATGACCAATTTGAAACTAGTATAGATACTCTTATTATTTCCCTCCATTTATCAATTCTAACACGTATAGTACTCTCATTATTCCCCTCCATTTATCGAATTCTAATACCAATTTCTCAGCAATCAAAACAATACCCAAAACTTCAAGTTAAAGTATCATAACTCACAAACCACCATGAGTTGGCCCATTGGTGGTGGGAACATCAAAAAAAGACCAAAGGGCTAAGGGGTCATGGGTTCAATCCATGGTGGCCACCTATCTAGAATTTAATATCCTATGGGTTTCCTCTAAGAAGCACGGACACAGATACGACACGGACACGACGACACGCTATATTTTAAATATCTAGGACACGACACGACAATGACACGTTTACTAAAATATACAATTTTGAAAATATATATCACTTTCATACCAAAATAAAATTAAAAGTAAATGGGTTGATGCATTTATATGCTTAAAAGACTTAGCTTGATGTATTTCACACTCAAAAGTTAGTATTATTGTCATATATGTGGTTTTTTGGTCTACTCAACAAGTGTTCAATGCATGTCTAACACATTTGTTGCACTAACAAGTGTCTGATACGTGTCCAACAAGTGTCGGAGTATCCAAGTGTCGGACACAGACACGCTAGCCAAACTAAAGTGTCCGTGCTTCTTAGGGTTTCCTTGATACCCAAATATTTTAGGGTCAGACCGGTTGTCCCGTGAGATTAGTTGAGGTGCGCGTAAGCTGGCTCAGACACTCACGGATATAGAAAAAATATATATATATCATAACTCACAAAATCCCACAATGCCCAAAATCAAGATCTCCCCTCAAATCTCTGCAAAATGATAAATTAGGTACCTTCCGCACTGACCCCAACAAATAGGCTACTTTGAATTGTAGAAGGATCAACAAAATCTTCATTTCTACAAATTTGGTAATGCTTATGTTTTTATTTTTTGTTTCTTTCCCTCCCACTAGTTATGCTTAAAACTTAAAAGTATGACCCAAATTCTCGACGTGTCTCCCTTCATGTGTATTAAAGGGAGACACTTTTTTTCTTTTTTAGTTTTTACTTGAACCTTTGTAATATGACCAAATCAGTTTTTGGAAACAAGAGTTTTCAGATACATTAGATCAAGTGGTATTTTTGTTTCTTTGTTAATTCAGGGACGATATCGAACCATTTAGAAAGGTTGACTATTTTTCTTTCGTTCTTTCTTTTTGCTATATAGATGTCATTAAGGAAAGACATTTGGAAGGTAGACGGGAAAAAAATTCCAATTGCAAAAATATATACGAAGGTTGTAGGCTTTACATGTATTCCCCATATCGGACATCTCATTTTCCCCTGGAAGTCAGCTTTTTTTTTAATCGTGTATAACTATGGTACTTGTTTCGCTCTAGCTAAAACTTCCAAAGAATGGTAAATACCTGCATTGTTAGTGACTTAGTAATAAATAGGTAAATGACTAATGTCGAAGAAAATAATATATAAGATGGTTTATATGCAGCGGCTTTCAAAGTCGGTGTCAATGGTTTCAAAAGGTGTACTTGGAGATCATCTCATTCTGCTGGCAAACAGTATGACATGCACAGGAAATATGATTGGCTTCAATTCAGGTGGATATAAAGCATTATCTCGTGCACTGAATATCCAAGTACCATTTACAGAGGCAACTTTGTTTGTAAGCCCCTCTCACTCTCTCACAATAGGAAATTGAGCTCTATTTTCCTTTTTTGTTAATTGTTGATACACTGCCGGTCATATAATCTTGCTCTATGGATTTACAGACACCAAGAAAATGTTTTGAGAGAGCTGCTGAGAAATGTCACAAGGATTCTTTATCAAGCATAGTGGCTTCCTGTTCTTGGGGTAAACATGTTGCAGTTGGTACAGGATCAAGGTTTGACATCCTCTGGGACCAAAAAGAGGTACCGATCAACTATTATTATTATTATAATTATTGTTGTTGTTCCTTCAAAGATCTTTTTATAGTTCAACTCATTCACGCACCTTTTTTTCCCTGTTCCAGTTAGGATGCAAACAAGATGATGTTTTGGATGTTTACAACTTTTTACACATGGTGAGAAGTGGTAAATCAGAAGAGTCAACGTCTGCATGCCTAGGTGAAGAGATTGAGGATATAATGGTAGAAGATGAATATGGTGAGTTGACTTTGTCCCCGGAGCCTTTCTCTACTTCTGAGAAGCCAGTTTTTGAAGACAGTGCTGAATTTGAACACTGTTTGGATAATTATCCTGGAGAATCAAAGTGGGAAAAGGCTCCATCTCTTGGGGCTGTTTCCACTGGTGGTGGGCAGTGGGAAAATAATGAAAATGGGAAGGCTACTAACTCGTCTGATGACAATGACTGGTCTGGTTGGGGGAGAAAAGCTGAACCTGATGTGGCCATTACAAATGCCCCAGAGAATACTTCAAACTCTGGTTGGGATACTACGCCAAGTTGGGGAAATAAAGCTACTAATACTTCAAACGACAATGACTGGTCAAATTGTGGTACAAAAGAAGTTGAACGAGATTCCTTTACTTCCATGGAGAATACTCCAAAATCTGGAGGTTGGGATACTGCATCTACTTGGGGGACAAAAACTAAAGATGTTGATAGCTTTAAAGGTGAAACAGCGCCAGAAAAATCAAACCCGTGGTCTGGTTTGCTGAACGATAAAGCTGAAACAAAAGATGCCTTCCATAAAAAGGTTGAGATGGTCTCTAAATCTAGTGGATGGGAAGATAAGGCTTGGTCAAGAGGAACTTCCAAATCAGAAGATAATTGGTCTAGTCAGGTGAAGGATAAAGCTGAATCATTCCAGGTTCAAGTGCAAGAAGCTTCTTCCAAAACCAATGGCTGGGGTTCTGCAGGGGGTTGGAGCAAGAATTCTGGAGATGATCATCAATCTGAAGCAGGCTGGAATGATGGCCAGGCATCAATGGACCGTGAGAAGGTGTCTGATAGATGGGATAGCAAGGCCACCCAAAGGATGGAGAGCCATCGTTCATCTAGTTGGGGTTCTCCAACTGTTTCTGACTCGAAGAATAGCTTTCCATCCAAAGCCATGGAGCATAGTGATTCAGTTGTCCTCAACCATTCCTGGGATCAACAGAAATCACCAGAGGCTTCCCAGGGATTTGGCAGTGATGTCTGGGGGCAACAGAAATCACGGGAAGTTACAAAACCTTCACATGTTAACAATGAATCAAATCGACGTGGCTGGGGCTCCCAAATTGAGTCAAATGAAGGATCAGGTCATGGGTTTGATCAAGTTACCAGTGAGCATAAATCTTCTGATACACAAGGTTGGGACTCTCAGGAGAAGATGGATAAGTCATGGGACAAACAAAAATCTACGGAAGCTTCACAAAGTTGGGGATCCCAAAATGACTCGCAGAGTTCGTGGGGGCAACCCAAGAGGGCACCTGAAGAATTTAGTTGGGGATCTCAGGATGATCCAAATACACAATTTAGTCAACTGAAACCTCCAGAAACTTCGTTAGGTTGGGAACAGCAAAAATCACCGGACGTTTCTCATGGTTGGGGTTCTCATAAAGAGTCTAACGAACAGACAAGTTCACATGGATGGGATAAGAAGAATCAAGGGTCAAAAGGTTGGGGCGGAAATGCTGGGGAGTGGAAAAATAGGAAGAACCGTCCTCCAAAGTCTCCTGGAATTTTGAACGATGATGCTAATGTACGTGGAATATATACTGCATCTGGACAACGGTTGGATATGTTTACAACCGAAGAACAAGATATTCTTGCAGATATTGAACCCATAATGCAATCTATCAGAAAAGTTATGCATCAATCTGGGTATATATTCTCTCTGAATGCTTTCACTCAACATGGTGATTTGTGTTTACCTCTTTGCTTCCAGAAGGCACATTGGTTGCTTTTACTAATTTTGTTTTATTATAAATAGTAGAGGTAAAGGATGGATCTGCTTATGAATGAAAAAATTCTTAGTTTGGTTGTAGTGCCAAAAATGATAGGACCGAGGCAAGACCTTATTATTCAATTGGAAATAAGACAAGGGGATTTTCTGATAAACAGTTTTTTCTTTGTACACTTGCTCATAAAGTTTGCCAATGTATTTAAATTCGTGTCCTCAACTTATTTATCTTGCGTATATAACAACTTTGGTTTTTCTTTCGTCCATTTTTTTCGTTAACATTGACACTGTGGTTCACCAATATGTAATTGACACTGTTTCTTGAACATTGTCATTCTATTTAAATTTTCATTCATGAATTTTTTGTGCGAAGGTACAACGATGGGGATCCTCTGTCTGCTGAAGATCAGTCCTTTGTACTTCAAAGTGTATTCAACTTCCATCCTGAAAAAGCTGCAAAAATGGGCGCTGGAATTGACCACTTCATGGTATAATTCTCTAACTGTTATTAATTTTTGAAGTTTATTAGATTTTTTTTTCATGTGAAAAAAAAAATATCTGACCTGTAAAACTAATGACAGTTGTTACCTTAAAGCTATTCCTCTTGTTTATTCAATCTCTCTGCCATATCTCTCTTTTTTGTCAGTTTAAACCTTTTTGAATGGAAGGTGAAAGGATATCCTTGATAGTTAACATTTCTAAGCATCTTTAAAGCCAACTTCCTTTGGGCAGAGTTTTTTATTCGGATTTCACCATTGTAGTCATTATAGAAGAAATTTCTATGTTGTTTGGTTTTATTCCACTCACCTTCTTTTTGAGATAATGGGTGAACCTTTTTGCAGACTGGTTTCTTTCCTGTTTGGTCGGAAAGGATTTATAAAATTTTTAGAGGGATTGAGAGGTCTTGAGAGTAGGTGTGGGCTCTTACCAAAGTTTGCCTCTCTTTGGATGGCTATCTCAAAAGATTTTTGTAATTATTCTCTTGGTCTTATAGTTTTGGAACAGAGCTCTTTTTTATATTGTTAGCCGCATTAGGTTTTGTTTTGGGACCCTTTTTGTATTCTGTCACTTTTTCTTGAAAGCTAAGTTTCTGTACAATAATAATAATGAAACTTTTAGATGATGCTTAATCCCTTTCAACCTTGCTGAGTGATGAGTCAAGCAGTACATCTGTAACGTAGTCATTTATAATTTGGTTACTGAGTGCTGGCACTGTGGTAGATTTATTTGGAAGTTGATTGTACCTTAATCTTCATTTGATATCGACCTTCCTCCCATTTTTACGACGTAATGGACATTTGAGGATATCTTACGTCCTTTAGTGCTTGAACTTGGCAGGTTAGTCGGCACAGCAGTTTTCAGGAAAGCAGGTGTTTTTATGTTGTGACAACCGATGGCCATAAAGAGGACTTTTCATATCGTAAATGCCTTGATAATTTCATCAAAGGCAAGTATCCTGACATGGCTGAAATGTTTGTGGCCAAGTACTTTAGGAAACCTCGTCCAAATAGAAACCGAGACCGGAACCCCGCATCTGAGGACAATGAGAATAGAAACGTTGGTGGAGAGCTGACTCCAATTCCAGAAGAAGAAGCTCAAAATGGCAGTCAACAATAGTGATGGTCTCTTGGCATTTGAATAGCTCAGGAACCAACCCCTCTTCTATAATACAGAGGTAGAAAAATGATCGCATTGTCTGCTATTTTGCCTTGTACATAGGAGGCAGATGATTTTGTACTTGTGGGATCAACAAGAGGAAGAAATTTCCAGCTTTGTAGCAAGCTTCAGCTCTTCTTTCCCCATATATATATATAAAGCAGTTCTCAGTTCATTGGTGTTTAACTTGTTCTGTTGCATTAGAAGTTGGTTAGGCTGTCTTTTTTTTTGTCTTTTTTTTTTTTTTTTTTTTTTTATCATCTTGCTCGTCCAAAAATCAGTTCATTACTAATTCTCTTAGGCTCCCCCAATCCCAACTTCTCCTAAAGCCTTTAGAATTTAACTAGCAATTGAAAATGACACAACTGTTGTACTTGCTATACTTCTGTCTTGTTGCAATCCTTGCCTCCTATGAAAAGCTTGTTTGTGTATGTTGAAGATTCAATGATTCTGACTCTGCAAAACAATTGCCATCTGTATTGATAGTGGAAGTCCCACTAGATTTGATGTACATAACCTGAAAACAAGATTTTTCTGATCAATTTCAATAGTTAGACTAATTTTGAATTGAGTGCACTGATTAATATCTATATTATTTGGTTTATATGTTCTCTAGATGTAATGATTGAATGTCAAAAAGAAGGTTAAACAACCATCTTAGTCCTGCGCTTAGTTTTAATTTGAACTTTGTAATTTTAAAATTTCAGTCTGATCTTCTACAATGTAGTTAAACTTTCTTTCCGAGATGTAAATAGTTTTAGTTTTTGGTTCTCATACAGAGAATAAGTTGATGTTTATGAAAATTAGGAACAACTAGCTATAGGAAATGACATTTGGGGGAGATTTTGGACAAATCATAAGCAAAACTATAAATCCTAGAGGAAAATCAATATGAGAATGGAAGTGCATCAGATCTTAAGTTTAAAATTTTTAAAATCTTGCAGATGGATAAAAGTTAATTCTCTCACAAGTAATATATATATATATATATATATTATATATATATATATATATATATATATATATATATATATAGAAAAATTTGATTTTATTGAAATTAGTAAATTCATGACCATTGTCATATCAAGGGTTTCTATTTGATGTGTTTGGAGCTATAATTGGGATAATTGATAAAATAATTGTTTGACGTAATTTGATATGAGATTTGATAGCTGAAGATTTGGATAATTTGAAAGATTTAGAATTCAGAAATTTAGAATTGAAGAAGGAAGTTTTGATTTATTAGTTTTAATATGAAATTTGAAGTTTGAAATAATATGTATATGAGAAGAAAAAGGGGAAAAGTAGTTTTTTAATATATTTTCCCTTCATCTTCACATGAACACCCAAACCCCACTTTCTCTCTCTACACTAGAATGGATGGACCCACCCCAACCCCACTTTCTCTCTCTACACTAGAATGGATGGACCCTTCTCTAAGTTTTCATGCGCAAACTACACCAACAGATCTCCCAAGTCGACCCATGTTGCTCGTCGCCGCCGGCGGCCACGTTGGGAGCTCTCCCTCTCTTTCACCTGAGTTTTGCACATCCACCGTCAGTCGTCCCTCGCTCATGTTGGCCGCAATTTAGGAATAATGAATAAATAAAATATGATTTAACATATTTGCAAAATTTAAAATTTAGAAGGCACACTCGCAATATTCTATTTTTAAATGGACACCCATTGCAAATCCTCATACATTAAAGCATCAAAATTTAACTGGAAAGTAATTATTGAGCCATTTATCTCTCCTCTCCTGTTCATTTTCCAATAAAAGGAAAGTCTCTAAGAAGGATAATGAATAACCGGTTTAGATTGACTAGAGAAAAAAAAAGATTTTTAAAAAAAGTCATTATTATTTATTTATTTTTTTTGATAAAGTTTGTTTAAATTATATTTTGAAAGTTTTTTAAAAACTATTTTGAATAGTTGTCAAACACTTCAATATTTTCTAAAATGACTTAATTTCAAAAGTAAACACTTGAAAAGTTAAACAAAACGTATCAAAAATCACATAGTTCATGAGATATTTTATCCTTAGATAATTAATAATTATTCAAGTTTGAAAAAGTAAACGTACATGAAACCCGCATGATTTTTTTTTTTCTTTAAAAGTTTTTATATGATTCCCAAAACCCAAATCTAAATATGTGAATTCTTGTCCCCTAATTTTCTTCTAATTCTTGAATCTCGTCTCCATTGAGCTTTGTTGTGGGCACCCGATGGCCTTGATCTTCGGCCTAGTTCCCTCTAGTCTGGTCTCAATATCCTCTAAATTGACCTATGTAAGAGATCCTTGCACCGATGTGGTGTCGAGTCTACTGCACCCTGATGCTTAAGTTAGTACGAAGAGTGGCTAATTCAACTAAGCACAAAAATAAGTAAGGTCGGGTTTCTCTTTTGGAGAATACTCTCTCTTCCCTTTTGAGTGGTCGAATGAGACTATTTATAAGCCAGTCCTCTGACACAAATCTATGACATGTGCTGACAGTGGTGTTAAAGATGTTTCTAGCACTCGAGGTTGCAGGTGTCAGTCCAAAATCGACACGGTTATTTTTTTATTGGTATATATTCACCAACTCGACTGGTAGGCCCAAACCTTAGGCCACCAACATTTGATTTTTGGGACATGTGCTCTCCTATGCCCTTTTCTGGTACTCTTTGGACTTGAGTCCACCCATGAACTTTGGTCCTTGCCTTGAGCAACTCCCAACATCTCTAATTATAGAGTTACTAAATTTATTATCAACTAATTTTGAAGTTCACCTATATATTTCAAATTTCTATTGATATTTTTATATGTCCATAATTTAACATCAAGGTGAATCAACCTTTCCATGATTAGATATAACTAAAACACCACCAAACAAATCACTAATTTGAGCCTATTATCAATACTAAGAAATTTAAACTTTTAAAAAACATTGAAATATTTATTTGTTAAATATCATTTTTTAAGGAATTTCTTAAATATAATTTTATTTTTTAAAAATAAGTTTATATTTATAATTTTTTTTGAGAAAAATTTACTGATCTCACTTTTAATCTGTGTATTATCTTTGAGTTAATTAATTAAAAATAATTATGATAGGAAATTCTTAATTAAGTTTAGCTAGTTATGTCCAGCCCTCATTCTCTGGTGGCCCGTTTACGACGTTAGTTTCCCAACTCTGATTTACTTACGACTCATGCTAAAAAGAATTGCTCCTTTCTGTGGAGGGGCTTTTTTGTGGGGTAGTGATTTTCTGATGCTAGGACTTCAAAAGGAAGTTGGAAATGGTGAGTCGATTCAGTTGTTTCATCATCCTTGGATTTCCTGTTCTGTTTCTTTTCATATGGTGACGCCAAATTTTGGGAATTCGAATGCAACTATGGATTCCTCGATTAGAAATGACGGCAGGTGGGACGAGGATAAGGTAAAATCCTTACTGTATCCTAAGTTTAATTTGAACAATTCGTTTTCTTGGCTCTCCAACTGTTCGGACTGGGTGTTGGCTAGTTGTAATCATGATGTAACTAACTTTGTTCAGCCTTTGGTGGGTGATTATTATTCTTGATATTTAAAAAAAAAAAAAATAATAATAATTAAAAATAATTTAATTCTTTTACATTAATTAATAAATAAACATTAATGATATGAACCGAAAACTGAGTTTTTAGTGCAAAATAAAGGGTAAAAATGTAAATTTTAAAATATATGGACAAAATGAAAAAAAAAAAAAAAAAAAAAAAATTAAGGTTAAAAATCTAACCTTTTGAAATCTAGGAAATGAATAAAAGAAAACTAAACTCAAAATTCAAGAGTCAAATCATAACATTTCTAAACCTAAAAACCAAATGAAAATTAGACTCAAAACTTAGAGATAAAAAGAACATTTTCTCACATTTTTTTTTTGGAATATATTAATACTTTATCGATATTTTTATAGACATTTTTTTTTGTTAAATTACAAATTTAGTCACAATGGTTTAAATACAATTAGAATTTAGTCTTTACCGTTTTAAAACCTATAATTTAATCGGTTTTGTTTGATTAAATCTTCATAAATAATTTATGGAGAAAAGATGCTTTCTTGAGTTTTCATTTAGAATGAGATAAATATATTTAGGTTAAAACTAAAATATATCCCAAAATAAATATATGTATGCAAAAAATATTCAAATTAAAATCAATGGAAATATATCTCTTGTGTGGATTTTATCCCAGATGCTAGTGGAGGTGCGCGTAAGCTGACCCGGACACTCACAGATATAAAAAAAATGTGGATTTTATCCAAAATTGTTTTTAAATATAGAAAAATGAGATAAAATATTTATAAATATAGAAAAATTTTACTATCTATCAGATAGACTGCGAGACTTCTATCAATATTTTTTACATTTGTAAATAGTTTGAGATATATATATATATATATTATATATATATATATATATATATATATATTTTGAGATAAAGAGATTGAGCTAACATATCAATACTTTGACGTTTTTTTTTTCTGAAAAAAAAAAAAAGAAGAATACTTGAGTTGACTTATGGTTCCATTTATCTTGCCTTTACATAGCTTTTTATTTTGGTGGGGCCGCCGGGTGTTTAAATAAGGAAATTTAAATATATGTTAATTCCTCCACGTGCCATGTGTAAGATTTTTATCTGGTCTCCATTTCCATTCCCAAGTGGCGATGATTTCCTTCACTGCTTCCTGCTTCCGCTTTTGCTTCTGCTTCCTTATGCATTCCAAGGCTGACTTCTTCTTCTTCTTCCAAGTTCTCCAAATTCAATTCATCTTCATCCCATTCCCCTCCCCCGTGTTTTCGAGTGGTCTGTTCTGATGGGTTTCTTCACCAACCCAATTCTTCCAAGGATTTCCAGTTCCTTCTCCACGATGCCATGGATTCTTCTGGAATTGACTCCACCTATGCCAAGGTAATTCATTCTTCTCATTTATTAGCCCACTGCTTTTGATCCACAACACCCTTCTGCTAATTTGCTTTTTATCGGATTCACATCCCTATCCCTTATTTAGTTGGTCCTTAATTTTTATTTGATCTACTGAGCACATGTGATTAGACATTCTACAGTTTGGCTCTGATTAATTCACATTTATTTTCCTTTGCTGTTTAGGTTCTTATAAGGTATAATGTCGATTTGATTCAAGCTATTCATCACTCACTGATTAGCTTTAACCATTTATATCTGCTTATTCATGGACCGGAACGCTTTATTTCTATTTTGTTAAATTTATTGACTTTACATTGAAAATTTCTTGAACGTATTTTATGTTGTATTTAATGTTAAACTTCGGTAGTTTGATCTTTGTGCTGTTAGTTCATGCTTTGACGATGCCCTGGCTAACATGGTTATCAAAAATCAGAGAAATGTTCTATTTCCTTAAGGGAAAAAAATGGTTATCATCTGTCCAATAAATCTCTCTGTTTTTTCCTTTTTTATTCCTTGTTGAGATGAACAATATGTGGGGTGGAGATTCAAACGTCTAAACTTTTGTTCAAAGTTATAATATCTTAACCAGTTGAACTATGCACTATGCTCAAATTACCCAGATAAATCTTATTTTGATTCTCAATGACTATGCAGGAGGCTAGGAAGGGTTTCATGACTCAGATTCACTATTTATCTAAGATAGAGAGGGACACAAGTATTAGCATTAATAGGCGTGTTGATTTGGCGAAAGCTGCTCTTTATATTGCAGCAGAGGATGATTCCTTGGTATCTCATTCATCTGTTCCTCTTCCCGTCGATGCATTTATTCATAGACTAAGTGATCTTTCCATGGGCTATTGTACTCACTACAAATCTTCATTCAATTCATCACCTGAAATTTTTTTGGAAAGTATAGAGAGGTATATGTACGTCATGAAGGTAAGATTTTTAAATTGGACCTGTTGAATCCAGTATGGGTCTCTATGCTTTTCACATTTCTCCATGACATATATCACATTTTAGGGTTTCAGAAGAACCAATTCTAAAGCTCAATCAGAACCACGAGCTCTATATCTTCACACGGTAAAAGATTCTGCCCTCTATTTTCTATTTTGAGTTTTTTGTTCTCAATTTATTTAATGGAATTGAATTGTTGTTGGCAATGTTTTATTTCATGTTGACAGGTCTTGACCCATCGTACAGGCTCAGCTGCACTACTTTCACTCATATACTCAGAGATCCTGAAAATGCTTCGTTTATGGAGCCTTTTAGATTTTGATGTAGAGATATATCATCCTCGTGATGATTATAGCCTTCCCACGAGCTATCATAAACTGAAAAGCAAGGAATCTGATCAACCACACATAATAACAACTCAAACTCTCTTGGTGGAGGTAACTACTCTTGATCCTATCGAAGATAGTTATTTAGAAAGGTCACAGGTTAGCTATTAGATCATTGAGACTATAACAAGAGAAGGGGAGTAAAACTCAGACTAAGAGTGATTCTTTTTTTATAAGAAAAGCTATGACTTATCAAAAGTTGAGGAGTTCTTGAAGAAGAAATTATTTCTTTCTAACCAAGTCCAACTGAAAAACAACTCTAACTATTTGAAGAAATTTGAAAACTTTGTTTTCTTTGGCTTTAAAAAATAAAAAAAAAATTAAGATTTACGTTTTGATCCTTCCTATGAGTTCAGGTTTGAGGAATCACAGTTGATAGGATGCTAATAACCGAACTCTTATATTTGTTAGCGACTAAGACTTCAAACAGAAATGATTTTGAAGATTTTAAACACCAACAATAAATGGTTAAAATTTAAAAAGGTATCTTCCCTGCCCTAATAGATAAAGATTGTATCATTAGTAAATCAAGGTTTCTTACGCACCTTCTAGTAGCAAGATTTGGCTGATGATGTTACAATTTACAAGTTTTTGGGAGCTCCTAGGCTTTTACAAAGATGCTAAAATTAATGGCTCCTCATTTGTTTCTAGCCATGAGATATACAAAAGTGCTCGAGTTTTATGGGCCAATATAATCAAGGCAACTTTATGGGGATTATAGACAAAGAAATCGGAGTTTTTAAAATAAACCACTAGTTCGGGAAGGAAGTGTGGAATTGATCAAAGCACTAGTAATGAAATCTTCTTCAGACTTGTCTTCAACGGCACCCTTGTTCCACTCCAGCTACACGGTTGAAATTGCATCATAGTCATTTCTTGAAAGCAAGATTTTATTTTATTTTATTTTTTTAATTTAAAAAACAAACAAACAACGTAGTCCTAATTATTATTCTCGTAATCTATATAAGTTTTGATTTACTGTTTTTGTATGTGTGTACATGAATGCAGATTTTAAGCAATTTAAAGGAATCATTTTGGCCATTTCAACAAAATCAATCCAGAAGTTTATTCTTAAGGGCTGCTGATGTTGCTAACTGTTGTGATAGTTCGAATGCATCTGAGGAAAGGTATTTCAACTATTTAGATCTGCAGCATAGCTTACTTTGAAAGATCTGATAAGTAATTTATACTTCCATCCAATTGCCTTGTATCACCAAATTCACCATCTAATTACTCTTTATGTTCGTCACCCCCTCCCCTTCCAGTTAGTGCTCATAGATATGTGCATTAATCCCTCTTGCATTTTCACCTTTTTTCCAGTGGCTTTCAGCTTGCGTCTGCAAAGGCTGCTCAACACAGGCTAGAACGTGGAGTTTGGACCAGTGTGCGTTATGGAGATATGAGGCGTGCATTATCTGGTAATCTACAGTTCTTTCTCTTCGAGTTTCTTAGGCTACAGTCTATTTATTAATAAAACCTCCACCCAATGGCCTTTTGAATACCTATAAATCCATTTTCACAACTAATTAGCTATCTGAAAGACCAAGGTCCAAGATTTATATTGGTTCTCAGAGACTTAGCAAATTGATGTAGTATTTAAAGCTTGCCGAGGAGAAACTGAGGAAACAATCTACTTCCTAGTATTTAAGGCTTGCTAGGCTCCTATTCATTTTCACGTTATGTAACTTCTAGAGATAATGCAAACAAGAGAAAAACAAGGAAATGGTGAAGAAAACTAGTTAGCCATATTAAATGGATGCCAGCTTTGTTTTCATTTTCTAATTGGATTTTTCAAGGAATAGAACTATTGATTGGTCCATTGGATCTCAGTACAAGCCTCATTCTGAACCCCAATTAGATCTCAAATTTCGCACATGGACCTACAAGCTCGAACAGTTCTTTCTTTTCTTTTTAATTCTCTTGTCCACATTAACACCAAAGTATTCTTGTTTTCTCCTTAAGGAAAAAAGTCCTGTTACTTCTACGTTTACTTGATCTTAATCTGTAATCTTATTATCCTTCTTGCAGCATGTGAACGGCTTATTCTCCTTGATGTTGATCCGAAGGAATTGAGAGATTATAGCATCCTTCTGTACCATTGTGGCTTTTATGAGCAATCTCTGGAGTATTTGAAGTTGTATCAGGAAACAAAGGTACGTTCTATCAATATAAAATGAAAAGAAAAAGAAAGGAAAAAGGGTACATTCTATCAATATAAAATGAAAAGAAAAAGAAAGGAAAAAGGGTACATTCTATCTCTTTAAACTTATATATTGGCCAACCTTCAGTGAACTGATCACATTAGCCAACCACTGCAGAGCTCCTCAAGTCCAACCAGCACATTAAGTTTCCAGGAGGAAGAGGCTGTGGATAATTTGATGAAACGCCTTGCACTTATTATGATGGAAGATGGTTGGAGCAAACCCTCATTTGCTCCAAAGTTCATTGGTAAGAACTCAGAACCGTGGTAATCAACTCATCATGTACATTATGTTTTACCTGCTCGACTAAACCTCAGTTATGAGATGGGTGGTGCCAGTCAACATTGATCCATCATATGGAATAGTTAACTGAATACAGCGTGTATGATTTATAACAAATAGGAATGGGAGCCATAGGACCAGATGCTGAAAGCCTTTGAGAGAATTTGTTCCTCACTACACTATTCCACTAAATATTCATGTATTGTTTCCTGTATGCTGTAAATATATGTAATATAGTACAGTTTTTTTCTTCATTGTTTCTCTTTTATATTTTGTCTGAAGAGTCATTAAGGGTATAAAGGGTACAATTGATAGTATATCGATCCGAACATAATTGAGTATAATCTATTGTAAGGTTGAAAGTTCAATCGTTTCCCCTAAGTTTGTTGAGCTAAAAGATGATGTACATCAGCATGGTTGTTAGGATCATACCAACGAAATTGTGTTTGTTTTGTGGCATTTTATTGAACTGGAGCAACAAGACAAAAGCAAACATATTTATGAAAGAATGGTTTGATCATTATATAGATGTAGATATATATATATTAATTCTTATCCTTCGTTTACAAATTTACAAATTGTAGGTAGGAATTTAACGTTAATCTACAACTTAAACTAGAACAATTAATACTTGTATGACTATAGTGTTTAAAAAAGAATGTTTCAAACTTGGTTTGAAAAAGTCTAATTGGCAAGCATAAATCTGGCAGTGTAGAGCCACCTCTGCTGGAAAATTCCCATTGCCATAGGACTCAGAGAACACAGAACCCTGGCTGGAAGTCGAAGAATATGGCAAAATCGATATGTTTTGCTTTCAAGTGTCTTCTACGAAAACTTTAAAGACAAAATCACGAAACCGTTTTGAGTATTGCTTTGGATCAACCGCAGAGATCGATGTCGGATCATACTGCATTGATTTGTATGCATGTTCAAGCTTCTTGCTAATGTCATAATCTTGTAGTATGTCAATTATTCCAAAGAAAAGTACGACATCATATCGCTCTCCTGTGGGTTCTCCAATCAGCTGACCTTCCCAATCACTTCTTCTCACAGTCTTTTCAGCCTTCGCTTCCATGTTAATGCCCAAACTTGTGGAAGCCCATCTGTACAATAAAACATTATGAAATACAACTACACAAGCACTAAATAAATAAACAACTGCTTTTAAGAGTTTCTTTTATGTTCATGAGGTTGTTCTTCCACTCAAAATCACAAATATGATAATACTGCAATAGATATAACGAAGTTTAAGCTTTAGAAGTTAGTTGGGTCGTAGCTTTTGAAGACAGTTTTGAAAAGAACAACTATTCTGAACAGAGTTCCCGATCAACTACTCTTAAAACTTTTTAGAGTTACATATTTATCACTCAATTTCAAGGAATGTTTTGTCACGAATTAAGATCGATTTCTATAACCAATTTCCAGATATATTACGATTTTGACAGTCGTACATACCTTGAAGAGTCCATTCTGGTTAAGCATGAATGTGCTTCACCGTCATGGTTACCATTTCCTGCAAAAATGAGTCCAAAAGAGAGATTGGCATAACCATTAGGTGATAATGAATGGCTTGAGCTATGGAAAGACAAACAACTATATGACGAAAACTAACCAATAGGAGTACAATTTCCAGAATGATGACCGTTAGGCATGCCTGATTCCGTCTGTGAAGTTTCTCGAAAGTGAAGACCAACCAACATACTATAATCCATAATTCTCTCCTGTTCAAGAAAGTCGCAATCCTTGTCGACCTGCCTGCATACATGCAATTCCAAACTTCTAATTAGGAGACAAGAAAGAAAGTTTGTCATAGATGCCTAATGGAAGCACCCTAAACCTTAGAAACATATATGAAACAATAACCCATAACAATTTAAGAAAATGAAACATGACTCTTTTAACTCATCGTGGCATGGTAGCATGATCTATAGCCAGAAACCATGGTTTAACAGTCAATTGTATGGTGATAAACTAAATGACAACCCATTAATATCAATTTTAACAATTTCCAAACAAAGCAGATCCTAAACCACATCCCAATTGTCAACAGTGTCTGATAGAATCCCAAGCCAATTCAAGAACATGGGATTGTGATTCATTACTGATCAAATAGCCCCTAGTACAAGATGACTCCGCATAGAACAGGGGCAATCACATTTTGAGAAGACTCTCTTCCTTACAGTTCCTTAAACAAAAATACGTTTCTTCCTCAGTTCCCAACTTCACATGTCCCATGTATACTATCGCTCCTATAACAAAAATATGTATCCTCCTTAAAACCTTGGTCTATTTCTCCAAAAAAGTTTGAAGCAAATTAATTGATTGAGTTTAAAACTTTAATTGTTCTTCCATGATGAAGGAAAGTTATAAACTTCCACCAATTTACATCCTAGTCAAAAAAATTATGTGATAGCCAACAGGATCAGAGAGAGAACAACTTGCAACCAAATGTTTGATGACAAACACGCTGAGTGAAGAGATTGGACCAAGGGATTTACCTGCAAAATTCGTCAAACCAAATCTTTTGCAACCGAAATATATAATTTAAATCGAGATCTTTAAGGGTGGTTGTTGCATCAATTTCTGACTCTGGCTTATCAGTTATACGACCAAGGGAGGAACCTTTTAAGTCGAATCGCCTGTGAATTGCATGCTCCGAACAAAACAGATTCCCCATAATGACAAACCGCACCTGTATTTCCAGGACTGTCAATTGGAAGAAACTTAAGCTTCAAAATGATGTTATAATATTTCCCTCATTACCTTTTTCTGGCTAGTGCCCGTTAGTTTCACACAATGAAGACCATAAAATTTGGTAACCAGAGTGTTTTTGAAGTCTTGAACGTGCTTATAGTAGGCTGGCAGCATCCGTATGAGAACCTGCAATTTATTGCAAGTGTTATTGGTAAATTACAAAAGAGAAATTGTAGTACAGCTTTTAATTCAAGAGACATGTAAGATGCATAGCATAACATGTCTCTTACTTCAGTGGAAGCAGCAAGCTTGGATCAAACAAAATTTGAAAAAGAAAATATGACAAAGGAAAAAGAATTCAGGGGAAACGATATGAGGAATAGATAAGAGAAACTATATTGTGTTCTCACAGGATTCAACTTTAAATTTGAGGTGCAGAAGCAAGGAACTTGAAGCAACGAGGACAAGGAAAACTCACTTTTACTTCAGCCTTTCTCATGGTTTTTATCATGTAGCGGTCATCATGGGTTAAGTAAAAGAAGCTTCCACTTTTTCCAGGTGAGGAAAGTTCCCGTAGGGCGTCATTCCCACATATCGATATCATGTAATCCGCTGGATCTACGTTGAACAACTTCCTTAGAGTCCTAAATATGGATATAATGATCCGTGAGGCTCTGCACTATTTCATTCCATTTGTAATAGTGAAGTGGAACATGTATGTATGTTTTCTACAAAGAAAAGTTATTTGATCAATATGGGAGTTTTGAGCATTGTTCTTCAATTATGTTACCAATGATGGCAACCTCAGACAATCTTAGGTTATCATAAAATTGTTTTGGCATATGGACATAGTTGAATACGAAGAAAACAACCTTCTGTCTTGAAGAATACAGTTATAGAAGTTACATAAAACCATTTCCTAGATAACTTACGCACAATACAAATACAAATGGTCACTGGAAAGAAATATAACAGTGATATTAGCAAAAAATCCATGTTACTATATAATGGCTGACCTGAATACTACAGGACAGTAATCCTTCCATCTGAAGTCACATGATTGATGAGGTGGAGTGTACTTGGATCCTTCTGGTGGAAATTTTGTCCATATCTTTTCCTTTGGATCAAATGCTGAAGCTTTCAAGTCAAATGAAGAGGCAGGAGCTGGCCTTCCAACAGAATGTCTGTCCAGATAAATAAGAAAATGTGGGACTAGGACACAAATAAAATCTCATAACGTTGAAATCTTTACTAAGCTTGTCACCAAATTTTGTCAACGGTTTCATTACTTAACTTTGGAGGAAAACAAAGAGTTCCAAAGTTGTTAATTTGGTAGTTGAAAAGTTTCCATAGAAGCTTGGTAAGAGTAGCAAAATTTATAATTTCCTCTTCAATTCTCAAGTTTTTACAAACTTCAAAACTTGGAAACCATTTGGATTGAGTTTACGTTTCCTGAAAAATCATATTTCAAACTGGTTGGTTGGAGAAAACCATAGAGCAGTTTTGAAGGTAGTCACAGTCCGAAAGCTAAGCTCTGATATGCATATTACATATAACAATAATACATATCACCATAAATGATCATTCTCAAAGCTACTCTTAGAAGCATAATCACAAAACTGGAAACCAAATGAGGAAAAGGAAAGAAAAAAAGGGAAATGACATGAAATGAAACATATAACCAAAATGAAGTTGATCCTACTTGATACCTGATTCCCAACTGCAGATTTAGCATAAGCTCATAGTTCTTATGGCCTTTAGATATTGTTACACCCTGTCCCTTCAATTGTACTCTCATCTGCTGTTGTCCATTTCCTTTGGCATCTGACTCTTGAACATGAGCATCCATGGATCCTTCCAGTCCATTTCTTACACTCCCATCCTTAGCTCCATCAACATCAGATTCTAAACTATGGCTGTCAATTGAATCTCTCTGCACGAACTCCTCCCCTTCAGATCCAGCCTGGTTTACCACCTTATCAGAAGGATACATTGAAATCTTTTCACAGGGATATATCTTGCAATCATTCAAGTCTACATCAAACACCTCCTGAGGATCCCAATCCAAATTGTTATCCGTAGACCCAGATGGATAATAAGTTCCAGAATGTTCTTTAGGATTCTTACTCCAAATCCCAACATAAAAACTTCCATCAGACCATCTGAATGTCCCATTTCCTTTTGGAAACCCATCTTCCCAATACCCATCATACCGCTTCCCATTGCTCCAAATCATTGTCCCATTGCCATTGATCTTCCCATTTCTCCATTTCCCAATGTAATGATTCCCATTCCGCCATTGATACCGGCCATGCCCATTCTGCATACCACGACGCCATTCACCATCATAATAATCACCATTAGCAAAGCTCTTAATCCCTTGCCCATGTTTCAAATTCATAACCCAAATACCTCTATACGTATCCCCTGAACAACCCGTGTACGTGCCTTTGCCGTCCATAAAACCCGCCTTGAAATCGCCTTCATAGGTGGCGCCGGACGGCCAGCTGAACTTTCCGGTGCCCGTCGGCTTCCCTTTACTCCATTCGCCGACGTACATACACCCATCTGTCCATAAGTATTTTCCATGGCCATCAGGAAGGTCCTTGAGCCACCGGCCGGCATAGAAATCGCCATTGGAGAGGATCTTCTCGGCGTGGTACATTTGAGCGGTGGGGCCTGGTTCATCATCCGTTGGCGCCACAGACATTGTTGTGAATATGCTTTTCGTCTTCTTCTTTACAAGGGTTTGTGATTTTCGAAATGTAACTTCCCAGGCCCTCACAATGCAACCCAGTTCTTTGCTCATTCTTCTCCTTCTTTCTCTATTTCATTCCCTCCCAGACATTCCTCCTGCATATTCATTCACAGATTTGACGTTAAAAACAAAAACCCAATAATCAAAAACAATCTCAGAGGCCTCCCCTGTTTTATTTTCCCTCTGTTTCTTCTCCAATGTCCCTAAAATTACAGAAATCACTTCTTCTGAAACCGACCCAGAAAGTGAAAAACGAAAATAACTCAGAGAAGAAGCTTCAACAACAATAATAATATGAATTTATGTTCCCCTGATTAGGATATTTCAGATTCTGAAAATGAGGAAAAACAAAGTTGCAGTTGCTACCAATTTCCCTGAGTTTTTTTTTTCCCTCTCGTTCTTTCTCTTTCTTCTTTCTTCTTTCTTCTTTCTTCTTTCTTCTTTCTTCTTTCTTCTTTCTCTCTCTCTGGCTGTTGGTTGGGTTTGAACGTAGAGGTTCCACACTTTTTACTCTGATTCCGTACTTTGCTCCTAAAACTGCTAACAGACCAGACGATTAAGGGGAGAAAAGAAGAATGCTGATGATGCAATTCTATGCCATTTTTAGTCTCTTTTTTCTTTTCTTTTTTTTTCTTTTTCATTTTTCTTCTCACCCAAAATGATATTCTATTAGTCTTGTTTTTCTTTATTACTAAAAATTTGGTTCAAGTTCTGTTTTGAACCCAAAGCTTTGATGTTTGATCTACTTTAATATTTCAACTTCAAGTTTTTATCAAAAACATATATAAATTTTGCTACTTTCAAAACGTTTATTTTAGTTTTTTATCTATGAAAAGTAACTATTTTAGTCTTTGTTATTTTATCTTTCTAGGTAAGATTTACTTAACTAATACTTTGTTTTAACTAAAGTTTGAAATATCAATGTGGATAGAAATATCGAAATCTTGATTTTATGTAAATATTGATATCGATGAAAATTTTAGAAAACTTTATAAAAATTGTTATAATTTGCTAATGAAACTTTGATTGCGGCTTAATTAGATTATAATTAACTATTGTTAATCATCATTTATATAAAGTAATACAATATTTAGATGTATATTATAAATGCATGTGTAAATGTCAATGCAAGAGCATAAATTTAAAAAAGAAATGAAAAAATAATTACAAAATAATACAAAGTTTAAGAATATTTTGAGGTGAAATGATGTGAATGAAAGTTTTGGATGGTAAAAGAAAAAAAAAACTCTAATCAATTCAATTTTGAGGTAAAATGTTGTGAAAATTTAATGGAAAAAGTTTGAATGAGGTTAAAAATAAATACAAGTTCAAATGGTTTTTTCAAATTCAATTTCTTTAGAAATGAATGTTTGGATTGAAAATAAATCTAAAAATTGAAAAAAAAATTAAAAAAAAGTAGAAAAGTAGCACATTAAAAAGACTTTATTATTCGTAAATTACATTCGCAAAGACCATAGAACTGAGCTAACATAACTAATTTTTTAAAAAAAAATCAAAATCTCCTCCAAATTTTGAGATTTACCAACATTTCGTCAAAATAAGGAGAAAATAAAAAAATTTCTCGAAATTTAAACTTTATAAATCGAAATTTTCCCCACCATAATTTTGAGGCTAGATTTCGATAAAAAATTTATACCATAATTTTAACTTTTGTGATTTGAATACATGCTCATATTAACACGTAAAAATTTGTTAAAATCAAAATGGTTATTTTAAAAAGTTTTTAAGAATTAAGATAGACAATTTAAAAGCAAATCTAAATGATGAGGGAATAAAATAGATATATTAATATTTAAAATATTGAGTTTTTATCCCCAAAAAATGCATCTTAAGGTTCCTAATTTGGCGCTTAAACTCTTTGATTTTGTAAAGTTATAGCAAATTTTGTAAGAAGCCATTGCAAAAACGTGTTCAAAATATTTTACATGTTTGAATTCCCTCACACGGTGGTAAGTTCAAAACAAAAGGCTCATTAGTGTAAATTATAAGTTTGGTTTTAAACCTTTTATTTCACATTTTATAAGGTTTTCAACAGATACATAAACCTTTACCATTATGTTTATTTAATTATCACACTTTTAAAAAGATTAGTAATGAATATGTAATGTCAAAATTTTGATTTAAAGTCTTAAAATAGTATTTAATTATTTCAAAAAAAAAATTCTAATGCAAATATATGGTGTAACATATATAAATATTTTATTTTCTAAAACTACAATGTAATAAATATATAACAAAAACAAACTCATAAATTAAATAATTTATGTTATAACTATAAGCCTCGTAACAAAAAGTGACTCATAAATTAAATGATTTATGTTATAACTATAAGCCTTCTAGATTTCAAATGTATCCATAATTAATGTGGAATATAAATAAACAAATAAAAGTAACTTAATTGTATTCGTCCCTTAGGCTATTTTTTTTTTTATATCTCTTTACTTTTTTCTTTTTTCTTTTTTCTAGTCTTTTTGTCAAAAAAAAAAAAAAAAACAAAAAAAAAAAAAAAATTATATGTATTTTTTTCTCTCTCTAAAATCTTTCTTCCTTTTTCTAACTTTGTCCCCTTTCTAAAGTTTTCCCTTTCATTCTTATGTTCATCTTCAATATTTGAAAATTTTAATTTTTTTTTCTCCAAAATATTTGTTTTCTTTATAATTTTTTTTTTGTGTGAGCATTTTCTAAACTCTGTTTTATAAATTACTTGCAATTTATAAAGTTATTCATTCTTCTACTAAATTTTATTTTTAAATTTATTTTGTCTTTCAAATTTTCTCTCTAAATTTTTTTTTCTCTAAACTTAGATAGTATGAAATCATATTTTAAGATTGTAAACAATTATTATTATACATACATCTTACTCTATATATAAGTGAAAGAAGGAATCAATTTGATATGTAATTAGTTCCACTTGAACAATTGCAACCCGGTGATATCAACTATATCTATTGGACTCGACAGACACATACATTTGACGAATTCATGCCCCACCTTGAAGAGTTGCATCCCGTCGGCATGGATTGCACCTATTATACTCAACAGACATCTGCATTTGAAGAGTTGTGTCTCATCTAAAAAGGGTAAAATAAAAATTTAATAAAAAAAAGTATGAGCAAAATGGGGAGATAAAAATTCTCCTCTCATAGCATATATTATATATAGTATAGATTACAATATGCCCCTAAATATATAATTGTATGTGTATTAGGTGATCACTATTAACTTCATCAATTTAATACTATACCCCAAAACAAGTTTAACCCAAAAATCAATGTAGTATATAACTCTTAAATAATACCATCAACAACTAACCACATAAATGTTATACTAACGGTGATGATGATGGGGTAGTGAGTTGTCGAAGGTGCACACAAGAGATGGTGGTTATGGGCTGGACATTGTCTGCGTGCCTCTCACATGTCCATTTCTTTTAATTTCCCATGCATTTATGGAACGAAAATTACATCCATTTTATATTGTCTCTATTCATAATTTCTAATCTTATATATACATATATATTTCAATTTTTTTTTATGTCATATCTTACTTTGGACTAAGTTTGAGGAGAAAAATAACTCAATCTCCTCGTCTTTTAGTTATGATATATAAATATTTTATTAAAATATCAAAGATTTGAATCATGACCGTACAATTTATTGTGTTGTTGAAATAAAAAAATTAAGTTTCAAAGATAGAGTAAATCTAAGATATTGACTTCTTTTTCTCGAGGTTATAGAATATGCATAATTATAAATATGAAAGATAATATTCAGATTTAAGAGCTAGCGGAAAGAGAGTTTGTTTTTTTCGTACAGTTTGTGAAGGTATGAAAATTTGAACTTATAACTTTAAAAGAAGAAGTATATGTCAATTATCGTTAAATTATGCTTACTTTGACTTTTAAGATGTGAGTTCAACTTAAAATTGGTCGAGTTAGATATGTGTTTTTAAAAATAGTTCTTTTTTTCGTAAAAGTTTAGGACTTTTTGTAAAATAATATTTAAAAAAAAAACTTTACGTTAAAGAGAGCTTGTGGCCTGCTGGAAGACCAAAACCATTGATGGTTTTGGGTTAGAAAACCACTTATCATGGGTTGAATCTTTGTTGTTTTCTGATATTTGCTCCCTAATTTAGTTGTTTTCTCTCGTTTTGTTTCCATATTTTTGCCAATAAATAAATAAATATTATGATAATTTTGAAAAGTAAATTTTAATTAGCTAAAGGTTGTTTTTACAATATCATAACTCTATGTGAAAGGTAACATAAATGAAGGCACATTTGACAATAATTTTAAAATGGTTAAAATTATTTTTGTCATTTTTAAAATCACCGTGAAATATGTTTTTAACCTTCAAAACTAATTTTGATGATTAAAAATTATATTTAAAAGTGTAAAATTGAAAATTAAATTACTTTTGAGGAATTAAAGTGTGTTTTTGAGTGATTTTAAAAATGAAAAAAGTTATTTTAACGATTTTAAAATCACTCTTAAACATGTCCTAAAGTTATTATAATAAGTTTACACATCCAAACCAAAAGTATCCATAGCTTAATTATAATTGACATGTACTCTATTCTTTGAGTTCAAAAGTTCAAACTCTTATACTTGATGTACTTAAAAAATAAAATTAAAAAAAAAAAAACTTACATCCTTTGAGAGATCTGTTATTTAGTTAATTCTCAATTTAAAATTTGAATTACATAATCATGTGTGTTATTTATTATTTGTTTATAGACTCAAATGTTAGTGTGGTTATCTAGTGAAAATATTAGACGATTTAATGGACTTTGAGAAACTACTTTGAAATGAGAATTTTAGAAAAACGAGTGGGGAAAATTATTTCTAAAAAATTGCAAATTATAGTCTTCAACGTTTGAAAGATTAAGTTGAGAGAGTTTAGGTAGATAGTTTGAGTTAAAAGAAAATTGTGTTTTTAGATGGTTAAGGTAAGAGGTATGAGTTTAGAAGGTTTGTGTATTTGTAGTATATGTCCAAAAGGTTTGAATGTAAACAGTAGGTTTAAAAATATTTTGTTTATAACATATTTAATTCTATTAAATTGTTAATGGTTAGTTTTTATATATGTTTAGAATTTTCATTATTTTGTTCATGTGGGACAAAAATTAACTTCAAAACAATTTTTAAATGGTACGCCAAGTTTTTTTTTTTTTTTTTTTAATATTTGTAGGATGTTGGGAGAATTCGACTAAAAAAGAGGGAGAAAAAGAGTATTAAAAAAATTAATGAGAAATTATTATAAACAGAAAAAATATAAAACTATTTATAAATATAAAAAAATTTCACTGTCTATTAGTGATAGATCGCGATAGACTTCTATCGCTGTCTATCACTCAATCTATAGAATTCTATCGGGTCTATTACTGATGGATATTAAAAATTTTCTATATTTATAAATAGTTTGACTCATTTTTCTATATTTGAAAACAACTCAAAATTAAAATACATACCATTTTTTAATTTTGAAAAAAAAAAAATAATAACCGATGCTCCAATAAAAGGTGGTGCTTAGCAAAAATTGCGTCTATCAATATGTATGATAATTTTTGGATAAATTGCTATATTATATCCACTTTGATTGGTTGAAGAATTTAGTACTTTTGGTAAAGATGACAAGCAATCACATGTAGTTCCTTTCACAATTATACTTATCATTCCTAGCTAACTAGCACTTTTGTGTGACTATAAGCATAGAAATGTGGAGGCAAAACCATTAATTTTTCTTTTTATTAAGTTGATCACTTTCAAATACTCCTAACAAAAATTTGGATCGTCTCATAATATCGTATTTCAAAAGCTTTAATATATGTATAGAGTTCTCTTTTTTTTTTTTCCATCTTTTAAGTTCACAATAGAATGAGAGATTGAACTGCCGACTTTTAAAATGATAATTAGTGTGTTATCTACTCAGCTATACTCAAATTGACTACTATAGAAAATGAACGATTTACAACTTCATGTTTTTAAAATTGTTCATTAAAGAATTTTCTATACATGAAATATTTGGTCTTATGATTAGTTGCTATTTTTAAAATATATTTATACATGAATTTTTTTTAATGTGGAACAAAGAACAAATTAAACTATTGACACATTGGTTTAAGTTAAACATATATGTACATGCTACCGTAAAACATTCAAATAATTACTCTCTTAAAGTTGGTTCTATGTTAAAGATTTTGTGTTGATCGCTCAAATGATAATAAGACTCACTATAGAATTACTTCAGGAGAAATAAATGATTCAAACCACGTAGAGTAAGAAGAATAGAGAAGAAAAGAAACTTGCTTTTAGAACGTAGGAATTTTTAGTTATTAGAGAGAAAATAATTGATTGAAACCACTATAGAACTCAGTGGGCATGATGGTAGGGGTTTTCAATTTTAAATTAAAACACATAGGTTTCTAAGTTT
Source organism: Lagenaria siceraria (assembly GCA_002890555.2). Classification (NCBI taxonomy): domain Eukaryota; kingdom Viridiplantae; phylum Streptophyta; class Magnoliopsida; order Cucurbitales; family Cucurbitaceae; genus Lagenaria; species Lagenaria siceraria. The sequence goes on from CM016488.1 coordinate 8,792,008, forward strand.
CTCTTTTTGTTTGTTTTTAGAGCTTAAAGTTGTTTATATGTTGTTTTCAAAATGGAATTATGTGGATGGCCTTTTATTTATGGCATTTTTTCCCACAAAAAAAAATAACACATGAATAAACCAATATGACGTATACAACTAACATGACACCCAAACAAAAATTCCACCCACTTCAAAAGCTCCCTCATAATTGTCTAATATATTATTTTAAAACATACATCATATACACAAATTATGATTTTAAAGTTTTCCACCCAATTTTGTCTTCTAAACTTTTATAATTATGGAAAATTTTTAAAAATAAAAAAATAAGAAAACTATTTATATAAAATAACAAAATTTTTAGATAGTTGTGATAGACGCTGATAGAAGTCATTCAGTGATAGAAATGATATAAATCTCTATCACCAGATAGAAGTTTATCAATATTTTTTTTTTATTTTTTTATAAATAATTTGACATTTTTTCTATATGTGACAATTTTTCTTATTATAAAGGTATATTAAAAAAAGAAAAAGGTAAAATTTTAATTTACCCTTTGAAAATGTTTTTCTCTAGGCCTGCATGCCTAGCTAGTAGTTGGTAAGACTAGTCTCTTTCATGCATTTCTTTTTTCCTAAATCTTGTGCTCGCTCTAGTTTTGAGTTAGAATATGGTAAAATAATTTAGGTTAAAATATTATTTTGGTTTCTGTATTTTGAAATTTGTTTAATTTTAGTCTATGTACTTTTAAATATTTAATTTTAGTCTTTCTACTTTTAGTAAATCTTAAATTTAGTCTTTCAAAGTTAATTTTTATCGAAATTGATTAAATAATCATAATAATTTTCATGCAAAGAAACACAATATGTGAATATAGTTTTCAAATTTTATAGTAAAAATGTTAATAAAAAAATAAAAAGTAATGAAAAAATCCATAATAAACTAGTAGTAAGGACTAAATTTAAGATTTATTGAAAGTGCTGGACTAAAATTGGATATTTAAAAATATAGAGACTAAAATTGAATAAACTCTAAAGTATAAGGACCAAAATGATATTTTAACCAATAATTTAATTAGAATCAATAGAGAGTTATATGGATTATAATTTTTTTTAGTCCAAGGTTAACAACAACACGTACGCCAGAACTAGATAATTAAACCTCTAATTTTTTTTTCCATTTAATTGAGTTGAACTATGATGGTTTGTATTACATGTAAATATAAATATACATAGGTTTGTATATATGAATAAAATAGTGTGACAATTTTAAGCTAGCATGAAAATCACAAATTAAGATACTTGGGTATATATGGCGCATGTGAGTAATTAGAACGTTAGGGGAAAGAAAGGAAGATTATGTGGAGTGGGAGATCGAACCTAAAATTTCGTAATTGATAGTACAAATACATGTCAATTGAGCTATACTCATGTTGGTAAAAAAAAATTTAAAGAAAAGAAACAATAATTCATATAAGGTCATAGATTCATAAATATATTCAAAAGATATATATGAAGTACCAGTGCTAAAGTTAATATATACTTGATATTTTTAATTGTCTAAATTTAGTCTATGTATTTTCAATAAATTTTAATTAAATTTAATCATTTGAAGTTAATTTTTGTTGAAATTTGTTAAATAATAATAATGATAAGTTTTGTGTTAGAAAGACACTACGTGAATATATATTTTCAAAATCTATAAAGGGAATACTAATATACATGCTAAATTTAATTTGAAACAAATCAACAACATAGCTAAGAATGAATTTGAGATTTATTGGAAATACATCAACTAAATTTGGACAATTGAAAGTATGAGATTAAAATGGTATTTTAATCAAAATTATATTTCAATTAATGAATAAATCTTAAATATTTATAGCTCTAAATACAATTTTTGTCCCATGTACTTTGATAATTGTTTAATTTTAGTCCATATACTTTTAAATATTCAGAAAATTTATTATAATTATTTAACTAATTTAGATAAAGATAAACCTTTGGGGCTAAACTTAAGATTTACTGAGAGTATAGTAATTAAAAAAATTAAAAAACATTTGAACCTGCCAGGACTGAAATCAAAGAAACTCCAAAAATATATGAACAACAATAGTATTTTAACCACATCTATTATGACAGTTTGTTGGCAAACTTTTGTATTCCACATTGACACTTCTATGATAAAATGAGAATATCTTATTAATCTGTTATATGTCAAATATCAATAAAGATATACATAATACCAATAGGTAGTACTTTTAGAATTAATAATTGAGTGTATAACAACATATTTAGAGAATTGCAAATATATTAAAATCTATTAGTGATAGATTTTATCACTAATAAATCAGTCTATCACTGATAGACTTTGGGAGATAAATCTAAATTTTGCTATATTTATAAAAAAAAAAATTTACATTATATTAATTATATCCATCAATACTTTGGACTTGGTATATATTTGTAACCGTCCTTTAAAATATGGGTAATTGTAATGTTCAATAGTAATTTTAGAAATAATAACCAATTGTATAGCAACATTTTGAAAATTGCAAATATAGCAAAGTCTATCAATAATAGACTTCCATCACTAATAAACTCTTAGAGTGTGTTTGGCCCAAAGAGTTGAGAAGTAGGAGTATTGAACTCCACTCCTTGTTTGGCCTAAGGAGTTGGTGAGTCCTACTACTAAAAAATATCAACTTTATATCTTATCAACTCCTTACACTATGGATAAGAGGAATTTATAACTACCTAGATTCCATAACTCCTTACTCCTCCCTCTAAACACTTCCTTATAGTTTATTAGTAGTAGATCACCTAGATAATAAATGGAAGTCTTGCTACATTTGCAATTTTAAATGTTACTAAAAATATCAACTTAGAGTGGGGCTATATCACTTTTCTGTGCCTGTCTGATTGTGAAACACTTAAAAGGACTTGGTGGGACCTGTTTTCACATTTGGGCATTTGAAAGTCAACTATAATTGGTTGGCAATGGGAGGTGTGTTGTGTTCCAATATAGGGCTTTTAAAGGGGACAAACACATAAGACACATACCCAACTATTAATATATAATAATAATATTGGCATTATAATTAATGGAAATTTGGTTGATTCAATTAAACTTTTTCTCTCATGTACTCTATGTTTTGTGGTTGTCTCCTTTTTAGGTGTTTACTCCCACTTAATTCACTGCCTCCTTTGTCTCTCAATTGGCAGCCAAAACTCTGAAGAATGTGTAGTAGTAGTAGTAGCCTTTTTCAATCTAGGGCTTTTGGCTTTCACAACAATATATATTTGGGTTTGAACTTTGAAGACAGTGAAAATATTTGTTATTGCATGGATTTTTGTGATGAAGTTGACTATGATTGTGATGTGATTTCACACAAATAGTAATGATAATAATGTTGGAATAGATCATGAGTGTGCTCAAGAAACTACTTCTAACAAATGTATTGCCCTTACTTTACTTGAGCGTGTGATGATTTTTTTAAATGTTTCAAGTACGTCTAGTAATTATTTTGTTTTTTACAAAAAAAAAAAAAAATTATGTATATTTTCTCTCATTATTTTACCATAATTTGCATATTTCTTAAATATAAGACTTCAATTTTTAGCTCAATTTTCAAAATAAAAACTACTTTTTTTAGTTTTCAAATTTTGGCTTGATTTTTAAAAACACAGGTAAAATGTAGTTAACAAAACAAGAAATTTAAAGGTGGAATAAGTGTTTGTAGATTTAATCTTAAGACAAAAAAGCCTTAGGGGTATCAAACATGACTTTAGAATTCGTGTTTTTATTTAAGGAAAAACTGTGTTTGTTTAAATAGTCAAATGTAGTTATGAAATAAATTTTCAAGCATATGTGATGATCATATGGGTAGCTGGTGATTTAGCTTATTGAGTTGCAAATGGGTCCCAATTCCATTGTTGGCAAAATAATTTTCCTAATTTGTTCTTGACAAATCGTATTATTTATTGTTTTTTCTTTTTTGAAAAATGTTGGAGTGCATTCGAGGTTGCATCTATTTTTGTGCATTCTAGCAAAGTGTCAATCACAAATTGTCACGTGACATAATGCTTTTCTTTTAAAAGAGATTTTTTTAATATTTTTTTTCCTTTGTAATTGAATGAGATGCACGAAGATGGATGTAGGTTGGATTATACCTAAGTATTACTTTATTATTATTATTATTATTTTACAATCTTTAAGAGTTATTTTTGTTGAAGATTTCACAGCGAAAAAAATAAGAGACCTCATAATCTTAATAAATAGATGGGATACTCTTCTCATAGCCTATTGCTTTTCAAATGGAACCTCAAGTTATTTAATATGGTATCAGAGCCCATAAAGTCTCGCAACGGGTATTCAGTCTATTAAAAAAAATATTGGGTTCCAATCCAAGAAGAAATTCAAGGACCTGACAATCTTAAAAAGATAGACGAGTTACTGCTCTCGTAGCTAATTAGTTTTAAGATGAAACTTCATCTTATCTAATACTTTTAAATGTTTCTAAGAATCACATAACTCTTAGTTTTTTTTTTTTTTTTTTCTCCAAAAGTAAATTTTCACCATTCCCAAACCTTGATGCTATTATGAGTATGAAGTTCTTTTAGCTTGATATAAAGTGTACCCTCAAACATAATCTAATGCTTCTTTTAAAATATTGCTTAGAGAATGATTAGTCTATCACTTTAAAGCGATGATCATAGTTGGACTTTAGGAATAATCTGCAAGACAAAATCTTACACCATTGTGGTATTATGTCCATCACATTTTAATGCCTAAGTCAATGTTTAAATCGAAGTGGTGTCTCAAGCTAAACTAATTAAGGTAGGAATTATAGTGACCTTTTCTGGAGCTTGCATGACGAATGGGCATGTGGATCGACCTGGTAGTTCTCACCCATAACACATATCAGATGAATTGTATTAACTAATTAAATTTATATGTTAACCTAACCTTGAAAAACTTCAGCAAAGAGATGAAATATGATAATATAAAATAGTTTTTTTTTTTTTTTTTTTTTTTTTTTTTTTTCTGTTGGAGTGTGACTAAAAAGTGCTACATTGGCTAAATAAGGGAAAAATTCATAGTATATAACTTAGAATAATCATCTCCAATGGTATGAAACTTTTTAATTTCAGGGTTATGCACATATGAATAATATCGTACCATTATGGAGATATGTGGACATTATTTAATCTTAATATTTTTCTCATATATAAACTCATCTCCACGTGGTTTAACGCCAAACATAAACAAACAGAGACTTAAAACCAAATCAAATGACATTTTGATAGATATTCCTTTGTATTTGTTATATACTATAGAATATGCTAAATTAAGCTTGTTGAGCTAAAACAAGCATGACATAAATAATGCTAAATTAAGATATATTGGCAATATTTATAACTTTTTAAATTTTATGGGCTTAATAAATACGACCATCAAAAGACACTTCAAATGTGAACCTAAATATTAATAAGTTTAAATTGTTTAGTCTCTTTTAACTTTGAGTTAGATTTGTATCTATTTGATCACTAAATTTTTTAAAAAAATTAATAGGTTCATAAATTTTCAATTTTATGTCTAATAGATTTATGAAAAAATCAAAATTTTAAAACTTAAAAAATTAATTGATCAAGATATAAATTTCAATTTTATGTTTCATGAAACTGATATGAACCAAGATGCCTTCATGTCACCTTCAGGCCTAGTCACACGTTCAAGAGCCAAGAAGCTACAGTTAGCATTGAATTCTCGCATACAAATAGAGATGAATTCAATTAAAGGGATTCAAGCAACAACAACTGATCAGAAGCTCTACAATTGGTTTCATTCAATGTAAAAGAAGAAATTGGTTAAGCTTTGTTAAATAGTTAGTGTTATTCTATTAGCAAACATACCTTAATTTTTGGTATTTTCATCGTTGGATCCCATATATGTTTTATTTGGGATTTCGGTTTTTCTTAGTTGAGGTTAGAATGGACTTTTAAGTTCCTTTGATTAAGTAGGATAGAGTTTTAATGAGGAGAAGGGGAACATAGTTTTATAGTTTGGAGATTCTAGATTTTTTTTTTTTTAATAAAAATTCTCTGGTAGACGATAGAGTCTCATCACCAACATTTTACAATTCTTGAATCAGGGTTGCATGCCAAGAGCATTCAGGTAAGTCTAATCATCTAATTGCTTGTGGAGTATTCGAATTTGGAGTAAGGAACTACTTCTCCTTATCTCTTGGTCTTCAATCAAAAGGTAATCAAAAATCTAATCTTTCCCTTTAGATTGTTGTCAAATTGATTTGGAAGTTAAATTTAATATTAGAGATTCAACAAAAGGATTCCTAATTTTCAAATTGTTAGGATTTTCATATCAGAAACTCTATGTTTTCAATTAATTTATATAAAATAGATACGCCATTTCTTTTCTTTCTTTTTTAAATGAAATTAAATGAGTAAACTTGTAATTTTAAAAGTACATGGACCAAACAAACATAAACCTCAAAGTCTATAGACTACATTTATAATTCAACCTATTAATAATAATAGTTCTAACATATTTTTTTTAAAAAAAGAAAATAATTACACATTTCTGTAAAATCGAGACATCAATATTCTTATATTATTTAATTATGGATTAAAAAGTTAAATAACCTAATACATATTCTTTACTAGTTGTGTTCAAAATCAAAAGTGTTAGGGCAAGTGGGAATTTTTAATGTTGAGAACTTGGTGGAAATTTTACAAACTTTGTGAAACTTGACCTTATAATTGGCCGCCAAAGAATACTTTGTCAAACACAAAGTTATTATGTATATACCAAAACCTGACCTTATTGCATTTGATGGATTTGGTAAACCTTTTTTAATCTTTCTTTTCCCTTTTTGGTATCTTCTTATGATGTGATTGGTTTTTATTAATTGCATGTAAAGGATTCTATTCCCTAATTAAATATAAATCAATCAATCAATCAAATCAAAATTCAATTCATTTGAAGTTAATATAAATATTCAAACACCTACCTATTTAGTCCTTATACATATAAATATATTTATATTATAGTCTACACATGGACGGAGACGTATTTGGACCTCTTGATATGAGTTAGATTGAGTGGGTAAAAATAGTCCACTATTTAAAAAAAATGGTAGTTTTAATAACTTACACGTTTCTACTTCTCAAAACTTTGTCTCAATTGTCGTCAACTTCTATAGTGCTTTCTCTCGACATCTACAGTGGTATCTTGATCTCATTTGTATTTTTAGCTTTTGGTTTTCTCTCATCTCCTTCGGTCGTCTATTTCATCTTTTATCTCCATCAAGCTTTGCTTTCGATCTTCGTGCTTTGTCACCCTCACTTCACTCTCTGATTTTCATACGTGTATTTTCTTTCTACCTAAATCTAAAACCCTAATAAACTTCTCCAAGTCTCTTTTTACGAGATTTGTAACAAGAAGGGCTCTATTTCTTTATTTTCCAAATATGGAACCCATTTTTTTTTTATTTGATTGCAGAAGTACCGTAACCCTATTTTCCAAATGTGTATTTATTTTCAAAAGTGAAGTTTTTTAATTGACATCTCAATTGAATATTAAAAATGGAAAAATATACGTGTGTTATTGAATGATTAAACAAATAATAGCCAATAGAACAATCATACTTCTTTAGGTCACAAAAATTATATAACAACAATTCTTGACTTAATAACTCAACCTAAAAAGTGTCATCAACAGCCAAACCATTTTCCTTTATAGATAGAGTGTAGAGAATTTATTGTTACCAATTTAAAGAACTATAGAAATAGCTGGATTAATAAAAAAAAAAAAAAAAAAAGAGAAATTGTATAATAGCAACTATTTTATATAAAATCTAGAAGTAATATTTTGTGAAAATATAATAATATTGACGTAATGAAAGTTATATTTTAATCTGCAATAATATTGACGTATTTTAAAATACATTCAAAGCTTGATTCTCTAGGAGGGCTCTAACTTTTCTACATAATTCTATATCCATTAATTTGCTTAATATTATATTTAATTAATAAATAAATAGTTCTTATTACTTTTTTTCCCCTGAAAGAAACAAAAAGGGCAAGTGGATGCTCTTTCTATCCTTAAATTATGATGTATTTTTTTATAATTGTATTCACAATTGATTATAAGAATTAAAAAAGGCATTAAATTATTTCAATTAGAGCCTGAAAGTAGGGCTTTTTTTTTTTTTTTTTAATTTTTAAATGGTAGTAGGGCAGTTTATGTTTTGATGGAGATGCTTATTTATTATTTAGATTTTAGAGACACTTGGTTAGTATATAATTTGAGTCAAGTAGAGTTCTTTTGTATTTTAGTCTTGTTGGAAATATGGCCTTTCCCTTGTTAGTTTTGGGCCAAAATTGGACTTCAATATTATTTGAATTCTTTTAGTTTATTTGCAGTCCATATGGCTTATCAAGATAAGGGAAATTATAGCAAATAGCACCATTAAAAAAAGAATCTGAAAATATAACACAACTTTAAAATATTTACAAATATAGCAAATATTACCAGTCAACTTGTAAAAAATTTTAGATGCCAAATTTGTAATTCAGTGCACGTGTTTCCATCACTGATATCAGCTACCAATGATAGTATATTTCTCAAATTGAAAGCTATCACTAATAGCAGCTATCATTAATATCCACTGATAGCATCACCACTAATAGCAGTTATATCAGGGACAACAATTGATAGCACATTTCTCGAATTAAAAGCTATCACTGATAGCAACTATCAGTGACTATCACTGATAGAAGCTATCATTGATAGCTTTCAATTTGAGAAAATTGGGAAGAAGCGCATGAAATGGTGGGCTGGGTGTGGGAGTTTTTAGTCTTTTATCAATTTTTTTTTTGCTATATATGCTATTATTTTAAGTTTTTTTTTTTTTTTTTTTGCCATTTATGCAACTAGCTCTCAAAATAATGTAGCCAATTAGGTCTATCTTTGAGAGACTATTTAAAGCTTTGTCTTTCGAAGTGTTTATCATCAAATATTTAATATTTGGTAATTGACATGTATTTTTCTCTTTAAAGTCAGAGGTTCGATTTTCCATCTCCAAAATGTTGTACTTACAAAGTAAAGTATTTATCTTGATATCTAATAACTAATGAATTGATTGTCTTGATATGATTTTTCTTTCGAGTCTAGATAAGAGAAAAAGAAAATTGCTTATGCAATTTCCTTAGCTCAAATAATTATTTTACTATTCCAACGGTTACGATCTTACAACAATCTACATCTAATATGCATATAGTCACATTTTTTTATGAAGAGATTGTGTATTTACCCTTGTAATTTGCATATAGCTAGTGTGGATTTCACATTATCGAAGATATTATTTTACTAGACCATGAAACCATTCATCAAATTAATTTTAAAGCGCCATCTCCATCATCTAAAATAGTATAAAATGAAAGCCTGTTTGAAATGACTTTTGAAGTACTTAAAAAGTGTTTTTAAAGTGAAAAAGAAAGATATTTCTAAACATTTTACAACTCATTCTAAACCGAACTATAAATTTAGCTAACTAGACCTTAGAGTATATTAGTACAAATATCCACAAAAATAGTCATATATCCTGCAGCCAAAATAACACTCATAACCAACCACACACATATCTTCAGTAAAAACATATCAAAACTTAAACAATAATCAACAGATACAAAATATAGTTATGGCGACGACACAGGCACAATGACACGTCATTTGTTCAAATTCTAGGACACGGACATGGACACAAATACTGTAATAACACGTTTATTAAAATATACATTTCTATAGAAGAGGAAATTCAAAGTCAATAAACTTATGCATTTATATATTTAAAAAACGAGTTTTGATGAATATTTCGCTCTCAAAATTTATTCAAAGTCAAGTGCTCGATACGCTGGTAAGACAGTAAGCAGACAAGACAGCACATATAACATAAATGTTGTCAAGCAATAATAATATCTCACCAATGTTCATCAATTTAGAGGGGTTTAGCTAATTCCTTTAAGTCTCAAGGAAAATGCACGCAAGGACAGAAGAAGAGCCTTCAACTTCTCTCGAACTTCAGCATCGATCAAGTCGCCGGTGCTGTCAAACTTGCGCGGTGGCTGATGTGCATTCAAGAAAAACTCAGGCTTGTTTATGAAATGAAGGTCAAGAAAGACTCCAATTTGGCGAAGATGGTACTGTGATCTTACACCACCAGAGCCACCACTTGCACTCACTATTGCTGCTGCTTTGTCTCCCCATACATTTGGTGGCCTTGATCCCCAATCTAATGCATTCTTCAATGGTGCTAATAACAAACATTTTCAACTAAATCAAACTCAAATAATATGGAAAAGTTTTGAGTAATAAATGGAGAGGTAGAGATTTGAACCTATAATCTCTTAAATTGATGTAATGTGAAGTGAAACGAAGAATACTTTAATCACTTGTTTTTTGGTTTGATCGTCTTGGTTGGATTTTGTGGTTGGGTTTTATTGATTTAATAGGATGAAATTGAAAGTTTTGTATTAAGATGTGGATTAAATTAATTTTTCATAAGGGATTAGAACGCGCTCTAAACATAGCTTAAAGAAGTTGAAAATTCAAACTAACTAGTCCCACTTAAGCACCTGACATGACATACAAGTAAAATTTACCATATTGATCTTTTAGGGTGTGTTTTGGTTTAACTTTTCAAGGATTTAATTTTGAAAATAAGTTATTTTTTAAAAAAAATTGAAGTGTTTGGCAACCTCTCTGAACATCCTTTGAAACACTTTCAAAGTGTTTTAAACAGTTTTGATCAAAAGAGTTTAAATAAAAATGACTTAAAAAAAAAAAAAATCTTTAGTCAATCCAAACATACCCTTAATATGAGTAACCCAAACTTAAGAGAGGAAAAAGAATATTTTTTCTAAAATTTTAATTTTATGCATGTCTAATGGACCATTAATGTTAAGAAATATCAAATAAATCAAGAATTTGTTAGATGTAAAATTGAAAAATAAAAAATCAATAACATAAAATTAAAAGTTTAAGGACGTTTTAGACAACTTTTAATCTTCAAGAACATATATATAAAACCATAAAATTAAAAATTTAAGAATGTATTAGCTTTAAGAACCAAATAAACATAAGAAAATATCAATATGCACACCTAAACTTTGGGGGTTGTATCAATTTAAACATTGAATTTTTATGAGTGTATTAATTTATACTTCCATTGTCAAGTCTATTGTCGATTTTATCAACCCAACATTTGAAGAAGTCTACGTATGTGTAAGAATTGAATACATGGATGATTTTCAAATGTAATATGTCTAAATTGATTCACTTATAACAATATAGAAGTTTAATTTAAAACAATTATATGTTCGGTACGATATTTCTTCAACAAAGTCTAAATGAATGTGTTAATTGACATGCTTGCAAAAGTTCAAAGTTTAAAGTTCAAATTATTGAATTATTAGTTTAATTTTAAATACCATTTTGGTCCCTATAATTTTGGTTTTGGTTCATTTTTGTTTTTATACTTTCAAAATGTTCATTTTAGTCCATATACATATTTTCAAAATGTTCATTTTGATCCTTGTACTTGTATTTTGGTCTTTGAACTTTCAAAAAGTGGTCATAGAAATGAAAATAAATAGAGAAAAATAATTACTTTTTAAAAAAGTAGGGACCAAAAGTATAATAATCAAAATAAACATTTTACAAAAATTAAAATTAAAAGGACGGAAATATATTTAAACGAAAAAATTGTAATTTAGTATTGTTAGTCTAATTATTGTTGACAAGACACGTGTTTTCAATAAAAAAGTAAAAGCTGACAGGTTTTATTTATTAAAAAAAATTACTTAGGTAGGTTGCTGCACCCATTTGTCACGGGAATTGTCTGAGTAAAAAATTGTCATAACTTTGTTTTTGGTTTTTTTCAATTTTTTTTTTTAATTTTTCCTTTTGTGGATTAAAAGAAGGGGACGGTTTAAAACGAAAGAACTATTTCCTTTTAGAGAGAAAAAAAGAAAGAAAATGAAAAGGAATGTACCGGTAACAGAGTAGTTATATTCCGGCGAAGCAAAGAGAATGCTATCGGCTTCGAGAATCTTCCGGCGAAACGCCTCAACGACGGGCGGATATGTTCCATCAACCTCCAAATCGGTGTTGAGCATCGGCAAAGGGGAGATATCTACATATTCGATTTGCAATAATCCATCGATCGATTCCTTTGCTATCTCCGTCGCTGCAATGCAACCACAGCGGGGGAAGATTGGAAAAAGCAGAGCAAAGCAGAGAAGAAGAAGGATGAGGAGAGATTAGAGAGAGTTGGATTACCAGCTCGAATGAGGCCTCTGTTGGAAGAATTTTGGCGAAGAGAACCGCAGAGAGCGATGACTTTGATCGCCGGCTGAGGCTGAGATCCGACCACCGTGGATAATGCGGCCATGGCGACCGATTAAGGATTAGGGTTTCTGAAGAGGCGATGAGTGGGAAATGGATTGTGGAATGGTGGAGAAGTCGATGAGCGAGAGTAGTCTGATGAGCGAGAGTAGTCTGATGAGACTGTGATGAAGATTGGCGAATGAGTTGCGATTCTCATTTACTATTGGATGGTACATGTGGTCCCTCGTCACTAGTACTTTTTTTTTTTTTTTTTTTTTAAACATATATTTTATAGTTTAAAATATCATTTTTTTTCTATAATTTGAAGCTGGTTTAATTTTAGTCTCTACCATTTCAATTGTCTAATTATAGTCTCTATATTTTTAATAAATTACAAATTTAGTCTCCAATGTTGATTTATTATTATTTTTTTTAATTTTTTTTTTTGTTATTTATAACATTTTTACTATAAATTTTGAAAACATATTCACATATTTTATTTTATTATATGAAAATAATATTATAATTTACTCGATTCGATAAAAATTAACTTTGAGGGGCTAAATTTAAGATTTATTGAAAGTATGGAGACTAAAATTAGACAATTGAAAATATATAGACTAAAATTGAACAAACTTGAAAGTATAAATACCAAAATGATATTTTAACCAATTCTAGTTTATATTTCTTTTATTAAAGGAAATTTAAAAACTAGATAATGAATTTTTTAAAAAAAAGAAAAAGGGAAAAAAAACTAGATAATGAAGACTTACTCATCATTTTTTTTCTTCCATAGATTAATACTTTTGAGTTTAGATTTCATTTGATCTAATTTTAAAAGTAACATTTTAATTGTTGAGATTTTAAAAAAATAATTTTAAATGGTTGGCAAGTTAAGTTGATCTTGGTAAATTCCTGCAATGTTATTTTCTCTCCAATTAATATTGATTTTTATTTACAAAGTATTGTACATATTTCAAGCTCATAAATAAAAAATAATAATAATATAATATTAAATTTGTATTCACCCAATAACTTAATATCTCTTGAGTCAGCTGTCATCTAAAGACTTGATTGAAAGATAGTGTGGAACCAAGCAAAGACTTTTGGGGAAGTTAAGATGAAAGAGAGTAGAAGGATATTGACAGTGGTGGCAACAAGCAAGGATGACAACGACATGGTATGTGGGAGGTGATGGATGAGAAGAAAGAAAATAATAGAAGAAAAAGAAGGGATAGAAATATTGCATCCACGAAGTAATCAAGGTTTAAAATATCAATGTCGATAGTAATATCGAGATCTTTATTTTATGGATATTTTTAAAAAATTTGAAAAATAAATTTAAATTAGTAAATAAATATTTTATTATTTTTAAATAAGTAAATATGACTATTATTTATATTAGTGGCATTTTGATATTTATTTTTTGTATTTCATGATTTTTCTACTATATAATGGAAATATCAATTCACCTCTTATATCGATATCGAACAGATTGAAACGTGAAAATATTGATGGAAATATCGACATATCAATGAAAATTTAATACTACGCGAGCAATTGAGTCTAAGAACAATTTAATACTATTCTTTAAATTGCAAAAGTTAAGTAATTATTTGATTTTTTATTTTTAGTTTTTTTTAAAAATTAAGTCTACAAATACCTCTCTCAACCCTAAATGTCTTGCTTTCTTATCTACTTTTTATCCATGTTTTTAAAAATTAAGCCAAAATTTGAAAACTAAAAAAAGTAGTTTCTAAAAACTTGTTTTTGTTTTTAAAATTTGGCTAAGAATCCGACTCTTATACTTAAGAAAAATGTAAAACATAGTAAGAAAATGTGAGAAAATAGCTTAATTTTCAAAAATTAAAAATAAAAAATGAAATAGTTACCAAACGAGACTTAAATTATGAGTTTTCAAATTTTACGAGACAATTTAAGAAAAAAAAATAGAAATCCAAAAGTGTAATATTTTTTTTCTACTTTAAAAAAGAAAAAAAAACAAAAAAAAAAAAAACTCTCCATCCTATATAATTTTTGGAAGACGTGTAATATGTTTCTAAAATGTGTCACATGAGTTAAAAAGATATATAATTTTTGGAAGACGTGTAACAAGCATAAAAATGAGATTGGTCCAGTCAATTTAGCTAGATTGGCGGACCAACAAGACTAGGCTTAGAGTGAGCTCAAAGACACATTAAGAACCTAATCGCCACAGTTGAACTTTACTTGATTTGCTTTGTACTAGTTCTCATGTTGTTGAGTGTGTAACTTGGACTCAATTTCATCCCTAACATATAATTTATTGGGTGGAAAAGAGACAAAAAATTCTACTAACTATTTTATTGTATTTTTTTTATAGCACTTTTAATTTACTATCTTATGTCCTTTATTTAAGCTAGATTTATTACTTGCTGTATTATCTATTTTGTAGAGATTGAGTTATTTGAGGTTGTTTTAGAGTGCTTTGGAAGAATTGGGATCCAATTAGAGTTAAGCAAACTTAAATTGAACAATCGAGTCATGAAAATTGAAGTCCAAGCTAAGGAACTTGAGGTGACAGCGTTGAGACTTTTTAGGAATTAACCAAATACACGAGTGCTGTCATTTTATTCACTTTTGGAAAGTTGGATAGTGTCGCGACACTATTGCATTTTCTCAATGCATCTCTTCGATTTTTATGTCATAATTTTTTGTGTATTTTAGGTGAATGACCACTCGTTTCCTTCATTTTTACCCTATCCATCTAGAGTATTAGATTTTATGGATTCCAAGTAAAATTTTAGCGCGCTATAGCATGATATTTGCTAGGGTTTGTATTTTTTATTCAAGGGCCGGTTCGAATTCAATTGTAAGACCATGAGGTCTTGTTCTTAATAGTGAATATTTATCTTGGTATTCTTTTGTTCATGTTCTCATTCTTTATGAACTTTCATTAATTGAATTGATTTCTCAATTGTATTGATTGCTTGTATGACCGCTATGCATGGTTCTAGAATATGTAATTGTCTTGAACGATTGTTTAAATTTAGTAGCATAAGAGTTGGTTCATGTGTTTTTTTTTATAGCTTTCCATTGATTACATAGTTTGCATGATAGACTCTATGATAAAAGAAACAAAATTGGTTAGGCGTAGTTATCTCGCCTAATTGATTTTGTCTTAGTCTTTCCATCGTACTTATGCTTGTTGTCAAGTTGATATGAAATGCTATTGTGCCCAGTTAATTAGATAATAAGAGTTGGTTGTAATGTTTTGTTATAAACTATAGACTTAGGACCATTAAACTTATGTCGGCTCTTCCGAATAAGTAGACTAAGTGTTTGGATGTTTGATTGATTTGATTGGGTAAGCCTGAAATTGGAATTACAATTAGATGTGATTATCTAGAATTATAAACATTAGTAAGATTTGGTTTCTATCTTTATGTCTTTATCTTTCATTTACTTTTCTTATTTAGTCAATCCAAACTCCTTTATTTTTATTGACAATTTAGCCTCGAGAAATTGAGTTTGGCTCTTTGCGGTTCAAGTTGATCCACTATTAAATACTACAAGTTAGTAGCCTAGATTGATAAAAATCTATATATAAATTTCATTTGATTGAGGACTTCTACCACTCATCTATCAATTTTCTAAAAAAATCAAGAGTTGTTCAATAATCAACGGTATAGGAACTCTCCCTCGAAGGAGAAAGTTGGGAGGAGGGAGAAAAAGAAGAGAAACAAAACATTAAGGGAAATTTTCACACATTGAAAAATTGTCAAACTATTTACAAAAAAAAAAAAAAAAATAATGATAGACATTGATAAACTTCTATCAGCATCTATCGTTGATGAACTTCTATCATTTCTATCACTAATAGACCCTAATATACTTCTATCATCGTCTATCACAACTATCTAAAAATTTTGCTATTTTGTGTAAATAATTTCTCTTATTTTTCTATTTTTAAAAAATTCCCAAACATTAAAAAGATCTTTCTTTATTTTAGAGAACTTAAAAAATATTTTTTTTTTAATAAAAATAGAGGGTCACATCAACTTTTTGTTAGTAACTAAGCAAAAAACTGTCATAACCCAAATGTTATTAAACTCAAGCCTAAAATTGTAGTTTTTCTAATTTTAAAATTTATTTTAACATCTAAAGCCATCCTCATTGTTATTGCTCACGTGTGAGAGTGAGAATTGTATTAAGAAATCTGCATAATGAAGAAAATTACTAGTAAAAAAAAAACCTCCTCTCGCTATCACTCATATGTGAATCTTTATGAACTTAAAATCAACATAAACTTAAGTTGGACCGGTATGGTAACCCTAGAGGGGTGAATATAGTTTAATTAAACTTTTTAAGAAATATGCTCAATTTAACAATTAAATACTTTTAAAATAAATTAATAAAAACCCTAAATGAGCCAAATAACAAGATGATAAAAAGTATGTAACAATAAATTCAATCAATATCAACCAACAAAAACATGCAATTAAAAAAATGCAAAAATAATTAGAAAGAGTTAGAGAAGAAGACACCGTAATTTTATAGTGGTTCGGTCAAACTCGACCTACATCCACTTTTCCAAGCGCCTCTGGGATTTCGATTAAAAATCTCCTTTTGACTTTTCCACGGATAAAAGCGAACTGTTACCTTGCTCCTTTCGGGTCAAGAGCAAACCGATCCTTTCCACGGTTAGGATCAAACCGTTACAATGTTTGAAAGCTTTAAATCACTCAAATAAAACTCTCTAAGACAAATTTGAGCTCACACACTTGTTGATTCTCACAATACAATAGAAAAATTCTCTCAAGAATAAGATGAAAAGAACAAAAATTGAAGCTTGGAGAGGAGAGCAACAATGGGACCTTTTTACTAATTTGAGAATTGAAAAGTGTGAAAAAGTTTAACAATTTTGGGAAGATGAAGTTTAAAAAGAGAGGAAAGTGGGCTAAAAATTGAATTTGATTTTGATCCATTGGATTGTGTAAAAAGCAAATTGAGTGGTTGAGATTAAAAGTAAAAAAGTAATTTTCTTTTAATTTTAAAACAACTAGCCGTTAGACACAAACATATATAATATTAAATCCTTTACTTTAAAAACAACTAGCCGTTAGACACATACATATATATAATATTAAATTCATTTCTTTTAAAAATCATTTTTTTTTTTATTTTCAAAATCAATATCTTTTAGTTTTATTAAAATCCACTAATTATAAAATAAAGCCCCTTGTGTCACTTCCTCTATGGTTCCAAGTGACACTCCTTAATTAATCTAATTTGACGATTAATTTGGCCACGTACCACCCCTGTATTTTTCGTTAACTTTATTTCGACGATAACTTCTTCGTTTGAACTCCGATTTTGGTGATTCAAGAGGCATCAGAATCGTTGTTTTGAGCTCTACGCTATGGGCTATTCAAAATAATAAAATTGTTAGTAAACAAAATCAGGTTTGTTATCATCAAAACATTAATTAAATCATTAATTAAAATTCATTAATTTGAGATTAAGGGCAAAAAAGCCAACAACTTAGAGCCTAAAAAACAAAATAAATCTATCTAATAAGTTGAAACAATTACAAATCTGTAGTTGTTTAATTTTCATTCCACTCTAAAAGTATAGAATTTAAAAAAAAAAATTTAGAGTAATCATTGCACATCAAGAAGAGAAAACTTAAATAATATTTTCTAAAACTTTCTAAAACAACAATGCTTTTGATAGAGATGAATCATATCAATAATAGTATCCTTAAGATAAATCCTCTAACTACATCTATATAATATAGACGGCTTAAATTTCAAATCTTAAACTAAATCCTTTTTATATATACATTACAGGTCTAACTTAAGATTACATAACATTACATTCTATAGCTTAAAAAGTGTCAATACAAATAAAGACAATATATATGCAACTACTACAAGGCTGTTGAGTTGACAACTTTTAGTGAACTTGGTCAAGATCTAAGGAACCAATGATGAAGCAAATGTGCCAAATTTTGTGTTCCCTTCCACTTGAAGCTCTTTAGATCAATCTCTTACAATAGAAAAATACTCAAATTTGGATAGAAGAATTACTTGTAAAGACAAAATCTCACCACCCTTATTACATATTGGCAAAAAATGGAATTGATTAAAAAAAAAAAAAAAAACACCCAAAAGAAGGAAAGACAAAAAAAAATAGTTTGTACAACTTTAAAGTTATCTAATCTTATACTTTTGAAAATTGCAAAAATAACATTTTTTAATTATTTTCAAATATAGAAAAATGAATCAAATTATTTATAAATATAGAAAAATTTTGTTATCTATCAACGATAGAAGTCTATCGCTGATAAGTAGTGAATTTTTCTATATTTGTAAATAGTTTGATATTTTTTATATTGATAATAATTTCCCAAATTTTTGTTCTAAAGTATAGGAAATTTTCTATTTTATCTTTTAAAATAAGAAGAAAATAAAAATGAAATGACCAAAATGACAACTCTTATTCTAAAGTATAGGGATAAAGTAGTAAAGGTGTAACAAAAAAATAAAAAAAATCAATAAATCCAGTGGTTTGGTTCAGATTTTTAGGAAAGTATTGGACATGTTATTAGTTTTTATGACAATTGAAATCGAAAACCGATTTGAACTTTTTTTTAGTACAATACTTATGGGGATGAAGGATCGAACTTTCAATTTATAGAGAAGAAGGTCATGTCAATTACCATTAAATTAAGCTCACTTTAGCAAATCAATTTGAACTATATGTCATTTTTTTGTACTTTAATTACTTATATTATTTAGAAAAAGACTCAATTAATATCTAGAAAAATAGAAAGAAAAAAAAACTCCATTTAAACCTAATATAAAGAAATATGTCTAATTTTAATCTAGATAAAAAGAAAAGCAAAAAGAGAAATTCACAAACAAAATTTGAATAAATATGAAAATATGAAGAAAAAAAATTGGAAGAATGCCCAATGGGACTCAAAACTTAAAATTAAACCAACAACTAACTGAACCGTCCAAAAAAATGAATTACGTTTTTATCTTATACTAGACATCAGTTAGATTTTTCTTTTTTAATAAAATAGTTCGGTTTGGTTCTCGATTAGTTTCAAAATTGAAAAAAAAAAAACTCCAATTTCAATTTTAAAATACGTCTAATTGGATATCAGTTTAGTTTCTTCTAATAAATTGATGGATTGAGTTTGGTTCTCTATTAGGTCGAAAATCAAGAAAAAAAATATCCAATTTCAATAAAAAAAAAAAACCCTATATTTTAATCTAGAAAATAGAATGCAAAATTGGGAAATAAACAAAAATGGAATAAAATTGAAGATTAAAGGTAATAATCGATTTGATTTCGTCGGTTTTGGAGTCAACTAAGAACAAAACTAAACCAATCAATTTTTTTAAAGAAGAGATCCAAATCGATGTCCAATAAAAATTGATTTTTATTTGGTTTGGTTCTTGATTTTTTGACATTTTTTTTTTTTTCTTTCCAAATTTTAATTTTTTTTTCAATTTTGTTTTGAATCAGTTCTTTTTACTAATTTTAAATTAAAATTGAGTCCATTTCGTTTTTTAGAGATTGAAATTAGACATTTTTATTTTTTTCCTGACACATTCTAACAAAAAAAAAAAACACACATTACATATATATTGGTCTTTTTTCTAAACAATAAATTTATATGCACCATAATAATTAAAACGCTAAAAGATAACTAATGTTAGAGTTTATTGGAGTATACATACCCTCGATTCGATTTGGTTTTAGATTGGTTTTTTAAATCAAAATCCAATTCAAACCAATACTTTTTTGTTTTCTCTAAATACAAATTAATATGTCCAATTTTATACTAAAAAAATAAAATCAAACTAGTGAATCAATTTTAATTGATTTGGTTTTTTTTTTTTAAATTTTTTTATTGCATTCTTAAACCGAGAAGAAATCGATGGTTTATATGGACATCGATTTGATTCTCTTGTAAATATAATTGATTGGTCCGATTTCGTTCTCGATTAATTCCGAAGTCCAAAAAAACTAAGCCGACTAATGTATTTATAAAGTAATATTAAATAAAAAATAAAAAAAAAAAACCCAACGCTGTCAAATAATTAAACATTTTAATAACCATAAAGTCTATTGAAAAGAGAGAGAGAAAAAAAAAGTTCAAAAAGTCCCCCACAGATCATTCTTTTTCAATGAACAACCCAAGTATCCGTTACACCGACCCCTCAATTTCCTTTTCCCCCAAGTTTAATTGAAAAATCATACAAATCAACGGACCCCAATTCTTCAATTCCTCACAACGGATTCAAAGATTCCCCTTCTTTTCTTCACTCCTCCGCTCCTCCTTCTCTCTCTCTTCCATGGATCCTCTTGTAACAGAAGCAGCGACGCCATTGTTGCACTCAGCAAGCTCGGACAGCAGCAGTGACGCCGACGACCACACTCCACCGACCTCCTACAGATTCAATTTGAAAGAAATCAAATTCCGATGTGAGTTTCTGTGCAAATTCCCATCTGGGTATTCTTCGTATCGTCCACTGGCGTTCTCTAGGCCACAGTGGCTTGTTCTTGTTTAGCTCTGTGTGGCGAGTTCATTTTGAGCGCTTCGCAAGGGAAAGACATAATCGTGTGGCAGCAGCCGGATTTAAAGGTTTTCACCAGATTCGGCCATGGTGAAGGATCGGTGAAGGCGGTGGTCGCCGTCGGGAGCAGAGTCTTCACAGCTCATCAGGACGGCAAAATCAGAGTCTGGAAGGTTTCACGGCGGTCGGAGAACAATTTTCCTGGTGGATACTCTGCCAACGGCTAAAGACTATTTGGGTAAGTTTATGAAACAGAGCAATTATGTTACATTGGCTCTGTTTCTTGTTTAGCTCTGTGTGGCGAGTTCATTTTGAGCGCTTCGCAAGGGAAAGACATAATCGTGTGGCAGCAGCCGGATTTAAAGGTTTTCACCAGATTCGGCCATGGTGAAGGATCGGTGAAGGCGGTGGTCGCCGTCGGGGAGAACAATTTCCGCCTGGTGAATACTCTGCCAACGGCTAAAGACTATTTGGGTAAGTTTATGAAACAGAGCAATTATGTTCAAACAAGAAGACACCACAAAATCCTGTGGATTGAACATGCTGATACCATTTCTTGTTTAGCAGTACATAATGGGCTGATTTACTCTGGCTCTTGGGACAAAACCCTAAAAGTTTGGAGGGTTTCTGATTTGAAATGCTTAGAATCCATTAAGGCTCATGATGATGCCATTAATGGAGTTGTAGCTTGTAATGGGATTGTATATTCAGCTTCTGCAGATGGGAAAATCAAAGCATGGGGAAGAAGAAAAAAACAAGAAGAAGAAGAAGAAGTAGAAGAAATGCATAGTTTGTTGGGGATTTTAGAAGGTCATAAGGATATGTCAATAAATTCTGTGGTAATTTCCAATGATGGGAAATGGGTATTTGGGGGAATTTCAGATGGGTTTTTAATGGGATGGGAAAAAAGTGGAGAAACAATGAGTTGGAAGCTTGTTTGTGAGAAAAAAGCTCATAAAATGGCTGTTTTGTGTGTGTGTTTGATGGGAGAATTTTTGTGCAGTGGATCAGCTGATAAGAGTATTGGGATTTGGAGAAGAGAAGCATTTGGTAGGCTGTGTAAAATTGGAGTGATAAATGGACATGAAGGACCAATCAAATGCTTACAAGCAGCTCCAAATGGTGTGGGTGAAGGATTCTTGTTGTATAGTGGTAGCCTTGACAAAAGCTTGAGAGTTTGGTGGGTTTCTAAAGCTTCTTCTTCTTCATCTTCATCTTCATCATCTTCATGTTTATCTTCTTCTTCTGCCATGGGAGTTGGTGCTTTTGTTGCAGAGGATTGGTTGGTTCTTTTATTCAAGCCTTCATTGCTTCATAAATTCATTTCCTTTTTCAAATTTCTTTGTTTTTTTTTTCATAGATGGGCAAGATTAGAGCAAAGCATAATTGGGTTTTTTGGGTTTTCTTTTATTTAATTCTTTTTTTTTAAAAAAACACACACACACACACACACATATATATATATATATGTGTATATATATCATTTTTTAGCCGAATGAATTAATTTAAACTTTAAATTTTCAAATTCATTGAAATGGATCTTTGAACTTGAACAGAAATGAGTTTTTTTTTTTTTTTTTTTTTTTGTAACTATTATTATATAAGTGTGGGAAATTGTGGAGCTGTGTGAACTGTTTGTATACCAATTTCTTTGAATGTATAATTCTTTTTACATTTTGTTATAAAGTTGTAATAGTTGAGAAAGGGATTTCAATAAATGAAACAGTTTGTTCTTGGTGTTATTATTATTATTATTATATTACATACTTTTGTTTTCTTTTGACTAAGAATTTTCTTTTTTCTAATTTTGAATGAAAATATTAAATGATTAGATTAGATAAACTGATAAAAGAAGGAACATGTCAGGTTTCCTTCAACAGAGGGCATGGTTACCCCACCAAATATAAAGAAAGAATGAGAATGCTTCAACAAGGTTCCAAGTCCTTACCAACTAAAAACAGTATAACTAAACAGCTTTTTTTTTTCTTCTAAGAAATCCTTCCTCCATTTACTTTTTTTTTTTTTTTAAGTCTCATTTAATTTAAAGAATAAGTAAAAAAAAATTAAATTACCTAAACTTTTTTATTTATGTTTAATAGATTTTTAAACTTTAAAATATTTAATATATAAGTTCTATCTAATAGGTTCCTAAAAAAATGTCGTTCCCTAAACTTTCTATTTCATGTTTATTTGGTCTTTGATATATTCAACATTTTTTTTAAATTAATTAATATAATAATCATAAAAATATGAATTCATTGTAACTCTTAAAACAATTAACTAAAAAGAAAATATGAACCATTGTAACACTTTTATAGGATGTCTCATGTATTTACAACAATAAAGACCTAGTAAAAATTGAATATAACTTAACTGGTTATAATATTACACTACAACAAAAAACAAAATTTGCAACGAAATGAAAACATCGTCAAAAACTAAAGAAGCGTCGTTATACACCTTTAACGATAAAAAAACAAACGTCAATAAAGCTCCGTCAATGAAAATATTTAGCAACGATTTTTAAAAAACGTCGCAATAGTAGAAAAATGTCGAAATTTGCGATGTTTTCTAACACATCGCAAGTTGCAACGAATATTTTAAAACGTCGCAAGAATACTTGCAACGATATAAAATATTTGTCGCAATTTTTGCCAATTATAAAACAAATTATATCGTGTTTTAATTATTTTTTTCTTATTGTAAAAATTTTAATATCAAATAATTTCATTGTTATAATCAGCCACTACATCAATAAATCGAACTATTTCTTTCTTCTCGCCTTTCCTACCCTTTGACTTTAATTTTTCCTAGGTACATCCTAATTAGCATTATTAATAAATATATATATATATATATATATATATATATATTATAGATCAAATTAACAATTTATAACCATAAACTTTGACGTTTATATCAATTAAAACCTTGAACTTAGAGATGTGCGGGGCGTCCCCGTTTCTTATTTCATTCTCCGTCCCGCCAAATTTTCCATGGAGATGGGGTGGGAATTCTCCGTTCGGAATTTGTAGGGATTGAGTTTCCTGCAGGAAATTTTTTCCCATTTATTTTTTTTTAAAAAAAAAAATCAATTAACATAAATCACTATTATAAAAAAGTTTAAATTAAATGGTCAACTTTTATATGATTACTTCTATATGAACAATTAGAATTTAAGAAGAAATTACTCAAAATTTTTTAGTTGAAGGAAATAAGTGTATCAATGTAGACAATAATAAACTTCAAACTTTTTGTAAGTGAATCAATTTACAATTTAGACCATTCATTAAGATTGTGTTTAAAAATCGTCAATGCATCTATTATTACACAAGACATGTGTTTACTTCTTCAAATATGTCATATTAATAAAATGGACGATTAAAATTGATGCATGGACGACTTTCAATAATAATCTTAACTATAGTCTAAATTGATATCATTTATAAAATTTTAGGGGTTTAATTGATAAAATTATAAGTCTCACACATGATGTTTATCCAAACAAAATGTAAAATGGAAGGATATAAATGGATACACTTACGAAATCTCACGGTTTAAATTGATACAATTATTAGTTTATGATTTTAATGGATACAACTCGATATTTTTTCACACGCTTAAAAATTAAGCTCACACCATGGGAATCCAATTGAAATTAAGTCAATTAATGGATACCAATTTGATAATTTAATCCTTTTCCAAGTGTCTTAAATTAGCAACAATTTGATGGAGGAATATTAATTTTAATTTGGTAGGTAATAAAGAGAATACAAAGTTGCATGTCTCTAGGAATCTTTCCTTACATGTGACATTGTGTATCTTACAAATATCTTTCAAATTTTGTATGATATTTGGTTGAGGTTGTCTAATAAGAAAATATATTTTAAAGAATTTAATAAATACAAATTTGTTTTTCTTTATAAAAGTACTTGTAGGAGTGGGGGAGATTTTTATAATACTTTGATTTATATCGCACCACTTTTTAAAATGGGTTAGATATGCCAATTGAGCTGCACTAGTGAACAAATTTTATTAATATAATACTTGAAATAATGTGAAAGTGTTGTGAACATGAGTTTGATAAACCTTTTGGAATTATGAAAAGTAAAAAATAATAATAATAAAAGTTTTCATAATATTTAGATAATATCAAGGTTCGAAAATATCGAGGTCCGATTTTATAGAAATATCGATGAAAATATCAATACCGAAAGAAATTTCGAAAAAAAATTATGAAAATTGATGGAGATTGATGAAAATAGTTATAATTAATTAATGAAACTTTGATGGTGGCTTAATTAAATTATAGCCGATCATTTTTAGTCACAATTTCTATAAAATAAGACAATATTTAGATGTCTATTGTAAATGACATTAGCGTGTGAAATTATAGATTTTTGTATAATCAGGACCATATAATTGAAAATTTTGAACTAAGCAAATATAGTTAATTAAAAAAATCAAAATTTTCTTGAAACCTCGAAATTTCGTAGAAATGGAGAAATCGGAATATTCTCGAAATTAGAAAAAAAAAAAAATTCTCCCAATTAAGATTTCGATGGAAATTTTCCACTTTGGTTAATTTTCATTTGTGTAAAACACTGTTATGTACACATTCTTGTTCTTTGATTTCATTTTATTCTTTAGAGTAAATTTCTAATTTCATATCATTAGTATCTTGTTGAAAACCATAGCACGTAGTAAGATTTCTGTTAAATTATGTATTACTAAAATCTAACCATCATGTGATTCATGTTTGAAAATTAAAAATAGAATATGAAAGTAAAATTTAAACTTTGAAGATTGAAGATTGAAATAGAATAGCAAAGAAAATTAAAGCTAAATAATTAAAGAGAGAGCCTTCCAAGTAATAACAAAATTAAGCAATAATGTGGAAAACATAGTAAAAATGGAGAGGATAAAAATAAAATAGCAAAAAAGAATACATTTTTACTTTCTACTAAAATCACAAATTAAAAAAGAATGAGTCGAAAAAAATATTTTTGAATATAAATATGATAAGATAAATGTAGTCTAAGATGCAATTAAATATTTATCGTGAGTTGATGATGTGGAACCTATCACGGTCAACAAAGGAGAATCTTTATCCAAAGTTGGGAAACGCTGAATTTGAAATAAAATAATTAACCACCGAAAGTTAAATTAGAAAACTCTTTTAATATTTTATGGAACAAACTTTGATTTGAGTCATGATATAGGACCATTTTTTAAACCCATAGTGGTCCTTAGCCAAATACATTGCCTTTGAAGACTTGAGAATTTTCAAACCCTCTCTGTCACTTTTAGCCTATACTTTAGGATTACTTCATTTTGGTTTTGTTCTTTTTCAAATATATATATATATATATATATATATATATATATATATAATATATATATATATATATATATATATATATATATATATATATTTGTTTTATTTCTTTATTTTCTTGTTAGTTGTTTAATGTATATAGAATATATGGTTTTAAATATGTCTATTGATGAATTAATATAGATTTGTATGGGAGCCACATATGCAGTGGAATAATAACAATTGAGTTAATTAGACATTTAGGATCTATTTAGATTGAGTTTCTAAGTGTTTAAATTGAGAAAATAGAGCAAAAGATCAGTAAAGAAACACTAGTACAAGTACAACATGTTGCAAAACCAAGATTACGAGTAAGGAGAGTCAAGGTACGTACTAGATTGTGAAAATCTCTAATTCAGAATGTCATAATGCTTGATTGTTTTGTCTAGGTTGCACGTAATTTTATACTTTCCTTTTCTTTACACATAAAAAAAAAATTTGCTACATGTCAATTTTTTATTGGACAACTGCATGGGCTACACAAAAATAGGTGCATTACCTAAGTATATTTCTCTTTAAAAAGATAATTTTTGCAACCATCATGGATTGACCTAATGGTAAATAAATGACATGAGTTTGATAAAGGGCTAAAAGAGAATGAGTTCAATCTATGGTGGTCACTTAATTAGAATTTAATATCTTATGAGTTTCTTTAAACAGCCAAATATTGTAAAGGTCAGGCTGAAATTTCCATGAGATTAGTTGAGGTGCGCATAAGTTGACCCAAATGCTTATAGATATGAAGAAGGAAAAAACATAATTTTCTCATTCATGTGCAAGCTTTAGAATGAGAGATGAGAGAGTAAGAGCTAGAGGTAGCTATTGTAGGAACCAACAAATGTCGATCGTTGTGTTGTGGATGAACCCACTGCATTAAAAGCAAAATCGGCGCGACCTCGGTGCTAAATCGCCAAAGCCGGTTGCTCTCCAAGGTTAATACAACTCCCGATCGCTGACGAGCACTCGTCGAAGAACGGGTTGGAATCAATGAAAATTACCCAGAAATCAGTGAAGAATCAAGGTGAAAGAATAAAATTCTTATCTCTCTTTTTTCCTCCAAAAAAGGAGTTCTATATTTGAAGGAAAAATAAAAATCACTTTTAAAACAAAAGAAAACCGTTTTCAAACTAATTTTAAAACGATTTTAGAATTAATTAAGACAAACAATTAATTCTTGAATTAATTAAAACGGTTTTTCCGTTATCTTTTCTTTTGTTATGTTAGTCATTCCCAACAGCTACTACGAACAACGAACATGCACACATCTTCACATTGGGATATGATATTGTCCATTTGTGGACATAAACTATTTTGCTTTCAGTTTCACCCACAATGTCTCATAACAATAGAGATATTGTCCCTCACTTATTTACTAATAATCACAAAACGTATTAACACCTTGAATTTTAAAAAGAATTTAATAGGTTTTTGCAAACTTTCAATTATCTAAATAATAGATATTTGGACTTTAAATAGAGTCTAATGTATACTCAAGTTATTTATTTATTTTTTTAAAATAAAAGTATCTAATAAGTTTCAAAATTTTAAAGAATAATGTCAAATAACAATCATCTATCCGATACAAATTTCTACGTTCAAGGACTCATAAGACATTTAAAAAAAAAAAAGTAAGAATATAAATCATTCAAAGTTTAGGCAAATAATAATAGACATCTTTTAGAGTTTAAGACGCATTAGACACACACTTTTAAACATTTCAAAACCTACTAAATTTAAAAAATGATTAGTTTTTAAAAAATTAAAGGAATCTTTTTCTTGGTTTAAGAAATTAAATAGACACTTTAAAAATAACTATGGATTGAAATAGAAAAAAAAAATAGAATTTATAGGAAGAAAATGAGGTTTTAGTCAATAGTTTGGCAGGCGAAACTAAGCTATCCACTAGCAGGAAAAAAAAAAAACATTTGGGGAAGCTTGGAGCTAAGTTTAAAGAAAAGTTGAAGCTAACTTTGAATGTTTCAATCAACTTTTGTATTTCTTTTTTCTTTTTTCTTTTTTTTTTCCCTTTCAACAAAGAAAGTTAAACTATTCTTTGTGGGGATAGATGAAGATGCACAATATTCCCTTAATTATTTAACATATTTGCAAACTCGTCCCCTCAAATTTCAGAAATAGCTATTTTTCCTTCTCAAAAATTGCAAAATTACCTCTTTATGTTGGAATTTTTATACATCTTTTCATGTTAAGTTTGACAATATGTATATAATTGAAAATGGTATTAGCTTAAGACTATTTTAATGTATGATTTGTTTATGTTGTCTTGGCTAATTGAATCTAGTGATCTATGACAATTTAATAATCAAGATTAACTAATATTCTGATTCATTGAACTAGATTATCCAATTATCTCATTGTCTCAAGTTTTCTTGTCCTCTCTAAAACTCCTCATAATTATAATTTCTTCTATCTTCTTTTCTGGCTTATCTTGATTTTAACCTAACCTTTCAATTTTTTTAATAGGAACAATTGCAAATATAGCAATTAGACTCAAAATATTAGCAAATATAACATAATACAAAATAATTTATAGATATAGTGAAATTTAAGATTCAACTTTTCGAGTCTATCAGTGATAAAATCTATCGGTGATAAGAGACTATTAGTGATAGAGTCTATCACTGATATATTTTGCTATCAGTAGCAATAGATTACTATTATCAATGATATATTCTTATAGTGATATACTTCTATCACCGATAACAAAATTTATCATTGATAAAAGTATATCATTAATAGACTCGTAGTAGCGATAGAGTCTATCGCTGATGCTATATCATGGGTAGACTCTATTAGTAATATGAGGTACCACATTGATAGACTCTATCAGTGCTTAGAGTCTATGACTTAGAGGCTCATATTATTTGAAATCTATCAACGATAGCCAGTGATATATATATATATATATATATATATATATATATATATTGAAGGATAAAACAGCATGCAGCGGAATTTAATTTGATCAATTTTCACTCTAAGATGCTTAATTTTGAGGATTAAACATGCAATTAAAAAAGAAAAAAACAAGTTTCAAGAATACATACACTTGAAGCTCCAAATTCTCCTTCAATCCTTGATGGAAAGCAACACCACTTGGTTGTAGACCACCACAAGAGTCTTCTCTACTATTCTCTAGGCTTAGAATGGATGGTGGAATCCAAATTTGTGGTGAATTTGAGGGTTGGGAAAGAAAAGAGTTATGGAGGATATTTTGCAAAATTAACCATTAATTTTGCAAAAATCTTAACCCCAATTAAGCCAAAATAATCTCTATTTATTGAAGAACAACATGCAATCCAATTGCATCAAAATTTGACGACTCAAACTCTCAAATTGTTGGCTTAATTTGAAGCAAACAACTAAGCTATAGCTTAGTTAGTGGGAATCCATTTTTCAAAAAATCAATTTTAAACTCTATTTTTAAATAATTTCCAAAATTGAATTTAAAATGAATTTTAATTTGATTTTCTAAAAATAAAAATAATTAATTAAATAAAAAAATATTTTAATATTTAATTAATTAAATATAATATTATTTTAATATTAAATAATAAAATAATATTGTTTTTCCCACTTTTCTCCGATTTTTCCAAAAAACCGATATGAATCTCTATTCATATAATTAATATTTAAATCATATTTAAATATTATAAATAACTCTATTTGTCCGTTTAATTCGTAATTAAACGTCGATATATCGTATATATTCGACTTTCATTCCTTAAGTCAAGATTGAACTTTTCAAACTTACTCACCACACTATCTAAGATTTTAGTCCATTTATAAGCTAGTGGAGGGACCTAATGGACCTATAGATCATGAGCTCCAACAATCCGAGATTAACCGGTCAAACTCTTTAACCTAGTTAACCAACATTCGTTAACTAACGGGACACTCCACTAAAGCCCGTAGCTGCACTCTCCTCACTGCAGATATATTTCTGTCCACTTGATATAATCATAATAAGTAAATCGATCCTTCACAGGTTGTTCGTAATCACAGCTAGGTCAAAATTATCGTTTTACCCCTGTGATTACATCTTGTTCCTTAAGTCCCACTGAACCTCTAATGAACAATTGGTTTGTGATCCTATCACTAAACCGAGTCCCTCTCGGGCCAATGAGAGGGTGGGGCCCCTTGTTCAAGACCCGGAATCAGTACTTAAGGGAACAACCTATCTACTAACCCTAAATCGGGTAGGAGTGAATTCCTTCTCGCAAAACTATGTCCCCAGCTATCTACTCGGTCTTACCCCTGAAATGGGAGGCTTATTGAGTCGGCGCACCCGGGCCACTCTCACCCATGCAGATCTAAGGATAATCCCGAATAAATAGGAGTTCATAGTTAGCTCAAGATTAAGATCGAGTTACCTAGGTCATCTAGTTGAAATAGTCAGTATTTAACAGTAAACGACGTTATAAAGTAATAGTGACTATTTCATGGTCCGGTCTTATGCAAACTCATTGCATAGAATGCCCCCACTCACATGTCTCCACATGAATGATTTAAGATCACATCATTTGTATCAAATACATAGTGGGCCACATTCAATAGTGTCTCCAAGATAAGGTACCCAACCTTATCCTTATACTATAGACCGTTTTGGCTATTTACTTGATCTTGATCCATTTTTATGTCATTACATAAAGTTCAAGTTTTCATACTAAAGCCATGGGTTCTTAGTTTATTGGATTTAGAGTTATATTAACAACAATTCTCTTTATTCAATAACAAGTTTACTGAATAACATCGATAACAACTTTATTGATAAATAGAATACACGTTAATGTTTACAAACTACGAGTTTTAGGACATAAAACCCAACATATATATATATTTCACATAGCATATAGAAATCTATCACTTATATAGATGACTATTAATTTTTATAGACTTTTATTACGTACTTACAAGCTTCAATCATAGATAGTTTAGTTGCAATTTTGTTATTTCTAGTTCTTATGGTTGCTTTGAAAGAGAGATTGCATCAAATTGAACATTTTGTTGAGTTATCAATAACATAGATGAAGAAACAAAATTGAAGGAAGAAAGTGAAAAAATGGAGAAAGAAAAAGAAAAAGAAAAAGAAATTGTTTGTAATCCTCTATCAGTAATAGAAGAGATAGAATATATGTTAGTTGTGCATTGTGATTATCTATAAGTCATAATAATCTATCATTGATAGATTTAAGTTGTGAATTAAAACTATGTAGTAGTAGACTTCTAACTATGAAAAAATCTACCGTGATAGAAGCCAACATGAGCATAATTCAATTGGCATATAAGACATAATCTTTTAAAGTCAAAAGTTTGAGCCTCACAATTATTGTGCTAAAAACATAATGATAAGCACGAACAAAATAACAAGAGAGAGAGAGAAAAGGAACTTGCAAAAAAGAGAAAAGTCAATGAAAACATATATAACTAAAGAAAGGGAATATTGTACAAAATTGAGCATATAATAAAATTGAAAAAAAATGACAAAATTGAGAAGAAAAATTCCAATATATGTTAATCAAGAATGAGAAACAAGATGAACAAAAACAGCATAAGAGATCATTTGAAAAAAAAAACTTAAACCAAGAAGTTAGAGTATAGAATCTTCCAACAACACATGTTGTTGACCTTAAAAAAAATGTATAAAACAAAATAAATTTAGAGATTCGAGAAAATTGTTATATTTACCATTCTTTAAAAATATTGCTATATATTTAATTATTAGTCTTAAAAGTATTATCCACTGCAATTACTATATTATAGGAGTCTCGTGGTGCCAGAAGATTACTCTAAATGGGTAGAATCTAATTATCAATTAAGCTTGATTTAATTCTATTCAAAGTCCAATTAAAGCTGCCTTTTGAAGAATTCAGAAGGTGGATAGGAGTTGCAACAAGCATGTCATGGGTGCTAAACTCAAAGTGAAAGTTTATTGATACCATTCATATATGCTACAAATGATGTTGCCTATTATGTAGCATCGCATGCTTGTATTGACAACTAATCAATTGTTTAAGTGGAGGAAGCCCTTTACCCTTTGTTACAAGACATTCAATGTAAACAGCAAGATTTTAAATCATATTGTTAATAACAACAATGTCTAGTGTTGATTTAAAATTTAGATTCGACACTTGATGGTTTCGACATTTTCTTGCGATTTAGTAACGTTGTCCTTGCTTGTCTTGAACTACTCGTATATGTGTCATTTATCATGTTTAACATATTATCACGCTTAAGAAAGTGAAAGGGATGGCAACATGAGTTAGCATAGAATTACATACCTAACTAAAGAATGAGTTTTAGTACTTGTAGAGTTCTCCATCACTTGGGAATCTATAGCGGCATGGAAGTGGAAATTATGTTGGTGGTGAGCAAACAACTTGGCTCGACTAAGATTGAGCCTCATAGGCTTAATCGAATAATTTTTCCATGACTTGTAAACAAAATTAAAATACAAAGTTTCTCCTCTTTTATACAAATACAATATATTTATATCGGTTAAAATTCTATTTTAGTGTCATAGTGAACTTAACTCAATAGTAATAGACATGACCTTTTTTCTAAAGGTTAAAAATTAGATCCCCACAACTCACACTAATTTTTGGTCTAATTTTTATTTGGTCTCTAGATTTTAAAATATTATACATTTAGTCTTAAAATATTTGTTAGCATTTCCTCTATAAAATTTGAAAAAATATTCACATGTTCTTTTTTAAGATAATGATCTTTTTTTATTTTATCAAATTTGACAAAAGTTAACTTCAAACTAATAAAAAATTTAAAATGAGCAATGATTTGGTATAGCCTATGCTGCACCTAATTCTATGCTCCTCCCTCCCTTAAAAAAAAAATTAATAATGATCATTTTTAAAAAAAAAAAAAAATTATTTGCCACATGACAATTTTTTATTATCAAATTACCCCGGGTAGTGCCTAATTTTTTGAGTTTTTTGTACGAATGACCCATTCTCAACCTCCTAAATGATTAATGACCCACCCCGAAAAATAAATGAAATCTAACCTTCTGCTTACGTCTACTGCGTTTTTATACAATATCGAGTTAAGGATGACCAAATCTATAGCAGCCCAAAAGTAATCTTCATATCTATCTCGATCTTTATTTTTTTTTCACTTTACCGCAATACTCATGGTGAAAGCACAACAAAATGTGAGAAAAATGAAGGTCGCAATAGACATGTCCATCCTGTTAGGATTACGACAGACATGACCATCCCTAACGTAATATTATATAAAACGTGATAGTAAACTTTAACCTAAGCCTAATATTAGATTTTATTTTTATTTTTTTGGGGCGAGTCATTATTTAAGGGGTTGAGGTACAAAAATCTCTAAGCTTTTCTCTTTTAAAATTTAACGAAAATACATGGGGCAATTGCTTGGAGAGGTCCATTGGATTGGAGTTGGGCCGTCCATTGTCTTCACACCCATTTACATGATAACAACTTCCAGCCTTCAACAATGTCCATTCCAGTTCCATACACTTCCACTACCTATGGCCAGGCTCCTTATCTCAACCCGGCCCTTTCCCTTTTCCCCTCCCCCCGTCGTTCCGCCACGGGCATTCTTCAGGCCCTCCACTTTTTCGCCGGCGGTCAGATTCTCCGGCGAAACATCGGCGTCCAGAACCCTACGAGTGGTGACGACTCGTGCCGGCCCCAGCACCAGCAGTTACATCTTTGCCTTCTCCATCCCTTTATCTCTTATTCTCATCACTGCCCTCACCGCTCTTAAAATCGGCGATAACCTCGACAAGAAGTTTCTTGAGGAGGTACTTTTATTGCTTTCTAATTTCGCTCCATTTCGTTTGTGGGACTGAATTTTGATGAGAGATTCTTGTGGTTTGTCGTTCAAGTTTGGTTTAGATAAGGTTACTTGAGTTTTGAAATAAGATTTCTGTTAATGTTGAGGTTTGTATGATATTAGTGCACATAACCTGTTTGATTTAAGGCCTACTGTTAACTGTTGAGGAAAATCACATTTGGTTATGATTTACTGTTAGAATATGTATGGTTGTTTTGTTTTATTATGGTTCAAGTGTTTGGAGACATGGCTTGGCTTCTAACATGGTACCACCTAAATTAGGATTATGCTGTGTGTTATGAGTTTATTGATGCCAAAAATTACAGGATTGGAAATTTGTTACTAAGATGCATTCAAGCTAGCTCTGCATGATCTGATTTTGATGCAACGATTGTTCTAATCCTATGTGGGGGTGATTGGTTTAATTTGTTAAGCACTTTCCTCAAGTTCAGTGGGAGCAGAAGAAAGAGAGATACCCCCACCCACCCAAAAGTTGCGCCCTTTGTTCATCAGAGCTCTAAAGCTTGTTTTTGTAGATTCATGGCCATTTGATTAGATGATCCCCCACTTGAATAGGATAACCTAGGTATCGAAGGCCTCATTCCTTGTAGTATATATCCTCAGTTCTCACCAATCACTCCCACCACGAGGGTACTTTAAGGCCAGTTCTGAAACACCACAAGGATGTTAAATGACTAAGCCTATTTGATTATCATTTGGTTTTTGAAAATTAGGCTTGTTTTCTCACAATTTCTTTACCATCATTTTTATCTTTTTTAAAGAAAGATTTGAATATTGACAAATTTCAAAACCAAAAACATGTTTTTCAAAACTTAACTTGAATTTTAAAAACATTCCTAAAAAGTAGATAACAAAACAAAGAGACTTAGATGTGGAAGTAGTGTTTATAAGCTTAATTTTCAAAAACCAAAAATAAAAAACTAAATTCTATCCAAGGGGACCTAAGTTTTCCATGTGTGAGAGCCCTAAATTAGGACTTTGAAGGCTCAAAACATCTCAAGTTCTTCCCAACTTGGTCAGCCCGTAGACCTGTCTAAAGCAGGAATATTTTGGAAGCATTAAAATAGGGAGAGGAGAGGATGGCAAGAATCATATTGCAAAGCTCATGGATGAGTTTGATCATAGAATTGTTAGGATACCTCCAAACAAACACTCAAGAACAACACAAAAAACTCAAGAACACTTAATTATGGAAATATATGGAAATACACTGTAATATTATAATAAAAGTAACAAGATAACCTAACCTTTCGAGAGGGCTAGTCTCTCCCAAATTCACCAAAGAAAATCCTACAAAATTCTTCACACCCTCCTCTTTACCCCACTCCCTCTATTTATAACTAAAATCGTTAACAAACTTACTACGACCCTTCTAATAACTATACTAATATTCTACCAATAATCTCATTATATCTCTGACTAGGACTCACAGAAACTTCACTTAAAGTCCACATGCTTGTTATAAAAGAGATAAAAAAAACTTGGTTCATTTTTATGTATGGTGATCTGTTTTTTTAGGGATTGATTCCTATAATTGGGGAATGGGCACTGAGTGTTGTATTTTGTTTGCGAACCAGCTTGCTCTTAATCAAGCCATCATGGAGGAAGATGAGGAGAACAAAGATGATGGTTCAGAAGTATCTTTTGAAGAAAAGCCAGCTCTTCCACGAACTCGCAACCGCCCTAAAAGGGAAGCTGAGGTATAAATAAATTGCATAAGTTTTTTTGGAGGTGAACATATGATCGGATCAGACGGCTGAGAAATGGCTCAAGTAACTAGGAAACTTCCATGTATATTGTATGTAATTTTTTTTCCTTAATAATGATTAGTAAAAAATTAGTTCGTATGCTAAGTTTGATATTTATAAATATTGTTACTTATTCTTCAAATTGAAATATCATTTTGGTTTATTACTATATTTTCATTAAATCTTAAATTTAGTCCTTTCGAAATTAATCTTTTAATCCAAATTGGTTAAAATAATATTAATAATTTTAATACAATAATTACATAACAAATGAACGATATAGTGTGGTAAAAAAAACAAATTTATATAAGCTTATTTATAATAGAAGCAAATTTGTGGCACTTTCTGCCGTAATACTAGAAGCAATATGACTTGAGATTTTTATGTCATTTTGGATTCGAATAAAGTATGTCTAACTTAATGTAAATTACGATTGTCAAGCTATTCTATCTGTTAAGAATCTCAAATATCACTCTAAGACAAAGTACATAAACATTAAATATAATTTTGTTAAAGATGTGGTTGTACAAAATAAGGTGAATGTGTTCTTAAAAAAAAAAAAAAATATGGTAAATGTGCAATATATCTATGAGTTATATCCCTTCACTAAACTCAAATCTCACTAAATTTCCTTTAAAAAAAAATCAACCAAAACAATTTTCAAATTCAATCTAAAACACAAGGGGAAGAAAAATTATTGAATACATCCTAAGATATATTAGGGGTTGTTTGATAGGAAATCTATTAAAAAAATTTAAAATATGGAATTCAATAAAAACAAAGTTGTATCTAATGATTTTAGATATGTACCGTAATAGATTCGGAAACTGGATTCCAATTTAAATAATTGTCTGTGTTTGATACTATATTTATAAACTACAAAAATAGTTATAGTTATCCACTAAATATTAATTGACAATAAACCGTTATTAATTTATTTATAAACATGTTTTATGTTAAAAAAAATTGTATAATTATTATTTTGTAATATTGTATAATTTATAATACAATATATAATGCACATATTTTAATTTTAAAAAATTGAATTGAGTTTAAATCATTACATATTTCTAAACATTTTACGTTTATTTAATATAATTCTGAATTTTAAATTTTAAAATTCAAAATTTGAATACAATTAAAACATAAAATTGTTGTTTTCAGAATTTGCACATCACATAATCCAAAAATAGTTTTTAAAAACATAATCTAAATTGTCAGCCAAACACATATTTTCTAAAAACATAAAACTGATTGACACCAAATATATTTGTTGAAATTAGTGAATCTAAAAATACAAGACAGTAATCATTTTGTTTTTCTTTTTGGTTTTTGAGAATTAAGCCTACTTTATTTTCATTTCTCATAATAGTTTACATTTTGCTTGAGTAAAAGATGAATTTTTAGCCAAATTCATAAAACAAGAAGGCAGTAAACATTTAGTTTTTGGCCTTTAATTTTTTAAAAATTGAGCCTATAAGTACCTCTACCACCGGTAGATTCTTTCTTTTGTTGTCTTCCTTTTAAACCATATTTTTAAGGACCAAGCCAAAATTTGAAAACAAAAAAATTGTAGTTTTTTTAAGAATTTATTTTTGGTTTTGGAATTTAGCTAAGAATTCAACTCTTATACTCAAAGAATACAAACCATTGTAAGAAAATTAGAGAAAATAGATTTGATTTTTAAAAACTAAAAACAGAAAATGAAATTTTACCAAATGAATCCTAAAAAGTAATTTTTTTAGTTTTCAAAATTTGGCTTACTTTTCGAAAATGATGACAAAAAAAAAATTTAGAAAAAAAATACTTAGGTGCATCACATCTATCTTTGTATATCCTGTATAATTGTTCTACACGTGACAAACTACTTTTATTTATTTATGTAAAATATTTTAATTATTTCTTGGGGTGAATAAATTGTTTATGTTCATTCAAAACAACATTCTTGACATTAACCCATCTTCTTCTTCTAGAGAGGTAAGAGGTTACAGCTTCAGAAATCCTGAAGCCCTCTGTTAAGAACATAAAATTACGAATGTCCCCATTTCTCCTTCTCAACCTGAGCAGACTCTTCTCAAGTTAAGTTGACGAACTATGCGATTTCACCAACCAATTTCTCCAAAGAAGAGGCATCAGCATCCCAGAAATGCCCCCTCAAATCCCTTCAAAACCCCACAAGCAATACTTCTACTACGGCCACCGCCACCGCAACCCCAACCAGCACCGCCCCACCGTCTATGGCGGCCTCTTCTCCAACCGCCAATCCCTCTCTCCACCTAACCCTCACAAACCCATTTCCCCAAAACCCCAACCCTTCCTTCTTCACAACTGGGATCCTGATCGCCCATCTCAACAAAATTCCAACCTCACGCCGTCCGCCTCCGAGGCCTTCTTCTCCAGCTCCCTCCGCCTTTCCCCAATCGCTCGCTTCATCGTCGACGTCTTTCGGAAGAATCAAAACCAGTGGGGCCCTACGGTGATCTCTGAACTCAACAAGCTCCGCCGGGTTACTCCGGACCTTGTGGCGGAGGTTCTCAAGGCTTCTCACCGCCGTGATTCTAACCCCATTTTAGCCTCCAAGTTCTTCCACTGGGCTGGTAAGCAAAAGGGGTTTCATCACAATTTCGCTTCTTACAATGCTTTTGCTTATTGTTTGAATCGCCACAATCGCTTCAGGGCTGCTGATCAGATTCCTGAACTCATGGATTCACAAGGTAAACCTCCTAGTGAAAAACAGTTTGAGATTCTGATTAGGATGCATTGCGATGCCAATAGGGGTCTTAGAGTTTACTATGTGTATGAAAAGATGAAGAAATTTGGGGTTGTACCCCGTGTCTTCTTGTATAACAGGATTCTCGATGCCTTAGTCAAAACTAGTCATTTGGATTTAGCTTTATCTGTTTATAGGGACTTCCAGGAAAATGGGCTAGTGGAAGAGAGTATCACGTTTATGATTTTGATTAAAGGGTTGTGTAAAGCAGGGAGGGTTGATGAAATGCTGGAGCTTTTGGCTCGCATGAGGGCGAATTTGTGTAAGCCTGATGTGTTTGCTTATACAGCAATGGTGAAGGTGTTGGTTTCTAAGGAGAATTTGGAGGGATGTTTGAGAGTTTGGGATGAAATGAAAGCAGATAGAGTAGAGCCTGATGTTATGGCATATGGGACTCTGATTATTGGATTGTGCAAAGTCGGGCGGGCGCAAAAAGGGTTTGAATTATTTCAAGAGATGAAAGGGAAGAGGATTTTGATAGACAGAGCAATTTATGGAACTTTGATTGAGGCATTTGTGCAGGATGAGAAAGTTGGATTGGCTTGTGATTTGTTTAAGGATTTGGTAGATTCAGGGTATAGAGCTGATTTGGGGATATATCATTCTCTCATTAAAGGTCTTTGTAATGTAAATCAACTCGACAAGGCTTACAAACTCTTTCAACTAACCATACGAGAGGATCTTAAGCCAGATTTCGAAACTGTGAAACCTATTATGATGATGTACATGGAGACGAGGAGAATGGATGACTTGTGGAAGTTATTAACCTTGTTGCCGAAGTTGGAACTTTCTGTGGATGATGTTCTTTCCAAATTTCTATCTTTTATGGTAGAAGAGGAGGACAAAATAAGCACAGCTCTAGATGTATTTCGCAGCATGAATGATAAGGGCTATGGCAGTGTTGCCGTATACAATATCGTCATGGGGACTCTTCATCGTCATGGGCAGGCAAAGAAGGCATTAGAGATCTACAATGACATGAACAGCTCAAATATCGAGCCAGATTCATCAACTTACTCTATTGCCATATCGTGCTTCATTGAAGTTGGTAAAATCCAAGAGGCTTGTGCATCTCATAACAAAATAGTTGAGCTGGGTTCAGTTCCCTCCACAACTGCCTACTGTTCTCTTTCCGAAGGTCTGTTCAAAATCTGCGAGATCGATGCAGTTATGATGCTTGTTCAAGACTGCCTAGCAAACATTGAAAGTG
The DNA here is from genome assembly GCA_002890555.2 of Lagenaria siceraria. Lineage (NCBI taxonomy): Eukaryota > Viridiplantae > Streptophyta > Magnoliopsida > Cucurbitales > Cucurbitaceae > Lagenaria > Lagenaria siceraria. The sequence goes on from CM016488.1 coordinate 8,831,939, forward strand.
GACCTCTGGAATTTAAATATGCTCTAACGATTCTCCATGTATGTAAGTCAGGTAAAGCAGAAATGGTGATTGATGTTCTTGATGAAATGGTGCAACAAGATTGCCCTCCGAACGCAGTTGCCTACTCGGCTATCATATCCGGAATGTCAAAGTATGGGACAGTTGATGAGGCAAAGAAAGTGTTTTTGTATCTGAGGGAGAGCAGACAGTTGACAGAAGCTAACTGCATTGTGTGTGAGGAGTTGTTAATTGAACACATGAAAAAGAAGACAGCAGATTTGGTAAGATGTGGATTGAAGTTTTTCAATCTTGAATCCAAGTTGAAAGCAAAAGGTAGCAAGTTGCTGTCAACTTAAGAACATAGAGAACATATTTAGAGAATAATTATTTTTCTCATTATTGTTTATCAATAAAAACTCTTCAATTTTAACCCTTGCTGACAGTGACATAGATTGATTTTTGTAAAACCAATTCCATCCAGCTTAAAAGGATTTGTTGAATGTCTAACAAAAATCTTCAAGGGCATTTTGTTTGTATTGTTTGAAAATCCAGATGTCTAGGCTTCTTTAGTATCTATGGTTGGTCTGGAGGAAATTTTGAGAAGAATGTTTGAGAATATATGAATATTTGTGCAAAATTGTTCTTGTTTTTGCAAGATTTAATGATGGTATAGCACTATAACCGTATAAATTTCAATAATTATGACTAGTGCCTAAATAAAGGGAAAATTTTTACAGATAGACATCATTTCTATTGCTGATAGATCCTGATAGACTTCTATCATCGTCTATCACAGCTATCTATTTTGTGTAAATAGTTTCCTTGTTTTTCTATTTTTAAAAATCTCCCTAAATAAAGTGAAAAATTACATAAAAATTATCAAACTATTTACAAATTTCACAGTAAAATTTTTTTATATTTGTAAATTGTTTGGCTCAACACCCCCAATAAAGTTCTAAATTGTATTAACATCTTTTTGTCACTAAAAATATTTATTTTAATTTTGAACGTTAAATAAACAATTATTTAGTTTCTTTTCTTTCTAAAGATCTATTTTAGCTTCAATTTTTGTTCTCTAAAAGATCCATATTTTGATTTGTTTTTTCACTTATTTAATAATCTAATTTTTGTTTCAATAGAGTATGTTTGGATTACATCTTCAACGGGTCAAGAATTTGATTTTTTTTATTAAAATAAAGTAATTTTAAGTGTTTAACAACCACTTAAAATATATTTTAAAAAAAAAAATTTATAAATTAATTAGTTTATGATTTAAAAAAATGAATTTTGAGTGTTTAATGATTAGTTTGGTATAATTCTTGAAGTTATCGAAATGTCTTAGGCATGTTGTCATGGCTACTATCGCTCTCCATCGACCAACTCCAATTGCTCAGCAATCACCTCCTGTCAATTCTGGCCACTACTACCGAACACAACTTTAGCCATTACCACGGGTGACCACCTCTAACAACAACTACCACCAATTTCGAAGACGTTCACACCAAGTAACCAACTCCCGTGACCATTATTTTAAATTATTAGTTCATAATATTTTATAGTTATCTTTTACAGTAATTTAAAATTAATAAAAATATTTTTAATATATAACAAATCGAACAAATTTACATATAAAAACACTTTTAAAAAAAATTGTCATTAGTTTATGTGACCGATAAGCTATGCATAAGTGGAATAAAGAGAATATATACATACATACACCGGATATAAAATAGACTTTAAAGTAAATTAGAAAAAATTAAATTAGAAGAAAACAATCGTGTTTAGGATAATTGTAATGAGTAACAATTTCAAGGATAATAACTAAGTGTATAACAATATATTTTAAAAATTGCAAATATAATAAAACTTATCAGTGATAGATTATCGCTAATAGACTTTGTTATATTTACAATTTTTTTTTTTTTTTTTTTTTTAAAATGTTACTATGTAGGTTAATACTTTGAATTTGTCCCTTATTTCAATTTTAACCCTTTAAACTTAATTCGGTGTACCAATTTATCAATTTATAAGTTAAGTTTGACCATCCAAAAGGTTTCCCGCCCATGCCTAGTAAGTTAATTTTTTATTTCTTATATATATATATATATATATATATATATATGAAATGAGATTTCAGAATTTGGGAGATAACTAACGTCTCATTCATCTCAATTATGCTATGTTATTCTTATTTTTTATTAGGATTGAAACTATGACGTTATACTTACACCCAAATCTTAGAAACTATGCATAAATTTCTCAAAGAAATATAAATCTTCATTTAATCTTCAATGATACAAAATACAAGATGAAACTTATCACTTTACAAGACAAGACACACGAAAATAAGCAATAATAAGTGAAGGCTAAAACCAGTTGTGATTTCTTGTTGATTCCCAACCTCCTCCTAATTTACTTTCATTCAGCATTTTCATCCACCATTAGGATATCAACTAAAACTAGCCATCTAATTATGCAAATTACAACATAAAATCTAAATCAAATCAGAAAATCAGTGAGATATCCATGGGGCTTTCTGTTCCTCCTTTCTCAGATACCTGAAATCCCTCAGGCTTCAACCATCAGATTCAAAACTTTGCATTGTGTTCTTGAAGAACCAACAAGACTCAGACCCTTTAAAGTAATGGGAAGTAAATTTCAAAATTATGATGACATTTTGAATCTTATGCTGCTAACAGAAAAATCAATCTGTTCCTAGCAGCAATCTATAGTCCCATTTCAAAATGATTTTGCATTTAGTTCTGTTCTTTAAAATTGATCTTATGCCTCTTTTCTTTATTTAGTTATTCAGAAAAATCTTAGCCAAAATTGCATGGTTAGTAAATAAACATGATTTTTAAAACAGAAGACCAACCCAAAATAAAGGACGTTCTCAAACAAATCATACAAACATCCTGCACTCTTAAATCTTATAATTCTTTGATTGGGACTCAAGAAAAGGTTAAAAACTCTGTTTACATAATGGAAACTAACAAACCCAGACCATACTCTCTAGGTTAGATTGTCAAGACCCTCTTTTTCCTACTAAAGACCTTAAAAGCAATAACAAAAATAGCTGAACAGACAAGAAAACAGATTATCTACGTAAGTTGAAAATAACATGCTTGGGAGGGTCTTACCTCTTCCCAATTACTGCTTTCTTCTTCTGTGGTGGCCAACCGTGTTGGACTCGTACACTCGTCCTCCTATTTCCAGATCTTGGTATATCCCCATTCCCAACAGCAGAATTCTCATTTCTCAGAACAAGGACAGAAGAACAAGAACAAACTGCATGTCCCAGAGTGTGCAAGTGCAACACATATTTAAGAAGCAAATTTTCTGAATATTTGAAGAAGGTGCTTATTTCTTCTTGGGGAAAAAAACCAATCGTCTGTTAGAATATGATTCTGAAGAAAAAGAGGAAAAAAAAAAGATACAGGAAAATGAAAGTAAGTTATCAAATATTAATGAGGAGAATAGATCACTTGCAAGGTTTCAAGTGAGGGCGATTATCAAGATGATGTACAGTGGAGCTCTGCCATGTTATTGGCTAAGAATAAGAAACCACTACAACTCAGAATTAGAGTGAAAAGTAGAGCTGTTATTGCCTCTATAAAGCCTCCCAAAAGAGGTTTCTCAAATCAAAATGATACGAACTTTAATGTGGCCTGATAGTACAAGGATAATGCATTGGGAGGGAAGAAATCTACCTAATGACTTACAAAAGAATCAAGCCATTCATATTCAATTTTTTATACCAAAAATCCTGCAGTATCGTTCTTGTTGAAAAAAGTTAAAAATCTACCAACAAAAACATAGACAAACCTGCAGTATCAAAGCAAAAACAGAAGTGGTCGCTGGTCGGCTACTTGTGGGCAAAATCAAAATTCATTTGGCGATTCAACTCCTACAACAACCATTAGTAATCTCTTTGAATTTTTGAATACCCTCCAGCATGATACACGCTAATCAAAACTCTCCCCCCTGTGGGAGGAATGTTGCCATGATCCCTACCCTCCAAAGTTATCAAATTCTGCATCTTTTGGCCTCTTGCCATACCTATACTGATATTTCCAATCTTGATTGTTTCCATGAGTATTCGGCCGTGTTCTATCAGTTAAATGTCTGACGTTACGATTGTAACTGTTATTCCCAGGCCTATTATGATGATCAAAATTACTGGCACCCTGCTGGTGCCTGCTCCATGAGTTATTTCTTGCATCACTAGCAAACCCTTTAGTCTTCCAGGAGGCATTGCCACCTTGATGCATTTTATCTCTACAGGCATTGTCTACCACACCCCTTGCATCACTAGCAAATCCTTTATTCTTCCAAGAGGTGGCAACTTGATTCGCTTTAACCTTCCAGGCACTGTCCACCGTACCCCTGTTCCCCTGGTCAATGCTACTGTCCCAAGGATTGCCATCATTATTCACCTTCCCTGAATCACTTAAATCCCACTGGCTGCATCCTTGTCCTGTATTTTCAATGAATTGATTATCATCTTCCCAGGAATTACCCACATGGCCTGGATCTTCATTGTGGCCTTCTGTCCAAACAGAACTGGAGTTCCTTGTCCTTTTATTTTTGCATTCCAACCAAACATCATGTTGTTTCATATTCGGAGTGTGATATGCCCAATCCAGTTCCTCAATCATTTCAGAATTCATATCAGGACTCCAATCGATTTGTTCAATATATTTGTCTGGATCAGGCAAATAGATGTCATTCTGATGACCATTAATCTCTATCCAGTAACGTCTTTTGGCATTGTGGAATGCCTCTTCACAAGCGGAATCATCCCAATTGACTACATTAGCATGACAATAAATAAAGTTCTTGGAATCAACTATTTTACCCCATGGCACACAACCGATCTCTTTGCAAAATTTCTTTTCCCATAAAGGAATACCATCTCGCCAACACTCTACACGAAGAAGAAGTGATGAAATTAATTCAGAACCATTAAGTTCACTGAAGGATTAATAATATGGATGAGGATCCTACAAAACAATGTGTTATTTGCATTTTCTGTTTATCCAGATTCCAAACAAATAAAAATTCTACAATCACATATTTCCAAATGCTTTAAAATCAGTGAAGAGATTAAATGGATTTTTTATTTTTTTTGATATCCGTGGGTCTTTAACACAAACAATTAAATCTTGAAGTTTTGAAGATTAGCCAAATTAGTCCCTACCATCAACTTTCTCTAAGGAGTTAGGAACTTCGACAAACAAGTAATGGTAATTAAGTGGTGATGTGGCATTGTTTATTAATATTTAATAATATTTTGATCTAATTAAAATTTATTAATGAACATTCTCTCTCCCTCCCAATTCCCTATTTTCTCCCTCAGAATCTCTGTCTCCTCCTTTTCTGGATCTTCTTCTTCCTTCTCTCTTTCCAAATCTTTTTTTGCCACTATATCACCCTTAACAATTCACTGTTACCTTCTCCCTCTACAATGATTGACATGAAGAATGCACAAAAGGGCATTGAATCCTCCTCAAGCTCCCTGTCTACATATTCAGTTTCAAGAAATAGAAGAGTATTTAGATACAATTAAGTTTGAAGTTCAATTGAGTGTTAAGTTTATGACTAATCAAACTTGTTTTGTGGAAACTCTCTTGTCATTTCTGATCCCATAAACCACTGCAATCCACCACTTGGCCTTGTCTGAATTGCAAAATTTGATTAAAAAATAGAAATAGGGAAAAATTTAAGGTCGTACAATCAATTTTATCCCTGTTTGGTGCAATCACCATTTCTCATGAGATTTTTTCTTGTAATGTAATAAGAAGGCACATCATCTTACAACAGTAACCATCAGCAGTTTCTATGGTTCATATATTTCTGAGAAAATGACCTATTAACATTATTAATCAACTAAAAGTTCAAGGAATATAAGAAATAAGCAACAATCTTACCTCTAAACACCAAACATCTAGAAATATCGGACTTATTCTACAAATTGTTCTAACAAAATTAGAAAGGACCACTTCTAATTTCATAATTACTACGACTCGTTTGATAACAATTTTGTTTTTAGTTTTTAATTTTTGAAATTTATGTTTTATTTCTCTCAATTTCCAAGTCCAAAAACAAAAACTACTTTTTCTAGTTTTCAAAACTTGACTTGGTTTTTGAAAACATTAACTGCAAGTGTATCACAAAAAATAGAAACTTACGGTGGTGGAAGTAGTGTACATAAAGTTTAATTTTCTAAAACAAAAAACCAAATGGTTATAAACGGAGTCTACAACTTCCAATGTCCCATTTAACATCTTCTTCACACAGCACACTGATCACATTCACTTTCCTCGTCTTTCCAAAAAAGGAAGGGAAAAAAAGAACATAATAAGCTGTTGCATTGCATTTTATATTGGCAGAAACTACTATAAACAGTAACTTATTGCCCGTACAATAGCAGCAGGCATCACAGATTCACAACTTTATTGAAAAATAAAAATAATAAAAAACGAACTTTCATTAGGTACAAATCTAATCATGAAACAAAATAAAACAAAGGATCAATCAAGATAAGTGCCAACTCCAACCCAATCTTCATTTCATCTAAACATTTTGCCTAAAAACCATTCTTCAAAACAGAACCGACTAAAAACAACCCTGATGTCCATTCAATTCAACAGCTGAACTAATGAATAATAACTATCCAGTATCCATTAATCAAAGAAATCGTTACGACACCCTAATTCTAAAAATAAGAAAGGGAGAAAATCACCTAGTGGAGGATCGTGATCGTAATTTCTTATCGCCGACCATGGAGGCTTCTGGTTCCGAAAATTTCTCCTAGGCCGTTCTCTCCAATTACCCATTACATGAAACGAAAAACCCAGAAAAAAGATTGGAATCGCGCAGTGAAAATCTCAACAGATAATCAGATAAAGAGCTCGAGGGCAAGAATTGAGAGGGACGCAGGGAATTTTGTGAGGAGAAAGAAATGGAACAGATTGAGAATAGAAGAGGGCGGCGAATCTGTAAGAAGAGATCCGATAAACGACGAAGTTTGTGGGAAATTGAAGAGAAAAAAACGTGGGATTTGAAAGAGAAATAGAGAAAGATTAAGCTGCGGCTGCACAGATTTGGGGGAACTGACCGACTTGTTTTGTTCTTCTTCTTCTTCTTAAACACGTTTCACTACGTCCATCTGTACTTCCATTACATTTACGCTAAACTTTACTCTTTTTTGATTTCTCAGTCCTTCAACTTTTAATTTTATTTCTCATAAGACCTTAAACTTTGAAAGTTTTTTTAATATGATTTTTTGGTTAAAAAATATTTTCGTCTTCCTACTTTATGTTAGTCCGTATCTTTTAAAATCTTAGATTTAATCTCTCAAAGTTAATTTTTTACCAAAATTGATTAAATAATAATAACAATTTTACACAAAAAAAAAAAAAAAAAAAATATATATATATATATATATATATTTTCAAAATTTATAGTAAAAATACTATAGATAACAAAAAGTTTTTTTAAAAAAAAACCAACATTAAACTAGTATTGGAGACTAAATTTAAAATTTATTGAAAATAGAGGTGCTAAAATTGTACAAATTTCAAAGTATAGAAATCAAAATGTTATTTTAACCTATATTAGTTAACTTTTATTTTAAGTCTAATAATTTTTTTTATGTTTTAAAAAAGATTTATTAGATACAACATTGAGTTTTATGTTTCATGAGATTCTAAGCTTGAAATGTTGTGACTAGTTCAACATTGAATTTTAGAATATTTTAAATAGTTAAATTACATATTAAACAAAAAAAAATTGAAAGTTTACGTACTTATTATATACTTTTTAACATTTATGAGTTTGAGTTTAAGTATTTATTTATTTCTAGTCTCTAAGTTTTAGATCTAGTTTTTTGTTTGGTCTTTAAGTTTTAAAATGTTAAATTTTTAGGCTCCGTTTGGTAACCATTTTATTTTTTATTTTTGGTTTTTGAAAATTAAGTCTATTACCTCCATCACATTTTCTTACCCTGGTTTGTATCTTTATTGAGTACAAGTGTTGAATTCGTAGCCAAATTCCAAAAACAAAACAAGGTTTTAAATACTACTTTTTTTTTTTCAAAATTTAGCTTGGTTTTTTAAAACATAGATAAAAAGTAGATAAGAAAGCAAGATATATAGGGGTGAGAAAGGCGTTTGTAGGCTTCATTTTCAAAAACTAAAAATCAAATACTAAATGGTTACCAAATGGGACCTTAGTATTTAAGTTTTAAGTTTCATTTCAAATTTGTCCTTAGATTTCAAAATGTTACAATTATATCTTTGATATTTGAGTTTTGTTTCAATTTGGTCTCTATGTTTCAAAATGTACACTTTTAACCTTGCTTTTTCACTAACTACTCACTTTTGGTTTCTACTGTTGATGTCCATTCATTAATTTAAAAGAATTATAATTAATTAAGATTCACTATTTTTTCGTCACTATCAAAATTAACTTTAAAATTTTACTTCATAATTATTTTAAATTAAATAATAGACATTAACGACATAGATTGAAAGTGAATATTTAGTGAAAATTTGAGGTTGGAAGTGTAAATCTTGAAATTATATACCAAATTGAAACAAAACTCAAACTTCAAGGGAGGGGTTGGAGGTGGGAAATGAAAGAAAATATGCCCGTGGTTGAAGGAGGGAGAGAAAGAAATGTTTTTTTTTAATTGATAAATTACCATTTTGGTCTCTAAAGATTGGACAACAAGTCAATTGTTAGAAATAGTATAAAAAAGTTTTCATCTTTTGCAAATAGCACTTTTTCTTACCAATTATCCTAATAACACGTCATGTGCTGTCTCAATTGGAATCAATCAAGACCAAACAAACTCTTAAAAGTGGCACATTTGAACCATCAATTTTGTGCTCGGTGAAAATTTCTGGTAAGATAAGAACCAAGAAAAGACTTATGGAATATAAGTTTTTAAGATTTTTATTGTTTTAATTTTCTAGGTGAAATTTGGAAGTTTTTGAGAGATTTTTTTTTTGGTGACAAGGAAAATGTGAGAATTTTTTTTTGAAATTTAAAAGAAGAAAATACGGTATGAACTACTGGAAACCAAATTAGGGACCAAAAAACTAGAAGAGAATAAACCATCCGTCCTCCCGAGAGGAAAATTAACTATACATAATGCAAAAATAATTGACTAAAACTTTCACTTATTTTTTCTTTCTATTTTTATTCAATATCGGTTGTCGTTTCTGGTCGAGATTCCACTGAGAAAATCCAAAAAGTTGGTGATTCGAATGTGTTATTAAAAGAAGTTGACGTTTTTATTTTGGTCTCAATATATCAATCCTAATTGAGATGCATAACTTTTTTGTATTTTCTTTTTTTTTTACAATATCCAATAGAGATATTGACGTAAGATATTTTAAATTTTAAATATAATAAAAAAATACTTTTAAAATAAAAACATGAGGATTTTCTCCAATGCGTGGGAAGGATGGACGTCGACACTGAAGTTGGGGAAGAGAAAAATAAAAGGTTGCACAGATGAACAGAGAAGAAAGAGAAAATTTTTAATACTACATGAAGGGAGTAAACGATTCATCTCGTAACGAAAGCATTAGATCTATTTTGTTTTTATTTAGAATCAAATGAAAAATAACAAAGGGTTAAACATTTACATAGCTTATGGAAAACACGTGTTGTGTGTTTCTATTTACTTGCGCTCCAACTCCACGAAGTCGAATCTTCATCTTCTCTACAAGATCTTTCTTGCTATGACTTTAACAAGGATCAAAGCTTGTGGGATCTAACTCCGCCGATGAAGTACTTATTATCTTCTTTAAAGTTTAGGTTTGATTTTTTACCTATATATTTATTGTACACAATTTTAGTGCGTCACAATTTAATTCGTGTAGTTTAAAATTTGAAACAATTTTGAAGAGAATCACTTAGATCCTATTTACATGTCATTCTTCTTCTCCTTATGCATAATCACATAATCATTCATGGTTGTTTGTCAAACTCCCCATTACATTCTTTTATAATAGAAAAACTAATTGTTACAAATAGGTGTTAAATACTTATCTACAAAAGATTAATTGACCAAATAATTAAATTAAGAAGCTAAAAAAATATTTTTTAATAAAAAAGACATGTCATGTCAATTTTCTTTCAGATTAAAAAAAAAATAAAACTAAGAGTGGTATCAATGATAAAATTTAATAATAAAATTGTTGACATTGAAAACTTAGGAACCAAATGTAACCAAACTTGTATTTTTTCTATATCTTTGATAAATAAGTATTATATTTAAATTTATTTATTTTTAATCTTTAACGCTCTTATTTTCTTTTACATCTGTATTCTTTAAAATGTTGTCCTTTAGTTGTTGGCATTAGGTTTTCATAAAAGTTCTAAATTTATGAGCCTCATAATGAAAATACTCTTCTTTGTGGATTTTTATTTGAGATTGTCCGCTTGAGTTTGGATGACCTTTAGGCCCAACTCATTGAATTTTGGATTTGGTTAATTTTTGGGTTAAAAGAATCTATTTTTTGGGCTTAATTGAACAGGCCCAAATATTATGACTCAATTGGACTAAGCTAGTTTATTCAATCCAATTGTAATGGGAAAAACATGTGACATTATCGGAATCCATCAATTTTTGTCTTCAATTTCAATTCCAGACACATGTCAAATTGTAATAGCCCCGACTCCAATAATTTGTGATTTTGTCATTAATATGAAAAATGATGTGACAATGTATGATTGGTCTAAAATTTCTCATTAAACATAGGTTTTACACTAAAATACTTATAAAAAAATTATCGTATTAAAAAAATGTTTGCCTACGTGCTTCATATTTGATTCATACGCTTAAATTTAATTTATTTTTTTTATTTTTTTAGTACAACACCGGTATATTATTGGACTTACAGACCTCTTGGTCACTAGTACAATAGAAGCAATTGAGTTATGTTGGTTTTGACCACTTAAATTTAAATTTAATATAATATAAAGCAAAATTCATATTAAATTAACACGAAAATTTAGGCCGGAATGGCCCGAACTTATATTTGTGTAATTAAAAGTACTAAATTAAAATGAAATAAGAAGGAATAGAATTTTTTAAAATAGTGAGCATATATACTTTCAACTATAAGATTTAAAACTAAGTTTAAATCTTCCAATTTCATATGTAACTTAACTAAAAAAAAATTATAATTTACAATTTATAGATACTTACCAAAAAGTTGACAGCCCACTTGTAGGGTCGGGTGGATTGTTCCGTGAAATTAGTCGAAGTGTGCGTAAGCTGACCTATACACTCACGGATATCAAAAAAAAAAAACTAATTAAAAAGTTGATGTATAAATTATATAATTACATAAAATTATCCGTTTGATAGGACTTTTTTATAGTAAATTTTGAATATTGGTCATTTCAAAGTTCTTTTTAAAATCTTCAAATTTTGGTCATAATTTGAAAGAAATATTTTTACAAGTAGATTGTGATACAATAATATTTTCAATAAATAAGCATATTTTAAGCAAATAACAAGAATAATTTCTAGAAATATTAAAATAAATGCTAAATGGTATAATATGTTTGGTTGATTTAAACTCTACTTTTATTATTTTAAAAATTTTATTTTAACTCTTAAACTTTTAATTAAGTAGTCTAGAAAAAAATATTTGTTCATCTCATCAACACCAGTATTCAATCCACGTATAATATTTTTTTCACTCTCGTTGATATACAATGTGAGTTGTTGTCATATGATTGTTAGAAAGAGGCAAAAAAAAAAAAAAAAAAAAAAAAATTATCTCTTAATTTTGAATTTAATATATGAAAAGTAAAGAAAAGAAAAAGAATAGTTATCTATGTTTTTTTTCCGACGAATTAAGCACATGTAAGTGCCTGAAAATTTAGAAGTTTCTTAATAGTTTATATGAAAAATTTAAAATTAAGGACATAATTGACCTCAATCATACCGTCGAAAACATTATATATAATTCAACCTAAAAAACTATATTATTATTATATATATATTTGTTGAAAGTGTATAACAAATTATAAAATATATTTTTTTTACTATCTCATGTTATCATCTTTTCTAGAGAGACAAGTCATAGAAAAAATTTAAGCTAAGTTTGGAAACCTACCATATTGAGAGGAGAAATTCACAATTTAACCTACTATAGAGAATTACTCATTTTCCATTTTAGTACATTCCTTTATATATGAATGGATAGAGTGAAACCTAGTTTCTTTCCATGAATTATAAAAAACATGTTGTTCTTTTAAATTAAATTAAAATTTTAGTAATTTCTTTTGAATAGTGTGTTAATTATCTAGTTTTAAACTTATAAAATATTTAAAATCGAACTAGTTCATGAGGTGTTTGGGGTAAAGAGTGGAATAGTGATAAATAAAGCGTTATGAAATCTAGTGAGTTGTGAACTATTGAGTCCCACCGTGTAAAGAGTTGGTAAAATATAAAACTGATGTTCTTTAGTAATAGGACCCACTAACTCCTTAGGACAAAAAAGAAGTGGAGTTCACAATTCTTATTAACTTGTTATCTAACGTAGTCTGCCGCATCATATTAACTAAACTAAACTTTATCTAACTAGTAAATATGTTTCTTAAGTTATAAAATGTGGAATTGAAGTTACTAACAAACAATTGATTTATGGTCAAGTTGACAAATGCGCTATGTTAATGTTTATTTAATGGTACTAACAATATAGAGTATTAAAGCGAGTCTAGTTTAACAGTAATTGACTTGTACTATTTTTCTTGAGGCTGAAGGTTTAAATTTCCAAATCTCTACTAGTTGTATTGAGAAAAACAAACGTAGAATTAATTAAATTAGCAAAATTCAAATATCACGAATGTAATTGAATTTTTTGTTTTTTTTTTTTGTTTGTTTATATGTAAAATGGAAAAATTGAACATCTAATCCTAAAGATTGATAGTATATAGATTAAATTTAATATATATATTATATATATATAATATCTATAATATATATAATATATATATTATCGAGTGTGGGTTAATTTTTTAAAAAGAAATAAGTGGAGAGGGAGAGGAAAAAAAATATAATATGTGAGAATTTATGTGGGGAAAGATGAATGAAACTTAAATTATATTCCTCAGCCAGAAAGAAAGATGAGAATATATGATGACAATGGTTCTTTTGTGGGACCCATTACCAGCTGGCTTCCCTGCTCCCTTCAACAATTATGCTTTGTTTTCTTTCTTACATTCTCACATTCTCTCATCTCTTTCACTTCCTCAATTCCCCATTTTACCCCTCATTCCTCTTTCTCTCTCCCATCATCATTTCCCAATACTTTCTATTTTTTTGACATTAAAGAAAAAAAAAAAAAGAGGTTAGACATAAACATTGGTATTAATATAATTTTAAAATTCAAATTTGTTTGGAATCTAAATGGAGAAAGAAGAAAAATCTTTTTTCAAAAAATAAAAAAAAAATTTAGTCCTTGATTTTAATCTTAAATTTTCTATTTTTATCAAATTGCATCTCAATAAAGAAAAATAACACTAGAGCTAACTTTTTTTATATATAATTTTATAAATTTTGGCAAAAGTATTCCATAGGGTTAATTTGTGCATTGGGTAAAATATTATTTTATCATAAATAATGATTTATGTAGAATTTTACATGATTATTTTCTAAAATTAATGTGTAAATTAGCGAAAAGTGAACTGAAGGTAAACATTACAAGTTTAGGATTTTCATGTCGTTTATGAATAGATGTTAAATGTTTTTTAAAGAATTAGTTAGTGTTGAGCTTAGTTCAGAGATAAAATATTAGTATTTTTCTTCATGAGTTTTGTTTTTTAGGACCATAAGTATATGGGTGAAGTTTTTTTTTTCCTTCCTTTTTAAAATACAAGAATAGGTGGGGATTTAAGTCCGGACATTACATATTTTGTCACTTGAGTTATATTCCTATTGACATAATAATAGAGATTTGAACCTTAGTCTCAATAATCTCAATAAAGAATAAATGGTCTAACTCCTAAGTTAATGTTTCTATTTGTTCTCCCAAATGAATTACATGTTCAAATGTATTCATGAATTAAAATGTATATGAGAGGTATAAAGCAAACTAATTTTTTAATTGTTTTTCATATATATGAAAGAGTACAAGAACCAAATGTTTTTTTTTTAAAAGAAAATATATTTAAGAAAATGTGCAGTTGTAAGAATAGCAAAAAAAAAAAAAAAAAAAAAAAAAAAAAAAAAAAAAAAAAATCTAAAATTTACAATTTAGCAACAATTTTTTGGAATTTGCAAATATAGCAAAATAAAATTTAAGTTGATTTTTTTTGTCATTTTAAATTTATTTTTATTGGTGTATCAACATGTATATGAGTAATATATCTGATATTGTATATCTGATATATCAGTTAACTAATATACTTTATATTTGGTAGATCAGTTGACTAGTATACCAAACATAAAGTATATAAATTATACAATTGATAAACCAAAATTATCATTCATATACCATATTTATCAATCAACAAGTGCTTGTGCATTTGTTATTATTCATGGACTTTGACTAATATAACAAATATAAAGTATATAAGTTATACATTTGATATAACAAGTCTATCATTTATAAACCATATTTATCGGTCAACAAGTGCTTGTACATTTACTATTATTCATAGACTTAATTTGAAACTTTATTAATTTGTTATAGAATATTATTTTTCTAGTATATTATAATTAACTTATAACGGTTCAATCCATCCAGTTGGTAACCATCGTAAAATAAATATTAATAAACTATTGATACACCAGTGTTACACTTGAAATTGAAATTTGAACGAGTGTTGATATACTACTGTTATACTTGATAAATGTATTTTTAATAAGTATTGATATACTAATGATACAACAACATTATAGTTGAAATTCATTTTGAATTAGAGCTAATATACAATTAAAATACCAATGTTATACTTTAAGTATCAATTGCTTCATATTTGGTATATCAACAATATCATTGATATGTTTTTTTTTTCTAAATCAGGTATATCAATTAACCGATATACGAAATATGAAATATTTGTTATACAGTTAATATATCAAATTAAATGTAGCTTATATACCATTAAAATCAAAGCAAAAATTTGAAAATATAACATATTAACTGATATACTGGTATATCAATTGACAAAAGTAATGCATTTAAGATATGCCATCAAAATTAATTTTAAAAAAATAATACAACTAATGCCAAAACCTAAATCAACGTATCAAAATTGAATTAATTGAATGAAAAGTAACTCTATATCAAAACGAAACAAAAAATAAAAATAATGTTTACCCTAATCGAACAAACAAAGTCGACCATAATACAAATTATAGTCTTAGTAATTTATTGTATAATGATATATTTTAAATAAAGTATATCAATTAGTTGATATATTAAATATAAGGTATATAAGTGTAGCTATATACCAAAATATAAACTATATCAGATGTATTTGATAATAAAAAAACTAAAAATTCAGGTTAATTTTTTTCTTCTATATTTACCATTTTAAAAAATCATTGCTAAATTGTTTTGTTTTGTTTTGTTTTGTTTTTACCCATTACAATTTTGCTTAGGAATATTTTGAATTTTTTTTTTTTTTTTTTTTTGCAAGAACGTATCCAATAACCAATCCGAGGTTGTTTATAATAAAAACTAATTTCTATATATATATTTATAGTATAACAAAAGTGAAAGAAATATGTTGCTTTGGGCCACTATTTTTCAAATTTGGTATGTTTTCTTTTACTCTTTCGTATTTTGTTTTTTTCCCTCCTTAAATTGAGCCTCTAAATAAATATTCAAACATTTTAATATTTTCTACCTACTATACCGTCAAACAATCAGAATTATATATATATATATATATATAGTTCATACGAAAATTTAAATATTCATTCTTTTTTAACTAAAAGTATATACTCTTAATTAACTAATTGACTTCGCTTAATTTGAGACATATTCTAATTTTAGAAAAGTTTAAGAAACATAATAAAATGCTTTATTATGTATAACTCATTCAAAAGTTTCAAGTGTAATTTGTATAATTTAACTATCATTTTTAGTATTTCTATCCACTAAATAATCAAATTGATCCAAATTTTGAATTAACTTATATATATACACACTAGGCCAATCCAAACCATCAACTTCGGATTGGCTTAGTGGTAAAAAAGAGACAACCTCTCAATAATTGGCTTAGAGGTCGTCATGGGTTCAATCCATGATGGTCACTTACCTAGAAATTAATTTGTAAGCTGACCTTACGATATAAAAAAAAAAAAAAAAACCTATATATACACACATTAGACACGTTTTTTATTTAGATTTAGACTCATTATTGTAACCACCCCTACAAAAAGTCTCCAAGCAAGATAATAAGATGGTTATAATTGTCCTTTCATAAACTAATTTAGCCCACAAATATTAATTAATACCCAAAGATTAGATGCATATTATCCTTTTGCTTTTCAACTAATTAAAAAGGATGTTGAGAGTATAAGATTAACCAGCTTTTTATGTCATGATTTAGTCCTAAATGGCTTTTAATTGATTGCCAAACTTTTAAGGCTTCTTAATAAAATATGAATTATGTTCATTATTTGTATTATATTAATATATATATGTGTAACTTAGATATGAAAAAGTTTGCAAAACCCTTCTATTTTACTCAACTTTCTTAAATACCAAAAATTGCTGATTTTAATATCTTTTCCCTATTTAAAAATTTTGCAAAATTAATATATACGTGTATTTATATGTGTGTGTAAGTGAGTGTTATTTGTTTTGATTTTATATCTATGCAAAAGTTTATTGCAATGATACATTAATGTAGGAACGTGCCATGTTTGTTTTCATCTTCAACTTATTTGAATGGTAGGAATAATAATAATAATAATAATAATAATAATAATAATAATAATAAGAAGAAGAAAAGATTGCTTACAAATTAAAATTTGCCTACTCGTCAAGATTTATGTCTTCATCTCCACGCAAAAGTAAGTCTAGCTCAACCACATATGAATGTGTTAGCGACTAAAAGGTATGTGGTTCGAATTTCGTTATCCTGTTTTATTAAAAAGAGAAAACCATCGAGATCTGTTGTAAGACTAACAAATAATAATAATAATAAAATTGGAAGGATGATCTCTTTTTTGGTGATTTGTAAATGTAATGGTAAAAAAGATTAACTATGACATTTAAAAATGAATATTAATTTTAATTAGTGAAATTATTTTAAATGACAAAACGGTTGAAAATATTTACAAATATAGCAAAATGTCACCGTCTATTAGTGATAGACAGTGATAGACACTGATAGATATCTATCTGTTTCTATTAATGTCTATTAGTGATAGATGAAAGTAGTTTATCAGTGTCCATCATTGATAGACAGTAACATTTTGCTATATTTGTAAATATTTTGGTTCATTTTACTATATTTGAAAACAACCCTTTTAATTATATTTTTATGCTATAGAGGTGTAAACCATCATTGATAGACAGTAACATTTTGCTATATTTGTAAATATTTTGGTTCATTTTACTATATTTGAAAACAACCCTTTTAATTATATATTTTATTGCTATAGAGGTGTAAACCTGGTTGAGATGTCCTGGTGCACCCCATGATCTTTATCTCCTTTGGTATCTTGTTAAAAAAAATTATATATTTTATTATTAAAATAAAAACTAAATATTCATTACATTTTTAATGGTCTTATTTTTCACTTGAAAAAACGAATAAAATCTGGATAAATGCTGAAAATTAAAAAAAAAAAAACTTTTATTTGGAAAATGGGCTAAATTAATAAAATAAAATAAAATAAAAATTGGGGGAAAAAGTGTATAAACTAGGGATTGTTTGGGTGTAGTTTTAAAATCTGATTTGTAACAGAACATATAACTTTAAAAGTACTAAAATAACAAATAAAAACAATAAAATACTGTAACTACTTTGTATTATTTGTTTGTTTTCAGAACCATTTAAAAAAATCATCCTTCTATCAAACAAATTTCCTCCATCAATTTGTTTCTTTAAAAAGTGTTTTTAATTACTACTTCTAATTTTATAAACAACCCCATAAGTACTTCTCAAAAATAAAACTTTGAACAGCCTTTAAAACTTTTTTTTTTTTTTTTTTTCTGAAAAGGAACATGTCTTAAATACTTACACATGGTTTGGTGCATGAGTTAGTACTTTGACTAATAATGAGTACATTATCAATGATGGTGAAAACCCAAAAAAAAAAAAAAAAAAAAAAAATAAACTACAAGTCTAGTCCTATTTTAATCGATTTTTTTATTTTTTATTTTTGAAAATTAAGTTTATAAATACTATTTCATACATTGTTATTTACATTTTAGGGATGTTTTCAAAATCAGGCAAGTTTTGAAAACTAGTTTTTCAAAATTTGTTTTTGTTTTTAAAATTTGGCTATGAATTCAAGTGTTTCCTTATAAAATATGACAACCATTGTAGAAAATAGCGAGTCAACAAACACAATTCTTAGAAACCAAATAGTTATCCAGAAATAGTTTTCTTAAATTTCAAATTTGTATCTAATAGATCCTTGAACTTTAAGTGTTTAATAGATCAGGATCGCTTAATTTTAAGTTTAATAAGTCCTTAATATATTCAAGGGAATTTTTAAAAATAGGAAAAGAAGGGAAACTATTTACATAAAATAGCAAAATTTTTAGATAGTTGTGATAGAGGCTGATAGAAGTCTATCAGGGTCTATTAGTGATAGAAATGATAGAAGTCTATCACTTATAGATGCAGATAGAAGTCTATCAATGTCTATCAATATTTTTTTACTATTTTCTGTAAATAATTTGACATTTTTTTCTTTCTTTCTGTTATAATTTTTCATATTTTAAAGAATCTATAAAACATAAAATAAAATTGTGTTTAATAGTTCTTAAACTTTTGATTTGTATACATTTGGTGAAAACATAAAATTGAAAGTGGATGAACAAACTTATTCATTACACAATTGAAAGTTTTGTAATTTAACTTGAAAAAGTTGCTCATTCTCATATGTTAGGAATGAAGTGGCAATTCAGTAATTTGGTACCCAACAAGTCTTTGAATACTTTTGATGCATTTGAGAGAAAAAGTAAAGGCTGTGACAAAAGATTAGAGGACCCATTTGAAGTCAAAAAGGATTTTTTTTTTTTTTTTTTTTTTTTTTTTTTTTTTTTTTTTTAAATTTAAATTTTATTTTTTTTCAAATGGCCACTGAAGGAGGTTCCCACAAAAGTAGACCTCTGAGTCCTCTGCCATTCTTTTTCTTTTTACAATATGTGATTGAAAGGCCCACAAAACTGGAAGCAAGCAACAGAAACTCATCTCAAAGAGCTAAGAAACACATGAATTCACAAAACATGAAATTATTGAGTTGACATCTTTTCACATTTTGCCCATTTCGTTTCTTGATTCTTATCTTTCAAAGTTTCTGATGATTTGGGGAAGATCTGGCTCTGGTTCTACTTCTGGGTTCTTTTGCCTGCTTGGTGTTTGATGAAATGCATCCTCCATTGTTTTCAGTTCCTGGGTGGCTTCAAGCTCCATTTTGATGAAGGTTCTATCAATGCCTTCCTCTACTCTTTTTTTTCTTTTCCTTTCTGTAATTGGGATTGAATTTTGAAGGACCCTTGATTCATTTTTGTGTAACTTGGATAACTTTATAGTTTCTGGTTTTATATTTCCATCTGTTCTAGCCCAAGTATTTTCTCAACTGTCGGATTGAGATTAGTTGAGATACTGTTCTATTTCCATTGCTCATTGATCTCATTGGATTAGCTGATTGATTGTCTGCTGGTTCTCAAATGGGCAAGAAGAAGGGCTGGTTTTATTTAGTCAAGAAGCTATTTGTTTCAGAGACACAGCCAAAGCCTGAAAAGGTAAAGAGAGATAGATATATAGCTTGATTTTTTTTAACATGTCTTCAACTAATCATCAATGCCAATAAATTTGGTTTTTTTTCAGAAGCAAAAGAGATGGAAATGGGTGTTTGGAAGGATGAGGAACAAAAGATTAGCCACACTGACAGCGCCGTCGCCATCAAAATTGATGACGAGACAAGAGGAGGAAGAGGAGGAAGAGGAGAGGAAGCAGGCTCTTTCTGTGGCCATTGCGAGTACTGCAGCAGCAGAGGCGGCAGTTGCGGCAGCTAAGGCTGCTGTTGAAGTTGTTTGGCTCACAGGGACACCTCAATCTCATCAACAAGAGGCTGCAGAAGAAGTCTTTAAGCCTCTCAAGAAGGCCCCTCCATCTGATCGTTTAAGACGTGAAAGGGAAATCCATGAGTTTGCTGCTATTACTATCCAAACTGCTTTCCGTGGCTTCCTTGTGAGTACTTCTTCTGACTGTACTTTCTCCTTTGCTTCAATAGAACTAGAATGAAAATGCTGAAACAAATTGGTACTGCTACTGTCTGAGTTAAAAAAGTAGAACCCATGAAGCAAGATTTGAAATCTTGTACCCTAATTCTTTTCTTTTTAAGGAATTGAAGAAATAAACATTCAAGAAAGTAGTCATTTTTTTTTGTTGTTTTTTGGATGAAGATGAGGCATATGAGATAAAAGCCTAGAAACAACAAAAAAAATGGAAGTTCTATTAACATTTGTGGAAAGTTAGAAACACAATGAAGGGAACACCAGAATTTTTTTCTTAACTTAGTATACATTTATAACAATAAGTAGAGAATGTAACTAAATGCACTTATTTTTCAAAAAACAGAAACGAACAACAGGAAATATGAAACGAAAACATTATCAAAAGACACTTAATCCTAAGGCATCAAAATGTCCCAACTACTTGTGTATTTGCTTACAAGTCTTGATTCTCCAACCTTTTCTACTTAGTGATATTTGTATTATTAAGTAAAGGATGTAAATTTTCAGGCGAGAAAAGCATTGAGAGCATTGAAAGGAATAGTGAGGCTACAGGCAATTATTAGGGGGAGAGCTGTTAGGCGCCAAGCCATTGCCACTTTGAAGTGCTTGCAGTCCATCGTTAGCATACAATCACAAGTCTGTTCAAATAGACTTCATCTTCCTCAAAACACTTTCAATTCTCCTGAAACGAAGCAGTTTCAGAGCTTGAAAGATAAGATTATAAAGGTAGGCCAAGGCAAAGTATAGCTGTATTGATTGATTTACTCTGTTAAAAATATAATGTTTGATGATACTATTGTTTCTGAATACAGTTTTTTAAGACAACAAGTCGCTTCATAGACTTAGCTTGCATGACTTTACTTCTGGACTCTTCTCTAAAAGCCTATATCCATGGGGATGTTGTCCTTTGTAACTATGAAAGATCTTTTCAATTTCTAATGAAAGTAGGATTATGTTCCCATCAATAATTCTCCCACACAGCAGAAAAAGTACTAAGCCCACATAACTTTACTTTTCAACTCTACCCAAAAGACACATATGAAGGTTGTTTTACATATTCAAGATCTCTCTTCTACCTGAAGTAGGACTATATTCACATCCCAACAATTCTCACTCGAACAAGGAACTACTAAATTTTTATTACATTTTAAATAGTTGTTTGTTCATCCACTCTAGACCTCATTAACACAGGCATGCTCTTAACTAGATTAACTCCTCTTCTCTGAAGTATTAGATAACATGGGGTTCCATCTCAAAACCAATTGGCGATGGGAGAAGTAGCCCATCTATCTTATAAACATTGTAAGGTCCCTCGATTTTTCCAATGTGGGATTCTCAATACGAAGCACATTGGTGTATTCACTAAAACTCAACCACAAATCAGACTGTCGTATTACCAGAGGCGACCACTTTTTGTTGTTCCTTAACTAGTCTCTTCATTGTCTTCCTCTGATTTCTTTTACATCCTGCATCAATATACAGTCCCAGTTTGATTCAGTCGAATTGTTTTCTGATTCACTTTTTTTTCTTTCTATTTTTCATTGATTTTTGAAGTTGGATTCGAACGATCAAAGGTGGGATGATAGCCTATTATCAAAAGAAGAAGCAGATGCAGTGTTTTTGAGCAGGAAAGAAGCAGTGATCAGGAGAGAGCGAGTGAAGGAATACTTATTCGCCCACAGGGTAAATAGTACTAGTAATCAACCTTTCTAAAACAAACACTTCTGTTTCCTTTGCTGAAGTCAAATTTCTGATCTTTCCACCATTTTGCAGAGATCTGCAGAATCAGAAAGAAAGAAGGTAAGAGGAAGATGGAGATACTGGCTAGACCAATGGGTCGACACCCAACTCTCCAAAAGCAAAGAACTCGAAGATTTGGACTCCATTTTCACCTCAAATCCAAAACAAAAAGAGACAACAAACGACAGATTCAAACCAAGCCCAACAACAAAAAACATGGATAGAACAATAGAAGAACACCCCAACCAATCTCCATCTCAAAAACCAGTTCTGAAAAGCCTCTCTCACCACAAGAAGCAACGTTCATTGGGAGGTGGAATAGACTCAAACAACTCATTTTCAAGCTCTCCACTGGTGCCAACATACATGGCTGCCACTGAATCAGCAAAGGCAAAAGCAAGGTCCTTAAGCTCCCCCAAGCTAAGGCCAGCAGGGGGATTGGACACATGCTCTGATGGGAATTCTCCATGCAAGACAAAGCAGCTCTGTTTGAGTGAAGTTGGAATAAGCAGTGGCAGAAGGGGTTTTCATCAGCAGCAAAGATCACCAGGGCTGAAGGGACTTCCAGGGCCAACAAGATCAAGCAGAACTCTCACCAAAGATTTGAGCATTGATTCTGAGCATTCCTTGCCAAACTGGGATAGACAAAGTGCCTTCCAATGATTGTTTTCTTGTTGGGCAGATTGATATAAAATGAATACAGAAACAGTTTGTGGTGTTGTGCTCATATATCTAATAAAAATGTGTTTGCTGTTTGTAGATCATAATTCATTGGTGTGCCTATATTTAATCATGATGGTTTCTTCTTTTCTTTGTTATTAAACCATCTTCTTTATATTTAATCCCTATACTAATTGTTTTTGTTCACCTTTTTTTTTCTTCTTTCAATAGTTTAATCAGAGATTCGAAGAATTGACTTTTAGATAAGATATATAATGCTTTAACTAGTTGAAATGTGTTCAAATTGATTTATTGTTTTGGTCACCAATAAATTATTCTATCAAATTACTTGACCATCTTAAACTTTTACAATTAAAAATTTTAGTACTTAACCTTATTTTACAACTAACAAACGGATAACAATAGCTTTGAGTGCATACATACACATGTTAATGTGGCCAAAGCCAGTCTAGCTTAGCGATAATTGACATGCACTCTCTCTCTAGAAATCGGAGGTTCAATCCTCTATCCTACAATTGTTGTATCAAAAGGATATATTAATGTGAACATGCATCGGTGCAATTTAAAACTAAAATAGACATTTAAGAGTTTATTAACTTAGATAGTTGTTTCTTTGGCTTGCCCTTAATTTATCTAATCCACAGTTTCCTTTTGCCTTCAATTGCCAATTGTGGTAGATTTTCACTTGTTAGCTTTGATCAGTATATGGTGTCAATATTTTGGAAAGGATGTTAGAAGGAAGAACTTAAATAAAAAATTTATTAACATAGCTAAAACTTTTTAAAGATCACACAGTACTGCATGGATTTAATTTGTAATTTAACTTTTAAAGCCTTTTTTCTTTTTTTAGTACAATAGATGTGGCATGAAAATTTGAACCTTGGACAAAAAAAAAAAAAACCATTTTAATCATTTTCGATTCTTTTAAAATAATTCAACAAAAGTTTATCAATGAACAAAGTTTTTTTTTTTCATTTACCTAATTTGTAGACATTTAGGAGATGTTTGAGAGGTTGGAATGTAATCAAGATTACTGGGAATCAGACGAGTGTTGAAATGCGTGAAGTATCAAAGGCGTAACGGAAATGAGATCGTGAAACGTGAAAACATTGGAAAAGAAGGTTTGGTTAAAAATTGTTAGAACGGAATAAATTTAATATTACAAATCGGGTCCAAAACGCTCAATCCAAACATGGATTTTGGATTATATTATAATCCAAACTCATTCCAATACAGTCTCTCAAACATCCCCTACATGTATTTGCATTTGAAGGCAACATTACTTTGATTAGTTAAGTTTTGGTTTCCAAATATAGTTAGGTTTTTGTCAAATGATTAACAAGAAATTAATGGTATAAGAAGAGAATCAAAACATTTTTCAGGCAAAAATTATTAATTCTACTATATTTAATTAAAGAAACTGCTAACACGAGCATAGTTAAATTAACATAAGCTTGTACTATCGACTTTGAAGTCAAATGCTCGATTCCTTCCTTACATGTTGTCAAAAAAAAGAAAAAAAAAAGCAAAGAAATTGGTGCAATGGAATGAGGGTGAGAAATTAAAAAAAAAAAAAGGAAAAAAAATAGGCAGAGAAAAGAGATGCAACGTAACATAACCAATTAAAGAAGATAACACTAAATAGTATACACAACATAAATATAATAATAAATGATAGGAAAGTTACACATTTGAGTTCGGTAGCATTTTAATTTCTAAATTTTTAAATTCGACGAAGCTAAAAAAAAAAAAAAAAACTTTTGATATCTATTAATTTTCTCCATATTATTCTCCCTCCTCTCTCTTCTTTCTTCCTCCTCACAACTTTCTCAATCCTCTACCCATGGTTGCCATCATCCCTTGCTATACCAAAATATTTAAAATATTAATAGGAGAGAGAAAAAAGAGAGAAAAAATTATTTTAAATATTTTAAAAAATTAAACAAACCTTTCTTTAAAAAGAAAAATAAAAATAGAGTGTTGCGCCAATTTTCAATAACAAAAACTAACAACATAACTAAAATGTTACCAAATTCAAACCTGAGAGCTAAAATGTCAGTTTGAAAACTTAGAGACCAAAGTGCTACTAAATCTAAATCTCTCGGAGCAAAAGTATAATTTTTCTTAGATGATAATATAATTATCTCAACATTTTCTTGCAATCGAATGGGCCTTTGGGGGTACCATGAGTTTAGTTAGAAGACTTTGCATCGAGGTGAAGGCAAGACCTTAGTCATAATACTAATATGTTCACGAATGAAATGATGATCTATTTCAATTTGCTACTATTCATTTGATTTCAACTTTTTTCTTGAATAAATATCATCCTTATATTTAAAGAAGTCTTATATATATATAGAAAAGTATGCATTAATAATTTGAAAATGAAATCTTATTAGAGAGTTTAAATTGTACTTGTGAAAGTTTAGGATTTTAATTGATATCTTTATTAGTGTGAAGTTTTAATGAATAAAACTCCTAAACTTTGGGGATATAAAAAGGGATAATTGATTAAAAGATCTATTTTTCAAGTCCAAAATGGTTTTTGCCTCACTTTTTTAAACTTAAGATTTTTGATCTCTTGCTTACATCATTCTCAAACAATTTTACAATATTACCCCCACTTTCTTTTTCTCTCTTCCTTCATCTTATGCATTTTCCTTTCTCCTTCTTTTTCTTCTTATTCTTCTTCTTCGACCAGCTCCAGCAAGTCCACACGAGCAACTTCGATCAACTTCTTCTTCTCTCCCTTGTGTTTAGATTGTGATGTACAACAAGATCGAACACTAGAGAGCTAGATAATGAAAGAGCGAGAGTTCGAGTGCGAGACTACAAGAAAAGATGATTTCCTTAAAATTCATGCTTATTATCTTTTAATTTTACTTGGGGACTAAAATTATGTTAAGTATTATTACCTCTTTATAATTATTTCACACATGTTTTAATGCACACTCTATATTTTCTTATACTATATTCACTATTTTTTTTTGACAACTTATATGCACTAAATTTAATTTCAAATGTACTAAAAAAAACTAATTTCAACTAAAAAGTAAGAAAAAAACAGTTATCAAACGAATTTATATTTATGATTTTTTTTTTCCTTAAAGACACAAGAAATAGAATTTAGTTATCAAATATTATTTTGTTGCAAAGGCTCATAATGAAAAAAAAAAAATTAAAATTAAAAAAAAAAAAAAAAGACGCCGCCCCAATAATTGCTTTGTGCTTTACACCGAACGAAAATATCTGTCCAATTACCTCATTCCAACCGTCCGATCTAGACTCCTTACTATCATCCATCCGTTCATTCTGTTTCGATTTTTCAAAAATGCAATTTCAAAAGCCATGTCCGAACCTCAGCTTCGGCAGTCCCTAACCTTCTGCTTCGTTTCTACTAAGTTCCATCATCATCATCATCTTCTTCTTTCCCATTTCACTGATCACTCACTTTCTCCTTCTTCTCACTCCGACAAACTTCTCTTTCTTCACAGTAACGGTAACAAGAACTATCCGTTTCTAATTTTGATGATTCTGTTTCTGTTTGTTGTAATTTGAAGTTGGAATAAAGCTCTGTTTGATGCTAATACGTGTGTTTAAACTGAATTCACTTCGATTCTTGTTCCTGTATCTATGTTTGCTTGCTTTTTTTTGAATGATCGTTGTGATTTTTGGGTGTTGTAATATCATTTGTGTTCTGAAATATTGATTAGGGGCGGGGCTTCAGATCGACGTAATATTAACTCTTTAGGGTTTAATTCGCTAGGAGCCGAACTGACTCTAAATACTTATGAACATGATCCAATCAAATCTTGTTAAATGTATTGATGATCTTTCTAATAGGTTTAATATCATGTGGAGTTGTGAGTTTGCTCGTGTGGTCTGGTGGTTTCAGCTTTTTCAGCTCTCAGAGTTGATTGAGGAACCTTTTCATGATAAAGAGCGGTCTTTGTGGCAGGCTAGGGTTTGCTATTTTGTGGGTATTTGGGGAGAGAAACAACAAAATCTTCAGAGGGTTTATGGCAATATTTGGTCCTTTGTTAGATTCCCTGTTTCTCTTTTGGCTCTGTTTCTAGGCTCTTTTGTATCTATTTGCTTGGTCTTATTTTGCTTATAGTCTGACCCATTTTTGTGGGTTTTTCGCTTTTGTGTGCCCATGTATTCTTTCACTTTTTTCTCAGTGAAAATCAAGTTTTTTTTTTTTTTTTTTTTTTTTTTTTTTTTTTTTTTTTTTTTTTTTTTTTTTTTAATATTAAAGAAAATAGGTTAAATGCTTGAATTCTCCGTTCATTGGTATAATATCGCATTCTAAAAAAGAAGAAGGAAAATTCAATTGAAACTCTTTGAATTGGGTTGAGTTGTGTAATTCTTCGAGCGGCTGAATTTAAGGGCACGACAATAAAAAGATTTACCAATCTGGTGAGAACTTAGACTCCATTTTTTGAAGGTAGTGTGTTAAATTAACTACTAAGAACTTGCTCATTTAAAGTTTACCAAGGTTAGGGTTCCTTTTCAGAGACAGGTTTCTTGTTGTACTGTGTCTGATTTAAAGAGAGAGTAATATTCTTGTAAACCCACTTGCATAGCCTAGTCATTGCTCTATTTTAGTGGAGTTCTCATGATGATTCACTCAATTAATCTCATATTCAAACTTTCCAGGTTTGTGGTCTGTTAAGGCTTTTAGAACTGCTGTTAGTTGAAAGAATTGGATAATCTAGAGTAAGAATGACATTATTGTCTGGAAGAAATTTTACACTGAACCCCAATGCTCCAATCTTCATTCCTTTTGCACTTCGCAACATCGAGGATTTCTCTCCAGAATGGTGGGAATTAGTCAAGACATCCCCGTGGTTCCGGGATTATTGGCTAAGCCAACATCAGGAAGATGATTTTGACTGCATTACCGATGATCTAGTCACTACAGAAGAGTTTCTTGATATGGAAGAGGCAGAGTTTGAGGCTATGATTCTATCAACTGAAGCAGATGAGAAGCCTGAAGTTAAACCAACGGCTCATAAGAATCTCACAAAAGGTGTGTCTTTTTTAAACTTAAAACTTCATAAAAGAAGTATAAATTGACTACAAAATCCTGATCCCTTCATAATGAAATTTGATAGATGCAAGTTATGAAATGGATGCCAAAAAATTACTGAAGGATCTAGTCATTCCAAATTCTCCAAAGAATAAAGGTCCAAAGTCCCCAGTTGGTCCTGCTAAGTACAATGAGAAGCCAGCCAAGTGCATGAGCCCGAAACATGCTCCAAGGTTCATTCACCAGCCTCGTTGAAAAAGAGATTCAAACTGGATACTGGATTGCTATTGCAGCAAGCACATGGAACGAGTACAATTGTCGTCATCCGGGTCGTAAGTTTCACTTAATGATGAGTGTCTTTTCAATATTAGCAGTCACAGTCGTTCACCGGCCTCACTGGAAGTGATGCAAACTGGATATTGGATTGCAGCTGCAGCGAGCACACAGTATGAGTTGAATCGTCTTGTCACACAGGTCATGTAGGTTTCATTAAGACAAGTAGATTGAAATTTGACACAAGTCTTTCATCAATTCACTTTTGTATGTATATATGATACCACAAGTTATATGTATAAATTATAAGTCTCTTGTAGTCTTTCTGTATAGATTTGGAGTACTTTCTAGTCCTCTGTTTATAACTTACCATAAATATCATTACTCAATAAAGAGCTGTCTCTGTTAATGGGTCGTTTCATCTTCTTCTTACTGAAACTTCAATTTGTATTGATCACCAGCAGCTAAGTAGGTTTTTTTGCTAAATTATAAAAATAGCCCTTTGTTTCAAAAGTACCATTTTTCTTCCCAAAGTTACGAAATTATATTTCGACTTCTATAAAAGTTTTAAAATTACTTTTGGAGTTGAAATCTTTTAAAATTTTAAATAGAAATTAAACGTCTATCCTTTTTAATCAAGAGTCGTTATAATTTGAATGTTCTTTCTTTCCTCTCTATAACTTTGCTATGGATACCTCTCGAGTTTTTTTAGTATAATAGGAGTAGGGAGATTTTAACTATAGATCTATTGGTGGTCGTTTAACATATTTAATATATAAGTTGAGTTATGCTCGCTTTGACATAACTTTTGAGGTTATTAATAATATAAAGAGAGAGATGACTATTTTATTCATTCCCTTAAACTAACACCATACTAATATATATAAATTTGACTATTTCAAACTCCTTGCTTATTTTTTAGGTTTCAAAAAACCAACAATAGTTTCTGACAAATCCTATATAGATTAGTAGTGACAAAAGAAATCACACTTTTATTTTTAACCAATACTGAAAACGTGTTACATGTCACAATCACAAACTTTGAACTCAGTACGGGTGATTGTGCAACACTTGTTCTGATCCGACCAGCCGGTTAACTCATGTTTTGAGAGAAAATAATTTTTATAAAACGTGAGAAAAAAGCATTGAAAACATCATTAAAGAAAACATTGAAAACTGATAATTGTTAGAAAGCTTTGATTGCAAATAGTACAACAATACTTGATCGGGGGCTTGACTAGTGGGTTTTCCACATAGTACATTTTGAACAATTTCTACTATGGTAGGCTTGCACATCAAAAGTGGCTAAATGTCACTTGAAGGAAAAACAACGTAAAAACGAAAACAACTTGCTAAGCTATTTATAAGACATAAATATAAAATGGTTAAGGATGATTTGAACATGCGGCCACAAGGTAAACGCACCTTGGATAATTTAAAGTTTAATCATAGTATTTATTTTTATGTAAAATTGTATGTATGTAATAAATAAATAATATCTAAACTGAGTTTTTATCATCATAAACTTTTAAAAGTAGTAACATAAATTATTAAATAACTTTAAAATATAATTGATTCTATATGTCCATATCTACCTTTTGTTTCTCTTTACATTTTTTATGTCTCATGTCTCTAACTTGTTTTCTTTATAAAATGTGGTTATATTTTTTTATTTCGATTTTTTTTACAATCTTAACATTTTCCTTAAATAATTTTTATCATGTCTCTAACTTGTTTTCTTTATAAAATGTGTTTATATTTTTTTATTTCGATTTTTTTTACAATCTTAACATTTTCCTTAAATAATTTTTATCTATAAAAATTTGATGATATCTTAAAATTAATTGTAATTACGTAGAATCTAAAAATTATTTTAAAGAATGTAACAAAAATATAAGAGTTATTATATAATATCAACATAAAATTTTGATACATTATAACAAAATTCATATATTATAATCTTAAGTACCAAACAATTAGGCTAAATGAAGTCAAACATCAAATGAAAAAAGGTAAAAAAAAAAAAAAATGCAAAAATACATCAATGATAATCAATCTCCCCAAGTGGTCTAGTTTGCATTTTTCAAAATTTATGATATTTTAAATTTTCATATAACTTCTAGAATTTTTTTAGATGGGATCATGTATGTATGTGTATATGACTATATCCATATGCGAATTGATGGACTAGTTCAATGTATAACTACCTGATAGTGCATTTGAACAAATGCGTTTCATCATCAATTATTATACCTATTGGACTTAAAATTAATACAGTTACATTCGAACCACCGCGTTCTATCAATAAATGACAATATAGTTTAAAAGACACTTGTATTCAAATAATGGCGTCCCATCCATTTCTAAATTATGTTTTGGCTATGGAATCTGAGCTTTTATTATGTTGAAACTGTCCTCTACTTCTCTTGTGACAGCATTCACCATCTGCATCAGAAATTAAAGAAGAGAATTAAAATATGAAAATAATGGGATGGAGTTCCACTTGGCACAAAGTTACTTAGAAATAATATGTTTCAATTTTTCCCCATTTTATCTTTACCACCTCATTTTTTTTTCTTTCAGACCAAAACCCGCAGATAGGCTCAAGCTCGTAACGTATTGAGAGGAGGTACAGTAGAGTATGCATCTCAAAGGAAAATATGACCACAGGCGAGCGGGTGTATATATACCAATCGAAAAATAACTGAACTGGGTCTAGACTAGCACCCTACAACCAGAAGCGTGCTTGATACCACTGCCGTCAGACATAACTAGAGATGTGTGTCAGAGGAAAGACTTATAAATAGCTCCATTCGACCATCTTAAGGGAGAGTAAGTATATAATCTCTCCAAAGGAGAAATCTGACCTTAACTTTCTTTTGTGCTTAGCTCAATTAGTCACTTCTTGTACTAACTTAAGCATCAGAAAGTGTCATAGGCTTGATACCAAATTGGTACGAAGATCTCTTATGCAAGTTAACTTGGAGTATATCGAGACTAAACCAAGGAGAAATAAGTTAGAGATAAAAGGCCACCGAAGACTCGCAATGAAGTCCAATACGGATGAAATTTGAGCACCAACAGGTGACATACACTTAATATACATTAT
Source organism: Lagenaria siceraria (assembly GCA_002890555.2). Classification (NCBI taxonomy): domain Eukaryota; kingdom Viridiplantae; phylum Streptophyta; class Magnoliopsida; order Cucurbitales; family Cucurbitaceae; genus Lagenaria; species Lagenaria siceraria. The sequence goes on from CM016488.1 coordinate 8,863,242, forward strand.
TTCACATGTCAAATATCCATTTCACCTACTTAGATTAATGAAACAGAATCGACTCCATTCAATGAAGAACTTGGCCAAACAAAGCTTTAATTAAGTTATCATTGCCCAAACCTCAAGTCTCATAGAAAAGTTGAGCTCTACAATCAAATGGGTATTTCTAAATTTTCTAAGAGGAAATTGAGCTTAGACAACTCCTAATTTGTCTCACCCATTTAGTTCAAGAGAGCCAACACTATACCCTCACGTGCCTCCCTTGCTCTCATAAGTACTTCTAAGGCATGCATTAACTTTCTAGCAATCAATGTACCTAAAGTTTGCAAGAGTCATGAAATCAATTTCTTGGCATGCTTTCTTGTATCATAGCCCACAATGATGCATTTCAACTCATATTCACTCTACCAAAAGTTATGACCCATGCTCTAATTTTTGAGTCATTTTATGAGTTATGACCCATGCTCTAGTTTTTGAGTCATTTTATGTTAGGTAAGAGAGATTATTTCTAGAAAGAAAAAAAATATTTTGGTGCATCTTGTAGTTCGAGTGAGTTGCACCTTAGTATTACTCTTTTAGAGAAAATAGTCCCAAATAGAAAGTGAGGCCAAACATATTAAAAGACAAATTAGTTCACACAAGTATGAACACTAATTCAATTTGTAAGACTCTTCAATTTATTTGAACCAAAAAATTAACCCAAATTAATTTAGAAGGCTCAACCAAGTCAAAGATTTTAGATTGAAATGGTTAGAATGTTAATTATCCAATAATTTGAACACTATCATTCAAATGCTCGGGAAACTTACGCATTTGATCCATGAGGTTTGAGTTAGGTTATATTTGGGTTTCTACATTTTCAGCATTTGGTTTCATTTTGGTCACTTCGTTACTTTTTCCATTATTATGTTAATGGAATGTTGGCATGACACCTACTTTTTTAATTTTTAATTTTCTTTATCCCTGCTCCAACTTCTTTCTCCCTCTCCTTTCGATCACTTTCTTCCTTCACCATCAATTCACAGCCACCGCCCGTGGTTGCTTGTCCTCACCTTTTATTTTTTACGAATTAAGATCTGAAACAAGATTTGAACAAATGGGAAAAGACTTGATCGTTTCAAAATGTCCCTCCGTTGCCCCCATTGTGATGGGGTTTTCCTCTGTTGCCGCCCAATCCCTTCATTCAAATCTGAAGCAAAACCTAGTTTGACTAAAATGGAACCAAACGCAAATAGGTAAAATTGTTGAATTTAACTATCATAGTTTGACCTAGTGGTAAAAAAGGAGATATAGTCTCAATAAGTGACTAACAGGTCATGGGTTCAATCCATGATAACCACCTAGCTAGACATTAATATCCTACGAGTTTCCTTGATACCCAAATGTTGTAGGGTCAAGCGGGTTGTCCAAGCTAACTTGAACACTCACAGATATTAAAAAAAAAAAAGTCAAATTTTTTAGTTTGAAAATTCAAGGACTCAAATACAACCTAATCTATATTTTAGGACCAAAACTATAATTTTTCCTAAATTCTTAAATATATATAGCATACTCACTTCAAAACTCAACTTCTCCCTTGTTGCATGTCCTCTCAGATAACCAAACTTGGAAACCCTACACAAACTCCAGCTTTCTATTCCCTGCAATACATAAACCAAAAATACAATTAATAATTATTCCAAAATTATTATACTTGGTATAATTAGTAATACACTTTAGCCATCAAATCTTGGTCAAATTTCAAAATTTTCAAAAATAGATAATTTTTTAAAAACACAACTTTATAGTTTTGAAACTCAATTTAAGGTTTTTTAAAAACTCCATTTTGCATTTTTTTCCCTAAAAATTTAAAAAAATACAGATAATTATAATAAAAGGAAAGTGATAAAACAAAAAAAAAAAAGTAGTACAGTTGTGGGAAATTGATCAAGGGTAAATCCTGCCATTCCAATGACTGCATGAAGTGGAGCACTATAATTATTATGATCATATGTATCAATCCCATCTATATCTTTTGAAGGCATTCCCTTGCAAATGTTGTTAACAACCGAACATGTTCTCTCATAATTATGAACATGTCCAAACAACACCAAATCCACCTGCAATTTCATAATTTCATTAATGTTCATTCGTTAATATATAATCACTCATTTTTCCAAACATATAATACTTAATCAATATGTAATTAAGTTCATCATCAAGATACTGAACATAATTGCTTTCGTTTTTCAGTACAACAATTGGAGTATTAAAATTTGAACTTTCATAAACATAAACGAAGTACATGCAAATTAAACAATGAACTACATTTACTTTCACAGTCATTATTATATATATATTGAGATTATAGGTAATCAAATCATCATAAGCTTCAATGATCAAGTCACAGTTTATTTGTTTTTGTTTTATTTTTTTTTCTTTTAGGTAAAATAATTTTCTTCTCAAAACGTTTGAGTATGATTTTCATTTAGTTCTAGATTTTAATTTATATTACATTTTTACTTCTAAGTATGAGTTTATTCCCATTTAGTTTATAAGTTTCAAGATTTTATACTCTTAGAATTTTCACTTAATGCCTACTTTTAATGCATAGTGTATTTAATTTCTATTAATTAATTTAAAACAATAAAAAATTATAGTTAAATTAGTTTCATTAGTTTTTGGTCACACTATTATAATTAATAAAATATATACAACATAATCATTTTAAATTAATTGATTGAAATTAACACCAAGGACCAAAAGCAAATATTAGTTACTCAAGGGGTAAAAGTGTAAAATCTAGAAATCAATGGACTAAATGAAAATTAAATTCAAAACTCAAGAATAAGAATGTAACATTTTGAAACTTAGGGATGAAATAAAAGCTATAATCAAAAGTATTTATGAACTAAAATGGTATTTTTTCTCTATATTTTTAGGGTCCGTTTGGATTGACTTTCTAAGTATTTATAAACATTTTTTTTTCACTTTTTTTTAACAATATACAAGAGGGAAGGGATTAGGGGATACACTAGGACATCTCAACTAGGTTGACACCTTCTAAGTACCCTCATCATATTTAAATACTTAGAAACACTTATCTAAATAGTTAGAAAGTCAATCCAAACACGCCCTCGTAAACATATATTTCTTTTTTATTTATAAACACTTATTTAAATAATTAAAAAGTCAATTCAAACACGTCCTTAAACAAATGCTTTAGATTAAAGGAGAGAAGAAACCTTATTTTGTAGGAGAAGTGGCTCAACAGCTGCAACAAAGTTTGGGTCAACACTAGGAGCAACAAAAAGTCCATGTATGGAAGAGTACATGGGTCTATGCCTACATTCATATTTACATGTTAGATGTTTAAATCTTCATCATATATTTATTTTATATGTTACAATTCTTAAAAATATGTACAATGTCAGATAAATGATTGGTAAAATATATCTTAAATATAGTATGCAGTAGATTATTTGGAGTTGTTTGGGCCCCAACTTCAAGTGAGCTATTATAGTATTTACTATCTTCTATTTATCATCTCTTTTCTTGTTTGTTATAGTATTTACTATTTTCTATCCACACTAAAATAGTTTGCTCCCTAAACACAAACTATTATAACCCATATTAAAATATTATGCACTCCAAACATAAACTATTATAATCTACAGACTATAATAATATAACCACAGATTATAATAACCAACGCGTGAAATGTCCGTTTTAAGTTTGCAGTGAAAGAAATCTACAAAAACTTTTTCAGAATAATATATTAGACATTATATAATGATATATCCTCATCTTGCCACACCTTTAAAAGCTCTAAAATTGTAATAAATTAAACTTAATTACCCAGTAAAAATGAGCCATGGTGTTCTTGACCTGTCAACAGAGGCCATGTCATTTTTCATCCATTCATACTGTGAATAGAAAAAAAAAACATTTAATAAAAAGAAAAACAAAGTTAATTGAATGAATATATAAGACATTCATATTGGCAAAAAAAAAAAAAAAAAAAAAAAAAAAAAAAAAAAAAAGGTTGGAGCAGAAATTACCTGTGGTGAATTGATAGTAAAATCATGCTCAGTAGAAATGATAGTGAAGTGAATAGAAGCAATTTCAATAGAATACCAAGGCTGATCTTTTCCAGAAATTGGCATTTTAAAATAGGTTTCATAAGGAACTCCACATTCTCCTCCTGAATCTGGAAATGTGTATACTGATCCCGATTCATCGTAGTCCCTACATGTTTAAAATTGAAACTTTAAGAATTTATTACTTAATTAGACACGTTTTAAAATTCAAATACTTTACTATACATAAAATTAAAACTACTTTTAAGATCATCTTATTTGAATATAATTTTGTTTTGAGTTTTCTATTTTTTGAAATTTAACTTTCGTTTCCTCTTTATTCTTTTTACTATAATTTTCACTTTAAATATTTGAATACTTAATCAAATTTAAAAAAGAAAAGTTTGAAAATACTATTTATTTTAGTTTCTAAAACACGACTTACTTTTTATCACTACAACAATTTTGGTTTTAGATGTCAGTTGACATTTAATAAATGATAACAGATGGACTCTATAATGGCAGTTTGAGAAAAACACGTTTAGATATGACCATTTTGTTATCCATATATATATGGATAACAAAACATATATAGAAACTACTTAATTATGGGTGGAAGTAGTGTTTATATATTGGTTTGGTGTGTGATATCTGATGTTGCTAAAAATATGTCAACCTAGCTAGTTAACATATTTCGATGCACCTACTGATCCCTCATATCTCTAGTATCTTTTTCTAAAAAGAAGAGAAAGTAGTGTTTATAAGTTTAATTTTCATAAACTAAAAAATCAAAAATCAAATGGTACGGTTATCAAACCTACCTTAGTTTAAAAAAGTTTAGCTTAATTTCTGAAAACGTAACATTAACAGATAAAAAAAAAAAAAAAAATAATTATAGGTGATATTAGTGTTTACGAGAGCTTAGATACCTCTCGTGGTTGCCCATGGCAGTCATATAAGGAAGACGAGAGGCAATAGGATTGATAAGATGAAGAAAGAAATCCCATTCAACTAAAAATCCAGTTGCATAACTTATATCTCCAATATGAAATATTGCATCTACGTTTCCAGATTCTACTTCCTCTTTCATCGCTTGTACCACTGAGATTGAACCTGGCTATTACCCAAAAAATACATTAAATTTCTAATTATACTTTATCAACTTTAAATCAATTCCATTGAAATTAGATAATTAATGGAAAATTAAGTAAACGTTTTTTATAAAATTAAAACTTTATTTTTCGAAAATTAAAAAATATGGATGTTGATATGATCAAAATTTCAATTTTACAAATATATGGTACCTGAATGTAATGCTCAACAGAAAAAGAGTCGAGAGGAGCCTTTCCCATATCACCAAATGCAAGAAAATGAAAATCATTTCCTTCTCCGCCTGCTGGTGGTGTCTTAAATGTTGTTTCATCACTCCAACCAACTTTATCACTACAAATTATTACACATATTATTTAGTTCCATAAACTTTTCTTATTTTTATTTATATATTGAAACTTCTGTTAGACATTTTTTTTTTTTTAATATAGAAAAATCAACCAAACTATTTACAAATATAGAAAATTTTCACTTTCTATAACGATCTATAAACTGATAGATTGTGAATTTTTTATATTTATTGACATTTCTTCTTACGGTCTGGTTGGAGCAAACAACCCAATTGGCAAACAAATATTGCTCTTACTTTATTTTGTTAGATCTATCTTTTCATTTAATTTAGTCGAAAAAAAGTAGAGTAACTGAGTATTATGACAATTTTTTTCTTGTTAAATTATAAAAAATAAACAAAAAAATATTATAAATTTATTATAAACAGAAAAATATCAAACTATTTACAAATATAAAAAAATTTCACTCTTTATTAGTGATAGACTGCAGTAGAATTCTATCGCTGATAGACAGTAAAAATTTTCTATATTTATAAATAGTTTAGGTCATTTTTCTATATTTTAAAACAACAAAAAAAAAAAAAATATTCATATTTTTTTTCAAAAGTAAAAATATTACCCTTCAATTTTTTGTTAAACGTTTCAAACTATCCTTTAGAATATAAATTTTTATTTCTAATAGAAATAAAACACCCGAAAATAATGTGACAATGACCTACATACATCACAAACTTGAAACGTCAAACCGTTCCAAATCTTGATGTTCATCGAAAATTTTATAAGATAATATTGCAACTCTTAAAATAAAGTAAGAATATTTTCGAAACAAATAACAAAATTTAGAGTTTATATGTATATATAATTTAAGCCATTTTGAGTTGTTGGGAGGTTTTAAAATAGGAATATATACCTTCCATATTTGTAGGAATAGGTGGTAGAAGGGTGAAGTTGAGTCATGACAGCAGAATGAATGAAGCCAGGGTCATGCCATCCAAAGTCCTTTGCTGGACTTTGAATTGATGATGAATCTATCACACCCATATTATCAAACTCATTAATCTTCTAAATTCTATTATTGTAACATAACTATATTCAATCTCTTCAAATAATATAAACTTTTTTTTTTTTTGGCTTGAATTAAAGAACTAATTTTACGAAAATTCTTATGTAATTGCTATAGATCAATAACTTTTCTTTTATCAATATGACTGATGAGAGTATAGTTCAACTTACATAAAATAATCTCTATTTGGTATATTGTTAAAAAAAAACTTTTTTCTTTTTAATTTAAATTTGAGAAAATTGAGTTGAAAAATTAAAATTGATGTATGAAGAGAATAGTAAGGAAAATGTGGAAAAAGAGAACTCACTGCACATATCATTTTGTGAAAAAGTAGAAACCTGAGAGGTTTGTATTGTTCCATCTTCTCCATATTGAACTTGTTGGGGCTCTTCATCCCCACTAACCCAACTCAATCTCATCTACAAATCACAATTAATTCTTTTAAATCAAATTGATACACTTACGACCGTCTAAGATTTAAATCGATACAATTATTGGAGTATAAATTAATATTTTTTCTAAAATTTATTTATAAATTATAAAGACTAAATCGGATTGGATAATACGAAGAGTAACGCGGAGTAAATCATTTTAATTTATGAAAGATAAGGAATAAAAATTATTTTTCAGGCTAAAAAGAAAAAAGAAAAAAGAAAAAAGAAAAAAAAGGAATTGGGGACTCACAGATGTTGCAGTAGAATCGATACTAGAGAGAAGTCCGTACAATGGAGCATTTGGATTTTGAAAGGTGAGAGGCTGTGATTTTAGGAGAAGACAAGGGGTGATAAACCCGCCGCCAAACAGGACGAATTCCACGTCGGTTCTGAAGTTGATGACGTGGAATGACACCGTGGCATTACATGTCTCTACTGCACATCTTCCCCCTGCACTTGGTACACCGCACCCTTTCTTATTGCATGGCAGGTAATCTGGATCACTACTTAAAACCGCTGCCTACCAAATAATAATAATACAATATTATTAAATAATATATTTAAATTTACGCATGACGTTAAAATTGACCGTATAACAAGGTTTGAAATATCGATGTCGATGAAAATGTCGAAGTTCTGATTTTACGGAAATATAGATAAAAATTTTGGGAAACTTTATAGAAATTGATGGAAATTGTTATAATTAGTTAATGAAATTATGATTGTAACTAAGTTATACTATAATTGACCATTTTTAATCATTGTTTCTATAAAATAAGACAATATTTAGATGTATATTGTAAAATATTTGTGTAAATCTCAATGTGAGAGCAAAAATTTTAAAAATAAATAGAAAAATAATTACAAAATTAAACAACTTGCATATAAAATACTTGTAAATTGTTTATTATAAAATGAAATGGATACAAAAATGAAAAATCATAGCATTAAACTAACATAACATAACATAACACAATAAAGATAGAAAAATCATAACATTAAAATAAAAGAGATGTAAAAAACATAACATTAAACATAACACAACATATAATGGAAAAGAAAGGAGAAAATAAATAAAATTCTAGAAGTAGATAGAGCTTGAGAGAAAATAAGAGGAATATTAAAGAACTCATATCAATTCGAGTTTGAGGTGAAATGATGTAAAAATTTAATGGAAAAGATTTGAATGAAAATATATACTTTTTTATGGTAAAAGAGAAAAAAATCTATCAGCTAGCATAGCTAACTGTTAAAAAAAAAAAATAAAAAAAAAAAATTCGATGAAAACTTCAAAATTTTGAAAAATGGGCGATTTTCTCTCCACCGAAATTTCAATGAAAATTTTAACCTACGAGTATAAGAGACTAACAAATGCATTTATCCAACATATTATATATACACACACAAAATAAATGGGAAGAATTATTAGACTTTATAACCAAACAGAATTTTAGAAGGCAGATGAGTCATATTTGTAGCATGGAAAGAAAATTTAGACTGAAATAATTTTAATTTGTTCTCAAATCTTACAAAATTTAGAGTTTAGTCTTGAATTCATTTCATTTAAGTATTTATTGTTAAATTATTTGCAAAAAAAATGATAATATGACATTAAAATATATACATTTTACAAATGGAGATATATATATATATAGCCTTTTTTAAAACAAAAAATATGAAATAAGTAGTTTAATTTATAATTACCTTGACAGGATAATGGCAAAGTAGAGGAAGGCTGCTTAAATCACCCGTTTGGACGTAAAAAAATTTACTTAGTGCACAATCATCAACACTGTTAATCAACCAACAGTAAATATTGATCAATAATACGGTTAAAATGTCATTCATACCGGTGTCTAATTTTAATCTTTGTACTTTCAATAAATCTTAAATTTAGTCTTCAATGTTAATTTATTGTTGATTTTGTTTAAAAAAATATATTATTTAATAGCATTTTTATTACAAATTTTGAAAATATATTCACATATTGTATTACCTTAAATGAAAACTATTATTTAATCAAATTCGGTAAAAAAAAATGTCGTACGTACTTAGCATTTGAAGGTGTGATCATAGCAACCCAATGATCTTCCGATGGAAACGAAACTCCGCTAACGGTAACATTGATGAACTCTTCATTCGAAAGGCTCTCGGAGCTAGAGACGACTTCAAGTTGAATAAAAGCATTTATATTTGGACAATTGATCAACTTTCTTCTGTTCAATAGTCGAAAATCGGATATCGCAGTGTAATTACGATGCAATTTTGCAGAATCGACAGCCAATGGATGTAGCGACGACGACAACGCGGATGATGAGGATAGAAAGAAGAATGAGAGAAGGAAGAGAAGTCTTGAAATGAAACTAAATTTGAGTAAGAGATCCATGGGAAAGATATGAAATAAGAGAGGTGGAGGGAAAATGTGTGGCCTTTAATGTTTTTGATGGTTGGAAATGATTTTAATTGTGAGGAGGGAACAACAGAAATGAGATATTTGGAAACTATTGATCTAAAAAATAGTTTTTTTTTTTTTTTTTTTTTTTTTTTTTTTTTTGATTAAAACTAATTAAATAATTTATTGTGCAAAAAAAAAAAAAGGAAAATTTCAATTAATATTTGAGAGATCTAATCAAATCATAAAGAATATACTGTAGATTTTAAAACTATAAAGACAAATTTGAAACTAAGCTCAATTAATTGTTGACACTAAAATGATAACTTATTTCTTAAAATATAAATGTATCTTCAAATTCAAAGTAATTCAAAGCAATTGCATTTAAAGTTTCATTATATAATTATTTGGTTTTTTATTTTTAATTATTAAATTTATAAACATTATTTCGATCTACCTTCTAGAAAGAATTAAAAAATGTTCTAAAAAATAAAAAAAAAATTGTAAATTAATTAATTAATTAATTTTTTTTAAAAGAATTTGGCGGGGGGGGGAAAAATAATGAAACTTGTCATGTGTAATTTTTCGGAAGATATTATTACGAAATTTGTAGTCACAAATGGGTTAAAATGTTTCACAAATAATAATAAAAAATACAATTCATGGCTCCACTAATTTAACTTTATAAATTTCCTGAAAAAAAATTAACTTTATAAATTACTAGGAAATGGAAATGTGGAATATAATAATTTTTTTTTTTCAAAGACATTAATGTTTAAAAAACACAATGTTTTTTTTTAATGAAAAAAAAGGTATACTGGAAAATAAAAATAAACAAGGCACAAACTTGAATCTTTTTGGTAGTACCAAAGTAGAGGTCTTGCAAACAAACAAAACCAACAATATTTTAGAATAATTATGTAAATATAATATTAATTTTTATGGGATTATGGTTTAGGTTTCATCATAAGCTTGTAATTAACCTTGTCAATTTATGATAATACTTAGGAGACTAGCTGTGATCTACTTGGCATGTTGCTATTTTCCTTTTATGCTTAAAGTTGCCCTCTGTTTGTGGCTAGCTTTGATTTTTTCAATCATATGCCTTAAGGTATTCAAAAAATTCGATGACCCAAAAACTCGATCAACTCAATTTAACCTATACAGTTTGGAGGTCATTAACTCGTTTGAGCTGGGTTATGTTCAAATAAATAAAAATTTTATGGGTTGGGTTGGTTCATGGTTTTACCTAAAATAACCCAAACCAACCCAAACTAACCCGATCTTATTATTAATAGTAAAAAGTATGTTTTTTAACCTCCAATACAGTTATATATACATATATTTCTTTTAATTTAACTTAGTTTCATGATTTTTATAGATTATATATTATCCAACAATTATTTAAAATAATCTTTTAACACCATGGAAAAAAAAATTTCATAATATAAATTAAAATTGATTTGTTAATCTTATTTTAGTATGTGAAAATAATTAAACAAATTCGGTAACAAACTAACATGTTACTTCTTTTTTAAACAAAAATTTAAATAATGACTCGAATAACCTGAACTAATCCAATCCAACCCAAATATTTTATGGTTTGGGTTGGGTTAGATTTCATTATTTAATGGGTGTTTGGGTTGAAGAAATTTACAACTCGAACAATTGGGTTGGATCTAAAAAGTGTTTCAGTCCAATCCAACCCAATCCACGAACATTCCTAATACGCTATCTAATCAATGAAAAAAATATTCCCCAAGTTAATTACCCTTTATTATATCCTTTAGACTTTGTTATCCCTTATTCCAAAATACTTGAATCTCCTAACCTATCTAAATCTCTTGTATTAACTAATGGAATGTTATTGTAAAATTTGCCTAATCCTCTTAGGCTCTAAATTAAACCCTTTCACATTAACCTTGCTTCTAATTAGATACAGTATTGAAATTAATGTTAAAAATTAAGTGTAAGTAAAACTTAACTTAGAGGTCAAATACATACTAAATCACTATAAAAAAAAAATAGGCTTTAGCGACGAAATAAAAATAGACAAGGTTTATTATGCCATAATCCTTGTGACAAAGCAAATTTTTTGTAGCATAGAATGCATATATATAGCCACCAATTATTTACAAGTACAATCTTCCAATCAAATAAAATCACTTGCTTAATTTATTCTAATTAACAACTTTGATTATTTAAGGTATCAAGTAGTTTTGGCTAACACCATTCTAATATATATTAACTTCACCTATTTATTCTAGATTAGTGATGATTAATTAATTTAGATTTCATGTTTTGGCTATGGAATTTGAGCTTTTTATTATTTTGAAACTATCCTCTACTTCTACTTCTCTTGTGTCAGCATTCACCATCTGCATAAGAAAATTAAAGAAGATATAATTAAAATGCAAAATTAATTAATGATATGAAATTCCCCCATATGGCAGTGAACAACTCAGTTTGGAAATAATTTAAATATCCTTTGTATATATTACTATAAAAAAAAAACATAAAAATAATATAATTTTTTATTTTTTTAACAATTATTTCGAAATTTTCCATTTTACCCTTTACCATCTCAACTTTTTAATTTTTTTTTTAATTAATGACATGACACTTTGAAAATATTTATTTGAAAAATTTTCAGAGATAAAAGAAAATGTCAAACTATTTATAGAAAATAACAAAAAAAAAAAAAATATTGATAGACATTGATAGACTTTTATCAAATTTGATCAATGATAGATTTCTATCATTTTTATCACTAATAGACTCTAATAGACTTCTATCCGCGTCTATCACAACTATCTAAAAATGTTGCTATTTTGTGTAAATAGTTTCTCTTATTTTTCTATTTTTAAATATTTCCCTATTATTTTCTGCAAGTTAATATTTTCTTAATGTTTAATAATCCTTGATTAAAAAGTTCAATTGATTTTATCTAACTAAAAAGTCCAACTATTAGAAAAGCTTTTAGGATTATTGAGTGAAATTTAAGAAATATAACTGCTTGAAAATCTTAAATTATATATCATACTAACCTCTAAACTTAACTCCTCCTTTGTTGCATTTCCTCTCAAATAACCATACTTTGACACCCTAACCATACTCCATTTCTCTACCTGCAAATATATATAAAGTAAGTTAAAATTAAAATTAAAAAAGATAATAAAAATAAAAAGAATTTTAAAAAATAGTTAAAATGATATTTTCAAAATTATACTTGGAAATTTTAGTTTTTTCATCTTCTAGTTTTAAAAGTATACTCGTTTAGAAATATTTTTTAAATCGTTGAACCAATTTCAAAAAACTCAAAAATAAAATTTTAATTGAAGCTGATTTAGAGCATGTTGAAAATCACTTGGAAAGATTTTTTTTTAGCCGTTAAAAATTTACGAAAAATCGTAAATCCAAAACATTAGTTTGAAGGTAATCTTGAACCTAACAAAATAATTTTAATAATTTAACAATCACTTCCAAATATATTCTTTTTAAAACCGATCGAATACAAGAGAGAGATTCTCAAGTACGTTAATGGGGGAAATTGATCGAGCTCGAATCCAGCCATGCCAATGATTGCATGAAAAGGAGCAGTGTAATTGTTATGATCATAAGTATCAATCCCATTTGCATCTTTGGAAGGCATTGCTTTGCAATTGTCTTTAAACACAGAACATGTTCTCTCATAGTTATGAACATGCCCAAACAAAGCCAAATCAACCTGCATTAATATTCATCTCAATATATCAATTTTCTCAGCAACTTTCAAGTTTATGTCCATCTACTTAGTTCCTAAACTTTTGAATTTACCTTATTTTGTAGGAGAAGTGGTTCTACTTCTTCAACGAATTCAGGGTCAACACTGGAAGGAAATCCTCGTACGGAAGAGTACATGGGTCTATGCCTACATTTACATAACATTAACAACGTCTAAGAAACTTTGATAATTTAATCACAACCATGGTATTAAGTCGATACATTGACATTTTTATCGTATTTTTATAGATTCGACATCGACATGAGAGATAAATTAATATTTTCATTCCATTGTAATAAAAAAAGCACGAAATAGAACAAATAAACAACCGGTTAAAAAGTCACGAATGTAAATATAATATAAATAATAAACATGATACACAATTTATTTTAATTTTTATTACTTTTTTAAATAGTTTCATCAATATCAACATTTTCGATAAATTGAGATATCAACATTTTAAGTCTTTAACATATTTTTAATTGTTCGAGACATTGACAATTTCTATTAATAGATTTCTTTTAGTTCGACATGTGAAGTAGAGAGATTTAAACCTAATTGACTTGTTGATCGAGTGCACGTGTCTAAATCAAATTGAGCTATCAATCTCTTTTTGCCGGTTAAAAAGCCCAAATTTCATCAAATATTTATAAAGTTATATTGTCTAAAGAAATATTATTGTAGGATGTAGTATTTGTGTAATTAGCCACCTCCTTCCTAATTAGTTGAAAGTTTTAGTAAAAGGGAAGAAAATTGTTAAAAATATGTTAAAATGAAATGTAAATTTTAAATTAAAATATAATGCATTAGGTAGATATATATACTAATGTCTTAATTACAACTATATAGTATTAAATTGAAATGTATAGGTATATATATTAATGTCTTAATCAATCAAACTTTACTTAGGTAGTTGGGTTACACCTACTCAAAAAGATCTAAACAATTGAAAAATAACAACAATTTTTTTTTTTTTTTACAAAAATTATATATTTAATTTTGAAAAATATGTAAATATAATGCATTAGTTCTTTCTTAATAAGGCAATATAATGAATTAATATAGTTTTTAATTAGGTATAATATTAAACATTTAATGATATATATTTTAATCTTGACAACCTTAGAATCTCTAAATTTGTAATAACTTACCCGGTAAATATGAGCCATGGTGTTCTTGACCTATTAACAGATGCCATATCATTTTTCATCCATTCATACTGTTAAAAAGAATTAAAAAATACATTCACGTTAAGAGGTTATTACATGACGGTATAATTAATTGTAGCAATTTCATAACTTTATAGGAATAATCCCCTACCCTACATATATTGTAAAAAAATAAAAAAAAAAAAAAAAAAAAAAATAAGGGTGTTTGGAGAGGAAATTACCTGTGGTGAATTGATAGAGAAATTATCCTCAGTAGAAATGACAGTGAAGTGAACAGAAGCAATTTCAATGGAATACCAAGGCTTATCTTTTCCAGAAATTGGCATTTGAAAATATGTTTCATAAGGAACTCCACATTCTCCTCGTTAATGTGTATACTGACCCTGATTCATCATAATCCCTGCATACTCAATTACTTTAATCAAATACAAATATACTTAATTATACTTATCAAAATTATTACAAAAATTACCAGATGTTAACTTAATTAACAAGGGTAAATTATGAGGTTTTGGTATTCTCAACCTTTCGATTTTGTATTCTCCTACATTCTTAATTTGTTACTATTATGAAATTCATAAATACAGAAAGTGAGAAAACGTAAAACAATAAAGATCGACACAAAAATTTACGTAGTTCACTAACAGCATGTTAACTACATCTACAAGTAGAAGCAGAGATCAAATAATACATATTGCAGAGATGTCAATAGGGTTAGAGGGTTTATACATGATGTCACACCCCACCTTAGATTACCCTTCTGAACTTATGACGAAATGTAACGACAGTAGACTTCAAGTGTGCAGTGAAGTCTACTGTCAAAATTTTTCCTTTTAACTTTTACACTTGCAACCATAAAAAATTATATTTTCCTTTAACCTTTAAATTGTACTTCGTTTTTATAAATTCATTGCATAAATCTCATAATCCAAAAATACAACTTGTTCAAAGCCGAAACTCAAACTTGCTAAATTCAATATACAAGTTTCTATATATGAAAGTTTTTGTAGTTGTCTTATGAGATATTCTTTGTGTTATTCCCAGCCTAATTATGCTGATCATTTCTTCCATACTAAGATGGAACTAAAGAAAAACTCCACCAAAGATTGGTTTCTTGGTCTTCTCCACAATACCACATTTTCTCTCTCGGTAGATATTATATTAAATTTGTCTTTACCTATCAACTTCATTTTAGGTTAATTGGTAATTTAAGATGGTATCGGAACAGGTCGTTGTTTCAAGATGTCTTGGATTCAATTAATATCTATTTTCACTTGCTTAACTCTTCTTTATATTTCAAGCCCGCAAGTGAGGGAGAGTGTTAGATATTATATTAAATTTGCTTTTACTTATATTTTCAGTGCCAGAACTATCGCATAAAATACGAATATAAATAACATATTTAAAATATTCTAATAATGATAGGAGAAAGTAGAGATGAGTATTGATACCTCTCATGGTTGCCAATGGCAGTCATATAAGGAAGACGAGAGGCAATGGGATTGATAAGATGAAGAAAGAAATCCCATTCAACTAAGAATCCAGTTGCATAACTTATATCTCCAATATGAAATACTGCTACTTTTCCAGATTCTACTTCCTCTTTTATCCCTTTCACTACCGATATTGGTCCTGGCTATTACCCCACAAAAAATACACATTTAATATTGGGTAATTGTAGTGAATAGCAATTTTAGAAATAATAATCAAATGTATAGCAACATTTAAAAAAAAATTTGCAAATATAACAAAGTCTATCAATGATAGACTCTTGACCACCTAGACCATAAAAGTCTATCAGCGATAGAAGTCTATCACTGATAGATTTTGTTATATTTACAAAAAAAAATTTAAATGTTATTATATATGCTAATACTTTAAATTTAATTGTTATATTCCATAGCTTTAAATATCCTTTTGAGTAATAGTTAAAAATGCTCTTTCTAAAAATTGGAAAGAAAAATGATTCTTCACTAGGAGCACCTGTTTGGAAATAAGTTTTGCTAATCCAAGCATAATACACTAGATAAAAAATCTTTTAAAACTTTTATTTACATAAATATTGGAAAAAATTAAATAAATTTAATTTCTAAAAATGTTTCTCAAATCTGATTAAAATGTTAGGAACATAGATATTATCTTAATATTTGACGATTACTTTGGCCTGGTTTGGTAATAGTTTTATTTTTTGTTTTGAAATTTATCCTTATTTTTCTTCTAAATTTCATATTATTGTTCTCACCTTTCTTGAAAAAAAAAAATACACTTCAATATTCCTAGTCAAATACTTAAAAAAAAAAAACCTTTATTTTTTTAATTTTTAATTTTTAACTTAATTTTTTTATTACATTAATAGAAAATAAATAACAAAACAAAGAAACTTAAACGTAGAAGTAGTCTTTATAAACTTAATTTTCAAAAACCAAAAAACTTAAAATCATAAATTAAAACTCATTCGGTAACTATTTTATTTTTGTTTTTAGTTTTTGAAAATTAAACTTTTAAAACTCTACTTTCACATCTAAATTTCTACGTAATGTTGTTTACTTTCCATCAAAATGTTTCAAATAGCAAGCCAAAGTTTTGAAAAAAAAAAAAGTTTTTGAAAATTTATTTTCGTGTTTAGACTTAGATTAAGAATTAAAATGTTTTTTTTTTTTTTTGAAGGAAAGTGAAAACCATTGATAAGGAATTGAGAAAAAATAAGCATAAATTAATTTTCCAAATGGAACCCAAATAATTATGAAACAAAACCTAAATTATTACCAAACGAGCCCTGTATTTAAAATTAGATCGAATAATAATGTTTATGTACCTGAATGTAATGCTCAACTGAAGAAGAATCAAGAGGAGCCTTTCCCATATCACCAAATGCAAGAAAATGAAAAACATTTCCTCCGCCGCCCGCGGGCGGTGTCCTAAACGTTGTTCGGTTACTCCAACCTACTGAATCACTGCAAGTTTCATATCCCAAATAACTAAATCATATTCATGTTTCATGTTTTCGGATATGTGTTTTTATAGCGGATTTAGAAATTGGATCTCAATTTCCAAAACCTATTTAACTGTTTAGTTAGATTTGTTAAAGTGAGAGTATAACTTAGTGATAATTACATGAGCTACTCCCGAGACTTCTTAAAGAACTTCAAATCCCCATTTATTCTATTCCAACATAAAAAGAAAAATATATTTAGTTAAACCTCTCATTTATTATTATTTAATTTAGGTTAAATTATAAGTTTAGTCCCTGAACTTTTAGATCTTTAGACTTTAAGAAATCTCTAATAGATTCTTGAATCTTCAATTTTGTTTTTAATAAGTCACTAACATATTCAATTATTTTTAAAATTAATGAATTTATTAAGTATAAAATTGAAACTTGTGTTTAATAGAATATTAAGTCCCTATTTGATAATGATTTTGTTTTTAGTTTTGTGTTTCTAAATTTATGCTTGTTTTCTTCCCTTTTTTTCATTTATGATTTTCATCTTTGTTAAAGAAAGAGTCAAAATTTTAGTAAAATTCTAAAAAGAATGTTTATGTAAATTAAACTACTTTTATTTAGCTAGATTTATGAAAATATTAATAGAAAATGAGTAACTAGAAAAAAAAAATTATAAATAAAAGTATTATTTATAAGCTTAATTTTAAAGAAAACCAAAGGGTGATAAAATGGCCCTGAAGATTCAACTTTTTATTTACCATGTTCGTGAATTATAAAAGAGAAATGTTGAATAAGTAAAAAAAATTGAAATTAAAGCATAAGAAAGTTTCGAAACTTTGTTACATACTTTTTACAACTAAGTATTTATCAAACAGATAATTAAAAGTTCAAAGACCTATTTCGATGAATTTCATATAGGAACGGGAGAGAGAAAAGAAAAGAAAAAGTAAAAAAAAATAGAAAAATAGAAAAATTACCTTCCATATCTGTAGGAATATGTGGTAGAAGGCTGAAGTTGTGTCATTACTGCTGAATGAATGAATCCTGGGTCATGCCACCCAAAATCCTTTGCTGGACTTTGAATGTATGATGCATCTATTTCCAAATCAAATAATTTTATAACAAATCAAATAAATAAATATATATATATTTACTTTAAATTTGTAAAAAATTTAATTTAATATTTTAATGTATATTGGGACTATTGGATTTGTTGATAACAAGTTTCTTTAAACTATAAATAGGCAGGAATTCATGGTTTCGTCAAAGTTTACGAAAAAATACTCTGAAAAACTCTATAATCTAAAAAGAAGAATTATGTCAAATGGTTTTTTTTTTTTTTTTTTTTTTTTTTTTTTTTTCAAATTGTGAAAAATGAGTTGAAAATTATTGTATTAACTCACTGCACATCTCATTTTGAGAAAAAGTAGAAACTTGAGAGGTCTTTGTTGTTCCAACTTTCCCATATTCAACTTGTTGGGGATTTTTATCCCCACTAACCCAACTCAATCTCATCTGCAAATCAATTTTTTTTTTCTTCTTTTGTTAACTTCTATTAATTCATTTTTAGAATAATTATAAAGTCAAATTTTAAAATTAATTTTAATAATAATGATGAAAAATAATGAGACTTCAATCTTTTAATTATTTTAAATTAGAGAAATTACTATAAATAAAAAAATATCAAACTATTTATAAATATAGAAAAATTTCACTGTCTATCAACGATACACAGTAAAATTTTGTGAAATTTTCACAAATAGAAAAAATATCAAACTATTTACAGAAAATAGCAAAAAAACACGGATAGATATTGATAGACTTTTATCAGCATCTATTAGTGATATACTTCTATAATTTCTATCACTGATACACCTTTATAGACTTCTATTGGCGTTTATCACAACGATCTAAATTTTTTTTGTTATTTTATGTAATTTTCCCTATTTTTCTACTTTTAAAAATTTTCCTAAAATTTTTCTTATATTTATAAATAGTTTGGCTCATTTTTATATATTTGAAAACAAACATTTAAATTAATTAATACATATGACACTCAAGGAAAGTGATTTACTGAAAAATCGAGGTTAAATTTATAAATCTTGAAATTTAGATACAAAATTGAAATAAAATTCAAATTTTCAAAAGTAAAAATGTAACATTTTGAAATCTACTAACTAAATTGAAATTAAATTTAAAATTTGACTAAGAGTTTAACATGAAAACTAAACCAAAAATTTGAGGAGAAATTTTGTTTTTTTTGTTTTTTTTTTTATCAGAACAAAAAAGAAATTACATGAAAATAATAATTTAAAAAAAAAGGATTTGGGAACTCACAGAAGTAGCAGTTGAATCAGTAGAGGAGAGATGTCCGTACAATGGAGCGTTTGGATTGAGGAAAGACAGGCTGTGATCTGAGGTAAAGACAAGGGGTGATAAACCCGCCGCCAAACAGGGCCACTTCCACGTCGGTTCTGAAGTTGATGACGTGGAATGACACCGTGGCATTACATGTCTCTATTATGCAATTGTTTCCTACTCTTTTCTTGCATTCTCTTTTCTTACACTTTAGGTACTCTGGATCACTACTTAAATACGCTGCCTGCCAATTGGAAAAATAAAATGTTTTTAAATTTTTTTTAAAATGACTTATTTTTTAAATTAAACATTTGAAATACGAAATAATTAACTTGTGAGATCGACGATCAATTTGAGAATTGTTGCTTCAGCAAAGAAGAAATCTTAATGTATGTTTGAGAGTGATTTTGAAATTGATAAAATCACTTTTTCTATATTCCAAATTATTACTTTGAAACATAACTTTAATCACTCAAAATTAATCTATTATTTTATTTTATATTTTTAAATGTAATTTTCATATCGCCAGAAAATATGTTTAAGAGTAATTTTGAAAATGACAAAAGTGGTTTTAACTATTTGAGAATCAATTCGAAACATAACTGGAGAATTGCTATTTTTAACCTAAAAACGTTTTCACCTTTCAAAACTAACCTCTTTTTTAAAAATTACTTTTTCTAACCTCTTTTTTACTTTTTGAGATTTTAAGTGGAGGGTCCCACGTGGTGAAAATATCATTTTGTCCTTTCATTCAAGTGTACAATCTTAACTTTTTCTAATACAACTTTTCAAACCCAATTTCAATTTTCAACATTAAACTTAATTTTTTCATTTGGTTGTTATCATGTTTTTGGCAAGTTTCAACCAATATTTGCAGTAAATTTGTTGTTATTTTTAAAAGAAAAAAAAATAGAAAACAAAATTTCGTTGGCATTTCTTGTAAGGATTGAATTTTTTTTAATAAAAAAAGTCTTACATTTAATTTTCCTTAAAATTGAAAATCGGAAAATTTTAGTAAATTTCAATTCTTACAAGAAATTAAACTAATTAACTTAAACTAACAGGGAAAAAAGTTAGATTTGGGTAAAAAAAAAAAAATTAACCAAGAATAAAAAACTTTAATTGATAAAAAAAAAGGAAAAAAAACTACATAAAATTTAATTGGTAAGAAGCTTACTGGAAAATATCCAATAAACTTACTAGGAAAATTCCAATTAGCTTGAGTTTAAGTTTAAAAAATCAGATTGGCAACTAAGATTTCTTTCAACTTTCCTTAAAAAAAAAAAATTGTAAAGTCAAAGTCAACTTACGAGAAGGTTGACTTCTATAAAGTTGGCAACCTTCTCGTAAAGTTGGTTGATTTTACGAGCAGTCAACTTTACAAGAAAGTCAAACTTCCCGTAAAGTTGACTTTTCTCGTAAAGTTGACTTTTCTCGTAAAGTTGACTTTGACTTTGATTTTGACTTTTTTTTTTTATAATAGAAAGTTTCAAAAATCTAATTAACAAAAAAAATTTATTCGTAAGTTTCCAATAAACTTCTTACCATTTTCCAATAAGCTAATATCTTACCATTTACTTGATATTTTCCAATAAGCTTCTTTCCAAGATATTAGTTTAGAAATTTTTCAGTAGCTTTATTTTCTTCTTCTTTCTTTCTTTTTTTTTTTTTTTTATTAATGAGTGTTTTATTCGTTAACTTAAGTTAATTTATTTATTTTACCTAATTCTAACTTTTTTTTACTGTATGTTTAAGTTAGTTTAGTTTCTTGTAATAATTGAAATTTATTGAATTTTTTTTCCATTTTCAATTTTAAGGAAAATTAAACGTAAGACTTTTTTTTTTTTAGTTTCCCATTAAACGTATGAAATTCAATCCTTACAAGTAATGCCAACGGAATTTTTTTTCCAATTTTTTTTTTTAAATAACAACAAATCTACCACAAATATTGGTTGAAACTTGTCAAAAACATGATAACAACAAAATGAAAAAAATTAAGTTTAATGTTGAAAATTGAAATTGGGTTTGAAAAGTTGTATTAGAAAAAGTTAACATTGTAGACATATGAATGAAGGGACAATATGGTATTTCACCATGTGGGACCCTCCACTTAAAATCTCAAAAAGTAGAAAAGAGGTTAGAAAAAATAGTTTTTAAAAAAGAGGTTAGTTTTGAAATGTGAAAACTTTTTTAGGTTAAAAATAGCAATTTCCCAACATAACTTTTATTTTTTTTAATAATTTTTTATTAATCTCAATCTCATTATGAACCCACAATCTTTTCTTGCTTGATTTTCAATTTTACCATTTCTCTTTGGACAAAATTTTTAGGAGAGTTTTTAAAAATAAAAAATAAGGAAAACTATTTACACAAAATAACAAAATTTTTAGATAGTTGTGATAGATGCTGATAGAAGTCTATCAAAGTCTATCAGTGATAGAAATTATAGAAGTCTATCACTGATAGATGCTGATAGAGGTCTATCAATATCTATCAGTGTTTTTTTTGCTATTTTATGTAAATAGTTTGACATTTTTTCTATATGTGAAAATTTTCTAAATTTTTATTCATCATTTTACATATTGTATTCTCTCTTATTTATATTAGTAATGATTTTTCTTCTAATAAAAGATTATACTCATCTATTCTTTTATTATTACACGCGCATTTTTTTTTAATAAAATTACAAATTTCAGTAAAATTTGTTAAATATTTTAGTCATTAAAATATAAATTTGTATTACAGTATATACAAATAAAATTAATTTACACTCTTCTAATAAAAATTTATTTTAATCCCTTTTTTAGTTGATGTAATTTTAATTTAGTTAATTATTTTTTATTAATTTTTTAAATGATAAAAAAAGAGTATAACTCAATTGACATAAAGTTTATAGTCGTTCAACATTCCTCGAAAATTATGGACACCAAGGAGGTGTAGACTTCTTCAAATGTGTGTCTATTATTTCTATTATTTTCAATTTACTTATTTTATTTTATATTTCCAAAAGGAAAATTTTTACTGATAGAAAAAATGTCAACTTACAGAAAATAGCAAAAAAAAAAAAAACACTGATAGATATTAATAGACTTCTATCAGCGTCTATCACAATTATTTAAAAATTTTACTATTTTGTGTAAATAGTTTCCTTATTTTTTTATTTTTAAAAATTTCCTCATTCAAAAATCAGTCAGTAACAACAAATTTGAACATAGTTGTTGTAATAGGTCAAAGTTTGAAAAAGTTAAAAGAACAACAAAAAATCATTTAAATTTACCTTAGTATGCATTTTTATTTACGGGTTATTTTCAAATATAGAAAAATGAGCTAAACTATTTATAAATATAGAAAAATTTTATTGTCTATCGTTGATTAGTAAAAATTTTCTATATTTGTAAGTAGTTTGATATTTTTTCTGTTTATAGTAGTTTTCCATCATTTACCTTGACTGGATAATGACAAAGTAGAGGAAGGCTACTTAAATCACCCGTTTGGAGATAAAGAGCTTCATTCTCTGGACAACCATCGACACTGTTCAATAAAAAAATTGCTAAGAAATCAACAAGAAAAACATAAATAGTAGGGAATTGACACAGAGATTTACGTAATTTACTAACAGTATATTAGTTACGTCCACGAATAGAGGAAGAGAGCATTTTATTATTAGAGAGAAAATATCATATTACAGAGTCCGAGAGGCCAGTAAGGGTTGGAGAGTTAATATAGTAGACTCCTCTAAACCCTAAAGCCAAAATCATAAATAATTGAAATAACATAAATATGAATATAACTTAGGTTTTGGGGGCATTGCCCCCAAACTCCACTAGAAGACATTAACACAGTGAGACCCCTGTACTTGATCATTTGAAGCATCAGATAACAGATTCAATGCATTCCATAAATAAATAAAACAATCAAGGAAAAACTACTCTTTTGGTCATTGATCAATTTTCAAGAAGGTGTATATTTAGTCCCTGATGTTTTAAAAATTCACCATTTTAGTCCCTAAGTTTTCCAAAATAAGTTTAAAAGGTCTCTCTACTAACAAACTCATTAAATTGAAACAAAAAGAAATGAATAAATAGTTTATATTGGCAAGATAGACTTGGAAAAAAATTATATTTTTAATACTTTTCACCTCTCTAATGAACTTCTTTCTATTCTTACCTTTTTTTTTTTCTATTCTTGAATAATAACCATATAAATCCACACATTCTTGAAAACTCAGAGACTAAAAGAGTAATTTTCACAAAAATCAAATATCAATCAAAAGATCAAAAAATTTCGAAATAAATTTAATATTATTCGATATAGTAATCATAATAATAAAAACTAGAGATTGATAACGTACTTTGCATTTGATGGTGTGATGATACCGACCCAATGATCTACCGACGGTATTGAAACTCCGCTAACAATAACATTGATTAATTCGTCATTCGAAAGGACGTTTTTGAATTTGGAGACAAACTTCAAGTTTGATATAAGGGTTTAAGTTTATTGGACAACTTATCAGTTTTCTTCTATTGATAAGTCGAAAATCGGATATCGCAGTATAATTATGATGCAATTTTTCAGAAATAGTAATGGATGAATGTAAAGAGGATGATAAAGAATAAGATAGAAAGAAGAGTGAAAGAAGGAAGAGAAGTTTGAACATGATGAAACTAAAAATTGAAGAAGAGGTAGGGAGAAAATATGGGGATTTTCATTTGATGCTTTGATTAGTTGGAATGAAATTTAAAGAGGAAAGAGAAGTGAGATAATTGAGTTGTTTGCGGAGTAATATCTATTTATGGTAATTTTTGCTCGTGCAAATTCTTTGTTCAATATAGTTCCTATAATTTGGTTATTAAATGTATTGATGATTGTCTTAATCTTAAGATGTGGGGAGAGAGATAATGAGTTGACTTTTGATATGCATTAACTTATTATTAGATAGACTACATCGATTCTAGGAATAATGTTATTTTAATAAATAATGACAAAAATAGAGTTGGATTGAAAATATTGATAAAAGTAAGGTAGCACAATCGTGTCTACGATTTACCCAACTAAGTGTCAAGGGAGTCTAGGGTCAGCAAAATCATGACATGTGGGCTAATTTTATAAAATCGTAGACTCCGTCCACGATTTCCTCACCTATTTTTGAAAATATTTTTACCTTTACCCTATTTTGTCATTATTTATTAAAATAACATTATTTTTAAAAAAAATCGTAAAAATCACTAGAATAAAGGTGCATTTGGATTTACTTTCTAACTGTTTAAATAAATGTTTATAAGTGTATTAAAAATGTTTATAAAATATTTAGAAAGTCAATTCAGATAGGCTTTAAGATTGGGTTTCGATGACACAAGAGGAAAAAAAAGTGTCATAATAGAAAAAAAAAAGTCCATTTCTTGCCCAAAAAATAGAGTTTTTTAGATTTTAGGAAATTTATGAAAATTTATCTGTCATTAATTTAGGACTTTGATCAATAGTAGAACTTTTTTATTTAATAAAAAAAAGTGTGTATTATGAAGTTTTTTTTTGTCTTTTTTTTTTTAATAATTTATGACAGTTTCAACATCATCAATTTATGGCTATGGTTAACCGTTACTAAATAGAAATAATTAAGGAAAATTACTATAAACAGAAAAATATTAAACTATTTACAAATATAGAAAAACTCCACTGTCTATCAACAATATATAGATCGCAATAGAAGTTTATTGCTTGAGCGATAGACTTTAAAGTTTTTCTATATTTGTAAATAGTTTGACTCATTTTTCTGTATTTAAAAACAACTCAATAATTAATTCATATGCATTTTTTTTAAAATAAAGTGCATAAAAGACAAGATTTTCATATTTTATGTGTGTTTAATTTTGAGGTAAATATGAATATGTTTTGAAAAGAAGTGTATATCTTATTGCACACCTTTCAAAAGAAAAAAAAAACTTAATCTCTAAAGTTTGCCCTTTTTTTCTTGCCCTAAGTTATATTTAGATTCATGTTGCATTGAACTATTTGTAATTTCTTTCAATTATAGAGAAAAATAAATTAAAAAATATACATTTTAAGAAAAACATAAGAGAACAATTTATCCTCTGAGAACTGCAATTGGACTATTAGATGCGCTACACAAAAATGTGTGCAACCTAGGAGGTTTGACGGGTCTAAGTGTCAAAAAAGGAAAGGGAATATCCCAAAGGCTCTCATACAAATGGCAGATTTATTAAAGTTCATAACTTTTGTTAATGTACAAAAATAAATGAACCTTATTATGGAAATTAAGAAACTATGTATTAATTAAATGGGATTAGGGATCTACTATGTATTAATTAAATGGGATTAGGGTCTAAGTTTCATCGTTAGCTTCTAATATACATTGTCAAGTTTACAATACTTAGGAGGCTAGATGTAGATTTGATACGTGACTATTATCCTTTATTGTTCTTAGATTTAAGTTAGGTTTAGTTTGTGGCTAGTTTTAATTTGATTTTTCAAAGTTATGCCATTGATATCTTTTTTATCTTTCATGCATGTTTTTACAGGGTGTAAAAACTTAAGGATCGATATAGATTATTTATCGTTAATAATATTGATGTCAAACTTTTGATTAATCATTACTTCTATTAATCATATTGAGCTAGATCTAACACATTTATCCACATACAACAAGAATGGGTCTATGTAAGATGCTATAACATGCTTTCTTCATACCTTCTTTTGCTTATCTATACAAATACTTTGTGTAATTTCAATCCAATAAAGTAAAAGAGAGTTGTTGAAGAGAAAATAACAAAACTAAGAAACACAAAAATTTATGTAGAAGACTCCAAAATTGAAGAGAAACTATGACCTACTATAAAGAAATCCAATATGTGAAAAATTGTAACAATCACATATAATTCTCTCTTCAATCTCAATTACAATGGTGCTTTCTCAAAGCTTTTGTACCACTCACAATCTATAATTATTACTCAAACTAGAGAATAAAAAAATGAGATTTAACTAGAATTAGCACACTCAAACCTAAAGTGTTTCTAGCTGAGATCATTTGATTTAAAAGCCATATATAAACTGCTTTTATAGTGCTTGGAACTCATTACTTCCTTAAATCTTTTAAATGTGGGACAACTACTCTTCTAATACTTTGCCAACACCCAACAAAGTCCACCTTGACAAGATATTTAAAAAATCCACAAATTCTACTACATCCATTGTCTTCACCGACAATCATAATTCTCGACTCAGAGAACTATAACCTACTCCACAATAAAGAATGAGTCAAGAGAAGACTTTGAAGACTTAGATATACAAAGATGTAAACATTCTTACCTTTTCTAACATAGAAAAGCATGCTTAATATGCTTGTATTACTCTATTCTCTATTAATTCCTGTAACAAAATTGGGGTAAAAGCGATCGCACGCTTTCGCATAGGAATTCCATGTCGTCACGGTTGTCATAAAAAGCAATGTAGGAGAAAAACTTAGGCATGACATTTTGCTTGACCCCTAGAAATTAAATTAATTAGAATTGCATGCTCATTTATCTAAGTTTTAAATTAACCATAGAAATATGTGTTTAATTACTTAGTCTCCTAAAGGTGATTCTCCAAGAGAGTTGAATAGGTGTTGAATTTGATTCATGTTGCTAAGTGTCAATTAGAGTAGATCGTAGGCGCAATTTGATAACATATGGCTTAACCCCTTTATGCTCAAAAGAGCAAAAATGCGATAGCATCTGGGTCACATATGTTAGATTGTGTATAGGCATAGTTGATCAAAGTAAGTTACGGGCGCAAAGTGGGCACAATTCCTCCGGAAGATTGAAATGCTTTGGATTCCTCTTTTCTCTTCTTATCTTTTTACAATAGTTATTTCTCTTACTATTTCCCTTATTTTTTTAGAATACTTTGCTTTTATTTTATTTTTCAAAGCATTTTTCAACAAATCAAATCATGGTTACTTTTTAGTCACAAACTTTGAGAAGATCTTCATTTGATTAATTAAATTATTGTGTAGTGGGATTCAATACTTGGACTCTGTCTATTTTATACTACTTATCACCGGTGTATATTTGAAAAAATTGCATAAAAAGCTCATTTTAAGGCCCAAAATGGCAAATGTCCTATTTTTTTTAAAAAAAAATGTCAAATGACCATTTGATTATGTCCTGACCACGTGAAATTACACCATTGCCCTTCTTTTCTTTTTTTTCTTTCTTCCCTCCTTTCTCAATGTCGTTTGATTCCTTTTTTTTTCTTTTTTTCTCTTCTTCTCAGAATCCTCCTTCTCCCTCTTCTGCGTCTTCTCCGTCTTCTTCTTTTTCTCCTTCTACTGCCGCTTCTTCTTCCCGGCACGATGACGACTAACTCCGGTGAAGAGCGAGAGCGAGAGCAACGGTGAGTGAAAGTGATATGAACGGAGGAACCTAAATCATAGCATATGAACATCAAGAAAGACGCAAAGAACGCAAATTATATGCTGTCCAAATTCACAATGAAGAACACTTGCAATTATGAGAAATCAAGTGGAATTTATGAAGAATCAAGCTTCATTTATGGAACAAGTGTTGGGTTTGATGCCCTAAAACTCGTAGATAGTAAATGTTGTATTTTGACCGTCATTAATAAATGATTATTCATTATTATTCAATAAATGTTATTGATTATTTTATCTTGTTTTAATAACCCTAAAATCCAATAAACTAACATCCTAGGTTGTTTTATGAGTCTTGAACAATATGTAGAGACATATAGAGATCAATGTTCAAGTTACAACCTAAAGGGTCTATAGTATAAAGATAAGGTTGGGTACCTTATCCTGGTAACACTATGGATACGGCCCACTTTGTATTTGATACAAACGCAATGATCCAACGCGTTTATGTAGGAGACATTCGAGTGGGGGTATCCTATGCAATGAGTTTGCATAAGACTGGACCACGAAATAGTAATCACTAGATGTAACTCCGTTGACTGGTTAGGTTTCTATTTCAATAGGTTGACCTAGGCAACTTAGTCTTAATCTTGAGTATATTGTGAACTCCTGTCCTTTGATTTGTATGGGTGAGAGTGGCCCGTTTGTCGACTCGATATGCCTACCACTTTGGGGACAAGACTGAGTGGGGAGCTGGGAACATAATTATACAAGATGGATTTCACTCCTTCTCGACTGTAGGGTAAGTAGATAAGTGTTCCCTTAAGTGGTGTCTCCGGGACTTGAACATAGGGCCCTACCCTCTCACTGGCCCGAGAGGGGTTTCTGTTTGATGGTTGGACCATAAACAGGTTGTTCATTAGAGGAGCACTGGTACTTAAAGATTTAGAAGTAACCCAGGGGTATAACGGTAATTTGACCCAGCTGGTGTTACGAACACTTGTGAAGGACTAACTTGCTGTCATTGGTCTATATCCGTGGACACAAAAATATATCTACAGTGAGAAGAGTGCAACTGTGGGTCTTTAGTGGAGTGTACCCACAGTTAACGAATATTGATTAATGTGGTTAATGAGTTTAGCCCGTTAATCTCATATCGTTGGAGCTTCAGATCTGTAGATCCATTAGGTCCCCTTCCTAGCTCGTAAAGAATATTGAGGTTATTATTGGTTGAAATTTGAATAGTTCAAATTTTCTAAGGGAAAAGTATAATGTATAATGATACATTATAATATAAAGTTTATTTTACAAATTAAACTTTATAGTATAAATATAATTTTGGATATGATTCAAAGTTAATTTGTAAGAGAATTAAATATTTGAAATTGTTCAAATATTATTTTATTAAAACTATAGGTTAAAATTAATGCGCATTAGATGTACATTAAAACTATAGGTTATGAGAGAAATGTATTTGAATTTGATTCAAATGCAGGTTAAAATTAAATATTTGATATTTAATTTGGTAATTAATTAATTGGAGAATTAATTAGTTATTTAATTTAATCTAATTTAATTAAATTTGATTTAATTAAATTAATTGAATTAAAACTATAGGTTATGTGAGAGATGTTCATTTAAATATGATTTAAATGAATTGATTAATTAAATTAGATTTAATTCATTATTAATTAATTATTAATTTAATTAATTAATTTAATTTTAATTAATTAAGTTTGTTGTAACTCCCACGTAGGGGAGTTACTTAAGACGTGGGATAACACCCACGTTTCCCATTTTTCTCTCGCTTCTTTATATAGTGCAAAAACAGAATTTTGTTTGGTGTGAACCATTCTCTCAACAAAAAACAAAATTCTCAGCGTTCTCTAAAAAAAAATATCCAAAAGAGTTCTGTATTTTTTTTCCTGTGCCAAAAAGGTTCCACAAACCTTCCTTCAAGATTCAGAGAATAGGAAGGTCTCCAAGTGGTGGTGACACAACACGTAAGAGTTTTTATTCTCTAATTTTTTGCTTAACCTAGATTAATTTAAGTCTTTTTTGCCAATGTAAAAGTATTTCAAAATTATTAAAATTAATTTTGAGATACGGTTCTGATACGTTTCCGCTGTGTTTTGGGTTTTAATCCCAGCAACAAGGATTTCAAGTGGGGCTTCACAACTCAAAGATGGTTACAAATTGATGGGTTGTTGATTAAAAATGAATATTTTCAGATTTATAGTAATAATTAAATGTAATTTTCAGTTTTAAGTCATTTTATGTGTTTTATGTTACATTTAGATCATGGGTTGTAATGGTCATCAATTGTGAGAGTTACAACTCTTTGAATGCCTCAAAAGAATGTCTAGGGTTATATTTTGAGGCCTATATAATGTAATGTAATTTGTCAAAAAAGAGGAGACTTGGAAAATGCAGTAAAAAAAGCCTTGGAGCTTTCTTTTAGCCTTGAGCTAAGTTTCATTTGCAATTCTATGGCGTTTAGGTTGCATGTTCAGAATCATTCAAGCTTGACTTGATCGATCTTGCTTGTGGAGTGATTCGAGGATCAAGGGTCGATGGGAGCCGCAAGCTTTGTCCGATCCATGATTTTGATGATCGTCTAAGTAATCCGTCTTCTAGCCAATCTTAGGGGCTGAGATCATCTTGATTTGGGGTCTTTTGCGGTTGAGATCTAAAGGACTTGTTCGTCAACAAGGTTGTTAGATCCAACGCGTCGAGGGTTACTTATCAGAAAGTGAGCGAGAGTAGAGTGATTGAGAGTGAGCGAGAGCGAGAGCAATGGTGAGTGAAAGTGAGCGAAAGCGAGAGCGAGCGTGAGAAAGATGAGGGTGATTGTGAGCGAGAGCAAAAGAGAGCGAGAGTGAGATGGGCTTTTCTGCGTGCACGAGTTCATTTTGGTAATTTCATCAGATCTTGACGTTAGCAAATGGTCGTTTGGCAATTTTTAAAAAATTTGGTATATTTGACATTTTTCGCCAAATTGTTGGGTCATCCGTACAAATTTTCC
Source organism: Lagenaria siceraria (assembly GCA_002890555.2). Lineage (NCBI taxonomy): Eukaryota > Viridiplantae > Streptophyta > Magnoliopsida > Cucurbitales > Cucurbitaceae > Lagenaria > Lagenaria siceraria. The sequence continues at coordinate 8,894,210 of CM016488.1, forward strand.
CTGTATATTTGCACCTAGGGATTGTTTGTTTCAACGCCCATCAGATAACACACCTGAGTTTAAGGTGGTTCTAACCAACAACAATTTGAAACTAAAGCCAAATATATATGCTCTTTTATAGTGCTTGGAGTTCATCACTTCTTTAAACATTTTCAATATGGGATAATTACTCTTCTAATATTTTGCTAAAACTCAACTGTAATGAAGGCAAGATATATGTAGGTTTCATTTAAGTTATATTCATTTAAAGATGTTGTACTTATTTCAATTAATTATAAATGCAAGAAAAAGAATAGCAGAGATGAAAGAAACTTCCTAATACAATTTTGAATTTTCATGACGCCATAACCACATAAAAAATAAAATAAATGAGAAAAATAAGTCATATAAATGATTGATCGAAAACTTATGACATTTTTTCAATGTCATAAATCTATGGCCTTGATTACCTATCATTAATTTAAAATAATTTATTTTTATTTATAAGTATTTTTAATTTTACCTAAAAAGTATTTTCTTTATTTAAAAATTAAAAGGAAAAAACTAGATGAAAAATTTGTGTATGCCTCCTCTTGTCCTTCTTTCTCAAAACCTGAGCTCTCAATTTTTTTTCTTCGTTTGAAAAATGTGTGTGCATATGTCCAATTTACATAAAAAAAAATAAAAATAAAAAAAATAGAGATAGGCCTAAATTCATGCACGTGTGCGGGGCGTGCAGTCGGGCGCACACGAAAACCTTAACCAATAACCATGCTCTATTAAAATTAAGGCTTCACAATCTTCTTTAGTTGTATATTGGCGTTGTTACTACTTACTACTTGAAATTAAACAATTTTAATAATTTAGGCTCCGTTTGGTCTTTTTTTTTAATTTTTGAAAAATCTATAAACACTTCTTCCACCTATAAATTTCTTGCTTTGTTATCTATTTTTTAGTAATTTTTTTAAAAAAACCCAACTTAGATATTAAAAACTAAAAAATATAGTTTTTAAAAACTTGTTTTTGTTTATGAAATTTGGCTAAGAATTCAACTTCTATAATTAAGAGAGATGCAAACTATTGTAAGAAAATGAGAAGAAATATGCTTAATTTTCAAACGCTAAAAACAAAAAACGAAATAATTACCGAACAGAGTCTTAAGCTATAAATTTTTTAACAAAAACAATATTTTGAATTGCTTATGACAATGTTTCCAATGTCAAGAAATTCCTAGGCCACCAAAGAATAGATATGGAAATAAGTATTGGGCTATATAATGAACCACATTAAAAGCCCAAAACTAAAATCACATAAAGATCACCTAGAAAGAAAGAAAAAGTGTATTGTAATGAGTAGCAATTTTAAAGATAATAACCAAGTGTATAGTAACATTTTTAAAAAATTACAAATATAGCAAAGTTTATTTGTGATAGGCTTCTGTCGTTAATAGACTTTTATAGTTCAGTCATTGATATACTCTTATAGTTCTATCGTTGATAGACTCTTATGGTCTATCAGTGATAGATCAAATAAACCATAAAAGTCTATCAGCGATAGAAGTCTATCATTGATAGACTTTGCTATATTTATAATTTTTTTAAAATGTTGCTATATATGCTAATACTTTGAATCTGATTGCTATATTTGCAACTGTTCCTGGGTAGTTGCAAATATAGCAATCAAGTCCAAAGCATTAGTAGATATATTACAATGCAATTTTTTTTTTTGGCAGATACAGTAAAATTTAGATCACAGCTCTTGAAATCTGTCAATGATATATACACTTAATTATTAACCTTAAAAATACTACCAATTATGTAACTACCCAAAAGAAAAAAAACTATAAAATAGAACTTCATTCCATTAAAATATTTTGAATCGCTAAAGAATGAATGAGCTAAAAAACATCCTGTATTACAATTTTATTAGAGAATTTAATGAAAGGGGAGCCCTAAATTGTTAATAGGTATATATTTTTGTGTATGTTTAAGAAATGAGAGCTGCATAAAGAAGTTGATTCCAGGTATCAGGAAGGCCAGCAATGCACCAATGAGTGCAATCCATTCCTTTGAAGCCATTGTAGGAGCTTGGATGTGCATCTTTTCTAAATTGAGAAAGTGTTGTTATGTTAAGCAGATGAATTGGCTTTGAAATTTGACTCAATACTTGTTGGACTGTCATTGATGCTGCTGGCAAACCACCTGGATATGTTGATCCATTTATTGGCATTCTTTCTTTTGAGCAGTTTCTTACTCCTGGCTCATTCCACTCATTCCCACTGCCCAAAAAAAAAAACATTTTAATAAGCGATAATTGCAAATATAGCAATCAAATTCGATGTATTAGCATATATAGCAACGTTATTTTAAAAAAAATTACAAATATAACAAAATCTATTATTGATAGACTTCTATCGTTGATAGACTTTTATGGTCTAGGTGATGTATCACTGATAGATAGATCATAAGAGTTTATCAGTGATAGAAGTCCATCACCGATAGACTTTGTTATATTTGTAAATTTTTTGAAATGTTGCTATACACTTGGTTATTATCTTTAAAATTGTTACTTGTTACAATTACCGTTTTAATAAGAATAGTAATGTTTGGAAAGCAAAAATGGATTTTTTTTTTTTTAGTGTTTAATTATGAATCCTTATCAAATTTTCATAATATATTAAAATGACTAAAATATCTCCTGCCTCCCAAATCTCTCAAATATGCATACTAAACCAAACAAAATTGTGTATAAAAGCACTTTTCAAAAATATCATTTAAAAAAGAATAACAACTTGTTGAAAACAATTATCAAAAAAAAAAATGCATGTCACAATTTTTTAGGCTTACCCTAGCTACCAAAATTCTTAACTTTTATATGGTAATTTTAATCAATATGAGGATGTTATTTGAAAAATAACCAAATAAACAAAAGAGAGAGAGAAAAAAAAAACCATTAGATATAGCATAAAAACAAATTAAAGAATTAGAAGAACAAGAAATGGGAAAGAAATTGAAAAAAAAATAAAAAATTACTTGTAATGAGATGGAGAAATTCCTTGAAAGAAGACTCTGGTTTTGTTTGTATCAACTTCTGAATCAACCCAATTTGCCCATGTTCTTAATCCATGCCTAAAAGCTTCCATTCTATCCATGTCCTTCACTCTCTCATTGCCAATTTGAATGTAATCCCATCTACACACATTTTTTTAAAGAGAAAAGAGAGTAATACTTATAATTACGTCACGAGTTTTGAGTCGAGACGAGTAAAAACTAAATCGAACCGATCGAAACCGAGAAAAACTATCTAAGCCGAACCGGCTTTAATTAACTCGGTTTCGGCTTGCAAACCCTAAATTAAAAAAGAGAGAGTGAGAGGTTTACGGTTGAGTAGATCCTTTACGGTACCACCAAAGCCAAGTATTGAAAATCAAAACATCCATCTCCTTCCAAATATCTCCATTTTTTATTGAATCAAGCTTCAAAACTCTTCCAATGCCTTCCTCTTCTTCAATATCCACCAAGTAATGACTTAGAAATAGCATCACTGAAGTCCCATAATCCTGAAAATTTCAATAAAGATACTAAATTAAACTCTAATGTGTTCATGAACAATTAAGGTTTGATCTATGGGTTTTCTTATTCGACGGATAATTAAAAGTTTAAACACCTATTAAATTCTTTCTCATATTTAAAGATCAAATAAACAAACTTAAACGTTTAGAGACTACATATTTTTTTTAATTTGATCATGATTCAGGGTATGATGAGGATGTTAAGGATGTGTCAACCTAGTTGAGATGTCTCGATGCATCTCCTGATCCCACACTAGTATTCTATTAAAAAACAAATCTCTTAATTTGATCAGTTAGTCCCTGAACTATATGGTTTGTTACAATTAACTCCCAAAGTATACATTTAGTTTAATCAACCACCTCTTGTAGTATTGATGTTGATATATCTATAATTTGAAATTTTGATATCGATATCTATATACATAATCACTACATGAAAAACAGTCTCTTAATGCACTAAACCGTTGGTTGATATCTCAAAACAAGTTAGAAATCCTTTTCTGATGTTTAAAATGTTGTCGAGGCGATCGTCGGGAGAGACCTACTATCTGCCCACGCGTAAATACAAGGTGTCGGGAGATATGAGTACTTCCGACACTAAACATACAGTGTCGGGAGTATATAGCACTGTCGACATGTAGTCATCGATCATTATTGGTCGTCGGAATTTCTCTTCAATTTAAAGAGAGCTTGCTGCTCAGTCCCGACACTATGTGTCACGGCGTCGGCAAAACTCTGATATCCCAACGATGCACAAAGTTAAAGGTGTTGAGAAATGGACTATCACTATCAACAGTAGCTCTCAAATTTTTTTTATTTTTTACTTTTAGAAAAATTAAATTTGAATTTTCAACCTTGGAACCTAAGTAGGTCAAATCTTGTGATACAAGAATAATACTCAAATTTTATATCACCACAGATACTTGAAATATATTGTTCGTACATAAAATATAACAAAAACAAATTTAACAAAACAATAATGTTTTAATAAATGTGCCTAAGCATCGGTTGTGTAGTTTAATTTTAATAACGTATTTTCATGTAATTTTTTTTGGAAAATTTCTAAAAATAGAAAAATAAGTGAAACTATTTACAGAAAATAGTAAAATTTTTAGATAGTTATAATAGATGCTGATAGAAGTCTATCAGTCTAGTAGTGATAAAAGTTATAGAAGTCTATCACTCATAGATACTGAAAGAAGTCTATCAATGTCTATCAGTGTTTTTTTTTAAAAAAACTATTTTCTATAAATTTTCCCTAATTTTTTCACATTTTAGATTTACAACTTTCATGAAAACAAAAACATAAAAGTGTGTATATATATACATAACAAATAACAAACAAATACATTATCAAACAATTTCTTAACTTTAAAAGGAACAAAACTCTAGTTAAAATGGGAGCAATGACAGAAAAAAAATAAAAATAAAATAAAATAATGTACACAAAGTCAAAAGTTATAGAAGCATAAAAAAAGTAAAAGTACTTTTAATTATTTCTCTTTTGGGTGTAGCCATGATTACAAAATATATAGTGAAGAGTTATATATATATATATATATAAATTTGGAAAACACTAACCTGGAATTTGATAGTGCGAATGGTGTCATTGGCATCTTGAATAATGGTAGAATTAGGAAGTGCAGCATGAAGCAAACATATAAGTGATTGCCATTGGTTTAAGCTTATGGAGTCTCCAATAAACATTATCTTCTTTTCCCTAAATCTCTTTACCAAATCTTCTCCATCAAATCTGTGTTATTTTTATCATTCTTAGCAACAATATATATATATATATATAATTCATCCTCTTTTTTTTTCTTTAACAAGTTACCTGTAGAATAATCCGTAGGTGCACCAGTATATTTCAACTAAATTGACACATCCATAGTACCGTCGTCGTACTCCAAACTCAGGCGATATATACACAAAATTCACCCTCTTTTTTTTAACAAACATTGCTATACTTGCCATCTTTTTCCTTTTTGGTTTATGTGAATGTTACTTAGTTTTAGGTCCCTAAACTTTGAAGACGGTATTTTATAAGTCTCATCAGTTGATCTTTTAAAAATATCTAATGAGTCTCTTAGGACTTCATTTAATAACCTATTTAATTTTTTAAAATTTAGTTCATAAACACTACTTTGAGTTTTTTTTTTTATTTACTTTTTATAAAAATGTCTTTTCGAAATCTAAGTTGAATTTTGAAAACTAAAAAAACTAGTATTTTTTCATGAAATTTGACTAAATTTCAGGATTGGTGAAACGATATTAAAAAAATTAAGAGAAAAATTAAAACAAAATTATTATCAAACAAGACTTTTATGTATATAATAGTTAATTATCTAAATTTTAAAAAATGTTTAATAAATATATATTGAACTATATATTTTACATTTAATAGGTTTTTAAAATTTTAATTTTATTGTCGAACCAGTCCCTGATATATTAGAAATTACTATAATTACGTTTAAGATATTTTATGGAACAAAATTGAAATATTAATTTTCAAGTAAGAAACTTATTAGCCCACGATATTCAATGTTTAAAAAAAATATGTTGTTTTCAAATATAGAAAAATAAGTTAAACTATTTATAAATATAGGAAATTTTTATTGTCTATTAACGATAGACCGTGATAGATTTCTATATTTGTAAATAGTTTGATATTTTTTCTATTGATAATAATTTTTAAAAAAAAATTGAGAAAATCGAAAGTTTAAAAAGTTATTAAATATTATTAAAGTTTAGAAAATTATTATACGGACTACATTGAAAAAATGAATATATTTAAAGTTTACTCACACATCAGCCAACAACTCTAATGAAATTCGTTCTAATAGTTTTATAAATAAAAAAAATTAATGAAATGTACACCTACTCATGTATATTTTTTTGAAAAAACAAGAAGTGAGATCTAATAAAAATATTTTAAAAATATGATATTATATTAAATTTTTAATATTTATTATGTAGTTTATACTTAAATGATTTTATGGATGTTCTTAAAATTTTGAAAAAAAGAGGCTAAATTCTACCCATTCATATATAATTGAAAAAATATATTTCTCAAAAATAGAATCAAAGAAAAAAAAAATTAATAATTATTTATATTTTCTTAAAAACAAAAATCTTGAACCCAAGGAGTTAAAAATAAAAAATAAAGAAAGAAAGAAGTGGTGTTGACATTTACCCAAAAGAAAAAAGAAAGAAAAAATTAGGAATTAAAGAACCATCTCGTGAGCTACAAAAATGGAGAAATTATATCAAAATTAGGAAACGCATGAATGTCTGTAAATTCAAAATTATCAAAACTCTAAACGACACCGCACCGATATAATTTTTATGATCACATATGAAAAACGAGGGCCATTTAATAATAATAAATATAATAATATTAATTGTTTGTTTCTTAAAGAAAAAATAAATAAATTTGATGATAATATACAATTCGATTACTTTTTTAAAATATTGTTTACTATTATTGGATGACTTTATTAAAAGAATTATTTAAACCTATTTCTTATGAGTAAGAATTATTTAAACCTATTCTCTCTTTTCTTTATGAAAATCATGTCATGACATGTGAATATAATAATTCCAATTATATATTTAGTTAAGACTTGCAAGTAATAATCAAAATAAGGTTTTAAAAATCTCCAACTTTTCTCTTTTTCTGTTTTTTTGTATGAGCAGTGATTATTAAAACGAAAAATTATTATAAATAGAAAAAAATATCAAACTATTTACAAATATTGAAAATTTTCACTGTCATTGAGATAGAATTCATATACTGTAAAGATGTAAAATTTTAAGCAATACCATGAAAAATTCCATCAACATCGACTACCAATTTTTATCCCTAGCAATTTAATACCATTTTATTTATAAATGGATTTGGTTCTTAATTAGATCAATAATTTTACGAAATAAACTAAATTGTTATAAATTTCAAAACAAAAATATAAACTTTTTATATACTATAGCTCGAGAGACTAATCTCAAGTACAAGTAAGGACTAAATCATTATAAAATAAAAATATAAACTAAATTATTAATTTCACGAAAGTTTTAAGGATGAATATAAAATTTTCCATACAAAAGTTCAAATTAGCAAATACTATAAACATAGCTGATTTAAGTTTATGCAAATATCTTCAACCAAGTCGAAACAAGTCTATTTTTCCAAAAGAAAATTTGAATAATAGTCTTTTTATATATACACTAAACCAATACTTGCAATGACCAAAATACCCCCCAATAAATTTGAAATTCTAGAGAGAGAAAGAGAGAAAAAAACCTGGGAAGATCGCAGTGAAAAGGCTGCCATCGGAACTGAAGATAAAGGCGATCTGGACGGCCATATTTGATACAGTCAAATTCCTTCCTTATAAATGGACATTCCGACGAATTATACAATGGATATGAAGAATCCAATTCCCATTTCCCACTGTATAAATCGCATTCTCTTTCTCCATTTCCAAATCTCATCAAAAACCCAATCAACAAAATCTCCATTATTACCATTCTCTTCCCCATTTCAAACGAACAGAAACAGAGCAACCGAAAACAGAGGAAGTGAAAAACAGGGGAGTTTTGATGAGGAAAAAGTTGAAAACAGGGGAGATAGATTCAACTCAACATACTCTGGCTCTTGGGAGAATTGAAATACCCATTTTAGATTTTGTTTTTTTCTTTCAATTCACTCTTAAGACATTAATACCATTCCCTTTTTCAAAAAATCTGTGTTTCTTTTTTCTTTTTTCTTGTTTCCCATTTCTTCAAGTAAACTGACTCGTTGGTTATGCTCTGTCTTTTTTTATTTTTTCCTTTTTTTTGGTTTGGTAAATGTGTTTTCTAATATTGTTTCCTTTTTTGGGATTTTTGTTTTTTCAAACAAAGAAATTTCATTAAAAAAAAATACATTTTTGATTACTCAACTTTTATAACTTAACAATTTAGTCGGAGCTATCCTGGACGAAAATATTGTTATCGGTGTAAATATCGGTAACTCAGATTTATGGATATATAACGATATATCAGTGAAATTTTGTAATTTTTCAATCATTGGATCTACCTATCTAAGAAATCGTAAATCTTAATAATATATGAATATTTTTTTTTACTCTTTTAAGTTCAATATGAGTGGGAGATTCGAAGACCTGGTTTCAAGATTGAGAACATAAACTTTATGAAAGGTTTAGAGTGACATATTGACTAAATTTTTATTTAGTACAAATAGGGTGAAGGAAATTCAAACCACATACCTTTCAGACATCTCGGTCACAAACTATATTAATTAAGTTATGCTCGTTTGGCATATTGACTGAATTGTTACACATGATTAGAGACTAAATTATTATTTTCATGAAAGTTTAAGACCAAAAGTGTGTTTTGACTACCAAAGTGAGCATAGCTCACATTAATTAGAATATACTTCTCTTGGACTTCGTCCAAGGTTCAAATCCCTTATACTACTTAATTCTAGATCTTCTAGATAATTTTTAGTTTGGTCCTTATTTTTATACCATTCTTACATTTAAACCTTTCAATTAGGTAATTTTTTTAACGAAAAGTTGGTGCAACATCAAATTATTATTTTTTCAACGTATTTGGAGTATGGAGATGTTGCCGAATTTTGTACTCGTGGTATTAAATTTTCGCCGACATTTCAACATTTTCATCTATATTTCTACATTTTTATGAGTTTAACATCTACATTTGGGATGAAACATTTTCATCATATCATAAAAAGTTAATAAAAGATAAAAAAAAATTAATAAAAAAGCTACAAAATGTTAGTAAAATAAATATAATTTAAATAATAAACATGTTAAACTTGTTTAAAAAGTGTAATATGTTTATTTACTATACTTTTATTTTGGGTTTTATAATTATTTTAGAAATATTCATCGACATCGACATCGACATCAACATTGACATCATCTTATTGATCTTTCTGTCAATATACCTTAGCTATACTTAGACTTGTGATTTTTTTTTTTTTTTTTTTTTTGACATAGACTAATGAACTCAACATACTAAGCGAGATCCAACTCCTTCAAACAACAAAATTCATTAGCATGACATTTTCTTAACAAATTTTAACATAATATTTTGTAAGACTGAATTCTAAAATTTTAAAATAATAACAAAAAGATTTTAAAACGTAAAAGGATCATAGATTAAATTGAAAGTATCTAGAAGATATAGAATGCGTTTGAATTGACTTTCTAAGTATTTAAATAAATGTTTATAAGTGCAAAAAAAAAATGTTTATAAACATTGAAAAAGTCAATCTAAACGAGTTCATAATCTACGCAAATACCTTTTTCTTTTCCTTGTTTGGGTCATGATTATGAACCTCATAAAAGTATAAAAAAGTTTTAATCAAATCGCTAAGCCATGGGTTTTGACGATTTTTTTTAAAAGGGTTGATGAAATTAATTAAATGATACGTGTTTTTTTTAAGCTTAAATGATAGATTTGTGATTTGGAATTTTAGAAACTACTATTTTAAATTTTTTTTTGTCCAACTTATGTAATGTAAAAAAAATAAATAAACGAGATTGCTACGAAGAAAGCACAATTAGTAGTCAAATATGTCATAAAAAAAAGTTACAATAAGTTTTGTTTTGGTCTCAGTGTCGGTCCTAATTAAAATAGTACAATCAAGATAGCACTAAGACAACCCATTAAAATAATGGGCCAAAAAAGATATTATTTATGATAGGTGAAAACTTTTTTCTACTATTTACACTATCCACCCACCTTACTATATTGATATTCAGCCGTAAGAATTGATTCTTCTTTTTTGTTTCATTTTCTTTTTTGCAAAGTCAATTGAAAGCAACTTTTAATTTCATGATAACTTTTTCATTCACAAGTGATTCAAAGTATATCTTGAAAACAAATTTGAAAAGCATAAGCGAATAGTTGTTGAAAAAACTAATTCAGTTCCAATCACTTTCCAATTATTTCAAAAAGATAATAGTGAATTTCCTTTTGAAATCGTTTATTTGTTATCGATTGATCACCCTTGTTAAGGGGTTATCTAACGTAAGGTCCAAAATCTACGAACGGACCTAAACCTATATGGTACTGGGAGAGGCATAGGAGAATGCGTGTCCCAAAAGGAAAAAAGAAAAAGTTAATATTTTGAGATTTGGGCCAATCAGCTGAGTCAGTACATATATACCAGTTGGAAAATAATCAAGTTGCGCTCGGTCTGGCATCCTGCAACCTCGAGCGCCAGAAACAACTCTGACATTGTCGAGGTTACACGTAATCATAGGGAAGTATCAAAGGAAAAGCCTATAATAGCTCCACTCGGCGACACCCAATAGAGAAGAGTAAGTAATCTCCAAATGAGAGCCTTGACCTTACTTCTTCTGTGTGCTTAACTAAATTATACACTCCCTGTACTAACTTAGTTATTGGGGTGTGTGGTAGGTTGGACACCATACTGTGTGAGGATCTCTAACGTAGATTATCTTGGAAAGCGAGACCAGACTATGAAAAGTAGATCGAAGTTCAAGCCCACAAGGGGCTCGCAACGACAACGGATGAGGAAGAGATCCGAGCACCAACAACCTTAATGGATCCACAGGTCCAAGCCCATAAGACCCATCAAGGCATATGCATCAGAATAAAGAAATTCTCAGTCTCGGTCAGCCATAATATAATGTTGAGTTGAGAACTGAAGCGACTACCCAAGAAAAGAATATGATCCTAAGTAAGTTGAGTCGAAGATCCTACACCACTCTGTTAACACCACTAACCATTGTACAAGTTCGACAACGGTGTCAGACATGACAAGTATAAATATGAGAGTCTCCACTCCTCAATCAAGGTACATAATCGACCGAATGTGTATGAATAATAATTATAGAATAGTTATGGTCTAAGTGCAAGTATACACTAACGATGAAGTAATAAACTCACAAGTATTCCAAGTGTTGAATTCCACAAGACTAGATTTAATTTAAGCTCTTTATGGCAATACAATCAATGTAACCAAAGATAACCAATTGTGAAAAGATAGTGTTTAGGTCAAATTTTGCTTGAAAACAATAAACAAGAAATGATTGAACAGGGATACAATTATGTTTCAACCAAATGGGTATTATGCTTGTATTATGCTTTGGGCAATACGATCGCATTACCTGGACAATGACTTGGTTATGGATAGAAAACTCCTCCTATACTGTCTTGTGTCAAGTTCCTTTAGGAGCCTGAGTAGCTAATGCCTATATTTTTATGGTTAGTTATATCTCGAATTGATTTCATGCAATTTTTTTTATCCTATGATGTACCTTATTTCTAAGGCTACATGACAATCCTATTTCTAGGGTTCTAGTCTCATGTTCCTTTGTGAAATTAGTTTACATCCTAACATTCTCAGTATTAAGACTCCACTAGATTGTTAAATTAAGTGGCCAATTTAACTTGACAATATTTTTCCATAAACTCAACAAAGAAAATGTATAAGTCAAAGAGATATCATTAGCATTGGGTCAAGCCATAAGACTTTAGGATATTCACATAGCTGAAACTCTTAGAGAATTTAGCTCATGATTAAGAACAAATAAATGAATTTCATTGGATTATAAACCATGATTACATAATAAATGTTCAAAAGAATAAAAGATGAAAATGGAAAAGTGCAAAAATAAACTAAAGGAAATGCTGGAAAATATAATAGAACTCCTTGAGACAATCTCTTACTCTCTTAGTCTCTACCTAGGGTGGATTCTCCTTTCTCAAAGACGAATTCTTTCTCTACACACGTTCTCATGGGGTAGGGAATTCCTAGAACTAATGTTCTTCAGAGGAACTCTTGTTCTTGAAGCTTTTCTAACTAGGAGAGTCCAAAGGTGGCTAGATTTCAATGATCGAACAAGGAAGCTTCCCATCCTTTTATAACCTCAAATTGGTTGAAAAATGGTCGGATTTCACATTCTAAACAACCTCTAATCCATTTAGACCAAAAACGGTTGAAGACCGAGTAACTAGCAACTTCAGACGATTGGTCATGATTTTGAATTTTAGAGTTTTGATGCGGGTGCATCATGTTTTAGCGATGTGGGCACATTATAATTGATGTCAATTTCTGCAAACTAGTAAAAAAATCCTTGTAAAACTCATAAAATCAGTCTAAATTAGTAAAAACATGTTTTAGGTAGCTAAATGACCTTTACTTGACCATTTTATCCATTTAAAACTACATATTAGGGTAAATAACATGCAAATGACTATTTTCACTAAGGAAAACTGTCAAAATAAAGCCTAAAAACAAGCATTTCATGACATGTATCAGTACATAACCAAATTATACTCAACTTGACACCACTTCATTCTTAGTTCTAATTTAAGCATCAAAGTGTGTTGGACAAAGCACTACATTGATACGAGATCTATATCTTTGTCTTCTACATTATCCAAGAATCCAAATCACCCGAAGCTGATCTAAACGGACCTATCACGACCGAATTATGGTTCAAAAGGGTAGAATGGAAAACTTTCCTCTTTTTTTCTTTTTCTTTTTTCTGGGGTTTGAATTATGGTTATTATAGCTATATTAAGGTGGACATTTACCCAAATAATGAATAAGTTCATTCATTAGTTTGTTTGATTTACACCTTTTTTTTTTTAAGAAAGGGAAAAGAAGATAAATTTATTTTTTAAAAAAAAAATGCTTAGTTGTTGGTCACGGGTTTGCACATGCTTGGCACATGGATTACCATGTTAGTGCTACACTACATGTTCTTTTTTCCTCTAGAAATTTTAGTCAATAGAAAATGAAATAATTAACCAAGTTGTGTTTTTTAGATTAGGCCTAATTACAAATTTAATTAGTAAATTTAAATCTTGATAATGACTTTTTTTTTTTAAATCTATATTTCTTCACTCACAATTTATTTATTATGTTTTCCGCATTGTTAAAAAAATGTTTGAATTCTTAGTCAAATTTTTTTTAAAAAATATACAACATGTTTTTCTCTAAAATTTAACTTATATTTTGAAAACACTATTCATAATAATACAACGAAACTCATATGGATAAGCTAAATAGTGTTTATAAACTTAATTTTCAAATATAAAAAATCCGAATAGTTATCATATCATACCTAAATTTTCTAAATTATATCGAATTTGGTTTCTATACTTAAAAACCTTTTTAATAAACTTTTAGAATTTTCAATTTTATGTTTAATAGTGAATATCATTAACTCTGCTAATTTAATAGACATACATCATTGTGTATATTATCTAGTGATTACATACTAATTACTAACCTTTTAGGAAAAAATACGTTATATATAAACTATGTAACACTAGTAAACAGAGTACAACCTAAGAAGTTGCTAGAGATGTTCATTTTACTTGCGGGGACCCGCCCCTAACAAGACGAGAATTTTCCGTTTAGGGAGGAGGGAGTGGGAAAAATTTTTCCCATAATCTAAACGGGGAAGGAGAATATTCCCCACCCTACCTCGTTTGCCTCTTTTTGAATTTATTTTTATTTTTATTTTTATTATTATTATTATTATTATTATTATTATTATTATTATTATTATTAAATTTCAAGTTGTATTATTTAGTAGTCAATATAATGAATATGTTTGAATTTAACATTTAAATTTAGATTATATATATGAATAATTTGATAAGTAATAATGTTCTTCTACTAAGAATTTTAAATTTTAAATTTAAAAATTTTAAAGGGCTTTTTCGTCCCTTAATTTGAGTTTAGGGTGACTTTGGGTTCCAAACTCAAAATCACGTTTGACCCAATGTAATTAATATTATGAGATTGCAAATTTTAACTACATTTTCTTATTGCTTCAAAAAAAGCAACATAATCTTCCATCCTAGAGGTTTAAAGTTCAATCTCTCATTCACAGTTGTTGAAGAAAAAAAAAAAAAGCATAGATATAACTTTAAAAATTGTTTGTCATCATTGTTGTCATTGCTAATTTCTTGGGAGTTTTGACAATCCACAAAACATACTTCAAGGCAACAAAGGTGTAGAATGAAGTAATACACTTAAAAAAAATATTATTTGATAAATTATGTTCCCTTTTCCAAAAAAAATATATATTATTGAATACATAATATTAGAGTATGAATTTATATAGTAAATAATTATTGTAAAGATAAGCATTTTCACCATGAAAGTTTCAAAATCTTCCATTGGTGGCTTTTTTTTTTTTTTTTTTTTTTTTTGAGAAATCCAATGGAGGCTTAATGAGAAGAGATAACTCAATGTCCTTTATGAGGTTTTTTTTTTTTTTTTTTGCTTTTATTTTTCTATTCAAACTTAGAAGTCCCTTCAACTTTTTTCTATTCAAACTTAAAAGTCTCTTCAACTTCTTTCCTTATAATTTAAGAAAAACATACATCTTAATGTTCTAATGTTGCCATAAATTGACTTTCTTGGGGCATATCTTTTGAAATTAGTATAGATTTTTCTCGATGTAACATAATGTATGAAAGAATCTTTGAAGATCCATAAGACATTTTAACAAAATGTTCAAATTTTTTTCATAGAAATATATTCATTCAAAAATACCATGTTAAAAATTAGTTGTAAATGAAAATATTGGTTACATGAAAAGAAAAAAAACTAAATTATAACAAATACCCTTGAACTTTCCTCTTTATTTCAAAAATATCCTTAGACTTTCAAAAGTTTCAATATTACCTTTGAACTTTCATAAACGTTTCAAAACTACCATTGGAGTATAAATTCTTTAAAATTTTGAACAAAAATCAGGACTTGAATTGTGTGGTAATGACCTAAAATGATGTGGTGATTCAAAATTTCGTTGTATGTCACGTACTACACCATTTCATATCTCAATTTCTATCCAAATTTTAAAGAATTTTTACTCCAAGGGTATTTTGAAACATTCGTGAAAGTTCAAGGGTAATATTGTAACTTTTGAAAGTATAAGGATATTTTTTAAACAAATGACAAAATTCAAGAATATTTTTTATAATTTAAAAAATGAATTTGTATTCACATACGTACACTTGTCTCACCATTTCGGAGGCAAATAACAACCAACAACCAAAAGCGAGTACAATATTGAAGACTTGCCTTGAAAATAACAACTTCAAAAAGAAGGTCAAAAGTAGATGTGTTCCAATCAACAATATGGCCTAAAACTATGATACATTAAAATATGAAAAAACAAATCTTGAGTGCTTTCTTGGCTCCATCCACCTTTTTGCCGTCTTTTTGGTGACATGTGACAAACTCTTCTTTCTTCTTTTTCTAAAATATTTTTGAATTTTTTCTACTGTGTGGTTGGAGTGTGCTGCAAAAAAATGAGTGCAGCCCATGATGCATCCAAGTATTAGTATGCAAATGATTGATCATTGCCGGTAAAATGACCATTGTTGCTGTTGTTGAACCACCAAGGTGGAGGCTTTAAATTGTGAATCAGCAGAGGCAAGCATGTCCCCAATGATCCCAAGTTCAGGAAACTCATTCCATTCCATCAAACCTGAAGTCTGTGGAGAATCAACTCCATCTCTTCTTCCAACTATTATAAGATCATATTCCTCACCAATAGATCTTACTATTGCTGCTGTCTCCGACCCCTCATCCGCTCTCCTTTCCACGTACTTGAACGGTTCGCCCCCGACAAAACTATGCTTTACGTCGTTCAGCAGCTCCGTGTCAAGAACCTTCTCCCAATGGCTAATGCTCTCATCTTCTGCAAGTAGGCGTATCACTGTGAGTTGTGCAGTGCTCAGATCTTTAACCATGCGTCTAGCAAATGAAAATGCTTCTCTATCGTCTTGACCCCCAAGGAAAACCATTGCAACCTGTAATAACTGTGTACATGAATCTCCTAACGAACGATAGCTTGTAAGATGGCCACGGTCAATAAGAATTCCCACCGAGCATGGCGCTCGCTCAAGGACATGGCAATTTAACGCCCTTATGGTGTTATCCTCTGAATCCACGAATCCTTCTCTTGTCCATCTTCGATGAAATGGAAGGATTATAAGTGAAGTGAGTTTGTTAACCGCTACGGTGCATATGTCGTCGTGCATTAGTTTCATTGGAGCGATTGCTGTGAATACCTCAATTGATACACCTTCGTTGCTCCTTTCGTACTTGCGAAGCATTTGAATTATATTATCTGAGATCATCTCTGCGGATGAACTTTTTTGGTCATGAATCTCATGTGTAATGAAAACCGGGGCGGCTCGGCCAACCAATTCTACGAGGTGAAGAGCATACAGAGAAATAGGAGACTCATCGGTTGGGCATGACGCATCGAGAAGGTTAAGCAAAACAGGAACATCATCCTGTGTATGAAAGCATCCTAATATGCTCAACTCAGCATCAGGCTTCAAATTGAGAATGTTCTTTTTCTGATAGCGAGTATATTTTCTTGAAGGATCATAGAACCATCTCACGAGCATCGGCATCAGTATCGAGAGAATCATAATATCAACAATCAAAACTGCAAAAGTCTGCTCACTCAGGAACTGCAAATTTCACACCAAACAGACCAAAAGTTACTTTTTAGTTCACTGTCAAGTATATAAAAGATAAAGAAATGTCTAATATTATGTAAAGCCTTACATTGCTGTCATAAAAGTAAGAGCAGGCAGCAAGCTCTACAATGCCTTTGCTGCCCATTATGAGGCCAAATGCCAAGGCATCATGAGAAGACATCTTGAAATATAGACAAGTACCAATAGAGACAGCCATTTTTCCAAAAGTGGTTATTAAGATCACAAGTGTAGAATGAGCCAAAAATGCTCCACTGTAGTTAAGGAATGAAAGATCAACCTTCATCACAGAAATGGTAACAAAGAGTGGAACAAAAACCGACGTAATAATACCGTCGAGTTTATTCACTAGGCTGGCTCCTAATGGTGGTCCTTCAGGCACAGCCAAACCCAAGATAAATGGCCCGGAATAAACGGTTCGTCCCATAATGTTAGAAGTTACACTAGATATAAGTACCAAAAGAATGATGATGCATATGTATCCATCCGGCACAGGCCTCCCATTTGGTGTGGTCCTAACGATCCAGAGCATCGCAGGGCGAAAGACGAACAAAACAATGAACATTGACCCAATTGCAAAAGCAAGAGTCATCGACGCATTCAAAGCGCCTTGGCTCTGAATATTTTCGACAACCGTAACAATAAACGAGAAACTCAGACCAACCAAATCAGCTACTATTGTAGTAGGAAGTACTAAACGACCAACTTCAGAATTAAGAATTTTGAGGTGGTCAAGCAGGCAAACCACAACTGCAAATGAAGTGTATGATTGGTTTGCGGCTACAAACTCCATGTTAGCAATTGCCTTTTTTCCCCCAATTCTTGAGAAACCAAATGCTGTCATTGACCCAAGTATTGCAGGAATAACTATTGATAAAACACCACCTATCAAAGGTTTCCTTCCTGATCTCTTAACCACACTTAAATCCATCCTAACTCCAATAAGAAACACAAAAAGTGTATAACCAAACCCTGCCAACATCCCCAATATTTCTTGAGATGCAATGGAAAATACACCATCTTTGAATTTATCAAATGACCTAAAACTTCCCCTCCATGATGATCCAAGTATCAAGCCAGCCTATAATAAAGCGAAGCAAACAAAATCTTAAATCATCGATTCACCCAAAAGCTAGACAACCCAACAAGTGAAAATCAATTTCAATTAGGTACGAAATAACATTAGAGTAGTTTGAACACAGGACCACCTACTCTGATACCATCTTAAATCATCGATTGACCAAAAAGTTTAAACTGATGGGTGAAAGCAAATTTAACATTATATCATCTAGCATAAAAGAAAAGCTAAATCATAACTATCACCACATTCAAAACCTTAGCTTAAATACATTCAATGATCTTTTCCTATCTATTCATAAAATTTTCACAGATAGACTCAAATATTAATCCAATTTACAAAGCTTCACTATACAAAACAGGGAGTAAAGATCAATTTGTACTTCCCAAAAGTACTACACATATTTATGAAGAATGAAAGTAGAAAATGAAAACAATAAGGCAATAAGATGAAAGAGGGGAAAAAGAGACTTACAATCATTTGAGAAACAAAAACAGGGAGACCAAAAAGCTGGAGGAAGAAATGGAGGAGGATAATGACAGAGAAAATAAGCATCATCTGAAGCTCCAACAATGGAAGAGGAGAAGGCCTGGGTTTAGAAGAAGACCCAAAAACAAAATCCCAAATGCCATCGGAATTAATCTTTGGAGGCGTACTCAAGCAGATGGTTAAGAAATTCTCATTATCCGAACATATAATATCATTGTAAATGGTGAAATTGAAAGCCATTTTTCTTTTTCTTTTTTTTTTCTTTTTTTTTTGAAGTTTTCTGGGAAGCTGAAAGCTATGGCGGTGGATAAAAGAAATCTGCAGATTTATAAAGAAGAAGAAGATAAAAAGATGAGAAGAATGAGAAATGGAGAAGAAAGAAAATTTACAGAGGCAAGAAAATTGAACTAACAATTGGTGGGTTCTTGTTTCTAACTGCATTTGTTACCATTGTGTAGCATTCAAGCTTCTGAGACTGTTTTTTTTTTTTTTTTTTTCTTTAATTTTCTTTTTTCTTATATTTGGCAAATTTTAAACCTTACCCTCTCTCACTTTAGGCCAAAAACAACAAAATTTAAACCCCCTCTCTTTATCAATTTCTTCATTTTAATCCATTTTTTTTCAGTTAAATTTGTGAACTAATAATTATATTAATTTAAACTTTCAACTATCATTGGTGTTATTTTACACACTCTTCTTGGTTTAGTTTGAAAAATATTGTGCTAAGTCATTTAATTTTTTCTAACTAAATTTCTAAACTGTTACAGGTAAACCAATTTAGAAACTTTGTTATGAAGAAAAAAACCAAGTTTAAGGTCTTGGTTAATGACCGTTTGATTGTTTATTTTTTGTTTTACAAAATTAAGGTTAATAAGAGTGTTCTACCTCTCTGTTTCTTTATTTTGCTATCTATTAATTTAGCAATATTTTTAAAATTTAAGCTAAATTATGAAAACTAAAAAATATATATAGTTTTAGAGAATTTGTTTAGATAGTAATTAATCAAATGTTTCGTGTGAACATATATATAAAATTCTGACCACGAGGTTGGTATATAATATAAGTTTATGTATGCTCATGTAGGCATATAAAAAATGGTGTAAAGAATTATGCGAGCTCAACTTTTAAAAAATAAATAATAATAATAATAGTAATAGTAATAAAAGGTCAAATGGTTATAAAACTAGTTTTTTTTTATTATTCCTATCAAAACGCGACTTTAAATTAGTTAAACCTTTTAAACTATAAGTATGGTTTAAAATTATGTTGTTTTCAAATATAGAAAAATGAGTTAAACTATTTACAAATATATATAAAAAATAAAATAAAAAAAAAAAGAAATTACTTAGACCTTGACCTATCGCCAAGTGATAGAATTCTATCGCAGTCTATCCCGAATAGATAGTGAAATTTTTCTATATTTATAAATAGTTTGATATTTTTTTTGTTTAGTACTTTTACTTTAAAATTTTCAAAATTATAATTATTTAGTTCATTTACTTAAAGAAAAAAATTATTATGTTTTTCTAATAATTTTATCAGGTACTTGAACTTTGTATTTGTTTGATTGTTTAAAAATATACTAATAGGAGGATCATCTTCTTTTTTTTTTTTCTTAAGATAAGTAGTGACTAAAGAAATTTTTTTTCTAGTGAGAAAGTAACAAAATTTAAAACTTCTTTACTCACCTCAAGATGTTCGTTTTCATTATTTGTTTGGATTAAGTTACAAATTTAGTTTTGTTTTAAATTGTTGTTTATCTGCTTACAACAAATATGAGATAATTACAATTTGAACCTTCGATTTCAAAAAAATGAGTATATGTTCATTACCTTTAGACTATGCTTATGTTAGTATTTATCGAAATAACTTACCAATTACATTTTGCACGCAATGTGAAAATTTGCTGGAACTAATTAGAATCAAATTTAAAAGTTGAAAATGTAAGGAAAAAAATCCTAAAGTATTTCTTTATTAAGTCACCTCATTGTTATATATGGTTATTTTAACTACTACTTTTTTTCTCTCATACATCTAACGGTTATAAAACTAGTTATAGACTATGTTTACTAAATTGAGAATTTGCAGGGCTAACTAGTTACTCGTTCATAAATTTAGAAATTTGTTTAAAGAGAACGTATAGTTTTGGTAATATTTTGCTTTAGTATTCAAATACTCAACAAATAGAGAAGATATTTTAAATCGTTGCAACAATCTGCAATCTAATATTTGTTCAGTTCGTTATTGAAAAAACATTTTTAATCTCTTGTACATCCTTTCTCTCATTCTCTCATAAGTATGGAAATTTGAACCTCCAACCTCGAGAAAAGAAAAGGTAAAATGTCAATTACCATTGAATTATCTTATCGGTATTTGATGTCCATTATCCCATTGAATTAGAGGAATGGTCTTATTGAGTATAGAACAAATTTAAAGAAATTGATTAAAGAAATTGTAAATTGAACCATAAATTAAAGAAAGAGTGTTTACATGAAATCTCGAATAAAGTCTGATTCTGGTGAAAAATGAATTGATTTTATATATGTTTTAGATAGTAACAATATCTCTAGTTCTTTCTTCTTTTTTTTTCAAATGTAAATTTGGTTCAAAGACTCCCAAGATTTTCTTTTGATTTATATAATCGTGATTCATATGATTTTTTATTGATAGATCACTTGTTAGAATTGCAAAGTGTTCGATGTTGAATGAGTGATTTTAGAAAGGAAAAGACGAAGTGTTTGATTTCAAACTTTCAAAAGTAGTTTTCAAATGATTTTGAACTATTATGTTTAGTTTCAGAAGTAATTTTAGAATTACAGAGAAACAATAATGCATTTGTTGCACCTAAGACAGGAGAACTTCAATATCTTTATCCCTTCGAATTTCTCAATACCACTATTACAAAATATATATTATATATCAGAAGAGAATTAAATTGAAAAATGAAAAAAATGAAGAAAAGAAAAAGGGTTCATGAAATTAGAGGTTTTTTTTTAAGGTTTTAATAACACACCTTCATCACAAGCACACATAAATTACAATCCTAAGAGGAAAATGACACCATATAGCTTACACTGTAATTACAGACATCAGACATTACTCAACTCTTTGAACTGAACACACAGATTGACAAACTCTCAAACCTTGCAGTTCACCAACAAGGGATGTATGGAAGCAAAGACAATCTCCCTGCCACTCATTCTTCATCTTAAAAACGCCGTCGACGAATACTTCGGTATCGAGAAACTGAGTATTTTCTAACACAGTTTAGTATTTTTCACACTCCTATTAGAACCTCAAAATTAGTTCATCTTGCTTCTCTAACATCCTAAACATACAAGCAAGTTGCTGCTGTTGATCATCTGCTACAAACATTATTCTAGAATCACTTTTTTTTTTTTTTACTTTTTTGGTTCTTTAGTAGTTTTGGTTTCATTAGTCAAACAAGTTAAAACAAAATGAACTTGGTAAAATGGTGTTTGGAGGTTTACCTCTTCTACTACCATTAGAAACAAGCTTGAATGCGTTTGGCTGGAGTGAAAGCTCCAGCATTGTTCCGAAGATGGATTTCGTATCGGGATGTTGGCATGACTGATTCAAAAGCCTCGACGAGAAGCGCCACCTTCTTCTTTTTAGCTGGTGCAAGTTTTGTGACGGTTCGTTGAAGTGCATAATCAAGCATCCATTCTTCTGCAGTTTTCCTGTCATCCATCAGCTGATGCTTGAGATCTACCTTTTCGGCTTCCGGGTCTGGCACCAATGGTAAGTAATTCGGTTCTCGTGGATTGAAGTCTCTTTGATCTTCTGATTCATCTCCAAGCCTCTTGCATTTTGCATTCATTTCCCAATTCTTGCTCAAGAGATCAAGTTCTTGGCTGGAATCCATTGCAGTACGGGATAACTTTGATGCTTTTAGTAATGAATCTGCTCTATCTTTTCCTTCCATAATGTCGACCGGCACGATGTTATTATCATTCAAAGAAGTTTCTTCAATCATCAAATCACTAGGCTCCTCATTACCTCTCATTTCAAGGACTGTTGAAGATTCAGTTTCATCTTCTTCAGCAACAGAATTTCTGTTTCCAGTAGCAGAGATATCTTGGCATTGTTCATCAGAATTTTCAGCCTCAATAGCAACCTCATCTCCATGGTCTGAATCATCAAGTTGTTTTTCGCTTTCCATTTGATTATCGATATCGGCATCTAGTAATTCCTCTTGCAAGGCAAGATCATTGTTGGGGAGCTGGCAATCAAATTGCAAAACTTCTTCATGGATCTCACAATGTTCTTCATCAGAAACTCTGTTGCCAACCAAAGTGCCATCAACTTGAAGATCTTGTTTTTCCTGCTCTTCATTTGAAGCTTCCTGTGTTGTAACGGGAGTTTCTGCAACCTCAGCTTCCAGTTCATAATTCAGAATCATCTCCAGATATTCAATTTCAGCTCTTTCAGAAACAGCTTGTGTAGCATCCTTCTCATCAAATTCATCCTCTAAATAAGAAAGTTGATCAAAACTTAAGCTCTCAGACACTTGGCTAGCCTCTTCCACCTCCCAATCTGGATGGCGATTCAAGTCAGAATCCTCAATATAGAACTGTTCTTCAAAGTCTCCACTCTTTTTATTGACAACATCACCAGATCCAGCAAGTTCTCCATTCAGCAAACAAGTCTCTTCTGATAAACCCCCAGTTACAGCATCTGATTGATGTCCAACCTCATCCAAACCATCACTTTCCATGCTCAAAAACTGTTGCTCCTCCCACTCTTCCATCTCGGTATCCGTCGAACCAGCATCATCCTCATACTCATCCGCATGGAAGAACATTCCTTCAGTCACTTCTTCACCTAAACCAACTTCATAGTCCATGGATCCATCATCTGATTTATTGTCCTCTTCATTACTCGATTCCGTTTCATCTCCCGCGGTAGAAGAGGAAACACCAGCACAATCTCCACTCATTACCCTATCTTGATTAACTGATCCAACACCATCAACCTTATTTTCAGCATAAATTTCAATGAAAAAGTCCAACCTACCATCATTTACCAAAACTTCTGGGACTACTTCTTTATCTAGCACTTCCACACCAGCATCATCAGCCCCTTTCACTCCACAACCAGATGGCTCAACTTTTAGATTCTTCAATAAACGTCTCCTTGAAGACAAGAAACACTTCAAAGGAGGCAGAGGAGCATGTCTATGGCCATTAAGCGAGCAGTAAGTATAAGGACAGACTTTCAAAGCTGAAGTTCCTTCATACTCAGTTGCTCCAGGGCTCAGCATGAGGTATGCTGGAAACTTAGAGTCCTTGAGAGTGGAAGAACATGTAGCTCTATGAGAATCCATGTCGGCACACAGAGCCACCCTCGAAGACTTCTTAAAACTCGGCGTCTTCTTCAAAGTTCTAACCAGTTTCATACTGGAGGATTTTGTCAAACACTTGGTGGGCTTAAGGCCAGTAACAGACCCATGAGCAGAATTCTCTAAATTCTTCCTTCTGGGTTTCTTACTATCACTACAAATTCGAGAATTCCGAGAACTCACCTGAGTAGAAACCTCTTTCCTTGCATCAAAACAGCTCGTGGATTTCATGTAATTGGGCGAGCTATCGCTGGTTCTAATCACGGATGCATGAGCAGAACTCCTAAAGAATTCTTCCTTCTGGGTTTCTTACTATCACTACAAATTCGAGAATTCCGAGAACTCACCTGAGTAGAAACCTCTTTCCTTGCATCAAAACAGCTCGTGGATTTCATGTAATTGGGCGAGCTATCGCTGGTTCTAATCACGGATGCATGATTTTGCTTCTGTTTGATTTCCAAAACATTAGAAGAATTCGGTGGTGGTTTAAAACATTAGAAGAATTCGGTGGTGGTTTACCAGGTAGAGATATGTTCTTTTTAATCGGCGATGAAGTTAGGCTGTTCTCCAAATCGGAAAGCTGAATAGCTCGTGATTTCTTCATCATCTTCTTCAAATCAGCTGCTCTGTTTTTGCCATCTGGGTTTTGAGAAGAAGAAAAAGATGAACTAGTTTTGAAACTCGCAACTCTCTTCTCCCCTTTAACGCTACCACTTTGAACTCCAAATTTGTTCGCTACAATTCTCTGAACCATCTTCTGAAATGGGTTTGATTCGATGATGCTTTCTTCTCTTCAAAAACAGGGGAATTTTCAATCTCTAGAAGAAACCCAGTAAGGTTTTTGGAAAGTTATACATCAAAGAAAAGTCATAGAGGAAGATTCGTGAAAACCAAAGAGAACCCAAAGTATTCTTTTCTAATTGGAGATGCTTTGAGAGAACAGAGGGTGGGATTTCTCCGTCTATGATGATTTATGAGAGAAATTCTGGAAGCTTTTTTTTGTTTGTTGAATTAAAAAGTGTTTTGAATTGAATTTATATATTGTAATTGTGCTCGTGGATTTTGAACTCTAAAGATTTGGGCTAAGACATAGCTTTGTTCTTGATTTTCTTCTTCTTGTCTTTCAAGTAATTCAACTCATTCTCATCGGTTAGGCCATTCTTTTCTTTTCTTTGCTCCTGCATATACCGCCAAGGATTTGAATAATCATTTCATTTTTATGTTTTTTTTTAAGGTATATGCCTTAATTTATGCTATTATATCGAGAAAGTATTAATTTTGATAAATAGTTTTTAAAAAAAAATTATAAAGGTAATTATAATGAGTAGCAATTTTAGAGAATAATAACTAAGTGTATAGTAATATTTTTAAAAAATTGCAAATATAGCAAAATCTATCAATGATATACTTCTATCCTTGATAGATTCTTATAGTCTATCAATGATAGACCACCTAAACCATAAAAGTCTTTTAGTGATAGAAGTCTATCATTGATAAACTATGCTATAATTGCATTTTTTTTAAAATGTTGTTATATATGCTAATACTTTGAATCTGATTGATATATTTGCAACTACTCCAAATTATAAATAGTTATTAGTATTTACATTCATAATTGATATCAATCTAGTCCTAATTCAACTGATAATTTATCTAAAAGTTGAAAGTTTGATTCTCATCCCATATTTATTTAAATGAAGAGTAGAGATTCAAACATTTTGGTCAAATATATATTGTCTTAACTAGATGGATTATGTCAATTCGAGCATAACTCAACTGATCAGACACCAATTATCATTCATCTCAAGAATAAATAGTTTGATCCATCACCCAACAATTGTTGAACTCAACATATATTTATTTATTTAGATTGGCACTCATCTCATGTTTGTTAAACTCCAAAAATACAAACATTAATATTATTGATACTTTTTTCTTTTTTTGGTTGAAAAATGAAAAATTCAAATTAGAAGCAAAAGTTAAGATTTGAACTTTCGATCTGAAAGAAATGAATAAATATCAATTATCTTTGAACTAAACTCAAAAGACACTAGATTTTTTTGTCTTAGTATAATTGGAGTTAGGAAGATTTAAACTACAGACCCCGTGGTATTAACAAACTTATGCCAATTGAGTTATTCTCGATTTTAGTTTTAGTTGCTTTGTTAGCTAATATGTTTCCAAGTAGTTTCTAATTTTTTTAAAAATATATATATATAAAAAAAAACATAAAACATAAAAGATAATTTCTTTTTTGTTCATTTTCCTTTTTTACTCATAATTCCACAAACATGCAAAGGAGGGAACTTTTCTTTGAGTTTGCTAAGGAAGAGAAAAGAAAAGGGAGGGTAGTAGAGTCATTTCACAAAGGCAAAAAAAAAAAGCATACGTGTCATACTTTTACTTTGATGCGTAATATTATTCCACTGTTGACGAAGAGGAATTGGACGGTGCCGCGCTTTACAAAAGAAAGGAAAGTGGTCGGCTTTAGTGGGCTGCTCGTGGGCCCTACTTTTGGGCCTTTGGTCCATTAACACACGCTCCTTCCTCTCTTCTTACAATAATAGTAATAATAATAAATCATTTTTTCTTAAAAAAATAATAATAAATAAATAATTTGTTATGCTTGCTTTCTTTACATTTTTTTTTTATATAAAGGAAAAAAAAGCATATTTAATCTCAAATTGAATCAAGGGTTCGTCAACTTTGAGTAGCGTAATATGAAAGAGACAAAACACAAATCATATTTATATCTTACAATTTTATATTTAAGTATAATATGTATAGGGAAATTACTATAAACAGAAAAAATATCAAACTATTTACAAATATAGAAAAATTTTACTGTCTATTCGTGATAGACTGTGATAGAATTCTATCGTTTTCTATCGCTCAAGCAAATAAATTCTATTGCCTGAGCGATAGAAAGCTATAGAATTCTATCGCGATCTATCAGTGATAGACTGTAAAAAATTTCTATATTTGTAAATAGTTTAGCTCATTTTTCTATATTTGAAAAGAGCCCATATGTATACCTACATACTCTAACCAAATCGAAAAGTTTAGTTTTCGAATTTTCAAGTTTGTATTTATAAATGTCTTAAATTTTTAAAAATTGTGTTAAATTATAGTAAATATTCCTGAATTTTGTACTATGTACTCAAAAGTTGCATGCATTAATACCCTTAACATTTAAAAGGAAAAAGTTAAAAAAAATGTCTCTACGATTAGTTTTATGGACGCAAGGGAAGAATGAGAGTAAAAGAGTATTGAAGAACCGGGAAAAATAGAAAAGTGTCAGGTCATAAATTCTTGTAGAGAAAGAAAAGAAATAAAAGAGGGAGGTGATGAGCTTTAAATAAACGTTTTTTGCATGTATACTAACGATCAGAGCATTTTTTTTCTTTTTAAATGTTAAGGATAATAATGCAACTTATGAAAAGTTCAAGAGTATTTTTGAAATGAGATATTAACAGTGTTCATTTATATACTTACAATAAGGGGTTTTTTCTCTAAGTTTAAGAGTATTGATAAAACTTTTGATAATTTATGGATATTTTAGAAGAACGTACTCATAGTTTCCATCCAAAACTAACAATGGAGGTATTTTTTTAACTTTTTTAAAAAATTTAAGAATATTATTGAACTCTTAAAAGTTTGGGGTGTTTTTGAAATAAAGAACAAAGTCAGAAATTTAATGACCTATTATATATTTTTTAGGTTTAAATACTACTTTGGTCCCTATACTTTTGGTTTTGATTCATTTTGGTCCCTTTTACTTTTAAGATGTTCATTCTGGTCACTGTACTTTCATCTTTGGTTTATTTTGGTCCTTATACTTTCAACTTTGGTTCAAATGTTTACTATATTAAAAAAAAATCTAGAATTTAGATATAAATTCAAATTTATATTGATAGATTTATTTATATTTCAAATTTTTAAATTTTTTAATTGCCTATTAAATACAAAATTAAAAGTTTAGGGATCTATTAGACAAAAAGTATTTGGCCCAAGAAGTTGTAGTTGAGGTTCCTTACTTGGTCTATAGAGTTCGTAGGTCATAGGACTAAAAAAATATCAATTTTATACTTTATTAATTTCTTACACTATGAGTCTCAGAACTTAATATTCTCCAAACTTCACAATTCTACTCCGTGTCTCAAACACCTCAAAGACTAAATTGACACAATCTTCAAATTAAAAACCACATTTGTAATTTTACTATAAAAAAAGGAGAATTTTTAAAAATAGAAAAATAAGAAAAATTATTTATACAAAATAGCAAAATTTTTAAATAATTGTGATAGACGCTGATAGAAGTCTATCACTAATAGATATTGATAGAAGTCTATTAATATCTATCCGTATTTTTTTTCTATTTTTGGTAAATAGTTTGATATTAAAATTGATATGATTTCACTAAATGATGGGGCTGCAAAAGAAAGGCTGTTTATGAACAGAGCATGAGGTTTCTGCCAAATTCTGTTGTTTGTAATTCCACATTATTATGTTGTTCCCCATCATTCTTCATTCACAAAGTTTTCCCTTCTTTTTTTTAAATAATAACCTTCTTTTTTTAAAATAATAATAATACAATGTAATTATAGACCTAAAGTAATAATTACATTATCTGATTGGATAATTTTGTTTTTTTATGTGTAAAATATTGCATTTTAAAGAAATATATTGTGAATGTTATCATTGCACACAAGCATGAGAATTTGAATTTGAAAAATTTTGAATACTTTTTTCAAGGTGCAGGTGGGTTTAGAAGGATTTAGCACACAAAAAAAAAAATTATATAGAACTTTCTGCTAAAAAAAATTTAATTTTCGTATTTATTTGGTACTTAAATTTTTTAAATTATAAATTTAGTCTTAAACTTTTAAATTTTTTAAAATATACTGATCTAGTCACAAAATCAAGAGTTTCATTAGACATAAACTTTGAATTTAAAATTTAATAGATGAATTAATTTTATTCTAAAAAATGATTAATTACTTTTTAAAACTTTAAATTTGTTATGGACCTATTAGACATAAAATTAAAAGTTCAAAAATTTATTAGTCATTTGAAAGTTTAGGGAAAAAATAAATCCAAACTTCAAAATTCATGGAATAAACTTCTAATTTAAAAATAAAAAAAAAGTACATTTTTCTCCGTAAGTTTTGGGTCTAGTTTCCATTTGGTCCCTAAATTTTTAAATGCTACAGATTTAGTCTTTAAGTTTTGAGTTTGGTTTCAATTTAGTCCCTAGGTTTCAAAATATCACAATTTTACTTTGAAATTTGAGTTTTTTTTTTTATTTGGTCCCTAAGTTTTAATATTTGCACATTTAACCTTAATTTTTCACTAAATACTCTCTTCTGTCTTTAGTGTTAATGACTAATAATTAATTTAAAAGAATTAAAAAAAATTATAATTAATTAAGTTTCACTATTTTTCACCACTACAAAAATTAAATTTATAATTTTATTTTATAATTATTTTAAATTAATTAATAAACATTAACAATAATGAATGAAAGTAGATATTTAATGAGAAATCAAAGTTAAAAATATAAATCTTGAAACTTATGGACCAAATTGATACAAAACTCAAATGTCAAGTGTAAAATTATAACATTTTGAAATCTAAGAACTAAATTGAAATCAAACTCAAAATTTAGGAACTAAATGTTTAATATTTTGATACTTAAAAAAAAAGTATTTTTTTCAAGAAAAACCTTGTATTTAGAATCAGTGTGTGACTTCAAATTCAACCTTTTTAACTTTTAATTTCATAAAATTGAGTCATTATTTAAATGCTTTTTAGGTAAAATTCTACTTTCCAAAAAAAAAAAAAAAAAAAAAAAAAAAAAAAAAAAAAAAAACTTTTTATATAAATTATACTTTGTAGAGATTCATAATTAGTTAGGTCAAACTAATTAATTTTATGGATACTAGTTTTTGCAACTATGATTTGGACGTTCTTGTGTTTAATAATAAGCCAAATTTTAAATACTTAAGCAAAAATACTTTTTCCTCTAATTTTCATTTAATTTTAAATTTTAAAATGTTACAATTTTATTTATGAATTTTAAGTTTAGTTTCCATTTCCTTCCTAATTCTCAAAATGTTACATTTTTTTTGAATTTTGACTTTGATTTTTATTTGGTCTTTATATTTTAATATTTTACATTTTTACCGTCGAGTTCTTATTAATGCTCACTTTGGCAATTCACGTTAACTTTTACTTAACTAATTTAAAATAAATATGATGTGAAAATGTTTAATTAATTTTAGTAGTAATAAAAAAATAGTGAAAACTAATCTAATTACAGTTAATTTAATTCTTTTAAATTAATTAATAGATAGTAACACCAAAGACTAAACGTGAGTATTTATTGAAAGATAAAAGTTATGAGTGTAAATCTTGAAAGTTCTAGGGGCCAAATTGAAACAAAAGTAAAAAGTAAAAAGTAAAAATATAATATTTTAAAACTAAGAGACCAAATAAAAATTAAACTTAAAATTCAAAAACAAAGATGTAACATTTTCAAAATTAATTAAAGACTAAATGGAAACTAAATTCAAAATCTAAACACCAAAAAGTATTTAATGATTTATTAGTTGATTTTAAATTTAATATTAAGGTTAATTTTGTGGAGAATAGTAAACACGCTACATGTTTATATTGAAGGTTTGACTTGATGAAGTTTGGAGATTTAAAAGTAAAAATTAACTCATTGAACAAAAAATCTTAGCATGGCTGGGTAGATAAAGTATTAATTACTATATCAAATGTCGATCATCTTTAATTTCGTTAAAAGAAAAAGAAAAAAAAAAAAAAAACCAAACAGTTAAACACATATTTATGAAATTAATTTTACTCTCATTTTTATTATATTTGATAACATAAAATATGTTCTAGTTTGAATCCTATTTTATATTTAAGGAGTTCTTTGATAACCTATTAGTTTTTTATATTTTATTTTAATTTTTAATTTTTGACTTTTAGTTATTAGTTTTTTTTAAAAAAATGAATTTATTTGGTATCACTTGTATGAACTAATTAGTCATTATTAAACATTGTGAAAATTTCTATTGATCATAGAAATATTAATATAGTGGTTAGAATTCGTATTTTGTTGATATATTTGTTTTTATTGTTTTTTTTTTTTCATTAGTTGAAAAAATAATGTAAAAATAGTTTGATTTTTATTTTTATAAAAATATATATTTCATTAAAAAAATCATCAAAACTTTTCTTATTTTTAAAAAGATCATGCTTGTTATTTTTTTGGTCTTATCAAGTGCTAAATTTTAATTCTTAAATTTTCAGATGTTTTGATATAGTCCCTACTAAATTGTATAAACAAACAAACAAATTAAAAAATAATAATAATAAATAGAGGCAGTCCCTATCATTAATTTTTAAATAGTTTATTTTAGTTGCCACAATAATTTTTCAGATAAATCTATGTGCTCTATTATTTTATTTTTGCCATCTTCCATCTCACCTTCATTTTCCTAATATTTGATAATTAAGATAGTTCAACTTAATCATTGACAAATGAAGAAATTATACCAACTAATTGATGAAGCATATGTGATTGCTTTAGAGAATAGGCTTTTGATATTCTATATTTAAAAAATAATAAAGTAATAATAATAAATATCATTTCCTTTCTTTTTCTTTTTCTTTTTTTCCCTTTCCTTTTTAATCAAGGTCCACTTGAGTAATTTAAGAAAGATATATCAATGGAACCATAACCACTAAAATATACAATCATTAATTTGCATCTACCTTCCTTAATTTTTATAAAGCAAATCATATGTGCTTTTGGTTCATTAGGAAGTACAAAGAAATCAAGGATTTAACTAATTTATTAAAATTTAACCAAATTGTTTTTCCTTCTAGGTAGCTAGAATATAGAATTTAGATTATATCATCCGTGTAAAAGAATTTGAACCACAGACTTTGTGGTCACTAACATATATTATTGGCTATATCAACAATTTTTTAAATAACATTTTTATTGCTAAACGTTTAATTCTTATGGCTCTTTTTTTTAGTTCAATAATATGTGAGGTGGAAGATTTAAATCTCTGACCTCTTAATTAAGGAAGGTTTAAAATATTGATGTCGATGGAAATATCGAGGTCTTAATTTTACGAAAATTTCGGTGAAAATATCGATTTCGATGGATATTTCTGAAAAAATTATAAAAACAACAAATTTTAAAAATTAAATTAAATTAATAAATAAATAAATTATTATTTTCAAATATGTAAACCTGTCTATTATTTATATTATGTTTATATTAGTGGCAATTTGATGCTTATTTTTGGTATTTTGTGGATTTTTCTACAATATAATGGAAATATCTATTCACCCCTCATATTGATATCGAACCCATGGAAATACGGAAATATCAACATATCAATGGAAATTTAATACTATGGTTAAGGATGCCTATTATATGTTAGTTGAGTCATACTCGACTCAACTAAACCTTCGAAAATGCCTCTATTATTAATAGATGTTACAAATTTAATATAGGATGATGAGTTGACACTAGGTAAGGCTCTTCGCTCTTACTTGCACATATAGTATTATATTGCTTTTTTTTTTTCCAAAATAAAAAGGTTAAAGCAACATTATGGTAAATGTACTTTGGGGCTCGTACCATTTTAGTTTAGGGCTGACTAGATAAATAGTAAAACCTAGAGTTTCATTTGGAAAAATAGCAAAAAAATTTTAAAATTGTAAAAATAACAAAACGATTATTTTAAATAAAAAATACAAATAAGCAAATACCTAAACTACCCTTACACACTCAAAATGATAAAACTAGTCAGAAACTACAACAAATCCAAAAACAGGAAATACTATTGAAAGGTATTCTAAAAGTCTCACCAAACCCCAAATTAAATCGGTGATTTAATTGAAGCCAACCCATATCACAGAAACCAAAAGTTTAACAATAACCACGAAACAACCCCATACTCACCTAAACATTGTTGGTCGATTCCTTTGACGACCACACGGTGGCAAAGCTTGTGATCAGCGACTTCGTTTGTGGGTAAAATTTCGCAGAAAGAGATCTAAGAAGAGCAAGACAAAATGATAGGGAGATGATAAATGAGCTAGGAAGAGAAAGAGAGGAATATCTATGGCATGCGGTAGCATCTGTGCAACGTCGTCCGTGCGGAAGAAGGTTGTCTTCATGCGAACGAGGAGAAGAATGTTGAGGGGAGGGGAGGGGAAGGGAGGCACTAGTAGTAACTAGGTTTACTTTTGTTTTGTTTTGTTTTTTAATTTAATTAAATTAAATTTTAATTCACAAACCTTATATAACAAATACATAAATATTTCCTTAACCTAAATTAAAATATCTTATCCATTCTTTTTTTATAAAATAATTTGAAACTTAAAAATTTGAAAATTAAAATATTTTAATTTAATCTATTGTAAATTTAATTTATTAGATTTCAAAATTTAAAAGATGAAATCCGAGAAAAAATTGAGAAAAACAAAAGATAATTTCAAATTTGAATAGGGAGAAAAATTAGGAATTAGAGAGAAAAATTAGGGATTAGGTAAAAAAAATCAAAAATCAAATCAGAAATCAAACACAATTACACTGTATATGTGAATAGTGCAAAAAAAAAATTTCTATACAAGGCCAGAAACTAATTTAAATATGATAATAGTTGATACAATATTTTTAACACAAAATGCAATTACACTATATATATAGTTTTAAAAGTATGAAGGATAGATTTAAATAGATAATGGTAAAAAAAATCAAGAAAAATCTTAAATATAAATTATTGACAATTTTTTGTTTATAACATAAACAATATTTTGTTTTAATTAGAAACCATGAAAAATGATGTATAAAATTATTTTCTAAAGTGGTTATTATCATAAGAAGAAATTTGTTTAGTTTGAATCATGTATTAAAATAGTTATCAAAATCTAGTTTGAATATTGAAAATTGATTCAAATTTTAAAAAAAATGGTGAAATTCACGGAATGACGTTCAAATTCAGTTTTAAAATAAAATTTATTACATTTTAATCGATTAAGTTGGCTATCAATCAAGTTTCTCAATTACATTGTATTTATATCTTGGTTATTAATCAAGTTCTCCACATACACTGTATTTAATGGTCCAGACATACGAATCAACTAAGGGCAAAATAGGTATTATGAAAAAGTAACCCAGGTGCCTTGTTATTTACAGTTTTTGCTAAATATCCAAACAAAACCTCATTTTTTGCTATCTCGTCCAATTTCTTTTTAGTTTATGTAACTTTCAAATATTTAAATTTAATCTCTTCACTTTCAATGAATCTAAAAAATTAGCCCCTATTGTTAGTTTGAAATTAATTTGTATCGAGTTTAGTTAAATAATATTTATATTTTCCACACAAGACACGACATAATGTGAATATACAAACAAAGACTACATTTTTTTTTCTAGAAAAGTTAACAATAAACAATCTTTAAGATCTATTACATTTAAGCCTACACGAACCAAAATAGAATGAAATTGAAAATTTAAGGACAAAAACGGTATCTTAACCAAAAACAAAAACTATAATTCCTCATAAAAGAAATACTTAAAAACATTGAGCACTTACATGAAACACTTGATTAGTATTGTTCTTGATAAATACAAATAAATAAAAAGTGTTACATATTAAAATACAACTGAATCCCATTCTAGATTCAAAAATTTGCTTCATTACTTATAGATCTTTAAGTCTTATCATGGTACAAAGATTGATTAAAACTTTCATACTATGGTAGGAACCATGATGTCCCTACTTTATTTAAAGAGGAAAATCTTTAAAAGCAAGAGACAGCAAAGAACATGAAAGTTTACCAACTCCTCCATGTGCTTAATGAAATGAAATATGTATGAATAAAAGGCCCAAAATAGGGCAGTTTTTTGGGATCTTCATGATATAATAATGCAGCATCTTAATCTGAAAGAGGTTATCAAAATTTTGTTTCTAGCATCATCCTCAATCCAAAGTGCCAACAATACACCATACATTTACATATATAATTCATTAAAAGGGATTCCCTTTAATGTCTGTAAAGTAATGTGTAAATAAAAGATTAATTCTCCATAGAAATGGTACACCAGGACTGGAAATAAATATGAAATGGAGATGGGAAATCTGAACAAAAAAAAGTTGAAGCTGACTAACCATTATAATATGTAGCCATAAAACAATTTGGTGTGGGCCTAATATACAGCTGAAAAGTCTAGGGTAAGTGTTACCATCTATCATTGAATATAATCTCAATTAATCTCCCTCTTCATCAGACTATGGCAGAATCCTGAGATATTGAACCAATACTACAGAGAGAGCATAAACTTTCCTATCAAAGTGTAGCACAAGGAACTAATGAAAAGAGGCTGTTTAAAATACAAATCACATGCAGAATTATACAGTGATTTTGTACACTGTTATGATTTAAATGCACTCCCAAAATAATATATAGATGACAGTGTCCTATCCTATTCATTTCACATGAAATATTATAATATGAAGGAAATATGAGGGGACCTATCCACTCCTATCCACTCAAACTCCAAACCAGATCATCTTTTTGGCGGTTTTGAATGTGATATGTTGAACTGAAAGTAAGCCAAATACATGTTCTTAGACAGTTTGAGAGTTTTGAGTCTCTTCACCAACTATACCAATACTCCATTGAGTTTAATATGTGAGAGTGAGATTTGAACCTCTGACCTCACTCGATGATGGAATACTCTAACCAGTTAAGCTATGTTTTGAGTCTCTTCACCAACTATATCAATACTCCATTGAGTTCAATATGTGAGAGTGAGATTTGAACCTCTGACCTCACTCGATGATGGAATGCTCTAACCAGTTAAGCTATGTTCAAGTTGTTGAGAGTGAGATTCGAATCTCTGAGCTCACTCGAGGATGTAATACTCTAACCAGTTAAGCTATGTTCAAGTTAACAATTGAATCTGTAATCTAATTAATTTTTAGACTTACATCATCTATTTTATACTTATTCTACCTACCTTAGCTTGAATACAAAAAGATACCCCACAAGGACTTATTAACTAACTATTGTTGGTCCATTGGATAATGAAATTAATGAAGTGTTGACCCTATAGAGAGAGAATGGGGTGGCATTGATTGAGATGGTGAGATCATAGTCCTACTTAATCCACTTACTATAGCAGGATGAATTTCAGTAGGACTTACAATGGAGTTGTAGATGTAAGAGCGAGAAGTGATTTTCATTAATCACTCTCATTGAAATATATTACGTTTGTTTGATTAGTTACTATAACACTACAACAGATGTACATAACCAGCAGCAACAGTATGACAGATATGTACAAGTCTTCTCAGAACAGAATACTTAGACATTACAATTTATGGATATTAATCCCATTGTATTATGTTATGTCTATTACTATATGATGATTTTATTATCTGCTGTACAGCATAAAAGAATGCCTCTATATACAAAGGGGATTGATCCCCTTATATTTTGTTATGACTTCTCTATTGTACAGGATGATTTTATATTCTCTTTTGTACAGCAGCAAGTAGCACCAGAAGAATAGGAGAAAGAAGAAAAATGACATAAGGAAGAGATTGATTAAGTAAACCTTCCCCAATCCCAGACTCGTCAGCAGAGTAGTTAAGTTTGTTGTCAAGAAAAGCTTCAAAATAGTTCCGGTAGCTACTGTCATTTGAAAGGAAAGACGAGCTTGCCGTTACCTTCATCATTTCCATTGCCTGTGCATTGGAAAAGGTCCAAATCCATACAACCATCAGAAAGAATCCCTTGAAATAATAGGAATACGTTACAAGATACACAACAAACTTCGAACTCTTAATTAAGGGACCAAACAACCATTTCATTTTTTATTTTTGATTTTTGAAATTTAGCCAATTTCCTCTTAATTTTTTACAATTATTTGCACATTTCTTAAGTACAATAATTGAATTCTTAGTAAAATTCCAAAAACAAAAATAAATTTTTAAAAACTACTTTTGTTATTAAAAGCAAAATAATTAAATGTGGAAGAAGTGTTTATTGACTTAATTTTCAAAAACTAAAATTCTAAAACTAAATGATTACCAAACGGGGCATAAGTTATCAATAAGTTAACTGCCCAAAGTACACATGCTAGACCAAGCATGATGTAGCACGATTCTCATGTTTTTGGCTCCTTTTACTTTGAAAGATCTTGTATTTCCTTTTAAGTTTCTTTAAGTTCTTGCTTTCTTGTTCTTCAGTTCACCGCAGATTATTTTTTAATTATCCTTTGTCTAAGTTGGGTAATCTATTGAATTCTAGGTTAGTTGGCCAGCTTGTGCCCATATAAATACTAGGCCTTAGGTTTGAATTTTAGCATTCAATTACACAATACAGGAGTTTCGATTCAAACAGTAGCCTTTACTACATTAAAGCATTCGCATCCATGTCCTTGCAGTTTGAATTTTCTTGTGAATGAGTATAAGAATTTGATTCATTGAAGAACTAATGGTTTTATATTTGACGTCATACTAAACAAGTTTACCTACAAAACGCTGTCACTAGTTACCTGGAAACTAAACATGAACTGCCTTGCTTTCTTGCTTACTCGAGGATTTGGATGAGACTGAAGCTTCTCATACATTTCTCGAGCCTCATCTGGCCTGTTAAGTATGGTAATTGACATATCATAAACCAAAAAATAATAATAATTGGTTTCTTACTCAATTTTCAGTTTTATACTCCTTTCCCTCCTTTCTTTGGTATCACCACATTTATCTAACACCTATTTTATATATATATATTGTTCAACTACATTGAGTAACTTTTATTCGTACTTGCATATATTATTTTTTCAATTTAACAAAGGCTTAAATAATACACTAACAAAAATTTAGATTCAATCAATAAGTCTTAAAATTACCAGTTTCATTGATTGCAAATCGTATCTTCACTCAAATATTTATAGATTCTAAGTTTGGAACTTTTTGCCAGGGCACATTCTTGATTGATTGATGAGTTCAATCAAGAGACATTTAATGCATGTTCGCATACAATAGATTATGTTTCTTGTTTGTAGATTCACTAACTCAAATTGATTCAGAAGGAAAAAAATTAAAAAATAAAAAATAAAAATAAAAAGAATTAAAGTATAGCCCATTTCTAAACCTACTACCAAACACATATTTGAAAGCACAAAATACAACTCTATAATCACTAAATCCCTTGTTTCCAAACTTCCTTTTTCAGATCAAACGCACCCATACTTTTAAAAAACTTCTGAAAAATAATTCAAACTATAGACTTGATGAACCACATTACATAAACAGTTATTCATTTCAAAGGACATTTACGTGATCAAAATCAGAGAGAACATAAACAGATAGTCAGGCAGAGCTGATCTTGACTTACAAGCCTAGCTATACATGAAAAAATTGACTATCTTTTCGAGCAAATGAAGTTTTTAAGTTTATTCGAAGGCCATGAACATACCTACTAAGGGAATCTTGACAGATAGACCACTGCAAAGCAGCAAGTCCATGAAGCTCACTCTGCACAAACATTATTTTCAAGTAAACAAAAATAGTTAGAGAAGAAAGAAACAAAGCCTGTGAATAACTATATCTAATTTGTATACATATATTTATCTTTAACATAAAACACGCCTAATCTATTCAGGGTTTAGTTTAGAAACCTTAATAATCTGCAATAAAGCAGTAGCACACCAGATTGAGACCCCGGTTGAAGGTGTTCTTCATTTAGATAGGAGAATCTAGGAAGACAGCTAGATGGTCCTAACTATTGTAAATGTTTACTCCTCGGTAGTTAGTTAGTTGCTCCGGATGGAATATATTTTGTCAAGAGTGACTTGAGAGTGATGTTTGGGAGATAACTAGCCATCTCAAATTGGCTAGGTAACTTATGTATGGTGCCCTAGGCACTGTTTTCTCTCTATTTTAAATAAATAAAAGTCCCCGATACATATTTTCAAATTAAGGAAAGGAAGAAAATTCATTACTGCACATCATGCAAGGTGGGTAAAGATATTTGAGTGAGTTCGATATTGCATTCTACCAAATCTATTCTTTTAAGCTGTTCATAAACTCAAAGTACAAAAACTCTACCTGGAAA
Source organism: Lagenaria siceraria (assembly GCA_002890555.2). Taxonomy (NCBI): domain Eukaryota; kingdom Viridiplantae; phylum Streptophyta; class Magnoliopsida; order Cucurbitales; family Cucurbitaceae; genus Lagenaria; species Lagenaria siceraria. The sequence goes on from CM016488.1 coordinate 8,933,393, forward strand.
TTTAGTTTTTCCATAATTGTCTCATAATATGGTAAGGCTTCCTTGAGTTTCCCAACACTCATCAATGAATCGCCTTCCTCTAGTGCCTGTAATTATGAGATGCTGATAAGAATATGTTTAACATTAGAAGTAGAGAGAGATTGCAATATTTGTAAATTGCAATATTTAAGCTTGAAGAATAGTCTGAAAAATCAAATCACAAATTTGATAAATGAAGGCCACAAAACTGAAATAAACGATATTTATTTTTGCCAAGGAAAAAAAACATAACAGATAAAAGTTAATAATATTTGTTTCTAATTAAGCTCACCCCTTCACATTCAGACTTCAGTTTCGCATCTATGCTCAAGCCAAATTTTTTCTTGTATGCAGCAATCAGTTCTTTTGTGCGTGCTTCCTTCGCAGCTTTTTCTTCATCTGTTTCAAGCACTTCTCCAGGGCGTATAGTTCTTCCACCTCCAAACTAAATAGGAAAGAAAAGAATTCCAAAAATTGTGTCATGAGAATACTAATAAGGGATCTATAGGAAATATTAGTAAGGGCATGGTAGCTTTTAGCTAGGGGTGACTTGGTTATAAATGGAGGGAGTTAGGTTAGGTATCTTAGAGGGGGAAATTTATTTTGGAGATTGTCCAAGGTGGGAAAGCTCTCTTGAAAGGCTATTGATATTGCAATATAGTTCTATTTTCTGTTTTCTTGTTATTAGGAACTTATATGAGCCTTCACAAACGAGGCCTTAGGTAAGATATTGAAATATCATACGTCTACAAATGTAATAATGAAATCTATCAGAATCCAATTGCACCATTATTGAAGAATTTCCTTCCAAGGAGCTTTCACTTTGGCCATCATCGATGAAGTAAATATGCCGATGAACACCTTAGAAGTTGTCACAATTTTATTAGTACTTGTTGAATTGTTGAATGTACAGTACTTTCTGTATTGTGATCGTATGCATATGCTGCACCCACATTGTTCACTCATTGTCAAGTCCTCCAGTATATACACAGTACTTTTTTTAGTAAATATTTTCAAATTATGAACAATGGTACTCTGTTGTTGTTCTTGATAAACCAACTTATGGCCACACTCCATCTTGAGGTGTAACACACCTTCACACGTAATATTGAAGATGTGAAAGGCATCATGATATTCCAAAAGTATCAAAAGATGGAGAGAGCACTTTCTCCATCATATGAGAGTATAGTGAAAATATTTGTTGTCAAAAGGTTAATATGTATTCAGGAATTTCAATTGATCTATGAAGTCATCTGATGCAGTAGACAATCTGTCATAGGTTTATATAGTCTTCAATTCCTTGTATACCAACACTAGCTTACGTTTCAGACATGTGCAAGACAAAAAAGTTTTGCATGGAAAAATTAGTTCATGAACTTAGGCTTCCTACTTGGATTAACACATCATTTATTGAAAATAAGGATGTAAGCACATATTATTTTCCACAGAAAGGGGGCTAATGGAATCGTTCTCGCCAAAAACACTATAAAAGGCATAAGCAGATCTTTTACCGTCTTTGAAATGTTGCCGGGTCTAGGAAAGACTCCCCATGTAGAAACCTTGGGTTTGTAAAGATCAGAATCATCTTCCTGAGTTGGTTTAGTTTCAGATGCTGTTGCATCGTCAAACTTGCTCGAATCACCTACAATTATTTCCACTTCAGGCAAGTCTTCTACTGAAAAGGGGTCTGCAATTGGAACCAATCCAGCTGGCAGTCCCCTGGTCTTTTTCTTATCCGCAAAGCCAAGCCCCATAAAATCAATGCTTGAGATAGAAAACGCTCCCTTCCTATCACCCTTTTCACCCTTTTGTTTGTTTCCCAAATTTTCCCCTTCTCTGCCCTTCAATCCTGAAGATCACTTTAACCATTAATATCAACTCAAGTTACTTACGGCACTCTTTCCTTATAATAATGCACTGGAAAAAGAATAGAAGGCCATCATAAGATCATAAAGAGAACATAAACCAAACTAAAATTAACAGCATAAAATCACAACCTATCAATGGGATGTTAGGCTCACGAGTCACGAGTTGGCTGAGGTTCAGTTCAGATACCAAGGCTGTGTTTGTCTGTTAATTACGTGAGCTTACTAACCTCTATAGATTTACTAGTCCCATCAGGTATATAAAATAAGGCTATTGAAACACACCTCTCAAACTATACACATTCAAATAACAAGATAAATTCAAATTTTTTAGGGCATGTTTGGGAGCGATTTTGAAATGGTTACAATCACTTTTTCCATTTTCAAAATCACTTTAAAACAAATTTTTAATCACTCAATAACAATTTTGACGATATGAAAATTTATAAAATTAAATATTCAATTAATTTTAAGTGATTAAAGACATGTTTCGAAGTAATTTTGAACATGACAAAAACTATTTTAACTATTTCAAGAACACTCCAAAGCATGGACTTAAACATTTGGACTATTTCTTGATTTGTACTTGTTTATCATGCTAATCTTCTTTGTATTATTCCAATTTTATCGGATGTCCCCAAACCAGCAACATTTACCTTCGAGACATTTTTTTCCCTACATCTCTATATATAATAAACAAACCATACAAATCAGATTTCTCAGATAAAGCGTTCAATTTCAAGTTCATAATAACAGCTTGTCTTACTCCAACATAGGTAGCAACCATAGCGCATTACAATATTAACTGAATCAGAACAATTCCGACACTCACTCAAATCAACATTAACAAAAATTTACCTTCGTTGGTGTTAATTTCCCCACCCTTCGTGCCATCAATTACAACCCTCGTTTCCCCCTTCACTTCGCTAGCATTTTCCCTCGCAATTTTAACCCCACCCTGCATTTTCCTCTGCTCGTCAGCCCCATCGAAACTCAATAAACCTGATTTACCAGTTCCGACAGAGTTTCCTTCAGAACCCTCACCTGGTTTCAGCTCAACATTCAAATTGGAGCCCGATTGTGACAATTTCTTGTAGGCCTTGGCTCGCTCGAATGCGAGCTTGACAGGATCGACTGGAGGCGGTGCAGCATCAGAGACAATTTCAGGTGAACTGGGTGGAGGAGTTTCAGGATTTGGTGGGTTTGGAGATGATGAAAACTTCAAAAATTTGGAGGGAAATGGCTTGTTGGAGGTTCTGGAGATGAAGAGGGAATGTTTTGAAGAAGATATGATGGGGTTGAGGGAAGAGAAGCATGAGGAAGAAACAGAGGCCATTGCATTGAAATTAAAACAATTTGGAGATTCTGGTTTTAATGTGGTTGAGACTAAGAGGAGAAAAATTTGTAAAAATAAAGATAAAAATTAAAAAAATATATATTAAATATCATTTTTCATCCATGTATTTTGATTAATTCAATGTTAGCTTCTAGTTTCAAATATGTTACACTAACTCTAGTAAAAAAAAAAAAAAAAACTTTTTAAATTTGGAGTATAAATGTATAATTGAAATCCACCTAATAATTTTGGAATATTCTTTATAATTTAACTTAAATTAAATTGAAATATATTTAGCTAAAATGCATTTAATTTTATAACTTTTTAGGGACGAAAAGTAAAAAAAGGTCAAAATCTTTAGATAATTCATAATTTGATCTTTAAAAATTAGGTTGCTTTTAAGTATAGAAAAATGAGTCAAACTATTTACAAATATACAAAAAAAATTTACTATTTATCAAGGTAATTTTTCTTTCTTATTATATAGTTTCGATATTAAAAAAAAAATGTGTTCAAAATGTTGATTCCATGTTTAAAAGATTATTGTTATTTATCATTAATGAAGGTATTGCAATAATGATGTATCTATATTTGTATTTTTATTTCTTATTATATATTCTCAAGATAAAAAAAAATGTTTAAAATGTTGATTCGGTGTTTAATAGATTATTGTTATTTACCATTAGTTTGATGTATATCACCAAACATTAAATTTGTTTGGAGTCAATTCACTACATTATCTTTAAGGGGGCGTTTGGGACGCAAGTTCGGAATAAAAAATCTAGGAATCAAATGCTTGGGGGCTTATTTGATAGAGTTCTAAAGCTTGGGAATCACAAATGTCTGTGTGTGGGGTGCAGGCATGGGATTGGGTAATCTAATTTTTTTTTCTATTTTTTGTAGTTGTTTTTTGAACTGTATAACCTCTAGTGTATTCTAGATCAATTTTTATGATAATTTTGAATGAAAATTTAATCTATTAATTTTAAAATTAAATTTATATTAGCATCGTCATGTGCACTTCTAAATTAATTCATTTGGTCTATTAATTTTCATGACAATAATATAAGAATGATAATAATTTAGTTTTTTTTAAAAAAAAAATAATTTTTAGTAACAAAGGTTTAAAATTAAGTTTTACAACAATTTAAGTTTGGCTTTAAATTTCTAATTTATCTCTTTTTAAATATCAAATTTATATTTTAATAACAAAGTAGTAAAGTCCGAAATAGCATACTAATACATTTACAACAAAGTTTGCTTTAAATTCTTAAATGGTCTCTTTTTTCTTGTAATCATGAAATGAATTTTACCTTTGATGGTTGCATTTAATAGCATTCTTAATCCATCGGTTATTTCTGTTTTTTTTTTTTTTTTTTTTGGTGGAAAAATGAAGGAGAAGGGAATGAAAAATTGAAAGGAAGGAGGGAAGAAAAAAATTATCAGTGACTACTAGTGGGTGACCAACAATTGTAGGTGGGTAGCGTCCAGTGAAGAGAATCTAATGACCCATGAGCAATATGATTGATGCAAAATTTCAGTCTTTAGAGCTCCTAGATGAAAGAGTCAACGATCACTACAGTCAGTCGCCAATGATCACTACAGTCAGTTGGTCATTGACGGTCACAACGGCCGGAGCGTCACGACAATTGTTCATCGAGGATCATGGTGTTTGGTCATCAACCATCACTATGGTCGATCGTTAACGATCACAACAGTCAATTGTCAACCATAAGACATTCGATCGCCAACTGTTACTACTGTCAGTCATTAACAACCACAACGGTCAATCGCCAACGATAAGACATTCGATCGTTGACGGTCAATCGCTGATGGTCAAGACCATTAGTCGATCACGAAAGTCGGCTAGTGGTCATCAACCACCATTGATGAGAGGTAGGAGATGAAAAAAAAATTCCTCAAACTCATAACATTCATTAAAAAATATATATATTCCAAACCTATGAGATTTGTTTCTTATTCCCAAAAATTTTACTCCAATGGCTCAAATATGGTCTTGGCTTCAAAAGTTAAATCCCTCTTATTCCAAATTCATAGGTCAAACACCCTCTAAACGATAAAGTTAGCACTTCACGTAAGTATTAATCTTTTTCTAACAAAACTTTAATTAAATAGTTTGACTGATTAATTACAGTAAAATCGAAATTACATAGACTTATTAAGAATTTTTTTAAAATATATAAAAATTAGATTGACATAACCCTGAAAACTCATATACTTATTGGTTACACAATTTTAAAATACATAGTTTGTATAGGAGATCTCACATCTTACTCTTTAAAATTGATCATCCAAAAATCCAAAATTTAAACAAAAAAAAGGTTCTAAAATTTTTTAATTAATAATACGATATAAGAGTTTATCTACGTATAATTCAACTAGTTAAGACATATGTTCTCTACCAAAAAGTCAGAGTTTGAATCTTTCCACCTCAATTACTAAACTTTGAAAAATTAAAAAAAAAAAAAAAATACTATAGTTAGGATGTAGAATTTATAATGCATGAGAAAAATATATACAAATAAAGCAGTCATTATCATTATCAAAATTTATTAATGAAGTATCATACTCTTTTAATTTACACTAAAAATTTGATTTCAAAACTTTTTTTAAATATTTTAGTAAATTTCATACTATTTAAATAATATGTTAGTAATAAATGAAGATTGTTTGAAAAATTGTCATATTAATTTTTTTTTTTTCTAGAATTTAGGTGCCCTATAAACACCAATAAAATATTGATCCAAAATTATTTTGTAATTTCTCCATTATATTATACATCAAAAACTAACCAACCCATGTTCAAATCCAAAATCAACACTCCCAAGAAGAGCCAAGTTCAAAATTTTAAAGGAAACAAAACGTCCATATTTTGTAAGAAATTGTATTGCCTCGTTTAAAGAGCTATCCTTAGTATATCTTGCACTGCATTTATTTGTGTGTAGTAAAAAAAAAATAGAAAAATACGAACAATGGCAATCAGACCTAAAATATTTATAAATATAGTATAACGTATAAAAATTTATAAATATAGTAAAACTTAAATTTAACTCTCAAGTGTCTATTTTATTTACCAATCTACACTCATATTTCTACACTTCATCTAATTGTTCAATCATAATTTGTTGCGTGACAAATTTTTCTTATTTTATTTTTAAATATTTTGAATTTTCATTCTTGTTTGTGAGATTAGAGTAGAATGCACAAAGATGAACATATTTTAGGATGCATCCAAGTCTTGGTAAAAAAAACATTTATCACAAGACAAACTGTAGTTGGAACAATTAAGTTGGTTGTACAAAATGAGTGTAACCTAAAATATATCTCATTAGAAGAGTCATTCAGACTACCGAGTGTATCATGAGTTACACTCATATTTTAGTTTAACACACTCCATTATTACAAAGAAAAAAATTGAAAAGTACTTAGGTGCATCATAGCCTACACTATCTTTGTACAGCTCATCTAATTTTTCTAATCATAGTTTGTCACGTATGAAACTCTTTTTACTTCTTTTAAAGATATTTTTAAAATTTTGTTCTTATGAATTATTAGAGTGGAATTAGAGATGTCCACAGGGTGAGGTAGGGATTTCCCCATCTCCACCCTATTTTAATCTGCATTCCTGCGAAATTCCCTGTGAGGATTCTCTACGGGAAATTCTCGAGGATTGGGTTCCTGCGGGAAAAATTTCTCGTTTTTTATTTTTTCAATTTATTTAATTATTAACAATTTTTAATTTATTTTCCACCAAATAAATTTTTTAAATTTTTCTATATTAAATGGGTTATGTACAATACAATTTTTAGTTAAATAAAACTTTATGAAATCTCTTGCTAAAAACAATAATATCAATGTGTAAAAAATATAATTAAAATGTTTAGTTTCCATAATTTCTCAAAATTAAAATTTTAAATATTACCACATATTCAAGTCTCTAACTTAATATATATACACACAAAGTTCACTCTATTCCCCATTCCCCACCTAATTGGGGATTCACCGCTTCATTTGGGACAGGTCCCCACGAGTTAAATGAAAATCTCCAAGTGGAATACACAAAAATAGATACATATTCAAGTATAAAAAAAAAAGATAAAATATCATTTTGGTCCCTATACTTTAAAGTTTGTTCAATTTTAATCTCTATACTTTCAATTGTCTAATTTTAGTCCTTGTACTTTAAAAAAATCTTAAATTTAGTCTTCACTACTAGTTATTGTTCATCTTTTTTATTTATTAGCATTTTAACTAAAAATTTGAAAAACATATCACATATTGTATTTTTTGTATCAAAATTATTATTATTATTTAACTAATTTCAGTAAAAATTAAGTTGAAAAACTAAATTTAAGATTTATTAAAAATACTGAAACTAAAATTCAACAATTAAAAATATAAAATTTAAAATTAAACCAACTTCAAAATATAAGAAATAAAATAGTATTTTAACTAAAAAAATTATCTTTCAGATAGGTTGATGATAACGATAAACTGTAGTTAAAGAAAGAAGGTGAGGGCAGAGAAGCACGTAAAAGATTTTTCATTAAAATATCCAATTAGGTGTGTCTCTGTGGAGACATCATAAGTCCAAATCATGTGCAAACTGTCGTTTCCTGCCATTTAGACAAACCACACATTTTTTTCACTTCCATTTCTCTTGAAAACACACACACATTCTCAAACTAAAGCACAAGAAAGAAAAACAGAGCATTAATGGCCACTCCTCAATCTTCTTCTCTCATTGCCCAAAGGTAATCCTTATCTTTCTTCTTCTTCTTCTTCTTCTTTCTCTCTTTTTTCTGCTTCATCTTTCTGGGTTTTCAAATCTGAATCTTTCTTATGGATCTGTCCTTTCTAAGCTCAAATCTTTGAAAAAGTTCCATTTCTTTTGTTTTTGTTCCATAAATTTCTTACCCTTTTTTGGATTTTTTTGGATTTTGAAGCTTTGATGCCAAATCCTTTTGTTTTTCTTTTCAATTTTCATTTTTTTAGTTCCAGAAAGGGTTTGTTTACTTTACTCTGTTGTTGATTGAACTCGGTGCTTGTTTTTATGGGTTTGTTTGTAGATTTTGTTTGGTTCACAGTTGCTTTTTTTTTTTAAGTAATTTTATGGTTTAATAAATCTGTTTTAGTTTTAAAAGACAATTGAAAAAAAAAATTGATTATAGGATGTTACTGGAGTGTTTTAAATCATGGCAGGTGGGAGCAATTAACTAAAAATAGAATCTTTATCAAACCAACTTTTCAAATGTTCTTTTGAAAATTTAATTTTCGAACTTGTTTGTTAATTTGTATGACTGTTTAACATTTATGAATAACAATCCAAGAAAGCAAAAGTAATACAATTGGAGTATTGATATAATTAAATTTACAACTGCAAGCTTAGGCTGATTGGTGATTTGATATCACACCAGGAGATCTTTTGTGTTCAAACTCGAGTCATGTCATTTCTGAATTTCAGAAAAAGAGCGACAGCAGTTTAAAGTATTAGCTTTTGAGTTCAACGGTGATTTAGCGATATAAAAATCAAAAAAAAAAAATCAGCTCTCTTTTTGTTCTTAAAACATGCTTTGTTTGTTAATTGAACCAAATAAAATGAACCTCTAGCTGTTTTGCTGGATTTGGAACCACAAATTGTTTTGCTTGCTTATGCTCATTTCACACCTGCAAAATCAGAACTAGAAGAAGTATTTTAACGCTACGGTTGGCTTTCGATTCCCGAATGGCGAACGGAGTCGATTATATCGTATAAAATTGGGAAAAGAAAAAAAAAATGGTCCCTTAAATTTTGTTACCAACATGTGTCTGCATTATGATTAAGGTGTTGGTTGAAGGATAAACAAAGGATTTCTCAGAAAATTCTTGATGGAAATGAGGTTGATTATGATTGCATTGATGCGTCGCTACATTCGATTTTCGATTAGCTTTTCATTCGTTATGATCGTGACGATAGATAATGTCTCTTTTGAAGTTTGATATAAACTCTTTCTTCCCATTTTCAGGTTATTAGGGAAAGTGGCATTGGTCACTGGTGGAGCCTCTGGCATTGGAGAGGCCATTGTGCGGCTCTTCCATAGACATGGTGCAAAGGTTTGTTTCGTCGATGTGCAGGACGAGCTCGGTTATCGTCTCCACGAAAACCTCGGCGGTGACAAAGACTCGAACACTTGCTATTCTCACTGTGATGTCACAGTGGAAGACGACATTCGTCGTGCAGTCGACTTGACAGTAAGTAAATTCGGTACACTTGACATAATGGTGAACAATGCTGGGATCTCGGGCACGCCCTCATCCGATATTCGCAACGCCGATGTATCGGAGTTCGAGAGGGTGTTTGATATAAATGTGAAGGCAGTTTTCATGGGAATGAAGTATGCTGCTAGTGTAATGATTCCACGCAAGCAAGGATCGATCATATCACTCGGTAGCGTTGGTAGTGTCATAGCAGGGGTAGGGCCACATCATTACGTAGGCTCGAAGCACGCCGTGTTGGGGCTTACGAGGAGCGTTGCAGCCGAGCTCGGTCAATATGGTATTCGTGTAAATTGTGTCTCTCCTTACGCGGTTCCGACGGCCTTGGCTGTGGCTCACTTGCCAGAAGAGGAGAGAACTGAGGATGTGTTTGCAGGTTTTCGTGAGTTTACTAAAAAGAATGCTAATTTGCAGGGAGTGGAACTTGAGGTTGAAGATGTTGCCAATGCTGTCTTGTTCTTGGCCAGCGACGAGGCTCGATACATCAGCGGAGACAATCTCCTCGTCGATGGTGGCTTCACTCGTGTAAATCACTCGCTTCGTGTTTTCAGATGATCGGCCTAGTGGTCTTCAACGTCAAAAAAAAAAATAAAGGACTTAGAAGGAATGAGTTTATACCGTATATGGTGACTACCTACTCAACCAAATGCAAGTCAAGGAACGTGTAAACTAGCCAGAACAGTTTTGAATATTTAATAAAGATATCCTATTTAATAAAGATATCCATTGTGTTTAATCCATTCAATGTTATAAGCTTACAATTAACATTTTTAACACATTCTTTGGTATGATTTTCTCTATATATGTATTTTTTTCCTTATTTGTCCTTCTCTTGTTTGGAGTTTGTCAAATTAAAATTTAGATTTTTCATGTTGTTATCAAAATAATGTCATCTTGTGATCAAATATGAATGAGTTGAACTTCTTATTTTTAACAATTTTATTATGCATGTGTCCTTCTTTGAGATGTGATCAATGTGAAGTGTTAAATTATTAGTAATTAATTATTTAAAAAGATGTTCTTGTCATTGATAAATTGAAGTTTTAAGATGTATTTATTAATTCTAGTGATTAATGTAATTGTTTAATTGAAAGAGTTAAAGTTGTGGAACCATAAGGTAAGAAGTTAATAAGTCATGAAATTGATGTTTTTTACGTCCTAAAGTCTGCAGTGGATTTAAGAGTTCATTGGATTAAATATGCACTGAATGTTCTGTTTGATGGGTGTAAGAAATAGCACTCAAAGTTTTCTACCTTTCACAAACATAGCACCTTTTTTGGCCCATTGTTTTAATGACTCATCCCAGTGCATTTGATCGATACGGAGACCAAAACAAAAATTTAACATTTTTTGGGCTTTCTATGTGGAATCCCGCCCAGGACAAAACCAAGACTAACTATTATTCTTACATAATCTTTCCCAAATTTTATGTAGTCTTCTCCTAAATCTTTCGTAGTCTTTCTCCAAATCATATTTCAATATCCATTCAACTCTATTCTTTTTTTTTTATTTTGAGATATTAATGGATATTGAAATAGGGAATTTGAAAAGGATTACATAGTTTGAAAAAGATTACGTTGGATTTGGAGAAAATAATAGTCGGTCTCGATCTTCATTCCTGGCCAAGATACATTGGGATGAGCAATTAAATTAAAACAATCGGTCAAAAAGGGTATTATTTGTGAAAGATGAAAAATTTTGAGAAGTATTATATATTTGTGACATTTACCATGTGGTTAGCCACCCGAATTTCATGCTCTAAATATTAGGTTTGCTCGTTCGAACTCTTACTTCTTGGACTAAACATGATCGGGTTTCGTGGTGATCTTGGTCATGTAATAAATTCCAAACAATCTTAGAACAATCTACTTTCCATGCAAAGGGGCTGAGTTACATATATGTAATGCCAATTGGACGGCTATGGCAGAAATGAGGTGTAACAAAGATTTGGTATTGAATACTATGTGGTTCCGAATGCACCACCAAACTCACATTTTTGTCATCAAAATCGCCATCTGTTTCATGTGAAAGAACCACCAAGCCCCACTTTTTCAACTATATCAAGTAGGAGTGCAATAAAAAAATATATATATTAAAAATTGACAAATCGAATTGATTTAGGTAGTTTGATTTTTTAGTGTAAAATCGGACGTATTAATTTGTATTTGGAGAAAACCAAAAATTATATTGATTTGGTTTAGTTTTTTATTGAAAAAAATGGATCAGAACTGAACCAAACCAAATCGATGGTGTATATATACTTCTAAATTTGGATGGACAATGTATTATCAGTATTTTATTTCGTTGTTGAATGAATGATACTTTTAGTATTTTAATTATTATGGTGTTTGTGTGTTTATTGTTGAAAAAAAGGATCCAATTATTATTAATAAAATAAACAAAAATACTCAATTTTAATCTACCAAAAGAAATTGACTAAATTTTAATCTGAGAAAGACAAAATGTCCCATTCAAAACAAAAAACGAGATAAATTTGGATATTTGGAAAAAAAAATATATATATATTTAATATACTAATTTCTAATATATTAGTATATCAACAGTATATTCGACATATACTTGAAATCTCAATGTGATCGATTTTCAACTACGAAAATAGAAAAAAAAAAAATCTCCTAAAATGAAGAAAATATTAATTTGAAATATCTTGCATTAAATGAAGATCAACCGAACTTAATAAATAACAAAAACAAATTCAAATTCGAAAATGATGTTAATAAGGCAATAATAATTATTTAAAATGTGTTTGATAATATACATTTATAATTCAAAAATCTAGTTGTAGTTACCCATTAATATTTAATTGACAATAAACTATTGTTAATTTATTTATGAATAAATTTATGTTAAAAATATTATATAATTATTATTTTGTAATATTATATAATTTATAATACATTACATAATTCATATTATATTTTTTAAATAAAATGAATTGAGTTTATAACATGATATATTGTAGGATACTTTTCAAATATAGAAAAATAAGTCAAACTATTTACAAATATAGAAAAAAAAAAAATTTATGTTTATAGTAATTTCTTTGTATGTATTTATAAATGTTTTTATCTTTATTTAATATAAATCAAAATTCAAAATATGAAAACAATGATAACATAAAAATGTTTTTTAAAATTTATCCTATTTGGATCACAAAATTTAAAAACAGTTTTCAGATACTTGATCTAGATTGTCCGTCTTCCTGTAAAACTGAAAACACAGAACAAAATCTACATTCTCAACCAAACAGAACCTAAAAATGTCTTAAAATATTGTTAAATATTGATTATATAATAAGCTAATTCCCTAAGTCTTGCTTACAAAAATCACAGTTTTAGTTGTTTTAGTTTGTTTCTTGATTAGGCCCAAAATGGAAGAAATCAAGCTATCACCCATATACAAATTAAAATTTTCATTAATAGTCTGAATTCCACACAAAATTTCAAGTGTATGTCTCTTCAAACTTCTACAATCATTGGGTAAAAAACAAAACTACCATTCTAATACAAGGACTCAACTAAATCTATCAATATTTTAGAGAAAATTTGGTATCCCGAACCAAACGAACAAAATAGAAACTTTAAGAAAAATGTGATTATGCAAAATAATACTAATAATAATAATAAGATAGATTACAATCTGCTTTTTTAGCAGTTTCTCAAACACCAAGGAAATCGCGTTTCTTGGTTGTTCTCATGTATGGTCTAATCACCCATTCATTCTGTGCTTCAGTTTGGTCTACAGTTCCCATCTTTATCTGCAACAAACATCCACGAAAAACCAAAAATGAAATTTAGATACACTTCATAATATTGCTTACTACTTGAAAACAATACTCGATACAACAAAATTGCAGCTTGTGTTCTATGCAACTGCAGTCGGGCAAGGCGGTGAGGTGAAGTTAAAAAACCCCAAGGAATGAACGACGAGAATAAGTTATATATACAATATGCATCCTGGTCCTAATCTGAATTTGATAACATTGTTGAATCACTCCAGAAAAATAGTATGTATAAGGTTAGTCAACTTTTAGATTGTGTCTATCCTATCCTAACCTATAAATTGTAATAGCTCTATGAAGTTTTAATTTTGTGTCTTGTGGCTTTCTAAACTTGTATTGTATAAAAAGGCCCCTGACTCGTCCAAAAGATCTAAGAATTAACTCATCTATTAGGTATAGAATTAAAACCTATGTCTAATAGGATCTTAGACTTTCAATCTTTTGTTTAGTAAATCTGAAATTTTTAAAACATGTGAAATAAGACAAGGATCTACTAGATACAATTAAAAATAAGGGACCGATTGAATGTAAAATAGAAAGTTTAGAATATACTAGATACTTTTTAAAGTTAAGAGATCAATTGAACACAAAATTCAAAGGTTAGAGACCTAATCAATTTTTAAAGTTAAGAGACCAAATAGACCAAAAAAAAAAAAAAATACAGAGACTAAACTTGAAATTTAACCTATTATTTTTCAACAAATGCTTTGATTTAATGGGAAGAGAAACATTCCATGTAACGTCAACACAATGTCGAAATATAACAATTCTTTTTCTTTTATAAGATTGCTGGCAACATCTAGAATGAGAAACCAGGAAAAACAGCCAATCTAATATTCAAAATGATATTAAATGAACTCCAGACAAAAACTTTTGGTACCGACAAATAACATATTTCTACAAACTACAAAAGGACGATAGAAAATATTGTCATCGAGCTTTATAAACAAAGTCTTGAGTTTTGTCGAGAAATATCTCATCCTCCATCAAATTCTGTTTGAATCCAATACAATTGTACTAGTTTCTTCTAAAATAAAATAAAAAGCTGTATTTCAGCAACTTTTATTTTCTTTTTCTAAAGACATGCTTATTATGACGGTAAGTTTGGATCTCTTAACCATGGAGGCCGTTTCACGCTCAAAGACTAGAATTGCCAATTCAAATAATAATGATAACATATAAGACCACGGTTGCTTATTAATTAGTTTGTTATCAAATACTCTCTACAGTATCAAAGTAAAATGATGTTTGAACACCTAGATTGCTTATGCTTTCTCCAGTATCAGGAAAGTATATATGAAATGCGGCAAAGCAATGAATTGAATCACAGAATAGGTACCTGGTACAGTCGCAATTCAAACCGTGGACCAATCTCCTTCAGCTCAATTGATTTGGCACCTCCATGCTTCTCATAAATATGATGCCTATGGTTTTTTTTAAAATTCAAATGACCAAAGAAAACAGACACGAATTAGCAAAGAGCTGCTACTTTTTTTTTTCAAAGAGCAAAGAGCTACTTACTACTGAAGAAACACAGCTTTTATATATATATATATATATATATATATATATCATGATTGTTTAGACCAATGGGATGAAATGGACATTGTTTTTCATTCTTTTGATTCTTTGATGAATAGTTGAACTTTCATTAAGAAGAAAATGAAAGAATATAAGATCATATAAGAATAAAACCCATAAAAAAGGGTCTAAAATCAAATAAAATAAGACCTAAAGGATAATTGCGAAACAGATGACATTGAGAATTTGAAACCAGGAGACATCTCTACTCCCCCTGAAAAGGCTGTAGGTTCAATTTAATTTAATTTAAAGGAAAATTTTAAATTTGATTCATTTTTTTAAAAAAATACATTCGCTATTTCTGTTCACCATTTATCTGATGCTGCCAGTGTCAATGAATAGGCCAGATAAGTAAAGAAAAGAAAAGTCCAGATTTTGCCAACTACAGAATTTGGTGGGATTAGATACTTTCTTCTTTCTTCTCTTAGGTGGCTTAGATCCTCGTCAATCTAAATAAACTAATTATTCAATTAATCTAAGATCATTATGATTGATTCAATGGGTTTTTTCTTTTGGGGAATGAGAATCAACTCGTCTTTATCAAATAATTTGAGATTAAACAATATAACTTGCAATTAAGTCATATAAATTTGTAACCATTTTTTCCAAGAAAGTAAACTTAACTTGCAATAAAATAGATATTAGCTAAATCATAACAATTTAATATTATTTTACAAAACAGTAAACAGTGATTTACTTCTTATGTCATAACTTGTTTTTCTAAAAGCACTGCAATCCCAAACTAAGCCAAAGTATCATCATCACCAATTTAACATTCTCTAGGGAAATATTTTAGTAAACCAACCTGAATGAAATATAGTCAGACTGATTAGCAAAAGTAACCACACGTTTGGTATCTGGCTTCGGCACAGGAAATAGATGCTTTAAGATATTGGCCGTCCTTTCACCCAACTATCAAAAATAGAACAATGAATTAGAACAAAAGTATGCAGAGAAAATAGAAATATAATTAAACATGCAATTTAGAAAAGACGCAGAATGACAAATTATCTTTACATAAGTAATCGCTCTAAAAAACAAACAAACAAAATATCTTTACATATTGGCAGAACGAGGGAAAATGTAGACATTGATGTCCTCAACATGCAACCATACACATGGGATATGGTGGCAAAGAGAAATAGAACAAATGGTGGAGTCTTATTGGTGGTGGGGTGGGGGGAGGGAAAAGAAATATAAAGTATAACATTCCATATAGGAGTAAATCCGAGGTGTTTAGCTAACAAAATTATGATAAGATTATTAAGATATAATGGCACCAGCATGTCAATAATAGGAATATTAAGAAAATCGTGGCTCTCAAAAGTAAACATATTATTTACTTTAAAAGAATTAAGTAACTTGGAGATTAGAAGAAATAATTGCTAATAATATTTAATAACGTACCAACAGAAAGTTTTCATGTTCAAGTTCAGCCTCTTTCATTTCGTTATGAAATATAAATTCAACAGTCTAACATCATTCAATATCGAAATTCAATACAAATATCAAAATAAAGAACACGTGAAATATGTCAAATGACAAGTTGATGTATCATTCAAAACATGTGTTTTACCTTCGTGGTAAAATTGTTCAAAATTATGTGCGGATAGGCCTCAGGCATCGTTCCCATAGCTTTTTTGTCCCTAATTTCATGTCTTGTAACCTCAATTGGAAAATATGGTTAGTCTTCCAGCCCAACCACCTAGTGCCAAAAGCCATTAGTTAAAAAAATGGATTCCAAAAGAACACTTACCACATTCAACAATCCGAAATATGCCGTTGGACCAAAAGGAAGATGGCTGATAATTAAACCATCTGGCACACCACGATGTTCATGAACTAAAATAACATCTGTAAATTCGTGAGCGCGGCAGGTCTCTATAATCTCTGAGATCACCTAAGAAACAACAGAACATTTTAATCAAACAACAGGCTTGCTTAGATGAGGAGATAAGTATACCACCACCAACAACAACACATTCCACCTCCACATTTCTGTAAGATTATCTTAAAATTCACTTTTAACTTCACACGTGATAATATAGGGTACTCTTCCATATTTTATGATTTTTCATGTCATCAATATAATACTCTAGTTTCAATCAATTTTTAACTGGCATAATATAGTATTAGAAGCTTTTCACGGGCCTGACTGGACAAACTGTAAGACCTCCTATTGTAAACATGTATGCAAGGAGGGGCAGGATTGGAATTGCACCCTAGGGAATTTGCTTGTTGGACTATCTTTTGTTATGGTTTTTTGTGTAATCAGTTAATATATATAGATAGTCTGAGGGCTAGTAAAGTTTAAGTTTTATCTTGTGAGACTTTTTGTCTTAGGAACAACATACAACCCTCTCAAAAGCCTGAGTTACGTGTAATCGCCCTTGGGCTATTTATTGTGTTATCAATATATTGATTATAAGGGAGATACCTTACAGCAACTGAAATTTTACAATTCACAGACATCTTAGCTTATCTTACGAAACATTTGTCATCTTCCAGTTCCAACACCAAGCATTAAAACCACATGAGTTGTTAACAGCCTAATGAGCTGACTATCAAAAGTTCAACCCATGTATCACTAGTTTTTCCCACCTGATTTTTAAACCATCCACCGTGTAATTAAGTATCAACTATCAAATAACGAAGTATTAGTACGTCCAGAAAAGCTGTAGTCACAAAAGGCTTTCTTATTTGGCTTCAAAGAATAACGAGAAATTCCAAGTTAAAAGCAATGGCTAAATGTAAAAATGAACTGATGATAGAAAACCCAATGAGGTAGGCAAAATGAATACTAACCTGACCACCACGATTCATTCGTTGTGCATTGGGGAAAACAATTTTTAATTCCTGTGTACAAATTGCCAATAAAACTCTAGTCAAGGCCAAAAACTATATGTTGAAATCTATCAACTACAAAAGTTACAGACGAGAAAAGGATAGATTATAGCAACCTTTGCAAACTGTGTCAAAGGTGCGCTTGGATCCCGAGATGTAGTTATCAAAATTTTAGGATCAACTTCTGAAGCATTCGCATATTCATCATCGATGTGTGTCCTTGGGACTGAATTTGGTGCACGCAAAAAGGTAGCCATATATCAGCAAGAAGTTCTAGAAACCAACTTGCACTTACTATTTAACATTAAGAATCAAGAGTCCTCTTAAGAATTGGGACAGCATAAAACGGAGAGGTCTTTGAATAGATATTCAAAAAATCCAAGATGAGCAAATAGCAAAAACATAAATTCCCATTTTACTTGGATGTTTCTCCTCCATCTCTGTGGTAAGAAACAAAACATCATATTAAAATAAAAGTAAACTTACGAATTTGGTTCTGAACTTTCAAGCTTGTGTCCACTAATTTTTTAGCTTTCAATTTTGTGTCTAACACGTCTGCCATTAACTCAGTCGACACAATACTTCTGTAGCATACTAAGTCTGTTGATTAAAGATTACGTAGTGTAACTTGGTAACTGATGTATGCCGTGAAAATGAAACGGCTTACAAAAGGCTTTCTAATGATCACACCAAAGAACTATAGTGCAATATCAACAACCTTTCTAGAGGGCTATGTCTGCTATGTCTCTCCCACAATCAATCCACCAGGATTGCCTTACCAAACTATGAACTCCCTACAAACCCTAACCCCTTCTATCTATAACCAATCTACCTCTAACTAACTCCATTATACCCTTAGTCTACTTCTATTCTCAAAATACTATTAGTACTCACATTTTCTTCAACTTAATTATCCATATCCTTCTTCCCTCCAATTTTCCACTTAAAATCATCCAACATCTCTCAAAACACTCCATCTACGCTTCCTAACACTGTTGTAACCATAATACATCTCTTGACTTCATTGGAAAGAGTGGTAGTTTCCACAAACCACCAGTTATGATCCGATATTTTTTCCAACCAAAATGATCCTTAATCAAACCGTTTTTTCTTGTGGACTTCTGATTCAATGGGTATTAAAGAAGAAATTGATTCCATCTCAATGAAAGCTTGGTTATTCATAAAAATAAAAATAATATTTAAAAAAAAAAAACGCACAAAGAATTTGATGCTATTGGAATCTAACGCGTCGCATAAAGAAGAAGCTTTTTTCTTTTCTTCTTCTAATAATAATAATATTAATTAAAAAAGAAATATCCACAGCTTACCAACTAAGCTAATGAAGAAAGATTCATGCAAAACTCATGTAAACTCTTAAGATTAAACTCCATTTTCACAAAGAAATGTGAAATAATTGAAAGAGATAGAAAGATGGTAAAAGGAATGATCTTAAACAATTGGTGTCAGAGGATGAGGATCAAGATCCCAAATAAGTCATTGACTTTAAGATGCCAATCTCATTGATTTTCTTCATTAAATGATGCAAATATAGTACCTGCTGTGAGCTCATCCTCAAGTTCAATTTCTTTACGAAGTGCCGCCTCCTCATTACGTAATTCAGTAGGAAAAGGTTTTCCCTCTGCAGTAAAAAAGTTCACAAAATATTGAGCTAAAGGTTCACAATTGCAAGTTTAGGAGCTTTGAGGCAGTTGGAAAAAAAAATCGCATATATATTTTCAAATTCCTCATAGTACATCGGATTCAATCCTTTTTTTTGCTTTCCGCAATTGGGCATTCCTTCTAACCGTTTTTGTAACCATTACATCTTCAATAGAGAAGCTAATTGAAAAGTTTTCTGTAACTCTTTTGACTAGTAGTTTGTTATTTAATCCTCCGATTTCGTACCCTCCCCTTTTTGTTGATCAATCCTATTTCCTCCTCTTGAGGGAAAAACACAATCAAGCAAAGAGATGGAATACCTTCTAGGGCTTCTCTAATCTTCCGCTTCTTCTCATAAAGCAAACGCTCCTTGCCTTCTAAACTCTTTCTGTACAAATACTCCCTCCTCAGCCGAATGTTTCTTCGCAACATTGTTTTGATCTATTCGCCAAACCCCCACCCAGAGTCTTCACATAAATAAACGAAAAACAAAATAACTTCAGAGAAAAAAAAATCCCATCAAACTAAAATAATCATGGATATAATAAAATTCATATGCAGTGATTTAAATTATATTGAAAATAAGAACTCGAACAAAGACGGCTGCCGGATGAAACACTAAACCGGAGACATGGCGGCGGCTATTTTGCTTGTTCATTTTATTTTGCTGTTTTTGATACTGAAAATCCTCTCAAATACAGCTTTTCGATTCTTTTCATATTGAACAAAACTATATGTGAGTTTTGTTTTGCTTTATTCATCTCTTAAACTTAATTTGGAAACGAATAAAAAAAATCTTTCTTTTTAAGTTTTATGTTTTCATTTAGACTGGTTGAATATTGGTTGAGGAAGAAATCAACCAAAAAAAGTTGCTTCTTGATTTTCCTCTTCGGAGATGAACAGAATAAACCAATAAAACAAAATCCAAAATCCAAAATCAAAATAAACAAAACCTTGGGAATCTGTAAAATGAGTGGTGGAAGCGCTATCTCACCGACGGCGCGGGTTAGGAGATGAACACTGTTTCTGAGAAAAAGAAAACAAAAATGAGTGATTCTGATTGCTCGGAGAGGCAACAGAGTGCGAGAGGGAGTGACGGCGGAAGGCTGAGACCGTGGCAGCTGGGAATACAGCGTGCGGTGACGGTGACGGTGGCGGTGGCGGTGGCGGCAGCGTGAGGCGGAGCAGTGTTCAAGTGGCTGGTGTATAGGGTTTAGGGAAAAGGAAGGGCTTAGGCTTACGATCGTTAAGGGAAGGACAACTTCAGCTAATTTACTAAAAATTTTCCTGAACTCATTAACTTCAATAGTTTAATGAAATAAAAATTTTGCATAAAAATAAATCTGAAAACGCAAAGTTAACCCTAAAATAACATTCTCGAAATTTATAAATTAAAGAAAAAAAAATAACAAACTAACAAACTCTATGATTGTTTTTTTCAAAAAAAAATAAATCAATTAGACATATATATATACATGCACACATATGATTCATTAAAGTTGATGGTCCAAATAGATACAATATGATAATTAGTTAAATTTAATTTTTTTACGGATAATTGTTTTGAGTGGCAAAACTGCTAGAAATATTCTCAAATATAGCAAAAAATCACGGTGATAGACAATAGTAGTCCATCAATGTCTGTTAGTGTCTACCAGTGTTAGACTGTGATATTTTGCTATATTTGTAAATATATTATAGCTCATTTTGTTATATTTGAAAACAACCTTTTTTTTTCCAAACAAAACAAATCGTTGAGAGGAAAAAAAAGTGTACAACCATAAATCTTAAATCTAGTCCATGATGTTAGTTTATTGTTGATTTGTTCAAAATAGTTTTATTATGTCTATTAACATTTTCACTATAAATTTTACGTGCATATTGTATTTTCTTACACAAAAATTATTATTATTATTTGCCAAATTTATATAAAAACTAACTTTGAAGGACTAAATTTAAGATCTATTGAAAGTAAAATAATTAAAATTAAACATTTAAAATTATATAGGCTTGAACAAAATTAAAACTAAGTGGACCAAAATGATATTTTAAATATCTAAATTTGGATTAAAAACCCATTTTAGTCCATTTACGGTCTCATTTTCATTTTGGTTATGTGTTTTCAAATGTCTAGGTTTAGTTCTTCTACTCTTGATAAATCTTAAAATTAGTCAATGTAGTTGGTTTGTTGCTTATTTTTAAATTAAAAAAAAAAACATAAACTCTACTTATTTGTCTTATAAGCATCAATTATATCATATGTTTAGATGATGAAAAGAATTATTTATTGACAAATTTAGTATTTTAGAGTATCCATAAGAGAAAATATAATGAAATCAATTCGACAGTCACTTTTTTTTATTATTATTATTCATTTTTAAATCAACGCCAACCTATATTTAAATCTAAAATTCGCTCCCTTTTAAGGATTTTTTTTTTTTAATAACAAAGGAATTTATCCTCTCTCAAACTAATTTAAAATCTCTCCATTGCCATTATTCAAATATTTATTTTTATTACAAACTTTATGCGAGAGAATTTTTGTGTGAGGATTAGATTATTTGCGAGTGCTTCAACTTTTGTATATCTACCATTACGAGAATTTGTTTTTTTCTTGGATTTCGATTTTATTTCTAATTGTAATTTTGTATTAGGGTGCGAATGCACGTTCAATTTGAGTGAGTAGTTTAATCCTAAACCTAAAAAAAGATTGAGTGCAGTAGTTGAATTATGAACCGATTAAAAAGATTGGTAAAAATTGAATTATGAACTTACGAAATGGTCGATCGAAATTATTGAACTGGTAAAATGAGTGATCAATCGGTTTGATTCTCACTTTAAAAAAAAATCGTTGCAGTAAAATACCCAAAAATGAGTATTAGAAAGTGGAGTAAGAATCTTCGAATCACGGTACAAATTACTAAGTGTATATCTTTCTTTTTCCTCCTTTGATTTTTGTTGTTTAATTATTGTTGTGGGTGGATTTCACACCTAGGAAATTGTTGAATATCTTACCATTTTTAGGTTGCATATTTCATTAATTTAAATTGATTTAGTTTTGTTTAATTTTTTTTAAAAAAAGTTTAATTTTGTCAAACAACTCTATTGACCCTTTATGTTGTTGTCATACGATTCTACTACTAACAATTTGTTTATATATTGTGAAAATATAGTCACAAAGTTGTTATTATTGCTTACCCAATTTTGATAAAAATTAACTTTCGGTGAAATTTACTATTATTTAAAGTACAATAATTAAATTTAAAATTTATTAAAAGTATATTGGCTAAAATTTACAATTGAAATTATAGAGACTATACTGAAATAAAAGTCAAAGTATAGGACCAAAATTGTATTAACCTTTGTTTTTTAGTACAACGAATAAGACTACGAGGGATTTGAACTTCTGATCTCAGAAAGCTCAACTATGCTCGGCAACCTAGAAGATAGGTTATTATTGTCCTCTTTACCTAGGTTAGACTAAACAAAATAATCTGTAGTTTGAAACTTTTCATTCCATACCTTCAAATTTTGAAAACAAATTAGAATGCGTATGTGATATTGTTTATATATGAAAGATTAATATTATTGAATGTGTGATATTGACACACAATATTATTATTACCATTTATTTCATGTTAAAGCTCCTCATTTTTTTTCTACGAAGATGTCAAGATTATCTATAACATCTAGTACTATCACATCGTTATTGTTGTGTTCATTATGTATCGCATTTTTATAGAATATAAGCGATGGATAATGATAAATTTTTTTTAGTACAAATGGGTGAGAGGATTCAAACTACGAACCTCTTGATCTTTAGAATATATAGATATTATTTGAGCTAAGCTATTTTTGGCAATGGATAATGATAACTTACCGTGAGCTAAATCTACCCTCTAATATATTGTCTTAGTATAAAATTATAGCTTTATACCACAAAAGCTTTTATTCTTTTTGTTTTTAGTTCATATATATACAAATATAATGGATAATAAATTTATAAACTAAACTTTTAAAATATATTATAATGTTAAGAAAGAATAACATTATATTATATGATAGTCTTTTTTTTTTTTTGGGTAAAAAACAAAACAAAAGTTGTCCATAATTTTAGAGTTTATTATTGATAATTAAAATTAAGTAGTTTATGGTTGATAATCAATTGTTGAGGGTAGAATTTGTAGCAACAAATAACAGTCCAAACATTAATGCATGGTCACACATAATTAGAATTAAGAATTTAACATATGAACACAACATTACAAAAAGTCTCATTGGATAAGATTTTGATTTTTGTCTTTTAATTTTTTAAAATGAAATCTATAAACACCTTTTTCGATTTTAAATTCTTGTTTTTATTATCTACTTTCTACCACTGTTTTAAAAAGCCAAGTAAAGTTTTAAAATAAAAAAAAATAGTTTTATTTTTGAAATTTGGCTAAAAATTCAACTATTTCACCTACAAAAATGAAAATCACGATAAGAAAGGAAGAGAAAATATGTTTAATTTTCAAAAATTAAAAACAAAAAATCAAATAACTATAAAATATGACCAACATAAATCATATTTTAAAAATATATGATACGATATGAAGTATGGAGTGAAGATAGCATGATATTATATAATAAAACATGAAATGTGATGTGATTAAGAAGAAAAAACATAAATGTCACTACAAAAAAAAGACCCTTTGCCAACGCTAAAAAGCGTTGGGATAGCCCTCCAAGGGAAAAACTCTTGTCGATGCCTTTTAAGCATCGACAAAAACCATAAGGATATTTTATCTCGACATTTTTTTGCTAGTGTTGGCACAGAAAGGCTATGCCGTCGCGAGTTAAATGAATGTGGATAGGCTGGTTTTGTCGACGCCAAATGTGGTATGTCAGCAAAATCCATCTACGCGACGCCAAAAGTAGACATCGATAGTGAGATTTCCCAACGATATACATATGACATCGAGATAGGTTGTTTTATATGTATTAAAATTTTGCCGACGCTTTTGCATACGGCGTCGGGGTAGATTGTTTTTGCCGACGCCCGTTAAGTGTCGACAATAACTTTATTTTTTTTTAAAAAAAAAATTCAATTTATTTTTAAAAATAGATCATTTATCTTAGCTTCAATTGTAGCTGAATATCCTGATAAACATATAAGTAATTTGTATAAATCAAAATATTTAAAAAGAAAAAACAACCAATTTTTATTTAAATACTCATAAATATTCTTACAACTCATATTATTCCAAAAGCTTTTATTCTTTTTATTGATAACTTACCGCAAGCTAAATCTACAATAAAATATATTATATGGTATAAAATAATAGCTTTATATCACAAAAGCTAAAGCTATTATTCTTTTTATTTTTAGTTTATATATATCCATATATAATGAATATTAATTTATAGGCAGTTTTTAAATACAAAAAACGATAGAATTTATCACGATATATCGTTGATAGACAGTAAAATTTTATATATTTATAAATAATTTGATATTTTTTTTTGTTTATAGTAATTTTTCTAAATTTATAAAATCAAACTTTTAAAATATATTACAAAGTTAAAAAAGAATAACATTATAATATGCTATAATTATTTATGATTTTTGGGCTGTTTCTAAATATAGAAAAATAAATTTTTTTATTAGACTACAATAAATAAACTTTTGAAAATAAAAGAGAATCAACCAAAAATAAAAGAATAACATAATAGTATTTAAACCTAAATAAAAGAAGGAAATCTAAGAGCCATCCTTTTCATCTTCATCTTACTCTTCACGCCGGCTCCCCCTCCTCGCCGGCCGTCTCCGGTTCAGACCGCCGGCGCCCCCGCCGTCTCCTTGCGCTCGTGCCCTCGCCGCCGCTCTTCCTAGCAGATTGCACTAACTTTCCACTTTATTGTTACCGGTATTCTTACAAACTCTATCTATGTATTTCTTCTAAACAGCTCAAATTAAGACTTGTTTATGAAAGAAAGCAGGAGTTGTTATAATTTCAGTACGACTTCAGCATGTTTGTAGTTGTAGATTTTTTCTTTTTGATAGGAACACAAAGTTCATAGCTGTAGATAATAGCTGGGTTTGATGAGTTATAGATTAAAATTGTGGTAGCGAGTAAGACCAGGAGCTTCTTGTGCAAATTCAAGTTCTCTCCTTTAAATCAATCATCCACCAATGGTAGTTTGAATTTACTGGAAATAAGAGCAGTCTATAGTATGTTATAATAGAGTGAACAGAATGCGGAGGAGAGGAATAAGGGAAATGTTCTTCTCAATCTCATATTCCCACCTCAATGAAAAGAGAATGGGGGCTGCAAAATAATCAAAGATTCACACCATGACATAATTAAGCAGAGGGTTTAACACATATAGGTGATTTAAAAAGTTTTAGCTAATCTTAGATAAGATAAGTCACCAATTATCATTCTAAAAGTCGTGGTTTGATCCCCTACCTCACAGTTATTGAACTCGAAAAAGATATATATATTTTGTATGGTATCAAGTTTTTAGGGTAAAATAGGGAGAGAGAGATTCTCCCCACCTAGATAACTAAATATCACTGCTGGTTTCAGTAGTCCATCTCTCTCTCTCTCTCTCTCTCTCTTCTCGTTCAAACTCTTTCTCCTGTTACCTAATGTCCTTTCCCTTTTCATTATCTTACTTTTTTGTTTTCGCTCCTCACGATTTTGATTACTTATCTCCACAAAATATTTAATTGCTTCACTCTTTTGGAATTATATATGTCGTTATAATTTGGGTGTTACATTTTTTGGGATTTGCTTTTGGTTGTATTTGGGTGTTACTCCCTTTTGGGTCTATCCCTCCTATACTCTTTGGATATTTCATTTATCAATGAAATATTTTTCATCCAAAAAAAATAAAAAATGCCATAATGATGATTTGAAGTTTGTGTTTGGCTAAGAAGCACGAACACTTTAGTTTGACTAGCGTGTCCATGTCAGACATGTTGGACACGTATCAGATACTTATTATTGCAACAAATGTGTTACGCATGCATAGAACACTTGTTGAGTAGACTAAAAGGACATATATGACAATAATAATAACTTTTGAGTGTGAAATACATCAAGCTAAGTTTTTTTAAGCATATAAATGCATGAATCCATTTATTTTGAATTTTATTTTTATAAAAATAATATATTTCTAAAAATGTATATTTTAATGAATGTGTCCTTGTCGTGTTGTGTCCTATATATTTAAAATATGGCGTGTCGCCATGTCTGTGTTGTGTCGTATCTGTATCTGTGCTTCTTAGATGTTTGACCTTTCTGGATGGTTTTAATTTGAGATTTGCTTGTTATTTGATAGCGTGATATGATTGTGAGTTCTGCAGTTGTGATTTTCAGCTGTGCCCCAAAGTTCCTGTTAGAATTTTTTTGGAAAAAAAGGAAAGAGTTCACATTGTCAACTTTAATTACAAGGACTGGCCTTCTGTATACTTTTATTGCTGTTTTTTCCCCTTTTAATTTTTTTCCCCATTTAAAAGGAAGGCTGAATGATGAACTTGTGGTCAGTGGACGTCAATGACGTGAGAACTAGTTTTAGAATTTTTGTTGCATGTACTTATTGGTACATTCTACTTTTTTTTTTTTTTTTTTTAAATAATTTAAAGGAAATAGACCTTTTTATTGATGAAATAAAAAGAGTCTAATGCTCCAAATACAAGGATACAAAATACAAATATTTTTGGGATTACTTTCTCAAAGTAGTGAGGCAGTACATGCACAAATCAACTGTTTTATACGGTTTCCAGCTTCATATTCATGTAAATGCCTTGTGCAGGCAGTGAATCATTAGGTCAGATGGAGAATAATAATGTTATGGCATCTGTGCACGCCACAGTTTTTAAGGAATCAGAGGATCTTGAGGGGAAAAGCAGCAAAATTGAGGGATATGACTTCAATCAAGGACTAAGTTACTCCAACCTTATAAGGTCCATGATCTCCACTGGATTTCAAGCCTCCAATTTGGGAGATGCCATAGAAGTCGTCAATAAAATGGTGAGCTTTTATCTAAAACAGATGTTCTGATATTTTGCTTCACTGGATGTTTATAACATATATTATCTCATCACAGTTACTTTTTTAGCATTAATGATTACAGTTACTTTTCTAGCATTAATGATTTACTTTTAAGAAATAATACTGAATTGGATTGAAGTTAGACTGGAGGCTTGCTGATGAGAATTTAACAGAAGATTGCTCTGAGGAGGAGAAGGATCCAATCTTTAGGGAGTCGACGAGGTGCAAAGTGTTTCTTGGTTTCACTTCCAATCTTATTTCTTCGGGCGTTAGAGACACAATTCGTTACCTTGTTGAACACCATATGGTGAGTTAGACCTGATTTCTCATCTTGATCATCGAGTGTTCGTCCATTTAAAAAATGCTTTCAGTCTAGTATAACTGGATTAGTTAAACTACTGCTGTTCTGGATGCTCACAACTTGTTTGGGAATTGATTCCAATTCAGGGAACACGTGTTTGGATATTTATTATTTAAAGATTATTTTCTCTTGTTTTCCTTTAGTTTGTTTTCATGGATGATTTGATTTTTAACAATTGAAATAACCTTCCAGTAACAATCACAGGCTTGTGGATAATAATTTTAGTATGCACCATTCACTATCTCTACAATTCATGAAAAAGTTTAAAAAAAAACAAAAGCAAAAGCCAAAAAAAAAAAAAACTGTTTGCCAAACAAACCCCAAGTATGATATTCTTTTTATTGTGAGATAATTTAGCTGAACCAAGAATTATCCTAATCACAGTAGAAATGCATACTCCATTGAGTAATATTTAAGAATGACTAGAGGGTTATCTAATCGGATGGTTCATGACGAATTACGGTTATTGGGGAATGTGGGAGGATGTTGAATGCTTGACGTAATCAATTAGTTGCATAAAAACTTGAGCTTATCAATTAGTTGCATTCGCATTGAAACTTCAGATACAATTGTGTTTCATGTGTTAACCTTGGGTAATATATACCTTTCTTATTCCCTTTTACCTTTGTCACCTATGAAGGTTTTTGAGTAAACTGCACTTTGAATTGGCTTTAGGCTCCAATTATGGTTTACTTAATGTCACTGCAGGTTGATGTGATTGTCACTACAACTGGTGGTATTGAAGAAGATCTTATAAAATGTCTTGCTCCCACATATAAAGGTGACTTTTCTCTTCCTGGAGCAGTTCTTCGATCAAAAGGGTTGAATCGCATTGGTAATTTGTTGGTTCCTAATGCTAACTACTGCAAATTTGAGGATTGGATAATCCCAATTTTGGATCAGATGTTGAAGGAACAACTTGAAGAGGTACTTACTTCCAATCATAGTAGAGGTACTTAAAGATTAGATTGATGTTTTTCTATGTAGATTTTCTCTAGTTTTCTCATTCATTTTGTTTGGTCTCCATAGAATGTACTATGGACACCGTCCAAGGTAACCCGACGCTTGGGAAGAGAAATAAATGATGAGAGTTCATATCTTTATTGGGCCTATAAGGTATAGAATCCTTATACCTGTTCTCATGTTCATCATTATCATTTAACGAATGACCATTAAAATTAGAGTTGATTATGCCTTTTAGGTCCTAGCTATCTTTTATTTTTATTTATATTTAGAATCTTAAAATTTTAAAGACGCAGCTCTGGTTGAGGTAGATGGAGATTTGGAAACTAACTGGATCTAGTATTATTTTTGACGTTTTACTGGTTTCTGTTAAATCTTTCGATTTTGGTATTACATTTGCCTTTTAGAACTCTCATTGAGCAAGTTAATTATCTTTTATTTGTCATATGCTAGAGATGTCTCATCCTCTTCTTTTTCATTAATAGTTTTTCATATTAATATTCTTTTTCGCTTAAAAGAAAACACAAACTTGATGTATTGTGGTTTTGGATAAGAGAATGCATCTCATCAACCCTGAAAGAGTAAGCAGGATTGCTATAACAATCCTACATAATTTACTTATGATGGCATTATTTCCTTTATGCGGTTTGATTTGTTTATTGAGTACATTAACATCTTTAAACAATTTTTCCTGTGTGAGATTTCAAATTTGAGATTTTTTATTTTCTTAAATTTATGAAGAAACCTACATAGTTTACTTATGATGTCAAGATCTTTATTAGGTCCAGACAGCCACAATTTGGACCACGAAGTTGTAGAAGTTTTGCAAGTTAATTTTCTTGTTTTATCACATTTTGGATTAAGTTGTATAGTTTTGCAAGTCTATTTTCTTGTCCTGCTTTTTCGTCTGTAGTTTAAAACAGATGCATTTGATATTATGCAGAACAATATTCCAGTCTTCTGCCCAGGATTAACAGATGGGTCATTGGGAGACATGTTGTACTTCCACTCTTTTCGTAATCCTGGCTTGATCATTGACGTCGTTCAAGGTCACCTTTTTCTATTATTATTATTATTATTTTTTGTTGTATTGTGTGTGGTGATGGGTGGGGGGAGGGGCTGATCACAAGTTTAAGCCATGGAAACGTGGATGAAATTGATTATGATGGATATTTGTTTGACGGGCTGTTTTTTTATGCCATTGTTTCTCAATGAAAGCTCGGTGTCTTACCAAAAAAAAAAAAATTGGACAGATATTAGGGCCATAAATGGTGAAGCTGTTCATGCAAGTCCAAGGAAGACTGGAATGATAATTCTTGGTGGGGGACTCCCAAAACATCATATTTGCAATGCCAATATGATGCGTAACGGTGCAGACTATGCTGTCTTCATTAACACCGCTCAAGAGTTCGATGGAAGTGACTCTGGAGCTCGCCCAGATGAGGCTGTCTCTTGGGGCAAAATTCGAGGTTCGGCCAAGACTGTCAAGGTCTGCCTCATTCATCCATTTTACACTCTAAAGTTTCCTGATTCATTTGGATCTCATTATCAAAAAACCCTCTTGGCTTTCAGCTCTTGCATTTGAACACTTCATTGATCTCCATTACTTTTTCTTTATATGGTCTCGTTTGGCTAAACATCACAAAGTTATGATTCACATCAATTTCTTTTTTATTTTTGGGAAACCAGGTACATTGCGACGCCACAATCGCTTTCCCATTGCTCGTTGCAGAAACATTTGCCTCAAGAAGAGAAAAGGAAAAGGAGGTCAATGTTGGAGTCTCAGGGAGCTGATTCATATAATGGTATGAACGTTGATTTCTTGATCCCTAGAATTGGCTTTTAGTGTGTTGTGAACTCTTAGGCTTGAAACTACATTAACTTGTTGAAACTCTGGGAAGATTTTAGTCAAGAAAGACCATCTATATGGGGATGTTCTTTCTATAAAGTGGAAAATTGTTTAACTATCGATTAAGAGAATAAAACTTAATTATATATTAGAATTTCATTTCATTTTATCCTGTTATCTCAACTTGAGAATAAAATCCACCTTTCTTATGAAAAAAAGAAAAGAGAATAAATTCCACCTTCTCACATTTTAGATGAGCTGCTCTTGATATTCTGTGCTCAAAGCATATTGATCAATCAAATGAAACCAAAATAAATCTATGTATTTATTTAATATGCTATTAATTAATTAAATAAGGAGCTTCACTTTCTTTAGGGTTTTTTCTTCCAAAAAAATCTAAATGCTATTTTGAAACAAAAGAGAAGAACTAAATGATCTGATTATATACACACATATATATACATACACACACGCGCATATGTATATTCTAAGTTGGTAGTTTAAATATCAAAACATTGTTTTGTTGGTTTGTTCATCATCCTCATTGCTCTTTCTATTACATAGTCTCGTTTGCCTAAACATCACAAAGTTATGATTCATCATCAATCGTTCACACCCACAACCGTCTCCCTCTCAATCTCTTGGAATCTTTCTCATGGTCTCACACTCTTTGACCTCAGTCTCTCAGCCTCTCACTCTCAATCGTTCATGGTCGTTTCCCTCTCAATCTCTAAAAAATTGCAGATCGCACCTTCACAAATCAGTCGCTTCACTTCAACACTCCTCAATTCTCACTCTCAATCGACACCTCATGCCTCACAAATGTTAGTCTTTCACTTTCTTCCATCACCTTTTCCAGTTTCATCTATTGATTTCAAGCGTTTGCTGCTCACAAACCACAAACCTTTTGTGTTCCAGTTTATCTTCGATTTCTACTTCGTCAATCGCCGTTTTTCATTCTTTGGCGTTTCATCTTCCTACTTTAGATCTCGTTCACCAAAAGCTACAAATCACAAATCACACCATCATTGCTTGACAGTTGCACATTGATCTCGTTCAGGGTACTTTCTTTCGATTTCTGCTTCGTCTTCGAAAACCTATGGATTGGGTTGGCCCCTTGTACAGAACGGATAGAGTTTGGATATTTGACCAATCCAAATTTTCGAGTTGGTAAAAAAAAAACTCTCTAACAGGGCCCAACCTAACTACCCCTAATTTTCTCCTATCAATAACTTTTGTTTACCACCTTTTATTTTTCTCCCTTAAATGCAGTCCCTTTTTGGTATTTGATCAGCCAATTTTGAAATAAACTTTAATCATAAAATATTATTTTTAATGGTATCAAATATTAAATAATTATAATTAAATAATTCAGGTTGAAAATACTTATTCTAAACCATTTCCAAACACCATCGGTAATTTAAGATTACTTTTTATTGTATGAAAATCAATTTTAAAACTGGAGACCCAAACATTTAAATGATTAAATGAAAATTAACTTTAACAAATCACTCAAAAGTATTTTTGTTAAAATCACTATTCTTAGAATCACTCGTAAGCATACCCGAATAGTGGTAGTCTCCGTGCTTTCTTGTTATGCGAATGATCTATCTCTTGATCTTGTAGGTAAATGACAACCATTTTTAACCTTTTATCTTGCTTGATCGGATTTCAATTCACTCTCGGAAGGGATTTTCATCTTAGTTCTTTTTTTTTGGTGTATTACTGAAGATCCTAACCTCCTTATGGAAGTTGTATTTTTGCTACATCTTGAAAAAGTTTAGTTTTTCAAGTTACTTGGTCAAGAAAGATATCTATTCGTCTGTTTGGTAGAGAATTCACATTCTGTTTTATGTTTTCAGATTTACTAAGTTCAACAAATATAGGCAGACAACTCGAATTCTCTTTCTTGACATTGCATTGATTTTCAAGACTTTTTGTAACTATATATGAAGACCCATCTTTTCACCCAAGAAAAAAACTTGTATGAATAGTAGTAGAGAATTGATTACTTTTTTTTTTTTTTTTTTTTTTTTGTGTGTGGTTCTCTAATAGTCTCTGGTTTCTTAGCCCCAATGGATTGATTCTGCCATGTGAATAAAGAATAAAGTATAAATTATAAAGCTAAAAAGGTAAAAGTTGAGAGGATCACAATTTGCCTATGGGAAAATATAATTAATTCATTTTGTGCACTATAATATATAGAAAACATTCTTTTAGATGATGTGGAATATATATATATGCAGTGAAAATCCTCTAGTCTTAGCCACATTTGATGCAATTGAAGCTGAAATTCTGCTTCCTTCTATGGGTACTGTTGAAATATTGGTGTCTTAAAAGTTTAGGACAATGGTGGTATATAGTTCTTAGACTTTAAAAAATGTTTAATAAGCCCATAAATTCTCAATTTTTGTGTTTAATAGATTCATAAAATATTGTATTAAAAAAAGATTCCTAAAATATCAATTATACATCCACTAGGTCTCTTACACATTTGAAAATGTTAAAAATTAAGTGTTATATTAGACATTAAATTTAATTTTGTGCTTAAATGATACAATTATACAATTTTTTTTAAAATTAAATTATCTATTAACTACAAAATTTAAAACTTAAGGTTTAATTAGTACAAATATTTTTTTTTTGTTATAAAACAGTTAATTTTTAGGGCTCTTTTCAAATATAGAAAAAATGAGCCAAACTATTTACAAATATAGAAAAATTCTACCGTCTATCACTGATAGATCGCGATAGAATTTATTTGTAAATAGTTTGATATGTTTTTTGTTTATAGTAATTTCCCTAATTTTTAAACATTTTTAATATTTCTGAAATCTATTAAATATAAAATTGAAATTTATAGATTTATTAGACATTTTCAGGGATTAGAGTCAAAATTAAAAGTTTAGAAATTTATTAGTATCAGTAACAATTTTCAAAACTTAGAGATTAAACTTACAATTTAACCTTCATATAAATGTAATTTCAAATGCATTGATATACGATATCTAGATTAAGTAATACTAATTAGAAAAGTGTTATAAATCTTTTATAGAATTATTTACCAAAATATATAAGAAAAATCATTCAATTAATTTTCATAAAATAACTTTATAAAGATTAAAAAATATTTGTATATATATGTGAGAGAAAATTAAAATTGAATTAAGTTTTCTGGACTTGTTTTAAACTTAAAATATTATATTTTTTTTTTATTCACACCATTGATCCATTCTTTGTCTATTGGTTTTATACTTGACGGATAATATATTAAGTATCACTGCACATTTTTAATATTTATTAAAAATTAATATACATATTAAAATGTTGCCAGTTGAGGATAGATCCGCCCTTGTTATATATAAATATATATATGTTGTGGTTTCACCTTAGTTTTAAAGGAGGAATTGGAGTAATTGTCAGAAATAGTCCTATTAAGTTTTATTTTTTAAAATTAGCGCTCTTTTTTAAAATTAATTAAAATAGTTTTTCTCAGTCTATTTTGATCGAGATCGACCACCGAGATTTAGATAAAAAGTTTACTTTTTCTAACTTATGGATTGTTCTGGGCTTTTTCGGTACATCTTGGGCAGGATTAACACCAAGCTTCTATTATTATTTCCAAATATCATTTAAATCTTCCCAAATATTATATTTTTTCAAATTTTCTCCAAATTCGGTTATCTTTTCCAAATATTATATCAAATTCTTAGCAATTTGGAGTGTTTATACAAGGGAAAATGCTAAGACAAATGAAAACTGAAAAATAGTGCTACGAAAATCTTAGCAATTTGAAGATTAGAAACCCTTTTGTTATTTGAAATCTTAATAACAAATTCTAAAACTTCTCAAAATTAATTCAGCATAACTTCACGGAGAATTAGAGAAGGTTACCTTGTAATCAAAGACTAATGAGATTAGAAGAACTACTTCCCTATTCAAGATTTAAACACTCCATAAGCAAATTGATCAATTTTACATGAATGCTCAAGCATGCAATCCTAGATCAAGGATTGCAAAAAAGATGGTGGTGAATCTCCGTCATCAACATAGAGGAAAAATGTCATTCCCAAAATTCAAAATCCCAAAAATTTTCATACAAGCTAATGGCCAGGAGACAGCCTCCCAAAACCCTAATGTATGCCACATCATAGTTCTTAGTAAAATGGCAAAATACCCTTATTTAATATGTTTTAGAAAGGATAAAATTAGAAACAATAAAACTACGTTTAAATTATTAAAGAAAATATAAACAATAACTTTGAGCACTTGGCGGTTCATATCAAGTAGGTTACGCCTAACTAGCCAATTTATTCAATTCTCACTTAAGTTGAACGAACAATGTTAATTGCTAGGATGCTATACAACTCACAAGTTTGACTCAACCTTGTAACTTAGCAATTAAAAATATTAACGATTATAGATTAAGCCTTAATCTCCAGTGATTGATCATGCTAATTTAACTAATTTGTTAGAGAACTCAAAGAAACACAACCTTAAGTATAAGCTCAAAATGAGAATTCATAAGCAAGGTAGAAAAATTTAGAGTTTAATATGAATCTCACAATATAACATTTGGGGAAGAGCGTTGGGACACTGGTCCTAAGGGCATTTTGGTAATTTTGACTCTTCTTTGACCCAATTGTTGACTTAGAATTTTGAGTGGTCTGTTTAAGCTTGATTTTCGCCCAACGCTCAATTCTAACTTTTTTATGCTCGTGATCTACAAAATCATCAAATAAACATATAAAACGCAAGGACGTGACTAAATTAAGTTAAACGAGATAGCATTTGAGTGACCCAACTTGCATATACCTCGAACATGAAAATATTTTTAAGCAAATATTTAAGAGAAAAACTAAAATAAAAATTTGCAATATTTATTCAAGTCTAAAATAAAGTAAGAAATATTTTCAAAGTTAAAAATAACATTACAAAATTTATCCAAAATTTAAGGTGAAATACGATAAAATTAAAGGGCAAAATTGATCAATTATTTTGAAAAAAAATTAAGCGCCGTTTTTAAATATAGAAAAATGAGTTAAACTATTTATAAATATATAAAAATAAAAAAATAGTAATTTTTTTTATATTTATAAATAGTATGATATTTTTTTTTTGTTTATAGTAATTTTTTAAAAATTAATGTGTTTAAATTATAAATTTTAATAATAATAATAAAAAAAAGGGTTCGAATCTATTGCCCCAAAAATCCACCGAATTCCAATTTCAGCCCGAAATAGGCGAAGAAAGAAGAAAGGGCCAAAGAAGAGAGAAAGAGCTGAAGAACATCTCAACTTCGGCTTCCAGTTCCACAACGAAGCCCAGATTCCATAGCTGCAACTCGCACCAGATTTTCCTTCTAATATCTTCATCTCTGTAGCCGGCGACAACCCTCTTTTTCCCCATTTCATTCTTCCATATTCACTGTAAGTATACGCGTTACCAATTTTTCTCCGTTATGTATATTTTCTAGATTGAGCCTTTTCTCTCTTTTCTGTTTAGGATTATGCCAGACGTGCAAGCCCTTGTGAATGATTTCGTTATCAAGCTTAAGAGGCGGTTAGTTCTTTGGAATTGTTGATATTTCTGGAAATTGTGTTGTAGCCTGTGTGCTTTTTGAATATTTTTTTTTATAGTTCGTTTTGTGATGATATTGTGGCAGTAAAATTGAGGGCTCCTTGGCCACCGCGAAGCATACGGCTGAATTGCTTCGGTCTGTCATTTCACAGCAGCGAATACCCTACACGAATCAGGCGGCTGCTTTGATTGATGCTGTGAAAGCTGTTGGCGAGCAGCTGATTGCTGCGAATCCTGTTGGTAGATATATTAATTTTTTTTATTATAGCTTAAAACCCCAGTCTGTCTGTTTGGGATTTTACCCTTTACAAAATTCAACTTATTTCCATGGCTGCTTTTTATTTAGGCTGAAAATGAGTCGTTGATCACCTCTCAATTATCATTATTCGGTCATGGCCATGTTGTTTTATACACTGTCTTTACGTGGTCTATAGCCTTATTCTTTGAATGACTCGCTACTTCGCTCGTCTTAAATCTACTAATTTATTAGCTTTTCACTGGCATTTATATGTTGATATACAACTGCAGAGCTTGCTGTGGGCAATATTGTGAGGCGGGTTTTGCACATTATTAGAGAGGAGGATCTCTCACTCACCACAGCTTCTATTGCTGGGTTGAGCTTATCGGCAGTTAGTGATGATGAAGATGACATTGAAAAAGATGATCGCCCGGTCCTCTCAGCTGCTGCTGTTGCAGCTGCTGCAAGAAGCACTTTGCGGCCACCTTCCTTGCAAACTCTTCTTGAGGATGTTCCTAATCAAACATCGGTTCATCAAACTTCATCATCTGGAGGTGATTCAGAAGGAAAAAGCAAATGTGAGCTTCCTTGTTATATGGTGATTAGAGTTTATTTGCGATTACTTAATAAGGTTTATGTGGTGCTTGAAGGCATTTGTTTGTGATGTCTAAAATATTTACTGATTTGTCTGATTAAAATTGATTACGGGGTTGTAATGGAGGGTGTTGTCTTTTTGGTTGCGATTCTTAGATGTGAATATTTGGAGGTCCAGTTGAATAGATGTGAAGGAAGATTATGATTGATGAGGATTAATTTATTTTCTAATAAGCACATGAATGGTGAGATTATGAAAGCAGTAGCCTCTTCAGGGAATTAGTGATAACACACAAGGGAACCCTTGGCACCTGGGGATCTTTTCTACCGGAAATTATCACCTCCATCTTTATTTATTTCCCTTTCTCTCTTGATTTTTGTTGTAGGGTCCTTGATAATTTTGATTGCTTTCTACTTCTCTTGAACAAAAATCTATCCAGAAATGTGCATGTGTGTTTCAACTTTATCCTATTTTTTTTCATGTGTTCTTTTCTTATGTGAAGTGGTTCTCTGTTTATTCAATTATTTATTATAATCATTATTTTTTTCTATTTGTTTTTTTAACCAGAAACAACTTCTCATTGATTCAATGAAAAATGAAAATGATTAAATGTTCAAGGGATACAAACTCCCAGAGAGAGTGAAAAAGGAAAAAAAATATAAACCTGTAGAGATTAGCTAGGAAAATAGATAAACATTTAAAGAACACAAAACTTTTCCAATATCTTCGTTTGAAAGACTTAGGAAGCTTGCGAATGAATGATGAAACTATGAATAAGGTATTGTTTTTTTGCACTTGGACTGCAAGTTTGCTCTTTTCCAACAAGTTGTTCTCATTGACAGCTGCTGATAAAAGTTCAAGGAGTCGGAAGCTCAAGCATGATGTAATTGAAGCTGTTAATGAGCTTATTCAGGATATTGCAACTTGTCATGAACAGATTGCTGAGCAAGCAGTGGAGCACATTCATCAGAAGTATTTCTCACGTTAACTAATTCTA
This sequence comes from Lagenaria siceraria, assembly GCA_002890555.2. NCBI lineage: Eukaryota > Viridiplantae > Streptophyta > Magnoliopsida > Cucurbitales > Cucurbitaceae > Lagenaria > Lagenaria siceraria. Next base: position 8,971,399 of record CM016488.1, read on the forward strand.
ATAAGCTAAGCTTTTTATTATTATTATTATTTTTTTGTATCCTTAAAATCATATTGATCTGAGCCATCTAATTTATGACTTACTGAAGCAGTAAAGGGTTATTAACTTTGGGAATAGATTTACTGTATATTATTTTATCGTACTCAAGATGTCCTTATGCAAATACCTTCATCTGTTGTCTTCATGTGCTCTATTTCCTTTTTGGTAAGTTGGTCTATGCCTCTTATATCAAAGGCTTGGGTCATGTTGGAGGGGACGTCTGCAGCTTTCGCTACTAATTAAAAAAGTGTTCTAATTTTTTTAATATGGGAAACCAAGTGATAAAACCGAAGTTTCTTGAGAGATTAGGCAAGTAGAATATGCTCCCATTTCCTTTTTGTCCTTGCGACAAACTATTTTAATAGATTTATGTGGAGACATCCACATGAGCATACAGAATGAGCATTCATTGGATGACCAAAGATCGAAAGAAGCTGCCCTTACCTATCTTTAAAACTCTAAAAGGGCCTGTCACTTAGTTTGTGCCTTCTTGGCTTAGGCTTTCAAATGAACTGACTTTATGGCCTTGTCACCTGACGCTATGCTCAACTGGTTAAAAGGCATTCGCATTATATCCTCGAGAAAAAGATTAGATTTGTATCTCCTCTTGTTGCTCAACTCAAAAATAGATTTCTTATGAGGTTTATTATTGGTGGCTTCAAGGTGGGAAAAGCAGCCTATTAGAGAAAATTCTTTTATCTTCCACTAGAATAATTCCTCAATCTCTTAAAATAATTATCTTCAAATTATTATTGGGTTTGAATGTGAATACGAACAAATAAAAGTATTTGAGTATTAATTGTGAAGCTATTCAAGTTCAAGAGCTGGCTTCGATTGTGGGGGTATGGTTTTGACTCTTGGTTTAACCCAGACTTTGGTCTTCCTCTAAATGATCACCCAAAGAACATCCAGTTTTGGGTTCCAATGACTCATATTATTCAAAGGAAGTTGTTAATCAGGAAAAGTTACTCTCTCTAAAGGTGATGGGTTAACTCTCACTCGAGCTTCTCACTCAACCTTTCTTCTTGTCCCCACTTTTTCATGCCCAAAAAGATGGCCCTCATCAATGTAGAATCTATGAGATATTTTTACTGGCAAGGCCGATAAGGTAGGAGGTTCCCACCTTGGTTTGCTGGTAAATGGTCAGGTAACCGATTTCTTTTGGTGCTTTTGATCTTGGAAACCTCTGAATTGTCTTAACGTCTATGGTGATTTGCTTGAGAGAAGCACCTCTGTGGAGGAAAGTGGTGGCTGCTAAATGTAGAGTCTCCAAAGGTGATGATGTTAGGTATCTACCCTGCACTCAGTAAACCCCAACAATATATATAGAAGAAAGAGATGATAATGGATTGCTCTGATATAGTATTTGATTTAAATATAGTCTCAACAACAGTAACAAACAAATCAAATACTCATGCTGTAATAAAGCTATGAAAAGAATACTCAGAAACAGAGAAATAGACAATCTCCCAGCACATTCGAGAGGGCTGGTAGTCTCTCCTTCCTTCCCTAAATAGGGCCTGCTTCAAGTACTCTCTGCTGTCCTCCCTTACCTCAGCAATTCCTTATTTATATCCTTCACAGAGGTCCCCTCCACTACTAACTAACTTCCCTTCAATTCTTCTTTCCATTTCCATCCTCCTGTGAAATCTCCTTCTTACCCTTCCTCTTATAAGTAAATATAATTGGGGGCCTAACAGATGATTGGTTGACTAATCAAATGGATATCAAAGGCTTTCAAGGTTCTTGGAAATAATTTGAATGGTGGCGTACAAGGTGCACCTACCATTTACCTCAGGGACACACCTAGTATTCCAGGTTTCCCAATGCAAGGCTTGGAAACTTGCTGCCCAACCACTTACCTGCTCAACTATTCTAAGCTTGAACTCTTCGTCACATGGCTTGGAGGTTTTGATTTAGTGGGCTGGACAGCAACTTGAGGAATCTCATCAATAATCATTCCCTGCTTTTACTCCTTGAGGGCAAGGTGAAAGTTTGGTGGGTGGGAGGGAATGATAGAAAGCTCAGACCATGGATGGGTCATTTGTTAGGAGGAGAGATGTAGAATGAGTGAGTAGGGTGATGTAATGGTGTATGAATAAGGATAGGGGTTTTATTGTGTAAAAATGTTGAGGTTGTGGGTCTGAGGGAATATATAGTAGGAGGAGCGAGTAATGTGTTAGGCACTCAACATTTTGTTGATCTTGTTCAGATGTCCTTTTTCTTTTCTTGTTATTATTAAATTAGCTTTATTCTGTGTTATATTGCGTGTATTTGATTTACTTGCATCATTTTCTGTTTCTGGCTTCAATATGAAATATGCAATTAGAAGTTAGAGGACTTTCGTATTATGGAATTCTAATTTTAAACGTCCTCTTTAAGAATTTACCTCAATATCCTCACATATATTGAATGCCAAAAATTTTCAGCGAGGTAATATTAACTTTGGGGAGTTCCAGAACAGTATTGGAATTTCTTTGTGCTGCTAAGGAGAAGAAAAGGTCCTTCCGGGTGTTTGTTGCTGAGGGTGCTCCAAGGTCTGATCTAATAGCTAAAGCTAGCTGTCTGTTAGGGTGCAGATTTATATTTGTTTAAGTATTAATAAAAGATTAAGGACATTTTTGGAAGTTATTTTAAAATAGTTAAAATCATTTTTCTTATTTTTAAAATCACTTCGAAACATATATATATATATATATATATATATATATTTATTTAAATCAATTTTTAATAGAATGAAAATCTTGTTTAAAAATGTAAAATCAAATATTAAATTGATTTAGAATGATCAAAGACATGTTTTGAAGTGATTTTGAATCTAACAAAACTGATTTTAACCAATTTAAAATCACGTTGCTTTTGGGTTATTTTACACTTAGATATTTTTGGTTCACTCTTCCTCTTGTTTCTTCCTCTTGTTACAACAGATATCAGGGTCATCTTCTTGCTAAGGAGTTGGTTACAAGAGGGTTACAGACCACACTTATTACTGATTCTGCAATTTTTGCCATGATTTCCCGGGTGAATATGGTAGGTGGTAGCTCTATATTGTGTGTATACATACCTAAATGCATTTTGTTTCAATCTATGCCTAAAGTGGGATGGACATTACAACTGATGAGATGGTGTCATCTTCAAATCTGTTCTGCAAGGTAATAGTTGGAGCTCATGCTGTCATGGCAAATGGTGGTGTCATGGCACCAGTCGGATTGAATATGGTGGCTCTTGCAGCTAAAAGGCATGCTGTTCCTTTTGTCGTGCTAGCTGGAAGTCACAAGGTGCTGTTCCTTTTCACGAAATTTTCTTCTATTATAATTCTACCCAAAATTGTAGGAAAATAACTTATTGGTATTATTTTTCTAAATGTCTGTTACTTATTTAATAGTTATGCCCTTTGTATCCTCACAATCCCGAAGTTCTACTCAATGAACTGAGGTCCCCATCAGAGCTACTGGACTTTGGTGAATTTTCAGATTGCATGGACTTTGGAACTAACTCTGGTTCTCCTCTTCTCCATGTAGTCAACCCTACATTTGACTATGTGCCACCATCACTTGTTAGTTTATTTATTACTGACACGTAAGTCCAGCTCCTTCCTTAAGTAGTTTCAAAAGATTTTCTTTTTGTGTTGTCGAATTTCATTCCTTTTACCTCCAACTCCTGGATAAAAAGGAATTGCATGGGAATAATTATTGGTGGCGTTTCTTATTTATTTATTTATTTATTTTTAGATTCAATTACTACATTTTAAGCAAGATACTTGGGTTTACTTTTCTACTAAACATTTGGATTTCAATTCTGGGTTTCATTTGATATTTTTCCTTAGGAAAAAGAAAAGGAATGCTGTTATATTGATCTTGTTTATGTCTGTTGTTTCTCATTTTTTACTCCTCACATTTGACAGAGGTGGCCATAACTCATCATACATGTATCGGCTTATTGCTGATTACTATTCAGCCGATGATTTGGTAATTAAAAGAAGGCCTTCTACAGGCAGCTGACAGCTCCCTTCTTATTCATCATATATTTGGTAGGTACGTTTTTTTCCCCCCATCTGTTTTAAATCTTTTTTATTGCTCCCTTGGTAAAAATTGATTAAATCAAGTAAAGGTCCAATACCCTCTAACTGCGAGTGCTTTTATCCATATAGAAGAAGAAAATAACTCAAGCCCATATTTTAATGTCAAAGCTGAAATCAGTAAGACAATGATTAGATATTGATATTGGAAATGGGAACTGGAGAATGGGAGTTATTTTCTCTTATTTGCATGCTCAATGTTATCTTTCAATCAGAAATGATTCTTAATGTGTTGTTCCCATTCCAATATTAGGAAAGACCCCCATTGACTGGTTCATCTTGGAGTAGAGTCTTTCCAGTTTGGATATCGTGCACTTTCATGCTTCTGTTGTGTCGCTTTTCATAAACATCATTATCAATGATCCTTTCAGTTGTCAATTGTTTCAGGGTTGCAGTTAGCAATATAAGCGAGGTGATGAGAAGAGTCATAAATTCTAGCCTTAACCATGTAGAACCATCATTCCTAGCTTCAAGAAAAGGGAAAGAAAAAGGAGAGAAAAAATTCAAAGTTGGCTGAACGAAGCTATAAGGTTTTGGCAATTTTGTGTTTATTGCAGAGTTTTCTAGCTGGGCTGAAGGTGTTGGTGTGGAAAGTTGAAACAATGAATGGAAATTGATGGTGTTTTCTTTTTTTGTTGTTGTATTTGTTTGCCTTGTTTCCTCAGGCCAGAATTGTTTCTGCAGATCACTGCCAGAATCAATGAATCACAGATAAATCAAGATTTTTTTAGCAGTTTGGACAAGAAACTTTGGTCATCTGTGATACTTTTTTTCTTCTCTTTTTATCCCAAGCATCATTCAATGTTGAGAGTTCTTGTAGAAATGAGTTATAGTCTTCTAGATAGGAAAGATCACTATGATAATCCCATAGATAGTTTAAATGCTTCATTCTTCATAAATCAGCGTTTGTTTTGACCTCTTGGAACTTATATCTTTGCAAATGAGTTGGAAACCTTCAGTTGTTGAGGTTTTTTCTTTCTTTCATTATTATTATTATGGCTTTATAATATTTCAGGTTAAATACTATTTTGGTTCTTATATTTTTTGTTTTGATTAATTTTGGTTCCTATATTGTCAAAATGTTCATTTTGGTATCTATACTTTCAAATTGGTTCATTTTGGTTCATTTTAGTCTTTGTACTTTCAACTTTGATTTATTTCAACCCTTGTACTTTTAAAAAGTGATAATTTTGGTCCTTCTATTTTCATTTCTAAGGGATCCAAACGATCACTTTTTGGAAGTTTAAGTATCAAAATAAACTAAAGTTAAGAGTACAAGGACAAAAATGAATATTTTGAAAGTATAGAGACCAAAATGTACTAAAATTGAAAGTATAGGAACTATAAAATGAACATGTTAAAAGTACCAGAACTAAAATGAACAAAAATCAAAAGTATAGAGATTAAAATAGGATTTTAACATCGTACCCTCTTCGAACAAATTTTTTTTCAGGATAGTTTTGAAATCTTTATAAAAGTTGGATATTTTTAATAATTGGGTCTTTAATAAAATATATTAAATGCTTGTAGAAGATTAATGACTGATAGTTGAAAACATAAAAGTAAAGTTTCCTTGATAGTATTTTTGTTTCATGAAAGAAAAATATCTTGTTTAATAATTGTTTCTTATATCTTATAGTTTAAATATAATTTAATTATATAAGATGAAAGGTATATAACATGAATCAAAATATATAAGATAATAATTATAAAAAATATACATTATATAATACATCAAGATTAACAATAATAATACAATTGTTTCTATTTTTTAAATATTTAAATTTTATTTGCATGGTTACTAATTACTCCCGTCATTTGTCTTAAATAATAATGTTGAATTAGATCTCATTTATATATTTTAGAATTCTAATAAGTTCCAAGTGTATTAAAAGTTAGAAGTTGAAATAAAAAAATTTAAAATTTAAAATTCAAAAAATATATAAACAGATATACTGTATAATTTAAAACAATATATTAAATATAAATACGGCAAAATTTGACATTCAAAATTAAAATACTATATAAATATACATATTGCAATATTTAAATGGATATTTTTAAAAGTAGACAAAATAAGAAAAACTATTTACACAAAATAACAAATTTTTTTAGATAGTTGTGATACACGCAAGTCTATCGGATCTATAATTGGTGGAAATGATAGAAGTCTATCAATGTCTACCAATATTTTTTTTTGCTATTTTCTATAAATAATTTGACATTTTTTTAGAGAAATTACTACAAACAGAAAAAATATCAAACTATTTACAAATATAGAAAAATTTTACTGTCTATCAGTGATAGATTGCGATAGAATTCTATCGCTCAAGCAAATAAATTGTATCGCTCGAGCAATAAAAAGCGATAGAATTCTATCGTGGTCTATCATTGATAGACTGTAATTTTTTTTTATATTTGTAAATAATTTGACTTATTTTTCTATATTTGAAAATAATCCTTTTTTTATTTGTGGAAATTTTCTAAATTTAAATTTCAAATTTCAAATAATATATATATGACAGGGGGCTCGAAACAAGGACTTAAAACATAAATACAGGCGTGCACATCCCCCATAGAAACAAAGTCAAGCGCAAATTTTAGTTAGAACGAATAAATAAAACGAAACATAAAATTCAACCCAAATTTTAGAAACATTTTTCAAATTTTGAAAACAAAAAAATGATTGATTACCAAATCAACAAGAAACAAAAAGGTTATATAACACGCCTTAAATAATTTGATATTTTTTTCACTTAAAATTTAACTTAAAAAGTGCATTTTACATTTAGGTCACATTTACTAATCCGTAATCAAAATTGTTGCAATCGTGATGAATTTGCATTCATGTATCAATTATAATGGACTTTAATCGCAAAGGGAGTGAGATTTCTTTGAGGCCACGTTTACCCAGATTAAACGTAATCCATCTACGGTAATATAAAAAGTGGATCACAGTTGATTACGTTTGTTGTTGTTTACCTATGTTCCGTACTCGTAATAAACTGTGGGGTCTGCCTCCAAATTTGTAATCAAAACGCGTAATCTGATTGAGAAATGAAGGGTGCTCAATCTGATTGTGGTTGAAAGTTACGCAAGGTCCAACTACTTTTACCGTTACTGTTACATATATTGTTACTATAACAGTATAAAAATTATGAATCTGCCACATTTATTGGTACCTTTATCTTTACTGTTATCGTTAGGGTCAAACAGTAACGGTAATGGTAATAGTAACAGTAAAATGTGATAGATTCATAGTACTAAGTAAACGCGATTGAAAGCAATCCAATTACATTTGTGAAGCAGACGCATTAGGATTGATCTCTCAATGGAATCTCCTTACGATTACACCAATTTTCATTACGGGTTCGTAAACGTGGTTTGATTGTGTTTCCTATCCAGTGATGCAATCGTAATAAAAAAAATCCATTGGTGTTGTTTACTTCCATAAGAAAAACGTAATGAAAAAGGTAAATGATGAAAAGTTAGTAAAAAAGAGGAGTGTGAGTCCCACGTAATAATCAAATGTAATTGGATTGATGAACCTCTCCTCTACAATAGGATTACGTTTGTTGATTACGAATTTTATAGTGGAGCCCACATTTGATCGAATACATAATATGAGTAAAGAAAACAATAACATACATAATCTAATGAGATCCACTTTTTAAATTACTATTGATGAATTGCAATTACAATAAAGTAAACATGGCCACAAATTCCCTCATGAGGAAAAGCTTAGAAAAGACATCACCAATCCTGTCTGCCCATTGCTATTTTTAGAAGTACATAATGTTGTTTGGTTCCTTAAATCAAAATGGATAGCTGACCATAATATTTAATACTTACTATTTCCATTTAGATGAAGTCATTAGAAAACTTAATATTTTAATATATAAAGAAGAAGAAAAAAAAAATAGATACTTCGAAATTTGTTGGTCTATCCGAAAAAATATTTTTGGACACTTTTATTTCTTTTTTAATTTACCAATTTATAAAATATGTACCTAGAGAATAATTTTAAATAGTAAATAATTAATTGTTAATAATAAGTGTATAGAATCGATTAGAAGGTAAAAAGTTTCTCCAATAATTTGTTTTTTTTTTTAAATAACTTAATAGAAATTTAAAATTGTTTTTTAAACAATTAATAAAATCATTTAATTTTTTTTTCCAGTTTGACTTAAAAGATTTGGAGGTGTTCTAAAATTTTCTTGTAATTTTTATCAAAAAAAAATTTAAAATATATTGATATTTTAGCATGTAATAAATAAAATATCATATATTTTCGTCTTAATTACGACAAATTTTTAAAAAGTAGAGAATGTAACCATTTTTATTTTCTTGTTTTTATATCAATCTTTATTCATAAACAAATTCTTTCCTAGGGTACACTACAAGACAAATTTTTTTTTTGGTTAGTAACTATTTGAATAGTTACAAATATTAGAAAAATGTCAAAATAAGATTTTATGAAAAATTTAAGAAAAAAATTCGACAAATATTCTCATCTATAGTTTGTAATATCTTATACTTTTAATTCAAAGTAATTAAAAGGTGTTCAGTTTTTGTTTAAAGATCATTTTGTCATAATTAAATATTATTGAAGTTTGTTTTAATCTTGATAAATCAAGGTATATTTTTAAGTGAGAGTGTAGCGAATATTTTTCTTCATTCAATATGATTAAAAATTTTAAATTATATTTAATTTTATAAAAATCAATATAATACAAATTTCTTTTGGGGTTAGTCATCTAAACTTTCTTAATTGTTCTGAAATTTTTATTTCAATCTTTAAGTAAAAATTCAAGATTCATAAATGCTTTATGATTTAAGTGTCTAATTCGTTTTTCTTTATATAAATCTGTTTTACTTTCAAAGTTATCTCTTTAAAGATTTTGTACATTTTGTACTTTTTTCTAAAATTTAAAATTATATAAAATTATTTTTTCCATTAAGAACATAATTACATAATTTAATTTTTTTCTTTTATATATAAATTTCATATATTTGTGAAAGGAAAAACATGTACAATGTTTAACCACCACCATTCGAACAATCACATTCTGTTGGCCTCAATTGCATCAATTAGTAATCATCAAACACATACACTCAATGAGCTACATCTGGCCCGCACCAATTACACCTATTTGACTTAATATATTAATTTTTAAATATATAAATGTATTTTATAAATTGAAAATTAAAAAAGCGAAAGGACACCTTGTTCGACGAAATTTTAGAAGAAATTTGATTCGTTCAATGAACTTTTATTGATTTGTAGTATAAGTAAATACACTCTCTAGTATATGTTCCTTTCATTCTTTCTCTCGAACGTAAAAAGAAGTTTAAGTCTTCTAAATCTTTTTAGAGTTTCAGCTTTAAAGTCTTCAGGAACTTAAGGGAAGTTTTAGTCTCCTAAGTCTTTGATCTTCAAATATTCAGAGTTTTATAAAGCTTCGATGTTTAGTTCTTCAGAACTTGAGAGTCTCGATTTTCAATTCTTCAGAGCTTCAAAGACTGAGAGATTCAGTCTTTTAGGGACTAAGAGCTTCGGCCTTCAAAACTTCAAAGCTCGAGAGCTTCAGTCTTTAGAAATTCAAAACTTGAGAGCTTCGGTCTTTAGAGTTTTTGGTCTTTAGAGCTTCAATCTTCAATTCTCCTCAATCTCCCTTCAAAGTAAAGGAGTAAGGGCTCTATTTATAGAGGTTTCCCATGGCCTTACATGGGCATGGACCCATTTACTTTTAGGATTGAGCCCAATCTTTTCTTGACCCAAATTTCCACCATGGACTTGAACTGGGGTAGACTTTGGACCCTAGTGACATTAATTACTCTGCCCAGTCGGATCTTTAGCCAAATTTATCGATCGTGGTCTATGCTTAATTACCGTTGAATTCGATAAGCACTGTCATTGGTTTCAGATGGCTAGAAAGGAGACACCTGACATTTCTTTAATTTGTCATCCAAATTTTAATTTAGAGACACAATAATTCTTAATTGATTCTAAATTTAACAAAATCGGCTTTCGTTGTGATAACATGACAAAATTTGATTGACCAAAATTTCTTCTCCAACACACCCACACTCAAAAAGATGCATCCCATCAATAAAGAGTAACATAGGAATTTACTAAAAAATTAAGAGTAAAGTGGATATCCAAAATTTTTTCCCTTATAGCCAATTTTATATTACATAATAATATAGTATAGATTACCTACTAAAGGGTTGATTGGCCCACAAATTTCAAATTAGGGAAGTGGAGTTTTGAAACCAACACCCTGTTTGGCCTACATATTTGATACAATAAAACATTCCCATTGTAATCACTATTGAAGTCTACACATCTCCCAAAGCAAATCCCACTAACGTCATTCTCTCTCACTTCTCATTTTTCCAACTCTCTCTCTTCTACAAAGTTCTCTCATCTCTTTCTTCTTTCAATTTTTTCATCTCTTCTCTGGTATAGCTCTTCATTTCTCTCTCTCTCTCTCTCTCTCTTTTTTGTTTTTTTTTTTTCTATCCTTTTGTTTTCATTCATTATCCCAATTTGTTCTTTCCAACTATTATCCGATCAGTTTGGGGATTTTTTTCTTCAGAAACGCTTGATTTCCACTTTTTTTTCTTCATATTACAAGAATATTGTGTCCTAGTTCCCCCAAGGTCATAGCACGAACAATGCATAAAATGAAGAAATGCCCAACACACCGACTAGTGCACAGGTTCCAAGAGCAACATCTTCAACAAGTAGGAAATGGGTGAATGATGCATATGCTCTATCTGATTTTTTATGTGATTTTGAATCATTCTATCATATGATCTTCCTAATCTTTTTGGATGTAATTATTTATATGTCCTTTGCCATTATATATTTTTAGTAGTTTTTTTTTTTGTTGATATAATTATCCCTTTTGATAAACTAAATATTTGTATTACAACCTTGTGCAACTAACTTGTGATACAAATATATATATATATATATATATATATATATATATATATATATATTTTGTTAAAATGACCCTTATTGGGCCACTATGTACCAGGCAATGAGAGAAGTGTTATAAATCTAACTTGTACTGTTAATTTTAATTAAAATGCATACTTAAATAAATTTATAAAATTAACACGATATAAATAAATCAAGAAATGACAATGTTATAATTTACGGAAATAAATTCTTACTAATTCAAATTTGAAAGAAAGAAGTTGGAGAAAGAAAAAATAGCTAAAACCCTAGAATGGACTCAAGAACTACAAGTTTCACAATTCTGCACCCTAAACATATACTTATTAATTTTATACCACACAACTCTGTATCCCAAACACATACTTCATAACTCCAGATTACACAACTCTCACGCCAAACATAGATTTCACAATTTCAGGTTTATGAAATTCATTCCTTAGGCCAAACAATTCCTAAGGAGCGTGCATTGAAGTTACAAAATCAATTATTATATTTCAATTATACTTTTTTCAATAGTAAAATGTTAGTTTCTTCGGTGATAAATAAACTTACATAATATGATAAAACATTTACCAACTTTCAGAAATCTCTTGCATAAAGTAGAAACTTTTCTACCCTAATTTGTACTTCAAATTTCACACTAACTCAATGATATGTAATATATAAGTCAAATCTGAAATTTCACTAGTATTTGAAAAATGTCTCCAAGGTGAAGACAAATTAGCCAAAAGTAATTCACCGGTATCTCCTTTGTTTGAGATTGGAAGTTCAAATTCTGGTCTACTAAAGAAAATAAGAAAGAAAAAAAATATTATCCCCTAAACTTTAGAGATATATAAATTAAACGGTGAATTAATAATTGTAAAATTCAAACCTTATATAATCCTTCTCAAGTGTATCATGTCTACCTTAAATTTCGTTCCATTTGAGTAAACATAACATGAGACATATAATTTTTTCAACTAAACCTCTAAACTTTCGAGATAATTGATTAAAAGACCCAATCTCAAACTCCAAAATGATTTTTGCCCCACTTTTTTAAACTTAAGAATTTTCCCCTTTTGCTTGCATCATCATCATCCAAAACTACAAACTTCCCTTAATCTCCCTTTTTTCTTCTTCCTCCATTTGTGCTGGCTATTCTCTATTTTCCCTTTCTCCATTTCTCGTTGGCCATCGAAACGTCAGATGCAGTGGAGCGAGATAACGAGACGACGAGAGGATACTAAGATTGAGTGAGAGAGAGGAGTCTAAGAAGAGAGACTGAGAGCGAGACAACATGATAGTGAGACAGTGAGACATTGAGAAAGAGGAGAGTAAGAAAGAGGAAATCGAGAGAAAGAGGAGGTTGAGAGAGTGAGGAGAGCGAGATAGCGAGAGAGCAAAAAGCGAGAGCGAAAGACCAATCTGCGTGCGCAAGGTTTCGTTTTGGTAATTTCACCCAAATATGATGTCAACAAAGGGTAAAAAACCTCAATTCCATTTTTTTCTCATAATTTTGGGTTATCCATCTCCTAGATCCTAAACTTTCATAAGCGAATCAAATTGGACTCTCATTTAGGATTTCTTTGGAAAATCATTCATGCCTCAATTCTAATTATTCATTTTTTAATCTAATATTTGAAGAAGTCTACACAAGTATAAAAATTGATACAGTGATGATTTTTAATTATAATATTAATAAGGTTAAAATATCATGTTGGTCCCCATACTTAGAAGTTTGTTCAATTTTAGTCTCTATATTTTCAATTGTCAAATTGTAGTCTCATACTTTTAATAAATCTTAAATTTACTTCCTCGTAATTAATTTTTTACCAAAATTGATTAAATAATAATAATAATAATAATTTTGATGCAAGGAAATAAAATATATGAATATGTTTTCAAAATTTATAGTAAAAATGATATAAATAAAAAAAATTAAAAATCAATAATCAACTAGAGGACTAAATTTAAGATTTATTGCAAGTACATGCACTAAAATTACATGATTGAAAGTACAAAGACTATAATTGAACATATTTCAAAATATGGAGACCAAAATGATATTTTAATCTATTAATAAATATCTAAATTGATTCTCATATGACAATTTAAGAATTTAATAGAAAGGAAAATTTTCACAGATTGAAAAAATGTCAAACTATTTACAGTAAATAACAAAAAAAAAAAAAAAAAAATGTCAAACTATTTACAGTAAATAACAAAAAAAAAAAAAAAGATTACTTCTATCACTATCTATCCGTGATAAACTTCTATCATTTCTATCATTGATAGACCCTGATAGACTTCTATCAGCGTCTATCACAATCATCTAAAAATTTTGCTATTTCGTATAAATAGTTTATATTATTTTTCTATTTTTAAAAATTTTCCTAATAAAAACTATTTATATAATTATTAATTTAGAATTATAATTGATAGAAAAGTTTATGTTTTCGTAAAAAGAAAATAAAAACAAAATGTGTACCAAAAGAGTAAAAAAAAAATTATCCAAATTTCAAATTGGAAATTTGTTTGGTTGGGGAAGAAAAGGTTGAAAAAATCATTACTTGTTCTTGAAATTTAAAAAATATTGAAGTAAGTATTGTATTGTATTAATGGGGGAAGGTCCCACAGACTTTTCAAAACATTGCTTTTTTGTACTTTTCTCCATAAAATAAATTCTCTCTCTATAATCCCTCTTTGCTTCTCTCTCTCAACGGCTTCATTTTGAAATTTTCTGTGTCATTGAGCTGCAACGCCCTTACACTTTTTGGCGTTCGTATTTCCCCGATGCGGTTGTTGAGTTCTTACTTTCACCCCCACCAAAACCTTACTCTTTTTGAGGCTTTTCGTGCTTTTCCCATCACTGTTTCGTCGCGATTTTAGGTATAATTCGATCTCTTTTCTTTTTTCGTTTTCCCTTCAATTTCAATTCTTATCGTTGATAATAATCTTGACCCACTTCTCGGATTTTGTTAATTTTTCTTCCCCGAGGCAAGATTTGATAGAATGTGAAGTTTGTGGAAATGTTCCTAGGCTGTTTAAATCTTAGATCCTTGGTGGGGTTTCTTTGAATTTGAGGGTGGACTTTTCTTTTTGTTGGGTTTTAAATAGTTGTGTTCAGATTATGCAATTAGTGAAGATTTTATCATTTCATATTCTTCAGGGGAAGGGAATCCATGTGCTTATTGCCGTCCCTTGTCTGCAAATTTATGGTTTCCATTAATTAAATACTGATTTCAACCTTGGATTCTTTTTTTGGAATTCTCTTGATACAGATGCTGTTTGTTTTGCATGTTATCTGTTGTACTCTCTACATGGCAGTTCTGAATTCATTTTTTCTTAAGAGAAGATTGATTGTGAAACCACTTGTTGTGCATATGTTCAGGTAGAAGTATAAAACTGTTCTCTTGAGGATGGCATCTGGAAGTCCTTATTTTGATGATTTGCGGAGCAAACCAGAGGTTATTGATCCTCCCCAGAATGAAGATATGATGGACATCAGGGAAACTGTGGACGATCCAGTTCAAAATGAACTTAAACCGAACGTCGCTGTTTCCAGCAGCGTTCGTGAGCTTTTGGAATGCCCAGTGTGTTTGAATGCAATGTACCCTCCAATACATCAGGTTTGGTTATGAATTGTTTAATTCATCTCTATGTGATGTGGTTAACTTTGCAGACTGATGGTGCTCACTCAACTTTGGTGTTGATATAATTGTTAGATTCTATGATTGTGGAGGTTTGTTTTTTGTGTTTAGCAAAAAAAAAGAAGAATTATAGTTGGAATGAGTTGTGTGAAATGCTTCTTTTTTGAATCTATTATCATTTTTAGTGTACATTTTGGTCTCTCTAATTTTTATACATTTCAAAAGAGATGTGCTTAAGTTTAGGGTAACATCATTTTCTTTAATGGTGTTCTCATTTGTTTCTGCAGTGTTCAAATGGCCACACACTGTGCTCTGGTTGTAAGCCTCGGGTGCACAATCGTTGCCCTACGTGTAGGCATGAACTTGGCAATATTAGATGCCTTGCGTTGGAGAAGGTGGCTGCATCTCTAGAACTTCCGTGTAAATATCATACCTATGGTTGCATTGGCATATATCCATATTACAGCAAGGTCAAACATGAATCCCAATGTGTTTATAGACCTTATAGCTGTCCATATGCTGGATCCGAATGTTCAGTTGTCGGTGATATTCCCTATTTGGTGACCCACCTGAAAGACGATCATAAAGTAGACATGCACAGTGGAAGCACATTCAACCATCGTTATGTAAAATCAAACCCACAAGAAGTTGAAAATGCAACGTGGATGCTAACGGTAATTTTCCTCACAACCACGCTGCCCACTCTGTTCCTTGCCCTCTTAGGCAGGCAAATCTCATTGGCATTTCTTATGCACATTGTGAGCATTAGAATCATGTTAGAAGCATAAATTTTAGTGATTTGACATTGGCATGAAACCATACATTTCTTTTGGAGTTCCCTGTTCATGGAATTGGTATATCCTTTGATGGATGGCTGAGCAATTTAGGACACATCAGAAATTAGGAAGAAGAAATGCTCAATTTGGTTGTGTTATCAGAAAATGTACTCTTATAGATTAGAAATATTTCCGATTGTTTCCCGAGCTCGGAGTACCTCAAGTGGAAGAGATTTTGCTTTTAGAAATAGATCCTTATTGTTCAGCCCATTCATGGGCGACGATAATGATGCAAAGAACTACAGCTATAGTCTTGAGGTGGGTGGCAATGGGAGGAAGATGGTATGGCAAGGGGTGCCCAGAAGCATCAGGGACAGCCATCGAAAAGTTCGGGACAGTTTCGATGGGCTCATTATCCAACGCAACATGGCTCTCTTTTTCTCCGGAGGGGACCGGAAGGAACTAAAGCTTAGGGTGACTGGTAGAATTTGGAAAGAACAGTGATACTGGGAGAAATTGCTGAATAGGAACTATCACTTCAAATCCTTCTTCTTGGCCAGTAGGTTGGTTGCCTTTTTGTAGAGTAAATGAGGCTTTCTAATCATGTGTTTCTTTTTCTAATTAAGATGCAAACACTCTTTGCTCTTGCATGAAACCGTGATTTAGAAGAACTCCCCTCTCCCCATTGATAATTGTCAATGCAGAACTTACTACTCATATTTCCTTGTTGAGTATTACCTCATTCTTAAAGATGCAGCCATGTCTCCATATAATTTATGAAATGATGATTATATGGTTAGATTTGTAAATGACAGGGCATTTCATGCTCTGACAAGTTGGTGATTTTGGTTTGGTCAGATGTCTTAAAGACAAAACAAATTGGTCCATGGCAAGTTAGGTGATTTTGGGAAAAGTAGGTCCAATTCTTGAATTTTGATTTTAGGGGCTAAACTACTCGTTTAGACTCTTAACTTTGACGTCCGTATTTATTTGGTGTCAAAATTTTCAAAACTTCTAATTCTTGATAAGTTCAAAATAGATATAAATTCGAATCTTTTGTCTAATGGAATTCTAAATTTTCAAATGTGTAATTTGTGATTCTAAAAGTTCAAGGCCAAAGAGATCAAGGTTTTAAGACTAAAATTATAAATTAACCTTGATTTTACCAGTGCAAGATTATTTTTTTATTTTTTTGTTCTTTATAGAAAGGGTACTGACGCAACAGAAGCATCTAGTTTGGGTCAATGATTTGATTTGAATCTCGTCCATTTCAAAGTCTCAGCCAAATTTCAAATTAAATTTGGACCATTGTGTGTGTGCATAGACATGTCTGATGACAGAATATGCTTATTGAATAAATTTGAGATTTATTTTGCATATGATGGGATAGACAACAAGGAAAAAGAAAAAAAAAAGAATAGTCATGATTAAATATAGTAATGTTGGTATGGCATAGATATGGATGATGATAGAATATCCTATTATATTGTGCAAAATCATTTCATATTTATCCAACAAATATGTCATCAAGTCAACACTTAATTGACAGTTTTGATTAACTAATAGTACATAGAATCATAAAATTTTAAAACTAAGGCATAATTGACGGTTTTGATTAACTAACTCGTGAATATAGCTGATTGAGAAATAAATACTACTCAATCTGATTGTATTTAAAAATTATGTAAGACCTACTACCTCTACCGTTACTATTACAATATGAGAATTATGAATTTGTCACCGTTATTGCTACCTTTACTGATTAATGGTCAAGGTAAAGAATATAATGCATGGTAAACAGAATCAATCATAATCAAATTTCGTTTGCAAAATGATAAAAAAAAAATTCAATTACATTTACGATTAAGATCAATTACAATTGATCCATCAATAGAATCTCATTGCAATTACACTAATTTTGACTCAAATTTTAAACAACTCAACTTGTAACTTAACCTCATGGATAAAAAGAAATCTGCTAAACTATTTTCATTGTCATGATTAACCCAAAGGATTACATAGAACACAGTCACATAACAATGCTCACAAGTTACAACTGAAAAACCTCAAACTTATTATTGTTTTTTCTTCTTATTTCTAGACCTGGAAGTAGGTTAAAATTATTTGAAAGCTGACTCAGGAGTGCTTTCTCTTAAATAGATATTTCCTCCAAATCCCAGCTCCAGCCAAAAGGAAAAGCAGAAGAAAGTGGCATTCATTGGGTAAAGGAGATGTTACCAAAGCTAATTGAAGGATTGTTCTAGGTGGTCTTGGCTAAATATGCATCCCATCCTTGCAGGCGATACTCTCGGGCTGCATCTGTAGGATTTGCTGCCTTTATTATCCCACGCCCCACTATTATGATATCACTTCCTCTGTCGTATACCACCTGCACACAACATCATTTCCCAAAAGTTCAGTTTTGCCATTGGGACAACCATCTATACTACTAGGCTGATCGTTTGATAATTATTTGGTTTTTGAAATTTGTGTTTGTTTTCTTATAACTTTTATACATGAGTATTATCTTTCCTAATTAAATATGTGAAGTGTTAGCCGGATTCCAAAAACAAAAACAAGTTCATAAAAATTACGGTCCTTAACAAAAACAAGCTTTCACATTTCTTGCTCATGGTTTTCATATTTTCTATGAAAGCCATTGATTTCTTAGCCAATTTCTAAACACAAAAACAATTTTTTGAAAACTACTTTTTTTAAGTTTTCAAAATTTGGCTTTGATTTTGAAAACACTCCTAAAATGTAGACAACAAACTATAGAAACCAATAGGGTGTCTATAGGCTTAATTTTCAAAAACCAAATGGTTACCACACAGGGCCTACTTTTTTAGTTTAGAAAATTTGGTATGATTTTTTAAAACACTCTTTAAAAAGTAGATAACAAAACAAGGAAATCTATAGGTGAAGTAGTGTTTATAAGCTTAATTTCCAAAAAATCAAATGATTATCAAACGACCTTACGTGTGTGAATATTATGGGATTTGAACTCGTTCCTCCATCCCAAGTTCTTTTACCCTTTTTTCCACATACATTTAGAAACAAATATGCATGATAATCTCTATTTTTAATCATATAAATAACAAAAAGAAAACAAGAAATGTCAGAACTTCAGAAGTTTCTCATTTCACCCTCTCTACAGACTACAACTTCCCTATATCAACAACCGATTAGTGGGAATGAAGAAAGATTAAAAAAGATGAAGTCAAGTACTATTCTACATTCGATAACAAAATGCATGCCTAATGATGGAGAACAGAAGGTGCAGAAGAAAATATTGGATAAAACTTACAGAATATGGGGTATTGTATTGCTGTCCAAGATTGTCTCCACCCTTAACCATTTGAACTCCAGGGGTCGCATGAATGAATGTTGGATTTCCAGGCGCACCGGGCCAGGATGCTGGATTAACCGAAATGAAGCCGATGACGAAATCAGAATGTTCTTCTGCAATTTTAACGGCTGCAGATGTATAGTCTCCCGTGGCAAGATTTCCAGCTGAGCTCATTTCAGCCAGCAGTAAAAGACCCCTACCTCGAGGCAGCCCCTTCACCATTCATAGTGACAAATAAGTAAAACTAGATCCCTATCGAAGAAGCCATTTGTCTAGAATACTTGTAGCAAATAGTAGTTTTAAATGAAATACTTGTACAATAAACATGGTTGAGAAAAAACACAAGTACTTCATCTAAAAAATCATTTCAATGTCTTTTAAAAGTTTGATTGAATCCTTATGAACACTGCTTAAACTATCATCGAGTGTTACTGCTACTGCATACCTTTAATTTCAATCCATCTACGATTCCATTTGTCTAGAATACTTATAGCAAATAGTAGTTTTAAATAAAACACTTGTACAATAAACATGCTTGGAAAAAAGCACAAGTACTTCATCTAAAAACCCACCATTTTAATGTCTTTTAAAAGTTTGATTGAATAGACCTTATGAACACTGCTTAAACTATCATTGAGGGTTGCTGTATACCTTTAATTTCAATCCATTTACAATTCCAGGACCAGAGATAATGTGAGCATTGACTATATCAGCCCAGTCTAATATATGAAAAATACCCCTGCATTTGCAAAACACAAGATTTCAGGACCTCCCAGGGGATTGCTGGAAAGTAAAAGAAAATGAAAATAAGAGACAGCAAAGCTAGTTTTGAAAGTTGAGAGGCCTACCCTTCATACTGCATTGTCACTGTATTTCCAATGTCTGCAAATTTGCGATCTTCAAAGATTAAGAAGTTGTGTTTCTCAGCAATCTGCATTACAGTGAGATAATGTAAGCAAACATGTAGCAGTTTTTCTCAAAACCATCATGCCAAAACAAAAATTCAAAGAAGAAATAACAAAAAACAATAGACAGAGTTTTCAAGATTGATCTCTGATTCTTGTTGAGATAGGAGACAGAAAGGCAGTTATATTTCTCTTCGAATACAATTATACCTAACAGTAGTTCCATATCTCCCTCAAAAAGGGCTCCAAATTATGAGGAAATTGAGCTGATATCATAATGTTGGTATTGAAAAATCTGAAAGTAATGTGAAAACAGAGTACCAACTTATTACTTTACAAGTTCATAAGGTTTAACGATATTCTTATTATCATCATTACCGTATACCAACAAGCATTAAAAACTAACCTGTGTTTCAAGATATTGCTAAAATCTAGAAGAAGTACAAAGAAAGAAAGAAAGCAATAAAGTTTGTGGGGAAAAAAGACATACCGAGCGAAGTTTGGAACCAAAGTCGGGGGTGAAATCCGGCAGTATATCCACATGAGTTTTCAGTAAGCAAATCTCTGGCCCAACCTGATTGAAACAAATGGTTGTTTACTTAAAACCCAATTCATTTACATATTTCTTGATGATTGCGTTAACTTTTTTAATCTGGGTGTTAATGAACAAATAGTAGAAAATTCAGAAATTCTAGAATCTCTTACCTTCTCAGCGATGTCGAGCAGCTCCGAGGCGGTGCCAACATCGGCCGCTACGCACAAATTGCTTTCCTTCTCAATCATCACCTCGAAAAGCCTCTTTCCCATTGGATTCTTCGCTAACTTCGCTCTTTCTTGAAAGGAAATAGCCTTAACTTTAACAGGCTTCTCAATTTTTGGCACTGCAACCTTCCGATTCTCCTCCAAGAATTTGGCCACCAGCCCTTCCATTTCTTCTTCAACCTTCCCTTTCTCCTTCAAAATCCTCACCATCTCACTCAACTTAATCATCGAATGCAATTTAATCCCATTCTCCTCCAAATTCTCCCGCCCGCCTTGCTCTCTATCGAGCAACACAACCGCATCACTTACCTTCAGCCCCGCCGCTCGCAGCGGCGCAGCAGTTTCCAAAACCGAAGCACCGCTAGTCACCAAATCCTCAATAATCAAACATATTTGATCCGCTTGGTAATGACCTTCGATTGCTTTCGCAGTGCCGTAATCCTTAATCTCCTTACGGCGCATAACCATGGGAACATGGTTAGAAACGGAGATGCAAGTGGCAATAGGAAGCGCGGTGTAAGGAACACCGCAAACGAGGTCGTAGGAGGTGGATGGGGGGAGAGAAGAGATTAGGGTTTTGGAGATTTGGGAGAGGAGTGAAGGATATGAGACAATAACACGAAGATCAATGTATATTGGAGAGTATATACCGGACTTGAGCTTGAAGTTGCCGAACTTAACAGCGGAGATTTCGTGAAGTTGCAGAACCAAGGATTCCATTGCTGGGGAAACTGATGATGATGACATTGGCTGGGAGCTTCAGCGACTCTGTATCAATGGAGCACAATTCTTAGATAGAAGCTTTGGAGGAGATTTTCGGAGTTTGTTAATGGAGGATATGGCGGCTGCTTCAGCCTTTGGCTTGTGTGGGATTGCCACTTGCTACTGTGAGCAATGATGGAGAACCTAAAAAATTCAAACCTTGATCTTTTTTGGTCCTTTTTCTTTTCCTTTTATGTTTTTTCTTTTGTAACTTTCTAATATATTATTTTCTCATTTTTTTAAGGTGTGTTAATTAAGTTTTAAGAAGTTCACATTTTCACTGTAATTTTGTATAAAAAGAAGTATTTAATTATTACAATCTTATGTTTAATATGATTTTGTATTTTCAATTTTTAGTAATCTATTAGATATATATATTTTTTTAGAAAACAAATAAGAAAATTATTATAAATAGAAAAAAGATCAAACTATTAATAAATATAGAAAATTTACTATTTATTAGCGATTTCAATCGCAGTCTATTACTCAAATTTTTTATAGATAGTTATAGTTTGACTCATTTTTCTTATTAAAATTTAATATTTAGAGTTTGATAAATTGCAAATTTTAGAATTATCCATTGATAAATGAACCACAAACTATATGCATATATAAGTAAAGTTAACAGTGTATGGTGTGGGTCACTAAGCCCACCAAGCATATTTCCTATAAAAAAAAAGTTAAATCATATTTCCTTTAAAAAAATTTAAAAAAAATTAGGGAAATTTTTACCAATAAAAAAATATGTCAAACTATTTACATAAAATAACAAAAAAAAAAAAATACTAATAGACACTTCTATCAGCATCTATCAGTGATGGACATCTATCATTTCTATTGCTGATAGATCCTGATAGACTTCTATCAGCGTATATCACAACTATTTAAAAATTTTGCTATTTTGTGTAAATAGTTTACCTTATTTTTCTGTTTTTAAAACTTTCTCAAAAAATTATTGATACAATTTTTTTTTTTTTTTAAAAAAAACTAGTTTGATACCACGTTCAATACCACGTTCAGTATAAGAGATGTTAAATTAAACTGATTGAAAAAAATAACTTTGAATTTCTCTATCATCTATAATAATATATATAAACTACGATCTATAATGGGTGGTTTTCAAATATAGAAAATGAACCAAATTAAATTTTATAGTCTATCGCTCAAACGATAGAATTTATTTATTTGATAGACAGTAAAATTTTTCTATATTTGTAAATAGTTTAATATTTATTATGTTTATAGTAATTTTTCATCTATAATTATATTAATTATTAAGAGACCATAATTTATGAAGAACTTTTTTGGATAATTTTATGAATGCAAATATTTGATCGTTATACTTTTACCCATTTTAGTTAGAGATTAATAATGAATAGGTCTATATTTATATCTATACAATATTACAAGGAGCACAATAGGGAGAATTTTAACTCCCTATTTTGCTCTCCATTTTTAGATATATTTCTATTCTGCCCTCAATTTATATTCACAAATCAATCCATCAAAATAAACCTTTTCATTCAAGCTTGCACTTGAAGATAGTTAATCATTTTATTTCTAAATAATTTTATTTTATTTTGATATACATTAAACAAATGTATAATCAAATAAGCTATGTCATCTATTTTTTAGTATTATTTGTCATTTTTAAGTAATATGATGTATCTAGATTTATTTCTTAGGACATTTTTAAGTAATATTGATGGATGCGACAATGACATTTTATTATATTTGTAAATATTTTGTCTCGTTTTGTTATATTTGAAAACAACCCTTTTTATTTTGATTGTGATAGATTTGATGCCTTGTTTTTATATATTTTTTAAATTCCATATTTATTCTTATTTTTCTATTCATGATATGGTACAAAAATCTTAAATGATTTTAAAGTATCTATGATTTTACCTAATTAGTTTCATCTACCATTTCAATAAGTAAATGAAATATAAATTAAAAGTATCCATATCAAAAACCTAAAATTTAAATTAAAAAATTAAATTTCAACTATACACGAATTTTAATGATTCTAAAAACTTTGAAGTCTATTACAATTTTGTAAGAAAAGAAAAAAAAGCTAATAGACTTCATTCTATCGCTTGAGTGAGAGACTTTTATCGCAATCTATGATAGACAGTAAATTTTTTAGTTTGACTCATTTTTCTATATTTGAAAACATAAAAATTTGAAGACTATAAAAATTCAAAGGCTAAATTGGAAGCTTAGTTTTTCCTTGTACGGAGCAAAGATGAAAATATTCATGGATATGTCGATATATCTGTAAATTGAAGAATTCAACATCTTTTATTAATACTTGTAACACATAAAAATGTCACCTATTTAGTCCAATATAGACAATAATACTAATAACAATATCCATAACTTGGTTTGGGAGTAAAAATAACTACTAATAACAATATCCATAACTTAGTTTGAGAGTAAAAATAACTTAATTATTAATCTAAATAAATTTTATAAAATTTGTGATTTACATAAATATCCATTGATATCGATATTTTGTCGACATATTCGTTGATAGATCCGTAAAATTGAAATGTCGATATCAATATCGATATTGATATTTTAATCCTTGGTACGAAGCAAAGATTTATCGACAACAATAATGCCAATAATACTATAAGGGTTGAAATGGAGGGGTAGATGAGTCATGCATGCGTGTAATTTGTGCAATAATTTCAGGAATGTATGAACACAATTCTCTTCATATTGTTTGTAATTTTTCTCTTAATTTTTTTTTGAATGTGCCTTGCAACTTTTTATATAACATCCGTATGTGTTAATTCTTAAATATATAGTCATTTGAAACTAAATAAATATAAACTATCAAAGTAATCATATTAAGATTTGTGTGGATTTTGCCAAATGAATATGGTTGCTATTATTATTTTTTCTTTGATAGACTTAATTACTTGCTTGAGTTATGTTAGACTCCGACTTGGCTAGAAATTTAAATATAATGGAAAAATATGATCTTCGAAGGGACCAAAGCCTCCCAATGCCAACTAAAGTTATCAAAATGTTCACTAGTTTCATTACTATTTTTTTTTTTTTTACAAAATAAGTTTAATTGTTTGTGCGAAGTTGTTTACAATTTTTTTTAATGCCATAATGATAAGAATCTCTTTTAAATGTTTGTTAGCATTAATTTACTTTTGGTAGACCTAAATTGTTTTAAATAGTTGGCATTAAATTTTGTTTAAAATGAAGAAAGTTTAATAAATATTTGTATGTTGGTGAGAGAGAAAAAGAAAAATAAAAATAAAAAGAAAAAGAAAATAATAAAATTGAAACGGCCAACAAACTCTTAAAACAGATTTTTTTTTTTTTTTTTTTTTAAAGCCAAAAACATTCGTAATTTTAGTATGGTAAATTGTTTACAATAGAATAAAGATATAAATGAATATTTCTTAACCAAAAATGATTATACGGTACAAAATTATGTATTTCGCAATTTAAACTCATAAACAACAAAATAGTTTTTTAAATTTATGTGCATTATATATAGAAAAATAAAATTTGAAATTTATGACCAAAATTGGAAGAACTTGTTCTAAATCGTCCAAAGGGTGGATTTCATTCAAATTTATTTTATGATTCAACAATTGCTTGGGAAGTAGGAGATGTAATATTATGAGATGATAATTAATGTCTTATCTACTAAATTATTTACAATGCACTTAGATGTGATTTTAGTTTGAGATGGACTTTTGATAGCTCTGTCGTCCCAGGACATTAGCCCACTATACCACTGATAGCTCTGTCGTCCCAGGACATTAGCCCGCTATACCACCCTCCCTGGATCACATTCTCTAAGTTCTCTGGATGAAGAAGAAAATGAAGAAATGAATGATGATGCTCCCGCTTGGGATTATGGGAGATTTTGTTCCTTTTACTTGTTTTCTTATTTATTTATTATTTTTGTGCTTTATTTTTAGTTTTCATAGGTTAGGTTAGTTTGCTAGAAGAAAAAAAACAAAATCAAATTTGATGATTATATAAGTAAATGAGCATGTTAGTCTTTTGTTTTGCAAGGATGTACTTAATGAGCATGATAACTAGGGCTTATCTCCTTCTAGAGTGCCTTACTATTAAACCTTTAAAGAATACAAAATCATGAACTTTATTTATCTTTGAGTGCACAACCTCTCTTTAAGGTAGTTTTCCACATGTTCATACCTATTATCACTAGGAAAGCCTAGCCCTCGGGTTTGTAGTCTATCTCATTCTTTGTGAACTCTTATTTTGTAGCCAATGAGGACATTGTTCCTCTTAAGTATGAGGGAGGGGTGGGATTCTTTGCATTATTTTGCTATGTTCTATGAGCCAATATACGTTAAAGGTTATATATTAATGCTGGATCTTTTTTTTTAAAAAAAAAATAGGAGGACACTCCTCCATTATGAGTTAACTACTCCTCCATTATGAGTTAACTAAAGTAGCTAGGGGCAAGCATGACACCCATGTTTTCTTTTGTAGCAAAACAGTTAGCTTGGATAGTAAGTGTTTAGCCTTATGTGTGACCTTTGTTCATAGTCAGATGTTCATAGGTAACTCATGGGGGCAAGCTGGAACGAAGGTGGGGATAACACTAGGGTTTCGTCCTAGACAAGAAAAGAAAAAGAAAATAGATGGAATAAATGCCTATAAAGAGAAAGAGCCTTGAGATTTAGCACAAGCACAATTTTGGGAGAATGTGTTTAATTAAATAGGTTAGGTACTTTGAGTGAGGCTTGTGAACTTTGAGGGAACCAGACTAGGTTTGATGATATAGGTAGATATGAAGTGTTTGCTAGCTAGCTAAGAGAAGTTGAGCCTTAGGCTAGTAAAGCTCTTGTGAGGATCATTTTGGGAGTTTGAACAAGTAAGACATTAAGGTTAGAGATCTCTCTTGAAAGTTACACTATTTTGCATTGTCAACTGATAAAGCATGTTTAATTACTATTATCTATCCTTGGTGTCATTTTATTTGCTTGAGGACAAGCAAAAGCTTAAGTTTGGGGGTGTGATACATGTCATGAAATGCATGTTTTTAGGCTATATTTTCATGTTTTTCCTTAGTAAAAATAGTCCTTTGCATGTGATTTGCCCCATTTTTGGTCTTAATTTTATAAACTAAAGTAAAGGTCATTTAACTATCTAAAGTAAGTTTTTACTGGTTTAGACTAATTTTATGAGCTTTAAAGAGATTTTTGACCGTTTTGCATATTTTGCTATCGATGCGCCCGCATCAAAACTCTAAAAGTCCAAAATCATACTTAATCATCTACAATTGCTATTTACTCGCTTTTCAGTCATTTTTAGGGTTGAAATTGGCTGAAGGTAGCACAGATTGTGAAAATCAGCCATTCTTCAACCATCATGGCCTATATAAAGGTGTGGAAGCTTCACCTTTAGATCATCATCAGAAAAATTCAGAAACTCCAAGGAGAAATCTCACCCAAATACCAAAAACTCTTCAAGAACAAAAGTTCCTCTGAAGAAGTTAGAGCTAAGACCTCCCTACCCCGTGAGAACGAGTGTAGAGAGAGAATTCATCCTTAAGAATGGAGAATCCGACCTAAGGAGGTTGGGAGAGTGAATGATTGTTCCAAAGAGTTATCTTCTGTATTTTCTAACACTTATTTAGTTATTTGTATTTCTTTTCATCTTCTATATTCTTTAAACCTATTAAGCTTGTAATCATGATTTTTTATTTAATGAATTTCATTCGTTCTTCTTTAATCATGGGCTAAATTTCCTAAATGATTCAGTTATGTGGATACCCTAAAGATTTTATGGCTTAAGAAAATGTTAATTCATCATATGCCTCCATGACCTATGCATTTTCTTTATTGAATTTACGATTAAAAATTGTTAAGTTAAATTGGCCACTTAATTTAACAAGCTAATGGAGTCTTAGCACTGAGAATGTTAGGACATAAACCGATTTCATAAAGGAATATGAGACTCAACCTAGAAATAGGATTGTCATGTAGCCTTAGAAATGAGGTACACTATAAGATAAAGAAATTACATGAAATTAACCTAAGATTCAGCTAACCATAGAAATATAGGATCACCTACTTAAGCTTCTAAAGAAACTTGATACAAGACTGAGTATGAGTAATTTTCTATTCATGGCAATTCACTATCCAAGTATGATGCGGCTGCATTGCCTCTAAGGCATAATGTCCTTAAGGTTGAATCTTAATCTCTTCTTATTTACTGCTCTTAATCTTTATTCAATATAATCAACATTCATTTACAACTGGTTACTCTTGGTTACATTGATTGCATTACCATAAGGAATTTAAATTGGATATAGTCTCGTGGGATTCAACAATTGGAATACTTCAGTTTATTACTTCATTGATATTGTATGCTTGCACTTAGATCATATCTATTCTTATAATTATCACTCATACACAATCGATCAATCAACCACGAAAGAGACAATCCAGATAAAAGACTTATGGATCTAAGTGTTGTGTTAATTGGTTCAAGAGTTAAGCAATTGAGTTTATTAGGTTCATTAATGAAATCTATACCCTAGGGCGTCTCTTTCTTGTTTTTTCCCATACATAATCACTTTAATTGCTTTCTTAGTTTAGTTTTAGATTAATTTGCATTACAGCCGGTCTCCTAAATAAAATTGGAACGATCTCTAGGCAGCTAAAAGAATTGGTAACCAATTCTCTGAGGATGATACTCGGCCAATGCCATTTTAGCTATATTATAATTTGATGCGTGCACTTGCGCGACATTGATAGCACCTTAAATGTACTATCTTACTTAGCTTAACTCGAGTTTAGTTGTGCAGTTTAATATGTTTAAATAATGATTTTTGTAGGTATCGAGCATTTCAGAGGTACATTTGAGCGTTTGGATGAAAATTGAGCCAAATTAGAGCATTTGGAGCCAAAACAAAGCGTATAACGCGCGTGGCTCTAGTGGATGGCACGAAAGACAGTAGAAGTGCAAAGAACTGGAGTCACGACGCTAGGCAAATATGGAAAGAATCTCGCAGAAGGAAAAGGACCAAAGAACTGCGGCGCCGCAACGCTAGCGTTTTCTATAAATACCCTCTCTTGTATTAGGTCAAAGGACCATCCACCAATACACTCGGCCTATAGCCGAATTCCATACTATTTTCATCTTTTCTCTATATTTTCAGACCCTTATGATGTATCTTAGCCCCATAAACTTGTATCCATCTAAGATCTCAATATTTAGCGGCCAAAAGGTGTTTTCTAGCTGAGGTTGAGGAGGAAACCCAATCTACTAAGTTGTGAAGATTTGTATTTACATTATTATCTTATGAGTGCTTGTGATTCTTGAACGTATTTTAATTTCTATGTCATGGATTATATTTGGATTGATCACCCTTGCATATTTTCATTGCTTTGTTAGTATTAAGTCACAATCCATGACATTTAGTTGTGTGTTGATCTTAGATAGCACAAATCAAAGCATGCTTGTGGGTAAATTGTTTGGTTATTCATGGTGACCCTTTTACAACATTGCATGATTGGTTCAGTCCAAGAATAAAAATGGTTAGACTACTTAAGCATTACTTAGTAACTAAGCATCTTAACTTTATCCCTAGAACTTAATGCGGTCGATTGACATGTTTAGGATGCATTACATATAAATATGTTGATTTTATTAGGTGTTTGGATTTCCTTTTAGCATTACTAAATGTGTTGGCTAAGTACTTGCATGATTTTGATGATTATCTTTACTGTCCAATGAACAACTAATTACATATACCTAAGCTAGATATTTTCTCACTTGATAACTCCTTCACTTTTCCTGCCTTTACTCTATATGTTATTTACTTTCTTGCTATTTACTTTTCTTACACAAACAAACAATCACAAACTCCTCTTGGTTAACTTAAGGAGATTAAATCTCGATTAGAAGAAAACACGTAGCTCCATATGGATCGGCTTGGTTTTGCTGCTAATACTACTCAATAGTAGAGGTTTGAGATAGATATTATAAATTTTATTTGGTTGGTTTGAACCTTCGACAAGTTACCTCCATCAAACATCAATGACAAACAATGAATAATAACTAGTATGAAACTTTTCCATACTATACTAGACATTTTCCCAATCCAACACATAAGAGGCAACCCACTCTTAGATCAGTTCCACAACAACTAGACAAATATTGGTGATCACTCGAAAATGTTAAAAAATTGTACTCTTTACTTAAAATAATAGACATGATTGAAAAATGTTATTGTTGATGTCAAAATTTGGAGAGGGTAAACTACACTTGACCTTCACGTCACAGGAACAGTAAATTTATAATTTAGAGAAGATTTGCAAAACAAAGAAAAATGTCTTTGATGCCAAAGTCAGAATGAAACTCTATAATGGTGAAAAAGTTAAAAGTTTAAAAGTTTTAGTTACCTCATATGGAG
The DNA here is from genome assembly GCA_002890555.2 of Lagenaria siceraria. Taxonomy (NCBI): domain Eukaryota; kingdom Viridiplantae; phylum Streptophyta; class Magnoliopsida; order Cucurbitales; family Cucurbitaceae; genus Lagenaria; species Lagenaria siceraria. The sequence continues at coordinate 9,001,106 of CM016488.1, forward strand.
TTATAATGATGTATTTATAGAGGATTTGACCTAGAGTTTGTCTTAATCATCTGATATGAGTTTTTCTTAATCCCAAACAAGCTAGGATTAAATCTTATCCTGATTTTTGGCTTATTTCATCTGTCCAAAAAGTCTTTGTTGGGAAAAACCTCTCACAATCAATATGGAAACACAAGAATTAACGTGAAAAACTCCGAACTTGGGGAAAAACTACGGACTAAGAAAAAATCCACTATGTGAAAAATTGTTACAATCACACAGAAATATTTTTCTCCTGACCCCAATTACAATAACACTCTCTTAAAGCTTCCGACTACTCACACATTTTTCCCACTCTCAAACTAGAGAATACAAAATAAATTTAATTAGAGTTAGCACACTAAGCTTAACATGTTTCTAACTAGGACGAATTAAAACTAGAGGCATAGACTCCTTTTATAGGCTTGGAGTCCACCCTCATTCTTCAATTTAACCGATGTGGGACAACTGTACTTCTAATATTTTGCCAAAAACCTAACAATCTTTAGCGTCCAACCGTGGAGATGTCTCTTTTATTCACTCCAATCAAAGTCACAACGTCTTTAGCTCATTCCTTGGCTCATAAAGAGATATTCTCCTTATCCCTTACCCTGAGTGGTTTCAATCTTTAGTGTCCAATGACTTAATTTTATAGTTATGTTATGTTTTATTTTTTTAAAAAAAAACCCTCACCGATTAAAATATAGACAATCTAAATTTAGTTTTCGAAGTATGGTTATGTTTTTTCAATCTCTAAACTTTGAAAGTTTCAGTTAAGCTATTCAACATTAGATTTTAATCTTGTTAATCTTCATATTGGTAAAAACTAATGTGATATCATATTGGACAAGCATAAACATACATTAATTTACGAAAGTTTTAAATTTCATATAATCGAAAGATTTTAGAATTTTATAAACCAAAAAAAAAAAAAATAGTGTCAAACTGAATAAAAGTCAACTAGTTAAGATGTATACTATCAACCAAAAAGTTAGAAGTATGAATCTCACTTAATGTCGAACTCAATATAATATTATATGTCATAAAATAATAAACAATATATAATATCTAAAACTACAGGCCAAACAGAGTTTAGTTTACTAGTAATCTAAATCCATTATCCCCCTCGAAGTCATAAATTCTTCCATTTCCTATTCTCATAATTGTTTAAGGCAATATTTACTACTTTCATTCCTATTCAACCATGTTATAGGAATTGGTAAAAAAAAAAAGAAAAAAAAAGAACATTAAATAGTTGGCACTAGACAAATGTTAGTGGCTTTCACGAATTCAAAAGATCTCTTGTGAATGAGTGGAGGAAGAAGCTTTTGAATTTATTCGAAATGGAAAATATATATATATAAGTAATATTTAATATGAATATGACGTAGTCAATCATTTTCAAAAAATCATGCATAGAATAAAACTATATGTCATATCAAGGGTTTCCATTTTGTATCATCTACATGTTTGCCATTTGCAACAAATTTTCATTTAGAATTTCAAAATACCAATTAATTAAGGATGAAGCGAAAATACTGAATTTTATATAAGGAAGAAGAAATAATTATAATATAATATAGACTTAAAACTTTTCGAAACTCTTTGAAATAATATAATTAATCACATTAATATACTTATTCTATATTGTTATGGGTAGGAATATGCTTATGTAGCGGACTTCCACATTTACACGTGGTTGGAAAATATTTTTATCATTTAATTTTTGAAAATTGTGTTTATTTTAGTTTCTTTATAATAAACTTCCTCAATCTTAAGTTTATTATTTAAATTCTTAATTAACTTCTAATTAAAAAAAAAAGGTTTTTTCAAAACTTAACATAATTTTGAAAATATGATTAGAAAAGTAGATGATAAAGCAAAGAAATTCATAGGTAAAATATGTTTATGAGTTTAATTTTCAAAAATTAAAATTTAAAGCTCTATTGATAACTCTTTGATTTTTAAAAATTGTATTTGTTTTTTTACAACTTTTCTTACTATAGTTTTTTTCTTTCCAAACTTCATTTGAATTTTTAACTAAATTTAAAAAACAAAACTAAAATTTTAAAATTATTTTTTTAGTATTCAAAATTTAGCTTGATTTGTGTAAACACTCTTAAAAAATAGATAACAAAATTTTAAAAAAAAATGAAAAAAAAGGGAGAGATTAGTGTTTATAAGCTAAAATTTTCAAAAACAAAAAAAATCAAACGATTATCAAATACGACCGAAATTGTTATTAAATGAAGTCTTAGTTTTTGAAATTCGATGATGATATGTACTTTTGTACTACCAATCATAATATAGGAATATGACACATGATTATAATTTTTTTTTGTTAAATTATAAAAAATACCCTTGAATTTTGTCATTTGTTTAAAAAATACTTTTATACTTCTAAAAGTTGTAATATTACCCTTGAACTTTCACGAACATTTCAAAAATACCCTTGGAGTAAAAATTCTTTAGAATTTGGATGGAAATTGAGATATGAAACAGTGTAGTAGGTGACATATAACGAAACTTTAAATCACCACATCATTTTATGTCATTACCACACAATTCTAAGTCTTGATTTTTGTTCAAAATTTTAAAGAATTAATACTCAAAGAGTAGTTTTGAAACGTTTATGAAAGTTCAAGGGTAATATTGAAACTTTTGAAAGTCTAGGAGTATTTTTGAAACAAAAAGAAAAGTTTAAGAGTATTTATTATAGTTTAGCCTAATTTTTTTTAATATTCAAATACTAAATCAACTTAGTTATGGCCAACATGCACACATAACTTGTGGTTAAGACATAATTACTTCCTCTTAAGAGAAAATCATAGTTACAAATCCTCAATCATAATTATTCTATTATGGTCCTTATACTTCAGGCTTTGTTTCTATTTTGGTATTTTTATTTTTAATTGTCTAATTTTAGTCTATGTATTTTTAATAAATCTTAAAATTGGTCCCTACTGTTGGTTTGTAGTTGATGTTTTTCCAAAAAAAAATGTACTCTCTATGATCATTCTCTTGTAAATTGTGAAAATATATTTACATAATATATTTTCTTATATGAAAATTATTATTATTATTATTAAACCAATTTTGATAAAAATTAACTTTAAATAACTAAATTTCAGATTTACTAAAATACATATAATAATTTCAAAATATATTTGTTGATGTCGATTTTGGGTTAGGTTTATAACTCTAACCTTGATAGAGGTTTCAACTGTAAATTTGTATTTTTAGGACTTAAGTCAGAAAAAATATTGGAGAACTCAATCTAAGCTTTAGTCGAGGTTGTTAACTTACCTTTCCTCCTATTTTTTCCTATCCTTTTCCCTTTTCTTCTCAGATTTCTTTTCGTTATATTTCGAGACCTTTTCATTGGGCTTGGTTCACCCAGATCGCGCTCGCCCGTGGGCGACCTGACCGGGCATTCTCCCCGATTGGCATGGGTCTCTTCTTATGGTTCCTACGTGTTGGGCTATAACCCATGGGTTATTTCACCCTCTTCAGCCTTGAGTTCGACCGATCAAGCTCGTCTCATTTTTCTCCTGTGATTGACGTTCTTGTCTTTGGTCTCAAAATCCACCCATAATAGTATTGAAACTATATAAACCAAATTTCGACAAATCAACATACATTACTAGTTAACTTATTATGAATCAAAATGTCAGAAATACGAATTTAATATCATAATTCAAAAGATTAAAAAAAAATTATAAATTCTTAAAGGAAAGGTGGTGTCGTTAAAAATAAAATAAAAAAAGTTGAACGACGTACTTGTTATGCGTGGCGTGTACTGTTGTCTCTGCCTAAACCAACCCTCTGACCTTTTCTTCTTCATTATTATTTTAAAAAAAAATTGTTAATTATTTTATTTTGAACTAATTAAAAAGAAAAGTAATATCTCTTCTGAAATCACTCACATCATATCCATTTCATATGCCACCAGAAACTACGTTGACTCGAACGAAAACGGATGAAATTTTTTCGAAATTTATCACACCCAATTTTATTTTCTCCTCAAATCAATTCAATTTTGTTGCCAACCGACCCAAATTTTTGAGCAATGATAGAAAAACACATTATGATAATAACGTTCTCTCTCTGATTTCCGTTTTTTCTCTGCATTTCTTCCACCCAATTTCGTTGAAGATGGATACGTTTTACGGTTTTCGATAATTCTTCGAAAACTTTTCGTTTATCAATGGATTTCTAGCCTTTCGTACGCATCGTCATCTGCTGATTTTCCTTTAAATGTATTAAACTATCGCCTCCCTCCCTTTTTAATCTCTTTCACGGTAAGCATTGATTGGTGTTTTACAGCTTGTTGTTATGTGTATCTTGGTTTAAATTTGGCACCGAAGTGTTGGGTTTTTGTGTTTTTATTTGCTTGTTAGTGCATTCTGATTTTGTTTTGTGCAGAGAAGAAGCCATGGGCAGAATCATGTTAATCTAGGATATTCATTTCATTCGTCATTTTGTAAACCTGTAAGAACTCCTATGATTTCCTATTCACTATGTTTGTTATGTTCTCTCTCAAGTTTTAGATTAAGTCCCAGTTCAATGAGTGGATGAGTTAAGAGAATGGCTGTTTTCAGATTGCCCCATTCTTTCATGATTTGTGTGCACGTTATTTAAAGCTGGAGATGTCAACCCAGCAGCAGAATTCTGATTCAAATGGCGTTTCAGGTATTTATCATATCTGCTAATGATTATTCATCATCATATCCCAAGATTTGTTTGTGTTGGTGTTGATTAATTTTGGGGAAGAGGAATTTAAGGGATGGAATTCTTGTAATCTTAGAATGTGGAACTCACTTGACTTCAGTTTGGTGGATGTAGTACTGTTACCAAAGACTGGAAGAAAACTTTGAGGCTTAGTGTACAGATAAAGATTTGAATATCAATTCTCACTAGAGCAATTACTTATCCAATAGTCCAGTAGGAAGTTAAGGCGCTTTACAGCAGCCAAATGGCCAGTGGGGTGGGTTTGATAGTGTTGATTAAGTTAGTCAAGTGCTCATTCAATGGATTTCTCTTCCTTTGAAAAGAGCAGCTGCCTCTATTTGGGCATCGGGCTATTAAGGATTTTTATGTTGTTCCTCTAGGTCTTTTTATTTAGAATTGGATCCCCCTTTTGTACTCTTAGCTTTGAGGCTTCTTTTGTTGAATTGTCTTTTTGTATGATCTCTCACTTGTTTTTTTATTCTTTCATTTCCTCAATGACAGTTTGTTTTCTCAGACTAAAAACAAAAAGGAGTCGGTATTAGGAAGCTTTAGATACATTTATGAGAAGCTATTTGAATGATCTAGATCATATTGACGTATTCTATCCTCAACAACATGTGCTTCATAGTCAAGATGGAACAAAATCAGCTGCTATTCTAAGTGTGTTGATAGGTTTCTAAGTTTATGTTCAATGGAAGATAAGTTATATTGTAAGTGGAACAACATATCACTAGAGATAGAACTGGTTCTTGGATTAAATATGGAGTATGGGCTATAAGTAAAAGTGATGGAGTATGGACTATCGTAAAAGGGGTGGAGGTTGGTGGAGAGACAAATCTAGTGTGGTTGAACGTAAGATTGAACTGTTTCTTAAATATTTGAAATGTGTGGTATCCTTTCGACCATTGTAATCTCTCCTATGAGCTAGAAAATTCATATGACCGGCTGATCCTTCTTAAACCTTAATTTGGGATATTAGAAAGTCAATTCATTTAAGAATTTGTTCAAATGCTTCCTTTTATGAGAGTAAGCGTGATGGTGAGCATATAATAAACACAGTTTTTAATAGGTAACGTGAGCAATAGTTAAGATATTTATTTCTTCCTACAAGGTTGGAGGTTCAAATTCTTACCCCACGTTTGTTGTACTATTTTTTAAATAGTAATTAAGTCAACAATTATTTTGATAAGTTTTTTATTTTTATTGAGATGATACATTATGATGATGTGTTATATGAGTTATCTTCCCCCATTTAAGGTTGAAGAACTGTTTTGGGTGTAATAGGTCTCTTATGGACTCAAAAACTACTGGGATTTGAATGCAGTTGCCCCATTGGATTATGTTTTGGAAGGGTCTCGCTTTAGGAAGTAAAATAACCGTGCAAATAGATTTTTTAACAAGAAACAAATTATCTGTATGATTTTGTGTATTTGTATTTATTTATTTATTTTTCTGTTTTTGTTGTGGAGGTTGAGAATAAGGTTGTAGACATAATCATCTCAAACGTATAGGTTTGACATTTACTACTACACGAGTCTCCTCTTCAATATACAGGAATTTGTACTGTAGCATTGTGGATAAACACATATTTATCATTTATTCAACCGGACTGTTGGGACCTGTTCTTTGCTATCTAAATACTTGGATTATTCTTAATACTCATATGAGTTAAAAAAAGTGTGAATGTATCTATTGTTACCAATCTATGGAGAGTTCTGCTCATGCACCTCCATTGCTTTGAAATTTCTTTGACACGATTCAAATGTGCCAGGCGCCTGTCTCTTTGATCTCCTGTTTCCAGATTCAGAAATGCAAGGCTGGGACTGGAGCCGGATGCCCTCTGGTATTATATCTTTAATTCTCAATATCTTTATAACTTAGCAGTAGCACTTATTAAGGAATATTTTTGAAAGAAGATGAAGCCAAATCCAGGAGGAAGTGTTAATTGTAGGAAATGTAATGTCTAGTCAAACTGCTGAGTCGAATGACAAGGAATATATTGTCCATTCCTACAAAAACTCAACTTCAGGAGATTATTAATTACTGAGTTAGGAATCTTTTTTAACTTTAATAAATGATCTTTTACTGTAGATTGAGTAACAACAGAATACTTAGTTTAGCTGTCAAATCTTCCACTCTTTTCCATTGCTTCAATTCTCTGTAACCTATTGTATTCAGATTCAGAAACGCAACACTGGAATTGGAAGAAGGACCAACAGCTCTCTGGTATTATATCTTCGACTCTCAATATCTTTATAACTGTAATAGCACTTATTATGGAATATTATTGAAGTAGATGGAGCTAGATCCTATACAAGTTGTAACTGTAGAAAATGTAAAATCTTGTCAACCTGCTGATTCTTTGACCAGTAACATGTCCATTCTGAAAAAGTACTTATATGAGATTAATTAATTAGTTAACTGGGGATCATTTTCAACATCAATAAAAGATTCCTTATTGAAGTTTGGGTGCTATAGAGTTTGTCTGGAAGTAAGGTTCTGAAAACAATTTCTACCCTGTATTTTCCAAGATAATTTTTAAAAGTAGTTTTAAGATTAAAAAGGGAAAAAAAAAAGTAGAAAATGAATACAATATTTTGTTCTTTTCATTTCATGTAGTTGTTTTAAGTTTAAAAGTAGTATTTTATATATATGATCATCCTTTGTCTTCTAAGTAAAACTTGATTTAAGTTGATTAATATGTTAAAGGAAAGAAAAAAGAAAAAAGAAGGAAGACACGATATTTACGAACAGTTTTAAAATAAAAAAAATAGAAAACTGCAAAAAAAGCATCACAAAGCAGTCTTTTAGAAACAAACTAGAAGGAAAAAAGTGAAAAAAGATGGTAAGCATTCGATCGGCCTCTTGGTTTCCTTCTTTATGAGTGCTTTACTCGAGGATGTCAAAAGAAATTAAATCAATCAAGCCAGTCCAGATTAGCCTCGAGGTATTAAAGCAGTCAAATTCTGGACTATCTATGACCGCCTTCTTTTTTCATATTTTTATAATAAACCAAACCTTCATTGAGAAAAAAAAAAAAAAATGAAGGGAGACACAAACCTACCAAAAAAAGAAAAAAAACCCACAAAAGGGAGCCCCAACCTACTCATAAGGGTTCCAATCAAGTAAAAGAAGACTAAGAGTATAATTACACAAGGGCTTGGTCACAAAAGCCCAAAGTGAAATGTAGAATCTAACAAGAGACCAAACATCACTCAAATTCTTTACCTGGCAAGTTTTGCTTGACCGTGTGAACACTATGGATAAGGAAGATGAACTCGTTAATGGGTCCTTTTTGTTGCATTCTATGCCAGAAGGCAGAGGAAAACCTGTGTCAGTTTGCGAGGTCTGTGTGGAGTTGCTTCATGCAGAAGTTTGACATTCAGATGGCTGGCCAGAGGGATCTTGGTGCGATGATCGGGGAGTTCCTCCTCCATCTTCTTTTCAGAGCTGATTGTTGTGGGCTTGCTGGGATGTGTGCTGTGTTGTGGGACATTTGGGGGGAGAGGAACAATAGGGTGTCTAGAGGTTTGGATAAGGATCCTAGTGAGATTTGGTCCTTAGTGAGGTTTCATGTGTTGCTTTTGCCTTCGGTTTCGAAGCTTCTTTGTAATTATTCCTTAGGTAACATCTTACTTAGTTGAAAACCCTTTCTCTAGGGGAGTTGCTTTTGTGGGCTTGTTTTTTTGTATGCCTTTGTACTCTTTCATTTTTTTCTCAATAAAAGTTGTTGATTCTATTTATTAAAAAAAAAAAAAAAAGACAACCAAACATCACTCAAAGTCCTCTCTCAATCCCTAAAGATTCTATCATTTCTTTCGATCCAGAAAATTGCACACACCCCTACTTGCCACAAAAAAAAAACCCTTCTTCCAAAAAAGGCGAGTGGAGAAAGAGATCCTCGATTGCCTATCTGCAATCTTCAAAATCGATGAAGTAATATCCATTCCAAACATCTCGAAGAAACAACTCCACACAGCACAGGCTAAATTGCCCTCCAAACGAAGATGATCCAGGTCCTCTGCTGCCCTCCTACAAAGAATACAACAGAACAACCCAACTATCGCGGACCCCCTAGCCAAGATCCGATCCGAGGTAGTAACTCTTTAATGCAAAATCTGCCAAACAAAGAACTTGGCCTTCTTTAAAATCTTAACCTTTCACACAGAGGCAACAATTGAAACACTCAACGGGGGTATTGACCAAACACCTAAAGAAAGAATTACAATAAGAAATTGGGTCAATACCCCCAAAGAAAGAATTACAATAAGAAATTTTCAGATGTACAAGGGTCTATCCCCCAACTACTTATCCTCCCAGAAGCAAGTATACCTACTATTTCTCACCACATTATGCACAAACTGAGAAAAGGAATGAACATTTGCCGAAATATCTCATGAGTTTTTGGAAGTGCCTTTAACCCCACCCAACTGTTTAAAAGGATGAGGACCATGCTTGCTAATAGTAATCTTGCACTAGGAATCTTTAACCGGGACAAGAAATCCATCGAAATGCCACTCAGAACCAATTATATTATGGTAAACCTACCCCCCACCAAAAAGTTACTCTTTCTCCAACAAGCAAGTCTCTTATGAACCTTATAAACAACAGGGTCCTATAATGCAGGACTCTTAGGATTATGCCCTAGAGGATTATGATCACCTAATTTTCTCAACACTTTGGATTGGTGGAGCAGTGTAGACGTGTTTGGCAAACATGGGTACGTGATATACTTCGAAGCTGAAATTTTTTATGTCATACATCAAAATCTAGTATGAGGAAGTGATTGGTTGTTTGCTTTTTAAAAGTAGACTTGAGAAGATGAAGTCAGTTAGATTTTTTGGAAGAAGTGAGTGGCCTGACGGACTACCAAAAGATTGCCAGAATAGTTTGGTCTTTAGCAGGGTCTGGGTTTCTTTTCCTACTAAATCTGCCTTCCAGATTCTGGCCAACTATGGTTCTTCTCATCTACGAGATCCTCCAAGGTTAGCAAGACCTTAGCAAAAAAGATTTGGAAGAATAAATGTCCAAAGAGGGTGAAAGTTTTTCATTGGTCTTTGGCTTTCAAGAGCTTAAACACGGATGACATATTGCAAAGAAAGTTCAGTGGCTGGTCTCTCTCCCTCAGGGTGCAAATTTTGCTTAAGTGATGGGGAGTCGATCGATCATTTGTTCCTTCATTGTGAATTTGCATCTCAGTCGTGGAATTTTGTTGTGTGGCTTTTAGGCATTTCTTTTTGCCTCCCTAGAAATTGTGAGAATTGGATGGTGGAGGGTTTCAATGCTTGGAATTTGAATGGCGACGGCAAGGTGATTGCTAGTTTGTGCCTTCAGAACTCTTTGTAGCACGTGTGAAAGGAAAGAAAAGCTAGAACTTTTGAAGATAAGTCTATACATTTTCATAGGTTTTGTAATTATCTTCAGAATTCGGCCTCTTGGTGGATTTCTTTACACACAAAATGAATATATTCTTTTGATGTTTCTTATTAAAAAAACAAAAAACAAAATTGTTGCTTACTGAATTCAAAAAGGTTAGAATATTTTCTACCCTTTGTTCATCAAGATTATTTCGAAAATGTTTTTCTTCTTTAGTACAATAGGGGCAGGGGGACTTGAACCACAGATCTCTTGGTCGCTAACACATCCATATGCCAGTTGACCTTTGCTTGCTTTGGCTTGAAAATGATTTATTATGATAAGATGAATGAAATGCTTACATAGCCACATTCTCACAAAGGATAAGGCAATTAGGGGAGAGATTTTAGGACAATTAATCTCACTAACACAGTTTATAAGATGTAGGCTAATGTTCTTGAAAAATGCTAAAATATTTCCCCCTTGCACCATCTTAAGGTCCTATTGGCTTTCGTTCATGCTGAGCAATTTTTTCATCCTAAGCTAATTAAATAGTGGATGACTGGAAGACGAAGAGTAAAAAAAGGTTGTTTGAAACTTGATCTAGAGAAAGTGTTTTACTATGTTGATTTGGATTTTCTTGATGCGATTCTTGATAAAGAGGGCTTCAGGGAAAAAGTTGAAGGATGTGGATGATGGTCTGCATTTCTAGTGCTGACTATTCTACTTTGATTAATGGTCAGCTTGCAGGGTAAGATTTCTCCTCTTAAGACAAGGCAATCTCTCTCTCTTCTTTTTCCTCTTCCAGTTAGTAATTGCGTTAGCACGATTCTTCTCTGAGGTTGAAGGTCTCCGATTGAAGGGGTTGAACACTGGTCAAAATAGGATTTGTGTGCATGTGCATTTTGTTGATGACAAACTTTCAGGTTCCTCTCACGAATATCAAAATGATAGCAGCCTTCTGAGTTTGGTTCAAGTTTCTCTCCTTTACGTTTTTTGGGGCTTTCAGTTCCCACATTTGGGAACCGTTCAACTTAGTGTTGATGTATGTTATAAACCAATTTAATCCAAATTTTAAGTTCCTGTTTCTGATATTGATTTTAATTTTATTTTCTTCAGATTAAGTTTGAGTATATTTTGTTTCTCCAATTCTAATCCCTGCTGCATACGTGTGTTTATACTTTCTTGAGTGTTGCATTGATTTCTCATTGATAACGGCCATGTGCTATTTTTATGTTCTTTTGGAATGAGTTATGTTTTATTAGTCTTATATCTTCGCCCGACATAGTAGAAGAAGCCCTGTGATCTATATTAATGTGTGTTGCCATCCATCAGGCCCCCAAAAAAGGTTAGAAGAGCTGTTGCGGCAGTCTGGTAATAAGTTTTGTGCAGATTGCGGAGCACCGGATCCAAAATGGGTGTAAGTCTAAATGTTTTATTTAATAGCCATTTTTTGTATTTAGTTATTCATTCATACAAGTTGCAAATTGACTCTCTTTCTCCTTTCAGTCCTGATTGAATTGTAATGTGGTATGTGGGAAATGTGATAAAAATTTTGAAAGCTCAGTGCTATTGAATTGTTCAAGGGAGAAGGTCCATTCCTTAGACTCAAATTTCTTATGACATAATAGAACAGTTTTCCTGTTGTCTTTGTTTCTTTCCCTTTTTTTGCCCTTTCACATGCACCCATGGGGAAGTTATTCTCTCTTGGAAGTTCCTCATGTTAGTTATCCAGAGGTTGAATAGATGGATTAAACTTCAGCCAACTGACCAGTTTCATATGTAGCATGCCTCTTTTTCTCTCTTTTCTGGGGCACAGGGAGGGAGTAAGGGTAGAGTGCAGTATGATTGTGTTGAGGTCTTTATTCTGACCGCTTCTGGAAGCAACAGATGAATTATATTGGGGAATTGGGATCTTAATCTACTTAGGTAAACCATTGAGTGTATGTTTGAGAGTGATTTAGAAATCGTTAAAATCACTTCGAAACACACTTTTAATTGTTCAAAATCAATTCAATATTTAATTTAAAACTTTTAAATGCACTTTTCATACTATTTAAATTGATTTTAACTGATTAAAAACATTTTTGAGTGATTTTGAAAATGATAAAAGTGACTTTAACCATTTTAGAATAACTCCCAAATATGCCATGAATCTCTTGAGGCCACTTTATGCCACTCCTGCCAAGTCTCTATAGTGTGTATAAATTACAAAAGGGTCAGTTTCTTTAATCACCCTTGGTGTCTTAGGTGGTTTCTACATCACACAAAATGTAACAACCGTTACCTTTGATATCTACTGACACTTCTCAACACATGTCTCAATGTTGAGAGTTCAGTATTTTTTGTTCTTAACCTCTGGTTTATGGATGCAGATCTTTAAATTTGGGAGTGTTTATCTGTATAAAGTGTTCTGGAGTACACAGAAATCTTGGTGTTCATATCTCTAAGGTTTTTCCTTCTTTTCCTTTTCCTTCTCTTCTTTTATTGTGGCTTTTTTATTCTCCTAATAGCAAACACATAAAGTACGTCTCGACCATGCTGCTTGATGTCGTGGTCGTTTTAGATAAGGGAATTTGGCACTATTATTGTATGAGGAACGGCTTTTTTTAGTTGTGAACTTTGATGATGATGGTGGGAAATTCTGAATTTCTAAAATCTAGAGCATATATGTTTAGTATAATTTCTGTGGAGGACAACTTTCTGGTGGATAGTCATGGATGCTATTGATGGCATGAGATCGGGATATTTGGAGATACCCTCTAAAGTCTTGGTTATAAGTCCTTGGTGGAAACCTTAATTTAAAACCTTTGCCATCTCTCGAAGTTGGCCTTGGAATTGACAAAGCCACTCCTGAGATTAGTAGGGTTAGTCCATGAGCATAATGCAAGGAGTGCTATACTCAAATTATATGATAAAAGAAGGGGAGAAATATCAATTTATACCCCTAAATTTTGAGGGTTGTATCAATTTAAACTCTGAGCTTTTGTAAATGAATTATTTTACACCTTCGATTTCATTTTGTTTGGAAAAACATCATGTAAGACTTATAATTATATCAATTAAACTCCTAAATTTTTATGAGTGAATCAATTTAGACTGTCCGTTATAATTTTCTTTGAGAATTGTCCATGAATCAATTCTAATCGTTCATTTTGTAAAACCGACATTGGAAGAAGTCCAGACACGTGTGACAATATATGCATGGATAATTTTCAAATGTAATTATAAAGACATGTCTAAATTGATTTACTTATGAAAATTTATAAGTTTAATTGATACAAATTGTAAGTTAATCTTAAGGGTGTAAATTGATGCACTGGTTTAAAATGATACAATTAATATTTTAGGGTTTTAATTGATGCAACCCCAAAATTTAGGGGTATAAATTGATATCCCCCTCTAAAAAAAAATTATGGATTCAACCGTTTCAACCTCAACTTGTTTCAGTAGGGAATAATAATTAGTTGATCTTTTGTAGTTTGAAGATAGTTATTCCCAGTAGGATTATTTATTTGACCTTTTCAATTATATTGATCATCTAAATTGAATTTTGAAGACCCCATTTTATAACCCTTTGAACTTTATTTTTAAAATAAGACTATAAACACGACTCTTACGAATAGGTTTTATTGTTTGTTTACTACTTTTTACAAATGCTTTCACAATTCAAGTTAAGTTTTGATTTTTTTTTTTTTAAATGTTACTAGAATTTGCTAACCATTCAAATGGTTGTCAAACAAGTCTGCAGTAATCTAATTTCATATAGACTTTGAATTTCAATACTGAAGGTTCCTATCTCATGCGATGCATTCTATGATCTAAATTTATCATAAATGCCAGGTTTTCTCAGTGAAACTAGATAATTGGACGGATGAACAAGTCAATACTTTGATGAGCATGGGCGGAAACACAGATGTAAACAAGAAGTATGAAGCTGGCATCATCGATGGGCACAGAAAACCGAAACCAGATTCGTGTATAGAGGAGCGCTTCGATTTTATAAGGTATTGCTAGCGCATCTTATTTCATATATCAAAGAATCTGAAATATTGAGGTCATTCTATTAAAGAATCACACTTCTTGTAAATTCAGGAGAAAGTATGAACTGCTGCAATTTTATAACGCCAATAGTCAAAATTCTAGCGATAACTACTCATTTAGTAAAAGAAGTTCATCATGCTCCCAAAGTAGTAACTCTTCAAGCAAGAATGGTAGCCACGACAAAAGACACTATGATAAACAAACTACTAGGCATCACATCGGGCACGCATTTCGTAACAGCCGAGGAAGAAGAGATAGTGACCACAAGAGTTTTGACAAGAGCAGCCCTGCAGTCTCAAGACAAGCATCGGTAATAACTGCTTTTTCTATTACAGATTTCCTTCAGTATTTAAGTTATTCGAGCGCAGTAGATATCAAAAACTTCATTTTGAAATTTTTGGTTGCTACCAACCTTCTCCCAGTTTAAGATATTGGAAGCTAACAACTTCTTTGAGGACCAAAAAGAGAATTACTTAATATAATAGGAATTGTTTGATATATTGAGCCATAAAAATATGTTTGTTAAGTTATGAACAATACATTCAAGAAGAGGGCACTGAATAAGCACACTCATCAGTTCTACTGAGTTCAATGGTTTTATTATCCAACTCATTTAAATGCATACCATGGCACGTTCTCCATCAATGAAATAGTTATAGCTGGAACTTTGAACTAGAGACTGAAACCCAAGGAAAATGCGTGTGGGAAATAAAAGCAAAGCAAGTGTTGTGGCTTAAATTTTTTGGTTGTGCTGTAGCTTAAATGTTTTGGTTTGATATGGATGTTGGATCTTATTACATCAGATGTAATGTTTGTAGGCAGGTATGGTTGAATTTGTTGGCTTGGTTAAGGTCAATGTGGTTAAAGGCACAAATCTAGCCGTTCGAGACGTGGTGACCAGCGATCCCTATGTAATTCTCATGTTGGGTCATCAGGTGAGCCTCTCTTATATTACTTAAGGTGAAAGATATGTATCAGCTACATTGTTATTTGGCAGTGACTTCTATTGTGATACGTTGCAGTCAGTGAGGACTCGTGTCATAAAGAACAACCTAAACCCAGTTTGGAATGAGAGCTTGATGTTGTCGATTCCCGAGCATATCCCTCCGCTAAAACTGGTAAGCAACAACATAACTTTGGCAAATGTTAGAATATCATAGAACGAGGTCATGACTTCAATAACTAAATCAAAATTTGAGTACTATTTTGTAGAAAGTTAAGTCTCTTATTCCGAATTCACCACTGTTTCTTTTACTGACAGCATCTTCATCAAGGACCCTATTGCATACCCATATGCATTTAAACTTCTGATTGTATTTGATCATTTACAGTTAGTAAGATACCAAATAATGATTTCTGCAGCTTCATCAAGGAACCTCTTGTACAATAATGTTCTTGGGCTTTTGATCGTATTAAATCACTTACAGTTAGATACCAAATGATGATTTTTACAGCTTCATCAAAGAACCTCTTGTATGATCATATGTTCTAAAGCTTTTGATTGTATTAGATCATTTACAAAGATAGTAAGATACCAAATGATGAATTCTGCAGCTTGTCTATGATAAGGACACATTTTCAACTGATGACTTTATGGGTGAGGCCGAAATCGACATTCAACCGTTGGTCACTGCGACCAAGGCCTATGAGAAGTCTACAATTGATGAATCAATGCAGCTGGGAAAATGGGTGGCAAGTAATGACAATACCTTGGTAAAAGACGGAATCATTAACCTTGTAGACGGAAAGGTCAGACAGGATATATCTCTTAGATTGCAGAATGTGGAGAGAGGTATCCTTGAGATTGAACTAGAATGCATTCCTCTTACACAATAGCTCATGGCATGGTGTGAAGTGTTGAAATCATATCATTTTAGATCCAAAAGCACTATTTTATATTAAGTCAATTACTGACAAAAGAAAAGATAAGGTCCCTTGTGTAGCTGTTGTATATTATTGATATTTGTGATGTGTAAATAAGATGGTGGAATATATGCTAGATTAATCTGCCCTATGTTTGTTAATTTATTTGTAATAAGAAAAAGAAACTAGAGATGTCTTAACTACTTTAAAGTCTTTAACATAATCTAGAACTGCAGGAGTGGTTGCAATTATTTTGGTCTTCATATTAGCATATTTCTCAGTGTTATAAAATCTCTAGTAACAAGGGAATGTGTTAAGGCATTTGGCTATCTATATATTAGTTGATATTATTGTTTACTTATGATCATCCTCCACTAATTTTGGACTGAAAAATTAAATAAGAGGATTTTTAAAAAATACTTGATATTTTATTCCGGGAACTATGTCAAAAATAATGTTTCATTTGAATCAAAATGTCATTTTGGTCCATGTGATTTGGATTAGTCCTTGAATTTTCAAATGTCTAACTTTAATCTTTTTACCTTTAATAAATTTTTAAAATAGTTTTTGTTAGTTTATTGTTTGCTTTTTAGGAAAAAAAAAAGACTATTAACATTCCTTTTATAAATTTTAGGAATATATTCACAAGTGTATTTTCTTACCTGAAAATTGTTATTATTATTATCATTATTTAACTAAATTTGACAAAAATTAACTTTTAGAAACTAAATTTAAAATTTATTAAAAGTAAATAAACTAAATTTGAACAATTAAAAGTAGACTAAAATAGAATAAAATTTAAAGTAGAGGGGCTAAAATGATATTAAGCTTAGCTTGGTGGTTTAGTCCAAGATTTAAACTACTATTGTGAAATTCTCATGCCTATACAACTAAGACTTACTGTGTTGCCTTTAAGAAGTTGCATTTTTTTTTCCAAGTAGTTGCAAGCTTAGAAGCGGCAGTTTTTAAGTTGGTTTGCTTTGTGGTTTGATCCTCATACTTTTGGTCTTAGTGGACTTCTTTCTCTGTCTGCTCATTGGTCTTCCGTTGGCTATGACTTTAAAGATTTTGTGTTCTCTAGCTTTAGTTTTCTTTCTGGAGCTGGTTTGTTAGGTTTTAAGTGTGTTGCATTTTGATGTCTTCTCTTCTTTGTATTTCATTAGTATTTTTTTCTTCTTTTGTTTTTCTCAATCTCTCTGTTCTCTTGAAGAATAATGTATTTTTTTTTAATATTAGTCTCTTTTCATTTTATCAATGAAAAGTTAGGTTTTCCTAAAAAAAAAATTAATTATTTAAAAAATGCCAGTGATAACAAGAGTGAAAAAAAAAATTTCCCATAAGATAAGAGTAATACAATGCAATAGCCACCATGATGCTAGAGTTAATATTAGATTTATTCATTCCAAAGTCATTATCAAACGGTAAGAAGTAAAGCAAAACTAGTCAAATGAACAAAGCATAAACATATTCCCTTGACTACAATATATTTGTGAAAAAAGAAAAACTAATGAGTTTATAAACAAAACTTCCCCCAACTAAGAGCTTAACTTAGTGAGCTTAACTTAGTCCTTATCTAAGATCATAATCGAAACAAGTTAGAAGCTAAGAGATCTGGTAATGGGTCCTTGACTTAGGTGTAAAGATCTTTATGAACTTAATTACTATACAATTGATTCTATTTTAATCCTAAAAGCACAACAATCAAGGTCTACGATGATATTCAAATCAAACAATTTGATCAGTATAGTGAGTTGATATGCTTGGCAAGAATTACATTGTTACCAATCTTAGCAGTAGCACTACCAAGTGAATACTCAGTTCATCATCCTTATGAGATAGAAATCGATCTACACCTAAAAATGGTTCTCAAGAATCCTCATAAGGTAATGTAAATCTCTACTCTCGAGAAAGCTGTTTTCCTTGCCATCGTAACTAGGCTATTTCAGACACCTTTATGCTTTGAACATGATATATTTTATAGGTTGTACAATTGTGTCATTGAGATCGTAGGTCCCATTTAGTAACCATTTCATTTTTTAAAATTATGTTGGTTCCCTCACAATTTCTTACAATAGTTTTCATCTTTCCTAGATAAAAGCGTTGGATTCTTAGCCAAATTCTAAAAAGAAAAACAAGTTTGTGAAAATGAATTTTTTTAGTTTCAAAACTTAGCTTGGTTTTTGAAAACATTGGTAGAAAGTAGATAATAAAGCAAAGAAACCAAGAGGTGGAATGAGTGTTCATATGCTTATTTTTTAAAACAAAAAACCAAATAGTTACTAAACAGAGTCTTAATGTACTATAATTTCCGTATTTGGTATGGGACCAAACTATCACCCTATTTGAATGTGAGTCATGCTTGGCACAAGTGATAAATATTCCTATATTTGACACTTTCCAAAATTTTGAGTTGAAAGACAATTAGGAAAAGAACAAAATGCATGTTCAATTATAACACAGCATTTACCTGGCTGTTTTTCCTTTAAAGATCTGTGAATTGCAGCTCCGTAGGTGAAACAGGGCTGAAAAAATGCCAACTTGAATCATGGAAAGCACCAAAATAATCATCTGAAACTGTCTTGATTTTGATCTCGCTTGTGAACTTTCTAGAGGCCAATATGTACTTTGCCGAATCAACAACGGGTGAGTTCTTGAATTCAGATACAAAGTGTTCATAGATCTCAAAGCTATTCCCAAACAACACAACATGATTCAACAGCTCCACCGTCCAATTTTCCTGTAAAAGATTGTTGTACAACTCTGCCTCACAATGGGGCATGAAAAACAATGTTGGCTTTTGTGCACATCGTCGTCCTTGCTCATTAACTGATAGAACAGAACAACCAAAGGACTCCATTAACCGACATTCAGTTGCAGAAAGAATTGGATCAAACACCTCCAAACTTCCAATCCAACTGAATTTTCTCTTCAACAATATTGCAAGACTGAGCTGCAATCGAGGATTTTCATAATTCTCTATGCTTCCTACGCCATAGATAACCATCCCCATCTTTGACTCCGAGGCCAAAACCTTATTTAGGGATTCTAAGATTGGCATTGTTCCAAGCTCGTCAACAAGAGTTTGATAAAATTGGGAACTCTCAACTTTCTTGATACAGATTTCCATCTTCTGCAACAGTTTCGATTCTCTGATTGTATCATTAGCCTGATCAATTGGAGACCAAATCCGCTGATCTTCTCGATTCCTGAGCTTCGGAAAATTTTTCCTCTGCCTGCCACGACGAGGTAAAACAACCGTCCAGTCGCCATTATTTGACTGATCCGGAATGGCGAGGGTTTTTGCCGACGCTGCCATCGTTCAAGAGATAATCGTCGAGGCCTGATTATCAGAAAGCAACATGAAAATTCCGCATTAAATCAAAAGACTCAGCACCATCAAAGTTCTGTAGTCATTCAAGCGATACGATTGTGAACATTAAAGGTCAGATTCAGGGTAAACTAGCTTAAGATTCAACCGAAGGATCGCCAAATTGAATCGGGAGCACATAATTGTATGTAGAAAACGAAATAAGGAAGACGGTGAAGAAGATCCAGTGGAATGATATCGAAATCAGTAACTAAAAACAGATGAACAGAACAAATTCGAGTCGAAGAATGGAGACTAACATAAATTAAAAGGGATTTTGAGTCACAAACCTGATTGGTTTTTTCGATTCTTCTCTTTCCTGGATGGACAAGGCTGCGGATTTGATTATGCTGCTGCTTCACCATCTCTTCCTTTTGGAGGTTAGCAATAAGAGAAGACGGAGTGTGTGCACTTTTGGGGTATTTTACATTTTTTACCCTCCCCAAGTTTTTATTTTATTTTTATAAATGATCCCTCAACATAAATCTTTAATTTTAAACTCTTTTCACTTTTTATAAAATGTGAAATTACCATTTTACCCAAATATAGGAAATTACCATTCTACCCACCTTTGTGAAATTATCATTTTACCCCCAACATTTCAAATAATCATATCCTTTCTTCTCCCACCTTCCTTCTCTCACCTCTTCACCTTCCTTCACCTTCTTACATTTTTCCCAAAATCATAAATTGATCTCCAAACTCAGAAATTAATATCACTCACAATTTATTCTCTTCGTTTGTTGTTACCGATTTTTCAATCTATTTCTTCAAGGTTTCATTTACAACAAGGTACATTTTGATCCTTCTCATTTTTCGCGGATTTTTTTTGTTTGATGATTTTTTTATGCATGTTAAAAAATGATGGATTCTTGTACGGTTTAAATGAGTTTTGCATGTTTAAAATCCATGTGATTCACTATATTGATTTTTTCACTATTTTGAGCTAGGGTTTTTTTTGACATCTAGATTTTGACCGAAAAATCTTACCTTTTAAGTACTTTCTGCATTTAAAATACATTTTCGGTGTTGTCTGAATACTTTAGATGCATTTAGTTTGATTTTTGCCCAAAAAAAGGAAACGTTTTCATTCTGTGTTTCGAGTATACCCGGTCGGGCTTCATACGAAGCTCACCGGGCCAACATCGGGTACGTAGTTGGGGAAGAAGGTGGGTAAAAGCTCGGTCGAGCCTTCACCAGGTTACGACCGGGCTAAGGCGTCTAGGTATGAAGCCCGAGCGGTCTTCACCAGGTAAAGTTTGGGTAATGGGTTAAGGGAAGGTTTTAGGGTTGAAGCCTGATCGGGCCTTCACCGGGTGTAGACCGGGCATAGTGTGAATCAGACCTACTGACTTTTGGCCCGTTCTAGGCCTGATCGGGCCTTTGACCGGGGTGATGCGAAAGAAATATTGACTCGGTGAGGTCCTGGCCAGGCCTTTGACCGGGGGTGAGGGGTTTAAGGTCTCGCCCTGTTCAGGGCCTGGCCGGGCCGTTGACCGGATGTGAGAGGTAAAAGGGCCCGGTTGAAGCCCTGGTCGGGCCTTTGATTGGGGGATGAAGGGGTTAGGGCCAGGATCGGGGGCTCATGGGAGTTGGCTACTGGTTTTTGGCCTGGTCCAAGCCCGGTCGCACAGGGGTAAGGGGCTACTGGTTTTTGGTCCGGTCAAGCCATGGTCGGGCTTGGACCGGGGATGAGGTTTGGATGGGCCTACTGGATTCTGGTCAGTCTTAGACTGGGGGTGAGGTTTAGATGGGGCTACTGGATTCTGGCCCGGGCCTAGACCGGGGCTGAGGTTTGGATGGGGCTACTAGATTTTGGCCCGATCTTGGAACCGACCGGGCCTAGACTGGGGCGACAATTTTTATGTGCTTCTGGTTTTTGGCCCGATGTTGGCCCTGGCTGGGCTTTCACCGGGTTTTACATGTTTTTACTTTAGGTTTTTCAATTGTTTGACTATATATATGTATATTATGCAGGATGGATTTGGTACTAAAAATAAGTCCCAAGAATCATTTTCCTGCTGCCCTTACTTGTTGTGCCCATTTAGGAAAGACTCAAATGGCCCGTAAGAAAAAGTTGACCCAGCCCAGTTAGATATGTTTAGGCAAACATGTTTTGGGGCTTTATTAGATTCTAATATAATGTTTAATGGCTCTCTTATTCATTATATTTTGTTGCGACAGGTGAGGGAGAGTAGGAGGGATGTCATTAGCTTTAACTTATTGGACACACGGGTGTCATTTGGCCGTAGGGAGTTTGATTTGGTGATGGGATTAAAATACCAAATTTTACGGAGGGATAGGGATACTTCACATGTTCGACTTAGGGATAAATACCTTAACATGGTGGAGGGGTTAAAGGGGTACGAGTTAGATGCTAAGTATCCATCGCTCGTGTTCGAGAACGATGAGGATGCTGTTAAGATATCCCTCTTTTATTTCATTGAGTTTGGATTGATGGGGAGGGAGAAGAAGGCTAGTATGAATTATGAGTTTCTAGGGTATATAGATGATTGAGAGATGTTCTGCAACTTAAATTGGGGTAGATATATCTTCGACATGACAATGAAGAGGTTGAAAAAAGGGTTGCAGGACAAGGTTGATAAGTGGAAGGAGAGTACGAACGGGAAGCAGCAGATGTATAGTCTCTATGGACTCACACATGCTTTTCAGGTTAGTTTCTATAACTAGTTTCAATGTTTTATATTTTTCTTGTATTATGGTTTGGGCGTACGAGACTGTTTCGTCATTGACTGGACATGTTGCGAATAGATTGAATGAGAATGCTATCCCACGCATTCGTCGTTGGTCTTGAAGGGGTACGTTATTTTTTTAGGGTTTACTAATGAATATAGGCTTATGTAACTTACAATCTTATCTTTCATTGTAGGCATTTATCACCCCAGATCTGGTGGCAACCGACGAGGAGATCGCGTTCCTCGAACGTGTTGTATTGCCACATGAAGCCCCATCACTACTACCTGCACTAGACGCCCCTCCTATGACTCATGATGCTTAGGACGCTGGGCCTTCCATGAATCATGATGCTCATGAAGAGGAAAATGAACAAAGGAGAAAGAGGAAAAAGAAGAAAAATAAAACCCTAAGGAAGTTATTGAAGCTCATGAAATCTATTAATGAGCGAGTGGCGGGCCTGGAGAAGGACGTCAAATCAATAAAGAAATCTATTCGTCGACTGTCTAAGGTTTGATAAAACTAGTATTAAATTTAATTGTTTATTTTTTATTATAAATGTGTGCTAAGACTTTTTTATGTAGGGTAAGTCTGTGGACCGGAGTAGTGCTCATGATCCGATAGAGCGGACGAGTCCAGTTGACGCAAATCGTGAGTTGTTATTTGATCATCAGGATGGTGATGATCGCCATGATGTCGACCCCATGGCAGTTGTAGCTGACGAAGTATGAGCGGGGCAACGATAGGAACGTTTGTTATGTAATTTTGTTTAGGGTTTCTTGTACATATGTTGTCTTTCTATTTAGTAGTTAATTTGTTATGTAATTTTCGAACGTTTACTTAATAAAATTGTGTTTCTTTTCATAAACATAATTGTTAAACAAGTCTTAGTTTAATTTTCTATTCTCAATAATTACTTAATTATTTTTATTTTTTATACAAATAATTGTTGACCATAAGTCTACAAAGTCATATTAACCTTTAGATTGGTTTGGATGTATTGACCCACCATCCACTCACTCATGTACTGACCCTCCCCCTCCCTCACTCAATTATTACTTAGGGTTTAGGGTTTAAGGTTTAGGGTTTAGGATTTGGGTTTTAGGGTTTATTGGACTATTATATTTGTTTATTGTGCTGTTAGGGTTTATTGGACCATTCACTCATGTCATGTTGAGGGCTTAGGGTTTATTGGGTACGGTTGTGCTGTTAGGGTTTGTTGCTATGGATTATTATATTGGTTTGGATGTACTGACCCCCTCCCCCCACCCTCATTCATTTATGTCATGTTGAGTTTCTGGCTTAGGGTTTATTGGGTACGGTTGTGCTGTTAGGGTTTCTGACATTGAATTATTATATCGGTTTGGATGTATTGACCCCCCCTCCCCCCACCCTCATTCACTCATGTCATGTTGAGTTTCTGGCTTAGGGTTTATTGGGTACGGTTGTGCTGTTAGGGTTTCTGACATTGAATTATTATATCGGTTTGGATGTATTGACCCCCCCTCCCCCCACCCTCATTCACTCATGTCATGTTGAGTTTCTGGCTTAGGGTTTATTGGGTACGGTTTTGCTGTTAGGGTTTCTGACATTGGATTATTATATTGGTTTGGATGTATTGACCCCCCCCCACCCTCATTCATTCATGTCATGTTGAGTTTCTGGCTTAAGGTTTATTGGGTACGATTTTGTTGTTAGGGTTTCTAACATTAGATTATTATATTGGTTTGGATGTATTGACGCCCCCCACCCTCATTCACTCATTCACTCTGACATTCATTTTGTTGTGTAGGTTATCAGTATAAGTTCTCGGGATACTAGCCGTGTTCTTCAAATTTGTGAGGGCCGTAGGAGAAAAAAATCTTGGAAATTAATCACGCCATGGAAGGACACAAGGAATGATGGTAAGAGACAAAAGATCAAGTTTTACAATCCCATAATGGACATACCAGAAGATCTCGAGTCGAAGTTCAATAAATGGATGGTTAGTGCGGATTCGACTACTGTTGTACGATGGAATAACTATGCTTACCTGGATAAAACCTGGTTTGATAGTCTATTGACCCCATATAAATGGTTGGGGGATGAGGTACATTTTTTTTAAAGAAGTTATGGATTATTATTTTTTTATATGACACTATACTATATTATTACAGGTAATAGACACCATTTTTATGTTTATAAAAAAGAAAATGTAAATTTGTCCGGACCTGTGTCGTATGAAATTTGTCGTAGCTGACATACTAGTCACGATACGCTCTCTTCTTTTGGGATTCATATTATATTCATGTATTGTATCTTTATTCACGCGACGTTTATTACTCAATTAGAATTTTCTAAGGCACGCTGATCATCTTGTCGATTGGAGTAAGGAGACTAGCGTTCTGAAGTATGTCAAAGGTCAGCACACTGATCACGATGTACATTGGAGAGACGTTGACGCCATGTACATGCCTTGGAACCTTTCTAGGATTCATTGGGTACTTCTCTGTGCAGTATTCGAGACAAAGGAGCTGGTCATTTATGATTCAATGGTTATTTTCTATTCTAATACAGATTTGGAACGTGAGTTTAGAACGGTATGTAAAAACTTCGCAGGGTTACTCGTTGCTGGTGGTGTTACGGAGTCTAGTGATATATGGACATTATGTCGAGATGTATCTATTCCACAACAAGTGGAAGGAGGTGATTGTGGTATATTTGCATGTAAATTTTTTGAATATGATGTAACTGGTTCCAGTATGGATACCATAACACAGGATAGGATGAATTATTTTTGTAGACAATACGCTATCCAAATTTAGGGCAATATGCTATCTATAAGCAGCCAGTACGGATTCTGTATAGTATGCCCTAGAACAGAGAGTTATAAGATCAATATTTCGAAATCTGCATGTAGCAATCGCGTGTGAACAAGGGAGTTGATAATAATCAAATTTGCGACAACTGCAAGTTTTTGCGTGAATATTGACCCGGCCTCCCAACCCCCCATCAACGACCTCGAACTCATATTGGTCGATTGGCTTAACTTGATATCTACTTGCTAGGTCATCCTCCTTTTTAAGTATGTCCATTGCGTATCTTGATAGTCTGGATTGACAGGACAACGTCTCAGTTCGACGTGTATAATACATGTTGTGTAACCAACCTCGAATGTGGTCTAAGAACTG
Organism: Lagenaria siceraria; assembly: GCA_002890555.2. Lineage (NCBI taxonomy): Eukaryota > Viridiplantae > Streptophyta > Magnoliopsida > Cucurbitales > Cucurbitaceae > Lagenaria > Lagenaria siceraria. The sequence continues at coordinate 9,026,348 of CM016488.1, forward strand.
CGTGATAGGTAACTACCGTGCATCTTTTAGAACTGCATTTATGGATTCTGCAAGATTTGTCGTCATTTGATTGTACCTTCTATTGCATTGGTACACTCGTGCCCACCGCTCGATGTCATGTTTTCTAAATACTTTCGCGGACCTGGATAACCTACAAGTTAACCCAAAAAATGCAAAACATATAAATTCATGAAAAAGTACATGAAAATAAACCCTAAACATGCTAAAACCATAAACATGCAAAAATCTATGCAAAATCCATGCAAAATCCATGCAAAATCCTAAACATGAAAAAGTACATGCAAATAAACCCTAAACATGCTAAAACCATAAACATGCAAAAATCCATGCAAAATTCATGCAAAACCCTAAACATGAAAAAATACATGCAAATAAACCCTAAACATGCTAAAACCATAAACATGCAAAAATCCATGCAAAACCCTAAACATGCAAAAATACATGAAACCCTAAAATCCATGCAAAATCCATGCAAAACCCTAAACATGCAAAAATACATGCAAAACCCTAAACATGCAAAATCCATGCAAAACCCTAAACATGCTAAAACCATAAAGTTGCTTTATCGAAATACCTACAAGTTGGCTCTAGTGGTAATTGAAAGCTGACTCAGAAAATGACCTAGCTGCTTTATCGAAAATCTACAATACATCCTTATTCTTGAAGTTTTTTAACAAGTTTTCACCCAAGTGATGGATACAGATATAGTGAAATGCTTCTGGTATGCCATTGCAACTGATTTTTTAATGCTGGGGTGTCTATCTGAAACGATAACCAAATCCCGAACTACCCCAAATGTAAGTCTTATTTGTTGAAAAAACCACAACCAACATTCATCACTCTCACCACCGGATATACCAAAAGCAACTAGGTATATTTGATTGTTTCCATCAACCCCTGTCGCAAGCAGTAGTTTACCATTATACTTTCCCCTTAGATGTGTTCCATCAACAATTAAAACAGGGCAAATGCAATTTAGAAACCCCCTAATGGAAACACCCAAAGCCATGAATACATGCTTGAAGTATTTATCTTCAGTCAATTCATATGCAAAGGCAGAACCAGGATTTTCAATTTGTAGGGCTTCACCAAACTTGGGTAACATTTTGTAAGATTCCTCCGGTGACCCCCTAACTAATACTAACGCTTCTTCCCTTGCCCTCCATGCTTTATCGTAACTTAGACTAACTCCAAACTCTTGTTTTATGTCTTCAAATTTGGATTTTACTAAATGTCCTACGACCCAACTAGATGCTTTTCGATGATTCGTAGTCAATATTTCATTCTTACATGTGTGTACATTATTATATTTTGAAATCTTAAATATTTCACAACTTTTCATTCTAACGGCTCTTAGTCTCCATTCACACTCTTCTACAATGCATCTAACTTTGTATAATTGCGTATTTGACTTCTTCACCCTAAATTGGAAGTTACCTCTAATTACTAACATAGATAATCGAAGTTTCAAATCTTTTTTAGATAAGAATATGTCACCAACTTCTGCATCCTCAGAAGAGTAACACTGACCTGGCATGACCTCTGTGCTACTAGATCGATGGGATAAGTTATGAGAACATATTGCATCTTGAGTAGGTTCTTCTTCAGCATATTCAGTGGGTTCGGCCTCAACCTCGTCTCCACAATCACTTGGCTCCTTCCAATCCCAATCATTGAGATATTGATTTTGATCTACATCATCCCCTAACGAAGTAATTGGTGAGTTTGGATCAAAATATGTGAGTGACACGAGATTATCCTGTTTGGTCTTGCAAGAGACTAGCCTAGACGTTGATGGAATTTCTTCAGTGTGTCTAATCGATGAATTATGCAGAGGTAATCCTTCATTACTTGAAAATCGTGGAACTATTGATACATAGATAGGTATTACCGACACCTCTTCCCATGTCAAGAATGTGTGAAGATCTTCGTCATTACGAATGACAAATGCAGAAGCTTTGGACTTCAATTGGAGTATACATCGGATTACAAGATTGTATTGAATTGGATTTATACGGCTTGTCCTGTAAACTTCAGCCAAGAATTTACTATATGACGTTCCAATCTCTACGTCAAATCCCCTCATCTCTCCTCCATCGTAATCCTTTTCTTTTTCATACCAAATACCACCAAAACAAACTCAAACGCGAGGCATATTTACTTACACTGTTAGAACAAAAAATTAGTTTTTGTTATGGTATACTATTGTAACAACAAATAAAATGAAATAAAACATGGGGAAAAGAAAATTTTTAAAAAAAATCTAAAATAAAAAAAAAAATTTGATTTTCCACCCGGCCGGTCTCTCACTGGGTCTGCCTCCCGGGTGGGCTCGACCCGGTGGCTGCCAGGCTGGGTAGAACACCATGGACGCCCGGCCGGGCCACTTCCTAGATCATTCCCTGTTAGGGGGTCCACCCAGCCGGCGTCTCCCGGGGTTTACCTTTTCAGTCTCGGCCGGGCGGCACCGGCCACTTCCCAGTTGGCTACTCGGTTTGCCTGGTCCATCCTCGGTGGTAGACTCGGTGAAGCCCGGCCGGGTCTCAAAACAAAGAACCCTCTTTTCTCTCATCCATTCTCCGTATCTTTTAAAACTACTTCTTGTGGAAATGTTAGATGAATATAGATAATAATTTTGGGTCAATTAACATGCATGTATCTCACGAAAAAGTAGTAACATCAAATCAAAACCAATCAACCGTGAGTGAGAGTTTGAAGTAGTAACTTGTTAAATGATTATAACATTAAAAGAGGATTATCAATAAATAACATGTTAACTAAATGAAACGCATACCTTCACGAATCTAAACTTTGAGTAGTCTTGTGAAGAATTAGGTGAGTTGTGAGAAGTAGATGAGTTGTGAGAATAAGGTGATTTGAGATAATTATGTGATTTGAGAGAATTAGGTGAGTTGTGGATGTGTATGTTTTGATTTTTGTTAAAATAATTAATGAGTGTTTGATGGTTGGTAAAAAAGGTGGTATGACTTAAATGTTGGTTGGTTAGGTGTAATGAGTAGGAAAGGATATAAAAGGGTATAATTTGAAAAACTATTTTACATGTAGGTATAATTTGTATTATACCTTTTTAAAAACTATTTTAAAAGGGTATAATTTGTAAAATTATATTAAAAATATATATAAATTATATTAAAAATTAAATACAAAAGACAAAACTCGGTGAGAACCCGGTCCCGGGGTGCATCAGGTGAAAACTCGGCCGAAAAAACTGAATACGTGTCCAATTTTAAACCACACATTCGATTACCTGGTGGAGGCCCGTGGAGGCCCGGTCCTATGGTATGAAGCCCGGCTGGGCCTCCATAAATATTACCTAGTAAATTATATTAAAAATTAAATACAAAAGATAAAATCGGGTGAGAACCCGGTCCCGGGGTGCACCAGGTGAAAACTCGGCCGGTAAACTGCATACGTGTCCAATTTTAAACCACACATTCGATTACCTGGTGGAGGCCCGGTCCTATGGTATGAAGCCCGGCCGGGCCTCCACAAATATTACCTAGTGTAATTTTTTTTGGTATAACATCTTAGTCGGAAAACAAAACAAATTAAAAATGTAATTGCCAGTAAAAAAAATTTCATACTAAAACATGATATATTTAACAAATTGGAAAAACATGTTGAATGAAGAAAATACATACTTTTTGGAGTTGTGTGAAGAGAGATATGAGTGGTAGAGAGTTGTGAGAATTTTGAGAGGAGACGAGAGTATAATTTTGAGAGGAAAGTTGTGTGAAGAGAGATGGTTGTGTGTGGTGGTTGTGTGTAGTTAAAAGGAGTTGGTGGATGTAATAAGTTTGAATAGAGTAGAAAAATTAATTTTGTGGGTAAATTAATTAATTAAATTAAGGAAATAATTACTTTTGGTGGGTTAAATAATTAATTTATTAGAAAAACAATTAATTTTGTGGGTAAACTAATTAATTGGGTTGTTAATTACATATAATAAAGTTATTAAGTAGTGGAGGGCAAAAAAGTAATTTTACATACAAAGTTTTATCATGCTTACATCATCTTCCTCATCAAGGGGTCCAAAAAAAACTAATTTTTCAAAAATAGGTTATTTTTCTAAAAATAATGTATGAAGAGTCTATTTTTGTCAATTTCCCTTTTAGGTTTTAACTTTTAATCGAGGTAAATAGGTTAAATTACAAGTTTAGATTCTTTCAAGCTACTTAGAATAGATTGAGTAAGTTATAATAAATTAATGTTTGGATTGACTTTCTAAGTATTTAAATTAATGTTCATAAGTGTAAAAAAAAATGTTTATAAATACTTACAAAGTCAATCTAAACGGACCCTTAAAATAAGCAACTCTTCCTCCTTCCAATATTTCCAATGACTCTAGCCTTGACGACTGCCTTTAATGGCTAACTTTAGTGACCAACTTCAACAAATACTACCTCTAATGACCATCTTCTGCGAGTACATCAATTTGGGGTGAAGAAATTCAAACTCTTATTAGTTGAGTGGTCATATTGGCAGTTTTATTTGGTATTAATTTGTGTTTATTTGGTTTAAGAATTGAAGTTTAACTATTTGTTAGTTTGGTATGAATTTTTTAAAGTATCTAATAGGTCTTCAAGCCAAAGAGCTAGTGTGCACTTTTTCTCCTAGTTAAAGGTTGACCCTCACAATTGTTTACTGAAAAAACAGTATTGAAAAATACACTTTTAATTCTTAGATTTTTGGTCTAGTTTTCATTTGATTATTATAATGGTTGCTAGAGTTGGTGGAGGTGGCCACCGGTAGTGGTGGCGGTCGCTAGAGTTGGTCGACATAAAGTAGTAGTAGTCCCACAATATAGTAAAAGTGAGTAGATAAATTTTATGATATTTTAGTAATTTTAAGAATTATATAAATTAAGAAGAGATTTAGTTGTCAAATATTTATTTTTTTTTCAATGAATATTCCAAACACTTAATTTTGAAATTAAATTTATAAAGACTGCTATAGTTTTTTAAAAACTTAATTTTTGTTAGAAATGTGAGAAATCTTATCGAGAAAAACAAAATTGAAGAACATACTCATTTGAGATCCATCTTCAGCTGAGTTGCATGCTAATGTTTTTCTTCTCAATTCTCAATTATCTCGGTAGATTCATGGATGACAGAATCAAAAGTACCAGAAGAATTTGGTTTGTACTTGTTCCAACGGCGTTGATTGTGCTTTTATTCGAAGAACTTGGCTTCGAGTTTTTCATTTTCGATATACGGATTGAATGCTACAGTTGATTTTCTTTTCTTTTCGTTGTCGATATCATTTTCAGGTAAAAGTTGAATTTGAAGACGTAAAAAGAACTTCGAAGATCTTCGTTGACTGCTCCGTGGCGGCAGATTGTCAAATGCGTATTTAAATTGCATTTTCTGTGCGCTGCTTTACGCGGTTCTTGATCGGTGTCGATAAATTTGTCTCTTGTGTCTCGAATTTCGCACACATATCGAGTTGTGTTGGGTCAATGATAGCTGGAGTATGAAAAAGCGAAATCGCGTTTCGATTTCGGTACGTAAAAACTGCTTAGTTTTGGGGATTTTAGTTTTTTTTCCTATAAAAACCTGATTGAATTCGATTTACAAACGAGCTGTTTAAATCTCGAAGCTCAAATTCTGATTCTGCAAGTTGGAAAGAAGAAAATGGTTGATACAATCGACAGAAGTAGCCATACAAATGGCTCAATTCAGAACTCAAACGGTTCAATGGAGGAGAAGCTTGACGATCTTCGTCGTCTATTTGGAAAAGCGGATGGGGATCCACTGAGGATCGTGGGTGTTGGAGCTGGTGCTTGGGGCAGTGTCTTCATTGCCATGCTGCAAGAGAGCTATGGCCATTTGAGAGAGAAAGTTCTGATTAGGATTTGGAGAAGACATGGACGAACAGTGGATAAAGCAACTGCAGAGCATTTATTTGAAGTGATAAATTCAAGGGAAGATGTGTTGAGAAGATTAATCAGGCGATGTGCATATTTGAAATATGTAGAAGCTAGATTAGGTGACAGAACTTTGTATGCAGATGAGATATTGAAAGATGGGTTCTGCTTGAATATGATTGATACGCCTATCTGCCCTTTGAAGGTTGTCAACAATTTGCAGGAGGCTGTGTGGGATGCTGATATTGTGGTGAATGGCTTGCCTTCGACCGACACCCGCCAAGTGTTCGAGGAAATGGGAAGGTATTGGAAAGAGAGATTAACGATGCCTGTTATCATTTCTTTGTCAAAGGGTGTGGAGGCTGAATTGGAGCCTCAACCACGGATAATAACTCCTACTCAGATGATTAGCAGCGCAAGTAAGATTGTTTCCTCTTGGTATCCTTTATATTACTTGGTAGTGAAAAAGGTTTTATTAACTGCAAGAGTTTGAAGTTTCTAAGTGTAGCCTTACTTCGAGAAAATATTCTAAATATTTTGCACTAACTTATTGGTTTGGAGGCTTCTTGGGTTCAGTGATGATTTATCTAATCATCAAATTTGTTAAAGAAACGGGTTTCGCTGCCCTATTTGGAAGTTGTTACATATTCCTAAGTTAATCGAGTTTAGTCTCAGGTGGAATGCGAAATACGAGAAAAATGAAAATTTCTTAGTGGGCTGAAAAGGAAGAAACTAGAAAGTAAATTCATTGCCTGAAACTTTTTTATTGTATCTTATAAGTATTGCGTTGAATCAAATAGTATGGGTCTCTTTTCCTTATATCTTGTAATTCCAAGGGCTTATTTCCTGCTTATTGAGTCACTTGCACTGCCTAAGTATGATCTTGGATAGTTAAAATATTTCGAGTCTTTGTAACTAAGAGATCCCATTGGGAGGGGGGAAAACCCAAACAGGATTATATCTTCTTTTTTCCTTTTTCTTCTGTTCTTTACATGTGTGGACAAGTGAGAACATACATTATTGCCCCTTAAATTGTGTCATTATTGTTTTCTTAAATTCTACAAGAATCTTAAAAATTGTCAGAAGTCTAAGACCTATATTACTGATTTGCAGCTGGAGTTCCTTTGGAGAACATTCTTTATCTTGGGGGACCAAATATTGCCTCGGAGATTTACAATAGGGAATATGCCAATGCTCGAATTTGTGGAGCTGAAAAGTGGAGAAAATCCTTGGCAAAATTTTTGAGGCAACCCCATTTCATTGTGTGGGACAATGGCGACCTTGTTACCCATGAAGTAATGGGCGGATTAAAGAATGTCTATGCTATTGGAGCTGGTAACACTCATTTCCTATTTGTTTATTAAATGTCTTAAACAATTTGATACAGCCACAGGAGACATGTCTATATAGTTTTAGTCCTTTCATTCTGTACCTTGTCTGCAGCTTTTTATGTTTAATCTAGTTCTTAGAAATCTTTGGGTTAAATTAATTCCAAATCTCAAGTTACAATTAGGAAAACAAATATTATTGCGTCATATTTATTGAGATCACTGTACAAGTTTTGTGAATGAAGGGTTCAACTCGGTTTATATATATATTTTTTTATTATTATTATAATTTACTGTAATTGACATGGATTGATGGTTTATGTGATAGGAAAATTGACAGAGCGATCAAGGTGTGTGTGTGGATCATGTTAAAAAACTCTTCACATTTTAGTGAAATTTCACGTTCTTTTAGAATCCGAACTTTTCCTTCTACCTCTTTCCCACTCTTGATTACTGTGATCACTGTTTGATTAACTTTATTCTTATGCTGCATGGATGAAAAAACCATCACATAATGGATCACTTCATTGCCTCTGTGGCTTAACACAGTAAAATTTCATTTCTTGCACAGGAATGGTGGCAGCTTTAACAAAGGAGAGTGCCACCAGCAAAGCAGTATACTTTGCACACTGCACATCGGAGATGATATTTATTACTCATCTATTGGCCGAAGAACCAGAGAAATTGGCTGGACCGTTGCTGGCCGACACTTATGTTACTCTATTGAAAGGCCGTAATGCGTGGTATGGGCAAAAATTAGCGGAAGGAAAGCTGAGCCTCGAAATGGGTGATAGCATCAAAGGCAAGGGTATGATTCAGGTACGTTATTTATAAGTGAGATAGAAGTAGGAATACCATTTTTGGCATATGTTACGATTATCTGAAAGGGTAGAATAGACAAAAGCACTTTGCTAAAAGCTTGAAAGAAAACGCTATCGATGATCTTTATGACTTCCTTTCAAGTATCCTTATCCCTCCCTCAACCAAATAATCATAGCAACCCAACCCACAGCGACTATTGGCCCACGGGAATCCCCTTGGGTTGGACAAGTCTGAAGTCGGATTATTTTCCTCTGAGATATTGTATATTGTAATACTAAAACCATGTTTCTCATCTTTCTTTTGGTGTGAATTACAGCATCTTTTTATTCATAATAGCCTAGCGTATTTAATCTCCAATTGTAGACCTCGTTTGTAATGCACCAATAGGTGTTGGAGTTTAATCTCTTTTATTTCGTCTATTTCTTTTATTTCGTCTATTAATGAAATTGTTTCTTATTAAAAAAAAAACATATTTCTTGTACTTGTAACTTGAATGTCCTACACCAAGCTGGTGATAAGTAGAGGGGGCTTCTTTGACTCGATCATACGTGCATGTTTGTGCGTGTGTATTATCGCATGGCAGCAGCAAAATCTCAAGAGAGCAGGTCTGGGAAGGCAAAAATAGGGAGTAAGGCTTTGCCAGATTCAAATTGGGGTGTTCATGGTTGGGGAATGAGTTAGTGAATTGAGATTGATTCGAGTTGAATCAAAAACTAGTTTTGAAAGAATCACATACCAACCATCCCATTCCTAAATCGAACCAAAACCAACCTCAAAATCCCATTTGGATTTCATGGGGTTATCATTTTTTTTCTCTTATCAGTTATTTAACACCCGAGATATATATGTCAAGTGAATTTGACAGAATGAGATCATTGTGGTCTGGCAGGGGGTTTCTGCTGTGAAAGCATTTTATGAATTGCTCAGTCAGTCCAGCTTGAGTGTTCTACACCCTGAAGATAACAAGCCTGTTGCTCCAGTTAAGCTTTGCCCAATTCTAAAGATGCTCTACAGTATACTAATAACAAGGTATAAATAGATTCAGTTCATTTACTTTTGTTCTCTCTGGATTTAGTTGCAGTTGTACAAAGGGCCTATGAACCTGCCTGATAATTATTCTCTGAATATTTAGGGAGTTTTCATCAGAGGCCATTCTTCAAGCCCTGAGGGACGAAACGATAACCGATCCTCGAGATCGTATCAAGATTGCACAAACTCATGTTTTCTATAAGCCATCACTTCTCGGACAGCAGCGTTAACGGTCTTCAACAACCTCTTCTTGTATGTATCTAGTCTTGTTTGAATGTAGAACTTTAAGAAGAGAACAATTTTGTTGGGTATATTTTCTTTTTATTCATAGGCATTTTTGTAGGGTTTGTTTTTCCCCTTTTTTGTATAGGGTGATGAAGTTTACAATAGATATTAAATTGCCTATCTGGAATGTTAAGCCAAATGTAATGAGGGTTGCTTCTAGTTTATCATATTCATCTTTTCTTTTCTTTTTCTTTTTCTTTTTCTTTTTTCTCAGTTGAGATTTTTATTCATTGTTTCAAAAAGTTCCCACAGGAAGAAAATGGTTACATATTCTGAAAAACAACCCAATTATAGAAATTGAATTGAAATTTCTAGAAGCATGAAATTGAAAATGAATTTAGTTGGTAAAAATGTCATTTAATGTGACATCATTATCTTGTTTCTCAAACAAAACCAACAGGAAAAAAAATTCTATAATTTTATTGTTAAAAAATAGCACTCATGCCCTTGGTTTACCAAGCATATTTTGCTTTTAACTCAAATAAATTATATGGAGCCATTACACTTTCGGTTCTTGTAGGTGCACTTGCATTTGATTTTTTGAATTTCATATCCAATAACTTTCTTCTAAATTTCTAAATTTGTATTTGGTAGTATTCTTTTTTGATAATGACGGATGAGAAGAGTTTTAAGAGTGATAAGAAGTTATAAGGTAATCATTATGGATTTTGACCTAGTGGTGATGGAAACATTAAGAAAAAAAAAATTATGGATTCAATCTATGGTGGTCACCTACTTAGGATTTAATATCCTACGGGTTTCTTTACACTCAAATATTGTAAAGTCAAGTGAGTTGTTTTGTGAGATTAGTCGAAGTGTGTGTAAGTTGATCTAGACACTCACGAATATTAAAAAAAAGTCATAAGACAAATGATTGATGAAAATTTCAATCATAGGAAGACTTAGCTAAGCCAAAAAACCCACCAATCAAAGTTCACTAAAGCCCCTTAATTAACTAGTTAATTTATTTTTTTAGAAGAAGAACCCACTAGCCAGTTTTTGAGTCTCCTTCTCGTTGAGACTTGATGCGTCACTATCATCAACGAAGTTGATTAGCTATACACTAGAGATTTTGATGCATCCCCTTCATTAAGAAAGTAATGGAAGATATCCATTAGTAATAGCAATTAGATTGCACATAATTCTATAAGAGTCTATTAGTAACATACTTCAAAAATAAAATAATCATATATTTATAATTCTATTGTGGTATTTCTATATATTTATCAACATATTGGTAGACTTCTATGTACTTCTATCAGAGTCTATCAGTAATAAGTATATCAATGATAAATTATTGTAGCTGTCTATATTTTTTTTTTTTTTTTTTTGCGCCTTCATTGAGCTTTTTGGATGCTTCCTATGGATTGAAGGTAAATTATGGTATATTTGCAATTAGTTATTAGTTTTAAGTTTTGCTATTTTTGCAATATTTTAGCCTTGTTTTAATATAGATGCAAGAAGTGCTTAAAAAATTGAGATAACTTAGAGATGTTCACTTTTCTCTCGAGATTCTCTATTTAGACAAGGAATGAGGAAAAAATTCTCTGAAAACTAAATGGGGATGGACCCCGTCCCTGCCCCTTAGGCTTTTTTATATATATTTATTATAATAATTTAATGTTATGTTGTTTATTTTTATTATATACATATTATATTTAATTTTCAAGATTTATTGTTAAATGGTCAAAATAATGAATATGCTTGAATTAGTGTAACAAAAAGTTTAAATTCTAATAAATTTAAATTATATATATAAATAATTTGATATATAAATATTTTCTTCCATTTGAAAATTTTGAATAATTTATCTTTAAATTCTAATTGTCCAAATTAATCATATAAAAGTTAAATATTTAATTAAAACTATTCTAATTTATGTTAATTGATTTTTTTAGAAAAAAATAAACACTAAAAAATTCCACATAGATTTCCTATGGAGAATCTTCGTCCCGATCCTCTTAGAAAATTTGGCAGGAACGGGAAGCAAAGTCATCCCCAGTTCCATCCCGCTTGGTGAGCATCTCTACTTCTACCCAACAAAAGTAGGGAAGAAGAAGAAAAAACAAAAAAAAAAAAAAATTACACGACGTAGTTTCGCTGTGAGATGGATCGGGTGACAGAAAGAAAAACCCGACTGGTAAGAAGGCGGGTCATAATTTCGTAAACACAGAACAAGGAGAGAGAGACAGAGAAGAGTCGAAAGAAAGAGAGATAGAGAGAAACAAAAATGTCACTGGTAGACTACGCTTCGTCGGACGACGACGTGCCGGCGGCGGAGGTGGAGGAAAATCGGAAGCAGCCGGACAACCACACCGTCGTAGAGCCTCAATTCCCCAAGCACGAGCCGAGGCCTAAATCTCCTCCCGTCAACCAGTAATTTTTCTTCCATTTCTTCAGATTTTCTAATTCCCAAGCGGAAGAGTTCAAATTCGGATTTCTTTATATTCCAATCGAATTTCAATCATTTTTCTCTTCTAATTTTTCATAAACCAAATAGGTTTTGTCTTTGGAGTTAATTACTACTTGTTCACTCCGAACAATTGGAGGCTTTATACCAGTTCTCCTTAATTTTGTATTGTATCTTTTAGGGCTGTTATTAGTTAAACTGGGAGGAAGGGAGGTTGTTGTGCTTGTGCTTCCAGTTCAGATGTTGTTGAGTGTTTCTTTATAGATTAGCGATATTGTGCTCGTACTGTTGAGTGGCTTTCTGGTTTTAGGGAATGCTTTAGCTGCTGATTCTATTACCTTGGAACAAATTATTTGCTGTTTTTAGCTTTTCTGAGTGTTAGGTCTTGTGTAATTTATTTCCTTGTGATTGGCTCTGTACCCTGTAGGCCCATTCTTAAGCCAAATCAACAATTTGAAACTAATGAGGAGTCTTCTGTGCCTTCGGTTGAGCTTCCTGATGCTTCTCTACTCTTGAATTCTCCAACTTCTTCTAGTCTTTTTGGTGGTAGTGATCATTCTTCTCGAGTGGCAGCGGCTATGGCTGCCAATGCATCTCGCAAGAGAGAAACAAATGTTTTAGGATCTTCTCTTCCTAGGAGTAAAATTCCAAGATCGAGCTTGCCTCACTCTAAGAATGTTCCGGATACTTCAGGCAGTTTGTTGGTTCCACCTCAGCTTACCGGAAGGTTCGTTCTAATGTATTTCCCGTTATTTTCCTTTTGTTTATGCTAGTATTTGCTTTGACTTAAAGTTAATGACATTGTTCCCTGAATGTGTGATACCGCAAGAAAGAAAATAATTGGGTTTGATGCATTTTTATATAGTTTATGGAGCCTGCACTCAGTGATGACAATCAAATCATTTCGAAATCTTGTACATGTTGATGAGTACATTGGCTTAGATAGATTCTTAAGGTACATGTATCCTCATAAGGTGATAGATTGAAAAAAGTTGTATTCATTCTTTAATTAGGAATCACAAATGAATAAATAAATCATATTCCTATAGGCCTATGTAGTATGCATGTATGTCTTCTTTTAGCCCTAGAAAATTGTATTTAGCTTAAAACCCTATACCCCGACCTTGATAACTCTTTTATTTATTTATTTCCCATGAAAGATCTCTCTCTAGCGTCCAATAAAAACCTATGATTCTAAGTTTAGCACACACAATAATAATGGTAATGTATGCTTATGAGGTGATAGAATGAAAAAGGTTGCATTCACTCCTCAACTAGGAAACACAATGAATAAATAAATCATATCCTTATAGCCTATAGGACTATGGAGTATGCATGTATGTATTCTTCTAGCCCTAGAAAATTGTAATAAGTTTATGTCCCTCCACCTCAACGTAGATAACTCTTTTATTTATTTGAAAAGCAATGATGCTAAGTTTAGTATACACGATCATAATGGTAATGTAGTACTAAGAAGTTAAGTATAAGATAAACATGGTTTGTGGACTTCTGGCCATGAATAGTCTGTAAGCCTGTTTTTCTTAATCAATGTTAGTGTTTGAAATGTTGTCAATACACTTGGTTCTATTCTATGAAAGTAAATGCAGCTATGGGTGCTGGTAATCATCATTTTCTGCCTTGCAAGATCTCTGAGCATTTCATTTGTAATGCTTTACTATGGCTCAAAAGTAACTGTAACTTCTTTAAGATATTGTAAATTCACTGGTTTAAGCCGGAAGGAAATTTGACAATTGAATCTTTTAACTGGTGTGATGGTCTTTTCTTTTTTTATTGATTGCTAGTTTCTCTGTCACTGTTCTTTAATATGCTGGATGTGCTCGAGTCCTCCAGCCAGCATCATTATATCACCTTAAGAATCAAACATAGAGATGCAGAAGTCTTAGAGCCCAGCTTTAGTAGTTTGAAAACTCGAAGTTTGAAATATAGGAATTTGGGTGAATTCTGATGCAATTCTGTACTTGGTTTGCCTTTGCCAGGAGTAACATTGTCACTGAAGATATAAGCAAGCTGTTCGTGAAGAAGTCAGCCAAACCGCCCTCGTAGTGGTTGTTGTCCCTTTCAATAATAGTTAGTCGTAGAACATTTTCAGATTGATTGGTCTAATGCGGTTGTACAATGTGAAGAATAGTGTACTGATGTTTACTACAGATAATGGCCGAAGTTCAGGTGCTTGTCTCATCAATCATTTCTCAGGAATTGCTATTCGTGGGTTATGTGCGGTACGTGAACTTTTTTCCCCCTCCAGTAATTAATGGGGCATAGTTTTGTTCAGTACTTGCTTTTTTTCAATAAAAAATTAATAATAATAATGACATAACGTTATTCCTTTTCTAGGGTGATTCATCTTAATGCTTGTTTTTAAATAGCTTTAAAGAATTAATATATCATTTATGTGCACCTTTATCTTAATCGTGAGTAAATAAAAAAAAAAATTCAATGTGGTCATATGGGTGAGATGGTTTGGAAGTTCATCTATTTATTTACCTTATAATTTTGGCGACAACCAAATGAAGAGTTGAGGTGTAATGTCATAAGATGAAGTTTACTTATTTTTTTAATTAAAAAAAAATCTAGGTTCAATTACAAATTTGGTCCCGAAACTTTGAAATTTGTATATATTTGGTCTCTAAACTTATAAAAGTTTAGCAAGAACCAAATAGACACAAGTCTTAATGTTCAGAAACTATTGAGTATGGCAACTTGAAAGATGGAATAATCATCAAGTTAGAAGGCTGTAATGGCAAATGAGTAGAGAATGAGTTCCTATATGGGAACTAGAAAGCATGCCTAAAGGCATCGTATGAGTGAGGACTTGCCTAGGATTATAACAGAGTGTGGCATGAGATGAAGAATTTTGTAAGAAATCAAGCTAGTAGATTAATTGAGGCCAAGGCATGTTACCACTTGCCATTCTTGGATGATTTCAAAGTTGGAAGTGTTTAAGGAGCAGCATAACCAAATTTTGAACTAGAATATGAATGGCCCTTACGATTTGTCCCAAATACTTTGCTTGGTCAAGGGTTTAGCGAAGCATGTGTCTCGAACATACTTAAAAGGGTTCGTATTAGTCAAGAATAGATGTGTTTTTAGTTCAACAATTGTAAGGGTGAAAGATTAATTTATCGTTCTTTGGGATGATAATGGATGTCTTATCCACTTATGCTCAATTTAGCAAATAGTTGTGTGTGTGTTTTTTTTTTCTTTTTTTGAGACCAAGTTGGATTAGTTGTAATCATGAGGCATTGAATCCAAATCATTATTGGTTCTCAAGTAGCAACATTTATGGAGCACAATTTTCATATTCAAATCCAATTTTTGGGTTTGTCCCTCGTATATATCATTGGATTTGAGTAGACCTGTCTATGTTTATCCACCATTCTTATTAATTGCTCGTGTTTCTTTGGATGCCTCTACATAAATCCCCTAGTGCTTTGGATAGTTGGTGATTCGTGAGAATGTTAATTGAATTGCAAGGTTGAATTATTATGGGGATGCATCAAGCAGCTTGAATTTCAAGCTACAAATTTTCAACAATTATTGTCCAAGTTGTGAAAATGGTAAATGGGAGATTTGAAAGGCTTATGCATTCCATTGAATTTGAAAATGAGGTTGATTTGAATTAGCTTTCTAAGAGATTATAAACGAAAATGTGATCCTGAAGTAAAGTGCTTCCTTATTCATCACTTTAGAATCACCACAAAAAATTTAAATTCCACTTGAAAAAATCAAAATGTTGAAATTACAAAATGACCTTTATGGTGATTTGACTTTTTTTTTTTTTTTTAAGTAATGGTCATTTGAAATAGATAAAGGGTGTGTCTTGTTTAAGTTTTCAAGTATTTAATTTTAAAAATGAATCATTTTAGTTTTCCAAAAAAAATGAGTCATTTTAGAAAAATTTAAAGGGTTTGATAATCACTTAAAATAGCTTTTGAAACACTTTCAAAATACATTTTAAACAGGTTTTATTAAAAAGTTTAAATAAAATATAGTTTTTTTAAAAAAAACTTTTTCCTCTAAACAATCCAAAGTGGCTCAAAGTTATGGTTAAAATTACTTGTGTACTTCAAACATATTTACACTTGTACTGAAATGAACATCTACCAAAAGACAAAACAGTAAGAAATGAACATCTACCAAAAGACAAAAGACAAAAGACAAAACAGTTAGCACACATTTAAGGTTAAAACATGGGCAAAATAAGGTGAGATTGGGGGTTTATTATAAGTTATAACATTGACTTATTTGTTTTCTTTGTTAGATATGCAAAAATTTTCTGTAATTCAACCCTTTCATTTTCCAAGCATGCACAAGTAATAAGATCCTCTAAATTGATTCAAAATTTAGAATTTAAATGGATACAATTATTCATTTAACATTACCCAACAAACCCAATAAAAATGGTTAATATGAACATTTACAATCATATGGGCAACTATGAACATTTTAACATTATATCATCTATGCCGTGTATTAAAAATCTTGATGGATCTCTTATTATATCAATAGAATATTGCACTCAACATATATTAAGACTTTTTTAATTGTTGAGAACCATGAAAGCAACCTAGTAAATTCAAATGCAAATTCAGAGTAAACATTAGAGAGGGCTTAGCTTACCAAAAATAGCAGTAACAAGAGAGATGAAAACTCAGCCAAATCTTCCTTTCCCAATTATCTGTCAGTTTATTTGGCGCAAGTTTCTTCCTGACATGGGTACAACAAAATACATCATATGCTCATGGTTTTAAAACCATCAAACTGCAATTCTCTATCTGAATTCTGAACTACTACAAACAAATGAGTATCCCAACTAGCAAGGATGAGATCAAAACCATCCTTGGCCGAACAAATTCAATGAATGCCGAGTAAAAGAAGGGAAACGAAAACCGAATGGAAAAGGGTCCATCCATTCTATGAAGATATTCTTCCGGCTTTGAGGACTATAAGCATCATTCTAAATGGTTATGTTTATTCAATTTCCTATGAAGAGGTTTCTCCTCAACTCGTAAAAACAACAAAACTCTGGTTGGTCGATCAAGCATCAACCTCACGCCTTTGCAAGCTCAGCAGCAGCAGGTGCAGGGGCAGCAGGTGATGGGCCACCAGTAGTAGGCCTGGTCGGAAAAAAATGACAATGTGACTAAGCTCTCAAATGCAGGAGGGAAAATTCAAGACAAAGGTTTAGCCATTAGGATGAACTTACAGTCCAACAAATACTTTGAAGGCATCATAGATACCCCACTGAGCACCAGTAAGAGTTCCAATCATCACAATACGGAGGGGTAGCCCACGGGTGAAGAGACCCCATAATCCGAGCTTCTTGACAGCCTGTGCAATGAAAAACCAGAAGTTTAAAAACAACAAATGGAACGAGAACCAAGAAGAGCTCCATCTGCAGCACTTACATCACCAACAGTTGCTCCTTTGGCATTGTTGAGGAACGAAACGAGATTATCAGCAGGATGAGACACAATAGCACAGAAAACACCAGCCACATATCCACCGGCAAAACTAACACCAAGCTGGAGAGATTTGCTGCACTGGTCCTTTGGTGTGGGAATGGCATACTTGTATAGCATCTCAACTATTGTCTCAAAGGATGCAAACTTCATCATCGTGTCTGAAAGAAAAGCGCTGGTCATTAAAACAGGTATACAAAACAAAGCAATGGCTTGAAAGCTGTACAAGTTGAATTTGATGGTCCTTTTAGCAGGGTACTTCGTACAAGGTGAAATAAAAAAAGAAATTTGAGAATATATCTAATGATTGCAATTAGAAAATTTTCAAAATCAACTTAGTGGACTCTAAAAGGAACATTCGTTTACAAGTCCACTTCCTACCTGTCAAACTTTAATCAATATTAGCATGACACCAAAACAAATGGCAAAGGCAAAACTATTCTACACCACAAAGGAGAAGAAAAGTTGTCATTGTTGAGGAGGAGGGAAATCGTCATATCCACAAGTTATCATTAAACAAAACTATTAGTACAACCCATGCTCAAATGGTTTGGGTAGAGGGATGAATTCTTATCTTTGGTCCGTAAAAATAGAGCAATCAGAGCAATAAATGAAAATAGAGTTAAAGAATATCTCCACAAATAAATTTTTTAAAACTCCACTTGAAGATACAAAAAAATACGGAGATACAATACAAAACTCCTAAATTCGTACAACATCACTATCAAACAACAAGAAAGACCCAGGAATGGCGCAACTGTAACTAGGTGTACGGTGCACCAGACAATGCATATAGATATTTTAATATTAACGACCAAGCATCTATCAAACCAGCAACAAATTCCTAAGCATCAACAAATGAAAAGGATTGCCAAGTATAATTCATGGCCCCACCAATTAAAAAATTTGAAACAAAGTCAACCAAATAACAATTTCATTTGTTTCATCACCAAAACGGGGAAAAACCAAATAATTAAAATAGCAGATGTGACAGATGCTCGATATACAAGCAAGTCAAAACAGAAAATGAAATAATCCATGCTTCATCTCAAAGAAAATGGAAATTTAATACTTCAATATCATCTTTTCCTCATACTCCTTTTCAATATTCCCTGGAAAATCTGAAGTTCTATCGTATAGCTGGGATATACAATTTCTTGCATTTCAAATTCAGTTATCACTGTAATTTCATATTGTATTCAAGGATAACATAGACATCTTAGCCAAAATTACTACACCAGCGAATGTCATTAATGTCAGTTGTGGAATACATCCATATTCAAATCAAACTATCAAATAATAAGTTGAAAGCAAGTATGAAAGCCAGATTCTCATGAAATAAATGGGAAGATATTAAAATTTCCATAGTAGAAAATATGTGACAAAAAAGAACAAGCACCAATAAACAATTAATTTTTTAAAGGTTTATAAACATTAAAACCACTATACAAGTTAATGTTTCCATCAGGAATCCAACATAGAGAACCACAAATATTACCTCGTAAAATCTTGAATTACAGAAAAGTGCTTGCAATAATAGCTAAGCATGCCAATTTTAAAGTATCATTCACCATAATTTCAAGTTTTCTATATATGTGTGACACTGTAAGAGAACATGACCATTTAATGCAAGAAAAGGCAACGGGAACAAAAAGAGCACAAACAAGTTACAGATAAGAATTGTTCTTTATTAACTTATTACTTACATGGAATCTGGCGTCCCCAGAGTGGAACTATACCCTTGTACAACCTGCAATTGTAAACGAGTTGTAACTCATTAATCCATTAAAGTATCCAGAAATGTTTCCACCTGTCACTTAGAAAATGACGGATGAATAATTTATAGTACGTACCCTAGAGTTCCTTCAGATCTGACAAACTTGGGAAGTCCATCTGATAGACCTCTAGCAAAACCAGGCTGAGTTTGAACCCGAACCTTCACTGCTTCGAAAGGGCAAAGTGCAACATCAGCAATCACCTCAGCAGATGCAGAACCCGCAAGGTAGATCAAGGTCTTGTACTTAGCTGCGTACTCAGGTCCAGCAATATCAGAGTAATACTTCTTAAAGAACTCGTAGAAGCCAAACTTGCAGGCACCCTGTGCACTGTATCCAAGGAGAGTAGGCACCCAACCCCTGAAGAAACCCCTCACACCCTGCTCCTTGAGCAAAACTCCAAAACCAGACGAAATACTTTTGTATTTCGCAGGATCAATCTGAACAAACATAGCACCGTCGTTAACTTCTTAATTAGCAAATCCAATACTAGGGTAGACCTAAAGTATATCAGCCAAGTTTTAGATCCGATCCATACAAAATTCAACAACCACAGCCAAAAAAAAAAAACCAACACACAAAATAAAAACCTCCTAACAAAGCGAGAAAATCCACAGATCTGATCAGAACAAAAGTGAATCAGAGAACGACGAAAAACATTTCAAAAATCCCAAACACAAACACAAGTAAACTAAGCAGAAATGAATGTAGACAGAGAAATCCAAGATAACCGAACCTGCATATTGCATTTAACCAAATCAAGAGGAGTAACAGTCATATGCGTAAGACCACAGCTGAGAATTCCACCAAAAGTACAAGCAGCGTAGAAGGCTGGAGAGTACATCTCGATCTTCTTAGACGGCTCGGTGGGAGCGGGAATAACAAAGCTCTTAGGAGGAGAGGAAACAGCATCGAGAGTGGGTGAAGATTGAAGCATCTTCTTGAGAGGGAGGGTTCGAGTGGAAGAAGGGGAAGAGTAAAGGAAGCTGGGGATCAGAGACTGGCGAGAGGGTTTATCAGAGAGCGCCATTGGAGATGGGATTTAGAGCAGAAGGAAGCGAAATTTGCTAACAATGGAGAAGAAGAAGAAGAAGAGGAAGCAACCCTAGAAAGAGAAACCTCTCTCCCAATCTCTTAACGCCAAATTGCTTTGGTTTCTCTCTAATGGAGAAATGGGGGATTTCGATTTGTAGCTGGTTTTATAGTCAACGGGCAGGTATGACGCTACCCGGACTGCCCTTTTTTGTTTTTAAGGATTCAACAATCAACGGCTGCGATTGAGTCTGGAATGCGTTAATCTTACATGTGCCTTGTCTGATTGTAGCTGGAAGTGTAATTAATGTCTAAATCAAATATTCCTTCTTCTTCTTCTTTTTTTTTTTCCTTTAAATTAGTTTTCTGTTAATTTTTCTTTTGAGTGATTTTTTATACATGAATTATGAAATTCGTCTGCGAGATTTTGAAATTTAGAAAAATATACTTTTATTCTTGAATTTGAAAATCAATTTATTCAGAAAAATATACTTTTATTCATGAAATTTGAAAATCAATTTTAAGTAAAAGGTATGATTTAAGGAATTGTTGTAACTTTTAAAATAAGGAAAAATTTTAGAGATAGAAAAAATGTCAAAAAAATATCAAACTATTTACAGAAAATAGCAAAAAATACGCTGATAGACATTGATAGACTTCTATCATTTCTATCACTGATAGACTTTTATCAACGTCTGTCTATTACAACTATCTAAAAATTTTGATGTTTTGTGTAAATAGTTTTCCTTATTTTTCTATTTTTAAAAAATTTCCTTAAAATAATTATTAATAATTGTACTTTTAAAAATATCTACGGAAGTAAATAGATGTTTGGTAATTTTTAATTTTAAATGTGAAAAATTTATATAATACGGATAAAAATAAGAATTTTAATAGTTAGCTGGTAGGGACATGGAATTTGTTAAAGAGTAAATCTCAAAAGCTAATCTATCAATTTTTTGTATTTTTTTTAGACAACTCGTCCATCATACAATATTTATGTCTCAAGAAAATATTAAATTCTAGTAGGTGAAACTCTACTAATTTTTTTTAGAAACTAATAAAATTAAAAAAGTAATTTTTTTAAATTATCTTATAATCCATTTTACTAAACACCACAAATAATTAAAATTTAAAATTTTCACATAATCACTTTAACTCTTCTATAAAATCAATTTCAAAGACATCATTTAGTTCCTATAATATGAAAAAAAAAAGTATATAAATTTAGTTTCAGTTATTTAAAAATAAGAACACTCATAAATAATTTATATCATAAGTAAAAGCATGAATTTTAAACAAAACGAGCAACAAATTGGAGAAAAGTAAAATGTTGACCTCACCGCTGAGTCATTGACCATTCAAAAGGAAGACCAGAAAAATAGTCTATGTTATTAATGAGAAGGGAATATTCTCTTTTTTTTCTTTTTCTTTTTAAAAAAAATTCTATTTTGGTCCCAACTTGAAGTTAGTGAATAGTCCACTCTATATTTGGTAGGAACTCAAATTATAATAGTTGATAATAAACTAAAATATTACTATTTTAAATTTCTATTTATTACGGCGTTTATTATTATAACTCCTTAAATTTTGCTTTATATAATCAAAATTTTATGCTACGTTTGTCTAAGAATTAACAAACTTCCACATAAAAATAGTTTATGAATTGTAAACCAACAAGATAAAATATAATTTCAAGGTGTATTGCAAAACATAATAATCACATCTATAATTTATATTCAGCACTTAAAAATTATAATAGACACATGATTCATCATGTCTAATTTCTACAAAGCTATAGATTAAATGCACCATATAATTTATATTTTTTTTAAATAATGATTTTTTTAGCCATAAAAATCATTGATTTATATCCGTGCTTTTACAAGTTTAGTTCATAAAAGTGATTATCTCAACTTGAGAAACGTGATGTCTGAAAAAACACACCAAATAAGAAAAATAAAAATAAAATAAAATAAAAATAATAATTGACATATATCCTTTTTCTTGAAGTTCAAAGTTTAAATCTCAAGCACTCTACTTGTTGTACTAAAAGAAAAAGTTCAAAGTTTAAATCTCAAGCACTCTACTTGTTGTACTAAAAGAAATTACTATGAATTAGATTCAATTTTGAAAATTGTTAGTGAATTATTTTCACACGTGTAAAAGCCGATCATTTTTCATAAGAAAATCAATAAACTCTTCATTAGGATTTCTTTTGAAACACGTTTATGCAACAATTCTCGTACATAAGTAGACTTCTTCAATGTAAATGAAATGGATAGAATTTCATCTTCTTTGTCTCTATTTTTTCTTACTTATTTACAAATAATTTACAATGTTACTTAGATAAATTTGAGTTAAATTTAAATGCAATAGTTGCAGGAGACATTTGTTTCATGAAAAAGATAAAATATTTGTGCAATTTGAATGACATCAACTAATTTCAGTTTAAAAAATTTATGAACCGCTTTCTGTAATTTATTATTACATTATTTAGAGCATTTTCTTGCGCTTTCTGTAATTTATTATTACATTTTTTTAGAACTTTCAAAGAAATGCACTCATGTATTAGAGAATTTAATATCTTGACAATTATCAAAAAGAATTGAATTCGAGGTAAAAATTTAAATCGTCATATCGTTCTAAGTCACCGTTACGCAATTTCATTTTTAAATTTTAATTTGAAATTTTAAAAGATTTTTATTCAAAAATAATTTTTGAAAGTATATATATATATAATTTAGTCTAGTCTATTAAATCCTATATATATATATACTCAAGAAAAAAAATCAAAGAGATAACTTCATGTCATTAGAATTAACCTAAACTATAACTTCCTCCTAATTTTTAATTCATCTTATGATAATTACTTGTCATAACCAGCGATTCAAACCATTTTCAACTATATAAATTGTTATAATCACCCATCTACAAGTTTCCATGATCAATCACTTCTCTGAACTTAGGATTGCAAATAGCTTATCATAAAACTCCTAAATAATGCAAAATGCACGAATTACTCGTAAACTAAATTGTTAAGAGAATGATAAATAGCCAATATGAGCATAGCTCAACTAATATAAACACATATACTCTTGACGAAGAAGTCAAGTTCTTGAATCTCTACCCACATATTGTTGAACATACAAAAAAAAAAAATAAAGAAAAAAAATACCTTTTTGGTCCTAGGTTTTAGGTCGAGATTCTATTTGGACACAAGGTTTCAAAATGTTACACTTTTAACCCTTAAGTTTTGAGTTTTGTTTCAATTTAGTCCCTATGTTTCAAAATATTACAATTTTACCCTTGAGTTTTGTTTCAAATTGGTCCCTAGCTTTCAAGATTTACACTTTTAAAAGTGTATTTTGCCCCATATAAGAAAAAAAAATGCACTTTTGCTCTCTAGGTTCAAGGTCCAGTGTTTCTATTTGGTCCTTAGGTTTTAAAATGTTACATTTTTAGTCCTTAAATTTTGAGTTTGGTTTCAATTTAGTCTCTATGTTTCAAAATGTTACAATTTTACCCTTGAGATTTGAGTTTGTTTCAATTTTGTTCCTAATTTTCAAGATTTACACTTTCAATCTCAATTTTTCATTAAATACTCACGTTCTGGCTTTAGTGTTAATGCCCAATGAATTAAACTTAAATTTTTACTTCATAATTATTTTAAATTAATTAATAGGCATTAGCATCAAAGATTTAGAGTATTTAGTGAGAAATCGAAGTAAAAAGTGTAAATCTTAAAATTTAGAAACTAAATTAAAACAAAAATCAAATATCAAGGATAAAATTGTAATACTTTGAAACCTATGGCTTAAATTGAAATAAAACTCAAAACTTAATTACTAAAATGTGTAATATTTTGAAATTTATAGACCAAATGGAAAAAATATAGGAACCAACAAATATTTTTCAGAAAAATAAAAATTAAAAAGAAAAACAAATGATGAATCTAATTATAGTAAAAGAAATTTTTTTCCAATTTTCCTGTTATAATTAAGTCAAAAATGAATTTGGTAAACAGATCCGATAGATTATTATTGACCTAACCTAACCTTAGACGGTTGCCAAGGAAGACTAGAAAAGTGTGGTGTGTAGAGTTGTGCTAGCTAATGTGAAGGCATATTCCATTAGCACATCCTTTGCGTAATTATATATATATATATATATATATATATATATATATATATATATATATATATATATATATAATCTGTGGGGAGAATCGAACCTCTCATTTCGAGATTGATAGTATAAACGCTATATCAATTATACTATTTTTATATACATAATACATGCTACTCACAAAATGGTCGAGAATTTAATTATGAGCAAAATATACCTTTTGGTCATTAAAATTTGAATTTAATTTATATTTTGTTCTTGAATTTTTAAAATTAATATTTTTTTATCTTTTTAAATTTAAATTTAGTTTCTATTTAGTCTATGGTATTTCAAAAGAGATTTATTTATATTTAGGATTTGAATTTGGTTTATAAGTAGTTATTGAATAGATTTTATTGATAAGTATTTTTGAACAGAGTTGAAATTTTTTTTGCAATAATTATTATAAAATCGATTTCAAATTTTAGAGACCAATTAATAATAAAATTCAAACCTTGAAGATCAAATAGGTCACATTTTGAAATCTCAAATGACTAAATAAAAACTAAATTCAAATTTAAAAAGTACTAATTATGAAAAGTGACAAAATGTGAATTAAATACCAATCTTAGAAGTAAAAAGTATATTCTACTTTATTATTATTCATCCTTACCTATTTTTTTAAAGATATATGCATGGTTATATTATAAAGCTCCTTGCATGTATAGTAAAATGAGATCAAAATATTGCAAAAATAGCCAAACTTAAAATTAATTACAAATATAGTAAAATTTAGCTTTAGTCCATAGAAAATGCCCAAAAAGTCTATTGAAGGTCCAGAATTTTCAATTTTAGTAATAGATAATGATAGAAGTTTATTGCTGTCTATCATGATCTAATAGGTCGTGATAAAAGTCTATCACTGATACATTTATTTGATATTTTATTTGTTTATAAATTTATTGTTTGTCTTCATATATAGCCACCTCGATAATGCGTTTTCAAAATAAATTAATTTCAATCAACTAAAATTTAATTTTAAATTTCATCTTGGTTAAGTAATTTAGATTAAAAAATATGTTATATAATTTATAGACACTTTTATTGGTCTAAGCCATTACTGGGCAAACCCAATTGACATCTTCTTCAGATTGGCTAGACAAATCAACTGGCATCTTCTTACAAATCAATTGGGTTGTTTAAAATTTCTCCTGATTTTGAAATTGGAGGAGAGGGGTTTGAAGTGAAAGAAGAGCAAAGGAGTAAGTAATGTGGCGTGACACCGATTTGGGATTGTAGAGCGACAACTGAGATTACAAAGAATTGGAATGGCATTCATCAGGTTGTGCTTAAAACTCCGAACCAGGATGTTTGTGGTAACGAGTTGAATAGTGAGTGGGAAAGAATTATAAAATTTAGGGAGTGGACTCCTAGAACCCACAGTATAAAGAGTGATGATATAAAATTGATGTTTTTTTAGTAGTAGGACCTATTAACTCTTTGGTGTGTTTGGCCCAAGGAGTTGCGAAGTAGGAGTTTAAAACTCCGCTCTTTGTTTGACCTAAGGAGTTGGTGAGTCCCACTACTAAAAAAACATCAAAGGGTTGTTTGAAAGCCTATAATGGAATGAGTTTGTAATGTAATTCAAAACTCATGTTTGGATTGAGCGTTTTTTAACTAATATGTTATTCAAACTCATTTCGTTCCCACAATTTTCAACCCAACTCCCTTTCCCACCCACAATTTTCAACCCAACTCCCTTTCCCACCGTTTTCACGCTTTACGATCTCATTCGGTTCCCCGCTCGATTCCTCACTCATTTCAACACTTCTCTGATTCCCAATAATTCTAATTACATTCTAACCTCTCAAACAACCCCTAAATTTATATCTTATCAACTCTTTGCACTATAGACCCCAAAAGTTCACAACTTTCTTTACTTCATAACTCTTTACTTCTCATTATTTTACTCCTTACCCTCGAACTTCATGCCCAATTTAATTTACTAAATTTGCAGTAACTTTAAAAATTTTACAATATCTGTAAATAACTAACCTAATGTTACCCTTTGTTACAATTGTCCTCTATTATATTGTTTTTTTAAATCATGATTAAAAATGTGTTAAATCTTTAAAATTACGTACATATTAAAAACGTCGTGCCTTTCTAATCCACCAAGATAAAGTATAATTACATGGATTACTGAAAATAAAATAGCATCTAACATTTTTATTCAGCACTAAAAATACTACGAAAAACAGTTCACAAAATTATTGATTAAATCGCATGGTCAAATTTACCATCAATTAAGAAGAAATAATGGCTATTATTACTTATCACTCATGGACGTATTAATTTACTAGTTCATATATATTATCTCAACAGATGGACTAGGACATAAAAATGCACATAAAACATTTATGAAACTTTAGTGTACACCATAAACCATAAATCCTAATTTTCCTTTTTCTGAATTAATTAAAATACTACACTAACTCACTATGGTTGCTCCTTCCTCATATGGTAGAAAAATACAGCTTCTTGAGACAGAAAATGGCCTTCAATGCTCAAGCAGTGTTGCTAGCTGAGACTGAACCATTTTGAGATGTGCATCCTGTATTTAATTTGAGTTCATCGATCTCGAAAAAGGCTGAATGGAGAGCCCGAACGCATTGTTCCGCTTCGTTGTCATTTACGATCAAGGAGATATTGACCTGTCCAGTGAAAAACAAAATGTATCAAATATATATAGAAATCGAGAGGCTAAATTACAAAAATACTCCTAAACTTAGCACTTAACTCAAAAAATGCTCATTCTTTTAAGAATTGGTAATATTATCATTAATCTTCCATAAATCTTTCAAAAATAGTATAAATTCATTAGTTAGATTGAAAATGAGACTTAGAATATGTGTGGCTACTGTGTGGCGGTGTTTGAATCCAATTTTCGTTCCAAGTCATCATCACACCGTTTTAGGTTTCAATTTTTGTCCACCATCCTAATGAATTTCTATATGGACAAAGTTTTTTAGATGTATTTTTGTAATATAGCCAAATCAAAGTATGAAATTCTATGCAGTTTCATGAACCATCCTGAACCTACTATGGAGCAATTGCACGGACAGGAAAAGCCATGGAGCAATCATCGCAATGCTTTCTATAACACATATCTTGTTACATAGATTGGGAAATATAAGTTCCTTCCACAGGTTCTCCTATAATGGCATTTCTTACTTGGTCTAGAAAACCAAGCTCCTTGGATCACAACGATTTTCCTTTTATTAATCAAGGTATTGAATCCCACTCCTTACATTATGCTCAAGATGCATCCCAATAATCTCGAGTTCATCCATTTAAGACTGGAGTTTCAAGAGATGAATCATGACCTAAGTATCTCTTAAGGGTCACGTCAAGGTAATAGGGACGATATTTTAAATATGAATTCTAACGCCTGAGATACAGTTCGGGCATGTTTGAGAGTGATTTTGAAATTGTTAAAATCACTTTTGTCATGTACAAAATCACTCCAAAACACGCCTCTAATCAATCAAAATTAATTTGATGTTTTTAAATGCAATTTTCATATCATCAAAATTGATTTTGAATGATTAAAATCATATTTCATAGTGATTTTGAAAATGTCAAAGTGAATTTAGCCATATCAGAATTACTCCAAACATGCCCTTCTGTGATGGACAAGTGATTTATGTGCATGAGAATGGACTTTCGATGTGAGGTATAAAAAGAAGAAGAACCTTAGAAGCACCCTGGGATATCATTTGAACGTTTACTCCATTGGTAAGAAGAACGTGAAATGCCTGCCAAAAAGTTATGCATTAGAAACAAGCAACAAAATGATGCTTGGTAACTCAAAATCATGTAGATAGATAATATTTGAAATTACTAGGATGAATTCTTATTAAAATTATCTAGGAAGCAATATCTGGATACGCTCTGAACACGTGTCTGATACGGTAAAAAAGTGTGAATTAATTTTTTTTTTTTTTCCTTCTAATTTTGGCACAGCGTGTGAGTGAATCAGTGGGGGTAAAACTAGATGCAGTACCTTCTCCAGTATCAGTGATGACCTTTGAACATTTCCTATGAGAGAAATGATTGACCTATGCTGAAGCAGTTTCACAACAGCAATTTTCTCGAGTTCTTCGACCACATGATCAAGCTCCTGCCAATAGGATATAAATGTAAAGTCAATCAGCTGTCAATAGAAAGTCTTTTGAGATTATTTTGATTGTTGAACATAAATGACAAATGCAGAGTTAAGTAACAAAACTAGCATGATAAACTATTTATAAAAAACATGTTACACCATTTTCAAAATGAAAGAAAACACAATAAGTCTTTCAATCACCTTCAGGCGTTGCCCGAGTGAAGTGTGTGCACTTAAATAAATATATTATATATAACGATAATTTGCAAAAAAAAACAGAGCCAGATCAAGTCTAAATATAAATTACAAATATGTAATACTTGAAAATAAGTGAAAATATACAATACCATGGTTTCATAGTTCTAAACTAACATTAGAACATACAGAAGATTAAGTTAACACGAATAAATATTTTAAATACAAATTTTTTAAATCTTAAAACGAGAAGAGAACAAACAAAATTGCTTACATCGCTAGTTCTTTCAAATAAAACAGAAAAGAGAAACCAGGATTTTCTTGAAAGAAACAGAAGGAAAATAAAATCTGAGAGAGACAGACGAACAGAAAGCAACAGTTCAAAACAAGAGAGAAAGCAACAGTTAAAGAAAATGGAAAAACGAAGTTAAGATCACGAATAAACAGAGTGTATATAGTTCATACGCTTGCCTGCTGGATAAGCTCTCTGCTCCAAAGCTTTGATGGATCCAAGGTCAGGGATAAACTGACTTCACTAGTAGCAACCACATCAACTGATATGCCCAAATCCTCAAAGATTGCAAACACCTGCAATTAAAACAAGTCCCACACATACCAGGAGAAAAAAGAAGAATATATCAATTAAAATTAGCAATAATGCAATCAGGGCACTTGGAAAAGAATTGACTCCTCACCCTGGCAAGAAAACCAAATTGACCGAGCATGCGAGTGCTAACAATATCCAACATGGTCACATTGCGTTTCAAAACAATACTTGTTAGCACTGCCTGCATTTGAGAACATGAAAAGTTACAGCTCGTTTCAGACCAGACAAGCTCTTTTTTTCTTATATATATAAGAAAAGGCTATACAAGCTTTAGTTTTTCTTTTTCAAAAAATCTAACTGCTACGGACCTTGCTCATATCTCTGTTCCGGGTGATGAGAGTACCTGGAGCTTGAGGATTATATGAATTTTTCACCCGAACAGGAATATCACCCTCCCTAGCTGGTCGCATCGATTGTGGATGCAGGACCTACAAAAGGAACCAAAAAAAGGGTCAACCAAAAGAAGAACAAAGGTGGTGATCACCCCACAATTTATGCACCTCAGGCATAACTATACCACTTTGATCATGCACCTAGATTCTGAATAATCAAACAAGGGAAAGTAATAAATTTCATGACAGAACAATACGCACAAATCAAATCATTCGTGTATTAATTCATAAGTATGTAAAAGCCCCTGAATAGAGCAAATTAAAATTTGATGAATGGTAGGAGTAGAATTAAAGTGCCGTGTGAAAAGCAATATATAGTTTGAACATTTCAAAGAGCCAGATATATTAAAAGTGTGCTCCAACTAAACTAAGACAAATAACGGTTTAAACGTCACAGCTAAGTCAACAAATGGGTGGATAGACAATGCCACCAAGTCAAATGCAAGTAATCACCTGAGCTCCAAAATAAGCAAGTTCAGCTGCCTCGTCAAAAGTCAAAAAGGGAACAGGTTCTGCACCTGAATGTATATTAGGGTCACAAGTCAAAACACCATCAACATCTTTCCACACCTGCGAGGCATAAAATTAATTTATATTTACAACTTTGAAAATAAAAATAGAAATAAATAAATAGATACATAGGACTAGAAGCACCCTTATAATAAATATTTAACTCAAAACAGGAAACAGCATTCCAAAACTTATTTAGTAAGATGCTGCAACCTGAATCTCCCGCAATCCAAGTGCTTTGCCTATGGTTGTAGCAGTCAAATCACTACCACCCCTTCCCAATGTAGTCACTGCACATGATCTCCAGCCCTTAAATTGAAAAAAAAAATCATTGCATTATAATTTTTTTTTCCTAGAAAAGAAACAAATTCCCATGATTGCAACTTCTTTTTGGATAGAAATGATTGCATTATAAGACTCAAAAAGATCCAATCCTTCATAATGAACAAACAATAAAGCAACATGGTTCATTGAAAGACCTTTCCGAGGAAGCCAGTAACAATAGGAATAGCAGGATCAGAATTCCAATCACCAAGTAGCCTTTTTGCAACAGCGGGATAGGTTGCTTCCAAAATGTCAGCATTTGTGAAGTCATCAGTGGTGATGAATCCTATTTCAAATGCATCATACTGCAAGAGCAGACATTATCACAAGTTGTTGTCATTGTAAATGACTATTGATTACAGAATACTGGGAAAGTGGAAAGCATCCCCCCCCCCTTTTTTTTTGTGTGTGTGAGGGGGTTAACAGTGAGTGTTCAGACTAGCTTACCCGCACCTCAATTATTATGATAATTGAAACCATTATAACAATTTTAAAAGCATATTAAGTTTTTAAGGTGATAAGGGAAATAACAATCTTCTATATGAGATTTGGTTTATCTATATTTATATACATTAAAAATAAAATAAATAAATAACCTCTTGAAATAATAACAGTGACTAGGTAGTGTTTTTTTTTAACCTAAAATTTCAGCATAAATTGCTAGTTTAGGGTTCATGATTGTGGCTCGGACTAACATATGAAAGTTACTGATGGTGCCAATCATGGACAAACAATCCTACTTTTATCCAAAGAAAAGGCAATAATCCCTCAGTGACCCTCCCGTCTCCAGTAGGGGTTGGATTACTAAAGAAAAAATGATAATATACCAATCCCTACTTTAGTAATCCAATACCTACTGGAAATAGTTAGCCTAACAAGGAAACACTGTCTTTTTCTGTTAATTTATACCCAACACTAAAGATTAAATATGAATGGAAATACTTGAACTACTTTGAGTTTATAGAACAGGTTAGATGTGTCAAATATATTCAACATTAAAAGGAACAAAAGCATACTTGACGCGCTTTGACACCAATCCTACTTAAATAGGCAGCAAAAATCCTTGTGGACATGCACTCCCCAAAGGAAACTAAGTAATCTCTGGTTCGAAGAGTCAATTCTTTCATCATAGCAATTCCCTTGAGAAGTTGCTCCAATTCATCAAGGTGATCTGCAACGTAATTATGCAATATATATGTACATAACTTATATGATCATGGTATTGTTGCTGTAAAATTTTAAAGAATAAATGTCAAAGCATTCTCAATATTTATGCTATGTTATGATTTATGATCCTGATATCAACAGAAACAAATCTGTAGGAACTGCACTAAATTGTCGCAAAGGAACATGAAAATGGGATATAAATTTAAGCCATCGGATGAAGATATCTCTTTCTAACATAAAGGTATTTTACATCATCATGCTCATATATTCCAGCATATTTTAAGGCCAGCAGAATATCAAAAACAAGGTACCGAATGCAAACAAGGCAGACCAATCAAGAAATGCTACAGAACTAAACTTAATACTTTCATCACTACCACTTCAACAGGAAAATTCTAGATACCGATGGTGTACTGCAATAGATATATTGTTTTTAATCACTAGATTGTAGGATAACAAAACAGCTATCTAAATTGGAAATTTCCATATAAACCACAATCTCTGCATCTTAATGCAAGGTGCTCAGGAAGACTCTCTACAAGCATAAAAAGAAGTTGAACAACTACTTCAATTTTTCTTCTCTCTTATAAATATTGATTTTTCTTTAAGACACTGAGTTGATATTTGCTAGTTGATGCTCGATAATGCACAGTAATTCAATAATATATGAATAAGATCCTCAGTATATTTAATATCTCTATACCAAGAATATAAAAGGAGAAGTAGGAACAGTGGCTCCATTCTCATTTATACTCATCATTAGTTGTTCAGCTCATTCTTCTTGCCTACATCACATCTTGTTGGAAAAGAAAACATCTTATTCATTCCTCATTCCAAAGGACTATAACTTTTTTTACTTTATGTAATCTCTCCATTTTTTCTTATGGGTTTACACCAGCCTAAATTTTATTCTTATTCCAGAAAACAACAGACAGAATTGTAAGGGAGTATCAAACTGGAGGAGAAAAGCGAGGCAGTAAGAATATTAAAAATTAAACCAGCAAGTTTCAAGCACAAAATAAGGCTTACTTGCAATAATAGACCTGTCAACACCAAGCACGTCTGCGGTCCTATAAACAACATGACAACACTCTGTGAGTATGATTTACGACATTATTCAGAAGGCGTTTGAAGGACTTGAATTTCTTACTTCAGATGCAACTCTTTTATGAATTTCATCTCTTCAATATCCGATGCATTAGTAACGCCACAGCTAACAGCCTTTTCTCCAGCCTATAAAATTAGCAGGGGACTTCCTATCAATAATCAACCACGATAGACATGTATTGAAGGAGAATAAAATGCCTTTTTCAAGAAATAATGAGCAGAGAAAATGGAAAAGGAAACGCGTACCAGCAAAAGTTTATTGGTTGTCTTTCCCATGGCCGAAAGAACAATCACGGGCCGCTCCTCAGGGAAGCTGCGTATAAGTTCAGCAACCTCCATCATTCTCTCTGCAGAAGCCACTGATGAGCCACCGAACTTCATGACACATGTAAACTGTTGCTCATTATCACCAGAACTTCTAGACTCGATAACTTTTCTATCAAGCACATCTGCAACATTCCTTTCGCATCTGACTCTCGAACCAACACGTCTACAAGATAATCTTTTGCCATTCGTATACAATCCAGCACTTTGCGCAATGGACGACACAAAATGAAGCTGCGGAGACAATAAAGATTGGCAACGCGTAGAGGCAGGGCAAATAGTTGCGCCTCCAAGAAGATTCAATGCGCCTTCCATGAGTTATTTCGACGAATAATAAAGAAATTACAAAAGTTCAACAGAATTAATCTCCGAAAACCTTGAATAAAACTCTTATTTGATTCAAATGCTTCAAAACTGCAGCTCGATCTGTACAATCCACAAAGAAAACAGTAAGTTCGAAGAATGTCCGCAATCACAAAACTCAACCAGCAGCCATTAATAGCCACCTTAACTCTCATTTTTCCCCCATTTTCAACACGCGCTTCAGTTAAAAAACATCTCAGATACTAAAACGAATAAAAACGTGTGATTTTCTCAATAAAACCAACGAAATTTCACCATTCTTCTTCAGAACAACCAAACATTTCCAAACTTAATGCTCAAAAAAGAAGATTAAGAACTGTACCTGAATGACCGAGCTCCGAATATTGAGTAGGGGAAATTCTTCCGACAACAAAGAGAGATGAAGGAGATTGTGAAACTAGAGAATTGAAAAATACTTCTCGTATTCCCTCAGAAAAATGGTCGGAGTCCTCCGGTTTACGGCTCCGAAGACTGAAGGGAATGCGAGAACGCAAAACCGCAAAGAACCAATGTGAGAGAACGACACAGAAAGCCAGTGGGCGGCGTCCCGTTACAATTTTAAGAATCAATTAGTTTGTCCAGAAAAAAATAATAAAGTAAAGATTTTCGTCAAAGCCTAAAAGGGTAATTTTGAAAGTTGATTAATATAAATAAATTTTTACCCGAAAATTCTTTCTACACCACATATTTTAATTTCATAAACGTTCTATATTTTAATTATTTTGATAACCATTTTTAGCTTTAATTTTGGACCAATTTAATATTTTTACCATTATTTCAAAATTTTCAAAATATTTAATTTTTCATTATTAACATCATCTCCGAATTTTGACTTTATCTTTTGGGTTATTTTCAAATATAAAAAATAAGTCAAAATATTTGAAAATTTATAAAATTTTGATTGTCTATTAGCGATAGATCGAGATAAACTTCTATCACTAAGCAATAGACCACGATGGACTTCTATCGCACAGGGATAGAAGTTCGATAGAAATCTATCACTTATAAACAGTGAAATTTTTGTATATTTGTAAATAGTTTGATATTTTTTCCATTTATAATAATTTCTCTTTTTTTTGTTTATTAATGGCATTTTATATTCATTTAATGTAATATATTTCATATTAATGTTTCCTTTATTTTAGGAGATTTCGTTTATTTTCTTCCATATTTATAGATGAAAATATATAACCTCTTTATTGATATCTCAAGTATATGTCAAATACAATTTTAATACACTGAAAAATGTAAATATATATCGCACATACCATAGTTTTCTTTTGTGTGTGTTTACAAATATACTGAAAAAATGTAAGTATACATTGCATATATTATTCAGGATATAATATGATATATTGTATAAGTTGTTTTGTTCATACACTTATCAAATATACCCTAGGTTATTTTTAGAAAGTTCAAACATATATTGTCATATATATTATTTTTTCATTCGAAACTTCTTGTCGATTTTTGTTTTCATTCATGAGGACAACAATTTTTTGTTTTGAAAAGAAAACCGTTTGGGAAGTTGAAATTTCTCTTGCATGCTTCTTTTGGTATTAATATTTTCATATGTTTCTTTTTAAAAAAACTTAATGATAAAGAGTGCTGAAAAGGTAAATTGGATCAAACTTTTGTGTAAAATAATAGTCTATCCATGTAGGTAAAAAAAACAGTAAAGTTTAGCCAATTGTATAATTAAACCTATTCATTTAGGTTACATACGTAGAAAGTCCTTAAAAAAATTAAATCTTAGTTTGGTGACCATTTGATTTTAGGGGTTTTAAAAAAAAACTTATAGACACTACTTTCACCCCCTTAACTTCTTGATTTTTTATTACTTCGTACCTATGTTTTCAAAAACCAAGTCAAATTTTGAAAACTAAAAAAAATAGTTTTTAAAAATTTGTGTTTGTTTTTGGAATTTAAGAATTCAACTCTTGCACTTAAGATATATACAAACTATTGTAAAGAGATATGCTAATTTAAATTTTAAAAAAAAAACAAAAAAACAAATTAGTTATCAGTTTTCTTTTTGAAAATTGTAATTTGTAGCAAAAAAAAAAATATTTGTAAATCTAGTCCAGTTTCACTAAATTTCCAAATATAAAAAAAATGTTAAACCTTATTTTATTACTACTATTATTCTAATTTTACTCTATTGATATACTTTAGATTTAATATATCAATCAACTGATATATTTTTAGTTGATTGATATATCATTACTTTAACGATGTTATAGGAGATGTTATTTGTTCGATTATGGTGAACATGATTCTTTTGTTTTTTTTTTGGCTCATTTTTCTTTGGATTTTGCTTGTTTCTATTAGTTTGAATTTGATGGTCTTAATTAGTTTTGCAAGGGTTGTGTTATGTTTTTGAAATTTTTTATGGTATATCTTAAGGAAATATTTAAAAATAGAAAAATAAGGAAAATTATTTACACATAATAGCAAAATTTTTAGATAGTTGTGATAGACGCTATAGAAGTCTATTAGGATCTATCAGTGAAAGAAATGATAAAAGTCTATCACTGATAAATGCTAATAGAAGTCTATTAGTGTTTTTTTTTTTTTTTTTTTTTGCTATTTTATGTAAATAGTTTGACATTTTTTCTATCTATGAAAATTTTCTTATATTTTAGTTACATTAATTATTGGTCGGGTTCTGGAATAAACGTCCTTAGATGTAAGTATCTACCGCCTATAAGCAATATAAAATGGACAAATCCAAACATCGAATCCTAAGGGAATAGAGTGCAATAAATCAATTTTGACACTAAGAAGACCTCCTTTAAAATTGCAACCAATGGTAATAAAAAAAATATATATTGATTTGTGATATGCTTTTCAAACAAAGAAATTTACGGAAAAATAGTAAGAAAACAACAGAACATATAGTAAAGGAAAATATGATGGAATAAGATATAAGAGAAAGATGGAATTCAAAAGTAATTTTAACCTTCACAATAGACATCGTGCCCAAACTAAACCCAAACACAACTTGGCATGCAACCCAAGTGTGCCCACATCGTTGCTCTTTCAAGCCAAAAGGGGTTAAAGTCGTATGTGATTTGATTGCACCTGCAATCTGCCCTAACCGACAATAGTTACATGAATCAAAATCAACTCCCTCATAGAACCACACATTTAGGAGACTAAATAATTAAACACATGTTTCTACGGCTAATTTAAACTTAGATGATTGAGCATGCAATTCTAATGATCCTATAAGCATTACTCTATTTCTATGGTCAAACGAAATCCTATGTCTAGACTTTTATCCTATATTACTTTTATGAAAACCATTTATTTTATAACTCTTTCGATATTAGACTCAACATTATATGCCAACATAGGTGATCAAACTAAGTTAACAATATGCATGAAATCAATAAAAACAAAGGTAAACTAAGTGTTGAGTAAAAATAAAGGGGACACATATGAAGCTTTTACTTTATTCATAGGGTATCCACATATTTGAATCTCAAGAGGAGGCTTAGCTCATAATGAAATATTAAAGAACACGAAAAAGTAGAGAATGGTTTTCATAAACTATTTTCTACTTGAAGACTCTCTTCTTTGAATCTATGCTGGAATCACCCTAGAGCTGTACTGGAATCACCCTGGAGCTGTACTGGAACACCATCACCGTTTAACTTACGTAACCTATATTACATTAACACATCTCTTGATTCGCACTTACCACAAGCCAAAGTTGATCCTTCCTTCTAATTTCTCCACATCAAATTTTACTCGACTCATAAAGCTTGATATATCTACTTCACTTCCTAGCAAAACAACAAATAGTGAACAACTCACACTATTTGCAAACGCTGCAACTCGTTTCAAGAATTTTATTCTAATGTGGAAGTTCAAACAATGCTGCAACCACAAATCGTACTTAAAAAATTCAAGAAACTACGAACCTAAAGCTCTGATACCACTTGTTGGGAAAAACCTCTCACTTCTGCATAAGTAGAAAAATAATAAAGAAATTAAAATAAAACAATAAAACTGGAAATACAAGAACTAATATGCAAACACTCCAAACTAGAGAAAAAATTACAGACCAAAAAAGTTTCAGTATATGAAAAATTATTACAATCACACATAATATTTCTCTCTCCCGATCTGAATTACAAAAGCACTCTCTAAGCTTTTATACTACTCACACCCTTTTTCTCATTCTCAAACTAGAGAATACAAAAGGGAATTTAATTAGAGTTAGCACACCTAACTTAGAGTGTTTCTAACTAGGACGATTTGAAATCAAAGGTATGAGCTTCAATCTTTTTTATGTGGAATAAGTGCACTTCAAATATATTGCAAAAACCCAATAAATCGCAACCTGGGCACAATTTTGAATATTCCTAGCTACTCTATGTA
Organism: Lagenaria siceraria; assembly: GCA_002890555.2. Lineage (NCBI taxonomy): Eukaryota > Viridiplantae > Streptophyta > Magnoliopsida > Cucurbitales > Cucurbitaceae > Lagenaria > Lagenaria siceraria. The sequence continues at coordinate 9,064,073 of CM016488.1, forward strand.
CTATCATCTAAAGACTTGTGTATATCAATTTTACAACAAATATACCCTATATTTCAAATATCAACTTACTAATATATCATATTTAGATAGAAAGAACATATCAGTGATGTTGTTGACGGAGAGAACATATCAATGATTTTGTTAACATACCCAATATGATATAGATCATTTGGAATGATATACTGAATATATCATCAGTATATCAATAGTATATCATTATTTGTTCAAAATGCAATACTCAATATTACGTTCGCGTGTTTAAAATAATTGTATCGGTTTTACACTAGTACTAATTGAAGCATATAATTAATGTATAAAAAATATATAATTATTTGTTCAAAATGCAACACTAAGTATTACATTGATGTTTTAATAGTTTATCAACACTTCTTTAAAATTCATTAAAAATAAAACATTTATGTATTAATATCAATGGTCATTAAAAATAATATTTCAAGGATATCAGTAGTATATCAACACTCATTCTAAATCTCTTTCAGATATATAATTGATATATCTATAGTATATTAACATTCATTCAAAATGCAATTAAGTGTATCAGTGATACATCAACACTCATTTAAAATACAAATTTCAAGTATATTATTAATGTATCGATAGTGTATCAACACTTATTCAAAATTCATTTGAAATTCATTTGAAGTATGACATTAGTGTACCGTTATTAATAAAAAATTAATTTAAAGTACACGAAAATTCACTATAAAAAAAATTGAAATATAACATTGGTGTATTAGTGTACAACAACATTAATTCAAAATTCATTTAAAGTATACTATTTTTGTACTTTTTTTAGGTACAATTAGGGGTAGAGGGATCCAAACCACAAATCTCATGGTTACTAATATACTCGTATGTCAATTGAACTATGCTTGATTTGGCGTATAATATTATTGTATTATTAATATATTAGTACTTCTTAAAAATACATTTGTTCAAATATATCAGTATTATATCAACACATATTTAAAATTGAATTTCAAGTGTAATATTGGTGCAATAGTAGTTTATCAACATTCATTCAAAATAGTTACTAACTGGATATTCATTCAAAATGGTTACTAACCGGACGAATTGGACCGTTATAAGTAAATGACTTTTGATAATTGAATTAAATATATTTTTTAATGAAATATTATTGAGTTATTCTAGTTAAATAATTAATTGCATTGATTTTGGAAATTAATATCAATTAGTTTTAATTAATTAACTAATATTCAAAATAAAAATGAAATGAAGGAGAGAAAAAGAGAAAACTCACACTTTGGTAAGGACATGAAATACCCCCTATCCATGAGAAAAAGGATGTACAATATTCTCATATCCAACCCAAAAATCTAATTCCCATCCTAAATTTCTTTGTACCAAATGGTCTCTTAAGAAATAAAAGTGTAACATTTTGAAACTTATAAATAAAATATAAACTATACCCAAAATGGAGGGACCAACAATTGTTTTTTTTTCGTTTTTTTTTTCTATTTTTTTGTCTAGTTGCTTTTTTTTTATATATATATAGAAAAATTCAATTTAGACCCTTAAACTTTTGATTAAACTTTTGAGGTTGTGTCAATTTAAACACTAAAGTAATAATTGTATCAATTTAAACCATGAATTTCCGTAAGTGTATCAATTTACAGTCTTATTCAGATTTAGTTTGGAAAATATCGTGTGAGACATTTAGTTTTTTCAATAAAACTTCTAAAATGTTATAAGTAAATCAATTTAAACTTTTATTAGAATTATATTTGAAAATCGTCAATGCATTAATTCTTACATGCGTGTAGACTTCTTCAAATGTCGATTATAATTTGTACGGATAATTTTTAAAGAAATCTTAATTGAGAGTCTAAATTTTAATTGAGAATCTAAATTGATTCACTTGTATAAATTCAAAGGCTTAATTGATAAAAATTATAAATCTTTATCTAAATAAAATATAATTAAAATTTTAAATTAATACACTCATAGAATGTCAGAATCTAAATCTGCGGTTGTTTTTGTTTAACAGATGTCGCGCTTTGACTTCCCCTAAAATCAACGGCGGATATGGGTCCTGTCACGAAATAGAAATGCAAGATTAGGTTAGAATAGCATCGAGCTCAGTGGCATATGTCGTAATTTGTATGAAGTATCTGGTCAATTTAAAAAGACATAAACATGCGCGTCGTTTTCGGGCTCCGTGGGCCGCAGCAAAACGCTTGTTCTGTGGGTGTCTTGGTTGGCGTCCCAAAGAAGGGTAATCTAGGAATTCGATAGTTGGAATTTCTTTTTTCCCTAAAAAAACTCTAGCAAATTTCCGATGATTTTTTGGATAAGAATTGTGAGAGTGGAGGTTTTAACTTTTGATTATATGCGTTAACTTGACTCAATTATTTTCATTTTTAAAATTAAAATTTATCAAATACTAGTATTCTTTAAAAAAAATTGAAATAAATTATTTAGACAATCACGTTATTTACTTTGTTACAATTATTGGGGTCGAACTAGTTACATAATGAAATAATATATCCTTCTACATGTGAGTGTGATCTAGACCATAGATACGAGACATCATGAATTAGCGATGAAGATATATTTCAATGGGTAATCACACACTTTGCTCTATCACAATTATATTCGAGTCAAAGTAGTTACATGATAAAGTGGTATATCATTTCGTATATTGGTGTGATCTACCATAAATATTAAACATATCGTGATTTTTTGACTCACGTCCTTTGTCCTTTGAAAATTCTTATTTTGTTTTTTCTATTCAAGTAGTTACAACTATTTAGGCCAAATAATGTAAAACACTAGCTATTTCAATGATTATAATCATTTTAAACTTCTTTTTTGTACTCAAATAAAATTATTGAGTTGAATTAAATAAAGGGTTGTTTTTAAATATAAAAAAATGAGTCAAACTATTTATAAATATAGAAAAATTTTACTGTCTATCAGCGATAGAATTTTATTGCGGTCTATTGGTCTATCGCTGATAGACAGTAAAAATTTTCTATATTTATAAATAGTTTGTCTATAACGATTTACCATAAGTTAAATTTGAGGTTTGAAAAACATTTTAAAAGTAATTTTGTACTTGTCAAAAGCAATCTTAACGAATTTTAAATAACTTCAAAATATACTATTATGCCTGAATTGACCTTTACGATTAAAATATTGATACATCTTCTGACTCATCTTGGTTTAAAAACTAATATGAAACGATATTCAATCATATGGTTGAAATAACACAAATAAAAAGGATAATTTTTAAAAATAAAAAATAAGAGAAACTATTTATACAAAATAGCAAAAATTTTAAATAGTTGTGATAGACGCTGATAGAAGTCTATCAGGGTCTATCGGTGATAGAAATGATAGAAGTCTATTACTGATAGATGCTGATAGACGTCTATCAGTTTTTTTTTTTTACTATTTTCTGTAAATAGTTTGACATTTTTTCTATCTGTGAAAATTTCTCCAAATAAAATGGTAAAAATAGGAATAAAGTAGGGAAATTATTATAAACAGAAAAAATATCAAACTATTTATAAATATAGAAAAAGTTCATTGTCTATCAACGATAGACCACGATATAATTCTATCACTTCTATCGCTCAAGTGATAAAATTCTATCACGGTCTATCACTGATAGACAGTAAAATTTTTCTATATTTATAAATAGTTTGACTCATTCTTCTATATTTGAAAACAACTCTAAAAATCATGTTTAAAAATGGATGGCCAAACATTGTATTAAATTGATTTTGAAAATTTGAAGGTATTTTTTAGAGTGGTTTTGAGAAAAACGGAATTAATTTTAAGGGCAAACTGCAAAATCATTCATAAAGTAGGCGGTAGTTGCAATTATATTCTCAAACTTTCAATGGTAACAATTGAGCCTTTAAACTTATACAAATGTTAAAGTGGACCCTCAAACTTATATAATTGTAAAAATTGTAACAATTGTATAAGTTTGAGGGTTCAATTTTTATCATTTTGAATCCAGTTTCTACAATTACGGTAGATTTAAGGGTCAAATTTTAACACTTGTATAAATTTGAGGGCTTAATTTTTACAATTACAAGTTTGATGGTGTAATTGCAACTACTACTATACTTTATGAATAGTTTTTACAAATTACCCTAGTTTTAATTCTCAAACATATCCTATCTCATTATAATGACATGCTTGGACTGACTTTTTAAGTTTTAAAAAGTCAATTCAAACAAGACACTAATTATTATTTAAAAAATCGGTGTTTTTATTTCCCAACTTCACCATCGTTGAACTTTTAAGTATATATTTGACTATAAAAGTCTATAAGAATATTTGACCATAAAAGCACCCATGTTTATTTTTTAAAAGAAACAACCACGTTTTGGAAATACCGTTAAAAATATTAAAATATTACAAAATATATATAATCTTTGTTAAAATATAAATCCACAAATAACTTGAGGACAAACAAATCACATAAAGTTATTGTAAAAAAAAAATCACATAAAGTTGGTGACAAAGATTGTGGTTATTAAACAATGGATTTTTTTTTTTTAAACTAAAAAATAACAATGGGTTAAGTTTAAACAACAAATCTTATGATCTTTTCCGGTCCCATTAGGGCACAAGTGGCAATGGGTCGCATCCAGAGATTTACAAGGCCACTTTATTTTTTAAATTAATTAATAATTATTAATTCTTTTTTTACACAACTTGATGAAGATTTGGTGAGGGGTTAATAGTTTATTTATTGATTTTAGAGGGATGTAATTTAAATCCTTTTATGAAGAAATTGGATTATATATATATATATTTATTTATTTAAGTGATTAGCCAGTAATTTTCAAACTATGTGGTAAAAACTAAAAGCATATTTATGATTGATAATCACTTTTATTTTGCCACTAAAAAGATTTGTTGTTCAAAATATTTTTAGAGAAAATATAAGATATAATAACAGAAAATATATATATATATATTTGTTTCAAGAATCTCTAAGTATCCAAAATGAACCCTGATGAATGAGTCATATGCTCATATTGGTGCACACTTCTTTTATCTTAATAAGTTACAAATCAATTGCGTATTCGAGCATAACCGATCAGTAGATAGGACACTAATTATTATTCCAAAGATCGATGGTATGACATCCTATATTTGTTGAACTAAAAAAAAAATTACTAACGGGCCAAATATATCAAATGTATCAAACGTTTCTAATATTTTATGTAATTTTTAATTTAATCCTCAAATCTTTTTAAAATCTAAATTTTACTCTTTGTATAAATTAACTCTGTTAATAAAGCTTCTTTTTAATTTTTACAATATGTGGAGTAGAGAATTGAATCTCTGACTTCGAGATTGATACTGTAAATAGTATGTTAGTTGAATTATATTTTTTTAACAGTTAAATTATGCTTATTTTGACATTACATTATGTTAATATATTTAAACACATGTCCATGCCAGGTAACTCGAAAGAAATGAGTTATGGGTTAGTTTTTTATGTCAAAATTAGTATCCATATGTAGTTTTCTATGCATTCAAATCTATTAATAATACATAACTTTTTTGCTACCAAATTTAAACAATATCTTTAATTGAATGATCAACTTTATAATTTCTAATACGTTATTTAAATTTTAGATTTTTTTAGAAAAAAAAACCAAATCGAGAATAAAATTGGAAATTGTTTTGTATATTTTATTCTTACCAATTTAATCTCACATTAGTTAAATTTGAGAATTAGAAAAAGAAAAAAACTAAAAACTAAATGGAGAATAACTTAAAATATTAGAGATTATTTTGTGTATGATTTTCGAAAACAAAAAGGAAAAGGAAAAGGAAAAGAAAAGGATTATTTTGCATCTTAGATCTTGCCAATTTAATATCTATACTTTCATAGTTGTATTTATTTATTTATTTATTTTTTTGGAAACTGCATTTGTTTAGTTTTTAAACATAGAAAATTTTGATTACGTAACGGAACTTTGATTTTAATTATAACAAAATCCATATGGTTAAGCTTAACATTTTTATAAGCTTAACATTATTATGGTTGTCAAAAAAAGAAAAGAAAATTAACACTATTATTTAATTATAATAAATTCATAACAAATTCATTCAACCCAATAACTTAAAACGCTATATATATATCCGACTTGTTGGTTGAGAATATATCTCTAAATTGTTTAAACTATATTTTAGTTTATACAATGTAATTAATATATTAAGGACATATTTAAGAGTAATTATAAAATAGTTAAAATCTTTTTTGACGTGTTCAAAATAGTTCTGAAACATGTTTAAAATTAAACATTAAATTAATATTGAATTATTAAAGACGTATTTCATAATGATTTTGCGTAATTATAAAAAAATTCAAAATCATTTATGTTCAACATACACTAGACTTAACAAAAGTAGTAATGGAGTAAAATTCTATATAACATACAATATTGGTGTGCAAGAAAAAAAATCTAACTTAAAATGTAAACCACCCACTCTTTCATTGAAGTTTTTGGTACATTATGTCATTTTGTGCCACTATTCTCCCATACATGAATTTCAATGTCACCATGGAAGCATATGAAGTACTCTATCACTTAAGCAAAAGATCAACTAACTTTATTATTGTACTCGAAGATAAAATAATGAATGTTGACGTGTTTGTTATCTATTCGTTGATATATCTATAAATGGGAGGGTACAAGAATGATATTTTTTTTTACAAAAAGAAGAAAATGTGTCTATATTAAAGATTATTTAAATTAACTTAAAATGTAATCCACTCATTCTTTCATCGAAACTTTTGGTCCATTCATTTTATTCTATTTGAGAGACCTACTACTTTATGTCATTTCCTGTTAAATCATTCTCCCACACATGAACTTAATGTCACTATGAAGCATATAGTCATTCATCAATCAAGCAAAATATCAACTAACTCTATTATTGTACTCAATAATAAAAACAAATGTTTGTCGATATATTGATATATATTTATCTATAAAGCTATGGGCTTGTTGACCCGAGTGGACTTCACTCCTTATTTGGGCCACACTTTTTCGAAGTCAAATATAATTAGGGACTTCAATAATGATATTGATTCTTATGGTCCTCCCACATTCATCAAGGAACTCTCAATTTCTCGTGGCATGTTATATTATCTTTCTCTTATTCTCTATTGCAAGAATTGCTGATTGCAATCTTCGTCGTTTTTTCTTTCTATTCTATCATTTGCCATCTCCGAATGTTTCATTATCTTTTATCCATCACAAGATTATCTATCTGTAATATCTTATATGAATACTCATAAAATACAATATATCAATTATGAGCATAAATTAATATTGATAACAAGATTTCTAATTTCCTTGAAAATGAAAAAGACTTAACTATTTAATTAAACATTTTTTTATAGAAATATCAATCAATATCAGTATTTCATTGAATACGCTCATCAATATATCTCAAAATCGAATTTTGATATTTTAATAAACTTTTTGTACCCAAAGTTTTAACTCAGTATCTATTTGGTCCCTCATATTGTAAAATGGATACTTTAGTCCGTGAAATTTAGAAAACAATTCTAAATGGTCAATCAGTTAAGTTAACCGTTAGTTGACTAATAAAAAGTGACATTGGATTATTGATGTGGCAATGTTGATGTAGAATTTTATTTTTCTTTAATTTTCCCTAATTTCTTCACCTTCATTGTTACTTTTCCTCTACCTCATTAGAAGCTTGCCATCATTGACTACTACCTCCGTTCGTTGTCAACCACTTTCGTTCGCTACCATTCCATTCCGTGCTGACGCGCATGGTAGGAAATTTTCATCGACACTCGATATTTCCATCACTATTTCCAAATTTTCATGAATTCGATATTGACATGAGGAGTGAATTAAACCTTCCATTATATCGAAAAAAAATCCACAACACATAATATTAAACAATAAACATGTTAATTTATTTAAAAATCATAAAATGTTTATTTACTAATTTAAATATTTTTTAAATATTTTGATAACCACAAAACATAATATTAAACAATAAACATGTTAATTTATTTAAAAATCGTAAAATGTTTATTTACTAATTTAAATATTTTTTAAATATTTTGTTATTATAATTTTTTTCCCAAAAAAGTATATCGATATTGACATTTTACCAATATTTTTTATTGACTTTTTTTATTATTAATACATCGGCATTTTCATTGACATGGACATTTTAAACTTACTAATAAGTTTCAGATAATTTTGTGTCAATTTGCAACCAGGTTTGTTACCGACATCTATCTATATGCATGAGGTAAAACTTTGTATTTCTTGACATTGGAATTTTTTTATGGAATCCCACCATCAGGAATTTCTCTAATTCCTTTTTTAGTTCTAAATTAATTTGAATCTGGTAGAAGTATTGGTATAATTAAACTTATAATATCAACTTTAAAATTTTAAGTTAATTGATTGTTTAACATGGTATCAGAGTAAGCATTATTGTGCTTTTAAACCCTTATAAAATCATTTTCTCTCACAATTAATATTGATTTTCACTTGTCCGATGTTCTTTAAAATTTCAAACCGATAAATAAGGAGAAGTGTCAAATTATTAATATATAATTAAATTTACGATAATGCTTAAGCTCTTGAGTTGATTCAATAATTTGTCATTTGCTTCTGCACTTTCCAATTAAAGGGGCTAAATTTGTTCCAAAATTAGCGCAAACTAGTAATTAAATTAGTTTTTATTTTTAATTTATGTCAGTGGCCACGACTCTAGGGAAGTGACCTAATGGCTTAGTAGGAATGATGAGGAGAATTTCAAGGTTAGTGGTAGAAGTTAGTGTGTTAGTCGTATAGTTAGCGAAATTAGTGGTTAGTTTTTATTTTTCATATAAATACTTACAATGTTTCCACTTCACTAAACACATAACTCAATTGAAATACTTGATCGCTAGTGTCAAGTCATTTTTCCATTACTCAATTAACGGTAAACGTAACTTAACTAAAAGAATATTTTGAATTGTCTTTTAAACTTTAGAGACTATAGCTACCTCTCTTTTGAAGCCTCAACACCAAAAAGACATCAAATTCAAACTTCACTGTTCAACAAATTGTATTTTATCCCTGATTTTATATTAATAGCTCGATCTTTTGGCCAAAAAGACAACTCGTATAACATTTAAAGGAAGAAAATTCATGTAAGAAAATTCTATACTAGGCAATGATGTATGTTTGGACATGTTTAGGAGTGATTTAAAATAGTTAAAACCTCATTTAATCATTAATCAACATCAATTAAATGTTTGATTTTTTCTTTAAAATAGGATCTACATACAATTAAATTTGATTTTGAATGATTAATTACATATTTAGGAGTAGTATGACACAAATGATTTTAACCGTTTTAAAATCACTCTCAAACATGGCTTTAATATGATTTCCTTTCCTTTTACCCATCGTTTTCTAATTCTTTTGTTTGTTTATCTTTCTTTTTTCTTATTTGAATGATCTTTCACATAATCTTCTTGACTGTTATCGTAAAGTTGGTAAGTACACAAAAGGCAAATTTACATAACAAATTGGTATCAAAGCAATGAGGACAAGAGAAAGAAAATAATGGGTACATCAAAATTTGAGAGATGGAGAAAATTTTGAAGAAACAATGTGATTTTAAATTTGTGGAGGAAAAAGAAGATAGCAAAAGCATTGATGATCTTAAAACAACATTACAATGGAAGAATGCAAAAGACAAAGAGTCAAACAGTTGAAGTTAGGGATAACATTCAAAACAATCAGCCTAGATCTTGTTAAGAACATGTTGCCACAAGTTAAATAATAAAATTAAATTCTCGAGATCATTGAGATTAAATTGAAACTTTTGTTTTTTAGTTCAATTATATACGAGTTGAAAGACTTGATCTTCTAACCTTAAAATTTTAATTTATTATATTATATAAATATATGTTTTGATCTCTAATATTTTTTTTTTAACGTTTTCAATTTCGTCATAAATATTTTAAAAGTTACAATTTCATTTAAAATATGTTGGAATAATTTCAGTTAAGTCTTTATTGTCACAAAATGTTAAAGTTACTGACAAAATAATGAAATGTAATGTCAATGTACATAATTAGTTAATATTATATGTAATGAATCAATAACTTAAAAGGTTTGGATCCCCTACCCTTATTTGTTGTTGAAATAAAAAGAGAAAGTAACAATAAATTTTAAATTTTATTGAGTTAAAATTAGGAAAATGATTATAAATAGAAAAAATATCAATCTATTTATAAATATAGAAAATTTTTACTATCTATCAACGATGAACTTCTATTGCTTGAGCGATAAAAGTCTATCGCAGTTGATCGTTGATTGACAGTGAAATTTCTATATTTATAAATAGTTTTACTCATTTTTTTATATTTGAAAATAACCTCTTAAAATTATTCTATATTTTAGTTAAGAATAGGCATAATACTGGCACATAATTTTTTTTTTTTAAAAAAATCTCATTCCCATATGACATTTGTGCATAGTAACTTACCAATAAAAATGTTTTTTTTTTCTTTTTAAATTTCTAAACACTACATCTATATCCACTTATAAATTTCTTTGCTTCTATTATTCACTTTCAACCATGTTTTCTAACTTCAAGCTATGTTTTAAAAATTAAAAAGATAATTTTAAAACTTATTATTATTTTAAAATTTTGATTAAGAATACTATATTTTTTTTTGGTTAAAAAGTAATTTTGATTCCTATATTTTAGTGTTTGTTCAAATTTAGTCCATGTATTTTCAAATGTCCAATATTAATTTAGTATTTAAAAGAAAAAAACTTAAATTTAGGCCCTACTATTGATTTTATCATAAATGTATTGAATTTTGGAAATATATTAACATATTATATTTTCTAACCTAAAAATTATTATTATTATTTAAAAAATTTCAATAACAATTAACTTTAATGGACAAAATTTAAGGTGTATTGAAAATGTAGAGACTACAATTGAACATTTGCATGTGTATGGATTAAAATTGAACAAATTTCAAAGTATATAGACGAAAATAGTATTTTAACATTTTTTTTATAAAGAAAGATGAAAACTATAGTAAGAAAATTGAGAAAAATGAAACATAAATTTCAAAAACTAAAAACTAAGGTTCTATTTGGTAACCCTTTTGTACTTATGTGTTTTTAATAAAAAAAAATTAAGCCTATAAACATCACTTTCATCTATTACTTTCTATATTTTATTATATAACATTTTATGAGGGTTTTTATAATCAAAACTAAAATTTTAAAAACTAATTTTTTTTTTTGTTGGAAAGTTTTCCAAAAAAAAAAAAAAAAAAAACCGTTATTCAAACGGGCCTAAATATTTATGGGCCTTAATGTATGGTCCAATAATATGATATAAAGGCCCATTCTATTTTTGAACCGAGCCCAGTACCTTCGGCCCATTATGTATATATTCGACCTAACCTCTTTCATAAAATTTCTTTTCACTTTCAGCAGCTTTAAGCTCTGAAACCCTAATTTCTCCACCAGAAACCCTAATCCCCAAATCTCTTCCATGGCGTGCACCATCGACTTTCGCCGCCTGGACGAGGGTTTTGGTGGAAAGACCTACAAGCGGAAGCGTGAAGAGGCTGAGAAAAGCCTCAACATCACTGAATCTGAAAATGCCGACGCCTCCATGGAAATCGACGACTCACTTCCTCCGCCTTCCAAACGATCCGCAATTCCTTCGTCGGAAAATCCTGACAAACCGACCTTCGGAAACCCTACATACGACGGCGTGATCGCCGGAAAAGTTTCCGGACGGAAGTGGAAACAGCCTCGGAAGCACAGGACGTCCGCTATGCAGGTGAGCCGAAAAGGCACCACGTTTGAGGAGAGGGAGAGGCAGAAGATGATCAAGGCGGCGTTTAGGGAACGGAAGGAGGAATTGAAGGAGCAGATTAGGTTAAACAAGGTAGAGAAGAGGAAGAAGAGGGAGGAGAGAGAGAAGAAGAAGAAGGAGAACATTTTGAGATCTGGAACTAAGCTACAGAAGATTACAAATCCCAAGACGCTGAAGAAGATTGCCAAGTCTAAGCAAAAGAAGCTCCTCAAGGTTGTTCCTGAGGATTACATAAAAAAATAGGTCCGTCGCCTCTGTCCTAAGGTCATCTTGAGTGTTTTTCCACCATCTTTTTAGTAATATAGATTTATCTGTTTTATCTTTCTTAAAATCTTGGAATTTTGGCCCATTTTTCTATATTATTTGTTCGAAATGCATAATAGTTAAGGAAATCAAAGCATATAGTGCGTCTCTTGATGTTTATATTTATAACAATATTGGAAATTTGATCACATCTGCACATATGTTTTATTCTTAAACTACTGGCATTTTGTCATGTTCATCACCTTAGAAATCCTAATATTTCACGTACCGGATAGACAATTTTTTATAGGGATCATAACCAAGTTGCTAGGCAATCTTAATGTTGATGTTTATGTGTTGAGAGAACAAATGAAATTTATGGAAATTCATATATTCCTATGGATTAAGTAATGGAGCTAAAACAATTGGATATATCAAAGTTTGAACACTCAAACCATTTTAGCATTTATGAATGAGAGTTCCTACTATGTATATCTTACGTTAGGAGTGTTAAAAAAAATGAAAAACCAAACCAATCCACGGGTTTGGTTTGGTTTTATAGTATAAAATTGGACATTTTGTATTTATACAAAAAAAAAAAAAAAAAAAAAATTGGTTTGGATTAGATTTTGATTGAAAAAATTAATCAAAATGGTGCATATATATTTATCTTTTTTAAAAAAAGATCACTTATTATAGAGCGTGTATAATATTTATTTAAAAAGTACACAAAAAAGAACAAATAAACCTATAATTGATGAAGTAAAAGAACAAATAAACCTATAACTGATGAAGTAGTGTGAGAAGTGGGTAAGTAATGTTTTTTTAGATTGGATGCAAAAAGTTGAAGAAAATATCTTACTAGTGAATTATAGAAGAAAGTGGGAAGTGAAATAATTTTTTTTTAATTTGTTTGTCTTAAGATTTTAAAATTTATGAACTAGAATGAGTGGTTAATTTAATAGTTTTTTAAAAATAAAATGTGAGTTGGAAAATCCAACTCGTTGCTGCTTTGTTTAAAGATATATGGTCAAAGTGTAAGCTCGAGTTTGCTCACTTCTTCTATTTTGTTTTAGATTTCAAACAACACTTTCATTTTATATCTAGAATGATGGAATCGAAACAATCACATTTACAGTTTTATCAACAGTTCATATAAAATTTAATGCAGCGACTAGGTGTGTAGGAAGACTGAAAATTTTCTGTAGTATGGAAAAATTTTCATACTCTTATTTATTATGTGTTATGCCAACATGCTTTTAGAAAAAAAGATAGGACTCACTTACATTAACGTAGAGTCCACTAGAATTTATGAAGATTAATTTATAGTGTGAATGTAGTACTAGAAAAATTTATGTAAGACAGTCTGACAAAAAAAAAATTGAGGGACGATGTAGAACAAGAGAGAGATGCTGCATCAAATTGTTATGTGTATCACCACTAATTAACAGTTACCTCAAAATTTCGTTTGATTGACTAATATAATCACTTCCGGACTATTTATTTACTTTTTGTTTTTCGAATTCCAAGGACTAATTTGTTGGTCGAATAAAAACTAAGGGAATTCATCAGAAATAGTCCTCTCAAGATTTCATCTTTTTTTTTTTAAAAAAACTCATTAAAATTGTAGATAAAAAAGTTTTTTTTCTAACTTATCAATTATTTTAGACTTTATCAGTACATCTTAGGTAGGATTAACATTGAGATTCTACTAATTTTTTTCAAATATTATGTAACCTTCCCAAATCATACCTCAAATCTTATATCTTTTCAAAAAAATTTCAAATTTGGTTATCTTTATCAAATATTATATCAAACTCTTATTAATTTTTCAAATCTTTAGCCCAATTTATATTACCACAATTATTTAAAATTTTAAATTTACAAATGAATTTATCAATTATCTAATGAATTTTTCAGATGATCTCAATTGATTGACTTGTGATTTTTAAAATTTGGAAAATGATCAAATTTTGCGAAAAATTAAGTAAGATATGAAAAATATATATAACCTCAATGCTAATCCTATCCGAGATTAATATCAATATTTTATATATTTTCCAAATTTTACTTAATTTTTTTTTTTTGCAAAATTTAATCTTTTTCAAAATTTAAAAATTATAATGCAATTGCTTGAAATCTATTTGATTTTCAAAAGTAATTATAATAAAAGGTCTAAAATTTTCTTCAAAAAAATGAAAGGTCTAAATTGAAACTTATGAAAATTTAAAAGTTTAATTAATTCAAATTATAAATTTCACATGATATTAGTCTAATGAAAAATCTAGAAGATGATATAAATTGATACACTTACAAAAATTTAGGTTTCAAATTGATACATTTATTAGTTCAAGATTTTAATTGATATAACTCATAAATTTAAAGATGTAAATTGAATATTTGCCCAAAAAAAAAAGTTATATATCATGAACTAAGAAGTGTTCGAATTCTCACCGCGACATGTTTTATAACTAAAAACTTTTTAGTAAAAAGACAATCATGGGCTTGGGGTGTTTTCCACATCATTTATATTCATGTTGGCAGTTACTTTGATAAAATTTACTTAGCAATAACTAAAATACAACCTTTGCTCAAATTAAGGGAAAAGTAAAAGTAAAAGGGAATTGATTAGTCCCATACTCCCCTTTTTTAGCATACAAAGAAAAAAATTAAAAAAATTAAAACAACTCTTGGACTACACAAAAATAGGTACAGGAAGCACCTAAATATTTTTTAAAGTAAAATACAACTTAAAATTGATTTTTTTTTTAATAAACAAGAAATAAAATACCACTTTCTAATATATTAGAGATTTGATGTTTAGTTTAAATCTCTTAGTTGAAAAAAAAAAAAAGGAATCTTCTTCCTCAAAGTCATCTCTTAAACTGGTGACTGGTGAGAGCAATTTTTTTTTTCCACTTTTGCTGCGAAGGATGAACTGCAACTCCCTAGACTTGCAATTGCAATCAATCAAACAGTTCTATGTGAATTATTTACAGGACTGAAGCATTCAAGACATTACATTCTCTCCTCATGATCATGATCATGAACATGAACATGAACAAGTCTAGCGTACAATAAAGGTTAACCTCTCAAATTATTTATATAATTTTTTTTTTTTATTTTCTTCCATTCAATAGGAAACTGAAAGGCTAACCTCAATTGTCAGATAATAGAAAACATAAAACTCGAACGCAGACCAGAGACCAGGAACTTACTTGAGAATATTAGGCATCAAAAAGCAGTTTGCGGTTGAGCTTCTCACCCAAGTCAATGAGAAAGGTTCGAATTTCCATAGGAGAGAGTTCCACCACTAACTTTTTGGGGTCTACAGGGCCTCCTCTCTTAGCTTTAACTTCATTTGAACCATTCTCTACCTTCCACACCTTTCGTTTCTTCTCCATATCTGTCCTTTTTTGATTTGCAGACAAGTTCATTTCTGTTATCTTCTTGATCTGAAATAGACGGAAAAATTATCTTAAATCACCGGTTGACCCAAACGCTTAAATTTAATATTATATCATCTAAACTCTCCTCCACTTGTGGGCTTGAAATATGTAGACCCAATAAGTGGAAATCAAATATCAATTAGGGAGGAAATAATATTGTAGAGGTTTAAACATAGAACCTCTTGAACCACTTGCTCTAATCCCATAATAAATTTGGAGATTAAAAGAATATTTTTCTTGTTCTCTCCCAAATGTTAATAATCCATAATGGGTAAGAGAAATTACAACTAAGGAGATAAAATATGAAAGGAAAGGATATAAATGACTATTATTTTAATCTAAATGCAACAATACTATACACAAATCTACAAGAAGTGTTATATAAAGAAGCCAAATGAATAGCAGCTAGTTTTGAAGAATCTGTTGCTCTTACCTCCTTCCCTGGAAATAGCTTCTTTAGTTCTACTCTAGTAGTCACTGAATATTCCTTTTCCTCTCCAGTCTTTGCCATTTTGAAAAGCCAAAAGAATAGCATATTAGTGTTTTGGATAAAACAAGAGCGAGCATTATGGATTGATGGTTTGAAGAAGATTGTAACATACAGCAGTTTTCTTAAACTTTGCAGCTTAGATAAAAGATCATAATGTTTCCATGCTTTCTATTAAAAGTAGTATGGATACTTTCAACAGTACTAATAAATGAACTTCAACATCATAATCTAGATGCAAAGGTTTTACCACTGGGCCAAGCACTGATAGCGATGGAGAAGTTGGCAGGAGAATTATAACGGAAAGAATAATTCTTTTTTCTGTTTTTCAGCTAGTCATTTCCTTTCTAAAATTTCATCGAGAAAATCTAGAGGAAATACAGCAACCGAGGATTATTAATATACAAAATATTAGCATACACAGCTATGGAGAGTCGATTGAATATACTCAAGTTCTTAAATAAAGCATAAATATTTGCATGGCATTCTAAAGCAAGATTATAATTAACTCAAGCAAAACTTATAGATAGCATTTGATAAAGAGAAAGTGGAACTACTTCTTGAGCATGGATAGATTAACACCTCATACAAATGAGCCAATCGAAGTAGAATGTTTCCATCGTGAATTTCCTGTTTAAAATTAGACAAAATATAAAAGAAAAAGTCACAAATGGAAAAAGAAAAAGAATAAAAAAACACCAAATTCCAAGAAACTGAAGAAACTTTATGAGGATGCGTTGAAATTCAAGAGTCTACAGGTTGAGAAGCAAGGAACCAAACCAACAAAAAAATCATTAGTACCTGTAAAGTTAAAACAGCAACATTTTTGGGTAAACTGTATGAGGAATCAATTCCAGAGAAAGTAAGTTTATGAGAATTTGCCCAATTATCTCCATCCTGCATGTTAATTACCTGGTAAGGTTAATATAATCACATTATACTATATAACTTCTCCTTTGTCCTTCCTCCAATATTCACCTGTTCAGCAAAGGCTAAAAGAAGTGGAGAAAAAATCTCCTGACCAAAAGAACGTCGCCAGTTTGCACCTTCTCCTAAAGGGTCAATTCTGTAATATAATCTCCCTTGAATCTGCATAAAATAATGTAAAATGTGAGTACTAGGACAGCAAAGCAGAGAGGAAGAACGAACAGAGGCAAAATGAATACGAGAAGACATGAGACAGAGATTGTGGGTGATGGGAGAAAAAGAATAATTATGACTCAATTGATAACCATTTGGTTTTTGATCCTAATCCAAAATCCATTAGACCATTGACAGAGGTAGGAGAGAAAAATGTACAGAGTAATCTTACTACTCTTATAAAGAAAAATAATAAATGTTAATTTCTTATTTTACATCAAAATCTCGAGGAAAAAAGTTGATATCAGAAATCAAAAGACTAACAGAAAAAAATAAAAATGTGAGTTCACTTGAAGCAAACCAACTAAGCGCATGCTGAGAATATCTTGTGCAATTGATTCCCTTTTTTCCCCTAAGAAACAATTAAACAGTTTCATAATCACCAGAAATTAGCAAGCCTGATCAACCACATCAATTTCTATGATCCACATGAACTAACTGCCATTTCAAAGCAAAGTTGAGCTGTACAGAAACTGCAGACCCCTACCCCAGCTTCAATTCCATATATAGGAGAATAAAGAAGAAAAGAAAAAAAAGCTATAAGTGCCATATATTTTGAAGAGTTAGGTGCAGGCACTTACGATTAGTCCTTTGCATTCATTATTAACACAAACTGTTTCATTTAAAGCCTCTTCAACACCTCTGGAATCATCTAGTAACAGCCTCCTATTTAGTAAAAAAAAAAAAAAAAATTAGGTCGGACAACATATGCATAAAGAAAGAAATTCGCCAGTGCCAATTAGCTATCTTGTGAGTTTTGATTATATCAACCAACTACCAAGTAAACTATCAAACCGCATAGGCAAACCACCAGCAGCTCATAGCACGTGAAAAAAGGAGCAGAAGGAACTATACTTTTTTGAAAAAAAAAAAAGAATATATATGTAACCATGCACCTGTGAAGCATCAACTCTAACTGCCCATCAACTAGGCTGGACCCCCCAACAGCACGATCCACCAAAACTGAAAATTCTTTCTCATCGTCTTGTGTATAGATCCCAAGATTTATCTGAAATGACAATTCCACGTAATTAAACAACTACAGAATGCAATAATGTGAGACTAAGGAGCAAAGGGAATAAGATCAGAAACCACATTTATCTACAAGCGTGAAATTCAGACTCTTTCCAAGGAATTACCTTAACACATATACACATTCATTTTTTTAGAACAAAATATGTGGGGTAGAGATTTACGGCTTTGACATTTTTGTGGAGGTTATAAATAGAATGCCTTAACTAATTAATTTAGGTTCAGGTTGGCTACAGATTCATTAGCACATATTGGCAATGTCCTCCTGGGATGGTGACCACCCCAGAAGCGATGACCCATCTTTCAAACCCTTATCTTGCTCGGAAGATAAAGTGTCAATGGTTTGAAGAAATCTTCTAACAAAGTGTGAGAAAGGTTTCAGAAAAAACACTAATTGTATTTCTATTCATTAGAGTTGTTACAGTAAATAGTGCTATAAAAATGGATAGAGTTGTTATAGAAGAAAATGCTCCAACAAGGCCACACGGACATAAATGCACTTACTGGATAATAATTTCCTGCCACAGGCTGGTTCACTTCCAGGTTCCAGTCTGCTCTATAGTCACGAATCTGCAAAAATAAATAATCAGATGATATAAATCAGAGGTTCATATCAACTCAATCAAGGAAATCACCGCTTCCAGATGATGACCAAGTAATAACAAAGCAGAAGAAAATTCTTACATTGAGACAACGTCAATTCTAAAGTTCAATAAAGTAAAAAAGAAAAAAACTGACATCATACCCTTTTGATAAAATCTCTGCCATTGGAATCTGTATAAAATATTTTGTTGGTTTTCATAGTAGTTGTAATTTGAGTTGCTACTTCTTTGCCGACTCCATCATCAATAGGTATGGGCCCAACCTAAAAGCAACATATAGTCAGCACCAGCAGCGGTACTAGATGCAGAAATTTACTAAGACGGGGGGATGTTTGTTTGGGGAGTTGGGACGGGGGGTTTTCAGGAATAAGATAAATAATGAAAACAAATATGGGAAGTGTGTTCATATCTAAATGTACCTTGAATTTATCGTGAACCAAAGCAAGAATTAGATTGATGTGTTCAAATGAAACCAGAACAGAAATGGGTTCTTTTTTTTCTTTTTGGTTCAGTTAAGAGATTAACTAAAACTAACATTGACATTCAACGATTAACATATTACATTTTATTAGTTCATGGGAATAAATAACAATAATATTATTTTTCTAAAGTATTTAATAATATATTTATTATTATATTATTAACAATAATATTTATTTCCTACATTATGAATACTTCTATAATGTTCAGACAGTTACTTATTGTACTTAATTAAATTTGATGAGATAATTAATTTGTAAATAATTTAGTTTAATTAAATTAACCAGTTTTAACAATTAAATAATATTAATAAAAAATTTTACAGATATTAATAAATATTTCAAATAATATTAAATAGTAATTACAAGCTATAAATAATGGCGAATAGACTTTGCAGCATATGTTCGGTCATTGCCCCTTCTTTCAATCTATAGTGTCGGAGTAGCATATGCAGAACAGATTAGGCACTCAGTTATGCACTCTTATCTGATGTTTGCTACTTGCTTGCTCAAAATAAGAGTATAAGAGATAGCACGGGAAGCTTACAGTAAATTCTACTTCAACGTGCTCTTTTTCCTTTTGAAGTCTGGTTACCTGCAAATGTCAAAATGACAATAAATGAAAATATTAATCGCCAAACATATAATGACTTACGGTCCAGAGCTTCAACTTTACAACGAGATAGTGACTCAAGAGAACTTTTCTCAGTTGTCTAATTCTTAATACACTTGACCAAAACAATGATTCCGTTAAAACAACAAAGTTTTCTTGTACCTTTCACAACTTTCACATCTCATTATCTTTTTGGCTCACGAGTCTAGATATATATTTTGTTAATTATTCTCTTTCAACTCTGTCTAATAATTGGAGATTTTTTTTGTAACTCGGGGTCATTTGTTCATTATTCCTTTCCATGAAATTAGTATATTATTTAATTTAACCAAGCAAGAAAAAAGGTAAGAATACAAGGACATTCCAAAAAAAAAAAAAAATTAAGCCCACAAAAAGGAGCAATCCTAAAGGGGCTTGAATCAAGCAAAATAAGACCTACCTAATAAATATAAAAAGAATTTGTCACCCACGCCCCGTAAAAAATATCTGACAAGGGGCCAAACATCAAAGATCTCCCTTTCCATCCCTTTGAAAATTCTATTATTTCCCCCAAGCCCACAATAAAGAATATTACCTGAGATATCCAGGGATTTATCTGTCGGTGTACTTCTTCAATCAAAGGTCCTCGCATAACTGTCAAGGGAACCTGAAAATTTGAAGAAAAGGTTTTTCTTTCATGAGACTCATGACTGATGCTAAAACCCATATTCTCGGTGAGAAAATCTACCTGCTTATTGGGCGCTATGGGAAATGTCCCATTTGGACGGAATATATAAGCCCCAGCGTTCTGAAAATGTTATCAAGTTAATATTGCAAAATTTGAACAACAAATAACAATTTTCAAGTTAGAACATAAACAGCTGAAATAAACCTTTTCAAATAACAGAATCTACCTGCGGAGCTTTGTCATGCCTCCCATCATATCCTGTATAATAGCTGTATGATTGATCAACCAATTCATCAACCTTCCATGATTAAAAATAGGTATGTCAGCTACATAAACTCACTGGTTCTTCCATTCTTTCTTCAGTTTTTTTAAAGAAGAGGGCTGAAAATGAAGAACAGTTTGGTGTGTTGCATAAGATTATTATAAAAAATGAATTTCTATAGTTGCCAAAAAACGTTTGGGCTTGTCTTTAATGAAGAAAAGATGACAAGGATGGATTGATGCTTTCTGAATCTTGTGATAAAAGCTCTTCAGAAGCAGCAGTTCAAGGAGAAAGCTAAATCTCTTTGGTCCAAACTGGTCAGTGGAGAATTTGGCCAAAGAGAAATTGATACTTTTTAGAATATGCATAGAAGTTTTAGACAATTTAGTGGATGTACTTAACTTTTATTTAGCATCTAGATGGTGTACATTGCCTAAATGATTTTATTAGAAGCCGACTAGAAGAGTTTCTTGTACTTAGTCAGTTTCGTAGTAGGATCAAACAGTTGTAATTTGGTTCAAGAGAAAAAAGAAAGAAAGAAAAACTCCTCTCTTATTACGAGTTTGTTTCCTACCCAAAAAAACCTGCTATTTGGTCACACATTTCATGGCTAAAAATAGAGAAAACTTCAGCATTAAATAATAGTGAGAATTTAACGTTGGTTAGATTACATACCGAATTCTTGCTGTTGCCATAAATGATTTTTCCTTGATCTGAAGAAAATTTAAGGTGAAGGTTTCCGTTACCAACTTGAAAAGTGGATATTTCAGCACTCGGAAATGTATGAATAGAAGATTTTATTGCATTAACGCCTGCAAAAGAAGTGACAATGACATGGCATAAGTTCCAGTGGCATTCCAACTTCACCTTCAGTTTAGTTCAAACGTGAAACAACCCTATATAAGCTGACCTGCCCTCCTGGAGGTTGAGATGATATATGTGCTGAAGCCCAATGGTGGAACTGAAACTGAAAATGCAAGCCAAAATTTTGGAGTTGCAGTAGGAATGTAGCCTAAGTAGGCCTTTACATGATAATTTCTCAAGCGCATGCTTGCATCAGCAAGAGGAAGGAGCTGTGACTCGATTACTTTCCCTTCAGAATCTTTAACTGCAACATCTTCACTGATAACCTGTAGCCATTTACAATTTGCAACTTAAAAGTTTTTAGAATGTGCCAATGAATTGGTGGTGTAATATATTTAATCGGAAAAGAAATTGGGTGGTACAACCGCCAGACAAGGTGCAGGTGCAGGTGCAGGTCTTATAGAATAAAAGGCTATATTGTCACAACGCAAGTATTCACATTCAAGTGATTATGAGAAAGAATAGATGCCAGGAAGATTGAAGAATATCAAGATATGGATAAAACATTTGAAGATAAAAGAAGATATTAAGCATATACAGAAAGTTTACACGATCATTATAACATAATGAACCCTACTTGATCTTGAACTCTTGCAAAAGTGTTATTACACAGATGAAATCATTCAAAAAGAGAGATGTATAATCATTCAAGAACATGTTCCAATGATAAAATCCCACTCAAGTTTGTCTAGTGACAGATGGTGATACTTGCAGAAAACATCATGTATCATCTTCTATAATTCCATAATTCGTCCATTACTTCACTATTCAAGAATGGACCATAAATGCATCCAATAACATGCATATAGAGCCAAAAATCAGCCATTAATTCTCTGCTGTGTATGCAATTGCACGGTTCCATTAACATATCCAAAACACAAAACAAGAGAAAATGAATGGCTCTTTCGGCCTCCGTGTGTAAAACATTTTGTAATTACTCTTTAAGTCTTATTTTGCTTGATTAGAACCCCTTTTAAGTTAATTGGGCTTTTTTGTTTGTTCAAGCTTGGTTTTTCATTTTTAAAAAATGTTCAAGTAGGGTAGAAAATTATTGCAGTCAATGAGAAATTTGGTGGCACTCACAGGTATACGTATGACATCATTCCTAGTCCATCCAAGAGGGTTGTAGATAACAACAACCTAAACATGATTAAAAAACACAAAAATAGATTAGATTGTGCATTAAATATCACAGAACAGAGTTTTTTCTATTTAAGAGAAACACTAGGATATGGAATTTTAACAAGTCCCGTACCAAATCTTTTCCCTGAGATAGATCAAGTTCTGATGCAGGACAATAGCTTACATTCAGAAGGGGGCACTAGAAAGCCAGAGAAAGAAACAAGCTCAGTTAACAAGTCAAAGCGACTTTATCACTAATGATGTAAGTTGATCTACTAAATAGAGATGAATTTGAGAACTATGATAAAACAGATTTGATCTATTAATTTGTGATATGGTAGGCTTAAGATTTGACAGTAACACATTCAACTTAATTCTACCCAAATACTTCAGTGAAAAGTTCTTCAATCGCACTTATATCTAAACTGAAGATCCATAAACAGTTGAAATCAGTTGAAAAATATTGATGAAAAACAAATTATCGATTTCATTTTAGGAACGCTTATGGAGAGCCTTCAAAATTTGAACCATTTTAGCTACCATTTAGAATTTATTACTTTTCTTTTTATTTGATGTACTGCAAATTTTGATCTCTGTAGATATGCCTTAGAGCAGAATTCTTATCCTTCCTCTATAATCGCTTTCTCACTCTCTACTTTCTCTAGATGCCAGATTTTCTTTCTCGATAGTCTTTTTCTCTCCCTTTCATGCTTAATCATTTACGATTCTGAACCCAACAGCTAGAAGCTATCATAACTTTCAAAACAACAAAATAAGGTTCCTAAGGTGTTTTTGATCATTGCCTGTTGGAACTTTGTGGTTGGGTTACCACATTCAGAATATGGAGTGGACTCCACTAAGCAAGCCAGTGCAGATGCCACTAACTTCTCAGCCTGCAGAAATACAGTTGAGTAGATCAGGTGATAAAATATAAGCTCAAAAGTCTAAAGTATTTCTGGAACATAATCAACACTGCACCTCCTTATAGCCTATCCATAGTCGTTTTGCATAATCATTTGCCACATGTTGCTTTTCTGTACCGGTAACAGCATCATGATGTTGAGCAATTGCTAAGGCATCTGCCAAATAATCTGTATTTGAGCCTGTGCTACTTCTTCCAATGAAAAACTCCAGTTGTCTTGCTGCCTGATGGCCCAACAGAACATTATCGTCACAACTTATGTTAAACCGAAAGATTTGTAGTAAACGCAGGCAAAGCTATATCGCAGATACCAGATAATAACCACTCATCATTCTGACAAAGTACTTGATGGATGGCCTGCTTGTGAAATATCCTGTCCAGTAAGCATTTACACGATCTGCATAGCTGATATAGAAAATCTTCAACTTTAAGAGCAATTTGAGAACATAGACTCCCCATACTTTAACTTCAATCAAACTTACGGAAAAAAGTCGTCAGTCTTGACTGGCCAGGAACTATTTGTAGCATATTTTGCAGAAGTGTAAACAGACGGAGTAGAGTACAATGCATTTACACGTCCATCCTGGAGTTGTACAATATGAAATCAGTAATAGAAAAGCTAAAAAAAAAAAAGTTTACTCAAAATGGATATATATTTCCATAATAATACCTAAAGCACTTACATGCCCACCGTGGAACCATACAAATATGAAATCAGTATGAGAAAAACTATAGTGCCCTTTTGAACTCAAGGACATAGATGTACAACCTATAGTACAGACTATACAACAAATCTTATTCAAGTAAGGTCATGTGCCAAAATAATGCCCAACACACTGTTAACAATTGTTAAATTTCTCATAAACAAGCTTGATTTCCATTCCATTTTATGAACTTTTAATGAGAAACGAAGAAAAAATATCATCGAATGAAGAAGAATAGAAAATAGAGGATAGATAAGGCATCACCCAGAATGGCTGAAAGAGTTTACAATAAGGTCTGTGAATTGGTATTAATCTAAAAAGGAAAATCTTTGAACAAAATACACCAATTTAGAAGTAAATATACCATTTTTTCCTCCTCCCTATCACCAGCCTCTTCTCTCCTAATAGGCTGTTCTACCCTCTTTGACAACTCTTCACCCCAACAACAAAATGGGCCCACAACACTTACTCCTCCTATCTCCAAGTCATATGGCAGAGACCCCACGTTCACTGGATATTGAGCCTCACAAACTAGAAAACGGGCCCACAATACTTATTGCTCCAACATTAGCTGCTCCAATCCCATGGTAGAAACCCTCATTCTCTGAAAACCAACCACAACCAGAGTCTTTGGGAACTATTTCGCTCATTGAGCCACCCATCATTGAAGACATACCGCCAACCTTCGACAGTATTGCCCCCATCCCTTCTGAGTTTGGCCTTTGCATTTCATAGTCCCATTTCATCACAAGGGCAAAAAAGGAACGACAAGGCAGATAAAAAATCATATAGGGGAACCCAATTGCTCAGAAACCTCTTTTCTTCCATTACTATGATAACTTCTCGTGAAGCTTTTAGTGATGGCTCTTCTGGCCATCGAAGAAATTCTTCCCTCGTTCAAGGTCTTCATTCAAAAGGAGAACTTGAATTTTGTAATCCTTCCAGAAACAAAGCTAAGTAGCATTGAAAATTTCTTATTAAATCTGTTAAGAGCTCCTCTTGCATTGAACAAGCCTCTTTAGGTGTTATGAGTTCAACCAACAATACTTTTTATTTGTGGGACAGTCCATCATATTTTAACAACAATGTGATAGAAGGTACTCAATCTATGCATTAATATCTCATTAGATGATGATTTTTCCTTCTGGCTTTCTCGTATCTATAGACCAACTAGGTCATCTAACGAATTTGCTTTTTGACAAGAGATTTGGGTTTTGTCTAGTGTTCCAGTATAGACAATTAGATCAGTGGAGATGACTTCAACATGACCAGATAGTCGTGGGAGAATCATGAAAAACATCATGACTAGGCGTATACAGCTTTTTAGAAACCTTGTTGGGACTGATGCTATGCTTGGCGAATGCCCCTATCATTAATGGTTGCTACACTTAGTCCAATTAAAAGGCAATCCCTGCTATCCCTCTTTGATAAATTCTTGGTCACAGCAGCCATTTGATGAATTGGGACGCCCACCTCAAGAGACTAGATAGAATCACCTCATATCACTTCCCATCTCTTTTGTTTTAGGCAACATCAAATGGAGACCATTGCCCATCTTGTTTTAAAACATATGGCTCCAGCACAAATCCCATCCCCTTGGAGGAGGGACAGGGTCAAACAATTCTACGATGAGTTGGCTTGGCCACAGTTTCGCGAACGCCCTAAAAGGCATCCAACAAAAGCTTACAGAATGGAGTGTTTCCTCCTTTGAAAGCTTAAATAATCAACTAAATACTCTTCAATCACACCTCAGAGTCATTCTGTTCAATTGAAGGAAACAGGTTCCCTATCCTTGGAGGAGCACAGAAATCTAGCGTGTGTGAATACAACTATTAATGGAAATTTGGAGACATCCATTCTCTGATGATTCAATTGCTTTCGCAAAGGCAGATAGGATGTTAACACGTTCTTCAGAAGAGAAGTAACTAATAAAGACGTTAAAGAGGCTGTCAATCAATCTTCCCTTCTTAAGTGAAAATTTCGTTTATTTGAGAAAGATGTTTAGAATTTTTCATATGACTCCTGTGCAGACTTTGATGCTCTCAGAAGGGACTCTTTCACATCTCAAAGGCAGATGTTCTACTTGGAGGATTTTTTCTTCTTCTTTTTAATCCTTTCTCGAGGTTTCATGATTGTTGGCCTATTTAAAGTATGTTGGTTCGCAGTTAGAATTTATTGGGTAGAGCTTGAATGTTCTTTTGTTTTGTTGTAGGGTTTTTAGGGGATGTCAAATAGTCCCCAAAGGGGGGTATAGGTTTTCTTGCTTGTAACCTTCACAATTTCAATAAAAAAAGAAATGTATATATGTGTGTGTGTGTGTATATATATATCACTCACAACTCGTTGCTATGACTATGTGAATGGAATGATTATTGGACAAAAAAGGCAAACTGGTTAGGAAGAAATAGATGTGAAAACATCTGCATTCGATGTCACTGTGAGCACCCAAGAAGTGGCTTCCTAAATGCTTGTGATTGAACTCTTATAGGGAAAAAGCCAGCCACTTTGGAAGTCCATTTTCTTGGGGATAAAACTAGTGTAGGTCTCATTAATCACAAGATTCTCAAGAAAGTTAAGCATACCTTGAGGAGGTCCATTTGATACTATATTCCAACACTTCTTTTAGCAATTCCGCAAACCATCTGGCCCAAGACTTATAGAGGGCCAATTAGCAATGATTGTTCAGATCTCCAACTTCGACAGTCTTTCAAGCTAAAGCATATTTTGATCAGAAAAATAATACATAAATGTCCTCGGCTTTGACCAAGCTTCTTCCCTCCCTACTTTGGATCTCATAAATCAGATTTTTCCTCCCACCATGGAATAGTTTGTGGAGAAGTAAAAAGTAAAAGGTCTAAACATTGTCATGTTTGCCCCATGAACTGTGCGACAAGGTGAAACTTCCAAAAGCAATCTACCAATAATTGTCAAGTATAGAAAACATACCACAAGATCATACGACAACCATATGAGCACCAAGTTTAAGTTTAATAGTAAGGGTAGCCCTAGAATATAAAATTACAACTTATAATAGCATAGAATCTAACTAAAAGATGTTTCAATACAACTCATACTACCTTGTTCACGTAGTGAATAAGCTTGTCCAACTGCTTGAACCAGGTGTGTGCATATTGATATTTGAAATCAGTTCCCATTGTCCACATTATATGATTTGTTCGAGTTATGTTTGCCTGAGAATCCAATATGGTCACCATCAATTAATATGACCTCATTAAACAAAAAGGAATATAGCTTCTTGCTTGCATGCACCCACAAACAAACAA
The DNA here is from genome assembly GCA_002890555.2 of Lagenaria siceraria. Classification (NCBI taxonomy): domain Eukaryota; kingdom Viridiplantae; phylum Streptophyta; class Magnoliopsida; order Cucurbitales; family Cucurbitaceae; genus Lagenaria; species Lagenaria siceraria. The sequence continues at coordinate 9,091,862 of CM016488.1, forward strand.
ATTCTTGAACGTGTACTCAAGTCAAAGAAAGTACGACAAATTATTTTCTGCTTGTCTTATTAACATCAAATTTCCTACAGTTCATAATTAGAAGTTGCACACCTACACAAGACAGCAGGAGTCGAAGATCACCGATAATCTATGGATCTCACTCAACGACCAGTGCTCAAGAAAGAGAACCTTTCAACTATAGAATATAACTTACAACAAATGAGTAATCATACACGATGACAGAATTATATTAAAGTTTCTACGTGGCAACTCTTCCTCGTCAACTTTTAATTCCACTATACTTTGAGCATGAACTTCTCATTCAAACACTATTTTGGAGCTAGTAAGAAAATAGTTAATTCAATCATCTTCTGGATATATCCACCAAAATTCATGGCAAATGTGAAGTGGAATTTAATCATAGAACCTTTTTTTAAAAGAAACCAATCATTGAGATAGATGAAAGGATATATAAGGGCATACAAAAAGGCATGCCTAAGAACAAAAAAGGCACACGCCCAATTACAGAAAGGTGCTCCAATTCAAAAGGATAAAGTTAAGCTGGTAATTACAAAAAGCCTTATAAAAAACTCCACAGAGAGGAATTACATCTAATCGTTTTCCAAAGCTTCTCCCCAGGCCACTCCACCCCACAATGCCCAACAAAATAAAAAACAAAAAAACAAAAACAAAACTACCATAGAACCCTTCCTTTTCACTAGAGGGAGGGTTCAAGAGCACCTTCTCAAACATAGAACAACTCCCTCTATTTCGAGTCAACACAATTCTAGAAGTCCTAAAGAATCAGTTTCACAAGGAACTAACTAAATGACAATCCCAAAGCAAATGGTCAAGATCCTCTTCCTAACTCCTATAAAGAACACCATCGACGCTGCAACACCAAGGAAGAAAGCCTCTAAAGACGATCCTCAGTATTTACTTTCCCATGCAAAACTTGTCAGAGAAAGAATTTTATTTTCTTAGGACTTTTAACTTTCCAGAGAGAGGAAAATGTTGGGGTTTCGTGAAGGGGAGAAGGGGTGCAAAAAATCTGGAGGGAAAAAAACAAAAATCCTACTGGAAAAGCTCTCAGAAGCCCTCTTCTCCCATGACGAGTGGCATGGTCAATCAGTAAAGGGGTGATGAAAGTGAAACCCCTGAGAAAGAAAGGGAGAGGTAGTATATGGGAATTTCAATCAACGGAGAGGTAGTATAAGCGCTCAAAACCCAAGACCACCTCCCACTCCACCAAATGAAGTCCAAACCCCCCCCCCCCCAACAAGAATTAAAATTTCAATGTTCATACTAACCGAGATGAGCATCCTAAATAGGGAGAGGTAGAATATGGGAATTTCAATCAGCGGAGATTGAATCAATGTTAGTTTTCCCCCTGTAGAAAGGAAGGAAGGAGGGAAGGGGGAAAAGATATACTTTTTCCATGATGACAACCGTTTCTGAACTTTCTCCACCACAAAATTCCAAAAACACACTGATCTCGGGTCATCTCCCTAGGGAAGAGAAAAGTAAGATCTAGGAAGCTAACTCACTTTGAGCTCCACCAAAGAGGACCCAGAAAGTCAACTTAAAAGGCTTGCAGTTCACTCCAAGAATGGAACTTTTCTTATAGTTAATTTTTAGGTTTGAAATAACTTCAAAGAAGGACGGTAAATCATTGAAATTCCTAAAGAATTTTTCTTCTTAGAGAAAAAAGAGTGTCATAAGTATGACAAATGCACTCCATTAGAACCCAAAAACTCCCCCACCCCTTCTCAAAGGCATACACTAACCAACTAAGGACGTCCACCAACATATTAAACAGAAAATGCAAAATTGGAGCACCTTACTTAAGACCTTTCATTGCAAAAATCTTACGCAATTTCTTCCATTGACACAGATGAAGAAGTTCGTCGATCTTACGCAATTCCAAATCTAAGCTCTCCATTTGTACCCAAAACCTTTTTGTGCACAGGACTTTATCGAGGAAATCCCAGTCCACATGGTCATTATAGCATATCTTTACTAAATATGTGTGTGTTTAGTTATTGATTTATTCTTATACTAATTTTTACTATTGTTTGACTCTGTCTAATTCTTTCATGGAATTTATTTTTATAATTTAAGCAGATAAAATTTCATTCAATGCAATGTGCAATACATGCATGCTGCATTAATTATTTGCATATGAGAAAAACTACAATTCAAAGCTACTGTGATAATACATGGTGAGTTACAATAGAATAGAACAAATTAGAAAGTAGAATGACATCAAAAAAAGAAAGAGCCCACCAAAAACCAACTTTGAACAAAAATATAAAGGAAGAGCGCACCCAAAAGCACCTCAACTCTTACTAACATTAGCTCGTACTGATTATCTACTGTGATAGTTTGAATGAACTTTTAAGAAAAATAAAATGAACAAATAGTAAAAGTAGCGAAACGTGTTCACAGTTCACATGCCTTTCTATATTTATCAAAAATCAATGACATCAAAAGTTGCATTTATTAAACTATATTTCTCATTATTTCTTTTTAGATAATATATTTTTCATTATTATTTCGTTGAACTTTTATATTAAAAAAAAAGGATTTGAAGTAAAATTAGAAGCTACACAAAAAAGAATTTGGTTTTCTTATGGGTCAATAAAATATTGCATGTACATGTGTATATTTGTAAATATGAACATATTATATGAAAGAGTGCGTGCTTATTAATTGAGATTTAACAATCAACACAAATCAAAAGAGAATATTACAATATATTTTAGAAAAATACTAAAACAAAAAAATATTAAACTATTTACAAATATAGAAAAATTTCACTGTCTATCAGTGATAGATCGTGATAAAATTCTATCGCTTTCTATAGCTCAAGCAAATGAATTCTATCACTTGAGCGATAGAAAGCGATAGAATTTTATCGTGATCTATCACTGATAGACGGTAAAAAATTTCTATATTTGTAAATAGTTTGACTCATTTTTCTATATTTGAAAAGAGCCCAATATTTTAATAACATATTAGCATTCAACGAGTACAGAAGGGAAAAAATACGTTAATACAACAAAATTGTAGAAAAAAATGCTAAATCTTCATTCAACTGTAATCATGACTTTTAATGCCAATGTCTACAACAATTGTAAAATTTGTCACATACATGATAATAGATATTTTGCCAAAATAAGCAAAGAAAAACCGAGAAGATATGAAGCAGTTAATTTTTCACAGTATAAAGAAAGATGTTAATCCAAATATACAGAGTTGACTTTAATTGGTTACCTGCGCTACTGCAGCAGCAACAAAATCATTCACTCGATCTTGAACATTGTAATCAAACAAGTAATATTTTCTCCTATCAGAGTTGGAATTAGGATCACAATTATCAATTATTATAATAAATATATACTTAACCAAATAGGGAAACTAAGGGGAATAAAAATAAAAGATTACTTGAACTATTGGGGAAGCATCATTAACTTCAAAGTAAAAACCAGATGGAGGTTCATAGTTCTCAGGGAAAGCACCAGCAAAAATCTGTGATAATCAAAAAGGTAATCACAAAGATGAAGCAACCAGACATCCTTCAAATGGATTTTTAAAAGAAGATGAAATAAAAAATAAAAAACCACGTTATGAACAGTAGTAAATTCTCATCATATTTGTACAGTTAGAGGCTCATCCAAAGTAGCATTTGCCTATTTATACAGACTGCTATCATAATTTTACCTGTGCAGATGAACCAAGGCTTTTAGAACCCTGCCAAACAACTTCAAGACTCTTCTCAATTTTACGCTTGGCTCTGTCTTGGTAATCTATCCGACCGAAGAAAAGTGAATCAAATCCAACCTAAAGTGACAGCAACTTGTCAATAATTCATAGAGATACATAAAGATCCCCTTTGAAAGTGTCTCTAACTGTAGTGTGCTGTAAATTTTCATTGCTGCCTCAAAAAGAATTTCCAGATATAAAAGTGTAGCTTACTTCTGCTCCCAATAGGTAAGACTGCACGGCAGAATGGCCAAAGGGATCGATTTGCCAACCAACTGTCGGAGTAACACCGAATTCCTCCTTTATAAATCTATGCCCAAGCGTTGTTTGATCAATCATATCAATGTAGTGGGTTGCAGCCTCATCATGCATACACATGCCCCCATTACTACATTGGGAAAATTAAGTTTAAGACTTCAAACTGGAATGATTATATCGTATATTTACATTGAAAATGTAGTAGAAAATATCAACAATAAGCTTGTAAGCTTCAAATATGGGACACAAAAAGCAATAATTATACATGAATTCTAATTGACCCGAGCTAACTAGTTTCCTGACAACATCCTGAACAATCTCACTCTGATCTCTCCACCATCTTTGAAAAAATGCCTGCAGTAACAAGACAAGTAAAAGTGTAAATATTAGCAAGCAGAAGATGGAATATAATAAAAATATGAACAATATTTTTAAAAGTCCCAGAAGAAGAAACTTGAGTTTATCATGCATTTTAGAAAATCGTCCAAAAACTGCCACTTTGCCGATCTTGATAATAACGGCCATCAATTTGACTTGTGACATAAGATTTGATTAGAAAGGTACTCGAATACCTAGCACCCCCAACTCCTATTTGCAGGCAATAACGCACAAAAGCAATCCACTTGATAAATCTAGAGAGATATGGTTCTTGATTTTCCCAGACATTGTCACGTAAATAAAAATAATTCATAATCTTTTACACCCTTACAAGTTGTAGACTAGGGAGAAATAATAACACCTTACAACCTATAATTTTTATTTCTACATTAAAAATTGAAATTCATCCTGTAGCAACAGTAACAAGGAAAAGCAAGCAATAGAAAGAAAAAAAGAATGCCACCAAGTAATGCGTTAGTTTTCAACAGCTGAAGAGCTAAAAGAAAATGGGAAAATGTCTAGCTATCATCATTTTTCTTTCTTATTGTTGTTCCTTTCTAATGTCATGGATTATTTCCTCAGAACCCCAAAAAAACATCACACTGATATTAATTTGCAGAACTAGAACAAAGAAGAAACAACGCGCCTGCTCGACATATATAAATTTTCGATTCTTGTCGGCCAGTAATGCAGAAACCATAGAATCCAACACATTCTGCACGCAAGCTCCCTGCGTTGAAAAAAAATAGGGGGTCGGGAGTCAAATTTCAAAAAGAAAAAAACCCATTGCGCGATCATTTCAAAAGGAGAGTCGGAAAAGAAATAAACCTGGATGGAGTTGTTAGAGCCAACATAATACTGATCGACCGTTTTCAACCATCCAACATCATCATGCGTATGTGCGACCAAGTGAACATTAAGCTTCCCAGGATCAACAGTCTGGGAGGTATTATACACCATGAACTTCGATTCAGCGCCAAAAAGCATCGATAAAAGGATCGCACCGAAAAACAACCGAAGTTTTGTCGCCATTGAAACCGAAACTAAACAGGATGAAGATTTCAAGCCCAAATCAAATTTTAAACAGAAAGAAGATCTCGCAAGTGGGGTTCTCAGTTAAATTGAGGAAACAGCTGCAATGAAGCTCGATTTCAACTGCATTTTCAGAGGGCGTAATCCCTTGAAAAGTGAGTAAAAATGGCAGAAGTTGAGTGGAGCTTGCTTTGGAGTAGAGGTACAGATTGTCTCTCTGATGACTTCAATGGAGCGAGGGCCCGAAGAGATGATCGATACTGAATTAAATTAAATATTTATATAACTAAGAAATGTTATCCATTTTCAAAAAATTTCGTTACCACTTTAAAGTGACAGGTCATCTTTATTAATTATTTTACTTTTATTTTATTTTATCCATTTTAAAAATAACTTTTCAGATAACATTTGGTATCGGATATACATTAAAAGAAGAAACTATTATTTCCTCAAATTTTAGGATAATCTATACCAATATTGATATTTATACTATATTAAAAAGGGCAATAAGAGGAGATTTTTTATTTCTTCTTGCTCTTACTTCTCTATTTTGAGTATAATATCACACCTTTTAAATTCTTCTCTTGGCATCACCTCATACAACACATCCCTTTACAAACAAAATTGCATCAGTTCGTACAAACACATTCATTCTCATTATAACTATAAAATTTTCAAATATGATGTTTATGTTATAAAACAAGAGAATAAAGAACAAAGTAGGGAGAATAAGGAACAAAGTAGAGAGAAGAGAAAGCAGAAACTGAATATATTCTCTATTCAATTGTGTCTATCAAAGGTCTCAATGACCACTAGTTATAGAGTTTACAAGATATGGAAAAGTTAATAATAAGGAGAAGATCAAGGGAAAGATATTGGAAATAATATCTAAGAATATAAAATCTATGGACATCTATATCTAATTCAAATATTTATAACACTCTCCCTTAGATGTCCATAGTGTATAGAATATATGTCTCATTAAAACCTTACTAGGAAAAACCCAATGAGATAAAAACCTAGTGAAGGAAAAAGAATACATTATTCGTATATTTTAGTAACTGCCTCGTTAAAAACCTTGTTAGGAAAACAAAACCATAGTCAAGGGGAAAAGAGTGCAACACATTTACTCTCCTCATAAAAACATCACTTGATACTCTTGGTTGTCACATACAAAAGTTGTGTTAACTCCTTAAACGTTGTTGCAGAAAACACCTTCGTCAATAAGTCTCCCAAGTCGTTTTTTTGAAGAAATTCGTTGAGTAGTGATGTCGGTACTTTATGCTTTATCATCTTCATATAAGGATACTATTGGCCTGCTTCGTACATCATCAAGATTATAACATCATTTAAAGTAGTTGTTATGATCTGCTTCATAAGTTGTCATAATAAAAGAATTATTCTCTCTAGTTCTTATGGGTTAGATAAGTAACATGCATCTTCACAATCAAATAGATCACAAATAGATTTATGAAAATAAAATAAATCCATGTAAACTAATAAAAATATAACATACGTATAACTCTACTCATAACATATTTATATAACCTAATATATAATTATGCTACGACAGGTAGGGTATAAACTAGTAAAGATATAAGTGCACTTATTTATCAAAATTATGGTTCTTTGGGACCTAAAGTTTTTCATTATCTTTCTGATATCAGATGTTATAACTTTTTCACACCAAGTAAATGAACAATGGTAGGAATGTTCAATGATGAAACTAGTTCATATAAGATCTTATATGTATAAATTGATGCAATTACATATACTATTTGCAAGCTAAGGCAAAACTTATCATCTCAATTTATTTCTTAAGAAACTCTATTTGCCTTTGAAATCTCTTCAGGAGTTCATGCTCAAATAAATAATATATAGTAAATCTCAGGTTGTGATTTCTTTAATCATATAATTATTAAGAGATTCATATAAATGTATAATGACTACATCCATAAGATGTATGTTAAGTTTTTTATACACAACCAAATAAATTAGATATCTCATGGTATGTATCTCCCGTAGAAGATTATGTCTCATTATAATCAATACCATTTCTTTGCGAGACTTATTGTGGAACTTGTCTCACGTTATATAATGTGACCTCATTCTATTTGTTTTCGATTTGAAAAATAAGTTTAATAATATCGTGAGCAACATGTATGCAAAATGTTGTCACTTCTTTAAGTATGATTCATCTTTTTCTTGTCATGACATATTTTATCGAGATCTCTTTGTCATCCTCTTTTACTTCAAAATTCTTATGAGTAATCATATTCAGGATTTCAACAGGATTTCTTCTGAAATATCCATATTCTTAACTGAGTCATTTTGATCATTGACTGCCTTTTTTTCGAGGATCTTTATTTTGGAACTCATGGTGTATCATGGGTTCAACGTGTTGAAGACTCGTTAGTATTGACAACTTGTTGCATTGGGATATTAAATTTAGAGGTGCATTTGCAACCATTACATATAACTTGGTCACTTTCTTGCAACAATAAATGGTGTCTATTAAATGCATCTAGCATTTGATTTGCAATATTTTACAAATGATTATCGTTTGAATTCTAGTTCAAATTGATTTGTATGATGATCGAAATGAGACAATACTTATACATTCATTCAATTCTTTTTCCAAACTTCTTAATTCCTCCCCGAATGTTGGAAAATTGTTCATTAATGACAAACTAGCAAATTGTTAGTAAATATCTACTCATCTGGGGTCCAAAGATTGATGTGAAATCAATTGCAACATAAATTCATAACCTCTCTTGAGGACTCATTTTAATTGACCCATCATCATAATTGTTGTTGTGGAACAATTTAAACAATAACTACACATTTGCACACATAGATATATTTGGCTTCTGGTCATAAGCTCATAAGCTTATGAGCATACACAATAACATGATCTCATATAGATTTAAAAACTTTGCTATTTGAGCATAAGCTATAGGTTGTTCAACACTTCTCCCAATCAATTATCAAATGTTTGGGATGCAAACTCACTATATATATGTGTGGTTTTAATAGAATAATTACTTATTCCTTCCTTTACTAATATTATTATGACCTCAATTATTAAATATTGCAACATTCACTTCAGGGAATGATATTAAATTATTTGGTCATAGAACATATGCTCAAACTTTATTCAACCTCAAAATATATTAGATAAATTCATAACAATATTTAAAACTTTCTTTCTCAAATTGCTAATGCAAGAGCATAGCATGTTTGATATATGAAAGTAATATATGCTAATTAATCTAAAATATGTGCAACTACAGGTGCAACGTAAAAATAATGAGCACTAATTGATTTATGCAACTTCTGGTGTATTAAATCAAAATTAGGAAGAGTAATTAACCATTATAACTTTCAAATTTTGTCACGAGGGAATTCAATCAAATATATATAATCACTATATATAAAATTTTAAAGTTTACAAAATCCACATGAAAATAATTTAAATATTCAACAATCAAATAAATTTCAATATTAGCATGGAAAATAAAATTTGACTAATTCAACTCCCGTTAGTTCCCAATTTTAACAATTCTTAGACAGAGTTCCTTATAGTCAATTTTTTTTTAATCATTAATCTTTTACTTAAAAGTTAATTAATAGATTAATGAATCTAAGTGAATAATACTCTTATTAACAAATTCACTTTAAGAAATAATCTTTAGTATCTTAAATCTAAAAATAAAATTAAAAATAATCTTGAATATTTATTTTCATATTTGAAAGATAAGAATATAATATTTATCAAAAACAATTTTAACAAATAAATGATAAATTATAGGAGAAAATCGTATCTTTATTTAAAAGAAATTCAAATCTTTCAAAGATAAGGAAACAAATATGCTAATTTAATTTTTCACATATATAATAATTATATTCAAAGATATGAAATATAAACCAATTAGAAAAATATCTTAATCAAATCTTTCAAAGATAAGATTAAAACTTAAAAACAAGATGCATGATTATTGCTAACAATTTTAAACATTGACATACATAATTGATAGTTATAAGACATTGAGGACAATTAAATTATCATAATTAAAAATCTAAACCTTCAAATTGACTAAACCTCCCGATTCTATTCAACTAGGTTTAGTGGATCATCACACCTAATAGACAACCACATGAATATCAATACTTAGAATTAGTTGAACAATGTAAAACATATATCAAATACATAAATAAAGTTAAATAGCAAATTTGACTAAACATATTTGTTAGCTTTAAGAAAATGAGACAATTTGAAATACTGCAGTTTAAATTCAAGATATTATATATTTCATCTATTTTAGATATTCGAAAAAACAGGTTTCTAGATTTTACCAAGTGCTTTGAAAAGTTGGCCAGCCAAAACTCTTTTAGCCACTCAAGTACCAATTTATGCATATACTTAAAATAACATTCGAGTTGACCATATATACTTTATCCAACCTAAATATGTCATGTTGATATGCATGTACCCAAAATTTTTAACAATGAATGTCATTCATAATAACACAATTTGATATCAAAAGATTTTTCTTAATTAACTTCAAACTAAATTCGGTTGCAAATTTGCGATTCAATTATTTTTATATTAATCAACCGCAAACCCAATACAATTTAATCAAATTAAATCTATAACAATGCATAGCCATCAATTTGCAAATACATAAATCACACACATACATATGATAAAAATAGAGCATTCATCTTCTTTGAACTTTAATTTTAAATACCTCAAGAATATGTAGGACCTTAAGTGTTAATACCAGAATCCACTCCAATCTCAACAAAACCTTCAAAGTGGTAGGGCCTTAAGTGTTAATGGTATTCCAATGAAACCTTCAAAGTGGTAGACTAAACATTGGTAGAGTTATAAACCTTCAAAGTCGTGTTGATAACGTGTTATAAAACAAGAGAATAAAGAACAAAGTAGGGAGAATAAAGAACAAAGTAGAGAGAAGAGAAGGTAGAAACTGAATATATTCCCTATTCAATTGTGTCTATCAAAGTCGCAATGACCCTATTATAGAGTTTACAGATATGGAAAGCTATAATAAGAGAAGATCAAGGGAAAGATATTGAAAATAATATCTAAGAGTATAAAATCTATGGACATCTATATCTAATTCAAATATTTATAACAATTTATATATATAAATTGTTAGAATAAATATATTTTACTCAATATATGAGTTGTGTATCTCTAAAATATATGGATTTAGTTAGACAGTTTCCCTAATATTTCTTTTTCCATCAGTCTCCTCTCTTTCACTGTCATGTCGTAGCTAATTTGGTCCGATGGTCGATGGTCAATTATTAACAACAAAAAATGAGAGTCGAAGTCATAGAAAAGGAGAAGAGAAGTAATAGAAATTTGTTATGGTGGATTGATCTGGTCCGATGGTCAATTATTAACAACAAAAAAACGAGAGTCGAAGTCATAGAAAAGGAGAAGAGAAGTAATAGAAAATTGTTATTGTGGATTTGCCTGGAGATTTCGTTGGCTATTAAATACGATGTTTATATATATATATAAATTGTTAGAATAAATATATTTTATTGGTGTATCTCTAAAATATATCGATTTGGTTAGATAGTTTCCAATATTTCTTTTCTTCCCTTGTTCAACCACAGCGGACACAGTTGGCCGCATCGATCTCCTCTCTTTCACTGTCATAGAAAAGAAGAAGAGAAGTAATAGGAATTTGTTAGGGTGGATTTGCCTTGAGATTTCGTTGGCTATTAAATAGTGGTCTTTTCACAAATAGAAAAAACCAAAAGTAATTACACATATAGAAAAAAAAAAGTGGGAAATACAAAAGAATGGGTTGCAGTTTTTGGTAATTACTTTTGTTTTTTTTTTCTATACACAACATTTCCTATTAATGATGTTTATATATATAAATTGTTAGAATAAATATATTTTACTCAATATGTATCTCTAAAATATATGGATTTGGTTAGGTATTTCCCAATCTTCCTATTTTTTTCATATTTTTTCTCCAATATTTATTTTCTTCTCTTTGTTTTCTGGTTCAACCGCATCGGTCTCTACGATTCCACTGTCATGTCCCCGCCCTGCCGATCGGGTCTGATTGTCGCATATAAAATTAATTAATGTTAAAGGGAAGGAGATGCAATTTCAAATTTTAGGTAAGTATTATGTATAAATTTATTTAACATTTTTTTTCATTTAGTTTACATTCATTTTTTATGTGAAATTTTTTAATGATTCCTATTTTTCCCTTATATCCCTCCATTTTGAAACTTTTGGAAAAACTACCTCTTTATAAAAACACATGTTTCGACAAATTAAAATCTCTTATGCAAGCAAGGTAGTTACCAATTTTTACATTTTTTTTCTTTTTAGAGGAATTTTAAGGAGACGAGTGAGAGAAATTACGTTCAACTTTTTTATTTTCAATTTGGCTAGATGGGTTTTCTCCCAAGAAACAAGAATGGAGTATTTTGAGAAGAAATGGAAATGAGTGGAATGAAGAAAATGGGGAGAATAAGAGATGTGAAAATAAAGAATTAGGTTTAAGAGAGAGCATTAACAATGGTGATTATTTTTTATTCATAAATGTAGAAGTTGCGAATTGGTTTCACAACAACATGGTGGAAGACATAAAATGTAAAAAATTGGTTTCGCAATGTAGAAGACATGGAATGTAAAGGATACCTAGGTAAAGGATACCACAAGTTTATTCATTATTGAAGTTTCGTTAGAAATTACCATAAACTTTTTAATTTTCAATTTGTCAAATCGATCATCTTCCAATTGGAAAAATATTTTTTTCAACCATAGCAAAAATTCATAAATTTGTTTCATTTTAAAATTTAAATGTTGAGCATGTAGTTTTTGTTATTTCGTGAAATTTTAGGGCTAGTTTGATAATGTTCCTGTTTCCTGTTTTTGTTTCTCATTTTTTAAAAAATTGACTTGTTTGATAACCGTTCTCGTTTCTTGTTTCTAAAATTTGAGAAATGTTTCTTAAAATGGGGCCAAATTTGAGAAACAACAAAAATTAGTTTCTCCTTGTTTCGTTTCTATTTTATATCAGATTGTTTCTTTTATATACCAATACTTATATTTGGCCTGGTGGTAGTCATGCATGCCCATTATAATATCAACCATTTGGTTGTGTGATCAACTCCCAAAATGAACATTTTTATTTAGTTTTTTTCCTTTTATATTTTTTGTTATTTACAAAATTAGTTTTACTATATTTATATTTTAATTTAATTTTAAATTTTAAAATTTTCTAATATTTATATTTAAATATTATTTTAATTTTTAATATGTTTATTAATTTTTTTACATTTCAAATTTCAACTCCAAAGATGACACTTTGATTTTTTTTGTTTTATATTTATTTTCATCTTTTATATTTTATTTATTAAATTTTCTATTTACAAAAATAATTTTGTTATATTTATATTTTATTTTAATGAGAATAATAAACAGATTAGTGGTGTTCAAGGAAAAACTTAAGTCAATTTTAATTTTGTATACAAATATTTTTGGATATTTATAAAATTATTTTACGAAAATTGATGAAATGATTTTTGCTTATATAGTTTGTAATTAGTATTACTTAATCTATATATCGTATATCAATGCATATACGAAGGTTAAATTACAAGTTTAGTCCCTACGTTTTAAAAATTGTTACTTAAAGAACCCTAAACTTTCAATTTTGACTTCAGTCCCTAAAAATGTCTAATAAATCTATAAGCTTCAATTTTATAGTTAATATATCTCATAAATATTAAAAATATTTAATAATTAACTATTTTTATAACATTTTATTTTCTGTCTAGTTAAACTTTAATTTTTAAATTTTGTAGTTGGTAGATAACTTAATTAAAATATATATATATATATATTTTATTGTATATATTAAGCACAAAGTTAAATTCAACGTCTAATATAACACTTAATTTTTAACATTTTCAAATGTGTAAGAAACCTAGTTTGTGTCTAATTAAACCTTAAGTTAAATTTTATATTTTAGAATTTTTTTAATAGGATATTTTAGGAATCTATTAAACACAAAAATTGATAATTCATGGACCTATTAAACATTTTTTAAAAGTATAAGAACTATATATAAACACACATTTTTAACACTACATACATTTGTGCCCCCTCTGAAGTTTTGGATCCACCACTAGTTAGGAGAACTACTTATGACAACAATAGTGAAGAACAAAATCAAATTTGATAGATTCAAAAGATCTAAAATATATGTATTAGTATATATCATACATATCTCCAACTTTTTATTTTGATGTATTCTCAAATTTACTCTAATAATAAGAGTTTGTTATTTTTATATGAATAAAATAAATTATTTTGAATCACACAAGCATGTTAACAAAAAACAGTAATCATCAAAATTTATGTTCGAAGTGTTCCAAATATATTTAAAAAGCATGCAACTCATTTTATATTGTTGTGAATCAACCTAAAACAAAATATATATAGTTTTTTTCATTAATGATTTATTTTAAATTCTCATTTGAGATATTTATTATTTAAACTTAATAAAATCTACATTAATTTGTTATTGACATTTTACATACAAAATTGATGTTCTAAAAATTTTTAGCCACATGCATTGCACGTGTTTTATAGCTAGTTGACTAATAAATTTGGTATATGAATAGTATAATATAGTATATTACTAAAGATAAGTCTATCATATATATATTATTGATATTCATTATGATGCACTAACGAGCGTAAATTTTGAATAATAAAAAATGAAAAATCATATTTAATGTTTTTTTTTTGTCATATCAGTGAATTTAAAAAATGATTGGCTATTCTTCTAACTATTCCTAAAATGAAATCAAGTTTATCATAATTAAAACATGTATCAAAGTTGTCAACATGAGCTTAGCTCAACTGACATAAATTTATATTATCAACTTCGATGTTAGAAGTTCGATCTTCTCATCCCATCCGTTATAAAAAATTAAAAAAAAAAAATTAGTAAAGTTGAAGAGTATTTTTTTTAATAATTAATAAGGAAAATAAAGGTTATTATAGAGAGATTACTATGAATATAAAAAATATCAAATTATTTACAAATATAGAAAACTGCCTTGAAATCACAATAAGATTCTATTGCTTTCTATCGCTCAAGCAAATAAATTATATCGCTTGAATGATAGAAAGTTATCGCGGACTATTACTGATAGACTGTTAAATTCTTATATATTTATAAATAAATTGACTTATTTTTTTCTATATTTGAAAACTGGCTTGAAAACTTTGGATTTAGCTGAAGGAAAAAGAAAAGAAAAAAAAAAAACATAGACACGTATCAAAATGCTCACCGTTTAGGCAAAACGAAGTCGAGGTCAAATTTTCTCCTGCAAATTTGGGTAAAAAGAAGCCGATTTTGTCGCCTCCATTCGAATCCTCCATACCCTTTGAAGCCCTGTTTTCCATTTCATAATTTTCCCGGCGGAAAAGTTCGATTTTTCTTCACCAAGATGTTGAGGATTGCGGCTCGAAGGCTTTCTTCACTCTCTTCTTCCCATTTCAGGCCCACTATTGCCTCTTCTTTGCCCAGTTCTCACAAGATCATCGATGGTTCTGATTCTGCCCCATCCAATGATTTCAGATCCTTCAACACCTTCCCTTTTGGACCCCACTTTGATCGTAACTGTAGAGGTTAGAGTTCGCTTTCTTATTCTATGAAATACTTTTGTTATTTCTGGTTGTAGTCGATTTATGGCGTTTTTTAGGGTTTGTTTTTGTGGACGTATGCTGCCTTTTAATGTTGCTAGAAAGGGAAATCCTTGTTTAGTGTTTTTGAGTTGCAGTTTTGTCACTTGCTTGTGTAGCCATAATTCGGTTTAGCCGTAGATGGGGATCGGTAATTGTGTTTATTGATCTGCTGTTTAGTCGTATTGATGATGTTGAATCATGCTTTGCATATTCATTTCTCGTTATGAAAATAATGTGAAAATGTGAGAGTCGTTTGGGGGATATCACATCACTTAGCCGAAGCAATCACTTCCTCGTGGTTCTATGTTTGAATCTGCCACCGATTATTTTAGAAGTCTTTAACTTGTTATTTCCATCAACATCATGTTTGCATATTTGTTTCTCATTTTGGCAACATCGAAAACGTGAAATGTTATTTACATTCTGTATTTTTGCAGCAATATGATGGTACCCCTTTGCTGAAGCAACCTCTTCTTCTTCGTTTTTTTTTTTTCTAGTTCTTTCACCGTTGCTCTTCAAAAACTTTAACTTTGTGTTTGGTGGTCTACCACCCAAAAATGTTTGCTTTTATTCATATACTATACTGCTGAGACTCGTACTTCTCTCTATCTCTTTTAGAATTATTGTTTTTTCGATTGTGGAGACACACACATGAATTAAAGAGCTGATGTTTCAAATGGTACAAGGTTTATGGTAATTGATTTTGGTTCCTCTGGTGGCTTCTTCGAGTGTTTAAGTTTAAGTGTGCTTGTGAGAGTTATATTTCTTCTTTTTCTATGGGGTTAAAATTAGTCAGTTTAAGGTTTCCCCTTTTTTGGTGCTGATAATATTCAGTGCATTAATCCATTTTGCATACTCACCAAATCTTGATCAACGGTTGTTATGCAGCAGCAGTGATTGGGGTGTAGATTATTGTTGTTGAGAGAGTATAGTTGTCATTTACAAACCTTAAGCAGTGTCTTTTCCGTTTGGATTGTTTTTATTTCTTTCTTAAAGATTTTTTAATCACCTTCTTGAATTCAAAGTATTCTATAAACAGAACTTGCTAACAGTAACTTTTTGTTTTTAGATGAGAAAGAACTTATTGATATACGAGGAGTTACAATGATACCAAAATAATAATAATAATAATAATAATAATAATAATAATGACTCCATTTAGAAGCGTTCATAATATCCCAAAAGTTCACTGTGAGAGGAGTTTGTTCAAAGGAATGTACCTAAAAAAATGAGAATGATAAAGAAGGCCTTTATTTTTGTTTCAGAATTTAGACACCTAAAAAGAGGCATTGATGGTAGGTAAACATCGAAGATTAGGCATTTCTAGTCCATACCCTTATTTACAATATAACTGAAAAAATGGAATGAAAATAAATGAAAGTTTGCCCAATGAGAGCAAGTGACTCCACTCCCCTTTTCTCTTGACAGATACTTGAGACTCAGTTAAGGGAGTTTGTGTTCCATGAGCTAGGAGAAGAGTTTAATGTTATTAAAAAGAAGAAATGAAATCAGCCCTAGAGATAGGAGTTTATATGCCTAGGCTGAGGGTTGGGGAGAGTTCTTTTAATTAGATACCAATTTGTTAGGATACCTTCTAAGTTCTAACAAG
The DNA here is from genome assembly GCA_002890555.2 of Lagenaria siceraria. Lineage (NCBI taxonomy): Eukaryota > Viridiplantae > Streptophyta > Magnoliopsida > Cucurbitales > Cucurbitaceae > Lagenaria > Lagenaria siceraria. The sequence goes on from CM016488.1 coordinate 9,108,658, forward strand.
AACACACTTAAGAATAACATTGAAAACTCAAGAACACTCAAATATGAAAATATGTTATATTGTTATAAGAAAAGTAACAAGATAACCTAGCCTTTCGAGAGGGCTAGTCTCTCTTAAATTCCTCAAAGGAAATCCCGCACAAAATTCTTCACATCTCAAGCCTCACTCTCACCTACTATTTATAACCCAAAAGACCTAACCAATTTAATGTCTAATTACTAATATGCCCCTTACTAATAACCATACTAATAATCCTAGTATAACTCGAACTAGGGCTCTCACACCTACATATCCCTATTCTTAAGGATTTTCCTATTTCTCACGAAACAAATATATGATGAGACTGCATAAAGGGCAACTCACGAACGGGCCCCTTTGTCCTGAAATAGTAAGTTTTCCCCTTTGTCCTGAAATAGTAAGTTGAGCAATGCCGCTTCAAACAATGTTAGCTATAATGAGCCAAAGGCACCCCAAAACTCTCTTAGAAATGGCCCAAATTGCAAAGCCAGATTGGAAGGTGCACAAAACATAATCCATAATCCTTAGAATCATCGTGTTACACCTTGTGACACATCATTACATGAAACTCACCATTTAGGTCCTCAAATTTTTTATTTTCAACCCACCATTGTCAACCATACATTTCATGATCTCCCGCCTTGTCAAATGGAAACCCTTGCCTTTTTCGAACACTTTCCACTATGGTCTTTTCCCACCCTAAATCTTGAACAAAGATAGTAAATATCTTACGGAAACCTCATATTTGAAAAGGATAGGCGGCTGGTACTATTACTTATATTAAGACCCACTAACTCCACACCTCGTTAAAGTCACTCACAGATCCAGCTTTGGAGGGCTCATGGTTAATTAATTAATTATTTTTAAAGAAATGAAGAATGGATATATATATAAAACAAAAGGCAAGACAACCTAGGGTCCGAGGGTGGAGGAAACCCCCTCCAAAAAAGCTAACTACATGACAAGAGCTCTCCAATCATTGATAATTGTCAAGATGCTGTAGTTGCAAAAGAATTTTTAATGTAAAGAGACCCACCAAGAAGCCGAATTGGTACAAGATTACAAAAGGAGTCGAAGTCAAACTGAAGAGACTTATCTTGAAAAGAACTGTCATTTCGTTCGGTCCATAAGTTCCACACCAATGCTCTAGTGGCACAGCTAGCCAAAATCCTAGCTTTGCCCATCAAGTTCCAACCATTAAGACCTTCAAGTAGCCAATCATCAATTATTTGGGGAGACGCAACATCAAACCCAACTTCTCAAAATAAAGTTTCAGGCCTTGTAAGCAAAAGAGCAATGGAGAAAAAGGTGGTCCAAATCTTCCACCTCTCTCAAACACAATATGCACCCAGATGGGGATAACTCCCAATTTCTAAACTTCTTTTGCATCGCATCATCAGTATCAAGGCTTCTAAAAGACATGGGCCAGATAAGGACTTCAACTTTCTTAGGGCACTTACTTTTCCACACCAATTTAGTGAGGGGGAAGGCTCATAGTTAGTAAGTACCAACCACAAAATTTTCATCCCCATCAATTTGAAGCTTGAAAATGATCTAGATATAGGCAAAGATAAAATAATGTTAAGATTTTGTTGGACTCAAACAGATAGGTTTTATCTTTTTCATTCCAAAGGTGAATTATCTCCTTGCCCACATGGAAAACCCAACTAGACTTTTGTCCGTACTTGTTAATACTGGCCTGCTAAGGACACACAACCATGAGGAAGAGGAGGGGAATGAGCGATCTCCTTGTCTAACACCCTTAATAGTGCTAGGGAGAACCCTCCTCAGTCTATCAGCCAGTACCTTGACAATAATCGTATACAAGCTTGTAACCAAGCCGATTGGTTTGTGAAACCCTTCACACTTAGAGCATATTCCTTTCTGGACATAAGACAAATATTGGTTTCATCCTCTAAATTAGCAGTTTTCATGAAACTCACTAACCTAACTTAACCTAAATCTCTCTTGATCAAATCTCAATTTTTTGGATCAAATGCCAGAGTGGAACCATCATGCTCCAGAGCCTTACCATTTATTGTAATTTGTCGTCAAAGCTGAAATAATCTCTCTTTATCTTTTCAACGTAGAAGAAGCCTCTAACCTTTCCTTCCACAAACCTAGAGGAAACAGAAACGGAATAGAAAAAAAGTAGAGGAAGACATGTTTTCCCCCTTAATAGCTGTGCCCCATCCCAGTGTGTCACCCTCCCCTGAAAGAGACTCAATGGCGTTTCTATTCCTTCTAATCTTTCCACATCATGGGAGATTGAAGTGTTATGAACTCCCTATCTCTCCCATTTAACCCTAGAGAAACAGATATTCTCCCTCTCTAACTAACTCCTCAAACTTCCCCTAACCTGCACTTCTCTGAACTCCACTAAGAGTTCCAAGGATAATTAATTCTCTTAAGTTTTGCTTGAATGAAATAATGAAGAGATGACCATACTCCTAGAAAAATGGCATCCTGTAGTCTTGAATGCATAAAGAAAATATTATTGTTTATGAAAAAGCTTCAAACTTACTGCTCTAGAAGCTGTCAAAACTTTAACCCTGCATATAGGTTATGGTGACAAACTCATTCAAACTTAACGTAGAAAATAACTAAATTTTGCACCAATAAGCAGGCAGCATAAATTTGAGGAAGACGATGAGCATTCTGGCTTAGGTGATTGATTGGATGATTGCTTTCAATTTTATTTTGTAACTCAGCCCTTTTATTATGAGTAATTCCTTTCTCCTGTGGTGAAGTTTTATGATTTTGTAGAAACATCTCTTTGCCAGGTTTCGCTTCTGATGCATTGACTTCAACAAAGGAAAACAACTTAGTTCCAGATGTTTCTGCTACTGTAGCAGCTGTTAAGAACCCTACTTCAAAGATAGTCTATGACGAATACAATCACGAGCGATTTCCTCCGGGTGACCCAAGCAAGCGTGCATTTGCTTATTTTGTCTTGTCAGGTGGTCGGTTTGTCTATGCTTCTTTGATCCGTCTCCTTGTTCTCAAGTTTGTTCTTAGCATGTCTGCCAGTAAAGACGTTCTTGCCCTTGCTTCACTTGAGGTTGACCTCTCAAGCATTGAGCCTGGTTCTACCGTGACGGTTAAGTGGCGTGGGAAACCAGTATTCATCAGAAGACGAACGGAGGATGATATTAAGTTAGCAAATAGCGTCGACATTGGATCTCTTCGTGACCCACAGCAGGATGGCGAGAGAGTTAAGGATCCAGAATGGCTTATCGTGATCGGTGTCTGCACGCATCTTGGTTGCATTCCCTTGCCAAATGCTGGTGATTTTGGTGGGTGGTTTTGCCCATGCCATGGTTCCCACTACGATGTGTCCGGTAGGATCCGTAAAGGACCAGCACCCTACAATTTGGAGGTACCTACTTACACCTTTTTGGAAGATAACAAGCTTTTGATTGGTTAAGAAATAAAGCTATTTTTCTGGGTTTGTAGTGGTTTGGAACCTTAATCAATGATAATGTCGAAGATTTGTTGCAGACATATTTTATTTTATTTTTCTACTCAATTTCTTTGAGTTGATCTTTATGTAATGAGAATACTGTAACTCCCCGTATCTTGGTGCATGAATGAGTCTGAATAAGTTGCTTGAATGGGTGCTGCCCCCATAAAGTGAGATCTTTTGATTTTGGTTGGCAATAGATTTGATAGTGAAATAGCCACCAAATTTTCATTGTATGGATTTTGTGATTAAGCAAATGAGCAAAATTTCCTTCATCAATGCGTTTGGATTATTTGGATTAACGGTTCAAGTGTTTAATTTTGAAAATAAGTCATTTTGGAAAAAATTGAAATGTTTGGCAACACTTCAAAATAGTTTTTGAAGTGTACTTTAACTATAATAGATGTTATCAAAAGAGTTTAAATAGTAATGAATTTTTTTGAAAAAATACTTTTTTCTCTAGTCAATCTAAGCAGTCCCGAAAGCTCGGTTTGGTTTATGAATTGTCTAATTAATTAAGCAAGTTGCATATAGCTGCAGCTGCTGCATGTAACTCATGAAGATGCATTCCCTTCTCCTACCTCTACCTCCTTCAACCTTTCTTCAGGGACCTCACTTATCATCATAAAAAAATAGTGACAGATTAAGGTGAGAAGGAAATGTTTTTTATTTTATTTTTGGAGAGGAGCGTGTTTGGAAAAAAAAAAAAAAAAAGAGGAGGTATGCATTTTTTTTTTTTTTTTACATTGGATAAGAAATAGATGGCAGCGGCAGTAGTCGTCGTGGACAGCTTCTCGTTGGAAGAGTGGTTTTAGAGAGGTTTTTTTTCCCTCTAAATTATACAAAATATCCCTAAACTTTCTATTTTGTATAAAAAATAACCATGAATTTTCAAAAGTTTTAAAGATACTCTTAAACTTCTAAAGAGTTAAAAAATACCTTTATTATTTGTTTTATATGGAAATCATTAATATTTGGTGTAAAAAATATTCTTAAACTTTTGAAAGTTTAAAAAATACTCTTATATTAAAAAAAATAAAATAAAAAATATCCTTAATGTTATGAACAAAAACGTTAATACCCTATTACTTCTCTGTTTTCCTTTTTTTTTCTCCCATCTTCTTGAGTACCCCTTACTCTCTTAAAACTGTCTACTTCAATTTAGGTATATAGACTATAATGAGAAGAGCACCAAAGAATCTTAGGACTTAAATGAAATGTTTTAACAAAGTTATACGTTAGTAGATGAGCGTGCGTTAACATCTAAATACATTTTTTTTTGTATTTAGCCATTAATCGTTTTGGTATGTTTTAGGGAGAGATTTTGATTTTAGAATTTTGTGAGATTTTATGTTTTAGCAAGTTTTGGTTTTTATTTTAGTTGTAGAGAAAATTGGTGTAAAAACTAAATAAATATGAGAAAAATGAGATTATCTATATGGAAAAAATGAGGTAATCTATATAATTTGGTTTAAAATCGGTTATTCTCGAACTCAAGAAAACTTCAAACTAATTGATTAATATATTAACGGTAGGAGCATTTTTAATTTTTTTTTAATTCAAAGTTATTCTTGCAATGAGGTATTAATTGTTTATGTTCATATACTAACATTAAGTGTATTTTTTTATTTTTTAAAGTTTAAAGGTGTTTTTGATACTTTTGAAAGTTTATGGGTATTTTTTAAACAAAATACGAACTATCTTCATCCATAACTAACTATAAGAGTATTTTTTAGCTCTTTTGAAAGTTCAGTGGTATCTTTGAAACTTTTAGAAATTCAGGAGTATTTTTGACACAAAGTACAAAATTTACATTTTTAGAATTTATCTTTTTTTTTTCCTTTAAATCATCATCATTATTTGTTTTAAAAAATAAAAATGGTCTTGTCAGCATTACCAATATATATTTATGGAGTTAATTAGGGACTATAAACTTGGAGGACTTAATTGTACGACTTTGAATTTTAGGGACTAAATGGACTTATTCTCTAATTCACATGGCAAAAAACATAACTTATCAAAAGATTCAAATAAGAATTTGGTACCCCACTTTTAAAATATCTATTTTGGTCATTAATGTTAAAAAGTGGTCATTTGAATCAAAGTTGAAAGTATGAAAACTAAAATAAACATTTTAAGAGGATAAAATCAAAATGAACAAAAATAGATAGTGTTGATGCAGGAAACTCGCACACATTGTGGACCTTTAGTGGGGTCTCTGCCAACTCGCTCTTCTTATTGGACATTGTCTTTTGAGCTAACCTACATGAGAGTACTTACACGGGTGTGGTATCGAGCCGACCACATTCTAATACCTAAGTTAGTACAAGAGGTGTATAGTTCAACTAAGCACAAAGAGTAAGGTTAGAGTTCTCCTTTGGAGTTTTCGTATTTCTTCCCCTTTGGGGTTGTCGAATGAGGCTACTTATGATGTCTTTCATCTAATATTTACTTGTGGTTATGTGTAGTGTCGATAATGTAAGGATGGTTACGATCTTTGAGGTTGCAGAGTACCAAGGTTGAACTTGATTCGGTTATTTCTTGATTAATATAATTCCATCAGCTCTGCTGGTCGGCCCTGCCCAGAACTTGAGAGTCTGACTTTTCACTTTTCGGACACATGGTTCTCCATATCGCCTCCTAGTTTCTCTTAGCTTGGGCCCACCCATGAGCTTTGGGCCTTACCTAGGGCAACCCTCAACATAAAGTATAAATACCAAAGTAGTATTTAAACTAAAAAAAATAGAACAAAATGTAAAAGTTCTTGAACTTAAATGGCTTTACAACATTTAAACTTAGATAAATTTGGCTTTTGAAGTATTAAAATAAGCAATGTTTTTATGTTTTTGTTCAGTTTTACCAGCATGATTAAAAAGAATGCGAAAAAAAACATATGAAGACAAATGATCATTTAGCTAAAATAGAGTTGTATTGACATAGATATGACTAAAACAAAATTGCAAAGCGAGAGATACGTCGATACAACTTCATTTTAGCTAAATGACCACTTATCTTCATACATTTTTTCGTGTTCTTTCTAACTATGCTTATAAATTAAGCAAAATGTTAAAGCATATTTACTTTTAAATGACCTCACAAAGTTTAAACTCAGATCATTTCAAATATTTGATGTTCTGGTAATATAAGAAGAAAAACTGAGAGGAAAAATAGGGATGCAATTCATTTAAAATGGAAGGCAAATTGGATATTTCACATCTCAAAATAGTGAAAAAAATGTCATTTGATCGAAATTTTTGGGTTTTGGGTTATTTTAGTCAATTTTCCTCAAAATTTTAGAGATCAAATACACCGTCGCTCAGCCTAACCATATATCAACTCTCATTTTTATGTGTTAGCGACAAAAAAATCTATTCCGTGTTCTACCTAACAAATAAACACTTACCCTAACTTTAGTAATAAAAATTTTTGCAAAAATGTTTCAAAAAAAAAAAAAATGAAAGAAAAGAAAAGAAAAAGAAAAAACCATAACGATAGCTGAAGGAAGCAAAACAAGTTTGAGGTTTATACGGGTCATGTTCCCTCTGCGAATCGGGGAAAAGGCCGCTTCTTCTTCTTCTTCTATCGCCTTCTTCTGAGTTTCTCAATATCCCTCCAAATCGAAAACCTGAAGGTTGACGAAGATGTTGAGGATTGCAGCTCGAAGGCTCTCGTCACTCTCTTCTTCGCATTTCAAGCCCACTATTGCCTCTTCTTTGCCCGGTTCTCACAACATCATTGATTCCACTGATTCCGTCCCTTCCAATGATTTCAGATCCGGCGGATTCGTCAACACTTTCCCCATCGGACCTCACTTCCATCGCAATTCTAGAGGTTACACCTTGCTTCTTTGTTTTAAAATTCCTGCTCCTTGTCGATTCATTGCGTTTTTCTTAGGGTTTGTTTTATGCCTTTTTCGCTCTTTGAGAGCGCAAAATTCTGTATCTGGCTTGCAGTTTCTATTACCGCGTTTAATCGTAGAATGGGATCGATATTCATCTTTGTTGATCCACTGTTTGATCTCTTTTGATTATTTTGAATCGTGTTTTTTTGCATATTAGTTTCTCGTTTTGTAAATAATTTTAAAATGTGAAAGTTGTTTTCTGGTGCTTTCGGGGCATTTTAACGATATCATCTTCACCGAAACAATCGCTTCTTCTTTTTTCTTTTGTAAATCTTCCACCATTTCATTTCATACTTTTAAGTTTTAACTTTATTTTGTTCTTTTATGTTATATCCACTGGAGACTACGTGATATCATTCATATGCTATATTGCCGAGAATTATTCTTCTAGTGCAGAAGTTTTAGTGTGAATTAGTCAGTGGGATCATATCTTAGTTTAATTCCATATTTTATGTGCTTAGAAATTTTTGAATTGGTTCTTTGTAAAAGCTCACCAATATCAATATGGGATGTCGATTAGCAGATCAATTTTAATTTATATTTTCTGGCTTTTTGTTGGGTATAATTTGTTGTTGCCGAAAGAGTGTAGTTGTTATCTACGAAGTTTAAGCCACTGTCTTCCCCGTGTAGAGTGTTTCTGTTATTATTGGGAAGAATTTTGATCAATTGCTGGATTTGAATATACTATCAATAAAATTTGCTAACAGTACTTATATTTTTCTCTCAGAAATAGAAATGTTTCTGATAAATTAATTTAAGATATTGGATAAGAAGGTATGAGGGGATAATTAATCCTGTTACTTGTATGAAATAATGTAGTATTAGTATAAGATAAACAAAGTAGGCTATAATTACAATAGAACTTCTTTCTTATGCACCATAAAGAAGAAGTGATTGGGGAATTCCAGATGCGTTCATTCATAAGAATTTCTGTTTTCAGTATTCTTGTAACGTGCTTCAATTAGATGGTGACACATTTCAACTTTATTTACAAACTTTGTACAATCTGTTCTTTTTTTTTATTCTTTCCTTCCTTATATTTAAAGAAGGCTCATTCACTGCACAATTGCACAGAAAATACAGAACCCTATTTCTTTTCATTTTACATTCCTTTGAAATACTGATCTTAGACACCCCAAAGAAGATGTATTTGTACGTTGTTACAAAAGAACTCAAAAGTGTAGGAGTTATCTTCGTAGACCTTTCAATTTCTTTCCTTCCAGGTTTCCTAAACCAAAGCTCGAGTCACGCATCTACACAAAAATCTAGCTTTTCCTCTGAGGCTCCACCCATTTAAGACTTACAATTTCCACTCCAAAACTGACTCTGAAGTACACAGAATGTTTTTGAATACTGAGGCAAAAGGACACTGGAGGAATAGGTGCTCTGCTTTTTCTTCTTCCCTTAAGCACAAGCTGCAAACCAATGGAGAAAGGAAGACTTGTATCTTCTTTGGGACATTAAACTTCCAAATCATATCGACCATAGGGCTTATGAGATGTTTCAGTCAACTTTATGGAAGCAGATCTTGTTGAAGAAACCCCAGATTTCTCAAGGGACCAGCAAGCTCTGTCCATACCATCGCCTAGCCTTACAGTATCAATCAATTATATCAACGGATACAGCTTTCAAATTCTCTATCCAATATCCATTATACCTCTTCTAAAACCAAGATTCCAATCACGTTCTCCAAGATTCCAATCATTGTTCTCCAAGTCCCAACACTCTTCAATGATGGCATCTTTTTTATGTGATATTATAGAAGTAAGAAATCATGGAATGATTCCTCCAAGGAAGAGGATCCCACCCATTTGTCTCTCAAAAATTTAATTCCGCCCTTTTGGCCTTGAAGTTTTTGAATTTGAAGAAAAACACTATTTATTGCAATTTGGAATCAAGGTCTGCCTTTTGATACACCTTTTGGTAGAAGTAAAGTCCACCCTAAAGGCTCACACCCGTGAATACTAAAGATAATCCTTTTGTGAAATAGCTTCAAAGTTTCTGCTAAAAAAGATTGGATAACTTTAATCCTATTCCATGGGCCCTGAAGATAGTTTTATTCATACTCACATTGAAAATCCTTAAAATTTGCTCTAGAAATTAGGCATAGCAAGAACAATTACACAATGCTTACAATTCCACAATGCTTTTTTGTTATCTTGAGAATTGGTCTTCTGCCTCTTGTGATGGTTGGTTTGTATTGCTCTTGCAAAATTGACTGCCCATTATGGCTGAACATTTTGGTTCTGGATATTTATACAGATTCCTTCTGTATGCACAACTAATTTGTAAATACTCTATGCATGCACATGACTAGTTATGGAGTTCTGCTCCCTAGGTTTATACGAAAGTTGAGGATAGAAATATTGGTAAGAAATCAATTAGCACACTGGAAATGGTTTGGAGGCCTGCTTTTCTGATTGTGCATTTTATAAATATCTGATACTAATTGAAAAAAAAAGGCAATTATATGGTTACGGTTGGAATCTGTCTTTAACAATTACTTAAATCGTTTAGAGGCTGTGCATGAGCTTCTCAATTATAATTTGTGATTCATCACCTTATGCATGACTATTTGTTTCTGCTCTGGCGTGGTTTCATGATTATATGGAAATGACTTTCTGTTAGGTTTTGCTTCTGATGCATTGACCTCAACCAAGGATGATGGCTTAATTCTGGATATTCCTGCAACTGTAGCTGCCATTAAGAATCCTTCTTCAAAAATAGTCTATGATGACTACAATCATGAACGATTTCCTCCTGGTGACCCCAGCAAGCGTGCATTTGCTTATTTTGTATTATCAGGTGGTCGGTTTGTCTATGCTTCCTTGATTCGTCTCCTTGTTCTCAAGTTTGTCCTCAGCATGTCAGCCAGTAAGGATGTTCTTGCCCTGGCCTCACTTGAGGTTGACCTTTCAAGCATCGAACCTGGTTCTACCGTGACAGTTAAGTGGCGTGGAAAACCAGTATTCATCAGGCGACGAACTGAGGATGATATTAAGTTAGCAAATAGCGTCGACATTGGATCTCTTCGTGACCCACAGCAGGATGGCGAGAGAGTTAAGGATCCAGAATGGCTTATCGTGATCGGTGTCTGCACGCATCTTGGTTGCATTCCGTTGCCAAATGCTGGTGATTATGGTGGGTGGTTTTGTCCATGCCATGGTTCTCATTACGACGTCTCTGGCAGAATCCGTAAAGGGCCAGCACCCTACAATTTGGAGGTACCCACCTACACCTTTTTGGATGACAACAAGCTTTTGATCGGTTAAAAAACCAATCTCTTCTTTTTGAGGTAATACAGAGGTTCGAGACCCTCAATTTTTATTTAAAGCAGATAAAGTTGCAGACATGTTTTGTTTCTTTTTTTTTTTTTTACTCCTTTGAGATTTTAGAAAGCTTTATGCAGTGAGAACACTGTAACTGTAACATTGCTTGGTGCATGAATGAATCTGAATAATTTTTCTGAATAAGACAATGAGTGAAAGATAATAGATTAGAACACCATCCTATTTGAGGATAATGAAAACTTTGTAGTGGACAAAAAAGGTAAGGGCATTCAAATTTTGATGTATTTGTATGATTCATGTGTTGAAAATTGTTGTACAAGTTTGAAATCTTTTCCAGTATCAGAACTGATTGATTGAGTTTTTGAACATTTAGCATTTGGGAACTAGAATGTAACTCATGTAAGATTCCTTCAACTATGGTAAAGAGAAAAAAAAAAGAAGAGAAACTAATAATCATTGCTCAAAAATGCCTTTGACATAAACCATGCCTTTTTCACTCAACTGAAGCTCCTTTCTCATTTGCTCTACTTGCTGGTCATCTCCTTGAACAATAATCTCTCCAAGCCTTCCATCTTCTCCAACTATCATTTTAACTTTGATCTCTTCCTTTCTTGATGCTTTCACCCAGTAGTATGCTCCACTGCAGTTTTCAAAGAGTTAGTTTTGTCATGTAATCTCAATCTTCAATTTGAATTTGGAAAACCAAGTATATGATTTTGTTTTCTTTAATGGTCATTACTTCTTTGTTCTATTGGATATTCTTATAAATTAGGTTTATTTATTCATAAAATCTCTAATATTACCATCATGTGTTGGCCTAATGGTAGTGAGAACATCCAAAAAAAGCCAAAGGGTTAAAGGGTTATCGGTTCAATCTGTGGTTGCTTCTACAGGTTTCCTTGACACTTAATGGTTTTCTTGACACTTAAATGTTGTAAGGTCAGACGGATTGTCTATTCTCATTCTTTATACTTTTGGAATCCTTTTGCACTGCATATGATATTATTATGGTGTTATTATATAAAATTGAGTTAATTTCTTCTAATTCGTTAGAAACGTTTGCAAATTTAAGAAAGATTTGAATCTAATCTAATTAGAACTAAAAATTAAATTATAGAAATACCTTTGAATTCTACCCTTTATTTAAAAAATACCTAAAAGTTACAATATTATCTTACCTTTCAATAAATATTTCAAAACTACATTTGACGTAGTCAATTGGGACTTGAAAATGACCCAATAAGATGTAATTAGTTCCAATTTTTATTTCAAAGTTGCCGTTCGATTTCCATACAACATTTTCATGAATTTCTTTCCATTGTAGTTTTGATAACTTAAAAAAGTTAAGGATAATATTGCATCTTTTGAGAAAAAAATAGGGACATTTTGGAACAAATGACAAAGTCTAGAGTTATTATTATAATTTTATAATTGTTATTTTTAAAAATGAGCCTTATAAAAATAGCACAATTTTAGATCTTGAATGGAGTAGTAGCAAGTGAAAAACAAAATCAATTATTACGTCATGAAGAATGACCTAACAATTTCTTTATGTTGAATACTAAACTGAAACTAAAGATCTAAACAAAATCTAAATCCAAATTTCACTAGAATTTTTCCCTACACCCTAAAATGTCAGCTTTTGGTAACAATTTTGTTTTTAACTTTTTTATTTTTAAAATTCATACTTATTTTATTCTAGAGTTTTCATTTTTTTAAAACATAGAATTTTTAGTCCAATTTTAAAAAACAAAACAAGTATTTCTATTTTAAAACGGTGTGAATAAGAAAATAAAAATCTTGACCCTAATTTTATATACAAAAATTACTATAAACAAAAAAAAAATATCAAAATATTTATAAATATAAAAAAAATTTAACCATTAATTCTATTGGGACTATAGCTAATAGACGTTAATTTTTTTTTATATTTATCCATTATATAAGTATATTGATAATTTTGAGATATTGAGGTTTGGATTGGGTAATAATCAACTCAATCCTTTGAGCTCAGTCCATCAAAATATGGATTAATGGTGGAACTTGAACAAGCAAGAAAGAAGAGAAGTAGAGTGGGACTTACGCTAAGGGACTCAAGCTGCTAAGCCAAAACCAATTGTTGCCAAAATCTGGAAATGTTATGGTCAGAACAAGACCCACGCTGGCCAAGCTAATGCACGTACAGAATGTCAACAATGCCGCTTGCCCTCGACTCGGCACCATTGTTCCTTCAAACCTTCACAATTAACCATCCATCAATGGAACCTCCACAACTTCATTCCAACCAATTCAACTAAACAAACAATCACAAAATTGTTCAGAAAATTCGCCTTACGTTATGGTTTCGCCTCTGTCTGTGACTTGGAAATTATTACGAGTGAAGAACGACAAGATTTCTCCAGCAATCTGATTCGGCTCCTTCTTCGATTCTCCTTCGCTAACGAACGTCTTCTTCACAACCTAATCCATGCCATTTTCAACGGATTACACACAACAGAAACAGAGGAGAATTACAGAACGATGTAATTCGAATTGCATCGGAGATGAATTTATAAAATAACCTTGGATTTGACGGATCGCTTGATGAGAGACCAAAGGCCAGGGACGGAGATGACGAAGAGGCCGAGAGAAGTGTAGTAACTAGCCATGGAATAGCCGACGGACTCAGCCAGGAGGAAGGCGGAGTTGTGGTGGTCTTGGAGAACGACGAGCGGCTCCACATTGACTCTGACGGTTACCGATCTGTGCGGCTTGAAATGAGTGCGAGGTCGGCCGAAGCATGGGCGCGGAGTTAGGTCTACGGCGGAGAAGGAGTTGGAAGGGAGAGTATAGAGATGAGATGATGGTAGAAGCTTGGCCGCCATTAATGTCGACCAGAGAAAGGAGTGAGAGATTTTGAGGAAGAAGAAGAGAGCCACAGCCACAAGAAAGAAAAAAAGGATAAAAGCATTGCTTTGCTCGTGAAGTGAAAAATCACTGCGGCATCTTGTGGTTGCCGTTACCCACAAATTGGCTCACTTGCACTTGAGCCGACCAATAATTTTTGTTTTCGATTAAAAATCACTTTTAGTTCCTCACAAGATCTTATTTTTGATTTTTTTAATCTTTGAAACCGTAATTTTGTTGCACACGATCTAGATTGTCATGTCCAAAGAACCAATATCTTTGATGTTTGGACGAAAGATCACTATTATGGTTGAATGTTGCTGTATTTGTCAACACTTTAGTACTTTGTTCGATTTTGTTTTACTAAATATAAAGTCTTTGTACTTTCATATTTGTAATAATTGGTTCTCGAACTTTAGCAACTAACAATTTAGCTGTTATATTTTCAAATTTGTAACAATTTAGTCCATATACTTTTAATTTTGAAACAATTTAGTCACTATTGTGAAAAATCTCATCAAACTTAATTGCCAGTTTTGATTATGTAACAACTTAGTATTTATAGATCAAGTCTCCTCTCTTTTTTACTAAACCATAGGGAGCCCTAAGTAGCTTATCGAAAAAATTTAGTTGTCGTGACGATACCATTATAAGTGGAAGATTGGAAAAGACTTCTCTTTATCATGAGACTGATCTAATCTACTGTAGACACTTGAGAGACTTAAGCTTATATCTAATAGGTTCTTCAACTTTATCAAAGTTTCAAATAAGTTTATGAACGTTCAATTTAGTGTTAATAGTCAAAGTTTATGTCTACTAAATCTGAATCTTGTGTCGCATTATCAATGTGGTTAAAAGTTTAGAAAAACAAATGAATACCGAGTTACCTTTAGTTTGGTGAAATACCAAGGAATTGAACTATTGATTAATCCAACCCAAGGTAGGAAACACTCCACAAGTTTAACTAACCAACCTTGAAAAATTCCACAAAGGGGTGTGCAAGGGACAAGCTAACGGATTCCAAGAAACACTTTTCTATATTGATTATAAGGCATGATTGGGAGTGATTTTAAAATTGCTAAAATCATTTTTGTCATTTTCAAAATTATCGTGAAGTATATTTTTAATCCTTCAAAACTAATTTTGATGATTGAAAATTGCATTTAAAAGTATAAAATTGAAAACTAAATTAATTTTGAAAGTGTGTTTTTGAGTGATTTTAACGATTTTAAAATAACTCCCAAACATGCCCATAATCTGCCTAAAACAATTGAGATCTAGCCTTGAGGTTGTTAACTTGAGCAAATAAAAAACCCTAGAGCTATTAAGCAAATGTTTTTCCTTAATAGTTTAAGGGTTTTTTTTACCACAAGTTGACTGATCTTACAGAGGTGGAGTTCGTTGTCGAGGATATCAAGTCTTTGGCTCAAAGCCATGGGGATGTCTCCTTCACTCACATCCATCGTCGATATAACGACTTAGCACATGCTTCCCTTGCTCAAAGCTATGGTGGAGAGTTGTTATGTCCTTCTTCACCGTCTTTATTCTGAGTGGTTTGTTTAGATGATGTCAAATGATTTAGTTTTGTAATTTTACTTGATTCTTGTTTTCCTAAAGAAAGCATCCCAAAATAATTAGGAAAGATAAAACCTATTTCTAATAATTAAGGCTCCTGTTTGGTAACGATAGTATTTAGTTTTAGTTTTAGTTTTTGAAATTAAGCATACGAACACTGGGTTATACCTCGAAGTTTCTTTATTTGTTACGTACTTTCTACCAATATTTTCAAATACCAAACTAAGTTTTAAAAACTTAAAAAATGTAGTTTTTAAAAATATGTATTTATTTTACCTTTTGGTTAAGAATTCAACTCTTTTACTTAAAAAAAGATGAAAACTATCATAAGAAATTGAAATGAAACAAGCACAATCTTCAAAAAATCAAAATCAAAAAACTAAAATAGTTACGAAGGAAGCCTAAAAGTTAGGTTACAATATATACGAAAAGTTGAAAATAACAAAAAAAAAAAAAAAAAGAAGCTGAAAATCATATATGAAAAGTTTCGAACGGAACACTCTTTGGTATTTTGATGATAACTTCTTCTCTAGCATTCAGATTTGAGTGTTCTTTATTTGGTTGGAAAGCCCTTTCAGAGAGCTTTAAATGATATCAAATTTGGCCATATTTCAGATAGCCATCAGAAAGATATATTCAATCAAAGTTAGGCAACCAACTTTGGTTCTTCCAAGCTATTTCAAACATTGGGGCTATTCTTGGTGGTGGTGGGTTCTCCTTAGCCAAGGTCAATAAACCTTGTATGTGCTTGCTCATGGCTTCTCCAAGTGATTTGGCTCTTTATCTTTTCATTAGTCCACGAGGCATTGTAAAGGTGTCTTTGATCATATAAGTTTAAAATGTCGAGATCTCAATTTTATAAAAATATTGATAGAAAGATCTACATGATACCGATATCGATAGATGTTTCTAGAAAAATTATATAAATAAAACTTTAAAAAATGTTTGAATTAAGAGATAGATATTTTATGTTTTTTTAAACAAGTTTATGTATTTATTATTTATATTATATTAATATTAATGACATTTTAATGCTTAATTTTTTTTTAAAATAGAATGTAAACTACTTACCTAACGTATATTTGCTAAATTCAGTGAATATGAAAGCATAAAACCAAAAATATTGCTACCTATCGCGATCTATCGCCCAGTGATAGAAGTCTATCATTGATAGACAGTGGAACTTTTTTATATTTGTAAATATTTTAGCTTATTTTACTATATTTGAAAACAACTTTTTATTTTAAATTTTTTAAAAAATATATTTTAATAATAGAATAATATCACATTTGATAAATAATTTTTTTAGAAATTACTATATTAAGGCGAAAGCAAACTAAACACAAGAAAGGTTAAACACAAGAAAGGTCTTCAAGTAAAGTAGAGATACTCTGTCCAAAAATCAATCATTTGGTAGATAATTAACACAAAGTTGAATGGAAAGACAAAAAGGTACTAATAAATTCAAATATAAAAAATTAAAATGTTCGAAAGCTCAAGACTAAAATGTAACTTTAATTCAATCTTTTAAAATTATAAAAAATGAAAATTTTCACAAATAGAAAAAATATCAAACTATTTACAGAAAATAGAAAAAAAAAAAACAATGGTAGACTTCTATCAGCATCAGTGATAAAGTTCTATCATTTCTATCACTGATAGACTCTAATAGACTTCTATCAGCATCTATTTAAAATTTTTACTATTTTGTATAAATAATTGGGTTTTTTTCAAATATAGAAAAATGAGGAAAACTATTTAGAAATATAGAAAATTTTTACAATCTATAAGTGATAAACTGCGATAGAATTTATTTGCTTGAGCGATAGAAAGCGATATAATTCTATCGCAGTCTATCACTGATACACAATGAAATTTTTCTATATTTATAAATAGTTTAATATTTTTTCTGTTTATAGTAATTTCCCTAAATAATTTCCTTATTTTTCTATTTTTAAAAATTTCTCTAAAAAACATTATGACTATGAAAATTATAGTAAGAGTACGATAAGGATGAAGCCGAGCCGAGCCGAGCCGAGCCGAGCCGAGCCGCGAATGTGAAATATACACACGAGTTAACGGTTCCGAAGAACGTCTGATCTCTTGCCCTCTCTCTCTCTCTCTCTTCTCTGAATGGGCATTGGGTCTCTGTTTCAGTGCCTCTCTCTTTCTCTTCAACTTCAGCCTCCACAATATTTCGGATAAACGCCAAACCCTATCTCTCACTCCCTTTCCCTCTACTTATCATCGATTACATTTCCCTTTCCTTTTCTTCTAAATTTCTCTCCGATTCTTCACTCCCAATTCTTCACTCCCAATTCTTCAAACTCTTCCATACTTTTCCGCTGATAGAACCTTCCTTTGGAGGAATATTCTAGGTATTCCCTTACTAATCTCTTCCTTCTGTTGCTTCGATCATGGGGGGTGTTTCTTTTTCTTGTTTTTGCTTTAATTGCATTGCTGTGTGGCTCTTGTGGCGACTTTTTAGTTGTTTTTTTTTATGAAGAAGAGAGGGAGAGGATTTTTTTGGTTTGTTATTTGCTAGGTTATTATTATTTTTTTCTTGATGGGTTTATTTGGTGGTGTTTAAGTAATCATTGTTATTTGTTACTAGGTATATGGATGGTTTATGTATTGTTTGTAAGTGGAGGATGAAGGCCCCCACCCTACCCCCTTGTGTGGAACTTGCGAGTTATGTGTGTTGTTGATTTTTTGAGTTGAATCATTGCAACTGTTCACCACTTGATTAACTGAAACTTGACTTCTGTTTTTAACTCGAGTCGATACTCTCACACTGGGGTTACTGAAAAATGCATATAGAATAGTTTCTCTCCCTCTCTTTTTGTTTTTTTTTTCTTGGAGCTGTTAAATCCATTGTTTTTCTTTGGAAGAGTGATTTTCTTTCTGAGACTTGGGTATAATTTTAATGTTTCTCTCTATGTTTGTTCAAGTGAGTTTTTCTTTACTTACTTGTTTTTCTTTGGAAGAGTGATTTTCGTTGTGATTGACATGACCTCCGATGAGAATTAGGTGATTTATCATTTTTTTTGGTACTGAAAATTGGGTATTCTAGTCATTATTTAATCTTTGATATAAAATTGAAAATTAAAGGGGTTAATTGGCTGGTTGAAATTGGATCTTTTGTTTTAGCAGCGAATAGAACTTTAAAAAATGTTTTTGATTGGAATTTCTGTTTCTTTACTTAAGGTTGTTTATGGCTGTAATATGTTCGCCCTATGACATGGGATGTTATGCAAGTATACTCAACTTCTTAGTTAATAAAGAATTGTATGATTCTGGGAATGATTTTAAAGCTCCATCCCTGAAATTGGTTTCTGGTGCTGGTTGCTGAGGCTTTAAGATTTTATAGTGTTGAAAGGCTCATTAGTTGATTTGTTTTCTCAGGCCTCTCATTAAACTTATTGCTGCACTTTCTATGTGATAGTATGTGATAGTCTGGTACTTCATTGATGGCGGCCAA
The DNA here is from genome assembly GCA_002890555.2 of Lagenaria siceraria. Classification (NCBI taxonomy): domain Eukaryota; kingdom Viridiplantae; phylum Streptophyta; class Magnoliopsida; order Cucurbitales; family Cucurbitaceae; genus Lagenaria; species Lagenaria siceraria. The sequence continues at coordinate 9,127,272 of CM016488.1, forward strand.
TCAACGGAGAAAAAGATTGAGTTCTGCCAGTGTAGTTGGTTACAGTTCAAGAGAACCATATAGAGTGAGAAAAAAGAATTTAGCATTGCTACACAGTGATGCAAACTTAAGATCCCATATTACTTTGGTATGGGATGGGAGTAAAAGAAGAGTTGTTTCTAAAAGGGAACAAATTGGCATAAGTTGGAGAAAATTGAGACCATTTGTTGATTCCGTTTCTAATGAACAAACTATCTTAGCTGACGTTTTTGATGTCCCTCGTGAGATTTTTGAGTTGGAGGACTTATCAGAAGTCCTTTCACTTGAGGTAGCAATAATTTTGTGGTTAGCTCTTGCTATTTGTATCAAAGTTATCACTTTCCCTTCTGTATTTCTTTATATTCATCTGGTCTTGATTTTATTGTAGGTCTGGCAGACATATCTTTCAGAAAATGAGAGGAACAATCTTAGGAAGTTTCTTCCTGGAGAACAAGAAAATGAGACAGATGTGGTGGGAGCGTTGTTTTCTGGGAATAATTTTCACTTTGGAAATCCCCTTGTTAAATGGCCAGTATTCCCAATCCCCCACCATTTTTATTACTGATTGTCTATTTTTATTTTTTTCTGGAGAAATATAAATTTACACCCTTTTGTTACGTTTTGTTTGGATAAACATCGTGTGGAACTTATAATTTTATCAATTAAACATCTAAACTTTCATAAGTGGATCAATTTAGACTTTCAATTTAGATTTCCTTTGAAAATTTTCTATGCATCAATTCTAATTGTCCATTTTATTAATCCGACATTTGAAGAAGTCTGCACAAGTGTAAGAATTGAATGCATGATCGATTTTCAATTGTAATCTTAATAGAGGGTCTAAATCGATTCACTTAAACAATTTCACGATATGTTTTGAGCTAAGTCTGAAGGAGGGTGCTAATCGATACACTTACGAAAGTTCAGGGTTTAAATTGATACAATAATTAGTGTAGGGGTTAAATTGATACAACTCCCAAAGTTTAGGGGTGTAAATTAAAATTTTCTCTTTTTTTTTTTTTTTGTAAGAAAAAGGCAACACTTTCTTTCGTTGATTTTTTAAAAAGAATTTAATATAGGTTCCTAATTATGATATTACTTCCCATTGATATTTGTTTCTAATAAAAAAGAGAGAGAGGGTATCCAGCTGGTAAAGAAGAGTCTCAAATTATAGGTTCTTTTAATTTAGTTTGTTTCAACTTCTGCTTATTGAAGTTTGGAATTTTGTTTCTCATCTTCTCTATCATTTTTTGTGATACATTTTACTTTATTTCCATCAGACGTTGTGGCAAGAGATGGACTTTGAACGTGTTAAATTTTTTTTGGAGAAATATTGATGGCTACAAAATAACTGTTGAATTTATCCAAATATATGTCCTTTCAGGGAATCTGCACTTTGCTCTGGTGCTCTTCACCCTGATGCAGTTCTTCACCATGAACAGTGCTTAAGGACAGATAAAAAAGCATATTCCCGTGAGTTACAGAAGTATCATAATAAGTAAGAAGTGTTTTTACTGTTCAATCTGTTAAATTGCCATTTATAACTTGGTGATTTCAACAATGTATCTTTAACTATTTGAAATATCACTATTTTCTGTAAGTCTTTGCCTTTCAATGGTGTTCACTTTAATTGAAACATGTCGTTGCTAATATTAGTTCCTACTTCTGGCAGTATGATTGGATATCTGCAGAAACTGAAGGATAGATGTGCGAACTGCAAAGATCCAGAGAAGGAAATCATACATCAAACATGGAGGTGATGCATTTTCTTTTGCTTTCTTTCAAACACATAATTCTTGACCTTCTGCTTCAAATAGACTTTGAACATCAGCTTGGACAATATCCTGCTTATTACTGTAATGAAGGAAATTTATAGCTGGCCGCTGGCATATAAAACTGCTTTAAATCTTCTTTTTTTTTTTTTTTTTTTTTTTTTTTTTTTTTTTTTTTTTTTTTTGTTTCTCTCTTTCTATTTTTGCCAATAAATTTTGAACTTGAATGACATTTTAGTGGTTAGTATTTGTAATTGAGTATTGACTAGTCTTAAAAATATATTGTTGGTTTATCTTTGTAATATTTCATTACTAGTCTTCGTCACATATCTTGAATTTTTATTGATGGTCAAGGTTAGCGACTAGCGTTCATTAACTAATCTGGAACGGGAAGAAGTTAATTAGTAAATATTTAATTTATACTCTGCCAAGTGCCAACCGTGTCAATTTGAATGGAATGCCAAAATTTTTCTTATCAATCAACAACAATGAAAGATATTTTGTCAGATTTATTTGGAAATTGGAATAATCATACATTTTTAGATGTTGTCAGTTTTATTCCATCATCTCATAATCTGAGTGCTTTCTTAATATTTGTTACTCTTTTGTTTAATTAGTGCTCCAGTTGTCTGTTTTTCTTCGTTCTTCTTTTTTTTTTTTTGGGAGAGGGGGGGGGGGGGGGGGGTGTCTTTTGTTTAATCAAGAAAATGATACAAATCAGAATGAAAAATGTACATTAAGCAGGTCAAGGAATTCAGAAAATAGAGTCTCCACCCTAGTGAATGTGTCCAGATTTGACCATCACGAGGACAATGCTATAGCTACATCTGAGTCTGGTTCTTGGGCTGCAGAGGAGAAAGCATGTAGTAGTGATAACCAGACTTCATTCATGAAGGGTAGAGAACTTTCAGAAAGGTAACTTAGCTTTTGTCCTGGAATATGCATGTTGTTCATATAATAAGTATCCATAATTTTTTATGAGATAAGTGGATGCTTGTCTGATTTATCAACCGTTTTTTCTAGTTATAGATAAGTTTCTTCAAGGTATTACCATGGTTTTTTTTGCTATAAGTTGTGAATTGTAGGTGCACATCATGTTTTCCTTAGTTATCTCCTAAGAGACACGGATACGAGATACAGATACGACACGGACACGGCGACACGCCATATTTTAAATATCTAGGACACGACACGGCAAGGACACGTTTATTAAAATATACATTTTAAAAAATATATATCATTTTCATACCAAAATATGATGCATTTATATGCTTTTAAAAGACTTACCTTGATGTATTTCACACTCAAAAGTTATTATTATTGTCATATATGTGTCTTTTTAGTCTACTCAACAAGTGTTCAATGCATGTCTAACACATTTGTTGTATTAATGTCGGACACGGACACACTAGCCAAACTAAAGTGTCCGTGCTTCTTAGGTTATCTCTTTTTGAGAGGCGGTTTCTCTATATTCAATCGGGATTTTGTTCTGCTGACTATATATTAGTTTTTATGACTAACAGGATCTGCAATGAAGGATATAAGCGAGAAAGATGCAGAAGTTCATCAAGTGCTTTAGATGACATGCTTAATGTGGGTACTAGACCTGAGGACAAGCTACAAAAGCGCAACATCCAGTGTAGTGACGGCTCCAAATATATGTCATATTTCAAGGTTAGGTGATGTTTTATTATTATTATTTTTTTTCCTGATAAGAAACATTGACAGCTTCATGTTTTATGAATTTTATTGCGTATATTGGAGCAAATGTTGACACTTGTTAAGCATTATAGACATGTACTGGAAACTTGTAAACGTGAGTTGAAGAACTGCTGAACACTTGGAATTGAATTGTTCAACCATTTATTTATACTTTCTGCACAATAGACATTAAAATATTGGAGAAAAATAATAAAATTTGGGAGTTAAAATATCAAACTTGTGTTAAAAAAATTGAATAGAATGAGAAAGGCTTGTCTCTTGTTAAAAAGACGATATAAAGCACTTCTTCAAAGGCTGTCCTTTTGCTTCTCAATGTTGTTTGAACTTTTTCATATTTTTCAAATTCACTTTGTCTCCCTAAACTCAGTGCACGACTTGGGGTTGTTTGAGTGCAGTTTTAAAATTCTGTTTTGCTCACTCATTTTTCTTTCCTTTTCATTTATTTTCTAAAAATGATTTAATTGAAAATACAACACATTTAAATCAACTTTTTTGTTTTAAAAAAATGATAATTATATTTGCATAGTTAACGGAAAAAGATCTAAAGATAATACATGAAAACAACAAAATACTGTCTACGTTCTCACCTTTTTTTTTTTTTTTTTGGGGGGGGGGGGGGGGGGGGGGAACAGTCTTAACAATTTGACCGTAAAGGGCAGCAATGTTGGGAAAGGCTTGGGGTCTCTTGGTCATGCCTATTTAGAGGTCCCAAGTTCGAACCTTTGGGCGAGCTTAATATCAAAAGTCTTTGATGTCTTTCAGGTCTGGGCCTTGGGACGAACATGGCTGCCTTCGGGTATAGGGGAGCAAAGCTCCGACTCCTGGTTATCCAAAACATTATCTTCGCCAAACAAGCTTTTTGTATAAAAAACTAAAATAATTTTTTTTTAGTCCCTATTTTTTAATGGCTCCTTAATCACCTTCTCTTTACTTCCTGAAGACGAAGAAAGTTAAAAGTCCTCTGGCGTAATTCTATATGAATAATTCTTTAGAACATTTTGCATGAAAGGAATAAAATAATAGTATTAAGAATTTTGGTTGCCCTCTTTGGAGGATTTGTTTTAGGAGTTCTGTACTTATTCTCTGTTTATATGTCCAATTGGATACTCTTAATCTTTTCAGCAAGCTTCTGCAGTTGGCCTTCCCTTTTTTTTCTTTTATTAATTCTCAAAGAAATCTTGGTTTCTCATTAAAAAAAGGTTTTTTAGCCTGTCCAAAATCAGCCCCATTCGGAATTAAGGGGGAAATAAAGTTTATAGGTTGGTAAGAATAAAGTTTATAGCCTGTCCAAAACAGCCCCATAGGTATGTTAAGAAGTAAGAACCAAAATGGTTGGTCTGCATGGTAATCTGCCAATGCCTTGTTGAAATGGCTGTTGGAATGCAAGTAGCCTAATGGCAGAACTCTAGTGGTAAGGGGAGCCATAGTGAACCTGGGAAATGGCTTGAGAAAATGATATTATCCAAGTCCGCAGGGTAATCTTACAGATTTATCTCTCGAACTTACAAGTTGAACCACAATTATTAGCCAAGTGGTTTTGGCAGAACTGTGTAGATTGCATAACTTGAACTGGGAATTGGCTTCATATACATTGCCTGGGTGGGGGTGATCGTGTTTAGAGGATGCATGATGAAAAATGTAAGACACAGGATGTTCGGAGGTCGTGGGATGTGTAGGAAATGAGTCCACTGCTTCTCTAGGATCACTTGCATGGAATGTGGTTGATGACTTCCCAAACCGCCTAACTATGTAGAAATAGTTGTGGTCAACTTGGTCTGCAACAGGTTAAGGCAGAGGGGTATGTGGGCCTTTGGATGTTTGCTTACTAAGTGCTCTGCCACAAATGACAGTTCCTTTGCAAGGTTAGGTTTGTGGCACGTGGTTTTGCAGTTGACCAAGTAGAGGGGACTGAGACTCAAACCACGTTGCAAGAATGGCTATTTTGGATTTTTGGGTGTGTTAGGGAATATTGGCACACACATATATTTGGTTTTCTTAGTCAGGGTTGACGGAGGAAAAGAAAGATGACAGTTGAGATATGGAAAGATATTTATAAATTTATATATAAAGAAGTGTATTTCGTTTTGTTTCTGTTAACCATTTCAAGTAAAAGAAACTTCGTAGAATTGTTGTTAGAAAGATAGTTTTGTTTTGAGATTTGTCCAATGAATGTTTGCTAAACACACATAAAAGTTAGGGTCACATTTTCTTACGTTACTTTACTTCTTTTTTGATTTACTCTATTAAGTTTAGCATATATCTGGATACTGTGACAAGACTTTTGCCTCATTGATCTTGTCATAGGATTACTATCTGAGTATCTTCATTCCATATAATCCTTGCTTTGTGAAGGCGAAGTTATAACATATTTCTTTTATGTTGATGATTAAAAAGTAACGGTTGAATAGACCTCATAAAAATTTGGTCATTTTCTCTTTATGCTTCTGGTTTTCCCCTATTGAAAAGAGGCAAATTTTGGTTTTTGGTAGAGTTTTGACATTGATTTCTTGTTCCCACGCGTCAGATTAGCAAGAAGCAGCATGACCTTGTGAAGAATATGAAGCCATCCGGGTCTCTGGACCAAGTTTTAGGTGACATACAAGCTTTTAATGTACAACCGTACCAAGTTTTTGTAGAGGAAGAACAGAAAAAGTTGCATGAGCACTGGTGAGAGAATTTGTGAAGTAACATTTATTCTTACAAAAATCGAAAGTTTCATGCGTTCCCCTCATACCATAGTTCCTTTCTTGGCATAGGCTTCAATTATCAAAAGTTCATCTCCCAGTTGCGTATGCCAATTGGAGAGAGATTCATTTACAGAGACGGCAAATAACCAAGGCCTTGGAGCAAGATCTGAAAGACAGACAAACACTGCTGATGGTGCTTAACAATTCCACTTCTGTTTTCCTATTCTCCCTCATTTGTTTTCCTCTCTTTATAGTATTTGGTCATCATCGTATGCAATATATCTAGTTCTTATTTTACCAGAATTTTTTTTGGGTTCCTTCTGTAACATTGTCTTTTTAACGTTTTACCTGTAATTGAGGGTTTAGGATGTGGACACTGAAACCCATGATAGCATGCTTCGAGGTCAAATGGATGCTGAAGGAACAGGTCATATGGATATGGAAGAAACAGGAAATGAATCTACGGAAAAATCAATTTCAGGCTCCCAAAGTAGTCAGTCTTCAGAGCAGGTCAATGGTGGGCTGGAGAACGATATCAGTTCAGATCCTGAAAACCATGACACCTCAAATTCTAGTGATACTAATCTCAAAGAATCTGGAATATCAAGAAACATGGATGCTATAGAATGCTCAGCCAGCCAGGGAGAGGCCCTGCTTTCTATTGGCGATGTCCGCCCTGGACCAGGCATGCCAAAGAATTACTACAGCTCTTCTACCAGCCATGATTATGCGACATCTATAAGTCATTTGTCTCTTGCAAATTCTCATGCCAACGACGAGCAAAAAACAAAAGTCTTTGATGTTGATCCTGACATGCCTGCCAGAGGTGTTGCTAAAAGTGTGTTGCCTAGACAGCCAGATGAGGGCAATTATGTGAAACATGGCTTACTTGGCAGGGATATCGGAAAAATTATGCTGCCTAGACAATCAGATAATGGCACTTTTGTGGAACCTGATTTGCATAGTCGAGACATTAGAAAAAGTTTGTTACATAGGCGATCGGATGATGACACCTTTAGTTCGTATGAAAATGAAGGTAAAGATATTGGAAAAACTTTGTTACATAGACAATCAGAGGATGGCACCTTTAGTTCTTATGAAGATCAAGGTAAAGATATTGGAAAACATTTGTTACATAGACAACCAGACGATGGTACCTTTAGTTATGAAAATCAAGGTAAAGATGAGTTACTTCATTCTGTATTTAAGAGACAGGGAGCTCTGTCTTTCCATCACAATGAGAGGCACTCAGGTTTAAATTACCAGCCATCGAACGATTTGATAGAAGAGAGTCAGTATTCTAGACATTTTCAGGATCAGCCAGATTTATCCATGCCTTTGCAGCAAAGGCGGAAGGAAGACGACCAAGTTTACATTCAACATGGCGTTCCAGAGAATATTTACCCTGATGGCAACAGGTATCTGATTCCTCCAACTGAGCAACAGTTACCCTCAGTTGGAATGCAGGACTGGGCTGTTAACTCGGTTCGTTTGTCTTCCCATATCCATTCTCATTCTCATCCTATAAACGGTGGACGTTTATTAGGCGAGAACTGGTTTTCGGGCGAGCATCAAGTCCGTGATGGGTTTACAGGGTCAGATGGCGTTAGCGTGTTAGTCCCAAATCCAAGCATTGGTAGTGAAAGCAGCAGCACAGATCAAACCTTATTCAGTGTTCTATCTCAAGGTAATCAATTCCGTTCCCCTTTCCATTCAATGGGCTCGAACGGGCAATTCATTTCCCCAAGGAACTATGGAATGTTGCGCGAAGGAAATCCCATGATCAGCAACGTTCTACCGGAAGCATCCAACCCAATTAATTACTTGGGAGGGCATGAAATAGCTTCTCAAGGTATGAGCTGGGTAGGTATGAGGCATCAAAGTTCCAATTTGACCGATCCAATGGAGAAACCATATTTGAGATCATGGAATCAATGAGGAGAAATCTGTGGCCATTTAGTTTTGCAATAAGAGACAGACTTGTGAATTTTGTTTTGGAGTAAGAACTAGAAGATGCAGCAATGGCCAAATGCATGTGATTGGAGCCTGAGGTTTCTATTAGAAAAAGGAATGAAAAAAGAAACATTGTGGATGCTTCAAACAGAGGCTGGTTGGTTTTGTGCAATCAAAGAATGGTAGTCTGTGTTATACATACCCAATTCATACAAGAAGAGAAGCAAACACAACACCATGTATATATCTAGATGTTAGATGAGCAGCTGGAAGAGAAGAAGAAATTTTAAATGATGAAAAGATCCAGGCAAAAAATACTTTTTCCTGGTAAGGTAAATTTTTTTGTAGCTTGTTCTTTATTTTAAAACCCTCCTCTCTGTGTTCTGTTGCTTAGAAAAAGATAAATTTCAATAATTTTGGAGGCTTCAAAGCCATCTGAGGCCAATGATTTAGAGGAGATGAGATTCTCCTGATTGTTTCCTTTTATTTATTGTTAAGCTGTTAATTAATTTTCTAAGTACAGTATCATGTGAGGTGGTGGTAATAATTGCAGCTCTACTGAGTTCTATTTTTTTCTTAATTTTTTTTTCTTCTGACAATAAAACATTTACAAATCACAAATGGAAGGAAGGATTCAACTTTACTATCCATTAAGAAGACACTAATGTCTTAACTATTCTGAATCAAATTTCTTTTTAATGAAAAACAATGTATTTAAAAACTGTAAATATAATTGTTTTCAAATTGTGGTTAGGAACTCATAATTTGGTGTAAATAGTAGCTTGTGACTGTTTTGATTGTAGACAAAGTAAACGTGTATAATTGAGTTCAAATAAAAGATATGGTAGGAATTTAAAATCTTTGACTTTTCAAGAAAATTATTGTCACACTTTTGATTTTATTTAACTTTCTTTTGAGTTTAATTTTGTACTTAAGCTATTGATTCGTTGGAAAGAAGCAAATCTTTTCAACATGAGAATAACTATGTAGCATCCATCCATCCGAGAAATTTTGAGGTCGTCTACATAATAGTCGAATTCTTTGTAGGAACTATTCATAATAATGAAATTGTTGATACTAAGCAATTAATTGCTCGACTTTACCTCTAATTTGAACAATAAAATTTGTCTCGATCAAAGCAAGGATGATATTTCTCTTATGTATATTTGCGAAGTTTTGATTGAAACTATTGCATTTTGAAAGTTGGTAAATGTAATACGATTGGATTATAATTAATTACTCAAAATATTATTTTGGTCTTTATACTTTGAAATTTGTTTAATTTTAGTCCATGTACTTTCAATTATCCAATTTTAATATATTTAATTTTAATAATCTTAAAGTTAATTTTTATCGACATTGGTTAAATAACAATAATAATTTTTATACAACAGAATACAATATGTTTTCAAATTTATGGTAAAAATATTAATAGATAACAAAGAGTTTTTTTTTAAATTTTTTTTAAAGATTTATTGAAAATGTCTGAGACTAAAATTGGACAAATTTCAAAGTATAGAGATCAAAATAATATTTTAACTTAATTAATAAGTAATTAGACTGGACAAGAGGACTGTTGATGCAACTTTGAAGAAATTTATCCTTGGAGAACTATTGTTTTAGTTGTTATGGAACATGTTAATGTGTAAATGTAATAAACCAGCAGGTGAAAATCAATGAAGTGAAACTTTTTTTTCGGCTAAAGTATTAATTCATTTGTATTTATACTTTTAACGAACCTTAAAATTAGTATTAGTCGTTGTTATTTAATTTTTATCATACTTAGTAAAATATAATAATTATTCAAGAAAAGAGTGAATATATTTCCAAAATGTATAGAGAAAAGGAGATTTTTCTTTTTGATGTAAAATATTATTTTGATCTCTAGGTTTTGAATCTAGTTTTCATTTGGTCCTTTATGAATTTTGAGTTTCATTTTTCTTTGGCATAACGTTACATATTAACTCAATGAGTTTTGAATTTTATTTTCATTTGGTCCTTAAGTTTCAATATTTTACCTGTTTACCTTCAAGATTTTCTTCATGCTCACTTTGATATATGATGTAAACTCAATTAATTAATTTAAAATAATTGTGGTATGAAAACTTTAAAATTATTTTTAATACCGATAGAAAATTAGTCCAAACTAATTTAATTATAATTAATTTAATTCTTTAAATTAATTAATAAATATAAATACTAAAGAACAAAAGTGATAATTTAGCCCCAAAAAAAAGATTAAAAGTGTAAATCTTAAAGCTCTAGGCCAAAGTAAGCTTGACTTAGTGGTATTGACATGTGCTTCGTTCCTAGAGGTCGGACCCCTACAATTGTTGTACTTAAAAAAAGGAAAAATACTTTTGAAGCTTTAGGGACCAAATTGAAACAAAATTCAAAACACAAGGGTAAAATTGTAATATTTTGAAACATAATTTTGAAATTTAAAGATCAAATAAACACTAGACCTAAAATCTAAAAACAAAACTGGTGTTCATTTATTATTATTTTTCTTTTGGAGGGAAAGTTAAGACTAATTTTAAAGTTTATTAAAAACATCCAGACTAAAATGGAAGTACTTGAATCAAAATACTATTTTCTTTTAAAAGTTTTCTCACTAGTCATCATTTACTCAAAGAAAACCGCCAAATATAATATGATTCACTTTTTACTATTTTCACAAAAAAAAAAAAAAAAAAAAAAAAAAAAAAAGCATCTCTGGATTCCTAATGGCTACAGATACTCCAAATTTTAGTAAAAACTTTTTAATACAGAGCCAATAACAGAGAAAAGCAAATTGATTTATGCAGATTTGTGGTCCCTTTTCCTTGATGACACTACACACTACTTAGTCCTTTCTATGTAAAACAATAATTAAATAAGACAAAAGTGGGAGAAAAAAAAAAAAAAAAAACTCATAACAAACTTATAATTGTAACTCCAAAACTTTCAACTTCAGCATTCATTTACTCTTTCAAATCATTACAAATAAACCTTACAATTATAAACTTTAGTTACAATGATTTCTAACTTTTAAGAGAGAACTGTTCTAATTAGAAGTTGGAGAGTATATAATTCTAAATGCTATAGTAAGTAAGGGTGAATTTTTGCAGTTTTCTCATGACAATACTAGAAAGTGTGCTCAATGTTAATATATTTCCATATTCTAGGATTAACTATAAAACAAAGGAGACAGAAGATTTAATTGAAGCTAGAGATCTTAGAAAAAGAACCTGGGAGAAAAAGAATTCATCTCGATATGTACGATTGGTTGTAATGTAGACATGTTGAGTCAGCAACCAGTTTGAAGGGTCAGTGATCCAAAAAAATTTACAACTGTTTCAGTGTCTCGACGACCTGCTTCATCGACGGTCGAAGAGCGAGAATTTCAACTGTGCAATTAGACGCGAGCTTTAACATTCCAAGTAAGTGTTCCTTAGGTCCCATTTCCCAAAGTTGAGGAGTGAAAAGCTCAGAAAAACGACCTTCTTTGATCAGCATATTTGCCCATGTAACAATGTTAAATCCGTTCCCAAAGTCGGAAAAGGATCGATCGAGTGATCTTTTTCCAGAAAGCAACTCTAGGAGTACAACTCCAAAGCTATAAACATCGGCCTTATCCGAGACCCTGCAAGTTGTAGCATATTCTGGTGCAACATATCCAAATGTTCCTGCCACATCTGTTGTGGCATGAGTCTCTGAAACCTCAAGAAGCCTTGCCAACCCAAAATCTGATATGTAGGTGTTGTGGTCTTCATCAAGCAGGATGTTACTAGGTTTGATGTCTCTATGAACAATCCTAGGATCACAGGAGTAATGAAGGTATGCAAGAGCCCTCGCTATGTCCAAAGCGATCTTGTGGATAACCGAGTGCTTTACGTGTTTGCAAGACTTTTCGTGAATGAAAGTCTCAAGGTTCCCACCAGATAGATAGTTGTAAACTAAGAACATTTCAGCCTCTGCGACGTAGTACCCGAGAAGAGTTACGAGGTTTTTGTGTCGTATTCTTCCCAAAGTTCGAATTTCTGTGTCGAATTGTTGGATGCCTCCTTGAAACCTACCAATGGACAGTCTCTTTACAGCAACCAGGAAACCTGAGGGCAGTTCAGCCTTGTATGTTGATCCAAAGCCACCTGTACCAATAAGGTAACGAAGGCTGAAATTCTCGGTAGCTCGGACCACATTATCATAATTCAGATCGGAAGGAGCATCTGAGAAAGTCACCACTTGTTTCTTCTTTAACCTATTTTGTTTACCAAGCCTTCTCTTGACAATGATGATAACAGCTATCATTAAGAGTAAGCAAATTAGAGTTGAGGAAGCAGCCACAGCGATTATCATGGACATAAACTTTCTTCGTCTCTTCCACTTCTCAACGTCGAGAGGAACCGGAAGTCCAGCTGGGGAGTCGGAGTATGAATCTGGGCATGGATGCAGAAACTTATTCCCACCAAAGTAAATGCAGTCAAACGTGTGCTGAAGATGAGGAATGTGGCCAGAAAGGTTGTTAAAAGAGACATCCAATTTAGTGAGATGTGAAAGGGCAGAGAAAGATACTGGTATTTCCCCAGTTAACCTGTTATGATCAAGCAACAGAATCTCAAGTCTTGAAGCATATGACAAGCTTTCAGGGATAACTCCTGTAAACATGTTTCGAGAAAGATCTAAACTCACGAGAGAAGTCAATCGACTAAGTCGAGATGGAATCTCTCCAGTCAAATTGTTTCCCCCCAAAAGCATCCATTTCAAACTCTGCAAGTTCCCCAACTGATCAGGTAAAACTCCAGACAATCTATTCCCTCTCAAGTCAAGACGAAGAAGCATCTGCAAGTCACCAATTCGAGGTCCAATCGAGTTATCTAATTCATTACTTGCTGCCTCAAACTCTATCATTTGTCGACAATGGAGAAAAAATGCATCAGAAATCTCACCTGATACTAAGTTTGAACTCAAGTTAACCGAAACGCCCTTCATATCATTACAGTTCGAGACTAGATCAATGGGAAGTGATCCATTGAACTGGTTGCTATTAAGCAACAGTTTGTATGAGAACTTGCGGCCATTAACCAAAAGCTCTTCCCCCACTTTGACTGAAGTTAATGAGCCACTGAACCTATTCCAGCTAAAATCATGGGCAATTATGAGATTATCATTTGATCTCGGGAAATCCCAAACAGGAAAATTGAAGTAAGAATTCCAATCGTCTTCCTGATCTAAGAACCTGGGAGCTGGTTCGTGTGAAATCATGTTCGTACAGAAACTGTCTTTCTCCAATCTGGGAAGAACACCAAAAATTTTGTTCTGGCTAACATTGAAATACGCCATACATGAAACTCGAAGCTGGGAAGGGAGGTTACCTTGAAGCTTGTTTGAAGATAAATCCAGGTAAGTTAGATTTGCGCATTTCCCAATCGATTCGGGTATGGTACCAGTGATGTAATTTTGCCCTAAATTGAGAACTCTAAGCGAGCATAAAGAACTCCAATTAATCGGAAATTTGCCATTAAAATTTCCTCTCGGTGCCCATAAAACTTGCAGACTTGGAAGCAATAACAACTCAGAAGGAATACCTCCATTGAAAGCGTTGAATTCCCCTCTTAAACTATCGTCGTCGGGATTGATATCGTTCAAATTCGTCAACATGATCTGTGACAACTTCCGGCAATTACCAAGCTCCTTTGGAATCGAATCGGTAAGGCTATTCCTAGAAACATCAAGAATTCTGAGTTCTGATATTTGGCCGATCTCAGCCGGAATCTGGCCCTCTAATATATTACCATCGAGTAACAGAGTCCTGAGTTTCCAACATTGTCCAATCTCCGCCGGAATGTTATTAGTCAGAAAGTTATGCGAAAGCCTCAAATGATTCAAAGCACCACATCTAGTATCAATAACTTGAATACTCCCAGATAATTGATTGTACGACAAATCAATTGCTTCTAGTTTCGTCGAACCGATCAATTTACTCGGAATCGAGCCAGAAAACGAGTTATCAGACAAATTAAGCAGCCGAAGAGATCGAAGTGAACTCATCTGATTCGGAATCTCTCCAGAGAAATTGTTCCCCTGAAGCTCAAGAACCTCCAACGACTGAAGCTTACCAACACTTCCCGGAACCTCCCCGTACATCAAATTATTCGGAAGCGACAAAACGCGAAGCTCAACAAGATTTCCAATCGCCGGATTCAACGTCCCAGCCAGAAAAGAACCCGCCGCCATAACACCACCCTTTCCACTGATATTCAGCGCAATAACTCTAGCGTTACCACCATCGCAAGTAACTCCAAACCAATCGCAGTGAGAAACCGACAAATTCCAGCCACGAAGAACATCAGAGCCGCCGAGGGAAATCGAGCCCTTAAACATGAGGAGCGACATTGCATCATCGGAAACCGAGGCGGCCGTACCGGTAAACGTAAAGGAGAGGGAAAAGAAGAAGAACCATGAAAGAGAAGAAGACATGGAGAGAGAAGAAACACCTCCGGGAAGAAGAATATTCCGATGAGGTTACCGGCGGCAGGAAAATCCGGCGAGAGAAAAAAAGTTAGAAATGGTAGAAGATGTAGGTGTGTGTAATGGATTGGAAGGGTTGATTGAAGATTGTTGATGGAAAATCAAATAAAGAAATGAATTATGAATATGAAAAAGGGAGAAAATGGAAGAAAGTGTTGAAAGGGAAAAAGGAGAAATTTCAGTGAAACAGAGAGAAGAAGAAGAAAGAAGAAGGAAGAAGAAGACAAAAGCAAGCGGCGTAAGGTAAGGATCGGGAACTGTACTCTACGTTGCGCTGTTTATTCACATGCATAATAATAATAATATTATTATCATTTTATTTTATTTTCAAGAATATATATATATAGAAAATTTTTGCATACGGTGAAAATGTCAAACTATTTATAAAAAAATAGCAAAAAAAAAACACCGATAAACTTTGATAGATTTCTATTGGTATCTAGTGATATACTTCTATCATTTCTATAGACTTTAATAGACTTCTATAAACGTCTATCACAACTATCTAAAATTTTTGCTATTTTGTGTAAATAGTTTTCCTTATTTTTCTATTTTTAAAAATTGTCCTATGTATATATGTGTGTGTGAAAAATACTTATGTGATTGCTAGGGATGCATAGAGATAGTGCAGACTAGGTTGCTCTAAAGTATTGTTTAATATATTTATAATAATTTGGTCTCCAAACTTTCAAAAATATCAAATAGGTCTACTTAATTTAAATTCTGTGTTGTAAGACTCAATTTGATAACCATTTGATTTTTGAAAATTAATCTCATAAACACTACTTCTACCTATATGAGTTTCTTTGTTATGTTACCTACTATTCATTCGTGTTTTAAAAAAAATCAAGCCAAATTTTGAAATCTACAAAAAAAAAAAAAAAAAAAAAATTTAGAACTTTTGTTTTTAGAATTTAACTAAGAATTCAAGTACTTTTTTAAGAAATGTAAAAACCAAAATATGAAATTTAGGAGAAAGCAAACATAAATTTAAAAAACACAAAATTAAAAATGAAATTGTTGCCCAACAGAGCCTTAAATTTTCAAGTCTTAAAAACTGAAATTGATCTATTTGATATAGAATTGAATTTTATGTTTAATGTGTGTGTATATATATATATATACCCACCTTGAATAGGTCAAGGATCTATTCGGATATAAAATTATAAAATTTTAGATTTTTTTTTTAGTACAACAATTGCGGGGTAAGGATTGAAACTTTAATCTTTAGGGAAGAAAGTCATGTCAATTACTACTGAACTAAGCTCACTTGTATCAAAATTTTGAAGATACGCTTAACACAAAATTGAAAGTTTAAAGGATCTAAGATACTTTATAAAATTTCGAAACTTAATAGACATATATACCTTAGCTAGTCAAACTAAGCTTGTTCAATCACATAAGCTAATCATGTATCCATTGAGAACCCTAAACTAATTTTATAAGCTAATTAGTTGTGATTCATGTTTATTTTTCACTCGATTTCATTTAAGCACAAATTATCTAAATATAATTATTCTTCTCCTAAATTCATAAAATAAATAATAAAATTTATCGACCAAAATGAGGAGAGAAGAAAAGACCAATAAAGAGAAGATGATATTCATTAATTTGATTTCAAACATTTTCCTTTAATACTACAATAATCCTTTTGCTTAAAGATAGTAATATATTTGCACTTAAAAATTAAGTTTAAATACTACTTTGGTTCCTATATTTTTGGGTTTGGTTCATTTTGGTCCCTGTACTTTTAAAATGTTCGTGTAGGTCCTTGAACTTTCAACTTTAGTTCATTTTGGTAATTGAACTTTCAAAGGGTAATCATTTTGATGCCTTAAAAATGAAAGTGAATAGACCAAAATGATCACTTTTTAAAAGTAAGGACCAAAATGAACATTATGAAAGTACAAGGACCAAAATGAACCAAAGATGAGTATATGAACCAAAATGAACATTTTGAAAGTATAGAGACCAAAATGAACCAAAACTAAAAGTACGGGAACCAAGTATTTAAACCTAAAAATTATTAGGCATAATCTAAGGTCTAAAATTTAGGGTATCATTTGATTTTTCCCTTTTTTATATAATTAGTTCTGTTGTAATAGGTACAACTTTTTGTACTGTTATATTTTCAATCATTTTATTTAAAAAGCTATAATCGTAATATATATATATATAACTTTTATTTTATTTTTCAATAAAAACATATATTTTTTTATAATAAGAAAAGTTGGACACATATTATTATGAAATTTTTGTTTTTAAAAAAGTGAGATTTTACTTTATGAGGTAACGATTATATTCGTAAAGGAGTTTAACTAACTTTCAAAACAAAACATTCTCATATTTTTTTTTATAATATATGAGTGGAATAATTTAGAGTTTAATTAACTTCTAAGATTTGAGTTAATTAACCATTTAAACTGTCTTTAATTTCACAATTTTTTAATGTTAAAAAATAATCTGAATTAAACGATATATATTTTTTAAACACCTCTGAAATTGCTTGATAGCTTCTCTATATTGAACTTTAGTATATATAAAAGTTTCCATTTCAGAAGTGAATTTCTTCTTCTCGTCACTTAGTATGAGTTTTTACAATATTTTTTGTAAAAAAAAACGCAATTTCACTCTCATTATTTCAAGATTTGCCTTCTTTTAAGAAAGGGAAAAGGACAATTACAACGAAAAAATAAATAAATTAAAAGAAAGACATTACTCATAAGAAATAGTACATACGACCAAAAAAAAAAAAAAAAAAAAAACAAAAAACAAAGATATGGCACAATAGTCAATTATACAAATATTATTAAAATAAATTAGAGTATTATTTTTAGTAGAAATTTGACTGAGGACTCATATTTTCACACATATAAAAAATATCAAACATTTACAGAAAATAGTAGAAAAAATACTAATAGACTTCTATCAACATCTATTAGTGATAGACTTCTATAAGAGTCTATCACAACTATCTAAAAATTTTACTATTTTGTATAAATAGTTTCTCTTATCTTTTTATTTTTAAAAATTTCCCTAGCATATTATCATGTATATGTAAAATATTAAAATATTATTAAAAAAAGAAAAAATTATAAAAATTACTCATATGATGATAGTTGCAATTATACCCTCAAACTTTCAATGGTAAAAATTAAGCCGTCAAACTTATCCAAGTATTAAAATTCAACCCACAAACTTACACATAATTGTAGAAATTGTAACAATTGTTATAAGTTTGAACGTTCAATTTTTATCATTTGAGGGTTTAATTTAATATTTGTATAAATTTGAACACTCAATTTTTACCATTAAAAGTTTGAGAGTGCACGTAATTGTGGCTACCATCTTACTTCAGGGTGATTTTGGCCGTTTTTCCACTAAAAAAAATTATACTAAAATTTTACCCTTCTAAGAGGGGTTGAAGAAAACAAATAAGGATTAATTGAAAGGATAATTGAGAGATTTATTATTATTATTATTAGAGAATTAATTAAAGGTAGCATTTTAATCTCATAGTTGTTGTATAACTTCAAAGTTTGGTGAGGTTTTGAAAATTTGACATTTGATAGCGACTAATTATCATATTGATAGCTACACATTTAGATATATTTCTTTGCATCGCAATACAACAAAGATTGTATGTAACAAATTTTAAATTTTGCTCCTATTAGTATGTATTATTACTTCAAATTAAAGAAATATATAGTGGACGGGTTCGAAAGTTGTTTGGCAGGTAATCTAAATTTTATTTTATATTATAGTTCAAGTTCAATAAATATGATCAGTATGGTTGTAGATGATATGTTTTTTCAAATTCTGTTATCTAATTTGAATTTTTTTATTAAAAAAAATAACTTTTCTATGTTTTCGTATATTATCATATATATTAAATAATAAAATAATAATTATACAAAATTTTTAACATAAAATATATTTATAAAGTAATTGATGATGATTTACATTCAACCCCTTATTTAGTGGATAAGTACAATGTTTTATGATTTTTATTAATGTATTATCAAACACATAATTTTTAACAATTTGTTAAATTGATACTTAATTTTAAATAGCTACCAAACACATGAAACATATATACAAACTTGGTTTGAGTGGTAGCATTTTGATTGTTATTGTAAGTTTTTCTTTATTATAGTTAACACTTAATGAAAATTGTCGAAACGTTTTATTTATATATTAAAAATATATAATATTTATTATTTTTTCTTTATAATATATAGTATATAATATACTTTTAGAGTGTTTATAGTTGGTTTGAATTGGGTTGAAGCACTTTTTAGACCCAACTCGATTGTTCGAGTTGTAAGTTTCTTCAACCCAAATAACTCTTATTAATGAACCCAATCCAACCCAACCCAACCATGAAACATTTGGATTGGGTTCATTTGAATTACTCAGATTATTTATTAAAATTTTTATTTTAAAAATAAGTAAAATTGTAATATGTAAAAAATTTATTTAATTATTTTTATACATTGAAGTAAGATTAGCAACTCAGTTTCAATTTATATGATGAAAATTTTCTTTCTCAAGTATTAAAAAATATTTTTAGGAGTTATTGGAGAAAAAATTATCCAAAAGATTCATGAAATTAAATAAAATCAAAATTAATATATGTTTATATAATTGTTCATAGGTTAAAAAAACATACTTTTTAAAATTAATAAAATATTCAGGTTGGGATTATAATTGATAACCCAGTAAACCAACCCAACTTATAAGATTTTCATATATTTGAACCTAACCCAACCAAAATGTTTGGGTTGAGTTGAATTGATCGGATTTTTCGGGTCATTGAATTTTTTTGAACACTCCTATATACAACCTTCTCCTTCTGGCTTCCTTTAAGCATGCTGCCACCACCACATTATTCTTTTTATTCTTTATATTTTTAAGAATTCACATGTTTATTTAGAACAAAGTTTAAAATATCGATGTCTATGAAAATATCGATGTCGATGAAAATATCGAGGTCTTGATTTTACGGAAATTTCGATGGAAGTATCGATAAAATATCGATTTCGATGGATATTTCTGAAAAAATTATAAAAATAAATTTAAATAAGGAAATAAACATTTTATTATTTTCTAGTAAGTAAACATGTCTATTATTTATATTATATTTATATTAGTGGCATTTTTATGCTTATTTTTTGTTTTTTTTGTAGATTTTTCTACGATATAATGGAAATATTAATTTACTCCTTATATCGGTATCGAACCCATGAAAATGTGAAAATATCGATAGAAATATCGACATATCGAAGGAAATTTAATACTATGGTTTAGAAAGGATAAAATTCATTTTATAAAATTGGCATGAAAACACTAACAAGTTTAAAAATTAAAAAAAAAATCAAATGATTATAAAAAGGGGAGTTTTTAAAAATAGAAAAATAGGAAAACTATTTATACAAAATAGCAAAATTTTTAGATAGTTGTGATAGATGTTGATAGAAGTCTATCAACGTCTATCAGTGATAGAAATGATAACAGTCTATCACTGATAGATGTTGATAGAAGTCTATCAATGTCTATCAATATTTTTTTTATATTTTTCTGTAAATAGTTTGATATTTTTTCCATCGGTAAAAATTTCCCTTATAAAAAAACGAAGAGTAATGAATTTGTTGCTGACTTCAGCATTCTCACTGATGATGTGTCCAAGTGATGTCATGGAGATTGGGGTTTCGTTTAGGTATCTTTTTTCTTTTAAAAATTTAAACTTTAATGAATAAAAAAATTGTTTTAAGTCTATCTATTAATATATAAGAAAAATATACTACTGGGTATTAATTTTTTCAATTACTTACTAGTTAAACTCGTAATTTTTTAAGACCTTTTTTAACATAGAAATCTTGACCTTTCTTTAAAAAAACATAGAAACTTGACCCAATACAAATGCACATGTAACACAAAGTTTTAAAATATTTTAAAATAAGCATGACATTTGTATTGAAGTTTCTATGTAAGTTTGTGTTATCATATCAAATGCAATGATATGAATATTCTAAGAAAAAAAATAAAATGAGGGATATTTTATAACATAATCTAAAGAATTAAGCCAAAAAAAGCATATAATAAAATTAAATTGGAGATAAAGGAAAAAACAAATGCATAATTGTCAAGGACTAACAATATTTTATTTGATCAACAAATTTACTCTTTGATTGGATAAATTGGCATAGTAATAGTATGTGTTTTGAAATGATTCTTTTGTACTTAACAATAAAGTTGTCCTTTTTGCCCTTAGATTTAGAGTCCCGTTTTTATTTTGTCTATCTCGATATCAAAATATAAAACTTTTATCTATGAATTTTTAGTGTAGTTTTCATTTGGTTTTGAAGTTTCAAAATATTGCATTTTTGTCATTGAATTTTATTTTGACTTTAGTAGTCATTATAACCGGTAGATTTTCAAAATTTTCACTTCAACTCACAACTCACTTTTGGTCTTCGATGTTAACTTAAAATTACTGAAAACCAATATAAGTATAGTTGATTTAAAATGTTCAATTAGATTAACATCCAAATTTGGAAGTGAGGTATTTAATAAAAAACAAAAATTAAGAATAAAAATGTAACTCTCAAAATCTAGAGACCAAATAGAAACAAAATTCAAAATTCAAAGTAAAGATGTGTACATTTGATACCTACAACCAAATAGAAATTAAAATCAAAACTTAAAAATAAAAATGTAACATTTTGAAATTTAGAATCTAAATTAAAACTAGAATAAAAACTTAGGGACTAAAATATTATTTTTTCCTGTCCAACAAATTTACTCTAGATTACTGTGTTTGATTTTTCAGTATTGTAAGATGCCCTGACCTTTGGAGATTTCCAGACATCCTAAGATACCCTTACGGAAGGCATTTCAAGAGTTTTAGATGCTATCCTGAAACATGGTTTTGCCAGATTCTCGAGTTGAGGACATCCACATTTTACATTTTTGTCTTTTTTTTTAAATTTTTTTTACATAGATATATTAATTTTCATTTGCATTATACAATTAAAACAAATATTTTCAACCATATATATCATTTTTTTTTTTGTTATATCATAATTCTTATTTTCAACCATAATTTAAATTAATATTTATTTTATAAGAAATCTTAAATTATGATATATTATTTTGTTGAGAAAAATAATATATAAAAATAATATACATTGTACTCATTTAAAAAGAAATTAAATAGATAAAATAAAATATGTTATAGAAGTTTAAATTATATCAAATTAATTATAAATAATTAATAAATAGTCATAAAGGCATTTTTGGAACATTAGGTAAATTTAAGATATTGTCGAGTAGAATTCCTACAAAAAAAAAAAAAAAGACATAGTTATCAAAATATTCTTAGATATCTATAAAAATATTATACAAAACACATATAATAATTTAAAGATGCCGAACATCTATAATTTTATATATCCATAATTCTGAACATCTAACATTCCAAAAAAATAAACTAAGTCTAAAACCACAACCATCTATAAAGGCTATTTACTAAAGCACAACCAATTACATTGTCTTTTTATTTATTTATTTTTGCGTAATTCATACATTTTATGGTGTTTTTATTTGTACATTAATTGTTCTTAATTTATTTTCAAAGAAATTTTGTACTTCGCATTTGAACTTTTGACGTTTTGTCTAACTACTATGTATTTGTGATTAGGTTGGCTTAATTATCGGTAGATAGTTGACAACATATATTATTTTTTTTAGTTAAATTATAAATTTATTACCTAAATTTGTTTGTATGCTCCTAAATTCTTAATTTTGTATCTAAAAGATTTTTAAACTTTATAAAATGCTTAATGGATAGATTTACAAACTTTTAACTTTATGCCATTGGATTCTTGAATTTTAAAAATTGTCTAATTGATCCTTAAATTTTTAATTTTTCTTGAAATTTTAATTTCGTATCTAATAGTCATTGACCAACTCGACTATTTTCTTAAAAAAAAAAAGAAAAGAAAAAAAAAACCACATACGTACTAAATATAGAATTGGAAATTTAGGGTTTATAAGACATAAAATTCAATATTATATCTAATAAATCAATGATCCATTATTAATTTTTTTAAAATAATATATTAGGAAATTTATTAGATACAAAATTAAAAAAGTATAGGAACTTATTAGACACAAAATTAAAATTTCAAAAAAACCTAATAAGATATTTAGCTAAAGAACTATACTTGTAATTTCATATTATTTCCTTAACTTTCAACATAAAGGGTTTATAATATGTTTACAATAAATGAAAAGTCACATAACTTTATCCTACATCATTAACCAAGACTATATATAAAGGGTTCACCAAATAAAGATGTAAATCATTAACAATTAAAATAATAACATAAATATGACCCAAAAAAAAAAAAAAAAACTCCCACATTATCAATCAAAACAATATAAATAATAGACCTATATAAGAATAAAGTTCCTAAAGCAAGTTTTTTGCATTTGTGTAAGGTAAGTGATCCTACAGTTGGTAAGCATGACGTCTTAATTACTTGTTTAATATTTAATTCTTTTTTGAAAAAAAAGATAAAAATGCAAGCTCTACAACTAGATAATAAATAATTCAAAAAATTAAAGAACTATACAAAGGAAAATTTACAAAAAATTTTATGCATTTAAGTATGAGCTGTCTTATTTCAACACACATATAACATGAATGAATTGGACCTCATGGAATTGAGTCGTTTGAAACATAATATCAACTAAGAAAGTAGACACCTCGATTAAAGGAACATCAACCTAGCTTATTGATCATATTGATCAACATGATTGAATCAGAATAAATAGTAAAGTGATTGATTCCCCGGTTCGCAAGCAGTTCATACCTTCCAAAAAAGGAAAACGCCGCCTCGATATGAATATAGTCAAATAAGTGTTTCTATAATCATACATAAGTAGCTTGAACAGAGCCCATATGTCATCTATTACCACAACACCAAAACCACATGTAGAACAAAATAACCAAGATGCCTAAAAGGATTAATAGAACTATTATGAAATCGACAAATAAAGATAAACAAAAAAAGCCTAAATAGTTTAGAATCAACACAAAGATTTTGTGGTTTACTAACAGTGTGTTAGCTATGTCTTGTTGTTCCAACTCGTTTGAAATGTCTGATAACAGATCAAAGACAATTCCAACAATAACTCACATTCTTGTATCCACAACTCTGTCGAAGAAGAATGTCCTTGGTAGCTATGAACATACTGATCAATAAACCAATCACTTTGAAACGATATTCGTGTGGAATTGATAAATTCTTCAAAATCTTATTACCATTGCCTCAAATGGCTCAAGCCTCAATACAAGCTACAAAAAGAATATTAATGTTGTAATTTCCAACATACATACTCCTCATAATTGTATTAATTAATTTTGAACGATTCTTGAGATAGTCATACTATCTCTAGAAACTATAAGTTTGTCTAAATTACATAATCTGTCTAAACTTTATTGTTTTGTAATTTATAAAATGTCTCTATCCTCTTAAAAATCGAAGCATTACACTTTTCTATATCACATAAACATTTCAAAATCATCATTTGATTATACATCTATTAAAATTTTGGATGAAAATTTATTAGAACCTAGTTTGAAGAAACCAAATTTTATAAACTCATTTTAATAATATATATAAATATATATATATATATATATAAAAGATGAGAGAAAAATAAACCTTAAACATAATTAGAAAAAATAAACCTTAAACATGATTGAGGTAATATGATGACATGTATTTGCCGATTAGATTAAAGATGATAGATGAAATATTAGATTATTCAAAGTGAACATAACTCAACAATAATTGACATGTTTAACTAAAGTTTTGGATTTAAAATAAATAAAAAAATTAAAAAAATTAATTAAAATGAAAGTATTAATATTTGTTTTTTGTTAAACCATCATGGATTGACCTAATGGTAGTGGGAACATCCAAAAAAGTCAAAGGGCTAAGTGGTTGTTGGTTCCACAAACCTAGGATTTAATATCCTATGGGTAAGTTGGCAGCCCGCCTGTTGTAGGGTTGAGTGGGTTGTTCCGTAAGATTAGTGGAGGTGCGCGTAAGCTGGCCCGAACACTCACAGATATAAAAAAAAAAATTGTTTTTTTTGTTTGATATTAAAAGCTCCCCAACAAATCTCAAACTCCAAAAATTAAAAACACAGTTTCAACCAACCGTGCAAAAGAATCTATGTGCTTGAAGTTTGGGAAAACATTACATTGATATATATTATGGCTTTGTGCTTTAACTTAATGGGTTAAAATACATAATATGAATCTCTATTATGCTGAATTTAAAAAACAATCATTTAAACGTTAATTAGTTAACATATGAGCGGTTAGAATGTGTTATTTTTACTGATTTTAGTTAAAATAAACGTTTTAGTTAAAATCTAAGGATGCAAATGATGATTTTTCTTTTCAAATTGATATGGAAGATCAATGTCGTTGATGCTTAAGTATGGTTAAGAAAATGAGAGATTTAAAGTAGGTTTTTCATGATGCTCGGAGATTTTCAATCTGTACCAGTTGCAAGTGTTTTGATTGTGGTTGGTCAATCAAAACTTTGAAAGGTGGTGAGACTATCATAATTAAATTATCATCTCTTTTTCGGGTAGAAAAAGGACTCATTAATCCCTGATTATAGAATCTGATTCGGTAGTCATTATTCACGCTCTTAACAAGTCTTTCGTTGATCTCTATAAGAATGTGGTGAACGTTTCTATGGCAATCGCTTGTCTTGTGGGTATTTGTCTCCTTTGTAAAATGTGATTGTTCTTGTAATTTTGTTGCTCACTCTCTAGTCTCAACATCATATGATTTTTTTTTGTGTCAAATCTTATTATTTTGAGTTAGAAGATCAAATTATTTTTATATATAAAAAAAAAACTTGAGTGCTCTTTTGGATCCTATCTTGGTGCATCCCAAGTATTGTTCAATGAAATACTGCCATGAGACATTTTTATTTTTTTTTAAAGAATTTTTTTTTCTAATTCTGTTTTTGTGTGGTTAATAAGTGGGGAATATAAGGGTTAAGTGCAACCGTAGAATCATTACCCTTTTTTAAATTCTTCTTACTCGATTTGAGTGACATGTTTGTAGTGAGTTGTTATTGGTAATGAATAATTATTTTTTAAAAAAAAATTAAATACAAATAAAATAAGGAAAAATTTTTAAAAATAGAAAAATAAGGGAAACTATTTACACAAAATAATTTTTTTTAGATAGTTATGATAAATGAAGATAGAAGTCTATCAAGGTCTATCAGTGATAGAAATGATAGAATTCTATCAGTGATAGATGCTGATAGAAGTGTATCAATATTTTCTTTACTATTTTTTTTTTTTGTAAATAGTTTAAAATTTTTTCTATTCGTAATTTTTTTTAAAAAAATAAAGTCAGAAACTCGAATAATGTAACCACAATTTAATTATTCTTAATAACCGTTGGATGTAATTTCAAGCGGAATAAATTTCTCATTATTTAGGAAGATGTGAAATGACAAGAATGCCCTTTTAACATTGAAGACATCAAATCAACGAACCACGAGGCAGGAATCGAGCTGAATGTCTGTCAAATGTCAGTGATCTCGATTGGTGTAGTTTTGAATATAATTTCACTAAATATCACATTATAATTATTTATTAAAATTGTGGCTTTTCAAAAAATCATTTCAACAATCAAAATACATGAATCCTGATTTGACAATTCCAACTGACCCATTTATTCTCGTATCCAATAAGTGAACAAAAAAAATTGTCAAAAAGCATCTTTTTAACAATCATTAATACAATATATCCTTTTGTTGCATTTAAGGCCTGGTTTGATATATATATAATTTGAATGAACATTTGGACCTAAAACAATGTTATGTAGACCTAAAATGAATTGCAATACAAAGTTTTGTTTTAAGTTATCGTCACACAAATTTTAGGGTATGAATTTCTATTATTTTTCATTCTAAATTCAGATGAATGACATAGATGTAAAACAAAATAATTTTGAACCATGTATGAAAGATACATGTAATATTGTAACTTTTGAAAGAATAGATATAATTTTTTAACAAATGGCAACATTTAGGGATATTTATGTTGATGTCAAAATTTAGATAGGAGTAAACGCACCTGATTTTCACGTGATAGCAACGGTAAATTTGTAATTTGAGGAAGAGATGACCTACAAAACAAAGAAAAATTGCTCCAATGCCAAAGCTAAATATAAGAACTATAAAGTAGAGAAGAAATCAGAAGTTGAATGATGTATTATTTATAGGGAATTTGATCTAAGGTTTTATTTTGATCGGAGTTTTTTTTTATCTGTGAATTTTTTTTTATATATATATATATGTCGCACCAACTTAAAAACTATATAATTAATATATTTAAACCACATCAACATGAAAATAGTAATTAAAAAATGCCAAATCAACTCTACAAAAGTAAAAGCTAATGACATATGGGCCAAAAGTGTTAAAAAGTAGGATAAAAATTATATCAAACTTCAATAATTAATTAAAAGGTTGAGTTTGATAAACTTAAAGATTCAAATGCAACGAAATTCAAACTTTGATGACTAAATTTTTTTTTTCCAATCATATTTTTTCTATTGTTTAGCATACTAGCCTGTTTGAAATGCTTGTTTTTTTAAGTTTCGGTGAAAAAAAGAAAATTGGTGTTCTCTCTAAGAATTTTTCAAACATTTATTTGTTATTGAAAGTTTGAAAAAATATGTTTAAGGGAAATTAAAAAAAACAGAACTATTTACATAAAATAACAAAATTTTTAGGTAATTGTAATAGATGCTGATATAGAAGTCTATCAGGGTTTATCAGTGATAGAAATGATAGAAGTATATCATCGATAGATGTTGATAGAAGTCTATCAATGTCTATCAGTATTTTTTTTGCTATTTTCTGAAATAGTTTGACATTTTTTCTATATGTGAAAATTTTCCTAGGTTTAATTGATTGAATCACTTTGTAAAACTTTAATCAAATAGTACACTTTTTTTTTTGTAAAAAAAATCCATAATCATAATTGATACTGTATTTTGAATTGAAATCATTCATGATGAATAGGTTGAAAGATGAAGAATGAAATTACTTAATTCAAGCAAAGATAGTTCACAAGAGTCAAAAAGATATTTTTTAAAAAAAAAAAAAAAATTGAGTGAAACTTTGAAATTTATATTTATAAAGAGAATAAAAATGGAACAAAAAATGATGGTCATTTGGTGGTTTATACATCTTTAATGGTTGTCCTTTTTTTAAGAATTAGGACTGTCTCTTCCACTTTTCACTTTTTTTTTCCCAAGTGATTTCACACAGATTTAATGGTTGTTCTTTTCTTCTTTTTTTTTTTTTAGTAATTTATGATTAAAATTAATTGATTAATATATTTAAAAAACTGTCATATTAATTATAATATAATACTTAATTATTTTTATAATTAATTAAGTTCATTATTAGTAACTTTAGTTTTAATTAAATAATGTAAGAAAATATATTTTAATAAACAATATATTATATAAAAAGTGAAAAAAAAATGAGATAAAAATATGTTATGTTAATGAGGAATACTAATAAAGAATACTAAAAAAAAATTATAGATATGATATGTTAATAATGGATGAAGTAATAAAAATTGATCGCAATAAATAATTAACTAATTATAAATAATCATTGATTATAGATTTATAATGAATAATCAAATTAAATTTACTCAATAAATAATTACTCGATTATAAAAAACAATAAAGAATCAAATATTATTATTGAAAAATGAAATTTTGTTGGATTAAGATTAATTAATTAATTAACTAACTATATTAAAAATAAAATTATATATAAAATGAAAAACAAATGGAGAGAGGAAAAGAGAAAATCCACAATTTTGAAAGGAAAAACAAAACTCTTGTCTATGGAGAATTAGGATGCTTGAGAATAGCTTATTTTCAAGCAAAGTGATGAAAACAAACAAACATGAATTTTGTCAGCGTGTATCAATTCCCGAGAACTCTCCAATCAAATGATCTCTTAGGTTACATTTGCAAAATACACGTTGAATACATTTTCCTTTATTAAGTAAGGATTACAATAAAGAGTTAGTTATTGTTAACTAACTATTCTTCTAATTTTCTGTTACATATTTTATAAGAAGCAGCAGCTAAGGAATTTCAAATTGTTTCACTGATTACATTACCACAATTATCAAATGATTATATGTCTTATGAGTAAATATGAACCTAACGACCACGTGGAAAGTGAAGGTATAGACTCAAAACGGAAGCAAATTTAAGCTTAAATAGACCAATGACCAATTAATTTTAAGGCTTCAATCAAATTATATATTTTGATAGTAACAAACTCAAATTGCTTTACTAAAGATTTTCAGTGTTTCAAAGTGTTTAT
This sequence comes from Lagenaria siceraria, assembly GCA_002890555.2. Classification (NCBI taxonomy): domain Eukaryota; kingdom Viridiplantae; phylum Streptophyta; class Magnoliopsida; order Cucurbitales; family Cucurbitaceae; genus Lagenaria; species Lagenaria siceraria. The sequence goes on from CM016488.1 coordinate 9,156,405, forward strand.
CTGATTGCTCTTAAAAAGACGTCGATTCTAATGTGTCTTCAAACATTTAAATCGGAGTTCAAACAAGAAAGATGTGAGTAAATAAAGCTTGACAATAAAATCCAATATGGTCGATAATGATAGGGTAGTGACATGGCAAACATAGAAAAATGACATGAGCCAAATTGTTGAAAGAGATTAAAGAAGAATTAAAAGAAAAGGAGAAATGTGGGATCATACATAATCCAATGAGTTTATGACACGTGGCATCCCAATTCAAAATTGGCTTTCATTAAAAAGGAAAAAAAATGATATGATCAAGGTAATTTCCTTCCTCCAAAAATTCCAAATTTTCATTGTGTTTGGAATACATTTTTAAGTGTTTAATTTAAAAAATAAGTCATTCTAGAAAAAATTGGAGTGTTTGACAACCATTCAAAATAGCTTTTAAGGTGTATTTTAAATCGTTGTTGTCAAAAGAATTTAAATAAAAATAAATTTTTTGAAAAATATTTTTTTCTCTAGTCAATTCAAACCGAAATTAATTTCAATTTCCTTCTCCTTTTTAATCTCCACTCTTCACTCTTTTTTTTACCTTAGATCCCTTAGTTGGTTTTTAAACCTTCAAATTTTAAATTCTTTGAAAATCAACCAATCTTGGCAACCACTTTTGAGAAATGAAAAAAAATAAATAAATAAATAAATTAAGCAACTCATTCTTTGATTTTATTTATTAATGGTTTGAAAATTCTACAAATGGGAGGTTTTTGGGACACATACACGCACAGAAATCCTAGCCATTTTTTCTTTTTCTCACTCACATACACAATTTCGCACTTTTTCTTTTCCTCTCAAAAGATTTTTTCATCTAGGGTTTCTCAATTTTTCTCTCACGTTTTCTCTCCTTATCTCCTTTGATTTTATTTTATTTTCTAAATTTATTTCTTTTTTTTTCTACAACAATCACTCCACCTAATTTTCTCTCCACATTTTGTTCTTTTCACCTCAAAAAGAAGCGTTCACGATCGTAAATGGTCGAAAAGGGTGAGTTTTACCTATTTCTAAATAGGACATTGTAAATTACATATTTGTTTGTATATTTTAGCAATATTATTCTAGATCAATTTCATTTATGCATCATATTTAGACCAATTTTATTTGTGCCTCATATAGACCAATTTATTTGTTTATATTTTGAGTTGCTTGTAAAGTTTAAATCTCACGAATAATGTTTTAGGTCTTTATTTAGTTGATTAACCTTGTCTTAAACTTTGAATTTTAAATTTCATCCATGATTACCCTTATATTATGTAAGATATATTGTTAATGATATAATTGTTTAAATTTCTAATATTTATATTATATATATCTTTGAACAAATTATTGTTAAAACTTTCCAATGACGGAATCTTGAATACTCGATAATTGGATTCTAGAGGTAAGAAATCAATATCTTGGGATGCCAAGATTTAATGTTAATATATTTTCTTTTAAACCAATTTTTAATTAAAAAAAATTCATTTTGCACATGTATTTTATTCTATTCTTGTATAAAAAAAAAACATATTTGTTGCAAATATACATTACAAAAAAAAATCTTTTTTTAGAAAAGTCATTTATTTCTTTAAAACAAAATTTTGAATACTTCTATAATCATCCATAAATATTTTTCTAAAAGTAAGTTCGATTCTATAAAATTTCTTTCCTTTCAAAAATAATTTTTCCTTAAAAATATTTTTTTAATAAATAAATTCCAAAATTGATCTTCCACAAATTTTTTTCCTTGAAAAGTTACAAATATTTTTGTAAAAATATTTTTATAAATGTTTTAAATTAATTGAACCAAAAATCTTTTAAAAACTTTCCTAGGACGGAGATTAGGAAGTCAAGATGTTGACTTTCATAATATTCTTGAGGTCAAAAATTTATTTTGGGATGCCAAATTAAATTCAAAATAAATTTTCTAATGGCCGTTGGCCACTCATAATTATTGTTCATTATTGGTAATAATAGTGATCACATCCAAAAATCAAAACAAAAAATATTTTTTTCTTATAAAAATTTGTTGTATATGGGTGCTAATACCTTCTCCATGCACAAAAGATCCCGAACCCTTTATCTTTTCTTTGCATACCCATTTGGCATACTTTTGGTGTCCAGTTACACCTTCTAACGACGCGTACCTCTTGAGAACAACGTCGGCCGCTCCGCGTCGCAAACCCGTAGCGACACATTGAGAATATACTCGCTCGTTCCTCGGAATTTAAGTTCTCGATCATCTGCCATGTTAGAGAGCACAAGGAGTGCCTCCCAAAAACCTTTGATTCCCCAATGTTGCTCTACGAGAAACGAGAGCCCTGGCCAGGCCGGTCCCCACGCTATCCGTCTCTAAACTTTTTAAGTCTATCTTAGGTCATTATTTAATGGTCTCCTCACATTTTCTTAATTGTAATTAATTAAAAACAATTAATTCTTAGTCGAGTTCTTAAAAAAAAATTCTTAAACTTGCCTCTTGTTCAATTTAATCATAAACTTTAAATTTCACCGAATTTGACCATAAACTTAAACCAGGGTTAGAATTTGACCATAAAAAATTCTTACGGCATATTTTAAAAATTTTCGGTTAGTCATTTTGTAAATTTTTTTATAATTAGTCTCTCAAGTATTTCTTTAACAATAAATTTCAAATTAATTCAATATTTTAAGTATCCCAATAAATTAAATTGGACAATGGCAACTTAAGAATCCATTTCCTTCTATTATATCATGATAAAAAACCCGAAAGAATATTGACAAAGTATTTTTCAGTTTAATAGATTTTCAAATATTTGATCACTTGATCAAGGATAGCTAAGGTAAATCTATATCTATGTAAGCATCAACTTCTTACAACTTTATTCTACCATTTACCTCAAACAAACAAAATTTCCAAAGGCACAACAAAAATGGACCCAACTATGGTCCGCCCGTCTCCGTCTCCGTCTCTTTTGGCGTTTGGCCTTTCGCGACCGCTTTCGTTTTCGAGTCCTCTGCTTTGGAGGAGTATCACCATCATTCTTCTTTTAGTGCATAAGAGAAAGAACAACTCAATTAGAATGAGTAATGAGTATGTTAAGATTTCCTTAGAGTAGGACATGAATTTTGAAGAACATTTCATAGACTAAAAACTCATTATGATCGATTAGCTTATTCTAGAATAGAGTATTAAACTGGATGTGGGCTTGGTTTGACCTTTTTCTTCAAACATGAAAGAGGGTTTGGACCCTGCAAAGTTTTGTGGAGAGATTAGAAAATCAAAGTACATGCATTCAATTGGTTCATGCAAATCCTTTAGTTTTTAATGACAAACACAGCTTTCAAAAATGAACAAAAAGCCTAAGGACGCCAAACCAACAAACAAAATACCTTTGCTTTGTTTCTCTTACATTGAGGTCTGTCTTTCAAATTATTTGGAATGCTTTTCTTTTTCTTTTTCAAAACTTGTGTGTCTAAATTTTGATCTCCCAAATCTTCATCTCCATTAGTTTTCTCAGCTTCCACTTCATACTTCATTTTTCCCTTCAATAAACTATGTTCACACGTGCATTCTTTCTTCTTCTAAAGACTTAACAAACTTTCGCTGCACGTCAGATGGTTGCTCTATGAAAAGTGCACCATCTCAGACACGTGCATTCTTTCTTCTTCTAAAGACTTAACAAACTTTCGCTGCACATTGCTCTATGAAAAGTGCATTTCTCAAACCATATATGAGTGGGACCCCAGGTATCTGCTAACATATAAACATATAGATAGAAGAATTACAGGTAGACATGGCAGCAAGTTGAAGATTTCAACACTTCACAAATCCATATATATAAGCACAAGCACAAGCACAAGCAAAGCATGGGAGAATCCATTTTATTTTATGAACTGTGTATAAAAACAGTAGGGTTGCATATAATTAATAAGAAAGCAGAAATTAGAAACATTTCAAAAACTAGGTCAGAAATGATCATAAGTCGCAATTGTGAAATAATCAAATTCGAATCAAACGAATTAAGGAGTATTAAGTGTAAGGGAAAACTAATATTTAGTTCATGAAATACACTAACCTGTTGAAGCTGATTCCTAAGATTAGCATCTTGAGTGGCAACAAAGAAATGCTCAGGATTTGATTCACCAATCACATCAATGATGCATGCCTCAGCACTCTTTCTTTTTTCATGGTTGCATCTAAAACCACAGTGTAAGAAAAGAGTGAATTGAATAAGCAAATAATTACACCTCCTCATATCAATGAATGCTAATACCACAAGAACATGCGAAACTTAAGATACTAGTCAGTCATCATGAAGAGAAACTAGAAACTATTCAGGATGGAAAAAAGCCTGTGGGTGACCTCGCAGTGAACAGCTGATTAGCTGCGTCAAAAGCTCCAGTGTAAGATTGGCCAAGAGCTCTCAACTCTAAGCGTACACATCTGCAAACCAAAACTATGAGATAATGAAAATAACAAGTCAAAGGGGAACCATTCTATGATTGACTCAATAAAAAGAACAAACCTGGTGGTGAAAAGCTTTACTCTGTCTCCAACAGTTTTAGCAATGGCATCATCAGCCGGCATTATCTGATTGGAGAGAAGATGGTGCACAAAAGTTCCATCACAAAAGATTTTAAATGGTGGCCTAAATCCACAACATGTAGTGTAGAATCTCACGGCTCTCCGTTGACGCTTTTGTTTTTTGATTCCCATCTACAAAAATTAACAAATAACAAACAAATAACAACAACTTCATAAGCGAAAAAAGCAAGAAATTTGACATAATTTTGATTTCAAATCTTGTTTCACTGTGCGGCGTGAAGGACGGCAAGGAACGGTAGTCGACGGCGTCGCAGATTATCCTTGCCCAAGGGCCCTATTTATACTATTCCTAATCCTATTAGGATAAGTAGTGATTTAAATATTTAGTAATATTTAATTTTAATAAATATCTACCCAAATAATATTTCATATTAAATGATTTAAAATTTTTAAATCATATTTAAATATTCATCTTTGAATTTCATCCAAATAATTAATTATTTGAATCATATTCAAATAAATTAATTCTCCATTATCTATTTAATTCAAATCTTATTCAAATCAAATAATTTATTTATTTATATGGATCTCATCCAAATAAATAATTAATTATTTGAATCATATTCAAATAAATTAATTCTCCATACTATAAAATCATAATTTGAATCACATTCAAATAAACTTTATAATAAATCATGTAATTTAATTGTATCCAATACAATTAATATTTTTCCTCATAAATTTGAACATTTCAAATTTTTCTTTCAACATAGTTGATCCTTGTTGGTCCATGGTGAGTTAGCAAGGGGATCTCATGGACCTACCGATTATAAGCTTCAATCATCCAAGATTAAGTTTGGGAGTGATAGTTGGGGTAGTGATTTGATAACAAGAGATTTAAAAACAATTGATTTTGTAAAATTGATTTTTAAACAATCATGTTTATGTTTTGTTCCAATTTTTTAAAATTGATTTTTAAATATTTAAAAGTGATTTTGAATTATTCTGTTTGGTTCTAAAAATAATTTAAAATTACTAAAAATGGTATTTTATAATTATAAATTTATTTAACTAAATAATTATAATACATATTTAGTTTTATTAATTTAGTTTTTTCTTTTGTTTTATTGCTAAATTTAGTCCTTATACTTTCAATAAACTTTAAATTTAGTTCTTCAAAGTTAATTTGTATCAAAATCAGTTACATAATAATAATTTTCATAAACAAAGAAAAAATACTATGTGAATATAGTTTCACAATTTATGATAAAAAATAACTTTTTTTTAAAGAAAAAACTACAATAAACTAGCTGCATGACGACTAGTTTTAAGATTTATTGAAATTATATGGATAAAAAAATTGTATTAAAAAAATACATTAACCAATATGGAAAAAAAACTCAAATTACATAAACCAATATGATATTTTTACCCTTTGAAAAATTATTTGAGGGGATGAGAGGGCTTTAATTGCTAAAGACTTTGAAAGCCCATAATGGTCCAACCACATCAAAAGTTTGGCTTTCTTTGGTTGTACTATGATGGTTGATGGGCTAAAAAGAAAATTTTTTTTGAAGTGATTCCCGGTCAATCACCAAAAGGGAAAATCACTTGGTTAGTGATACTTCAAAAATCAATTTATAGTGATTTTTTATTTTCCAAAATCAACTTTATTTTCTTGCCAAACATAATTATTTTAGAGAAAAGTGATTTTGACAATGGCAAAAGTGATTTTAGTCATGTCAAAATCACTCTCAAACAGACCATAATTAATTAAACTCTTTAATTAAATTAACCTTCATTCATTAACTACAGGACAAACCACAATAGACCCATAGTTGAACTATTATGCATTGTAGGACAAGTTATGTCCATGGATATAATCAATATAACCAAGTCGATCCTTCACGAGTTGTTCATAATTACAGTTGGGTCAAATGTTCATTTTATCCTTGTAATTGCATCTTTTCCTTAAGTACCACTAATTCCTCTAATGAACAATTTGTTTATGGCCCAACCATAAACTAAATCCCTCTCGGGCCAATGAGAGGGTGGGACCCCTTGTTCAAGACCCGAAATCAACACTTAAGGGAACTACTCATCTACTTACCCTATGCGGGAAGGAGTGAATTCCAACTTGTGAAGCTTATGTTCCCAGCTCCCCATTTAGTCAAGTCCTCAAAATGGTAGGCTTATTGAGTCGGCAATTCGGGCCACTCTCACCCGTGCAAATTAAAGGACTGACCTCACAGACAGAAGTTCGTAAGTCACTCAGGATTAAGATCGAGTTGCACATGATCATCCTATGAAACATTAATCTCATCATTAACGGATTTACAAAGAGAGATTAAATATTTCGCGGTCCAGTCTTATACAAACTCTCTGTATAGGATACCCCCACTCACATGTCTCCACATGAATGGTTTGGATCAAACCATTTGTAACTATTACAAAGTGGGCCATATCCGTGTTACCAGGATAAGGCACCCAATCTTATCCATATACTATAAACCTTTAGGTTATTTCTTGAACATGATCCACTCGTATGTCAACTACATACATGTTCAAGACATCATATAATAACCTCGGATTTTTTATGGTTAATGGATAAATTAATATTGCATAATTAAAAATTAAATTAATCAACTAATAAATTACGAGGCTTTAGGGCACAAATCCCAACAATGATGACCATAAATAACTAGATCTCAATCTTGAGTGAGTTATGAACTCCTGTCTATAAAGGAAGTCCTTTGATTTGTATGGGTGAGAGTGACCTAAGTCACCGACTCAATATGCCTACCATTTTGGGACTTGTTCGAGTATAGAGTTGGGAACATAACTACACAAGACAGAGTTTACTTCCCGCTTTCAGAGAAAGTAAATAAATTGCCCCATTAAGTTCTGACTCCAGATCTTGAACAATGGGTCCACCCTCTCGTTGTCCCGAGAAACACAAGATGGAGTTTACTTCGTGTGTGTGTGAGAGAGATAAGGTCATTGCATTTCGACAAAAAGACCCACAACCAAATTCCATAACTTCAGATCTGCTATCCTAATCATGATTTTCCCACCCCTTAAGGGAAAAGTCCTTCCCTTTTTTGCCGATTGTGGGCGAGGAGGGATTCGAACCACAGATATCGTAGTTCATACGTGCTCTAATCCTCTGGGCTACAGGGTCCCACCTCGTCTCTACTGGATTTGTTCTTGAGGGTACCCTAAAAAAAGAAAGCACAAAAACTTGAACACTTTAGCACCTTTGTTCCATCTCCATTGTCGATCAAAACCAAAACTTCATTCAATTTTAATTTCAATCTCCACATCTTCCATCGATACTTTTAAAACTCATCTAGTTTTACACTCTTAAATTTATCCACATTGTTACAAAATCAACAAATAAAGAATACAAAAAACGTAAAATAGAGGAAAATCGACACATAAGTTTACGTGGTTCACTAACAGTGTGTTAGCTACGTCCATGAGGCAAAGGGAGAACAATTTTATTAGAGAGAATGTTCAAGAATATCGAATAGTGGCACCTCTATGGTTAGAGACTACAGTAGATTTAGGATTATGATTAGGATTAGGATTAGGCAGTTGAAGTTTGGAAGTTGGAAGATAGGTGTGAGATGTCTACGAGATGTCTGCGAGATGAAAAAAAAGTACCTAAAAGTTAAAGTCTAAACATAGGAAAAACCACCCTAAATCACCTAAAACAAGTATAAAATTGATTTAGGATTAGACATTTCAAGTTTGAAAGTTTCGAGATAGGTGCGAGATGTTTGCAAGATGAAAAAAAGTACCTAAAATTTAAGCCTACACATGGGTAAAACCACCCTAAATCACCTAAAACAAGTGTAAAATTGATTTAGGATTATAAATTTCAAGTTTAAAAGTTGCATGTTCGTTGCGAGATGTTTGCAAGATGGCTGTGATATGAAAAAAATACCTAAAGATTAAGCCTAAACATGAGTAAAACCAACATAATCACCTAAAACAAGTGTAAAATTGATTTAGGATTAGGCATTTCAACTTTGGAAGTTGTTAGCTCATTGCGAGATATTTGCGAGATAGTTGTGAGATGTTTGCGAAATAAAAAACAATAATAAAAAAAATTTCCTAAATCATGTTTCTACCCACCCTAAATCACCTAATATACATAATAAAAAAAAAAAAAAAAAAAAAAAAAAAAAAAAAGTGATTTGGCATTAGACTTTTCAATTTTGGATGTTGAAAAGATAGTTGCAAGATATAAAAAAATAGTTAATAAAATACCTAAAACATGTCCCTACTGGAGTTAGATGTTTGGAGTTTGAAGGTTGGAAGATAACTGCGAGATAAAAACAATACCTAAAAAGACTTTAAAACCTTCCCTTATGGGTCGTTGGCAAGTTTTATGGTAGTGGTTGCAAATTGGTGTATTGGAAGATACGATAGTCTTAGAAGATATAAAACAACACCTAAATGTGAATGTGGAACAATCTTTGTTTTTGCAACAACAAAAAAAACAAAATAACAAAAAACAAAATAAAACAAAAAAAACAATAGTATTCTCGAGAAGCAAAGCAAAAAAAAAAAAAAAAAAAAAAAAAAAAAAAAAAAAAAAAAAAAAAAAATTCTATTTTTGAAGTCATGATAAATTTACGAATTAGAAAACTCATAAACCCCTAAAAAAACAAAACTATATACTCTAAACAAACAAAAAAAGATTCAGTAAACAACCCAAATGTTAAAAAAATCTTCTCCCAAGTGAAAATAAAAGTTTAAGTTCCGTTAAGTTGTAGTCGCCATCCAAGTTGTGTCGCCGCTGCTAGTATCGAGCTCTCCACCTCAGCAGCTATTAAGACTCTACCTCCGTCCGATGGTTCGAGCGTCGTCCCATTCTTCGCCTCCGTCTGATGGTGAAGACTCCACGTCCGTCCGATAGTTTGCGCGTTGTGCGAGTCTTCGCCTCACATTCATGCGCTGCCATCTGAAGGTGAGGTCGCCTGATGGAAGTTGCGGTCGCCAATTTTTGGGAGAAGGTTTGCGCGCGATAGGAGAAGGAGAAGGACAATTGTAAAATTGAGATTTTTAGGGGTTGTTTGGGGCGTTGAGTTGAATTCTGTTGGCTTTTTTGCCATTAATCTCAAATTAATTGATTTTAATTAATTGATTTTAATTAATTAATTAATTAATATTTTGATGATAACAAACATGTTTTTATTTATTAACAATTTGAGTGTTTTGAAGTATCCATTGCGTAGAGCTTGGAACAACGGTTCCAACGCAATTTGCATCACTCAAATTGGAGTTCAAACGAAGAAGATATAGCCTAAACAAGCTTAACGAAAAAAATACCCGAGATGATGACATGGCGGCCAAATCATCAAGGTGAACCTCTAGAGGATGACAATAGATAAATGACACACGGTGGGATTTGGAGTTTTTGTTGGTTTTAAAAAAAATGATTTTAAAAAGAAAATAAATATAATATTATTATATATGTTTGTGTCTAACAGTTAGGTGTGTTTAAAAGAAAAATAAATTTAATATTATTTTATGTTTGTGTCTAACAGCTAGTTGAATTTAAATCTCCACCATTCAATTTTCTTTTAACGTAATCTAATGGTCCAAATTTGATGTGGTTTCCAACATCTTTCCTCTCTTTTTAAACACTTCATCTTCTCCAAATTTTCAACAACAATTACATATTTTTACAATCATCAAAGCCACCATTGTTATTCTCTCAAAGCTTCAATTTTATTCTTTTTATCTAATTCTTGAGAGAGATTTATTGTATTGTGAGGATTGATTTTGTAACGTCCCAAATTCTCAAGTTTATCCAAAATTTTGACGTTGGTTGTTATTTTCTTTTTGGAGAAGTTTAAGGAATATGTATATTTATTTATTTATTTATATAATTAAACTCTCATTAGGGTTAAGGAAATAAAGGAAAAGGGTAAAGAAAATACTTATATATATATATTCTTAATAAACCTTGTATGCGTGCCAGTTTTTAAAAAAAAGAAAAAAAAGAAAATTTCTTTTCTCCTTCTTCTTCCTCGAGTCCGCACCCCCCCACCCCCGATGCAGCCGTTCGCCATCCGCTTTCGATCCAGTCGCGTCGCCCCTTCGCGTGAGCCGCCAGCACCGTCGCGCTCGCAGGTCGTGTCCTCGTTCGCCGGAGCATCTCAGCACTGTCGCGCTCGCAGGTCGTGTCCTCGTCTCGCCGGCAGCATTCGCCACCGGGTCGTTAGCCATTGCCGCCGGTGGGGTTTCCAGTCGTTGGGTTACAGTGAGTTTCTTTTTTGAGAAAAGGTTGGTTTCGATTTTAGATCTATTGCCCAAATGCATTCTGACTTTTAGGTCCCATTCAATTAATTTTCAAATATTATTTTGGTACTTGAAGTGTATCTTATTAATATTTTGAAAATTATTTGAAAAGCTTAATTGTTAGAGCTATGGCAATTTTAGAAGATCATTCTATTGATAGACCTCCATTCTTTGATGGTATTAGAAATTATAATGTTTGGAGAAATAAAATGAAAACATTTATGCTTGCTATTGATTTTAACATTTTGTATGTTTGTGAGCATGGTTTGTCAAAATTGAAATTGAGTAATGAGTTAGCTTACTTTTAATGCTAAAGCCATAAACATCATATATTGTACATTGGATAGAAAAATATGTGACAAAATTTTACATTTTGAATATGCATATGATATTTGAAATTTTCTTGATAGTGTAGAAAATTCTGCTTGTACTACTATTGATTTATTTGATGTGAAGGAGAATTATAATTCTCAAAATCAAGAAAAATCTCATGAAGTGAAAAAGAGGAAATGTGATAGATCCTCCTTGTGCTTAATGGCTCATTCAGATAGCTATTCTGGAAATGAAAGTGATAAAAATGAGGTAAATCAAACATCCCCTTCCTATGATGAATTGTATGATGCTTTTAAAGATATGCAACATGATTTAGAAAAAGTTAGTTCTAAATATGTGAAATTATCAAAGAAGTATAAAGCATTGTGTATTGAGAATAAATCTTTGATAAATAAGAATGCATGCTTGAAAAATGGAGCCAAGAATGTATTGTTGCACTATTCTTGTTTGATGAGAAATTTATCTTACTGGTGAAAGAATCAATTTTCTTCCATTATATCATGATCAAGAACCCGAAAGAATATTGGCAAGTATCTTCGAGTTTAATAGATTTTCAAATATTTGATCACTTGATCAAGGATAGCTAAGGTAAATCTATATCTATGTAAGCATTAACTTCTTACGACTTTCTAATTCTCAAGCTAGGGACGCTCACGCTTCAAGTTAAAACAAAATCATTCTACCATTTACCTCAAAGAAACAAAATTTCCAAAGGCACAACAAATATGGACCCAACTATGGCGCGCCCGTCTCTGTTGGCGTTTTGGCCTTTCGCGACCGCTTTCGTTTTCGAGTCCGCTTTGGAGCAGCATCACCATCATTCTTCTTTTAGTGCATAAGAGAAAGAACAATTCAATCATAACCACAATACCACATATATACAGGTAATACAATACACACATTGAAATAGAATGCATAGAAATATAAGATAATTATTTTACTGAGTTTAGATAGCAGCAAGATGCAAGTAATTAACGAAAGAATAACAAAAGTTGCATTCTCATGACTACATCTTGAAGGAAAATGAATCTATCCTTCGGAATTTTCTGGGATGTAACTTGAGACGTCGCTCTCAAATAAAATTATAAGAATATTAGACCTTGTTTAATAACCATTTTGTTTCCTGTTTCTTGTTTGTTAAGATTATGCTTACAAACACTACTTCTATCTATAAATTTCTTGTTTTGTTTACCCATTTCTTATACATCTTTTCAAAAACCAAAAAAAAAAAACATTTGAAACTTAATTTTGTTTTTAAAATTGGGCTTAAAATTCCCGTGTTTTTAAGGAAGGTAAAAAGCTTACCAACGACAAAATGGGAAAAAACAAACAACTTAAAAAACAAAATGGTTATAAAGCAAGGTCTAACTTTTAAGAAAAGATAATATGAATTTTAACAAAAAGTTGAATCCCTAATCTCCCTTACCTATCCCTACATTAGAGAAACAATTATGGAAAAAAAAATACAGATACTGAACAACTCAATTACAAGGAGTAATGACTATGTTAAGATTTCCTTAGGGTAGGACATGAATTTTCAAGAACATTTCATAGACTAAAAACTCATTATGATCAATCAGCTTATTCTAGAATAGGGTATTAGGCAATCAGAAGGACTGACAAGGAAAATGACAGAAGATGGAAAACTACCTTCTCTGAAACTGGATGTGGGCTTGGTTTGACCTTTTTCTTCAAACATGAAAGAGGATTTGGACCCTGCATAAGTTTTGTGGAGAGATTAGAAAATGAAAGTACATGCATAAATCAAGAAAATTGGTTTGAGTGATGTAATTTATATAATAACTGTTATAGTGCTAATATTAAGGTTATCTTACTATTGTAAAAATCTTTAGTTTAGTGTCCTTTACTGTCTTTTTACATTCTCCTAATTAGTTCACTCTTGAACATTTGTATGCATGTGTGTTCAAGAGTGAATGGAGTAAAATATTTTGATTCTCTCAAATCTAAGAGTTTCACACTAACTAAAATCAGGAACAAACTAGCACTATAAACAAAATAGCATTGCCTCATTGTAAATTTATTAGAGCATGCTAGAGTGATTTTTAAAATCGTTAAAATTACTTTTGTCAGGTTATAAATTCACTCTTGAACATACCTTTAATCATTCAACGTTTGATTTTACATTTTTAAACGTAATTTTTATACAATCAAAATTGATTTTGGATGATAAGATGATTAAAAAGAATATTTTGAAGTAATTTTCAACATAGAAAAAGTGATTTTTAACGATTTAAAAATCACTCTCAAACACACCCTCTTATAGTAACTCCCTCCATTGTTTAAATGCTTCAACATTCAACATTGCAATCAAAATAGTAAACCAAATGAAATTTCACATGAAACCCAGTCCAATTTCATATCTAACAACTCTGTTCAAGGTACTATATAAAATCAAAGACCAAGCATGCAATTGCAAACAGGAAAGAGTGAACAAAAAATGTACATGTCAAGAAGAAAAACATAAGTTTCCAGTAATGTAAAGAAAAAACACATAGTTTTGTATGATTAAAATTCTTACTCATCATTTGGAAGTGTTGGAGATTTTAACACACAGAAAAGGTTTGTTCATGTTTTTATATTAGACTTGTATGTTCTTTGATCATCAAATACTAAGATATTATACTGACACAAGGATCTAGTTATAAGCTGTAATATTATATACATGCATTCAACAGGTTCATGCAAATCCTTTAGTTTTTAATGACAAACCGAGCTTTCATCAATAAAAATGAACAAAAAGCAAGGACGCCAAACCAACAAACAAAAGCTTTCTTTGGGTGCAAAGCCATTAGTAAACAAACTAGATTCCTAGGCACTCACCTAAAAAAATCAATATCAAAATTTTATACACTTTATTTTTATTATTATAATTTTTTCCATGGTTTTTAATATAGAAAGTAAAAAGTATGACCAAAATATAAAAATCAAAGTTAATGAAGAACTTTTTTTAGTAAAGGAACAAAGTTAATGAAGAACTTAGTCAATCAATAATGCAAAATAATAAAAATCAAGTGTGTCCTATAATGAAGAGAGAAACTGTCATCATGGAAAAGTACCTTTGCTTTGTTTCTCTTAAATTGAGCCCTGTCTTTCAAATTATTTGGAATGCTTTTCTTTTTCTTTTTCTTTTTCAAAACTTGTGTGTCTAAATTTTGATCTCCCAAATCTTCATCTCCATTAGTTTTCTCAGCTTCCACTTCATACTTCATTTTTCTCTTCAATAAACTACGTTCCATCTCAGACACGTGCATTCTTTCTTCTTCTAAAGACTTAACAAACTGTCGCTGCACGTCAGATGGTTGCTCCATGAAAAGTGCATTTCTCAAACCATATATGAGTGGGACCCCAGGTATCTGCTAACATATAAACATATAGATAGAAGAATTACAGGTAGACATGGCAGCAAGTTGAAGATTTCAACACTTCACAAATCCATATATATAAGCACAAGCAAAGCATGGGAGAATTCAATCTAAAAATAACAAAAAAATGATGGTCAACAATAACACAAAATACCATTTTCGATTTACATAATTGAACTTCGAGAACTTCAAGTTAACTGCATATTTTAGAAAAGCAAAACAAACCTTGCATATGATAAGAAAACATATATTTTTAGGTAAGAAAACCGAGCTTTCATTGAATAAAAAGGTCCCAAAACACAAACTGCAAGAAGGAACTCTAAACAAACAAAATCAAACTAATATTGCAATTACAAAAAGGCCTAGTGACCTATGCCCACAAGGAGACATTTAACTTCACCACCTCCCAAACCTCATCACATGTCATCTCCAACCCACTAAAGATTCTATTGTTCCTCTCGAGCCAAACACCCCACAAAATAGCCAAAAAAAATGGCATGCCACAAAACTTTTCCGTTTTATTTTATGAACTGTGTATAAAAACAGTACGGTTGCATATAATAAGAAAGCAGAAATTAGAAACATTTCAAAAACTAGGTCAGAAATGATCATAAGTCGCAATTGTGAAATAATCAAATTCGAATCAAACGAATTAAGGAGTATTAAGTGTAAGGGAAAACTAATGTTTAGTTCATGAAATACACTAACCTGTTGAAGCTGATTCCTAAGATTAGCATCTTGAGTGGCAACAAAGAAATGCTCAGGATTTGATTCACCAATCACATCAATGATGCATGCCTCAGCACTCTTTCTTTTTTCATGGTTGCATCTAAAACCACAGTGTAAGAAAAGAGTGAATTGAATAAGCAAATAATTACACCTCCTCATATCAATGAATGCTAATACCACAAGAACATGCGAAACTTAAGATACTAGTCAGTCATCATGAAGAGAAACTAGAAACTATTCAGGATGGAAAAAAGCCTGTGGGTGACCTCGCAGTGAACAGCTGATTAGCTGCGTCAAAAGCTCCAGTGTAAGATTGGCCAAGAGCTCTCAACTCTAAGCGTACACATCTGCAAACCAAAACTATGAGATAATGAAAATAACAAGTCAAAGGGGAACCATTCTATGATTGACTCAATAAAAAGAACAAACCTGGTGGTGAAAAGCTTTACTCTGTCTCCAACAGTTTTAGCAATGGCATCATCAGCCGGCATTATCTGATTGGAGAGAAGATGGTGCACAAAAGTTCCATCACAAAAGATTTTAAATGGTGGCCTAAATCCACAACATGTAGTGTAGAATCTCACGGCTCTCCGTTGACGCTTTTGTTTTTTGATTCCCATCTACAAAAATCAACAAATAAAACAAATAACAAAGATATGCAAATTTGAAAGAATTTTATAAGCGAAAAAAAGCAAGAAATTTGAAATAATTATGATTTCAAATCTTGTTTCATTAGAACTTCTTTCCAAATCTTGTTTCATTAAATCTTGCATGTCTTTGCTCTCCTTCTTGAATTTGATTCCTTACTCTCTCATTTCTTCTATTCTCTACTTGCTGTGGTATGTTCCACAGATCCGATTTGCCTTGCCAAATTCTCCAACAATGTATGGATATAGGCAATGTTGTTCTTGATTTCTCCCATGGAATCCTCCACTGTCAGCAAGAGCTCAGTCATGGTTTTAAGAGAAAATCCTTCAGGTGGAAAGAAGGACATTGCCGATATCCATACATTGTTGAAGATCTTGCTCAATTTGGAAAGAACAGCATTATCATCTTCCCTAACCCGGCGGTATTTGCCGTGAGATTCCCAGCCATCGAAGATCTTGCTCGATTTGGAAAGTTCTAATATTAACTAAAAGGAAAGTCTACTGACCAATCCGTTTGAATAACAAACCAAAAGATAACTAAAAAATATATATGTAAAAAAATAAAAAAATAAAAAAATAAACCAGCGAAACAAAATAAAAATAAAACCTTGGGATTTGATAAATTAGCAGCAGCGGAGCGATCACCAACGGCGCGAGTTAAGGCTGAACCGCTGTATTTCTGAGGAAAACAAAAAACAGAGATAGGTAATCTAACAACCTGACTTTTCAAGATCTCTAACCGGGGTCATTACTATACCATACATGAGACTTAAAAATGAAAACCAGTTGACCATTTAAATAAAAGTCGAAACAAATATTTAGAGAAAGAAAAAAATCTAAAGAGTTCTAAAACAAAGTTTATTTCGGGATCCCTAAAACATTGAGTAAAAAAAATTAAATTTAAAACTATTAAACTCAATAGTTTCTTTTTAAACATCCAAAAAGTCAGGAAAACATGACACTAAGCGGAAGCGTTAACAATAATCCCTACCGTTCTTTGTCTTTACTTGAAAAAAACCCTTAATGAAATGATGAGTATTTAAATACTCAGTGAGTAACCTCACTACTGCGATCAAGCTATGCAATCACATACAATCATGAGTTTGAAAATCATTTCAACTAGTGGGACCTAAAAGTTAGCCAAATCCAGCCAATGCTGCACTTTAGGGCATTTTCTTGTTAGGTGCTTTTCGCATTTTTCGTGTCATGTATCCAGGGCGCTATGTTTTAGGCTAATTGTGCCCTATGCCCTCTTCAGGAGAGTATGTGACATGTGCCTTTTCAGGCAAGTGTATCATGTGCCTGGATGGCGCTATGTTTTACGCTAATCGTGCCCTATGCCCTCTTCAGGAGAGTATGTGACATGTGCCTTTTCAAGCAAGTGTATCATGTGCCTAGATGGCGAGTCGTGTCATGTACCTTTTCAGGCGAATCGTGTCTCGGAAGGCTAGTCTAATATATGTAACATACACATGTAGGTCTCACATAAAATTACATAATATCATAACTTATGTAAAACTTATGTACATGTTTGTCAACCAAGAACTGACATAATCAATCTCATAAAAAGGCATGCTCAATCAACATACATATCATAGACATTATCAAAATAATTTGCCTGCCTCGAGAGCATTCTAGAAATGAAAGTAACTTACTTTGAAATTGAACTTCAATTAATCGCGAAGAGATAATCTCTCTTCCGGTGTAGAGAAAACTTGAATAAAAATCCCAAAATTGAAGCTTAATCAAGAACGCGCCAAAAAGCTCTTGATTCAGCTGGAAAGCGGCTTCGATCCCTTCAAACTTCAATGGGTAACTAACATCCAGCCAAAAAGAACCCAAAATCAATCGACCACCTTACCCACTAAATGAAACGAAACCGGCGGCACTGTGCGGCATGAAGGACGGCAAGGAACGGTAGTCGACGGCGTCGCAGATTGTCAGTGGCCCTGGTGCTGTGGTGGCTGTTGGAGAAAGAGAGAAACGGATTCCCCGTTCAGTGTGGTGGCTCTCGGCGACGACGACCGGCGGCGGACAACGCACTGCGACGTCGCTCGTTGGTCAGAGACGGCAGTTGCGGCGGCCGGTGGTGGGGGCTGACGCTGGCGGCGGGGCTGTAGAGTGAGAGAGAGGGAAAGACGCGAGAGACGGAGAGAATTGTTTTTTTAATTAATTATTATTTCATTTCCTTTTCTATATATATATCAAACCCTAGGTTTGGAGAAATTCTCCAAAATAACCTCCAAAAATTTTCACATTACAAAACTAGCATCATTTTTTAGAACTCGTTGAAAGAGTTTAGGAGTTTTTCTCAGGCCTTCTCTGCCGAGATTGAGACTAAGATTCTTTGTGAAACGTTAAGAATTCAAATTGTGCAATCTTGTGAAACAACGGAAATACCCCTGATTGAAAAAATTATTCATCTTTACGGATGTCATTGTAGTCCCTCATGTTGTCCGAGTTCTCCCTCCACTTACTTTGAAATTTTACTCATCTCCAGTTTTTACGAGAAGTTGGTCGTTTCCATCCTTAAGCCTCGTTGTTGTAGAGGTATTTGATTGCTTTCCTTTTGTTTAGTTTTAATTAACATGTCTTAGGGTTTTATGGACTATTATGAGATATTTGAGAAATCTGGGTTATATATTTGCGTTTTTTTCTATATTTTGGTGTTTTTTTTTTTGTTGTTGTTTACAATTTGAATTTGATGCCTTTTTGGCCACTTCATCGAATCTCGTTTGAAATCTATATGAATCTCGATCGAGATTTATTTGAATTTGTCCCAAGATTGATGAAGTTCGCCCGAGATGCTTGGAATGTGTCCCAAGATTTGGATGATTGTTGAGTTTTTTAGCGCCATTTTGTATCATATCTCGAGTATATGTGGCCTGAGATTTGAAATAGAATGGGACTAAAACCTTAATCTCGTGGCACGCTGGTGTAAATGGCCCGAGTTGTTAATAAAGAGGGACACCATCTCAGCCGGGATCACCTGAGACTGCCCCGAGATTTAAGACATTTTGCACAAGTAATGCTCCTGTTTTTTTGTCCAAAATGCTTTCTTATGTTATCTGATTGTGGTCTTCTATATATCTGATTATCCAAGATATTTTCTTCTGTTATCTTGTCTGTGTTACAGATGGCAATGGTACCTAAAATCTGCAGTTCTGACTATTTCTCGGCAAATTTGACTTATTGTTCTCACCTAGGGAAAACAATGTCAAATATTACGAAGAAGTTTATTGGGATTATGCCTTAAATCTCATGGGGTCTCGTAACTTGGTAAGGTGTACATGATGATTTATTTATTCATTTAATAAAATAAGATGTATTTTATTTGATCTTTAGATCTATTTTACTCAATCCAATAAACTAAGATCCTAGGTTATTAAATGTAGCTTGAATAGTATGGAGTAGACATACAAGTAGATCTTGTTCAAGTTATAACCTAAAAGGTTTGTAGTATATGAATAAGATTGGATGTCTTATTCTGATAACATTGCAGATACTACCCACTATATAACTGTTACATGAGTTGTAAAGTGTTACAAATGATTTGATCCAAATAGTTCATGTGAAGACATGCGAGTGGGGGTATCATGTACAAAGAGTTTGTACAAGACCGAACTACGAAATGATTATTCTCACATTATAACACGGTTAACTGTAGAGGCTAATATTTCATATGATGACCATAAATAACTAGATCTAAATCTTGAGTGAGTTATGAACTCCTATCTATAAAGGCAGTCCTTTGATTTGTATGGGTGAGAGCAGCCTAAGTCGCTGACTCAATATGCCTACCATTTTGGGACTTGTTCGAGTAGAAAGTTGGGAACATAACTACACAAGATGGAGTTTACTTCTTCCCGCTTTCAGGGAAAGTAGATAAATTGCCCCATTAAGTGCTGACTTCAGATCTTGAACAATAGGCCCACCCTCTCGTTGTCCCGAGAAACACAAGATGGAGTTTACTTATTCCCACTTTCAGGAAAAGTAGATAAATTGCCCCATTAAGTGCTGACTCCAGATCTTAAACAATGGGCTCACCCACTCGCTGTCCCGAGAGAGATTTGTTTATGGTTTCATTAGAGGATCAGTGGGGCATAAGGAAAAAGGTGTGTGTGGGGGGGAATGAAAGGTTTAAATCCTATTTTAGTGTTTGAACCTTGAACTTTTGCATTTTAGTCCCTAACTTTCAAAACGTCTACTTTAGTCACTAAACTGCTTTGTTAGTACACTAACAGATTGGTGAAGTGGTTATTATGTTGATATGAGGTTGGGTATACTAATTTAATGAACCCCCCCCCCCCCCCCCCCCCCTTAACCCATTAACGAAAAAACAAAAAAAATCAAAAGATAAGGTCATTCCATTTCGACAAAAAGACCCACAACCAAGTTCCATAGCTTCGAATCTGTTATCCCAATCATGGTTTTCCTACTGCTAAAGGGAAAAGTCATTCCCTTTTATGGTCGGTTGTGGGCGAGGAGGGATTCAAATCCCAGACATCGTGGTTCGTAACCACGTGCTCTAATCCTATGGGCTACAGAGCCCCACCTCGTCTCCACTGGATTTGTTCCTGAGGGTACCCTAAAAAAAGTAAGCACAAAAACTTGAACACTTTAGCACCTCTGTTCCATCTCCATTGTTGACCAAAACCAAAACGTCATTCAATTTTAATTTCAATCTACACATCTTCCATCGATACTTCTAAAACTCATCTAGTTTTACACTCTTAAATTTATCAACATTGTTACAAAATCGATAAATAAAGAATACAATAAACGTAAAATAGAGGAAAATCGACACATGGGTTTACGTGGTTCACTAACAGTGTGTTAACTACGTCCACGAAGCAAAGGGATAACAATTTTATTAGAGAGAATGTTCAAGAATACCGAATAGTAGCGCCTCTACGGTTAGAGACTAAAGTAGATTTAGGATTAGGATTAGGCAGTTGAAGTTTGGAAGTTGCAAGATAGGTATAAGATGTTTGCAAGATATCTGCGAGATGAAAAAAAAGTACCTAAAAGTTAAAGCCTAAACATAGGGAAAACCACCCTAAATCACCTAAAACAAGTATAAAATTGATTTAGGATTAGGCAATTCAAGTTTGAAAGTTTCGAGATAGGTGCGAGATGTTTGCGAGATTGGTAGTTCTCAAAACGTCATATCTTATAACGATCTTGTTGTTGAAATTAAATAGGGTGTTATAAAGTGTTATTGTTAATTTCTTATTTAATTCAAAGTGAAATTATTTGCCTATAATCCTTGTTTAAATTGCTTGTTAGTATAAAATGGATTAATTTGTTTAATTGGGCCCACATTAAGAAATTTTTTTAATTAGTTTGAAAAACCTTATTCACCCATCTAGGGTTGTCATACCGATCCTACAAGTTCAACTTTTTGACAAAATTTACGTACTTTTGTATCGACAAAGGTGTTTTTATTGACAATTTTGTGCGTCAACTTAAATATAAACATTTATTGATATTTTATATGTATTTTTAAATTAATAGTTATTTTTAAGTTTTAAATTAAGGTTTTATTGACAGTTTTATGTCTTGAGTGTCAACAAAACAAAAAAGTCATATGTCAACAATGCCCAAATTCGTTAGAGTTGGTGGAGTGGTCATTGTCGAAGGTCGCCGGAGTTGGCTGTCAACTGTGGTGGTTAGATGTTGCTGGAGTTGGCCGCAGCCAGTAGTTGCCAGAGTTGGCTCTAAAAGTTGGTCGTCGAAGGTAGTCGTCGAAGTTGAGCAACGAGGCATCGGTGGTAATATGGGCTGAGTGCACTGTTGGTGGACATGGTATAAAATGTTGGTGACATACAAAGTTGGTCTCCCAAACAATAAATTGAGTTCATATCTTAACTCATCTCATCTCATCTCCTTACCCCAAACACTTCGAGTTTTTTTTAACTTAAGGGCAATTTGGACTTTTCACCTTCTTATTTGTCTCAACACCCATTATTTTTAAAAAGCATCCCAAAAGTTTTTTTCTCCCCCCAACATATGTCTTATTTTTTACAATTTTTCCTTTTAAAAGTTTGTTATTGTTTTTTAAATTTGACTAAGAATTCAAGTGTTTCTTCTAGAAATGTCAAAACCATATTATGAAATTTATGAGAAAATAAAAAGAAATCTTTATTATTTACACCTAGCTAATTTTAATCATCATTCTTTATTTTTGTTTAATTAAATCAATACACATTTGCAAGTTCTAACTTCTAGTTTTTTTTTTCTTAGAGGAGTCCTAAGATTTGCAAAAGAAAATTTGTATGGATGATCTAAAAATTGGTTTCAAAATGTCCAATGACTTGAGTTTTAAAAAAATACCTAATGACCTTTTGTTGACATCAAGTTTGAATGAAATTACCAAAATGAACTCGCGCACGCAGAAAAGCTCATCTGCTCTCACTCTCGGTGACAATTCATTTGCGAACATTCATCGATCCATTCTTCTCCTCTCTTTTTCACTCTCAATCTCGCTCTGGCTTTGGTCACATAGCATTGATCGGAGCTACAGGATCGCAGAGATGCTCTCATTCTTCCTCTCACACATCGTTGGTTGGAGCTGGTCACATATCGTTGGTCGGAGATGTAAGGCAGAGCTAGTCACATCGTACGTCAGAGCTAACATGGTCGTCGTAAAGAAGAAGAAATCGCGAGTTGTAGAACTTTGTTGGAGAAGAAGAGGAAATAGTGCTGGGAAGAGGAAAAAAGAATGGGTAGATGTGTAATTTTACATGTCTGTGACATCAGCAAAAGGTCATTTGACATTTTTTTAAAAACGAGGTCATTTGCCATCTTTGGGCCTTTAAAATAGGTTTTTTTTGTACAATTATTCTATTTAGAAATTATGTAGATTAGGCTTGTTTATATAATATTATTTTATTATTATATGTTATTGACATTGTTATTTGATATTAAAATATTTCTTTTGTGTCAAACAAAAAAAAACTTATTATTTGTCTTAAAGTTTTGATTCTAAGGTAAATCGTGTCTAACTTAATTCTTAAAGTTGAAACCGAATCGATATAAAAGATTTAGTAATGGTGAATTAGAAGTTCACATCCCAAAAGGCGTTCTTTTTCTCTTCTTCTTAATTCCAATTCATTAGAGTATGCATATAATTTGATGTCGTAGTTTGTTTGGGTACCATATTAAATGTTATTGACATTAACCCAACATATTAATTCATCTATCACTAAACTTGAAAGGAAAATCTCAAAACTAAAATTCAATACTAAAAACAACCTAATATCATCAACTATAAAATAATTATTATAAAACAAGAGAATAAATAACAAATAAGGGAGAAGAGAAAGTAAAGACTGAATGTATTCTCTATTCAATTGTGTTCCTCAAAGGTCCCAATGACCACTATTTATAGAGTTTACAAGATATGGAAAAACTAAATACAAGGAGAAGATAAAGGGAAAGATATTGGAAATAATATCTAAGGATATAAAATCTATGGACATCTATATCTAATTCAAATATTTATAAAACTCTCCCTTAGATGTCTCATTAAAACCTTACTAGGAAAAACCCAATGGGATAAAAACCTAGTGAAGGAAAAAGAGTACATTATTCATATACTTTAGTAACTGCCTCATAAAAAATCTTGCTAGGAAAACCAGTGGGACAAAACCATAGTCAAGGGAAAAAGAGTGCAGCAATTTAATACCCCCTCATGAATATATCACTTGAGTTCTCTGAGTCGTCGCATTCAATGTTGTGCACCAACTTTTCAAATGTCGGTGTGGGTAATGCCTTTGTAAATAAGTCTGCCAATTGTCTTTTGAGGAAATTTGTTGAACATTGTGTCGCCATTTTCTTCGAGGTCATGCGTGGTAGAAGAGTTTTGGTGAGAATAGTTTTGTTCTATCTCCTTTATATACCCTCCTTTGATTTGGGTTATACATGTTGTATTGTCTTCATATAATATTGTTGGTAAAAATTTTCCAGACGACAAGCCACATGTTCCTCGAATGTGATGAGTCATTGACCTCCATATTATCTACTAGCTTCATGAATTGCAAGAATTTCTGCATGTTCCTCGAATGTGATGAGGCATTGACCTCAACCATACATATTATCTACTAGCTTCATGAATTGCAAGAATTTCTGCATTATTTGAGGAAGTGGCTGTAATGGTCTGTTTTAAAAAACAGACCGCCAAGATAGAAGAACTGTATCTTGCTAATAAATTCACTGAGAATGCTATATCTGGTCTTGTGGTGTAGCAAGATACATTAATGCACCTATTGCACTAAGATATGGTACTTCAGGACCAAGTAGTCTCTTATCTTCTCGAGGTCGAAAGATATCTTTTTTCACGTCTAGTGATCGAACTACCATGGAATGTTCAAGGGGTGTGCTTTGTCCATGTAAAATCTTTTTAAAATCTTTTCTGTATATGTCGTTTGATGAATAAAAATTCCATCAGCTAAATGTTCAATTTGCAAGCCAAGGCAAAATTTTGTTTTACCAAGATCTTTCATCTCGAATTCTTTTTGAGATAGTTTATTGCCTTTGAAAGCTCTTTAGGAGTTCCAATTATATTTAAATCATCAACATATACAGCTATAATAGCGAATCCTGATTGTGATTTCTTAATAAACACACATGGACAAATTGGATTATTTGATATAACTTCTTTCAATAAATATCACTAAGACGATTGTACCACATTCGTCCTGATTGTTTTAATCCATATAATGATCTCTGTAATTTGATTGAATATAATTCTCTAGATTTTGAATTATATGATTCAGGTATCTTAAATCCTTCAGGGATTTTCATATAGATTTCATTTTCCAGAGATCCATATAGATATGTTGTGACTACATCCATAAGATGCATGTTAAGCTTTTCATACACAACCAAATAAATTAGATATCTCATGGTATTGTATCCAACATAGAAGATTATGTCTCATTATAATCAATACCATTATTGTGGAACTTGTCTGGCATTATATAATGTGAGCACATTCTATTTGTCTTTTTACAAATATTCCTGTATCCCACATGTTTGACATTCTCTAATATTTGAAACTACTAGTTCTCACGATTGAAAAATAAGTTATTCTATTGGATTGTTTCTTTCCACATAAGTCAATTCTTCTATGTCGCGACATTTTTCAATATATATCTGAGTATACTCATTTTCATAAATAATATCGTGAGCACATTGTATGCAAAAATGTTGTCAACTTATTAATTATGATTCCATCTTTTCTTGTCATGACATATTTTATCGAGATCTCTTTGTCATCCTTTTTACTCAAGATTTTATGTTACTCATATTCAGGATTTCTTCTGAAATATCCATATTCTTAACTGAGGCATTTTGATCATTGACTGCCTTTTTTTTCGAGGATCTTTATCTTTGGAACTCATGTGTCTATCATGGGTTCAACGTGTTGAAGACTCGTTAGTATTGACAACTTGTTGCATTGGGATATTAATTTTAGATGGGCATTTGCAACCATTACATATAACTTGGTCACTTTCTTGCAACAATAAATGGTGTTCTATAAATGCATCTAGCATTTGATTTGCAATATTTTGCAAATGAATTATCTTTTGAACTTCTAGTTCAAATTGATCTGTATGATGATCGAAATGAGACAATACTTATACATTTCATTCCATTTATTTTTCCAACTTCTTAATTCCTCTTGGAAATTTTGTCCAACTAGCAAATTGTGTAGTAAACATATCACCCATCAGGGGTCCAAAGATTGATGTGAAATCAATTGGCTTCTGGCCATAAGCTCATAAGCTTATACATTGGCTTAGAGCATACACAATAACATGATCTCATACAGATTTAGAACTTTGCTATTTGAGCATAAGCTATAGGTTGTTCAACATTTCTCCCAATCAATTATCAAATGTTGGGATGCAAACTCACTAGAAATATCAAAACAAAATTTTTAATTTCAAAATCATGAAATTATACTCTTAACTATTTGAGCAACTAGCCTTGCAGATATCAGGTTTTGAAGATAATAAATATATATGTGACCATCAACTGGATGCGCCAATAAAACCATAAAATATTTAAATAGTTCACTTGAGAGGTTCAATTTCAATTTTAACTAGTGAGAGTTTGATAATTAATCTCTTGAGAATAAAGCCACATAGGACAATTTATTAGATGGAAGAATTTTCTAGTTCTTCCGTGGATGTGAATGTAGATTTTCAATAATTATATTCACTATTGACCCAAAATGACTCATCATGTCAAATAAAAATATATTTGGATCAATGAACTTTGAGTTCATTGTTGCATATATTTCAATTACACGAATATGTGTAATACAGTTTAGAAGGAAAAACATACAACTTTTCTATATGCATTTCCTATAGGAGACAATAGATTATCAATTTCTCTAGATGATATTTATTACAATAATACCTTCCAAATTTACTAAACTTCTCTTTGATTTACAAGAGAATGTGGTATATCAATTGTAAATTTTGCTCCTTGAGCAAATAATATTTCTTTTCCAAAATATTTAATCAAGTCTACAGGACTTAATATATATCATATTTGATTTTTTTTTTTGTTCAAGCATTTGATTTTGGAAAATGTATTGTCTACTTCTAAGTATCATATGCATAGATGTACTATATGCAAAACATAAATATTATTAATTATTCTTTTCTCGTCAGGAGATTCAAAAGAAAGCCAAATATCTCATATACAAATAGGTCAAAAATAATAATCATCTCTTCAGGAGATTCTAAAAACTTGTAACATCCAAATATCATCATATTTAGGGGTCATCATATTTAGGGGTTAAAATGATAAGTTATGATCTCTTCAAGAGATTCAAATAAATTCTCAAAATTTGCTATACCACACATCGTCTTCCTTTTCATTATTAAGGATTTTAATTTTTCAAAAAGACTCTTAATATACGACAGGTAAAGATCATTGTCTCTTTGCATCACATTGAAATTGAAAATTTCATATAAACATTGCAACATTCACATATAAACTTATTCCTCTATTAAGATTATTTCAATCACAATTATTAAATATTGCAACATTCACATCAAGGAATGATATTAAATTATTTAGTCATAGAACATATGCTCAAATGTTTTATTAAACCTCAAAATATATTAGATAAATATTTATCACAATGTTTAAACTCTTTCTCAAATTGCTAATGCAAGAGCATAACATGTTTGATATATGAAAGTAATATATGCTTATTAATTTAAAATATGTGCAACTACAGGTGCAACGTAAAAACAATGAGCATTAATTGATTTATGCAACTTCAGGTATATTAATCAAAATTAGGAAGAGTAATTAACTATTATAACTTTCAAACTTGTTATGAGAGAATTCATTCAAATATATATAATCATTATAATAAAAATTTAAAGTTTACAAAATCACATGAGACTAATTTAAATATTCAACAATCAAATAAATTTCAATATTAGCGTGAAAAATAAAATTTGACTAATTCAACTCCCAGATTAGTTCCCAGAGGTGTTCCCTTACAGTCAGCTTAAATACCTCAGCCTAGCCAGAACAATCTTTAGACAGAGTTCCCTTATAGTCAATTTTTATTTCTAATTCATTAATCTTTTAATTAAAAGTTAATTAATAGATTAATGAATCTAAGTGAATTTTATATTATTAAAACAAATCTACCTTAAGAAATAACCTTTAATATCTTAAATCTTTCAAAATAAAATTAAAGATAATCTTGGATATTTATTTTCATATTTGAAAGATAGAATATAATATTCATCAAAAGACAATTTAAACAAATAAAAGATAAATTAGTAGGAGAGAATCAGAAATTCAAATCTTAACAACAAATATGTAATCCAATTAAGAAACAAATCTTATTTAATTTTTCACATATATATAATTATTTAAAGATACGAAAATATAAACTAATTAGGAAAATATCTTAATCAAATCTTTCAAAGATAAAACTTAAAAATAAAATGCATAATTGCTAAAAATTTTAAACATGCATAATATAGTCATAAGAGATTGAGGACAATTTAAATTATTGTAATTAGAATTCTAAATCTTCAAATCCACAAAACCTCAAGATTTGATTCAACTAGGTTTAGTGGAGATCACACCTAATAGACATCCACATAACCAGGCTACAATAACCACATGAATACAATGTAGAATTAGTTGAACAATGTAAACATATATCAAATCACAAATAAAGTTAAATAGCAAATATGACTATGGTAGCTTTAAGAAATTGAAGACAATTTGAATTACTATAGTTTAAATTCAAGATATTATATCTTTCATCTATTTTAGATATTCGAAAAAAACAGGTTTCTAAAAATCCTAAATTAGAAACCTAGATTTTAACAAGTGCCTTGAAAAGTTGGTCAGTCAAAACTCTTTAATTATCAAACACCAATATATGCATATACTTCAAATAAAATTTAAGTTGACCATATATACTTATCAACATAAATATATTAGGTTGATATGCATTAACCCAAAATTTTTAACAATGTCATTCATAATAACACAATTTGATATCAAAAGATTTCTTCTTAATTAACTTCAAACTAAATGCGGTTGCAAATTTGCAATTCAATGAATTTCATATGTTAATCAAATCGTAAATCCAATACAATTTAATCAAATCTAAAACTAATGCTAAATATACCATCAATTTGCAAACACATAAATCACATATATGATATTTAAACAAAGTACTCACCTTATTTGAACTTTAGTTTTAAATACCTTAAGAAATGTAGGGCTTAAGTGTTAATACCAGAATCCACTCCAATATCAATAAAACCTTCAAAGTGGTAGGGCATTAAGTGTTAATGGTATTCCAATGAAACCTTCAAAACCGTTCTTGGTAATTCAATGAGTGAATCAACTCCAAAACCAAAACCAATCTTTAAAGTGGTAGAGTCACGTGCTGATAACATATTATAAAACAAGAGAATAAAGAACAAATAAGGGAGAAGAGAAAGTAGAGACTGAATGTATTTTCTATTCAATTGTGTTCCTCAAAGGTCCCAATGACAAGGAGAAGATAAAGGGAAAGATATTGGAAATAAATTCTAAAGATATAAAATCTATAGACATCTATATCTAATTCAAATACTTATAACAATAATGAGATTTTTACATAAATGATCATTTTTTAGCCCTATATTTCAAAATTTTCTTTAAATTTGAATTTTTTTCAAGAAAGACTTTTAGTGTTATTTTTGGACAAATTTACCCTTTTTTATTTTTTTTTATGTCCGAATTTTATATGTATTTTTCCTATTTTCAAAGTTTTCTTAATGATGAAGAGAGAAAATGCAATTAATATGATTTTCTTCTCATTTTCAATTGGAGAGAAAATCTTTTTAATATTTTTGGAGAGAAAATCGTTTTTAATATTTTTTTTTCATTCTCCATTGGAGAGAGAAAATGTATTTAATATTATTTTTCCTTTTCATTTATTTTATACGTATTTTTTCTACTTTCAAAGTTTCCTTAATGACGGAGAGAGAAAATGAATTTATGATGGAGAGAAAAAATGCATTTAATATGATTTTCTTCTCATTTTGAATTGGAGAGAAAATCTTTTTAATATTTTTTTTCTAAGAGAGAAAATGTATTTAATATTTTTTATTTTCCTTTTCACGTAACAATCATTTCTTTAATATTGTTTGTTATTATTTAACGTTTGCTTTGTGATATTATGTGTTATATTTCACCGTTTGTTTTGAGTTCTATTTGGTTTCATGTAATATTTCATTGTTTATTTGGTATAGATTTGATGTATTCTGATATTTATGCACTTCTAATTAGGCAACACTTATGTGTGCTTGTAATATTCACTAAATGTCTGATATATATGTCACTCTAATGCAATTTTTATATGATGGTTTGTCTTATTTGAGTTAGTCTATTATAGTTTCTTGTTTATTTTGAGTTCATTTGTATTTTGCATTATTATCTCATATATACTATAGTTTAGATTCTATATAACATGGTCTAAAAATCTCAATGAATTAATGTTCAACAATATTAGTGTATATCATAAAACAGAAAGTCTCAATAAAAAATTGAAGATATATAACAGTATATATCGAAAAATCACTCTATATATCGAAAATGATTATATACTTGCAAATATTCTAACTAATATATGAAATATAATAGTAAGATCGACAAAATTTCATTTATGTAAATTTAACCAAAGCTCCCTAATGATTTTCAAATAAACAAAGCTATCTATCATGATATATAAATATCAAATGAACTTAATATTCAACATATATTAGTGTATATATCATAAAACAGAAAGTTTCAATAAAAAATTAAAGATATATATCACAGTATATATCAAAAAATCACCCTATATATCAAGAACAAAATAATATATATATATATATATATATATTGAAAAAAACATAAAAGTACATATAAATCCACGACGGCGGCGGCGATTAGTGACAGGTGCGAGATTTTGGCGAAGCGTGAGTTGGAGTGAGATCGGAGAAGTTTGGCCGGAAAAAATCAAGAAAAAAAACTCACCCTCGATCGAAACTTGAACAGCGGGAACGACGGACAAAACTTGAACGGTAACCACGACGGCAGCCGAAACTTGAACGGCAGGAATGGCAGACGAGGTGTTGAACGATAGGAACGGCGTCGTCGACGGTGGTTGGGTGGTCCGAGGGAGGGAGGCGACGGCCGGAAAGATGAGAGAGAGTGTTTTGAGCGAGATTGAAGAAGATAGAATGGCTAGAGTTTTGAGAGAGATTGAAGAGATTGAGGATACACGAATTTACAGGTTATGCATGAGGGAGGGATACACAAAAACCTAAGTTTGTTTATTTATTCATTTATATAAATTGTAGGTGAGGATTAAATTGTAAATAACCATTGATATTAATGAAAATATAAAGCAAGAAGTTATTATTATTATTATTATTATTGTAAAAACTGAGATGTTTTAGACAACAACGTAAAATTGGCCTTATCTTATGGTCTTTTATGTTGAAAATCCAAAAAAATATATAATAAAAAATAATAAAAGGAACCAAGAAAACCCATTTAATAAGTTATAAGATAAAATTGAAGGAACAATAAAATTACACTTTGTTTAAAAAATGTTAATGATAATTTGAAGTCATTGATGATCTCACATGCTAGATTGGGAGAGTTCTTAAGATATGTAATTAAATATTAGAAAATTTTCACAAATAGAAAAAATGTCAAACTATTTACAAAAAAATCTATCAGTGATACACTTCTATCATTTCCATTACTGATAGTCCCTGATAGATTTCTATCAGAGTCTATCACAACTATCTAAAACTTTTGCTATTTTGTGTAAATAATTTTTCTTATTTTTCTATTTTTAAAAATTCTCCTTAAAAATTTTTAATTTACTAGACTAAAAAATGAGAATTAAAAAAAAAATGCCAAACCAATCTCACTTCACTTTCATATGAACAATCAACAATCATTAACAACATTTACTTTTCATACACATAAAAGAAAAAAAAAATTTTTCTCCTTAAAAATTTTTATTTTACTAGACTACAAAATGAGAATTAAAAAAAAAATGCCACACCAATCTCACTTCACTTTCATATGAACAATCAACAATCATTAACAACATTTACTTTTCATACACATAAAAGAAAAAAAAAATATTGATAAAAAGAATGATTCAGCTGTTTCTTCTTTTTTTTTTTTTTATACACTTACAACAGCTGAGATCTCTTAATCTCTCTGATGTGGAGGGAAAAAAGTGAATTGAATATTTAAAAAAATAGAAATAAAAAAATAAAAATAAAAACTGAAAAGAATCTTATTACACATATACCACAATTTTGGCTAACAAACAAGCCTTTGCTTTCTTTTTTACTTTGTGGTTTTGAACAACTGACTCCCAAGAGTAACAGTTGGGCTTCCTTCTCCCATGACTGTTGTCAAGTTCATCTCTTTCTCCATTATTCTTTCAAGCTCTGTCACCACATAGCTCATCACCGGGCGCCTCTCGCTTGAATATCCAACGCATTGAAGAATCAAATGCATCAGTTCAGCCATACCTTCTTCGGTGAAACTCTTCCCCAATCTTGGATCCGTAATGCTAGCGATATCGCTCTTTTTCTGATTGTTTTGTATCTTTCAAATAGGTACGGAATGGAACACGGTTTCAGAATCCGATAAATGAACATTCGAAAAAAGGGTAAGCTAGAACAAGAATGTCCTATGTGCATCTCAAATGCCAGATACTAGGGTAACATTGCCTAAATTACTACGTATTGCTTCCCCGAGATGGGAGTTGTATCGAGAAAACTAAACCATGTCTTGAAGTTACCTAAAACAATGCTAATAAGGTATGATAGGTATCGAGATAATTTAGAGCAAGACATGATCAGGTAGTTGCAAATATAGTTTCAATTATGAAACATTAGGACTGAGAAGTATAAACAAACTAGACTTGAGAAATTACGTCATACATATGAACATATCTATACCAATTTGTTCCAGAAGATTTCTCAAAATGTTTTGACTATGAGCATTTGGGTAGAAAAAACTACTTACCCAGTCCACCAGAGTATAATTTGGATTGGAAACAGGTGCATCAGTCGCTTTTTGACCGCTTACCAACTCCAAAAGGAATACGCCGAAACTATATACGTCACTTTTCTCGGAAAATTGTCGAAACTCTTTTACCCTACAAAAGGAGATGGAAGATGAAGAATAACAATTGCATGCAGTGTTGATGGCAATTGTAGAAAGTTTTAGAATCAGTACTCAGGTGCAAGGAATATCTCATCTGTTGTTGCTCGAGATGATGATTCTGAAACGTCAAATCTTCGCATGACATTGTGAAGTCCAGCATCTGCCACTTTAGCTATAAAATTCTCGTCTACAAGAACGTTGGATGTCTTGAAGTTTCTGTGTATCAAACGAGGGCTCATGGAGTGAAGATGTGACAGACCTACATATGATAATCCGGTCACGTAACTGAGGGACGAGTTTCTTGAAAGCATTCATAGGTAAGAATTTGGTTTCACCATTGATATATTTGATGGTTAGTCAATCTACAAGAGATGCAAATAAATGCTCACTGTTTGCAGAGGTTCACCTTTAGCTGCCCCCAGAG
Source organism: Lagenaria siceraria (assembly GCA_002890555.2). NCBI lineage: Eukaryota > Viridiplantae > Streptophyta > Magnoliopsida > Cucurbitales > Cucurbitaceae > Lagenaria > Lagenaria siceraria. Next base: position 9,189,510 of record CM016488.1, read on the forward strand.
CTATTGAGAGTCTGATCTTGAACTCTAGCCTCTCAGCTGAACGTTGCTCAGAGCCTGCAAATACCCGTGCTCTTTAAGAGTGAGTTTGGAGTGACTTTTGAGAAATAGTGCTTTTACATGTAAGGAAACCGTAATCTCACAAGCCAGAAGGATAGACCATTACCATATATGTGGCTTGAAACACTTCCGTTGGGTATATAATCGAAGATGAGAAACTGTAGATTGTCTTCCTGGCAGTAGCCCAAAAGAGTTACGAGATTTCGATGCTGAATAGAAGAGAGGTAGTGTACCTGATAGTCAATGAGGTAAATTAGATTAAAACATGAATTGAACATAGATGCAAGTACCTTCCTTTCCAACAACACCGAAGCCGATTACTGACTTGTAAGAAAGAGTGAGCAACTGAAGAGGATATGTGACTATCAAGTGAAACTCTTGGTTTAGCATCAATCAATACATGACAACTTCAAAAGAAAATCCAGGAGAGTGGTATGCAATGCATATGTCAAGTTAATATTTCAAGAGCCGAGGCTTTAATGACCTCATTTGAACCAAATCCGCTCAGTTCAAGAGATTGTATCTACTTGTTCTAAAGTTCTAAGAACAGGTGATGGTCCAAAATGATGGCATAACACACTGTAAACTTTGAGTGAAGAGCTAAAAAGATACTAGCATATGTTATACGATCATTACATTGTTAGCTATACAAATGCAAGTAGGGTTGAAATCTGTTGACTCGAGAACTTCAACAATCGTTTGAAGGCACGTGAAATGGTTAAGGTATCTGTGAGGATCTCGTGTAATCATCAAATGCACCCATTTATGCTCAAATTATGCATGTTCACATAGGATATATAGCAATGTTGGAGAGTTGCTATGGAACCAATTTCATCAACAAGACAATAAATGAATATTACCTCATCTACAAAATCCTGACTAGGCGCTCCATGCCGCTTTTTGATAGCGACAAACATTCCATCCTGAAGCATACCCTTATAGACCTCTCCAAATTTCCCTTCTCCAATCAAGTTCTTGTCACTGAAATCATTAGTGGCTAACGCCAACTCCGCCATCTCAAAACGCCTGGCATCTCGTAGAGTCAATTCAATCCCAATATGCCTTCCCACTGCAAGTAATCAAAAACATAACCAGCTGATGATCATCCTTATGAAAAACAAAATACACATGCTAATCTACAACTCTGGCAACGATGATGAAAACAATACCTTGAACAGAAGGATCGGAAGAGCCAGTCTCGGAAGTTCTTGCAGCGTTTCTCGAGCGTGCTAAGAATCTTAGAAGTATAATAATCAATCCCACCAATGCCACAGCTCCTGCAGAACCTCCTAATATTGCTGCAAGAACCTTTGACATCTCATGTGGGTTCTTCCCTTCACCGTTGATGCTTTTTTACAGTATAACAACTACTATACACACTATTATACATTGAATCTGAAAACATAAATGAAAAAAAAATACAACACTCATATTAGGTACAATCATGGGGCCAATATTGAACAAATTTTCACAAGTTAAAAGGCTCCATTGGTTCGTGATCCATTTTCATTTCCATGTTAGTCAAAAACAATGTGTTTGGTATTACTTCTTCTCCAAAACAATTAATGAAACAAGTTAAACAATTCTGAATTCCATCCCTTCATACACAAGTTTTCAGATCACGAACCAAACCGGGGTGCGTGGCGCCTACCCTAAAATGTTTGATATGAAAGCAATTCTTACAGTCAACTACAAGAATGAAGTTCAATCTATAGATCTTCATTTTTTTTTCCCGCTTTTTCTTCCTAAATTTCACTCTAATGATCATCTAAACTCAGCAAGAAGAGGAAGAACAGATTGAAGACAAACACACATCATCTTGAACTTCAAACCTGAAATCGTGAAGAAAGTATGGAGGATGATGCAGATCTTTTGAAGTCGTAGCGTCATTTGACAATCAGCAATTGCAGAACTCTTCTCCTTCCAGTAGATGAGTAAAGCAGATGAAATGCAAACCACATTCCAAAAACAGACGAAGAATCTTCTTACAAAAATGGGGTGTATTATTATAATCAAAGAACTCAAAAATCACAAAAAGGGAATCCGATCATCACTTCCTGCAAATGCTGAAGCTGAAATCGTATGAAGAAGAAGAAGAAGAAGACGAAATCGGCTAAACAGCAGCAGAAAGAAACAGTGGGAGAGTACTTTTTGGTTAAATTAATACGAAATGCATCATTGGATACAGACAATGCCGACAGAAAGTGACCTCGCGCCGACAACAACTTCTCAGAGTTTTATTGCTTCGTATTCCCCTCCACCAAACCAACCCAATTTCAAAACTATCTGAATCCCCAAAAGAAAAAAAAAAAAAAAAATCAATATAAACCCACAAACCCACAAAGAAATTCGATTCAAAATGATTCAACACCACCAAAAACAAAATCAGATAAAAAAATCCGCTTACCCTTTTAACGAAACAATCAGATGAACAAAACCCATGTGGCGAAAACTCGAATTGAAGTAAGAAAAGGGATTAATATCAATAACAACAAAAGAGTAATAATGTAGCTAGACAGAGAAAGACAGATAGAGAGAGAGAAGGAATTGAATTCAATCTACTAGACTCAACCTAAAACCCCAATTCAAAAAATTCAACGCTAATGAAAAAAAAAATTAAAAAAGGATTGAAAACCCTCCTACCCTTTTCACGATACAATAAAAGGCAAAACCCATGTGCCCAAAACTCAAATTGAAGGAAGAAAAACGATCAATGATCAATAACAACCAAAAAAGAAAAAGTGTTAATGTAGTGAGAGAGAAAGAGAAAGAGAAAACAAAAAGGGGAAATGAAATTAAACTCAAGGAATTAAAATTTGATATATATATTGAGTAATGTAAATGTGTGGGCTGTAAAGCAGCAAAATAGTGTTGTCTGGTACTGCAAGTTGAAAGGAATAGGTGGGTTCATTTTGCTGTGTCCTGTACAGAGCATCTTGGCTGTGTTCAAATTACAGAGCCTTCAAAAACACCAAACAAAATTCAACCCCAGAAACCCAAGAACCATAAATTAAAGCTAAAGAATAATCAAATCACTCAAATCATTACCCATTTTCCAGCTTGCCCCTCCTTCATAAGATTTTTTATAATTAAACAAGAACATCAAAAAAACAGAGGAGAGAGAGAAGAAGGGGAAAAAAAAGGAGATTCGAAGCAGTGGCATTGTGGGGTTTGCGATCCCCACCAGCCAGCTATGTTGACATTACTTCTTCCAACTGACCTTTTAAAAAAAATGGAAAAAGAAAAAAAGAAAAATTGGGGTTCAGAGAAAAAAACAGTGGAAATTTATATGGAATAAACAAGAGAGAAAGGAACAAGGAAGAGAATATGCAGCACGTTAAAACATCCAAATGCTTCGTTTTTTCTTCTTTTTTTTTTTTCTTTTCTTCTGTGATATTAAAGAAATTTGTGAGAATCAGACTGTTGTTCTTTGGATTCTTGTATTTAACTCTTGAGAAAAGGCGATTTATATTACGAGGATGAGTGGATAATGACACCAGAACTGTCCAAATTTTGTTGCAGAGTGAGAGAGAGGATATGTGAACGGAAAACAATCTTTTTCTCCCTTTTCTTTTTAAAAAAAAATTAATTACCGGTTAGGGATTGGAACTCAAAGCCACTGATATCGGTTAGCTCAATTAGTATAAACTTGTACTATCAATTTCAAAATTTAAAATTCTATTATTTCACCAAATATATTATCAAAAAAATATTTTTATTATGTTTTTCTTTTTAATTTCTTTTTTTATAATTAAAAATAAAGAGATTCGAACCACAAACTTTATAGTCATTAACATGTACTTGTATGTTAGTTGTATTATGTTAGCTTTGACAATTTTAATTATACCTTCTAAGGCTTTAAAAAAAATTATTTTACTTTTCAAGAACATCGAAATTTATTGAAATAATAATATGGAATGTCAATATCGTTCTAAAAGATTTTTTGTGTTAAAATAAAGGATGGAGATGGAAGTGGATGTATAAAACTTTAAAGGCATATGTGATATTATTTACTAATATATAGAAAGATAATTATGATTGTTTTACCCTTTATTTCATCTCAAAATATATATAGATAGTTAAAAATCATTTACGTATGTTGGTGCTCGGTGGGCTTGACCTCTTGCCCGCTTTTCCTCGGTCTGGTCTTGATATTCTACCAATTGATCTGTGTAAGAGATCCTTGCATTTTATGCTTAAGTTAGTATGAGGAGTGGCTAATTCAGCTAAACACGAAAAAAGAAGTAAGGTCGGATCATTCCTTTGGAGATTACTTGCTCTCCCTCTTGGGGTGGTCGAATGGGCTATTTATAAATTAGTCCTCTGACACACGTATACGGTTCTGTGTGACGGCAGCAGTGTCAAGGACGTTTATGGCGCTCGGGTTGCAGGGTGTCAGTCCGGATGCGACTCGATTATTTTGCGATTGGTATACATCCATCGGCTCGACTAGTCAACCCAAAAACCGAGGCACTGACATTCCCTTTTGGGATGCGGTCTCCCCTATGCTCTTTCTTGGTACCCTTTGGGCTTGGGCCCGCCCATGGGTTTTGGGTCTTGCCTTAGGCAACCCTCATCAACGTAATTAATTTTACTCATCATTTGTCGTGTTGTTTATGTGAATGATGTTGTAAATGATGTCACGTATATTCTTCCAACTCTTGTATATTAGTTATCCTGTAATTTTCATCTTATTTTTTTCTAAACAAAAAACTTCAAGGGTATTTTTAGACCAAATTCTAAATTTCAAGGATAAAAATAAAATATTTAAAACTTAAGGGGCATAACTGAAACCTACCCTAAAGTTTAGAATTAATTTGTATAATTTAACTTCTTTTTTTTTTAATTCATATTTAGTTGCTAGTAGAGTATAGGTTAACTTATGTGTTTAGTCTTTGAACTTTAAAATGTGTCTATAAGTTTTTAAAGTTTTTATTTATTTATATGATAAGACTCTAAACATTTAATTTTGTGTATAATAAACATCTCTTAAAATTCATAGGTCTTTTGAATATAAATTGAAAGTTTAATGTTCAATATTAGATACAAAAATTTAAATTTATGTCTAATGTGTTCGTTAATTTTAAAATATGTTGAATGTATAAAGATCTATCCTACACAAAATTAAAAAGTTTTAAGACATCAAATCACATACCAACAACTCTTGTAATTTAACTTTAATTTTAGTCCTTAATTGATTTTAAAATGTCTATTAATTTTCAACGTTCATTTTAACACTTATTTTGAAAATGGTGATCAATTTAGTCTTTTTGTTTTGATTTGTTTTGTTTTTCTTTTATTGGAAAGGAATTTAATTTACTCACATTTTCATGAAAACGTTTCCATTATTCATCTTCTTTTTATTATATTATTGTTTTGATTTTAATTTTGAAATTTTGCAATTTTCTTGCATAATAATGATTTAGAATTTATTTTTAATTTCAAATTTGAAGAGATTTTGGTTTAATTGAAAACAACCTTTCTTCTTAAATCAATCTCATTTCTTTATATGTGCTTGACCATTGTAAAGAGAGTGTTTTGTTTTAGAGCCAAAAATCTCATTTACTATCAATTGATCTATCAATGTTATTGGTGTAATTTTTTGAGACATATACCTTTTTTTTTTTGTGTGTAATTAGAAAAGACGTAGTCACTGTTGGGAAAAATCTATCACTTCTACCGCAAGAATAAACAAAAAATTAATAGAGAAATTAAACGAAAGCAATAAATCTGAAAACACAAGAATTAACGTGGAATAACTCCAAACCGAAGAAAAAACCACTGAACAAAAGAATTTCACCATGTGAAGAACTGTTACAATCATACAGAAATCTCTCACGACCCTAATTACAAGAGTACTCTCTCAAAGTATTTGTACCACTTACATCCTTTCCCCACTCTCAAATTAGATAATACAAAAAGGAAACTTATAGTACTTGGAGCTCGTGACTTCCTTGAACTTTCTAATGTAGGACAACCGCAATTCTAATATTTTGCTAAAACTCAACAACCAACATTCAAAGGAGTACAAAGGACACTGATAAAAAACACAAAGAAAACTTGTCTTTGGAAGGTTTAACAATCGAGTGAGAACTTAAATCAACTATTGTGATATGATTTATGTCAAAGGTGTTCTTTTATGCATAACTCGTTATTAAATACTAACCTTTGATTGATTAATCTTATTTTATAGGTGTAGTCTTGTAGAGTAAGTTTGAAAAACCATGTTTAAAATCCTTTTTTTTTTTTGTCCTGACTCTTTATCGTACTATCTTTTATATTATCGTTACAATTACACGCTCTCTAATTGAATTTTTAACTCACCATTATAATTAATAAGCAAATCAAGCCTTCATTATTGAGTTTATCAAACATAATTTAATATTTTAGTCCATAATTAAATCTTTTCAATATCATTTCTTTTATCAACTCAAGGCTCAACTGAATTTAACACACGTATTTTTTATCAAAAAGTTAGAAATTATAATCCCACGGTTTTTGTATATAAAATGTGTTTGGAGTTTTTCAAACCAGAACCAAAATGGTCAATTTTCAAATCAATATTTTATAAGTATAAGAAGTTAAAAAATATATATAAAGACAAATAAAAATTGTGAAAATATAATGGAACAATATGGAGCCAACACAAGTAGGATTTAAAAAGATAATAATAATAAATCTTTGTGAGTTTTGGGACATTTGACATTGTAGCTAATGTTCATTATTTAGAAAGAAAAAATTTAAAATTTTTTAATTTTTTCTTTTTGAAAAAAATTCTAACAAAAAAGGTTTGATGTGATGAATTGATCAAATTTGAAAATAAAAAAAAATAATAAAAAAGGAAAATTGGGTTGAAATATAAGTTTAATCATGTGCAATCAAAATCTTTTGAAGATTGAGACACATGAACAAAAGAAATTCCATATTACAAAACATGAGAAAGACACTTCATGAACTTACATTCTTTTTTTTTTTTATTTTTTTTTTCTTTTCAGAAAAACAATGAAATCAACTGCCTATTGGAAGGGGAAATTATAACCCATTTACTATTGTCACCTAATCATTTCAAAACTAATAATTCTTTTATAATTATTATTATTAGGTTAAAATACTATATTTCCAAGTTTGTTCAATTTTAATATATATACTTTCAAATATTTAATTTTAGTCATTGTATTTTTTAAAAATCTTAAATTTAGTCTTTAGTGCTTATTTATTATTTATTTTTCAAAAATATTTGGTTATTTATTAATATTTTCACTATTTTAAAAAAATATTCATATATTATATTTTGGAAAGTTTTTAAAAATAAAAAAATAAGGAAAACTATATACACAAAATAGCAAAATTTTTAGATAATTGTGATAGACGCTGATAGAAGTCTATCAGGGTCTATCACGGATCGAAATGATAGAAGTCTATCGTTGATAGATGTTGATAGAAGTCTTCCAATGTCTATCAGTATATTTTTTTTTTTTTTGTTATTTTGTGTTAATAGTTTAACATTTTTTCTATTTGTGGAAATTTTTCTTATATTTTTTTTTATGAAAATTATGTTATTATTTAGTCAATTTTGAGGGTCTAAATTTAAGATTAAATATTTGAAAGTACAAAAACTAAAATAAGAATAATAATAAGAAGAAGAGAAGTGTGTATATATATTTATATCGAAACTAACAATAAAATTATATGTTACTAAAATTGAGATTAATTCTTAAACAAGGAAACAAAATGAAGGTTAGGTAAGAATTTTAAAAGTCAAAACTTTTGAAAATGATGAATTTCCCATTTTGGACAAGTTACTTGTATTTTAAGTGTTTTGCGATAAACTTATTATAAATTAATTTTAAAGACCTTTTATTTAAAAGTAAAATGAGTCAAAATATTTATAAATATAAAAAAAATTTATTGTCTATTAGGATAGATCGCGATAGACTTATATCACTGGGTGATAGACCACGATAGACTTTTATTGTTGATAGACAGTGAAATTTTTCTATATCTATAAATAGTTTGATATTTTTTCCATTTATAATAATTTCTTTTTTTTAATTACGTTGACAGTGAAATCTAATTAAACATAGCAATTGATATTTTTCTAAATTTTAATTTTCTTTGTCACGTAATAATTTATAATTAGACATTTAGGTGGACCGCACAAAAATGGGTGCAACTCGAGATGTACCCAAATATTTTTCTTTTTATTATATCTAATTTCTTCAAACTACTTTTACTACAGATTATTTTAACAACTATATATCACATCTCAAATTAAGTGGGAATTATGTTTTAAGTTAAGACAGTTTAAAAACTTAGAAAGAGGAAATTTTTTTAAGAGTAAATTATGTAATAATCTAAGAATAAGAAGATCCCATTAATGATGAACAAATAAAATGTTGTTGAAGCTACCCAAGATATTGATTGAGACTCAACCTCTTAAATCTAAGCTTTCAAATCAAATTTTATAATTAAGAGAAAAGTCACATCATTATTTTCCAGAGAATTATAATTATTATAATCCTTAAAATGTAATTAAAATATAGAAGAAAAGAAACACTCATGAGTTTTAAACTCTGTCTACCGATTTTAACTTTAAACATTCGATTTTATCAAATTCTACCTCAAATTTACATTAAATTTTAAAAAATGTTTGCAGCTTTTAACTTTGTAATAAATTCTTGTTCCATATATATTATTTAAAAAAACGTTTTTTTAGAACGGTTTTCAAATATAAAAAAATGAACCAATCTATTTACAAATATAAAAAAAATTTACTGTCTATCAGCGATAACATTATATCGCTAATAGACAGTGAATTTTTTCTATATTTATAAATAGTTTGATATTTTTTTGTTTATATTAATTTCCCTTCTATCATATGTACGATAATGTTTTTTATCATAGGTACGATAATGTTTTTTTTAAAAAAAACATATGTACCATATAAAATTGATAAAATATTAGGAGGAAAAAATAGGCATTAGAGTTTTTTTTTTTTTTTTTTTTTGAAATTTATGAATTTTGGCAAAGTTATTTAATTGGTAATATGTACCTTGGTCAAACTAATTACATGCAAACAAACTATGCATGCTAAGAGAAAAGGAGAGATGTTCGAAATTACTATCACAATCAAGCCGCCCCCTACCCTATCTCTAAAATTCTAAAAGGGCCCGTCACTTCGTTCGTACCTTTTTGGCTTAAGCTTCCAACTGAACTGACTTTATGGTTATGTGCAAATTTTGTGTTAATGAAATGAAGGTATTTATGAAGATTTTCTACTGTTTTCTATTAAAATTAGTGGTTTAATTAACAAAAGTTTTCATCGAGAATATAAATTGCAATGTTTATTTCAATTTAAAGTTTAAGATCTAATTTGAAGAAATTAAAAGTTTCGAGTCAAAATTGGTACGACCCAAAAAGTTAATTTAAAATTGATATCTTCCCTTATAATTTGTATGTTTATTGAAGAAATTAATTTTATTTGTTTGAAAACAAAATCAAATATTGTATGAATAATGATTATAATGAGAATAATGCAAAGCTAAGGACCCCCATAGGCAGTGGTTATTGCTGGCACACTCCAATAAATGAAATGGATGGAGAGACAACCTTCACCTTCTTCATTTTTAACAATCTTTCTTGGATTTCATTCATTTCTATTTAAAAGAAAATTAAAAATAAATTTTGTCCCTAAAGCTTAGAAATAATTTCAATGTTGTCTTTATAATTTACGGATAGTTTTAATTTGTTCCTTCATTTTAAATTTTAGATATTTTTGTTGAAAATATCGTGACTTCGGTTGAGCTATGTTCAAGTTGATTTGAAAGTTACCTGAATTTGAAATACCAATGGATGAAAGTGCTACTACAACGTTGATCCTCAACATTTTTGATAATGTTCTCAGACATGTAATTGACGAAAACTCAGCCTATGAAATTTGGAAGAAGCTTCAATTACTTGTTTGATAAAAAAGACCTTCCTAATAAGCTTTACATTGGAGAGAGGTTGTTCTCATTTAAGATGAATCCTACAAATCTCTAGAGGAAAATTTAGATGAGTTTAAGAAACTTACAAATAGCTTTAACCAGTCTGGAGAGAAATTGGGGATCGAAAGTGAGGCAGCTATTCTGATTAATTCGATCCATGAGTCTTATAAAGAAATAAAATCAACAATGAAGTATGGGAAAGAAAATGTTATAGTAGATGTTGTGATAAATGTACTTAGATGCAAAGATTTAGAATTGAGAAGTGAGTAGAGAAATGCAGGAAATGGTGAATCGTTATACTCTAAAGGGAAGAAATTTTCAAAAATAAATAGATACTCCAAAGGACAAAAACAAAATAGGGACAAAAATATCTTGAAATGTTTCATTTGCCATAAAGAAGGCCACTTCAAGAGGAATTGTTCAGAAAAAAGGAAAATCTTACAACAAAGGTTAAAGGAGGTATAAGGATCAGAATAAACAACAAAAATAGATTTGATTGCAACAAAAATAAAAAGTATGAAAGAGGTGATTCGAGAAAGTCAAGAGATCATGCAAGTGGTGATGCTTATGTTGGGGAGGATATGTATGAATACACTGAAGTCCTCACAGCCTCAAGTCTGAAAACCATGGAATCTAAAGCTGGGGAAAAGGAATATTGGGTAATGGATTCAGGGTGTACCTATCATATAGCTTCCTAAAAGGAATGGTCTATTGATTATACACCATGGGAAGGAGGCTCATATTACATGGGAGACGATCATGATTGTAAAGTTGTGGGAATAGGCTCAGTGAGGTTGAAACTCCAAGACAACAGAGCAATAATTCAGAGAGAGGTTAGACATGTTCCTAAGCTAAGGAGAAATCTGATTTCCCTAAGGATGCTTGCTGATCAGGGATGTTTGTTCATTGGTTGTATGGACAATGTGCAAATAAAGAAAAATGGGAGAACCATTCTAGTAAGAGAAAGAGCAAATAGTTTATATTTCTTAAAGAATATTGAGTTACCAAAATTTGCTCTACTGTCACATTTTCAAAAGACTGATGATATTGAAGTCTGGCATGGAAGACTATCTCACATAAGTGAGAAAGGTCTAAGTGAACTAATGAAGCAGGGTCTTATCCAATCTAGAGGCACAAAGAGACTTAGTCTTTGTGAACATTGTGTGTTTGGCAAGTCCAAAAGGCAAAAGTTCACAAAGGGAGAGCATAATTCAAAAGAGAGACTCAACTACATATATGCTGGCCTTTTGGGGCCTTCAAAGACTCCTTGATGGAGTGGCAGATACTTTCTTTCTTTGATAGATGATTATTCAAGAAAAGTATGGACCTACCTGCTAAAAACTAAAGATCAAACTTTTGACAAGTTTAAAGAATGGAAGTCTAAAGTAGAAACTCAAACTAGTAAAAAGCTAAAATGTTTGAGAACGTTGACATTGGACTTCAATTTCTTTCAAGCTTCTTTAACTCTTTTTGTGTTGAGCAAGGGATAACCAAGCATAAAACAGTCACTTATACACCACAGCAAAATGGGGTAGCAGAGAGAATGAATAGAACATTAATGGAGAGGGTAAGATGTATGCTTTCCGAAGCAAATCTCAACGAAATCTTTTGGGCAGAAGCCCTAGCTACAACAACTTTCACAGTGAATAGAAGCCCTTGTACCTCTATTGATTTAAAAACACCGGAAGAACTATGGTTAGGGATTCCACCAGATTTATCAAATCTAAGAACCTTCGGTTGCACAACATTTATGCACATCAGACAAAACAAGACTAGTCCTAGAGCTCTAAAATGCATGTTTATCAGATACTCTGAGGGGGTCAAAGGCTACAAGCTATGGAACTTTAGCTCAAATCAAAGTTTAATAAGCAGAGATATAATTTTCAAAGAAGATGAGATGTTCAAAATCTCTTAAAAAGGAAAGCAACTTATTGATTCAAACCAACACACTACCTCAACAAGTTCTCAGGTAGAGATTCTTGTTTCACCATAAATTTTTACAGGCAAGAGAGAAGAAGCACCCCTAAAACAGCTGAAGAAGATAAAGAAATAGTAGAGCCCAACCAGCTTGTGCAGACAGGAAATCTTGTAGACTATTCACTAACAAGGGACAGGCAAAAAAGGGAAATAAGCTCACCAGCCAGGTTCTCTCAATCTAATTGTGTAACTCAAATAGTAAACATTATGGAAAACTTTTTTTTTAAGATCATGAACCACAAAACTATGATGAAGCACTATCAAGCAAAGAAAGCTCACAGTGGTTGAAGGCAATGGATAATGAGATGAACTCCCTGGAAAAGAATAACACATGGGATCTGCTGGTGTTAAAACCCAAGTACAGCGGAAACATATCAGAATCCTATCTCAAAATTAATTTTAAAATTTTGAAATACTTCTACATTGGTAAAATAAATCTAAAATAATCTAGGTTAAGCATATTGAATACAAAAAAAATAAATTATCAGAGAAGAAAAAAACCTTGCGTGTTGTGTCACCACCACTTGGAGACCTTCCTTTTGTCTGAATCTTGAAGAAAAGTTTGTGGGAACCTTTTTGGCAAAACGAAAAAAAACCCGCAGAGAAGTTCTGAGAGAATTTTTTTAGAGAGAATGAATTATTCAAATTTTTTTTCCGTTAGACGCTATATAAGGAAGCGAGAGAAAAATGAAAAACGTGGGTGTTATCCCACGTATTAAGCAACTAATTTAATATTAATTAAATTAATTAATTAAATTAATAATTAATAATTAATTAAATCTAATTTAATTTACCAATTGATTTAAATCATATTTAAATGAACATCTCTCACATAACCTATAGTTTTAATTCAATTAATTTAATTAAATCAAATTTAATTAAATTAGATTAAATTAAATAACTAATTAATTCTCCAATTAATTAATTATCAAATTAAATATCAAATATTTAATTTTAGCCTGCATTTGAATCAAATTCAAATGCATTTCTCTCATAACCTATAGTTTTAATGTACATCTAATGCGCATTAATTTTAACCTATAGTTTTAATAAAAATCTAATTCATATTAAAATAATATTTGAACAATTTCAAATATTTAATTCTCTTACAAATTAATTTTGAATCATATCCAAAATTATATTTATATTATAAAGTTTAATTTGTAAAATAAACTTTATATTATAATGTATCATTATACATTATACTTTTCCCTTAGTAAATTTGAACTTTTCAAATTTCATCCAAGAATAAATTTCCTCAATATTCTTTACGAGCTAGGAAGGGGGCCTAATGGATCTACAGATCAGAAACTCCAACGATATGAGATTAACGGGCTAAACTCATTAACCACATTAATCAATATTCGTTAACTGTGGGTACACTCCACTAAAGACCCACAGCTGCACTCTTCTCACGGTAGATATATTTATGTGTCCACGGATATAGACCAATAACAGCAAGTTAGTCTTTCACAAGTGTTCGTAACACCAACTGGGTCAAATTACCGTTATACCCCTGGGTTACTTCTAAATCCTTAAGTACCAGTGCTCCTCTAATAAACAACATGTTTATGGTCCAACCATCAAACAGAAACCCCTCTCGGGCCAGTGAGAGGGTAGGGCCCTTTGTTCAAGTCCCAAAGACACCACTTAAGGGAACACTTATCTACTTACCCTAAAGTCAGGAATGAGTGAAATCCATCTTGTATAATTATGTTCCCAGCTCCCCACTCAGTCTTGTCCCCAAAGTGGCAGGCATAACGAGTCGGCAAACGGGCCACTCTCACTCATACAAATCAAAGGACAATCCCTCGTGAACAGGAGTTCATAATATACTCAAGATTAAGACTAAGTTGCCTAGGTCAACCTATTGAAATAGAAACCTAACCAGTCAACGACGTTATATCTAGTGGTTACTATTTCGTGGTCCAGTCTTATGCAAACTCATTGCATAGGATACCCCCACTTGCATGTCTCCTACACGAACACGTTGGATCATTGTGTTTGTATCAAATACAAAGTGGGTCGTATCCATAGTGTTACCAGGATAAGGTACCCAGCACTATCCTTATACTATAGACCTTTTAGGCTGTAACTTGAACATTGATCTCTATATGTCTCTACATATTGTTCAAGACTCATAAAACAGCCTAGGATGTTAGTTTATTGGATTTTAGGGTTATTAAAACAAGATAAAATAATCAATAACATTTATTGAATAATAATGAATAACCATTTATTAATGACGGACAAAATACAACATTTACTATCTACGAGTTTTAGGGCATAAAACCCAATAGGATCTAGTTTCACTACCTTTGAATAAAAAGGCTATCCCCTATAAGTGGATCTTTAAGAAGAAGTTGGTAGTAGGAAATAATGAAAAACTAAAGTTCAAAGCATAGCTAGTTGCCAAGGGTTTCAAACAAGGTTGCTCTTAGCAATTGTTATTTGTGAAAATCTAGAACTAGAGCAGATGGATGTAACCACGACTTTCCTTCATGGAAAACTAGAAGAAGAAATCTTTATGGAGCAGTCGAGAGGTTTTGAAGTCAGAGATAAACACCTTGTCTGCAAATTGAACAGATCCCTTTATCGGTTAAAGCAATCACCTAGGTGCTGGTACAAAAGGTTTGATGATTTCATGGCCAAAATCAAAATTGAAAGAAGTCTCTATGATGCCTATGTTTACTACAGGAAAACGAAGGAAGAAAAGCGTACACATATCCCCTACTCTATGTAGATGATATGTTCATAGCAAGGAGAAATTTAGAAGACTTGAAGGTCATTAAAGAACAACTAAGTTCTGAGTTTGAAATGAAGTACTTTGGTCCAGCAAAAAGAATTCTAGGAAGATTTTAACCAAGTTCAATATGAACAATGCAAAACCAGTAAGTGCACCTCTTGCCCAACACTTTAAACTCTCTTCTAGAGATTCACTTAAAGAGATAGTTGAAAAATAACTAATGAGGAAAGTTCCCTACTCAAATGCCACTGGAAGTATAATGTACCTAATGGTGTGTACTAATCCTGACTTGGCACACTGCTCAAGCTTGGTAAGTAGATATATGGAAAACCCTGAAAAAAGTCATTGAAAAGCTACAAAGTGGATTTTTCGATATCTTGTTGGAAGTTCTAACAGAGGGCTCCTTTTCATACCCCCTAAATTCACAAGCCCTATGCTAAAAGATTTTGTAGACTTAAACTTTACATAAGACTTTGACAAAAGAAGATCATTAACCAGATTCACTTACTTATTTGGAGGAAATGTGATCTGATGAAAATATAACCTATAAACAACGGTTGCTCTCTCAACAACTGAAGCAGAGTTTATAGCTACTGCTAAACTGTAAAATAAGCTATGTGGCTACAAAGGATAACTAGTGAACTCAAGTACCCACAAGACACTGCTAGGTTGATGTGTGATAACCAAAGTATCATTCATCTGGCAAGAAACTAGCAATTTCACAAAAGGTCCAAACACATTGATGTAAAATTCCATTTTGTAAGGGACATTGTTGACAAATGAATTGTGAATTTACAGAAAGTCAACTCAGAAGACAATGTTGTCGATTTTCTAACAAAATCAATGTTTTCTAACAAAATCAATGACTAAAGCAAAGTTTGAACACTGTCTTTGTTGGGATGTATGTCCTAAAGCCTCGTAGTTATATGTTATTCGAAATAATGGTTAATTATTTAATATATGCAATAATCCATTAAAGAAAGATCCAAGATTATTTTCTGTAACTTAAACATGTATGTGGTTCACATACAGGTGGATCATGTTTAAGTAATAACCTAAATGGTCTGTAGTATATGGATAAGGTTGGGTGCCTTATCCTGGTAACACTACCAATACGACCCACTTTGTAAATGTTACAAGAGTTATAAGTGTTACAAATGATTTGATCCTAATCGTTCATGTGAAGACATACGGGTGGGGGTATCCTATATAAAGAGTTTGTATAAGACCGGACCGAGAAATGATTACTCTTTTAATAACGCCGTTACTTAATGATCTTAGGTAACCCGACATTAATCCTAAGTGAGTTATGAACTCCTGTCTATGAGGGCAATCATTTGATTTGTATGGGTGAAAGTGGTCAAATTCACCGACTCAATATGCCTACCATTTTGGGAATTTGTCCGAGTAGGAAGTTGGGAACATAGCTACACAAAATGAAATTCACTCCTTCTTGTCTTTAGGGTAAGTAGAGGAATTGCTCCCTTAAGTGCTGACTTTGGGTCTTGAACAATGGGGTCCTTCCCTTACATTGGCTCGAGAGGGTTTTGTTTATGGTAGGACCATAAACAAGTTGTTCATTAGAGGATTAATGGGACTTAAGGAGTTAAATGTAATTACAGGGGTAAAATAGTAATTTTGGCCCAACTGTAATTATGAGCGATTCGTGAAGGGTCGACTTACTGTTGATTAGTTATATCCATGGATACATTAATATATCTACGGTGCGAAGAGTGCAGTTGTGGGTCTTTAGTGGAGTGACTCACAGTTAATGAATGTTGATTAATTTAATTAACATATCATTTGACCTTCTAATCTGTAGGTGCATTAGGTTCCCCTGCTAGTTCATTACGGGTAAAACAAGAATTAATTAGTTTTGAAAATTTTGAATTTTTCAAATTGAATAAGGGATGGTGCATTAATTGTATTAGATACAATTAATATAATGTATATAGATACATTATAATATAAAGTTAATTGTGAATTAGATTCAAAATAAAACTTTATATTTTGAGAGTATTAATGTTTAAATGAGAATAAAAAATTAAACTGATATGAATGAGATTCATATTATGAGAGAATTAAATGTTAATTATATAAGATACAGTTAACATAATGTATATACATTATAATATAAAGTTAGTTTTGAATTAAATTCAAAACTAAATTATATAAATTGAGAGATTAATATATTTGAATAAGATTCAAATACTAAATAATATGAATGAGACTCATATTTAAACCATATGATAAATTTAATATGAATGAAATTCATATTAAAACTATAGGTTATGAAAGAGAAATACATTTGAATATGATTCAAATGTAATATTAATTACAATATATAATATTTAATTATTTTAGATTAATTAATATTTATTTAATTTAATTTAATTTAATTAAATTAGATTTAATTTAACTTTAGTTAAATCTTAACTCTCCATGGTTAAGGGAAGTTAAAAAATTAGTTGAGGGAACGAAAACTAAAGTTCTCAACTCTCACACTCTCTAAAAATCTCAATCATCTCTCATTTTTTCTAAGGATCAATGATCACTCTCAAGACACAGAGAAAATGTTTCTCTACAAAATTCTTTCCAAAATTCTAAAAAAGGTTCCCACATAACTCAATCCTTGACTGAGAATAGCAGGAAAGACTTAGTGGTGGTGTCTTGTTCGAGATCCAAGAAGATTGAAGTGTTTGTGAATCCCAATAAAGAATTGGAGAAGATTGAAGAGTTGTCTTTAGAGGTAACTTCTTCCCCTAATTATTTCTTGAAAAGCATGCTTAGTTAAATTTGTTTAGACTTCTCTGTAATTTTCTGTATATTCAAAACGTAAATTAAAAGCACACGCACTCTCGTTGAAGAATTCGATTCCTTCAGTCTTAGTCGTCTACTCAGAATAGTAGACCAAAAGGATAGAAAATAATCAAAAGATGGAAGGCAGGCAAGGAAGACTGTTGGTTCAAAGGGGGAGAATTTGTTATAATTGAAACCAAATTACCTGAGTTCAAAATACCATAAGCTCCATTTGTCCACGTCAGCAGCAATAACAAATTCAGTTGTTCTCCTAAACTGTATTCCATCTTCCTTACTCTTTAGTAATTCTTGTGGTTTGATTAAACTCCAAAACCCATCTCTAAATTGAGCAAATAAACCACTTTTTTTTTTTTTATGTAAAATTAACATTTCAGTTGTTTGAATCTTCACGTTTGTGTCATTTGGTCTTCGAACTAAAAAAAAAATCTAATAGATTTTTAAACTGTCAAATCTGTGCCTATAGATTTTGAAATTTCAATTTTGTGTCAATTAGGTCTTTAACCTCTGTTTTTTTTTTTTTACTATTATTATTTAAAGCTCATATACTTTTTAGACATTAAAGTGAAATATTGAAACTACACCCTAAATTTTATAGGCTAAGTTTGTAATTTAACTATATAAATATTGCATGAGAAAGAAGACCAATAAATATTTTCAAACTTATAAGACCAATAAATTTCTTTCACCTTTTTTTCCTAATTCAATGACACATGGGTCGAGATTCAAACATCTAACCTTTTGATTAATGATATAATATTTTGATTTTTTTTTTTTTTTTTTACAATATATGAAGTGGGAGAATTGAACTTTTGACCTTGAGATCAAAGTCGATAGTACAAACTTTATGATAATTGAACTATATTCATTATATTGGCATCTTGATTAGTTGAACTATATTTATGATGACTATAAGACCAAATGAATTAGAAACATTAAGATTTAATTGTAAAGATATAATAATTTTGCAAGATTTGAGAAGGAAATTGAGAAATATATTTAAAATGATTCCATTAATGAACAAAATTATTATTATTATTATTTTGTCTATTTGATTTCTCCGAACAAAAAAAATGTCTAAATGGATTTTTAAACTGTCAAACACATGCCTATAGATTTTGAAATTTCAATTTTGTGTCAATTAGGTCTTTAACCTTTGTTTTCTTTTATTTAAAGTTCACATACGTTTTAGACACTAAAATGAAATTCAATTTTATAACTAATAGAATTGTTAATTTTAATCAATTGCAAATATATGAGGAACTTACTAGACAGAAAGTAGAAAGTTCATGGACTTCTACAGAATTTATGAATCTTTTAGATACAAAATTAAAATTTTAAAAATCTATTACAATTTTTTTAAAAAAAAGTTAGAATTCTTTTTAAATACAAATTTAAAAGCTTAAGAAGTAAACTCAATTGAGTCCTTACCCTAATTTCAATTAGCTGAATAGAAAATATCAATTAAGAAATATCACTACATAGTTTAAATTTATTGTGTATTTCCAAAAAAGTCAAAACTTTTATTATTACTATTATTATTATTTACAATTACAGCATAAGTTTGGCTTTTTTTTAGTGGGTGTTACATTGCATATGAGATTGACTTTGATTTAAGTTATGACATTTTTATAAATTTTTAAACTTTATGCCATGTTTGAAAATATATAAATATGGTATATATGGGTGAGGATAATTTGTGAGATTTGTCAAAAAAAATTATGAAAAACTAAGGGGTCTTTCCACAAATAAAAAAAAAAAAAACTAAACTAATTATACATATAGAAAAAAAAATGGAAAATAGAAAAACATGGAGTGCACTTTTTTTTATATGTATAATTAATTTTGTTTTTTTTTCTACACACAACAATTTTCCAAAACCTAAGTTGAATTTCTTTTTCTTTAATGTATTCTTTTACATACAAATATGATGAATCCACAATCTCTCTTCCCGACCAGGCCGAATCCTAATTCGATGACATGTAGATGAAAAGTCAAACATTTGACCTTTTGATTAATGATATAATATTTTGATTAGTTTTTCTTTTATAATATGTGATGTGGGGAATTGAATCTCTGACCTCCAGATCAAAGTCAATATTACAAATTTTATGTCAGTTAAGTTATATTTATATTGACGTCCCTTGATTAGTTGAACTATACCCATGCATGATGACTATAAAATTTATGGTCGGTTTGGATTGACTTTTTAAGTGTTTATAAACACTTTTTTTTGTACTTATAAACATTTAGAAAGTCAATTCAGACGACCCTTGACCATAATGATATCATAATTAGTTGAATGGTAATTGACATGATCTTCTCTCTAGAAATTGGAAGATTTGAGAAGGAAAATGGGACGAAATATGTTTGAAATTAAATTATTCCATTAATGACAAAATTAAAATTTTGAATATAATTTAGGGTGAAAAGCTTAAAAAAAAAAAAAAAAAGTTACCGTTATTATAGCTCTTATTTTGCAAATTGTATAGATTGGAATTTATTAATATAAATATAATAAAATTATGCCATTTTTGTTTTGTTATGTGATCAATTATGTCTTCAATAATGTTGTAATGACTAATTTTAGAGTAATTAATTCTACACATTCCTATAATTTATATTAATGTGATGCTATATCTGTAAGTCAACTTATTATTATAATATTTCATTTCATATGCTAATTTAATATGGATTGTTCTTATTCTTTTTTTTTTTTTTTTTTTTTGCACAACAATTATAGATCTCCCAACTCAAGGCTACGTGAATATATTTTTAAAATTTTTTGGTCATATAGTTGATTAATTTATTGTTTTAATATACTTTCATTTTTTGTTCTTAGCCTATTCTTTTGTATGATAATTTTTAGTATTATTTAATCAATTTCGATAAAAAAATTATTTTTGAAGGACTCTGGTGTGTTTGGATTAACTTTTTAAATGTTTAATTTTGAAAGTAAGTCATTTTAAAAATTTTGAAGTGTTTGGTAACCATTTAAAATAACTTTTGAATTGTATTTTAACGAGATTTTATCAAAAGAGTTTAAATAAAAATGAATTTTTTAAAAAACATTTTTTTCTCTAGTCAATCCAAACATGCCCTAAGTTTAAAATCTATTGAAAGTGATTAAATAACGATTTATTAAATTTACACAATTGAAAGTACATTGACTAAAATGGAACGAAATCCAAAATATAGTGACCAAAATTATATTTTAATCAATGTGAATTTATTATAGTAATAATATAATATGATTTGTTTGCCAAAATATATATATATATATAAGTTTGGAGTTGTTTCATTTGGAGTTATTTAGTCTTACTCTATCCCATCGCCTATGTTAAGGCATCGGGATAGGTACTCTCGCCCGACACCTCATAACTGTTGTGTCGGGATACCCATCTATGCCGACGCCAGAATCTGGTGTCGGCATAGAGGTCCTATACCGACACCTAAAACGGCAGCAACAATATTGGCGTCGGCGGAAACCTTTTTTCTTGTAGTGTAAGTTATTGGAATTAATGTTTGGTAGTCGTGGGCTCACAATGAGTTCAGAATTCTTTGAACTAAACATATCCTAAAGTATTATATCATCAACTATATGATCAAAAGTTCAAATCTACACTCTAATGAAGTCGACTACACTCCAAACATATCCTACACTATAATATCGACTTCACCAATCTCACAAGATTGGTGAAGTCCACATTATACAACATGTTCATACCAAGCATGTCCTAAAATAAGACTCTTTAAATTAATTGTATATGTTAAATTAAGTTTCATTACATATATAAATATATAGTTACTTTTTATTTATTTATATTTTTTATCATATATGAGTAAAAAATCAATTCTGACTTCGAATTTAATAATATATATTTTATGTTAGTTGTGCTATATGCTTCTTTGATGTATAGATAACAAATGAATATTAATACAATTACAATTGATATATAAAATACATAAAAATAATTTATCTATATATTTTAGTAAAGATATATAAGTCAAAGAAAGATGTAACTACCACCATAAGCTTTTTTTTTTTTTTTTTTTCCTTGAGAAGACAACTTAAGAAATCTTCTTAGGATACCTTTAAGATAGGCATATGACATAAAGGATTTTGAAACATATAGAAATGGTTAATTCTATCTTTATTTTCAAATAATAGGTCGCATCCATCTCTATATGTCCATTTTAATTATAAAATAAAAAAATATTTTTTTCAAAAAATGTAACAATTTGTCACTTAATAATTTGTGATTGGACACATGAGTGGGATGCATAAAAATAAGTGCGGCATGAAATACATTCAAGTTTTTTAAAAAAAATTAAGATAAATGGAGATGAGAGAATTTGGTCTTTTTTTTTTTTCTTGCAAATATAATATATTTTTTCACAAAGACAACAAGATTGAAAAAAATGGAAATATGTGAATTCAAGATGATTCTTCTAAACCAATCAACGATCATTCTCGATCGAGCTGTCTTCACGGAACGTGCCCCCTATTTTCATAGAGTATTCCTAAGAAAGAAACTTCAATCAAATAGTTAAAATAATTTTGATTGTCTAATAAATACCAAATCTTTCTACAACACAACAAACAATATTGTGTAGCAATAAAAAGCCTAAGAACACAAATAGATTAGAATAGGGGTATGGGGAAGCCATGAGAATGTGGTCCTATTTTTCTTTATTTATATCATAGGAAAGAAGGCTTGAGGAGTTATTGTAAAGGATAAAAAGGGTAAAGTGATGGTCCATTTTTCATTGGGATCAAATTAATATATTTTTTTTAACTTTTTGACCTTTTGTTTCTTTTCTTTGGTTCTTTAAAAAATATGTTGAATTTCTTGTTCCCATATATTATTGACTATCTTGTGTTTAGTTTTGGCATTATTTTTACATGGTCTCTTCAATATCAAACACAAATAGGCTTTTGAATCTTCTTTTCATCAAGAAAAATATTCAACAAAGCGTTTTAGGAGTGTTTGGAGAGCTGAAATGTAATCAAGATTACTAAGAAGCAGAAGAGTGTTGGAAAGCATGAGTAATCGAAGACTGAACAGAAATGAGGTTGTGAGGCATGAAAATGATAAGGATAGTTGGATTAAAAACTGTCAGAACGAAATGAGTTTTATATTACAAATTGGACCCAAAATGCTCAATCCAAACATAGAATTTTGGATTACATTACATTCTCATCCCATTACGAGCCACCAAACACCCCCTTATTGTAATCAAGATAGAGAAAGCTATTTCTTTTTCTTTTTAAGGTTAAAATACTGTGTTTATTTAATTTTAATCCACATACTTACAATTGTCCAATTTTAGTCCTCGTACTTTTAATAGATCGCAAATTTAGTCCCTTAAAGTTAATTTCTACTAAAGTAGATTAAATAATAATAATAATAATTTTTAGGCAAGAAAATAAAATATGTGAACATGTTTTCAAAATTTATAGTAAAAATGCTATATATAACAAAAAAAAAAATTAAAATAAAAAATAAATTGCCAATATGGCCTAAATTTAAGATTTATTGAAAGTAAAGTGACTAAAATAGAATAGTTGAAAGTACAAGGACTAAAATTGAATAAATTTCAAAGTATAAAGATCAAAATGATATTTTAACCATCATTAATAGATAAGATGTTGAACTATTTCAACCAACGGAACTGTTGCTACTTAGATTAGGTTAACAAAAACACATTTGATTCATGTAGTTTTAAAAAGTAACATTTTGATACTAAAACTTCGGTACACAATGATTTAATCCTTGTAGCTTCAAATTTGTACCTATTTTGTTTATAAAATTAAGTATAACGGTTTAGTTCGTACCATAAAAAATTCACTAAAATATAACATAGTCTGAAATGACAGTTACATGGCTCTCATACATACAAACCAACAAAATGGAAACTATATGTATATATAGTAAAACAAAAGATAAAAACTATATTGCAACATATGAATGTTTCACTAAATCATTAATTCAATGAAAGTGAGTAGAAGAATTAAATGGGTTATTTAATCCAAGGCATGTGCAGCAAAATATTGCCAAAGAGAATCAAAATAAGCCTAACGCAACTAATATAAACCTTCTGCCGTTGACTTCAAGATCAAAAGTTCAATCCTCAACTCACATATTAAAAAAAAAAAAATCCTCAAAAAGAAAGCAACAAACATTTAGACCTTTTGAGAATAAGATATAATTTAATGTTGCCTTAGATCAGTTGTGTCATCTTACCTGTTGACATTCTTAACAACTAGAGCTTCATTTGATATAATCAATTGTATGTTTGTTTTTTTCTTTTAATATTAAGCTTTTAAATACTATTTACACTTATGATTTTGTTTCTTCCATTATTTATTTTTAAAATATTTTTAACATCCAAGTCAAAATAAAGTCAGTTGGTTAAGACTTCAATATTTTTGGAGAATTTTTAAAAATAAAAAAATAAAAGAAACAATTTACATAAAATAACCAAATTTTTAGTAGAAATGATAGAAATCTATCAATGTCTATCAATATTTTTTTGCTATTTTTATAAATAGTTTGACATTTTTCATAAAAATTTCCCATTATTTTTTTTTAGAAAAAAAGAAATGAGAAAACCAATAAGGAAAATAAATGATAAGGAAAGAAAGAAAAATTTCAAAAACAAAAATTGTTATCCAAGAAATCCAGAGATAATGGAGGCACAAAAGCCAACTCCCAAATTCCCATATGCAAAAGTAGAGATCAAAACTAATTTTTTAAAAAAAGATCAAAACTGATGAGTGCATCTATAAAGGAAATCTGAATTCTGTTTGTATTCTTTAAAATAAATTTTGTGATTCAAATAATACAAACATTTTCAATTTTACATGCTTTAGCTGTATCCAAATTTTGACTTTTTGATAAACAAATTCAAACATGTCATAATATGAGTTTTATCAAAGTTTGAAAATTATATATATATATATACACACACATTTAGTCATTCATCAAATTGAACTAGAAGATAAAATAAGAAATCCTCCAACGATTTATACACTGCAAGAATAAACACCCTTGATCAACCTTTTTCTTGGACTAAATAATTTTCATAAAGGACCTTCCATACAAAACTTTCCAAATATGAAATACAAAGTTCAATTTTCAGATTGACTTTTCATTATATCATTTTCATCCCTCAACTCTCTATTACTTTATTTCAACCCTTCTACCTTTCCTATATATATATATATATATATTGTCCCTGTAACCTATTCAACATAAATAAATGATAAACCCAAATTCATTTCATAACACATCTAACCTACCAGGTGCGACTTCAAATTTGTCTACAAGAAATGCTAAAAATAGAATCAAGTGGGTAGGAAAGCTCAAATTCTAGTTGAATAAGCATACTAAATTCCCACTAGCCAACATAAACATGTCTCATCTCATAGGATCAAAAAGTCAGAAGTTTGAATCTCCATCCTAAAATTTTGTACAGAAGAAGAAACATAGCAGATTCTGTTCCAGTCTGTATAATAATAATAATTATAATAATAATAATAAAACCATAACAGTGTACATGTGAAAAGAAAACAGACCTCATTTCCTGTCAACAATAACAGCTGCTGCATAATAAAACAAAAAAAAAACCAAAAATTATGACAATTTAACACCTGCTAGAATTCCAAATGTATTGGGGATGTAAAACTCACACTCCATCCACCAAACTCTTATTGGAGCTTTCCCAACAACTCTAAACCAAGGAGGTGAAAACTAACAATAAATGACTTGCGATTCTGTTCATCATACTACATTACCATATAATCAAAGATGGTGAACATCCAAGTGGATTCACACATACTTAAATATCTATCGACATGTCAGATTTATCTATAAATCAAAGGTTCAACAACAATACTATATATCGATTTATATCTCTGATATCTTTTATAAATGCTCGTAAAATATTAAATAATAATAATAATAATATTTATAAGTTCTTTGACTTACAAAAATATCCAATATCCATCCATATCGATATTTTATCAATATATTAGATGATATATCCATAAAAGTATCAATATTGATATTGATATTTTAATCCTCGCATACCAATAATAGCCAAGGATTAAAATACTGATGTTTACGAACATAACAAATATATCGATAAAATATCAATATGATGGTTATTTCTGCAAGTCAAAAAAATTATAAAAATTATTTAGATTACCAATTAAGTCATTTTTACTCCAAAATTAAATTATAAATATTGTTATTAGTATTTTTATTCATGTTGGACTAAATAGATGGGTTTTTTTTAATATTTCGAGTATTGATAAAAGATAAAGAAGATACCCATGAATACTTAATCTCGATGTTCAAACTCTTCTATTTACGGATATATCGACATGTCGACAGATTTTTAATCCTTGGTAATAGCTGATTGAT
Source organism: Lagenaria siceraria (assembly GCA_002890555.2). Classification (NCBI taxonomy): domain Eukaryota; kingdom Viridiplantae; phylum Streptophyta; class Magnoliopsida; order Cucurbitales; family Cucurbitaceae; genus Lagenaria; species Lagenaria siceraria. The sequence continues at coordinate 9,215,525 of CM016488.1, forward strand.
CAACTCTCGGTGCCCGATTTTTCTTCTCCTCGATACCCGACTGAGCAAATCTCTCTCGCAAGTGTTGAAGAACCTCCTCGAACTTTACCCCTTCAACTGTTAGGAAAACCATGGCATGATACAACAGATCTGCCATTTCCGAGGCCGTGCGAGACTTATCCTCACCCTCTTCCAACGTTCGACACAACTCATCGGCTTCTTCCCTGTCAATATTATTGGAACAAACACTGACCATGTCAAAAACTAGAAATATATGGAGCAGAAAGTGAAGATTAACTTTAAACACAATACCGAATTTTAGAACAGAGCAACTTGTTGTTGAGCAATAGACGTTTCGTCCACGAGGGCTTGCCAGTTTGTGGAGCTGCTAATTCTGCTTTGCGTTGGGAGATTGTATTCTCTAACGAGTACAAAGTGGACGAGGCCAACCTATGCTTTACATTCTACAAGAATTATCATACAGATAAGTCAGTAAACTTATTCTCCTCATTATTAAGCAAGAACAAATAAGTTGATGCAGCAGACCTTTTGATCATTTATCAAATCATATAGTGATGTATAAAAGCATGTGTCAGATCCAGTATGACAAGCAGGCCCATCAGGCTTTCCAAGATAAATTATCTAACAATCAGTTTTAAAACTGAGTTAGCCATGCACAGTAAAAGCACAATAAACTTGTGTTTTAGGTCATAGCCAGTTAGAGCCGTACAGAATCACAATCACAGTCGAAAAATATGTCGTGAATATTTATAAAGTTACTAGAGGTCTCTCCCTTTGTCCACAGTTGAGATCGTGATCGACTATAGAACGTAGCCTTACGTTCTATAGCAGTTCTAAGGATAGCCTCCTTATTTGCAAATCCTTGCATTAATATACTTCCTGTGTCAACATTTTGAGCTGTAGCTACTACAAGACCTTTGTCATCCCATTTTAGGCCATCTAACAGCATCTCAACCTGAAACATATTGTTCAATATTAGTTGATTACAAGTTACAACCTAATTAGAAGAAGAAAAGAACAAAGAAAAACTTGGAGACAATAGTTGAAAGTTGCAGTATCACTCCTCAAACATATTGAGAATCTTTGGATTAATATATATCATGATGGCTCATTTAGAATAAGAAATGGAATATATGAACAATTGAAGAAGGAAGAACTAAAAATAGAAGAATTCAATAAAATATACATACACTATTTAGAATGAGATTTTAGGATAAAACTTGCTTTAAATCCCATTTGTTTCCTGAATTTTGTTCATTTTGTTTTGATCTTCAAATTATCAAAATGAATATCTTCAGAAGTGAAGAATCAAAATAGACATGGTGCTTTCTTTCCAAAAAGCACATTCTCAATACCACACACGTCATGAGTACATCACATAAAGAATGGTGAGAAAACACCTAATAAGCACAAATACAAATACTAGATGTAGATACGACACAACGACACGTCATTTTTTAAAAACTAGGGCAAAGACATGACAACACATTTATTAGAATATAAATTTTAAAAAATATATATCATTTCTTTTACTAGAAAAAAATTCAAAGTAAATGGGTTGATGCATTTATATGCGAAAAAAATTAATTTAACGTATTTCCTACAAAGCATATACACAGATACGAATATGAGATATGATAGGATATAGCAAAACATCAATTTCTAAAAAATTAAGAAACAGATATGTTGAGGACATTTATTTTGGGGGGGAAAATCTAGGATATATGGAAATTTAACATAAAGATACTAACTATAATCAACTAAAAAAGCATGGAATGTCAAAGTAATGACAATAGTACAAAATACAATACAGACATTAAAATACAATACAAAAAGCAACATCATAGACATTGAAATACATAGTCAATAGTATATTAAGATAGACCATTGATATATATTATTTCTCATGTAAAGAAAAGCCCAAGGCCCAACTATAAGGCCCAAGCTTCTTTTGTTTTCATTTGATTGCCCTTCTAGAATTTTTCTATTCGATAATGTCATGTATTATTCAATGTGGGTGAGTCTAAGTGAGCAACAGAGCAAGAGTTTTCTTCCCAAGCCTATTATATATATGGCCGGTTCATCTTCCCAAAAAAATATATAAAAGAAGCAAAGGATTACTCTTGCATTTGATTAGGGTTCTTCTCCAATGTTCTTAGTGCAATTTTTAGATGGTATTAGAGCCCATGTATAACCCAAATGGACTTTCTTCTTCGCTGATTACTTTTGTTTGAAAGCAAAATGCTCGTTGTGATGAGCTCTTCATCGACAACTATGGAAACTGATGGAATCGAGGAGACCTTTCCACTTGCTCTAATATTCAATCCGAGTAACAAAATTTCAATTATGAAACTCAATGATGATAATTATCTTTGATAGAAGATTCAGGTGTTCACTACCCTAAAACGATCCAATCAGGAAAATTTTCTCGAAGGAGATGTTGAACCACCTTCGAAGTTTCTAACGACACCAAATAATGCAACTTCCTCTTCTACAACTCATAATCTAAACCCCATATACAGGAATTGGAAACATCAAGATCATCTTATTTCAAAACCTTGATTCCAAGACATTTTTATTTGATGAAATGTATTTCACCTTTGCTATATCACATAACAAACCCAAAAATTCTCATGATACTACTCTTGTAGCTCTTGTCTCTTCTCTTATACCTCATATATATCTACTTCTACTCAGAACCACAATGAGGCATAACCACAAAAGAGGTAAGAAACAATATTGTTCCAGTTACTCAAAACCTTGATCATCCACGCCTACAAATGTACATCCTTTAGATACAGGTTCTTTTGAAGGGTCTCAAGATTGAGTAACTCAAAGTACCACTAATGCTCCTCAAGTTGTTGCCTCAGCACCCATTCCAACTCACCCTATGATGACTCGAGGTAAAAGTATAATTTTTAAACCTAAAGTTTACTTGGTTGATTATACTCAAACTGAACCATGTGATGTTAAAGAAGCTTTAAGACACCCTCAGTGGAAGAAAGCCATGGAACATGAATACAATGCTCTAATTAAAAATAAAACATGGGAGTTAATTCCAAAGCCCTGTGATAAGAAAATTGTTGGTTGTAAATGGGTGTTATAAAAAAGAACTCTAATGGCACTATTGCTCGTTATAAAGCACTAAAGTTTAGTTGTTAAGGATTTTCATCAAACCCCTAATGTTGATTAGGCTGAGACCCTTAGCCATGTTGTTAAATCTATAGCCATTAGAGTGTTGTTAGCTTTGGCTTTAATGAAAGCTTGGTCTATTAGACAACTTGATGTGAATAATACCTTTTTACATGGATTTCATACTGAATCAGTATTCATGGGATCAACCTTCTGGTTTTCGGGTGTCTAGTCCCCAACCATTGTTTGTCATCTTAAAAAGGCCTTGTATGGTCTTAAACAGGTCCCTCAAGCATGGATTTGTGTGCGCAATCTACCAACCACCGAACAGATAGTTGATGTACTAACCAAACCAATGTCAAGTTACCTATGTATTATTCAGTGTGGGTGAGTCTAGGTTAGCAAAAGTTTACTTCCCAGGCCCCTCTTATATATATGGTTGGTTCATCTTATACAAAAATATATAAAAGAAGCTTGCATCTGATTAGGGTTCTTCAATGATGTTCTTAGTGCAATTTTTAGACGATAGAAACGATTGGTAGCATGCTAGAGTCAAATTGATCACAGAAGAAGAAGATTAAAAAGAGAGGTAGAAACACAAACAAAGAACTTCCTCATTGAACTGAAGTGGGTTTTTTTGCGTCACTTTGAGGGGACTCATGTGTGAAGATGATGATTAGATGATTTTAAGGTTTGGTTTTATATTTTTTTAAAAAGTTTCTTTCAGTTTTGGGCTGGAGCAATGGGCTTTTTAAATAGGCTGCTTAGTTTTGAGATAGAGAATATTAGATGAGCTACTTTTTTTATTTTTTATTATTAAAAAAAGAAAAAAGAAACAATAAGGGTCCAGCATGTCCCCTTCACACAGAGGACAAAAGTTTCCAATATTAAAATTAAATATGTGTGTGTACGCCAAATCGTGTATCAAATACACATCTGGGAAGTATTTGAGCATATCGATATCTGTTACAAATCCGATACCGATTCTCTGCCTCACATGAAGAATTTGTGCTTCATGGCCTATATCACACTCAAAATATAATATCATCATCATATATGTGTCTTTTTAGTCTGCTTAACAAGTATTCTATACATGTTCAACACATTTGTGTCTAACAAATGTCAAAGCATCCAAGCGTTTGAGCCATGTCGAAGTCGAACACAAACGCGTCCATACTTCTTAGGAAAACACCAACAAAATCAATTAATCTAAGTTGAACTAACAAAATTTTGTTCTTTATTTAGGTCTTTGAACAATCAAAGTGTCTATTTTTAAAAAAGAAAAATCAGACTAGAGATGGAGCTTCTTTTCAAAAAAAAACATATTATAGACAGCAAACACATTGTGAGTACATCATACAAAGAAATGTGAGTAAACACCAATAAAATCAACTCAAATGAGTTGGACTTGTATAGAATGTGGAGTCCAGATGTAGCTCATATAATAATAAACAAGTATTATCGGGCAACGATGAACACCTTTAAGAGATTCAAATCTCCCCAATTCATCTTCCAGACATATTATGGTCCCTACCAAATGAAAAAGATAGATCCCTTACTAAGTCTGGTAAAATTCTTCATCACACAATGTATAAAAAAATATGAATATTGCATTCAGAAGTGTACAACAGTCATGGTTACATCCCTATCTTAAAATATTTGTACCTTATTGGCATATGTCCTGCATAACCAATGGAATCTATGACACCCTGTTTTTTAGCACAAGCCCCATGTATCCAGTGCAATATTAATCGTGAATAAGCTGCACTTCTGCAACCTTCTGTTCAAAAGTGCAGCCTTCTGGTCAAAAGGCACATACTCAACAGCACATACATTATGAATACATCATGCAAAGAAATGCGATAATATACCAACACAGTCAATGCAACTAAGTTGGATTCTATAGAATGTGGAGTTCAGATGTAGCTCGCATAACAATAATAAATATTATCGGGCAACGATGAACACCTTGAGGAGATATCGGTCTAATCTCCCTGATTTATGTTCCAGACATATAACGGGCCCTACCAAATAAACAAGATAGAATCCTCACTAAGTCTGGTAAAATTCTTTCTCAAAAAAAATGTGAATGTTGGTTCCAACCACATCCCCATTCTTAAAATATCTACAACTTAATAGCATATGTCATACGTATCCAGTGGCTTGTATAAAACAATGTTTTATTAGCACAAAGCACATGAAGGTGCAATGGCCACAGGCTTGCATAACCACGCACAAGTTTTCTTATCACGTTTAATATCATTACTACAAGAAGTTGACAAAATGAAAGTATAGTCCTACATTGCTAACCATTTCTACCTATCTACGAAAAAAAAGTAACTACATATCTACCTTCGATTGAAGTGAGAGATCCCATTCGTTTGTTGAAACAAAAGCAGGATTATATCTATACTTCTTGGAACAGACATTGTTGAATGCAAAAAGGGGTCCGGAAAATGTCAAAGACTGGCATCCAAAATACGACATTGTGGTATAAGAAAAAACCTCACGATCAATCTGGAAATGCACCATCATAAAAAGATAAGTTAAAAACATGCATGTACAAAAGAATTCAAAATGAAATGATCTTAGTTAAGAACCCTTTCTTAAACATCCTAAGTCATATAGCAATCTACGCAACGCCCTCCATAACTAAACTCATTTACATTCCTCAAAATACATCATTTTGGTTTTTAATCATTCCAAGCACATTTCAATTCCATTCTGATTTGAAATCCTTCACAATCCTGTGGTTCCAAACAGGGGTAACTGAAGATTAATTTAAAAGAAAAATGTGTGATAATTTTTACCCTTTGTTGCGAGTTGCTGCCTTGCCGTGGAGGTGGTGCGGCCGTGCGTCGAGGTGGAAGTGCTGTACTGCCGTGGAGTCGGTGAGTGTGGAGGGAGATGCCCTAACTTTAGGGTTTTCTCTCTTTTTATTTTTTTCTCAGTTGGGCTGGGCTTTACAAATAATGTGGGCTTAATTTTCTTTTAAAAAATTAAAAAAAAAATTAAGTTTTTTTTTCAAACCAAATAATAATAATAATAAATTAAGTTGACAATCTTTATTTTTCCGAGATAATCTGACAATCTTCGTTACTTACTTTTAGTTAAAAAACATTTTTAGTCTCTAAACTTTTATGAAAGTAACAATTTAGTCCCTAAACTTTGATTTGTAATGATTTAGTCTCTATATTTTCTATTTTGTAACAATTTAGTCCCTTAACTTTAGAGGTAACAATTTAGTCTTGTACTTTCAAATTTGTGACAATTTAGTCCCTGTCGTAAAAAAATTCATCAAAATTATAGGTCAATTTTTATTATTTTATGATGTAGACTTTGTATTTTATAAAAATATTGAGTCTCTAATTAGGTTATCGATTTATTTATGCAAGAAATCTCATTAAATTTTAATCCTAATTTATACAATAGGGACTAAATCGTTAAAAAAATTTAAAGTACAGAGATTAAATTGTTACAGAGTAAAGTTTCGGGACTAAACTATTAGAAAAATGAAAGTACAAGGACTAAATCGTTACAAACTAAAGTTCAGAGACTAAATTGTTACTTTCATGAAAGTTTAGGGACCAAAAGTAATTTTTAACTCTTTTTTTTTTTTTTTCAAACGTATTTTCACAAATCTAGCTTAATTTTGGAAACTAAAAAAAAACAAATAGAAATTGTAATAAAAATCAGTTAAGTACAATAATTAAAGGGTTGTTTTCAAATATATGAAAATTAACTAAAATATTTATAAATATAGTAAAATTTCACTATTTATGTGTGATAAACTATCATCTTTGTCTATCTGTAGTCTGTCGCAAATAAACAGTGAAATTTTGCTATATTGTAAAATAATTTCAGCAATTTTGTGATTTAAAATAATTTTTCATAATTAAATTAAGGATACAAAAGTCATGACTAATATAATCTGGTTAAAATATCAATTTGGTATTTTTGAAGTTTGTTTAATTTTATTCTTATATTTTCAAATGTTAATTCTAATCCATGTTCAATAGTAATAATTTTCCTGTTAGGAAATATAGTATGCGAATATGTTTTAAAAACTTATATTGAAAATACTAATAGACAAAAAAAAAAGGTTTAAAAAAATCAACAATAAACATGTAATAGGGAATAAAATTAAGATTTATTGAGAGTAGCTTTAGTATGAGAATCAAACTGGTATTTTAATCTAAAATTTTAATTGAAAATAAATTAATTAAAAATTTCATTCAAAATTATATTAAAATTTGATCCATGGTACAAAGGCTAATACCCAAGCAATGCATTAGAAAATTGATTCCGAAAAAACACCTCTTAGGGTTTAGGGTTTACTAAAAAAATTATTTGATTAATCTTTTAAATTTTAAATTTGTTAAATCAACATGAAATGATTTTATCAATTTTGAACCTATTTACTAGAAGAATGTTTTTTTTTTTTTTTAAATTTAATACTTTAACCGAAAATTATGGTATTTAAAAGTTTTGGGAAAAAAGGTAAACAAAAAGAGTATCACTTCTGTACTAAAAATAAATAACAAATAATAATAATAATAATAAACTTATTTTGATTGGGATGAAAAAAAAAATTTTTGCATACTTATAAAATACAATCAATATCATTATTTTGCCTAGAAAAACAAATAACAATATTTTCACCAAACAAATTTCTAAAACAAATGCAAAATAGAACAAGTAATAGTACATGTGTTTACAATTTCTCTTAAAATGGATGTGTTTATCTTTTTATTAATGTTTATGGATGAAATCACTTTATAGGATTGAATCACATTCAATGGCATACAACACAATTTTACAATTTCTATATGTCTAGATACTTAAGCTATATTTGGGAATGATTCTAAAATGGTTAAAATCACTTTTGTTATTTTTAAAATCACTATAGAACATTTTTTTTAATTATTCAAAATCAATTTTGATGATGTGAAAATTGTATTTAAAAGCATAAAATTAAATATTAATTAATTTCGAGTTATTAAAAGCAATTCAAAATCACTCCCAAACATAATCTTAATATATGTTATATCGTGTTATGTCAATACTTGACACTAATCTACAACTTTATGAAGAGATGCCAAGAAATCAAGAAAAAGAAGAACTAAAAGCAGAAAGTTGTTGAATATAAATCTAAATGGAAATCATTGTTGTGTCGTGGTAGATGCATTGTCTTTAAAGCAAAAATAGGGGCGACTTTGGTGCTAAATCTCAATCATCATTTGCTCTCAAAGGTTAACATAATCTCCAATCTCAGACGTGCACTCGTCAAAGAAATTAATGGAATTAAGAAAATTATTTTTGGTCAGAATAAACTGATGAGAATATGAAAGAAGAAACCATTTATCGTATGAAGCAGGGGAGAAGAAAAACGTAGATATGAAGAAGAAAAAAACGTTGGAAAACGTTTAGATATGTATTAATTCAAATGCAAAAATCAAGGATCTAAATTAATGAAAACATTTAATAAAATGGCAATAATTTTAAACAAAAATGTAGTAATAATTAGATTCATTTCTCTAGCGCGACCTTGGTGTATCTCAATCATCGGTTACCCTCCAAGGTTAGCACAGTCTCCAATTTCAGAAGTGCACTCATCAGAGAAATGAATGAAATTAAGAAAATTATTTTTACTTAGAATGAACAGATGAAAATATGGAAGAATAAATCATTCACTATATGAAGCAGGGGAGAAGAAAACATAGATTTGAGGAAGAAAAAAGGAAAACGTTTAGATATGTATTAATTCAAATGCAAAAATTAAGGATCTAAGTTAATGAAAATGTTTAATATAATGGCAATAATTTTAAATGGACGGGCGGCAGCAATACATGTAGGGAAAGTTTCTACTTCCATCATAATCACAATTTGAAGTTTCCATATAAACCTTTGTATATAGACCCCTTTGACAAATCAAAATCTTAAAATGTGGGACAATTACTTTCCCTTAAAAAAAAATTTTGTTGTTTGATATTAGTCAAAAGTCTTCCGAACAGTCTCTTACGAATGACTGGTATAATGAAAAAAAATATTTTAAAATCCATTTATGAGCAAAGAAAGGAGAATAAACTTGAGCATCTATATCTTTGGATTGGAATTGGTGCATAGTGAAATAGGGCAACAATTTGATTAGAGAAAGTGAGTTTCTTTTGAACTTTCAATAATTGTGGTTGAGACCCCCATTGCATGTTTACTCCTTATGTTTTTTCTTGATTATATTCCATGATATAGTACGTACTACATATTTGAGGTCATGCACGCAAAACCATGGGTCACCGTGAAAAGTTTTAGTGAAAAACCCTTCAACTTTTTCCATAAAAGGCAACCACACCTTCACAATCACGTTAATTGTTTCATCAAGTCTACTAGAGACAAACCACTAAAAAACTAAGCTATGAAGACTTTGTATTAGTTCGTACTAGGACCAACTTCGTCAAATATGTCACAGACAAACCACTCAATAACTAAGTTAGGAAGATTTCAAAGTTATCCATCTAGTTCGTACTAGGACCACCCAAAGAAAGGGTTTTGGAACCATTAGGGGTTTGAGTCCCATACACACTAAGACTCTAGAATTATTCTCCTTTTTATGGTTAAAGGATTCGCTAAGTTCCTCTCAAAGCTCACATACTCCAAGGAGAGAATTTCTCTATTCAACAACTGTTTCACAGCTCCATGTATGAGATATATGTGCCTCCTTTTGTCAATTCTTATAGCAGTTTGTGAATCACAAAGCAAAGTAACTGGTACCGATATCCCCCACAATGGTACATCTCCCATTAGGCTTCTAAGTCGTTCAGCCTATTGCCCTACTAGTTCGAGATCTATAAACTCAAGCTCCACAGTGGACCTTGATATGCACGTTTGTTTTGCAGACTTCCACAAAATAGATCTCTATTTAGTAAGAACACATATCCACTAGTGAAGCTTACTTCATCGTTGTCTATTACCCAGTTTACATCATAAATACTCTCCTAATATGGTAGAAAATTTACTAAAACGAAAATAACAATACCTTTAAGATTCCTTAATAAACGATGAAGATCAATTCAATGATTTTTATCAGGATTATGTGGATATTTACTCAATCTACTCACAACATATGCAATATCAGGTCTAGTATAGTTCATCAGAAACATAACATTTTATATAATTTTTGCATATTCAGATTGAGAAATGATATTTCACTTATTTTTCTTAAAATTCATACTAGCATCGTAAGATGTTTTTACACGAGCATCATCAAAACAATCAAATCTCTTTAACAAGTTTTAAATATAGTGTGATTGAGCTCATGAATTTTTTTTTTTCAGTTTTTCTTATCTTAACACCAAGTATCTGATCAGCTTCACTATCGTTCATTTCAAAATGTGACCACAATAACAACTTAGTAGTATTAATTACATTTTTGTTTGTACTAAAGATAAGCATAACATCAACATACAAATCGATGATCACACAATCAACTTCAAATAACTTTGAGTAAACACACATATAAGAAAAATTAACCTTGAAATCGTTATTTGCTAATATTGAACTTTTTATACCATTGTTTGGTAGCTTGCTTAAGACCATAAAGAGATTTTTTAAGTCTGCATACTTTATTCTTATGTGTAACAAATGTAAAGCCTTTGGTTGTATCATATATATTTCCTCTTCTAGATCACCATTAAGAAAGTTTATTTTTACATCCATTTGGTGTATATGAAGACCATGAATGGCAACTCGGGCAATCACGACTCTAATTGTAGCTAGTCGCACAAGAATGTGTATCAAAACATAGTCAATATACCTTATTTTTGTGTACAACCCACTACTAATATTCTAGCATTGTATCATTCAATTAAACCATCCGGTCTAATTTTCTTTTTGAAAATCCATTGCACGTAATTGGTTTCCTTACTTTAGAGAGATCTACCAAGTTCTAAGTTTGATTTATAGTCAAATAATCTAGTTCACTCTTAATAGCTTCTTTCCATAAGCTATAGTCTACATAACTTAAAGCCTTTTGGTAAGTTTTAGGATCCTCATCTATTAAACACATGCATGCAAATTTATTCTTTGTATCATATGACCTTTAAACTATAAAGGTAGTTAAGAATTTGTTGGATATTTATGGTGAAAGAAAAAATGAGATGTTGATGAATATTTGAAACATAAAATTTTGAATTTCATTGTTGGAAACTTCAAATTGAATTGAAACCATCAAACTAAGATGAAGTTTCATGAACAAATTTAACATGTGTGAAAGTTAAATTTGTAGTTTCTTCAATTTGAATGAGTTATATGTGATTTTTGTCAAGTAACAACTAAAATGAGTTAAATTTGACAAATGTTTCAATTTTTGTATTTATTTTATTTTGTTTTGCATTTTGAAAAGTTACTAAATTGCTAGCCTATAAATAGCAATTTGTTTCTTCATTTGTAGTATCCCACTTCAAATTGAAGAATTCTCTCCTTTCTTTCTTTATCTCCTTTCTTTCTTTTCATTTTGTGTCAAGTTGATAGCAAGTATCCAAGAGTTCTGCCAGATCCGAGTAGTTTTTCAAATTGAAGAATTTTCTCCTTTCTTTCTTTCTCTCCTTTTTTTCTTTTCATTTTGTGTCCAGTTGATAGTAAGTATCCAAGAGTTCTGCCAGATCCGAGTAGTTCGAGGTTGCAGTTCTCTGCTGAGACGATCACTGTAGTATGCTTGCATCCAGTTCATATATACCATTTTCCCCAACATAATTTAGGACTAAAACTTTTCTTAGGGTTTATAGTAGCGGTTTTTTTAGCCTATTGCAACGGTTATAAACTGCTGCAATATCTATAGCAGTGGTCTTATAACCGCTGGCAAAACCAATGTTAAAAGACAAATCGCTACAATATGCATATCTATAGTAGCAATTATTTTGGTTTATAGCAACATATATTTGAATTTATTGCAACATATATTTGAATTTATAGCAACATTTTTAGTAGTTTATAACAAAAGTTGAAAGCTATATATTGCAACAATATCAAAATCGTTGCTAGCAATTGCAACATTTTTAAAATATCTTTCAATAATTCTTAATAGTATATTGCGACATAACCAATAATTTAACACTTTTATTATTTATTTCAAATACTTATTTTATTGCAATAATTTCCTTTATCATTTTGAATTTTAAATGTGATATAATTGCTTGTGAGGCATAACTTTAAACACCATTTGTCCAATAATACATGTAACACATATTTTTGAACCATAATTTATAAAGCCTAAATACAAAAGTAGTTCAAAATAGAAGTATATTCCCATAAGATATCTAATATTGTCTAAGAACAAATACATCATAAACAAAATATTAGTATCTGAACTCTTGAAATTTACATTGGTATACAAGTACAAATTGTGATGCTAAAATATTATGAAAGACAATTAACTTCACGACTCGGATGCATCATTTTTTGGTGTGTTGTCTTTTTGATTCTGAAGATTGAACAATTATAATTATTAATATTAAGTTTGCCTAAGACAAGACAAAGTTTTAATGTATTAGAAAGATGATACCTATCTTGAAACATCATTGGCATGTGGTGCGTTGATATGCCTAACTTGTGTGGAACACTTTCTTCAAAATCTACCTAACAAAGACTTGAAAATGATATATATAAGTATTGCTTTGAATAACTTTGCACCAATAAGCTAATGAGTGCCATTTTACTAGCAATTACATTCCATAAACAACAATCAAGTATATCGTTTACAAATAATCATCAAAAGAATATGTTGTATGTGACATAAACAACCAAAATCAAAGACATGATTAGTTAGCATTGAATAAAATTTAGTTAGGATAACTTCAATAGTAGATAAACAAGGAAGCCACCTGCTAGAAGTCCCTTTGTAATTGCACCAGTTGATCATGTCCCAAAACTGCATATTCTCAGAAGTTCTAAACCAAACAAACAACTAAGTTTGCATTAGATGACCAAACAACATACCTTTAATACCTCCTAAATTGAAAATTTTCATAGAAGTAAGTCGCTAAATATATTATAAGAAATTCTAGTCACAAATCAAATGTGCAGTGCAACCCACCAAAAGCAACTATCATGCATTCTTCTCCAAATTTGAAATGTAACTAATCATGTTTTCACAAACTTCTATTAGCAAAACATAGAGATATGCACAAAGTTGAATAATAAGACTTGTGTAACAATAACACATTATGAGAATATATATCATCAGTTCACAAAGATGTTGTGCAATTATTGTTTTCAATAATAAACCCAATAGAAGATGTTTACCTAAAAGAAAATGTTATTTGATTTGAATTTGTTTGATGCTTTCTGAATTTTAACCTAAGAGCCCAATAGCCTGGCCGCATGTTCTTAACCCTCCATTACCACCTTCATCCTGTAACCCAAAGAACACAAGGCTTATTAGGACCAATAATAAGACTACAGAGGTTCATTCGATTGAGTTTTTCATTATCACCTTAATCCACCAAAATATTTGAATGACGACCCCAAGAGGAGAAATGGTTGTGAATCATGTTGAAGTCTACTCGAAATATCAGGTGCAAACTATGAGGCGAAGGAGTTCGGCACTCTTCTTCAAGCAGGGGGGCTCTCCACCTTAGCTTCTTCATATGGGTTAGGGTAATTGAAATTGAGAATGCGAAAAAGAGGGGTAAATTAAGAAATGTAGGTGGTTTTAAGAAAATATTGGTAAAAAAGGGTGGTTTTAAAATTATTTAGGAAAATAGGGTAATTTTTTTTTTGTCTTTTAGTGAAACTCTTCTTGAAAGTTAGAATGGGACCCACATAATGAAGAAATGACAATTATTTTGATTGTTTTTATTTTTTTTACAAATTAATTTACTTTATTTTTGTTTAAAAATATATATCACTTTTTTTTTTATAATTGTTATTTATTATATCATATAATTTTCTTTCATTTTTCTAGCAAGATTAAATTTAATTAAAAAAATATTACATATTTAATCATTTTATTTGTAAAATAATAAACTATTAAATATAAATTAAGATAATACCACTATTTTTTTTAATCTTACATCATATTGTAGTTTTATTTTAAAGCACGAAAAATTGTAATAGATAGCAAAATCAAGGAAAAAAATTTAAACATATAACACTTCTTTTAAAATGTTTGCAAATATGGCAAATGTTGACCAGTCAACTTTTGAATTTTTTTAAAATTTTAAATTTGTCCTTGTTCGTATGTTAGGGAAGCACATGTTTCCTTTTAATTTTAATTTTATCCTTCATTATGAACATATAAATAATTATAGATTATTTAATCAATTAATTTTTATTATGATTAATTTTTATACTTCATTTATTATTAATATATATCATATTTATATAAAAAAAATAGTATTATTTATTACATATCATATTTTATTTGTTTGTTTCACTTTTTATATAATCTATTGTTTATTAAAATATTTTTCTTATATTATTTAATTAATATTAAAATTACTAGTGTTGAACTTAATTATTATAAAATGATTAAATAATATATTGTAATTAATATGATGTTCATTAAATACATTAATTGGTTAATTTCAATTATAAATACTCGATTTTTAAATATTTATAATTAAGATTATTATTGATTCTTAATTAATTATTTTTTATCAATGTATTGAATGATTCTATTGTTTAATTAATTAATTAATCTATTACAATTATATAAGATTGTCATGCTTAATTTTATAAATCCTTAAACCAAATGGCGCTTAACAGTTCTATTATCTAAATGACTAAAATTGAGCATTATTGAAATCTGTTAGATTTTGAAACATAGAAACCAAATAGAAACTAAATCCAAATCTAAGAAACCAAAAGATATTTTTTTCGAAAAATATAACTATCCACTAATTTTACTTAGAAGATTAATAATATATTAGAAAAATTAGAACTTTTGATATTTACATGTAGCAAGGTTTTAGAATTTTACTTATCTATGTAATAAATTTATTTTACTATATCACATTGTAGTTTTCTTTTTAAATATTACCTAGTTTACAAATTTAGTAAAATAAAACTACAACATGATGTAAAAAAAAAAAAGGAAAAGGTAATGGTATTATCTTTATCCAAGGATAATAATTTATTATTTTACAAATAATATGATTAAATATATAATATTTTTTTAATTAAATTCAATAAGATAATAATTATTAAAAAAAAATGGTATTATGTTTCATTAAAAGTTTGAAGAGATGAATTTATTAAAAAAATCACAATAATTATAATTTTCTTCGTTACGTGGGTCACATTTCAACTTTCAAGAAAGTTTTCACTAAAGGGCAAAAAAAAAAAATTATCCTATTTTCTTAAATAATTTTAAAACCACCCATTTTCACCATTTTTTTCTTAAAACTACTCTCATTTTCTAATTGACCCGAAAAAGAGAGAGATGAGATAAAAGGGGGATTTGAAGCGGCAGACAAAGAGTTAAGGATTTGGGGGAAGTAAAATTAGAAGAGGGGGGAGGGTGAATTTTTTTTGAATGAAATTAAAACTGGAATCTCCAGCCGCGGACAGAATTAAGGAATGATTTTTCATTTATTTTCTTTTTCTTTTCTTTAATCATTTTAGTTTTAAAATCTGGTTTTAAGATACTAATAAATATTAAATAAATAATATTTTATTTTAAACTTTTTTTTTCTCTTCTTGTTATTAAAATTGATGTGTAAATTAAAAAAAAAACAAAAAGAACATTTCTCATAGTTGCAATTGATTCTATTGCAACAATTACTAGCAATGTTGCAACGTAAGCTTTGCAATAGACATATTTGTAAATATGTCATTAGCAATCTGCTACAATCCAATATCATTCACTACAATCTAAAAAATGTTGTGAACAAATTGTTGCGATATGTATAAATAGTAACTGCATTTTTAAACCGCTGCAAAAAAAACTGTCTTAATAGGGATATTTTCTTGTAGTGGTTCTCTGTCTCCTTACTTCTTATAGGTTCGAGTTCATGCATATTACCAGAAGAAGACGACGAAAGAACATATATCTTATCATTAAGAGAAGTATTAACTGACTCTTTAACTACCTTAATCATGGAAAAGATATATTCAAAGAATTCAATATATATATATATATATTCATAAATTGATTTATCAGTCAGATTCTTAAATCTATTTGCAACACTATTATGATGATCATAATTAATAAAGACACAATCAAAGGTTTTAGATCCACCCATAGGTTTCATGGATGTTGGATATGCTATTTTAGCCTAACACCCCCACATACTCAAGTAGTTGAGGTTAGGTGAATACATTTTCCATAGTTTGTAAGGTGTCTTAGTGTCTTATTCAACTTTTTGTGAGGAACCCTGTTAAGAATAAAACAAACAGGAAATACAGCTTCCCCCACATATTATCAGATAACACAAAACTTAAAAGCATAACATTCATCATTTCTTTAAGTGTTCTATTTTTACGTTTAGCTATGTCATTTTGTTGAGAAGAATAAGGTGCAATAACTTTATGTATAATATCATTTAGTTCACAAAACTTTTTGAGAGATTTCCCTCATTATTCCTATAAAACATTTTTGTAGATCTTAACAGAATCTTCAACTCTTGTCATTCTTTCGGTTAAACCTTCCAAAAGAAAGATGCGAGGTTGGATATCAAGCACAATTGCATAAAGCTCGCCACAATAGGTTTATTCTTTACCTGTTTATGAGTTATTGGAGTTTGTCATCCTTATGATAGAACATAATTAAGAAAAGAAATAAATCAAAATACTCAAGCTAGATTACAAAGAGAGCCTAGTTAAACTAAATTACAAAGATAACTCTAAAGGCCGGTTTGGTAGAGAATAAATTTGAAAACAAAGGATTAAATGAAAATAGAATTGTATTTCATGTTTTTAGATATGTGTTTAGTAGTAGAATTAAGAAATTAGATTCTAATTTAAACCATTATAAACTAGTTGTAGCTACCCACTAAATATCAGTTGACAATAAACTATTATTAATTTATTTATGAATATAGTTTTATGTTAAAAAATTATATTATTATTTTTTAATATTATATAATTTATGAGATAAATTGAAATTTTTGTCCCTATGATTTGAAAGAAGTTAAAATTTAGGTCTTAGAGTTTATAATTAGAAGTTAAAATTTAGGTCTTAGAGTTTATAGTTAGAATTTAACTCATATAGTTTGATAAAAGTTTCATAAATAATCCCTATGACAGGGATTATATTTAAGAGGATTTAACAAACCATAGAGACAATATATTAAATTTTATCAAACCATAAAAATTAAATTCTAAATTTTAAAACCATATGAACTAACTTGTAACTTTATCCAAACCATTGAATCAAATTTGGAATTTAACCTAATTTATAATAATTACATAATACATATTTTAATTAGAAAATTAAATTGAGTTTATAGCATGACATACTATATTTCTAAATGTTTTTTAACATTTTTATTTAATATAATTATGCATTTTAAAATTTAAAATTTAAATTATGGATACGATGAAAACATAAAAATGTTGTTTTCAGAATTTACATGGTTTGAATCACAGAATCCAGAAACAGTTTTCATAAACAAAATTTAGGTTGTTTGTTAAACACATATTCACTGAATTCAATAAATCTGAAAACATAAAACAGAATTCGGATTGCGAACTAAACATACTCTAAATAATCTAACTAATCTACATCAATTTCCCCCTTCAAAAAAAAAAGGAACTCGTCCTCGAGTTAAACATAAAGTTCATCTAGAGGATAATGGGTAGATAAATATGAAATATTGAAGGTGTTAGATATGTGTTATAGCCTTCCAGAAAGATCCAAATGTCTCATAAAATAAGTGTAACATGGTCACATATAATTTTTACAACATTATGGTATTTGTCAAGTACAATATTGTTAATTCCAAAAAAAAAAAAAAAAAAATCATCCCACAACTCTTTGACAAAGTTTGACTGAACACGGTGCAATTTGGAATTTGACCCATTGATGCATAGGAACTTATCTGACACATAAGAAGAAATGATTGTACGCAATAATCAAGATTTGAACTATGGATAACATATAAATAACTAAACTCGTCAAATTAACAAAAAAAAAAAAAAAAAAAAGTAAAGTTATAATTATCAAGTTACATTGTGTAAAATATGAACAAAATTAGTATCAATACTAACTAGCTATCCCAAGTTTACATAATAAAAAATTTAATGTAAGGTCTTTGAAGCATAGAAGGTGATTTTGAAACAAAAGTATAAAATACCAACCCAGTATAAAATACCAACCCAAATTGTTTCCATTTCCATTTAAATTCAACTTTAAAATTTTATACTAAAGACGGTTGAGACATCAAATCTGACAAATAAAAAAAATAAAATATGTAAGCATATGTGAGGATAAAGAATTGAACTACACCATCAAAGTAAACTATAAAAAAAATTTGTGGAAGATGATAGCAAAATGGTATAGGAATGAAAACTAAAAGCATCATACTTTCAAATATTTCTATCAAGAACTCGGACAATACAAAACCTTGAGCAATAACCTCTTAATTTTATATTAAAGAGACCATTAAAGTAACTATCATAAATATGATTGGGGGAGGAGGAGCAAAAGTGCAACCATCTTCTTGAACAAACACCAAAATCATGCTCAATATTGCAAATTCAACAAAATTCATTGACATAGAAACAAAACACATATGTACCGTGTAGCTATGAACACATTGTCAACAAAAACAAATTATAGAAATTGGTAGCAAAAGGGTATAGGAATAAAGACAATAAAAGTAACTAAAACGAAACAAAACCTTGAGCAATGGTCTCTTAATTTTATACCAAATGGACCGTCAAAGTAACGAAAGGGGTCAAAAAGCAAAACCATATTCTAGAACAAACACCAAAACCACGCTCGACATTGCAAATTCAACAAAAACCATTAACATAGAAATAAAACCCATATTCAACGTGTAACCATGAACACATGGTCAACAAAACAAATTATAGAAGTTGGTACAAAAAATGTGGAATCAAAATAACTTAAACAAAACAAGACCTTGAGTAATGACCTCTTAATTCCATACTAAAGGGATCGTTGTAGTAACTATCATAAAAATTAGAAGGGAGGGGGGAAGGGTCAAAAGAACAACCATCTTCTAGAACAAACACGTCCAAAACTATGCTCGATATTGTAAATTCAATAAAACTCATTAAATTCATATACGTCACAGATATACATAATCAAAATAGAGTACACAACACGCTGGCACACAAACAAGACCCAACTAGTAAAATTCTACTTACCTAACATTCTAAAGTGCTTCTAAGTTATTTAAAAGATTCTTGAAACGATAAAAACAATGTCTTAAAGTCAAAGTTCAGTTTGAAATTCTACTCAGAGTCCTAAGGAGTGTTCAAAACAAACATTCTAGCCCAAAACAACCTTAAACTTTAATTCGAACACTGTGAATTAGTTTCATACTACAAACAAAGAGTTCCAAAGAATTATAAAACCGATTTACAACATTTAGCAAGGGTTCAAAAAAGTCTAAATAAGACTTTACCACCTAGATCTTACCCCAAAGAGCTTAATTCTTTATTGGAACGAGTACGAAGAGTACGAAGGAGTCTACATCTAGTATGAACCTATGATCAATAATTCTCAAGGGTTAGGAAAAATTATAAAACATGTTAATCTAGTCCAAAAGGATTCAAGCAGGCTAAATACTTACCAAACTTGCCGAAACAACCTCAAAATCTTACTAGTCAGTTTTATACCAATTTAAATCCAACTGTAGATTGTTGTTGAGCCATGGTAGATCCCTTGCCTTGAAAGCAAAAATCAGCGCAGCCTTGATGCTAAGTCGCAATCATCGGTTGCTCCTCAAGGTTAACACAACCTCTAATCTTAGAAGTGCACTCGTGATGGAATCAAGAAAATTATTTTTGCTCAAAACGGATATATGAGAATATGGAATAAGAATATAATTAAATATGAAAAAACCACTATATGAAGCATGGGAGAACAAAAACATAGATATGAGGAAGAGGTAGTAAAAGTAAGTTTTTTTTTTTTTTTTTTTTTTTTTTTTGCGCAGTTTCTCAAACCCGCCCACTTGGACGGACAAAGACATGTGCATGTGAAGGAAGTTTTTACTTCCACCATAACCTGAATTTGGAACCTCCAATGCAAGCCTGTATATATAAACGTCGTTGGTAAATCAAAATCTTATAAAATGAGACAACTACTTTTTTCTCAAAGTGTTTTTTACTTTTTTTTATTGGCTAAAAGCCCAAGTGGTTTCCAACATTGAATGATAGTAATAGAAGAAAGTGAAAAATAACTCCTTAAATTTTGTTAATTTTGGAATGACTCAAAAATATTAGAGAGGTAACTTTTTATACGAGCAAATTACTAAACAATCATATCGCAACAATAATTTGAGATTGGGTATTTTTTTATTTCTATAGTTATTCTTCATAATTTCCCATTCTACAAGTTGTCTACAAAGCCCATTCTTTTATGATAAAACTTAAGGCCCAAAATTTTGCTTTCAAACTTAACAAAGCCCATTTGTAAACCGCCCCACACAAATCCCTATATATAAAGATTGAGGTTTTAGGGTTCTTGCTCTCTCCTCTGCTGCGGTCGTGCGATACTTTCGATTGGCTTCGAAGGATTTCCCTTCCCTCTTTCGCCGGCTCCTTTCCAGATTTTTTCAAGATGGTGAGTTCTCATTCCTCTTCTACTCGATTTATTGTATTGTGTTTCCTGTTTCGGATCTGTTCTTTTCCATGTTTGTTTATCGAGAATTGTATTGCTGCTAAGTTTAATGTATTTAGGTGTGTTTTAGCCTCTGGGTTTTTGTTTGAGACGCCTTCGAGTGTATGGATTCATATTTTTAGAAAGAAGATTGAAGAATTGATACATTTGAAACCTTTGTTTATAGTACAAGTTATGGTTGTCTTTCTGGGTTTTTTTTCGATTTAATTTTGCTTTGAAGAAAGATTTGATTCTTGAGAATCATGAGGACGATATTTTGGGAGATGGGTTTGGTAGGAAGTTAGCGGAAGATTATGCTTTATAACATGGGTCGAGAATAAAGGAGATTATTTTTCATTCTCCAATTTTTTAGAGACCAATTGAGTGGAACCATGCACAGAACTTTGCCCCGGGTGGATTATATCTGATGTACTTCAGCTATTTGAAAGAGTTTTTATTTTTGCTTTTCCATTTTTTTAAGAACACGGTCGTGTTTTATCTTTATCTGGATTCCTGAAATTGAAAGGAACCTTGCACTAATGGTTTTACTCTGATGAAAAAAACTATATTTTTCTTTATTTTAACGTTTTTTTTCCATATTTCTGTAGAGTACGTTCCACATGTGTACTTAACACCACTACTCCTATGTGACTTGAACGTATTTCTATGTGTCCTTAACATGTTTGAATGCTTCTTGAAAAAACAAAAAGTCAAACATTATAGTTATTCTCGTTCAAACACATGTTGGATCATGTTGATGTTTTCTGAGGAGTGAAAAACCAGTTGAATGCTCTTAATTGTGTTCATACTTCCAAGTTAATTTTTGCTGATTTTGTTGATATGTTGTATCCCATTTCTTATATTTTGTGGCCTTGATAAGTTGTGTCAGATTCTTAATTCTGGAGTTGTTCAAACGGGGTGTTTTGTTTTTGTATCCACAGGTTCTACAAAACGATATTGATTTGCTGAATCCTCCTGCTGAGCTAGAGAAGAGGAAGCACAAGCTCAAGCGTCTTGTGCAATCACCCAACTCCTTCTTCATGGTATTCTTTTGCTTCTGTTTCAATTTTGTTATGATGGTCTTGTCAAATTTAGCAAATCTCTCTACTGTCCTATCATCAAGTTTTCTTTGCTCAGTAGTTAATGTTTCTGCTTTTGTCTTGATTTATATAATATTCCGAGTCTCTGACAAGTCTATACTTTAATTGTCATATGTTGGCGATTTGAAGGACGTCAAATGCCAGGGATGCTTCAACATGTAAGTTCCATCCCTTATCATTTAGTTTGTTATATTCGTAACTCTTCTGGATTCTGCTTGTAGATGTGTGTATTGAAATTTCTGATTGTTGTTTTTTTGTGAATGAAATGCAGTACCACTGTCTTCAGCCACTCTCAAACTGTTGTGGTATGCGGTAACTGCCAGACGGTCTTATGCCAGCCAACAGGAGGACGTGCGAGACTCACCGAGGGGTGTTCTTTCAGGAGAAAGGGTGATTGATGATGCGGTTCGATGTTTCTTTTTGCTGGGAAGAAATTGCAGTCTCTGTTTTGATCATGGGTATATTTATTTTTCTTGTATGGTATCAGACTTGATTATGCTGTCTCTCCAAAATAGATTATATTTGGCTTTAGAGTTTATCTGGTTTTGTTTAAAAGATGAATTTTCATGTACTGAACTTTTAGCTGCATTTAGTAAAGCTTAACTTTCTTTGATCGACTCTTTATTTTGTTTTGGGGTTGAATGGCTGCTATTTTAGGTGTAATTTGCATTAGAATCCTTCACTACCTTTACACGATCAAAGGTTTTAATGTTTTTTTTTACTAGAATTATTTGAACTACGGATATTGAAGAGAATGCCGTTAAAATAAACTTTGAATTGATAAGCTTGTAACTTGTAGATTAAGAATGTTGTTTTTGGTTACTGAGTTTATCATCTTTATCTTATTTTGCTATTTGATTTTTTTATGTTTTTAAATATTCGTTTATTTTTAACAGAAATTTAAATATTAGTTCTAAACTGTGTTGAAGTTGGAGTTTGTTTATATGGTGAATTACATTATTTGGCGTGGTATATAATTTTAGAAATGTTAAAGTAGCTCATAGTTTTACCAGATAAATGTTAAATTATAAAAAGATGTAATTTCAAAAATTAACTTTGATTGCCTTAGAAAATGTTTGATTTGATAATCATGTTTTGCTTGGATTTTAGTTTTTTTTTTTTTTTTTTTTTTTTTTTTTTTTTTTTGTAGTTATTTGTTTTGTTATTTTATTAAATCAAAAATCAAGTTTTGAAAAATTAAAAAAATTAATTTTGTTTTTCTTTTAGGATTCTAATTTTTCATAGAGGAAAGATAAATTAGTCAGCTATGCATTTAGAGTGTTTGGAGAGATAATAGAAAATCAGAGAGTTGAGTAATTGAAGGCGAAATGGGAAAGTTGGTTGGATTTTAGATTATATTACATTTTCATCCGATTATGGGCCTTGAAATAGTCTTATGAGCGTAATTCAAAACCATGTTTGGATTGAGCTTTTGGAGCTTGATTTGTAATACTAGTTCATTAGTTTTCAATCTTTATCCAACCTTCTTTTCAATTGTTTTTTTGATCTTATTTTCATTTTACCTTTCATTTTTCACACGTTTCAACACTCGTTTGATTCAAGTTTACAAATTCTTTTTTCACGTTTAAGTTTATTGCTTTACTAAGTTTTAAGAAAATAGTTTTATGTTGCTTTTGGTTTAGGAATTTGTTTAAGTTTAAGAATTCATATCTTGAAATGAAATAAGCTTAATTTGGCAAATATCTATAAGTGCATACCTTTTCATATCAATGGTTATTCATACTTAGTTTCAAAAAAACAACTTATTACTTCTCATTTAACTACGATAATATTGCTATCTTAAACATAACTAAGGTGATTAGGAATAATCTTCTATTATGGATCATAGATTTTTTAATTTTTATTTTTGATAGAAGATATTCACATTAAGTTATTAGTTGTCAAAGGATAGCAACAAAATAAATAAAAGAAGAATATTTACTTGCATAAATATTTTTCACATGAAACATATTTATTGTCTACTTCAAACAGAACCAGTTATTCTCTTCTTTTAAAATTGAAGCTGAAGTAAGATGTGCAATAGTGACTACCAAAACAAGCAATAATCACCAATAAATTAATCCATAAAGTGAATTTCACTCCTAACATCACTAATAAATTAATATATAATATCCCAAAATGAGCATAGCTGACATAAATAAAGTTAGGGTAGTTGTAATGAGTAGCAATTTTAGGGATAACAATCAAGTGTATAGCAATATTTTTTTAAAAAATTACAAATATAGCAAAGTCTATCGGTGATAGACTTCTATTGCTGATAGACTCTTATAGTCTATTAGTGATAGACGGCCTAAATCATAAAAGTCTATCAGCGATAGAAGTCTATCATTGATAGACTTTGCTGTATTTGCAATTTTTTTAAAAATGTTGCTATATATGCTAATATTTTTAATCTGATTGCTATATTTGCAACTATCCAATAAAATTATGTGCTCCATAATTATCTTGTTCATTATATTCATTCACGTGTTACTTGAAATCATGCATGTCTCACTCAATTGAAAAAAAGTACAATTTGTGTCATTATTGAAATATTTATTAAACTTCACTATCATATGTACTATCTTAGTAATTAAATCGAACATAGTTCAATAGATAAAATATCAATTATCATTTAAAGGTTGATGATTCGATTATTCACCACTTCTACTTTCTTCTTTACTACTCTTTATAGGCATCACCCACTTGAGACAAATGCAAGACCTATAGCTAATGATTAGGTATTGAAAACCCCTTAGTAAAAAAATTGTAACATAGTGAGTGTGAAGCACATTACTCCAAATCCCAACCTAACTTTCACTCAATCCCTTCAACAAATGCAATATCAACATCTAATTAAATTTCTTTATAGGTGTTTGACCCACTATATTTGCATTAAAAGACTAAAACCAATATTTTACTCTATAATTATGTTTATTGTCTTGGAGATTAAGGAGATTTTGTTTCTTCAAAATTTTAATGGACCAAGTATTTTTCTTCTAAATTGGTGTTCAACAAACAATTTTTTTTTTTTTTTTTGAATAGATCAATTTATGCATAGGCTCAAATTCTCATCATCCTCCTATTTATAGCCCCGTTTGAATATTCATTTTTATTTAAACTTTTTTTTTATTAAAACGATTAAAAATACACTTTAAAAAGCTATTTTGACACCAATTTTTTTAAAAATAATTTATTTTTTAAATTAAACACTAAGTCATTTTGAAAAAAGTTGGAGTGTTTGGCAACCACTCAAAATAGTTTTTGAAGTCTATTTTAAATAGTTTTGATAAAAAAAAAAAGTTTAAATAAAAATGAGTTTTTTTTTTTTTTTTTTAAATACTTTTTTCTCAAGTCAAATCAGAACAAATCCTTAAATTGTAACTAAAAAGAACATTCTTTGACTACTAAAATTGAAATCTTTCTAGGTGGAGATATAAATACATTCATGAGAAAAGTGGAAAGAATTTAGGAAGAGTAGAAAATAAGTAAAGATGCAATGTACTTCATGTGGGATTTTTATTAGTTACTAAATTGCAATTAGTGGCAAAGTGAACATAGCTATGCAATAATGACATTTACTTCTTTTCTTAAGATCGAAAGTTTAAATCATTTAACATAGCTACATATCTCACATGTTCTGTTGAAGAAGGAATTCATTGAACATTTGATTTATCACCTAAAACTCCTCTAGTCTCAAGGATTGAATAAGTCAAAGGCTTCATCAAAGACTATTCGTGTTATTTTATCCTAATTGTTGTTTCTTATATCTTTTTTATGGAATTGTTTTGAAATAAAGAAAAATGAGTCAAACTATTTACAAATATAGAAAAATTTTACTGTCTATCAGCAATAGACCACGATAAAATTTCATCGCTAATAGATAGTGAATTTTTTCTATATTTATAAATAGTTTGTTATTTTTTCTGTTTATAATAATTTTTCTTTGTTTTATGTGTATTTGTTAAATTCTATAATCAATGATTAATAAAACGTCGATTAAATATCTATTACACAATATTTTAATCTTGAATATCCTAGATTTAAGTATTTGTTTTCCAGAGTAAAAATATTCAATTGGGTATAATTATATATCTATATTTTAGTATTTTGAAAAATTATAGTTTCAAATAGTAATTTAGGGATTAAAATGTATTTTGTTTTAGCATGACAATTCTCTATTTGATTATTATAATTATAATTATTGAGCATTTTTTTAGTATCTTAATAGGGAATTTAAACCTCTGATCAAAGGAGGTAGTTTGTACTTCAAACAAAATATTATTAATAGTAGAGACGTAGTTTATAAATAAATAATAATAATAATTTACAAATAAAATGATTATATAATAGAGGTTAACAGTTATTGTAATATAATAATTAAAATGTAGGATAATTGTAATGACTAGCAATTTTAGGAATAATAACCAAATGTATACTAACATTTTTTAAAAATTGCAAATATAGCAAAGTTTATTAGACTTCTATCGCTGACAGATTCTTATGGTCTATCATTGATTGACCACTTAGACCATAAAAACCTATCAGCGATAGAAGCCTATCATTTATAGATTTTGCTATATTTACAAAATTTTAAAAATCTTGCTATGTATGCTAATACTTTAAATCTAATTGCTATATTTGTAACTGTCTCTAAAATATATGTTTTGTCTATCATTGATTGATCACTTAGACCATAAAAGTCTATCAGCGATAGAAGCCTATCATTTATAGACTTTGCTATATTTACAATTTTTTTAAAATATTGCTATGTATGCTAATACTTTAAATCTAATTGCTATATTTGTAACTATCTCTAAAATATATGTTTTAGTCTCTAATGTATTTGGATTGAGTTTTCAATTTAGTTATTTTATTTAAAATATTTCGTTTAGTCCCTTGTATTTTAACATTTTTCAATTTGTTCCTCACCAATTGACTAATATTAAAAAGCTAATGATTGACTTACATGATACAATACTTTGTTAAGTTGGTAGAAATTTAGAGGAAACATTAATACATAATATATATAGTCGATGAATTGACAAAAAATTCAGACATTTGTGATTCCTCCTCAAAATTTTAAAAAATTGGGTGTAAGTAGTAAATTTATGATAAATCAAAATTAATATTGACTCAAAATGAAGGACTAAATTGCAAAAAAATAATACATGATGAGTAGACATTGTAGTTAGTGTTAATGGTAATTATAAAGGACATTTGGTCAAAGGGAAGTAATGCAAAATTGAAGTTGAATTATTATAATATGGCTATGAAGCTACACATCGTTTTCTTCAAAAGAAACCCTTTTGTCTCTATATATGTCTTTTTTGATTGATTCACATGCAACCCATCCACATAGAAAGCAAAAAAAAAAATAATAATAAAAAAATAAAAAATGGATTGACTTTAAAGAGAAAAAATGATTTTATTTGTCTTTAATTTTAAAATGCTCATATTTAAATCAACTTACACTTGAAAATTAAGGGTTAGATTTTCAATTTCATCAAATTGCATTTTAAGAGGTTGTTTGTTTCGTCGTGTAGATTGGACATCTGGATTACCACGTTGTTTTGAGGTAATGTAAGATGCTTGAGCATGTGAAAATTCCTGAACAACTTAGGATGCCCTTATAGAGTGCATCTCGATAGTTTTGGATGCCCTCTTAAAATATGAGTTTTCAGGATTACCCCAATCCTCATATATATAACTCTTATTTATATTCAAATTCAAATTCAAATTAATATTTATTTTTATAAAAAATCTTAAATTAATATATATTATTTTGTTGAAGAAAACTAATAAATAAAATAATAAAACTATATTGATTTAAAATGAAATTCAAATTAAAATTAATAAATACTTATAAGGACATTCTTATAATATTATATAAATTTGATACTCTCTAGTAAAAATCCTATAAAACAAATACAGTTATCCAAGTATTCTTAAATATCTTCAAGAATATTCTTACAAAACAAACATGATTATTTATGGATGTCAGAAATCAATAATTTTGGACATCTAAAGATTCGAGTTGTCTATGTTTTCAAAAAACAAATGATCCTAATTGATAAATTATTACATAAATTTTACCTTATATAGTACGAAGTGTTACATATTTTATGCTATATAATAAGTTTTTGTTTGAAGAATCGTAGAAAAAAGTATTCTCATGCGTGTTCGATGAATTATACACATATATTTGTTATGAAATTGATAGGATTTAGAGGGAAGAAAAATGAAGAGTTTTTTTGTGTGTTAAAGTTTATATGTTTTGACAAAGTTAATGGAATATTGAAAGTTTATATGTTTTAACAAAGTTAATTTGGTATAAAGTTTGATTTCATTAAATTGAAAAGTAAATGGAACATTTGAAAGTTTATAGTGAAAATTGATATATACCTAAAAATCAATAAAAATGTGAAGGGTTATTTAAGGTCTCATTTAACCATCATGGATTGGTCTAGTGGTAGTGGGAACATCCAAAAAAAAGCCAAAGCCTAAGGAGTTGTGGGTTCAATTCATGTTAGCCACCTACCTAGGATTTAATATCCTACGGATAAGTTGGCAGCCTGCCTGTTGTAGGGTCGGGTGGGTTGTCCCGTGAGATTAGTCGAGGTGCGCGTAAGCTGGCCGGACACTCACGGACTACTTCCATGCACTCATGAGTTTTAATGTTTTATTATTCACTTTCTAATAATGTTTTAAAGCACCAAGTCTCGTTCTGAAAATTAAAGTTTAATTAAAAATTAAGTGTTTTTTTTAACCGAGGTAGAAAAACATAATTACAAATTTATGAGAAAACAAAAACATAAAAGGTCAAAATCATAAAAATAAAAACGAAATCGATAACCTACGGAGCTTAAAGATCTAAAATTCTCATTTTTCACAAGCCTAACAAAGAATGCTTTATAAATTGGAAGAAAATTAAAGTTGCATAAAGAGTTAGGTTGTTTACAAATATAGAAAAATGAGTTAAACTATTTACAAATACAGAAAAAATTTACTGTTTATCAGCGATAGACCATGAAAATATTCTATCACGCTTGAGTGATAGACAACGATAAAAGTGTATTGCAGTCTATTGCTGATAGATAGTGAAATTTTTCTATATTTGTAAATAGTTTGATGTTTTTTTTTGTTTATAGTACTTTTCTTGAAGAGTTTATAATTTTACTTATAATTTGGGATAAGTCCTTATTTTAATTGATATTTTCAACTAAAAGCCAAATCCCAACAAATTTCTTATCACTACTCTTTGATTCTATTAGAGGGTGTTTCAAAACTACCCTTAAATTGTATAACGAGACATTTTTTAGTTCAAATATAATATATGCGAGTTATAAGATTCAAATCTCTAAACACTAACGATGAAAGATATAAACGACTTTTGATTTAGTATATTCCTTAATTTCACACCTCTTATTTCAACGTTACAAAATTATCGATATCTTAAACTTTATAACTTCTTTCACTTGTTAACAAAATCAATACCCACAAAAAAATCATCTTACAAAATGCTCAATACTAAACAATATAGAAACTTTTTGAAAAAAAAAACATTTAATTTAAAATATAACGAATATCTACTAATAATTCAAAAAAAAAAAAAAAAAAAAAAAAAAAGCATCGAAGTAAGAGAAGAGTGCGTGGAGCATATGATTGCTGAATTTATTTTGCCCTTTGCCCCATCAGTCAAATTGGAAGCACATGCATGCATGCTTACCCCTATAACTATATAATATATTACCATTTATTTAATACATATACCTAACTCAAGCACCCCCTATGCCTTCTACTTTTCATTATATTATTATAACCTATAGTTTTCAATTTTATATTATTTCATAATATACACATTTTAATAATTTAAAACTTAGATAACACGTGTATTTTCAAAACAATACAACATTTTAATACATGAATAAATTATATGTCTCAATTTTATACATAGCTCAATGTTAGGTTCCCCTGAAGATTAAAGTGTGAGATTTAGTGGATAATGCCACGTATGGCTAAGAAAAATGTGCCCTCTTTCTCAATTTAATAATAATAATAATAATAATAATAATAATAATAATAATAATAAGTTGTTTTTTATTTATTAAAATAATATTTTAGTTATATTTGGGTTTCTTTCTTTATAATTTCTATTTTTAAAAATCTCAATTTACTCACAATAATTTTAATAAATTTTGAAGTTAGTCTTTTAAAATTATTTTTTAATATAAAAAAATTAAATAACAATAAAGGACACATTGCAAAAACCACATCTGAAGTATGGTGGGTAGTTATAATTACCCATCAAACTTTCAATTGTAGAATTGAGCCTAAATTCATATAACTGTTAAAATTTGACCTTCAAACTTGCAATAGTTGTAGAAATCGAACCTTTAAGTGATAAAAATTGAACCCTCAAATTTATACAATTGTTACAATTTCGTAAATTATGTAAGTTTGAGGGTCTAATTTTAACTTTTGTATAAATTTGAATGCTCAATCTTTATAATCGAAAATTTGAGGATATGAACTACAAAATTAATCATTATTCTTTTAGACACTTGTAGATATGAACTTTATGAAAGATATACAACATTGGAAGTAGCTAAATGAACAAGGGTCAAGTCTAGTGTTAATAGCATGTTCACTCTTAAAATCCTTATTATTTTTCTAGTAACATTTTCTTTCTTTAACATAGTGTAGAAACGATTTTGAAAACTAAACCATATTTGAAGAGGAGTTGTTTTCAAATATAGAAAAATGAGCTAAACTATTTACAAATATAGAAAATTTTTACTGTCTATCAGCGATCGACCGCGATACAATTTATCACTCAAGCAATAGAATTCTATTGCAGTTTATCGCTGATAGACGTTATATTTGTAAATAGTTTGATATTTTTTTTGTTTATAGTAATTTTTCTTCGGCGAAAAAAGAGTTACTAAGAAATAAAAGTTCCTTCCTATATTTTTTTTATTTAAATGGTAACAAAATTGTGATTAATTTAAAATTTTAAAACAAAATAGTCACTTATTAAAATCTAAGGATTTCCAAACTAAAAAGTACTAGGACCATATTATTCCATAATGGACTAAACTTTTATTTGGTAGTTTAACAAAAAAAAAAAAAATTATAAAAATATCCTTGAACTTTGCTATTTATTTAAAAAAAATATATTCATATATATATATATTATATATATATATATATATATATATATATTAAAAAAAAGTTGCTAGGCATGCTTGACATATATTCCTTAAACATTTCAAAACTATCATTGGAGTAGAAATCATTAGAATGTTAGACGAAAAAAATTGACGTATTGGAGTGTTGTTCTTTTCAAAGTTAATCTAGACAAATATTTCAATCATCATCACGTGGTTCAAGTCAGCAGTATGTCAAATGTTCAAAAGGTAATTTTGTCAGAGGTCAATGATAACTCTTAAAAGAATAGGAATATTTTTTAAAGAATGAATATTTTTTAAAGAAAAAGATAAAATCAAGTGTATTTTTTTTCCTAATTTGAACCAAAAGAAAAAAAAGAATGTTGTAAATTATAATAAAATTGCATCATTACATAACATAGCTTAAAAACACTTTTGATCCCGAGTAAACATTCGTCAAAGTAATAATTTAGTTCTTAAATTTTGGTTTGTAATGATTTAGTCTATTTTCTTTCAATTTTATAACAATTTAGTCCTTAAATTTTAGTACGTAACAATTTAATTCTTGAACTTTCAATTTTTTTTTTACAATTTAGTCATTAACGTAACAAAAATCATCAAAATTCAATATCAATTTTTATTACTTTATGATGTAGATTTTGTATTTTATTAAAATATTGACTCTCAAAATTAGTCCATCCATATATTTACGAAAGAAATCTCATTAGATCTTAATACAAAATTTTACCATAGAGACTAAATTATTTATTATTATAAAATTTTAAAATAAATTGATATATAGTAAGGTTGAGTGACTAAATCATTAAATCATTACTGTCGGCTTTGTGTCTATATAAACCCTCACATCATTCATGCAACTTCAACTCAAACACAACACATCAAAACCTTTTTCTTTCTTACAAAATGAGTCCATCACCGTCAAAACCCAAAAGAAAGCAGCAGCAGCCGCCGCCGGCAGAAGCAACGCCGCACCGTTTCCTCGGAGTCCGACGGCGGCCGTGGGGCCGATACGCTGCCGAAATCAGAGATCCTTCCACCAAAGAGCGTCACTGGCTCGGCACCTTCGACACTGCCGAGGAGGCCGCCATTGCCTACGACCGCGCCGCCCGCTCCCTCCGCGGCTCCCTCGCTCGCACCAACTTCCTCTACTCCGACTCTACGCCGCCTCCTCCACCGCCCTCCTCCGCCTCCATCTATCCCGATCAGCCTCCTCTGTTTCTTCCTCTGCTTCAACCCACTCCTCCCCCTCTTTTCCACCAATTCCCCCCCGCCGGAGACTCGCTATCCGGAAATTTATCCGGCGAGTGCGATGGCGGCGCTGAGCTTCCGCCATTTCCTCCGGCGATTTCGTCGGAATCGGAGAATTGCGATTTTAATTGTAATTATAGTTATAATTACGGTCTGATGGAATCACAGAACGTTGGATTTGAATGCTTTGATCAGTCGTCGATTGGAATCGGGTCGTGTTTGGGATTTGAAACGAGTGGTGAATACGCGCATAACCCGACGTACGGTTCGATGCCGGTGGTTTCCGACGCCGGCGCCACTGATTTTCAGTCTCCGGCGGCTAGTTTCTATTTCCCTCAGTCTTCAGATTATTGATTAATATATTTAAAGACTTGAGATTAATATTATATTTATATATTATGTAATGTAATGCATGAGGATAGTTTGACTTCATCGTTGCTTTTTTTTTTTTTTTTCTTTTACTATAAAAATATTGGCACTTCATGTAAGTTTTTTTAGTATTCTATTCCAAATGAATGAATGAGGTGTTGAAAATTGTCACCTATGATGAGAAAAAGGTGGGTATGTTATAGTAATAATAATAATAAAAATAATGTGTTATCCTATTTTCAAGCATAGTTAAGTGAATAAAATATCAATTATTATCTCAAAAGACCATAGTTCGATCTTTATTTTGAAATTGTTGTACTATAAAAGAAAGGTGAGAAAAATTCTAGTACTATCATAGTATGGAGAATTGTCTATACTACGTCGTCATTCATTGTTTGTCAAAATAACATTATTTAAAAATAATGTGGGATCAACAAAGTAAAATAATAATAAATTATTACATCATTTAATGACGTGTCAAATATTGAACGAGAGTTGTAAGGGTTACAGTATCACTGGAAATTTTATGTATCGAAGTAGTTTAAAAACACAAAAAATCAAATGGTTATCAAATGAGGTTTAGTATTTCAACTTTGGGTAATTAACGATTTAGTTTTAAATTCTTAAATTTGTAATAATTTGTTAATTACTTTCAACAAATGTTTTAAAAAATCAAGTAAAGTTTTTGAAAACTAAAAAAAAAGAAATTGTTTTTAAAATTCTATTAGGGATTTAAGTGCTTATTTAAATAAATATAAAAATTATGATTAAGAAATAGGGAGGAAATAATCGTAAATATTAAAAATAAAGACTCATAAATAAAAAAGTGTTTGTAAATTGAAATATAATTTTAAACTTGAATGAAGAGATATCATGTCACGTATTAGCAAGTGTAAAGTGTGGAAAACAAGAAAAAAATAGACTGAAAAATATAATTGAAACAGGGGAAATGTGAAGATTCATTTATGGTTAAATTATGATATATAAAACTGTAATTGTGTTCTAAGAAAGTGTTAAATGACATTTTTTGCTTGGAAAATTTTGAAAAATTATTATAAATAGAAAAAAATATCAAACTATTTATAAATATAAAAAAATTTTACTGTCTACCAGTTCGCTGCGATATAAAATTAAAATTTATTTTTAAACATTCGCATCGCCAATTTATCGTGGCTTATTATATTATTATTATTATTATTTTTTAGTAAAATAAAAGAGAAAAACAGTCAAAACAATATGAAAATTAGGGATGGTTTAGCAAGAGATTCCCATCTTATATATGTGGTTTAAGAATCTTATATATGTGGTTGAAGAGTTGAATTTTCGAGAGATTTTTACACTGATGATCTAAATTTTACTTTTAAAATATCGTTTGATTCAAAATTTAAAGATAAAGATGGATAACATTTTGCTTGTGTCACTCTTTCGTACTGTTTATATTCAACTAATCTAGTAAAACAGTGCTCTCACACGCTATGACTTTCTCTTCCTTACTCTCTTACTCGTATTTGCGGCTATGAGAAAAAGTACTGACAAGTAATTGTGATATCAACAAAAAGTTATTTTTCATTGTTTTCAAAACTTAGGCCAAACAACGTTTTTTGCGTGAAATTTAAGTCAACCCTACAAAAATCACAACTCTTCTACCCAAATTTACACACGTCATGTCTTTAGTGCATGTTTGAGAGTGATGGTTGAAATAGTGCTTTTAGAAAAAAGAGATTTAGGTACAATTAATTTTGTAAAATTAATATATTTTTTTTATACAATCATATTTATGCTTTGTTCAAAACTCTTAAATAATTTTGAATTATTATGTTTGGTTTCAAAAGTAATTTTAAAATTATCAAATTACTAAAAAAAAAAAATATATTTTTCATTTGAAAAATTACTTAGGTAAATAGTTATGATAAATATTTATTTTACTGATTTTTTCATTTATTTTAAGGAAAATTTCTTTCATTTAAAAAATTACTTAAGTAAATAGTTATCATAAATATCTATTATATTGATTTTTTTTCATTTATTTTAAGGAAAATTACTATAAACATAAAAAAATTTCAAACTATTTACAAATATATAAAATTTTTACTGTCTATCAACGATAAATTGTGATAGAATTCTATCATAATATATCACTAATAGACAATAATTTTTTTTATATTTATAAATAATTTGATTAATTTTTCTATATTTAAAAATAACTCAATGTTAAATCTTTATAGGCAGGATTGATATGTCGAGTTAAAAAAAAAAATTTCGTATAATAAACTTTTAGCACTTGATTTGCTATGGTTAAATAGGTATTGAATCGGGTTAAAGATGAAAATTATCCAGACACCCGACCCGACCCGTCTTATAAATATCTAAAATGAAAATTTGGCTGGCTTGCTTCCACGTACAGTTTCAATATCGTTCCAAATCCAAAAACCCCTCCAAAACCTCCACATTATTATCCTCAAAGCTCTCTTCCAGTCCTTCAATGGCGGAATTTCCATCTCCATCATCGTTTTCACTTGATTTCCCACTTGCTTAACTCCCTTACTACCCCTCTTCTTCTAGTCTCTTACCTTATTCTTTAATGGCTTTACCTTTTTCACCCGCACCAGACGTTTCCTCTTCCCGACCTCTAGTAACCTTCAAACTCGGCTCATTTCCCAGCCTATGGGGACTCTTCAACCGCAACTCTACTTTCAGACACTTCCCTAAGCGATGTGTTTCGATTACTAATGTTATCTATGCCGAAGATGTTATTGTTCCTCTTCCTGGTACCGCCAAATCGGCGAGGCGGAGAGAGCAAATTGAGCTTGAACGAGACTCTATCTCGGTTCTCAATGAGAGAATTCGCCGCTTTCATGGGAAGAGGGAGTCCTCGAGAACGGCTATGGACTCCGAGGAAGCAGACCGGTACATTCAGATGGTGAAGGAGCAGCAGCAAAGGGGCTTGCAGAAGTTGAAGGGGGATAGGCAAAGGAAAGAGAGCGATGGTTTTAATTATAAGGTTGATCCTTATACGCTTCGTTCTGGGGATTATGTTGTGCATAAGAAGGTTGGTATTGGCCGATTCGTTGGGATTAAATTTGATGTTCAGAAAGGTTCTACGGAGCCTATTGAGTATGTGTTCATTGAGTATGCTGATGGGATGGCGAAGCTTCCTGTTAAGCAGGCGTCTCGAATGCTGTATCGCTATAATCTGTACGTTTGTTCGTTTATTTTCTCACTTATGCATTCTGTTCACCGTGGACTTTCGTAAATTGCTGCTGTTTAACTATTCGAAACATTCATTGATATGTTTTCCATCATTTGTTGCCACTATAATAGTAGACTAGTGGTTGTGTTTTTCTTTTACTAATGTCATATCTGGGATATCGGATATTTCTAATTTCTCATTTCTTTAGCTTTTACTTACTGCATTTTTTTAGAATTGCATTATATTATTGAAAATCCAGCTCGTCATTGCTGTTTTAGACTTGATGAATATTGGAATTCAACCAACCCATAGTGACATTGGGTTGTGCGAAAAACAGTAATTTTTGTTTTTTTGGGAGAATATGTTCAAACTCGGTGTGACCACTTATATAGGATAGTAAAATTGAGTTTCTTGACAACAAAATGTTACAGGGTCATATCATGTCAATTGAGGTGTACATAAGTTTGACATGAACATTTGCGGATATGCAGTTTTTTTTAGCGAATAAGTTGACTCTTTTATGCATTTAGGATGTCTGATATTTCAATGACTTCTATGAAAGCTAGATACATCCTTCAGCAGTGTCAATCCAGATATATTTGGAAGCAATTGATCTCTTTAACATTTTTTTGGTACTCACAATTAATTCATTATAGACCAGGAATGAATGCATCTACATTTACTGAGATCTCGAAGGTATTACTTAAGCTGAATTTATTGTGCAACTGGTGCCGCTTTATCTTTTACATAATGACATGCTAGAAGCCTACAGAACCTAGATGAAAAGGGTAAGAAAATTATTCTCAGCATTTGTCTAGAACTATGGCCAATGCTCTTCTTAGAGTTGGGGATTATATGTCCAAATTCTTATATGCTTTGTTGTGTTTCTGTATACGTATCCGTGTTCCATTTATTTCGTACGTTATCACCTTTTCAGCCCAAATGAAAACAAAAGACCTCGCACATTGAGCAAATTAAATGATACTACCACATGGGAAAAGAGAAAGACTAAGGGAAAGGTTGCGATTCAGAAGATGGTTGTTGACTTGATGGAACTGTATCTACATAGGTTGAAACAGAGAAGGTCTCCCTACCCGAAGTGTTCAGCTATGGAGGAGTTTTCTGCTCAGTTTCCTTACAAGCCTACAGTGGACCAAAAGGAGGTACTTTCACTCAAAGGCTTCTGCCCTTCCATTCCTTGGATAGATGGTGAGGGAGGGCAGAATTTTCTAGGAATTTATCCATCTTCCATAAGGGAGCCAAGTGAAACCAAAGTTTCATGTATGGTTTTGAATTGAGATGTTACATATGTATATTTTCATTCTCATTAGCTTAATCTATTGTCCTTTAAATTTTAGTCTTGATTTCAGTTGAATAAAAAATTAATAGTTTCAACAGTGTTTTCAAACTTATCATTGGCTTTGAATGATTATCTTAGATTTTTTTTTTTGACAAATGATTGGTAATATGACATTGTTCATTATGTTTGGTTTATATATATAAACAAGGACACCTAGGCATTTAACAACATGAATTATTGGACAATGTAAATGGCCAAAATCTAGTATCACGATGTTATGCTTTAAAAAGAATTGATTGGTCAAGGACCAAACTGAAAAGTAGCCTAAAGTTTAGACCTGAAAATGATATTTTAGTCTTTCCCATTTGTTTTATTTCTTAAAGTCGGTAAGCATGGCTTTCCAGATGTCTTTTTTAATATGGGTCTGAATCAGTTGCTTATATTTTGCTGTCTGTACCAGTGCATGCTAAACCCTTTTCTATTCATCAGAACATGATCTTCCTTTGCTGCTCTGTTACATTTATGTCTATAACGATAAGAATAACAGGTTTTGTGGTCATGCATTTATATATCTACATATCTACCAATCCATCCTTATATTGGCCATTAGATGCTTCAAGATTATTACAATATTGCTTTAAAGAGTTGGATCCCCTACTTGTGCTTTTTAAAATTTTTTGTGGATATACATATTCTTATCGTTTCGTCTTGTGATGTTTGTTGTTCATGCAGGCTTTCAGAGATGTAGAGAGAGATTTGACAGAGAGGGAAACTCCGATGGACAGATTGATTTGTGGAGATGTCGGCTTTGGTAAAACTGAGGTTGCACTGCGAGCAATTTTCTGTGTAGTCTCGGCAGGGAAGCAAGCTATGGTTCTAGCACCAACGATAGTCCTTGCCAAACAACATTTTGAAGTTATCACACAAAGATTTTCTTCGTTTCCTGATGTCCAGATTGGACTGTTGAGCAGGTTCCAGGTATTGTTAGATAAACCCTTATTATGGGAAGACACCTGCATATAACTTATAAGTCTAGTAAGACGACAAGACATAAGTTCTTAGTCACGTGGGCACAAAAAACTATAAAGAAGCAATTTGAATTTCTTCAACCGTTTGGTTCACTGGGATTTCCTAAAATTATAGTTTTAATTAGTTCATTTTAAACCTCAAACTATTAGAATCAGTAGACTCAACATTAATACAGCCACTTAATATTACTTTTTTTTTCCCCGTTATGTGAACTCACTCTGAAAAAGTGTAACAGTTGAATCATGAATGTCTAAGCTAACTAGATATTACAACATGCAGACAAAAGCAGAGAAAGAGAAGCATCTTGAAATGATCAAAGAAGGTCAATTGAACATTGTTGTTGGGACTCATTCGCTCCTTGGAGATCGTGTTGTATATAGTAATTTAGGGCTTCTAGTTGTTGATGAGGAACAGGTTCTATTTTTTTGGTCTCTCATCTTAATATGCTGTTAATCATCCTGTTTGGTTCTAGAGTAACCTTCCGTTCCTTTTGCCTTTCCAGAGGTTTGGTGTCAAACAGAAGGAGAAAATTGCATCCTTTAAAACTTCAATTGATGTTCTCACTCTCTCTGCAACACCGATACCTCGGACCCTATATTTAGCATTGACTGGATTTCGTGATGCTAGGTAATTAACTCAACCCATGTAATTCACGGGTGAAGATACTCAACGCATTGACTTTGTAATAATTCTGTTAACCCTTTCTACTTTGTTTGTTATATAAGTTAGGGAAGCTCAACCATATTATTGTTACAACTTTAGAAAATAAAGTCAATGATAGATTGAGCAATATTGGCAACTTTTGTGAGTGTTAATCACTAATTTTGTTCATAGATATACTTGATAGTAGAAGTAACAAATTATTTAATTTTTTAATTTACTTATGATTTTATCACATTCCTTGGCATTAACTTTTTATTCCTGCCGAAACTTATTTGTTTCGACCATCCATTTCAGTAGACTTATCTCCATGGTCCTCTAATATGAGTTTTTGTGACTAAACCACTGCTTTCTTTCCATGCTTTAGCTTGATTACAACTCCACCTCCGGAAAGAGTCCCAATAAAAACCCATCTCTCATCATTCAGTAAAGAAAAAGTGAAATCAGCTATAAAGTATGAGCTGGAACGTGGAGGCCAAGTTTTCTATGTTTTACCTCGAATTAAAGGTAATATTATAACTATTTCTTTGAGATTTACATTGTTCTGTACTCTCAAGAACTGTTCTACTTTATCCATTCCTTCGTGGCACTATTTATTATTATACGTGTATGTATGCACACATTTTGGTAACGAACAACTTTCATTATTACTGAAGAGAGGGGGAATAGGAAAATAAGATCCAGATGAACCAATAAGAGAACCATGAACCATTTTGCTCCTTTGACTGCCAAGGTGGTTGTCTATCTCACCCTCCTTTAAATTCTTCTATTTTACTATTACATCTTTCTCTTTTCTTTTACTCACTTAAGCCTGAAGGAGATTACGAATACAATTTTGAACTGGCATTGACCATGGATGGAGAATAAATCAATAATCATAAAAGTTCTTATAAGGTCTTCCCAGAGGATGATAACATACAAATAATGCCGCAAAGTAAGAATGTTTTTTATTCAGCGTATTTAGAATTCCTCTGTTCATCACAACCACCAAAAAAGTGATCATAATAACAATGGACCAAATATTCTTATCATTTTCCTTCAAAAGGATGGCTGGTGAGAATTTAAGTGATTGCACATGGAGCCGGGGTATAAGGTATCTGGGATCTTAATTCTGTC
Organism: Lagenaria siceraria; assembly: GCA_002890555.2. Lineage (NCBI taxonomy): Eukaryota > Viridiplantae > Streptophyta > Magnoliopsida > Cucurbitales > Cucurbitaceae > Lagenaria > Lagenaria siceraria. Next base: position 9,255,648 of record CM016488.1, read on the forward strand.
AGCAATCTTTACTCCATCTTTGATCAAAGATAACATATTTTATCTTCCAAATAGCCTTGTAGAGGGAAGAAGGTAAGAAGCATTCCATTATTGTGATATCATGGAACAAGGATTTATAAGTAAACTGACGCGCACACACCCTCTCCAAGGCCTAAAGTTTATGCTCGCACATTAGATTAGGAGAGATTTATGAATCAACTCAGCCAAAGCAATCAAATCTTGAGCTTTTCATCTTTTAGCTTCCCTTCCTCAATTTTATTTGGAAGAACTCAATTCTTGAGCTTTTGAAAAAACCATGTCAAAGGCTTTTTTAATTGGAAAAAAGGTTTAAAGGAGCCTTAGCCTCAATTTTATTTATCATCAGCAGTGGGGAAGAATTCAAGAGCTTCCTTTCCTCTTCCAAAACTCATAAGAGAGTCCCAAATACAAAATGACAGCCAAAAATACCACCCTCCAGCCAAAACAGTAATATACACTCGGCAAAACCAAGCCTAACCGTGGCCCCCTAACTAACAAAATTCTTTAGGGCCCACCCCACCCGTAATCACACGCCCTTCTCATGTCAAAGTGTATAAGCCTTTGTAATCGGGGGCCTATCAAAGTGTTACAAAGTTCTCTTCAGTCAGTACAGCTGGTGGAAACATTATAGTTAAAAATTTCGATCATGAGAAGGCCAAGAGGAAAGAGCAGAAAAAGTAATAATATTCAAATATCTTTTGATTTATCCTTTCTGAATATAATGACCAACGTGTAATTCCTCAAGTTGTTTGATTGATGTTGCTGAGTGGTATACCGTATTATTGAGATAACAATAGGTATACTTCTTCTCTCCCTTATTACATCCATTAATAAGAATTTCAGGCGATTTTTTACCATAATTGAATCACAGGACTTGAAGAAGTGAAGGAATTTCTTGAGGCGAGTTTTCCAGACATTGAAATAGCAATTGCTCATGGAAAGGTATTTTGTTTTTGCCCCTTTGTCAATTACGTAAGGCTCTTGAATCAGTTGCTGTCTGATAAAACTCAAGCTTTAGCAATTGTTTCTAGCACCATCTACATTGACTGGTAAGCTAGAATATGGACCAACAACGGAAACTTGCTGTGCTTTAGTTCATTGAGATTTAAGGAATTAAAAAGTTTGATGAACAAATTATTTTCTGGGATACTCTGCTTTATGGCTGGATATTACTTTTTCATGGAAATGACTCCTGGTTCTTTAAGACCCCATTTAATAATCATTTCGTTTTTAGTTTTTGGTTTTTGAGAATTAAGCCTATTTCCTCACATTTTCTTATAATGGTTTGTATCTTTCTTGAGTACAAGAGTTGAATTCTTAGCCAAATTCCAAAAAGCAAAAACATGTTTTTAAAAACTACCTTTTTTAGTTTTCAAAATTTGGCGGTTTTTGAAAACATGGGTAAAAAATAAATAAAAAAGCAAGACATCGAGAGTGAGAGGAGTGTTTGTAGGCTTAATTTTGAAAAACTAAAAACCCAAAACCAAATGGTTACCAAACGGGGCCTAAGATATTCAACAATATCACTCCACGTTGTTTTGTGGGCTTAAATCTCAACTCTCTGTCTCCCAATACTAATTATGGGAAAGTACCTTTTTGGAAGACAACCAGACATCCGAAACCTTGTTTAAAGTCTAAATCTGTCGTATTAGAAGTATCATCAAGGGAACCTAGTTCCTGTCTGGAATACCTTCATCGTTCAATCTTTAAATATGTTATAGCTGCATAATATACATTTATTGTTGATTCATTTCACTTATATAACTATCATTTGCAGCAATACTCAAAGCAACTTGAAGAAACCATGGAAAATTTTGCACTTGGTGATATTAAGATTCTTATATGCACAAACATTGTCGAAAGTGGTCTGGATATTCAAAATGCAAACACCATCATTGTTCAGGATGTTCAACAATTTGGGTTAGCCCAATTATACCAGGTCTTGCCTATTCTCTCTTTCATTTCTGTTTTGTTCAATTGTTTTAGAATAATGTGGTTCAAAAAGTATCAGTGAGAATGTTTGTTTGGAATGTATATTTATTAATGGAGATGATACTATTGAATGTTGTAAAGAGGGAAACACTTGCTTTTTGTAATGGCAGTCATGTCTTATATAGGTTTTTTTATGCCCCTTGGACATGCTACTTTTTGGGGATGGAACAAAAGATTGAAATGGTTATGTAACATGGGACTTTTTGGAATGATTTAGTGCTTAAAAAAGTATTTATAAGTACAAAAAATGTGTTTTAAAGCATTTGGAAATTGATTCCAAACGTGTCCTATGCTTATTGCCTTTATGAACTTTATCTTTTTCCTCAACATTTTATTATTTTACTATTTTTTACTCTTTTCCTTATGTTTCTCTCTAACATCTGATAGCTGCGTGGAAGAGTGGGCCGGGCTGACAAGGAAGCACACGCATATTTGTTTTACCCAGACAAGTCCCTGCTATCTGACGAAGCACTGGTTTGTAGTTTCATTGCCATCTTGTCTTTGCTGTTGCAAACAATGTGGGAGCTCTGCCCGTTAATAATCTATTCTGGGCAACTATTTCTTGGGGATTCTACGATCATGGAACTTTCTAATGCTTCCTGTGTTTATTGCTCTTCTTTGCCATAATTTAGGAAAGGCTTGCTGCCCTTGAAGAATGCCGTGAACTTGGGCAAGGTTTCCAACTTGCTGAGAGAGACATGGGCATTAGAGGCTTTGGTACCATCTTTGGCGAGCAACAAACTGGTGATGTTGGAAATGTGGGCATTGATCTCTTCTTTGAAATGCTTTTTGACAGCTTGTCCAAGGTTTGTAATGATTCGGTATCTACTAATTTATATTTTGGTAGGACAGCATTTGTGCTCATATGAATCACTGATCACATTACCTTTGACTCTGTAGTCATCCCATTAGAAGTTTTTATCTCGATTCTGGCATGTAAAAGATACAATGCAAACTACAAATAATGCTTAAATTCCAACCCCATTTTCAAAATAAAGTGTTGACTTTCATGTGCATCCTTCTTGTTGTCATTGTTCCATCTTCCTGTTTCCATTATCTTCAGCATGTAATGATGTGTGAGCACATGCAATCTACATTTGATTATTATCTAACTTTTGAAGCATGGGTTGGTCGCTTATTTCTCTAATTCTGGATGGATTGTTTTCCCATGATTTGCAGGTTGACGAACATAGGGTAGTCTCTGTCCCATACCAGTCAGTGAAGGTACTTTCTTAATCGGTGTCTGCCGATGTTCAGAGATCTAAAACAAAAAATGAATAAGAAGGAAAGAAAAGAAAACAAAGTTTGATTAGTGAATTTAAGCTTCTAAATTTAACTACTTTTCCTAGTACGTCAGCTCTCTTTTAATGATGGAAAGAGTTGCGTCTTTAACATGCAAAATACGACTTGTCTACTTTGTTTCTACTGGTTCAGTTCAACATTGACTGCTTTGTGAAATACAACTTGTCTTCTAAAGATTGAAGGTAAAATTTGAAGTTGAAACTTAAAGAGTATAAAGATTTTGTTTGCTTATTATATGAAAGAAAGAAAAACTACAGTGTTAGGAATACCATTAGTTAGAGATTAGGATAGTAAAGGTATGGATAGTCGATCAAGTAAGTTTTTTTATTAGGAGTTGGTTATAAATTAAGATTGAGAGATGAAGACAAGCAGTTTGCTCGATAGGAAGGTTCAAGTCCCTTTAACTACTTGGGTATCTTGTTCTTCTAACTACTTGGGGGTGCTTTCTATATTTTCTTATTCATTATAAATATAATTTTCTGGTTTATATTTTAAATTGTGTCTTATTTTTAAAAGCTTTCTTACAGATTGATATAGATATTAATCCTCATTTGCCTTCCGAGTACATAAATTATTTGGAGAATCCCATGAAAATACTTAATGGAGCTGAGAGAGCTGCTGAGACAGACATCTGGACTTTAATGCAATTTACTGAGAATTTACGCCGTCAACATGGAAAAGAGCCATATTCAATGGAGATTCTTCTGAAGAAGCTTTATGTGAGGAGAATGGCAGCGGATCTAGGAATTTCTCGGATATATGCTTCTGGAAAGGCAGTTTGCATGGAAACTAACATGAATAAGAAAGTTTTCAAGTTGATATCAGATTCAATGACATCAGAGGTGCATCGGAATTGTTTGTCTTTTGAGGAACATCAGATCAAGGTGAGCTTATAAATATATCTAGCTATTTCTATCTTGATTTATTGAAGTTGATCTTGCATCTTTTGCATTTTATCCCCCAGCTGGGAAATGCTTGTACGGAGATGTGAAATGGAAAATGTAAATGAACAACTTATGAACATTTTTTTTCTTATGAAGAATCAAAGAAAAGAAAAAGAAAAATACAATGTGATAACGGACTGAGTTACTCATATCGTCAAATGCATTGCCATAGCATATATATATAATTTCTTATGCATACATTTCATGGCGTAAAATTGTAAGCATCTTTGTTTCAGCCATACCTCCTTTTCTTGTGATACATTGTATCAGGCTGTCAGCCATACTTAATAAATTCTCAATGCTCCCAAAACTGAAACATTTGATCAGTTCTGTTTCTAACCTATACAATTCAAATTGGTATCTTACTGTTTTTTCTTTTCTATGTCGTTTCTATCCCCCTTCCCTTTCACCTTTGGCAGGCTGGTCTTCTCTTAGAGCTACCCAGAGAACAACTGCTAAATTGGATCTTTGAGTGTTTGGTGGAACTTCATGCTTCCCTCCCAGCCTTAATCAAATACTAGCTCTTATTACAGAAGGTTTTACATGTTTTTCTTAATTACAAGGTTGCGACATGCATATGACATCCATTTATCAGGCTTGTTATTTTAAAAGCCTGAAATATAGAATTGGCCTCAACGGTCTCTGATCAAGAAGCTTCTGACATGGAAAATCTCAAATCATTGTGCATCAATCATGTCATGATATGGAATACCAAGCAAAAGTATGTTACATTTTGTTAGTAAGTTGGAACAAGCTGATGGAAACCACTGTAGAGAATTGTTTCAAGGCAAGCCCTGTGGAAACTGAAAACTCTTTTTTCCCCTCAAAACTGCACTTCTTTCAATGAATTTTCTTATTTCAGGACACAAGCTGCAGTTATCTGTCCAAAATATAAACACAGTGCTTGGGATCTGTTCGTGTATATGACGATATGGAGACTCTCCGAGTTTGGCTAAGACTTCACTCAGGTCACAATTAGTTCTGTCCCTTGTGTCTGTATATCATATATTCATTAAATCTTGGTATCATGTAGTTGAATTAGAAGCACAGTACAGTTTTATTCTCATCATAACTTTTACCTGTAATTTATTGCAAATGTTCTATATATGAGATGAGGGTATGTTGTAAAGAAATTATAAGTTTGTAACTCTAAAAGGTTTAGGGAATGGTTAAAGTAGGAACCATCAATTACAGAGTTACTTTTTAGATACAGCAATTAATTTGGTTTCATCGTTTGAACATTTCGCTAGAAAATAGTGAAAATAGTTATATGTTATTGTATCCATTTGTGATATCATTTATTCCAGACGGGTGTTTTCTTTTTACCCCATTCTCACTTTTTGAAAATTTCCATTTTATTTTTCATATATTGCAATTTTTCAGTGAATAAATTCTTTAAAAAACAGTTCTATATAGTCTGGTAACAAATTACCATTTGTAGATAACACAATGGAAAACTAGGAGATTAGTATATATATATATATAGTACAACAAATTGAGAGAAGGAAACTATGTCAATTATCGTTGAGTAGTATCTACTAATTTTTCAAATGAGGTGTAAACATGTTAATTTTATAATTTTTAGAACATGTGGTCTGTCGTGTTTTTCTAAACTAATTCTAAAAAATGGAATCAAGAAGATTATGTTTTTCCAAGAAAGGACCCATTTAGAAAAACTAGTTTTTCTAAGGAGAAATTGACAAAAATGGGTCATTTTATTTTTCAATTTTAAAATAGATCAATTTTTAAAAGAGATTTTTACACGAAAAATTCTTTGTACACTATATATTTTATAAATGTTTTAGATTTTAAATTATTTCATTACGTTTAATTTTAGACCAATTTAACATTTTCACTATTATTTTAAATTTTTTGAAATATTTAATTATTTTCTTATTAACATCATTTTTGAATTTGGAGTTTGTTTTTGTTATTTATTAATTTGGTTAATATTCATTAAGTGCATGATATTTCAAATTAATATATATTTTTTATTTTAGGAGATTTTGTTTATTTTCTTCCATATTCCTAACTGGATCTGTCACCTCTCCCTTGAGATCTCAAGTATATGTCGAATATATTGGTAATATACTAGAAAATGTAAATATACTTTACATATATTATTCGATATATAAGACAATATACAGTACAAATTGTCTTGTTCATGCACTTATCAAATATACCTCAATTTTTTCCTAAAAAATTAAAATATATATCTAATATATTGTGTCATATATATCAAATATACATTGTTATTTTCTTATGAACTTCCACCCTTCACTGAGCTTTTTAGCTCACTCTTTTCTTAAATTTTTCCACCAAGTAGCAATTGAGATTCTATCGGGCCTACTGGAGTTAAAATATACTATCAGTTTTATTTAAACTACATAGTATTGCATATATTACTATTATTTTGTTTTGTAAATAAAGTGCCTAGCCTTAGTTTTTAATAATTACTAAACAAAAATTTGCATGTTTTATGAGTCAATCCTTCTCATTGGGACCCCAAGGAAATCAAGAAATAGAAAAGATAAAAACTAAAAAAACAAGAAGGAAATAATATAAGAAAAAGAGAAGAATATACTAAGAAAATGCGAAGAAAAAACTCTTCATTTCATTTCTCAGAATTTACTTTGATTGGTTAAAAAAACAAGTTGCTTATAAAAGGAAAGTATAGTCCGGTTTGATTTAAAGTTTTATAGATGTTTGAGAATAAATGATGTCTGAGAATAATATCCGTGAAATAAAATTGTAGTAAATAAGAGATTGTTGTTTTTGGAGTGAACGAGATGATTTGGCTAGCCTAGGCCATAATTTGATTAATAGAGGTATTTTTGATGTCTTTTATTGTACTTGAAAGATAACTTATGACCACTCAATAAGTATATGTAGCCAACAAGAGTTTAGCTCGACTGACATTCAAGTGTACTAATAACCACGAAGTTTGTGGTTCCATTGAATTCACTTGGTCAGTATCTTTGTCAATTGGTTTTTTTTTTTTCTTCAGATGGTTGCCATAACTCCTTTGCATGATGCCATAGATGATGGTCTAAAAAATTAAAATTTCAAAAGTTGAGCTTCAAAAGTCATTTGAATGTATTCATAAGCCTCTCAATTATTCTCTTTATCTCTCACTTGACATTACTACAAAATATATATTACTTTACATTTACAACTTTTAGTTATTTTAACGGTTTTGCTATTTAAAATAATTACCCTACTATTTAAATATAAAAAATAAAATTAATTTATTACATTTTTAATTGATAAGATATTAATTATTTTATTTCAAAGTGTTTGGTGTCGCACACCGATCCAATCTTAGTCTTAGTCAATACGCACCTGAAATCACACAACTCCAGTCTTCTTCGTCAGTATCGAACCTGCAATTGAACAACTCGCTTACTTTCAATCCTTCATCTGATCGTGAGTGCATGCCCATGTATTGTTCAATTCTAACTTACATTCAACCAATTAGATTTTAGAGTTAGTTTACTTATGGATTGAGAATAATGGTGATGTTTTTGGAAATTACTATTCATTTTATTCCGATAGGTATTAAGATATAGTTATTTTTCGAGAGATTTTGAATAGATTTATGAGATTTTATTTCGGGATGGAAACACATGGATCTTCTGTTTATGCTCTTAAACTATTTGCTCAAATGCCTCACACAGCCGTTGCATCCCTATAATCTTTAATTTTTTTTTTCTGTTTCTTTGATATGTTTTGTTTTTTAAAATGAAAATTTTTAAAAATAAACATTATAACTCATGGAATAGATATTTATGTTTTTTTTAATTAAAAAATAATAAATATATTCATACAGAATACTTAAGACACAAAAATGAACTAAAATCACATATATTATATTTTTAATTTAATCCATTTTGCTATTTCGATGGATTGACCTGATCACATCATGATATTTTATATAACAACAATAATAATTCGTAAATGATACTCAAAGAGCAAAGCTGCTAGTTGATGTTATAGTAACTACACAAATCTGTGAAAGCGAGCAAGTTTATAGTTACTATAACAACTCAACTGACATAAACTTGTACCCTCCTTTCTTATTTGTGGCAAGAAATCTAGTTGAAATAATTTCATTGAAACATTATTCTTAACATTCTTTTATATTTTCAACCGTTTTACTTTTACTCTTTTATTTGTGATTTAGTTTGAAAATAACTATGAATATATAAAGATGGAAAAGTGATGTGTGAAGAAATGATGACGGGCAGTAAAATAGCCTAATAGTTGTATGTTATTTGTATATTTTATACCTTTTGGATAGAGAATATGTAATCTTTACTAATTCATTGCAAATGAAACAACCATCCAAAGTTGATGAGCTTGGGAGAGAAGGAATGGCGGCTACATGAGATGGAGATGAGAATACAAATGATCAAGAAGGAACAAGCCTAAGGGCTCCTTACAAATGGCTTGTCAATCCAAAAGAATCGAAGAGAGATGGAAATTACAAAATAATTTGATATAGGTAATTTTTTTATGAGAAATATTCAATCATAATCTCATTGATAATATGAAATTACAAAAGGGCAAAAAATGTCGAGAGATTACATTAAAAAAAAAAAAAGAGGATGAATGTTGTTTCCCTATCTTCAAAGATACGATGATTCCGTTCGTTTCATATGAGCCAAAAGAAGACTTTGATGATGAAGGATCAAAAATAGGGGGCAGACTATTAAGGGGCTAGGGAAGCACGTGCCTCCTTCAACCGGTGACGTTTTACATTTATATCTATTGTTTTATATTAAATATTAAAAAATGTATACTTTATGCTAAATATTTATAGTTGCGTGCTGCTCCAGTGGCCTATTGGGCGTTTTCCATTCCACCAAGCTGAGGATCGGTCTTTAAAGATTGCAACATTTTTTAATTTTTAATATATATGTTTATAATTTTTTTTACTTTGGTTTTTTTTTCAATACATATAAGATTTAATTTTTAATCTTTAAACTTTCAATTTTGACTAAGGCTTTAAATTTGTAGCTAATTACTACACAAATTTTAAAATGATGTTTAATCATACCTATTAAATACAAAATTAAATTTAATTTCTAATATTGCATTTAATTTTTAATATTTTCAAATATGTAAAGATACGTATGAGATGCAAAATTGATATTTTAAGAATCTATTAAACACACAAATTAAAGATTCGAACACCTATTAGACATTTATAAAGTCTGAGAACTATATATAAACACAAAACTAGAAGTTCAATTGTGCCTCCTCTCACTTGAAGTTTTGGATCCACCACTAACCAGAAAATCGCTTTCTCATTCTTGAAAGGATGACCAATGAAAAACATGTTCAAGAGAGTGATGGGATCATTTGAGAAGACCAATTGATAGATAGTCTATTTTTTTTTTTTTTTTTTTTTTAGTACAACGATTGGGGTAGGAGGATTTAAACCACAAAGTTTATAGTTACTAATACATTTAGATGCCAGTTGAGTTAAGCTTTTGTTGACCCAATTGATAGATAGTTGAAGCAAGATAATATTTTCTCCTAGAAAAATTGTGAAAAATCACAATAGACTAACACATGTGCATAATGGTCTCACACCAATGATGGCAAAGAATTTGATATAAGTATGGCACCACCAAGAAGTATTAAGCTATACAAAATCCCATAACACTTTAAAAGAAGAGGACTTATCTTAAAAAAAAAAAAAAAAAAAAAGCCCTCTATTTCTTTCATGCTAGAAACTCCACAAGAGAACTCTAGAGGCAAACTTTCACAAAACTCAAATTTTCCACTTCAAGACTGTCGACTCAAATAAATTCTTTTATTCATCAACTAACTCAAATATTCATACAAATAACTTAACAAGACTCTGATCTAGTTCAACATTCAGAAATTGATTGGACTTTACATAGTTTCAGTGCCTTAAGATTTAGGGTTGTATGTATAAAGTTGTGTATAAGGTTCAATAGGTAAAGGTGAAGAGTAGATGTCATGAGAAGGTTGACATTTGCTATTCTCACATCCTCTCTTGGGTTCAAAGGGTAATCCGAGAGGGGGTGTGACATTGATATAGTTATTTCCTTTGACTCTTGACATAATTAACTCCACATTCATATACCACATATAGAATAAACAGAATTCGTATTGGGTACACAAAGAGCTAACCAGTTCACACAAACATCTGCATCAACTTTGTCTTAAATAAAGGCATGCTACTTTGTCGTTTACAACAACGATATTTAGAGAATGCAAACCTTTCTTGAGAAAGCTTCCTAAATCTTTATCTACAAAAAATGCTCAAGACAATAGAGTGTTTCTTTAAGCAGAAGGCAAAGGACTAAGGCTAAAAAATGAGGTAATGACAATATTTTAATACGAAAAATATGATTAAAAATAAAAAAGTATAGCTTCTGCACGAGATTAATAAGTCAAGAGTAATATGTTGGAGTTAGTGAGTTTGTGTTTGGAGTGTAGAATTGTAAGATTGAGTTTCTCGATAATTGTAAAAAGTAGATTGAGAAAGTAAAATGGAGTTACTTGATAAATGTGAAAAATATAAAAAAATATTGAAAGATAGAGTTACTCGATAAATGTAAAAGTTTGAGTTTATTATTAAAATTGAGTTGTTTATCCTACCTGAAGAAGTTGTTGGGCAAACGGCCCGTTAAAGGTTTAAAAAGTGGGATAAATCTTATTCAAACCTAAATTTAGGGTCAACGGTACAGTTATCTCCAAAATGAATAATTAAAATAAGAGATATAACCTACATATTTCTAAAACAAACAAACAAAAGACAATAAAACGTTACAACATATAATAAAAATTTAAATGCTTGGAAAATTAAACAATACAAAAGAGTTGGTGAGGAACAATAGGCGAAGATAGGTACCAAGAACATCGAAGGGAAAGGGAGAAAAATTACCGAGAAAATTATGACAAGAAAACCAGTTGAAAATGTAGATTCTACGGTTAACTTTTCAAGAGTTTAATTTTAAAAATAAATTATTTTGGAAAAAGTGAAGTGTTTGACAACCATTTAAAATAGTTTTTGGAATATATTTTAACTAGATTTTATCAAAAGAACTTAAATAAAAATGAATTTTTTAAAAAGCATTTTTTTCTTTAATCAATCCAAACCCATCCCTAAGAACTAGCCAATGATATAAAATCAGCCCAATACCTTCCCGAAACAACGACAAATGATCTACCCGGACATGCCGCTTTTCAGCATCTTTCGTATCTTTAAAACCACAAAACCGCATCATTAGAGAACGGATAGGTCAAATTATGGTAAGATCTTTTATTCATGTACGAATACTAGGAGTGTTACAAAATACCGAAAAATTGAAAAACTAAACCAATCCAAATCGATCCACTGGTTTGGTTTGGTTTACCGAAAAATCGAAAAACTAAACCAATCTAAACCGATCCTCTGGTTTGGTTTGGTTTTTTAGTATAAAATTAGACATATTGATTTTTATCCGGAGAAAATAAAAAAGTATTGGTTCGGATCGAATTTTGATTGGAAAAACCAATTAAAATTGAACCGACCAAGGGTATGTATACTCTTAAAAATAAAATCTAACAGTATTATGTATTTTTTAGTGTTTTAATTATTATGATGCATGTATATTTATTGTTTAGAAAAAAGATCAATTATTATGGAGTGTATATGATATTTATTTAGAAAGTACCAGAAAAAAAAATGCCCAATTTCAATCTATACAAAAAGAAATTGAAACAATTTTAATGTTTTTAAAACATATAAGGCAGAAGTTGAAAATCAACTTGAGAAGAAAACTAAGGTGCTTAAATCAGATAGAGATGGTGAACATGAATCATCATCACTTTATGAATTCTGTGAAGTTAATGGTATAATCCATTAAACTACAACACCTTAAAATACACCACAACAAAATGGTGTAGCTGAAAAAAAAAACAAAAAAACAAACAAACTTTAAAGAACATGGTTAATTCCATGTTAAATAGTTTAGGTTTACTTCATAATTTGTGGGGGAAGCTTTGTTTACAGCAAATTTTATACTAAATAGAATTTCACATAAGAAAACTAATAAATCACCTTATGAAGTGTGGAATGGAAAATTGTCCTCATATAAAATGCTGAAAGTGTGGGGTGTTTGGTAAAGGTACAAGTTCCTTTACCAAAAAGAACCAAACTTGGACTTAAGACAATTGATCGTGTCTTTATAGGCTATGCAATGCATAGTGTTGCTTATAGATTCATGGTGATTAAATCAAAAGTATCTGATATTAATAATAATACCATCATAGAATCTATTGAAACTGAATTCTTTGAGGATATATTTTCTTTAAAGGAGGAAAGACACAAAATTAATGGTATCAAAAGAAATTATGAGGTTAGCTCTTCGAAAAGTCAAGATGATCAGAATATTAAGTCTGAACCTAGAAGAAGCAAAAGAGCTAAGAAAGCTACTTCTTTTGGACCTAATTTCATAACTTCTATGATAGAAGGTGAGCCGCAAACTTTTCAAGAAGCTATATCACATCTCCTAATGCACCTTATTGGAAGGAAGCTATATCAATAGTGAGCTAGAATCCATTTTACAGAACAACACCTGGTTATTGGTTGATTTACCTCTTGGAAGTAAATGGATTTCTAAGAAAAAACTAAAGGCTAACGACACTATTGATAAGTATAAAGCCCGCTTAGTACCTAAAGGCTTGCGTCAAAAGGAAGGGTTCTGTTTCTTTAATACCTATTCTCCAATGACGAGGATTACATCTATAAGTATAAGGATGTTAATTGCAATGAAAGCTTTACAAAATCTAGAAATATACCAAATGGATATAAAAACTGCATTTTTGAATGGAGATTTAGATGAAGAAATTTATGGAACAACCTGAAGGATTTGTTGTTAAAGGACTTGAAGACAAAGTTTGTACACTTGTCAAGTCTTTTTATGGGTTGAAACAAGCACCCAAACAATGACATGAAAAGTTTGATCAAACTATGTTATCAAATGGATTTAAGATAAATGAGTGTGATAAATGTGTCTATGTTAAAACCATAGATCAAGAGTATGTCATTGTTTGCTTGTATGTAAACGATATGTTAATAATGGGATGTTCAAATCTAAAAGGATGTTCAAATCTAACTTTGATATGAAAGACTTTGGTCTTGTATGATGTTATCTTTGGAATCCGAATAACAAGAAATTCAAGTGGATATGTACTTTCTCAATCTCATTATATATATCATTTTCCCCCAACAAAAGATAACTCATCAATTAGGATTATTTCAGCAAGAAGTCTCATAGCATTATCTACACTAAAAGTTGCACGCCTAAGTGAGGTATTTGTTGTATTAACTCCCACACTATCATTATTCTCAAATACTAATTTCTGTTGAGATGCATCTTTATCTTTGCTAAAGGATTTTTTTTTGCAACAGTTCTCAATATGCATCCCCATTGTCCTTGTCTCGTTTCTCTTTCCATGACTTACATATATAGTGCCACAATAATTATATTTGGCTCGAGATCTATCTTCACTACAATCAGACAATTGAGTAAAGTGATCTCACACCATAGAAGTTCTTCTCCTCTTTCTTTCAGTTTCCTCTTTGGGCGCTGGCGGTAGTGGCATCCCAGCAAGATCGTCCATATTGTCATTCTCTTCGCAATCAATTTCACTTTTGTTCCTCGTTAAATTTATCATGGTTTGATATTGATACCTGTCACCTAGGAAAACAAATTGAAACATTAGTCAATAACATTAGATTTGTTAATAAATCTTTTTTTTTTTTAGAAAACTAATCACTATATTTAAGCATTTAATATTAACATTAATAATGCTAAAACAAAATGTTAAACTAAAAAACTTCCATTTTTGTGTAAATTGTAAACTATTTAGTATTTACTAATATAATAATTACTATATAATAAAAATTTAAGTTGTTTAAAATATAGAAAAATAAGTCAAACTATTTACAAATAGAGAAAATTTATTTTTCTATATTTCTAAATAGTTTGATATTTTCTCTTTATAATATTTTTTCTAAAAATTTAATAACTACTATTTACTAATATACTATTTTTCTATATTTCTAAATAGTTTGATATTTTTTCTCTTTATAATAATTTTTTTAAAAATTTAATAACTACTATTTACTAATATATTAAAAAATTAAAAATTACTTTTAAAAGGTGTAAATGATATAGTGATATTATCCCACAAAATTTGTTAGTCATTTATTAAATAAGAGAAATAAATGTTAAACTAAAAAAAAAAAAAGTGTAAAATGATATTATAAAAAAAATATTTGTTAATCAATCTTTTTTAGAAAATTAATCACTATATTTAATTATTCTATATTAATATTAACAATACTAAAATAAAATGTATTTCGTAATTAGTTAAAAATTTATTGTATTTCTAGATAACATATAATTAGAAAAGAAATATAAACAATATACTTTGACAAAAAAAAAAAAAAACATTTTTTTATAAAAATATTAATATTTTTTAAAAAAAATTCACAAATAGAAAAAATGTCAAACTATTTACAAAAAATAACAAAAAAAAAAAATCTGATAGACATTGATAGTATCTATCAGTGTGATAGACCATGATAGACTTCTATCCGCGTCTATCACAACTATATATCTAAAAATTATGTTATTTTGTGTAAATAGTTTTCCGTATTTTTATATTTTTAAAATTTTTCCATATTTCTATCTAGGGCAAAATACACTTTTGGTCCCCGAGGTTTGGGTTTAATGTCTATTTGGTCCATGAAGTTTCAAAATGAACACCTTAGTCTCTAAGGTTTGGAAAATGTAGTACTTGAGTTAATTTGACCGTTGGTTGACTAACGAAAAAGTGAAATGGCGTGTTGAGTGGACAAATTTTAAATGAGGTGACCATTGTACTATTGTTTTTAATTTTCTATTAGGTGGATTGTTTTTTTTCTCCTTCTCTTTCTCTCTCCCCTCCATGGAATCCCCTTAATTTCTCTCCTCTATTTTTACTCCCCTCCATGGGTGGTGTGCAAAAAAATTCAACTGCTTTCACTCATTCCTAAAATAGCAAATACAAATTCAATTAAATCTCCAAATATATCTCCAAAAATCTCTCAAAAAAACAAGAAAATTAATTCATAAAATGGTGTATACTTTAGGATGTTTTCAAAATCAAATCTGAACTGGTGGCAACGGTGTTCACAGTTCTTAGTTGCCATAGAAGCTTTATCAGTTACTCTGTCTATCCTCATTTTCATAAAAAAAAAAAAAAAAAAAAAATCTAAAAAACACTACTAAATGTATATATAAATGTCGAATCTAATTTAAACACTATCATTTTGCCTAAACTCTTGGTGATGAGATATAATTATGTGGTTAAATTATAATTTTAGACAATTAGAAAGTTTGACCTAAAGCTTAAAATGGAGATGCTCCTATCAATTATCACTCCAATTTTTAAAGTTTTTTTTTTAGGATTTTTGGAGATATATTTGGAGATTTAGTTGGATTTGTGCTTGCTATTTTAGAGGTGAGTGAAAACAGATATATGATTTTTTTTACGCAGACATGGAGGGGAGTAAAAACATATATGCTATTTTTTTTTTCACCGATACTCGGAGGAGAGAGATAGAAAGAAGAAGGAAGTAGAGAAACTAAGGGGATTCCATGGATGGGAGAGGGGAAGGGGAAAGCGAAGGGAGGAGAGAGACAAAGGAAAGAGAAAAAAAATCCACATAATATAGAAAATTAAAAAAATAGTACAAATGTCACCTCATTTAAAATTTACTCACTCAATATGTCACGTCACTTCTCCGTTAGTCAACTAACGGTCAAATTAACTCAGAGACCATTTAGAAGTATTTTCCAAACCTCGAGGACTAAAGTGTTCATTTTGAAACTTCAAGGACCAAATAGACATCAAGCTCAAACCTCGGGGACTAAAAGTGCATTTTGTTTATAACTTATAACTTATAAGTTATGAAAAACCCTTACAATAAAATGTAAAACTCAACCATTTTTTTTACAATAAAATAATTTTAAGAGCAAAATACACTTTTGGTACTTAAGGTTTGAGTTTAGTGTCTATTTGGTCCTTAAGATTTGAAAATGAACACTTTAGTTTCCGAGGTTTAATAAATACTTCTAAATGGTCCTTAGACCGTTAGTTGACTAACGGAATATGACGTGTAAGTTAAGTTGCTGATTGTGTATTGATGAGTGGACAACTATATTAATTTAATATTAATATTAATATTAATTTTAATTTCGAGATCGCTCATTATCATTATCTCTTCTCCTTCCCTTCTTGTTCTTCTTCCTAAGCACCACTGTCTTCCTCCTCTCTCAAATCTCGACAACCCATTTTCTCCATTTCTTCATCCTCATCTCTTTTTGTTGTTCTTTATTCTCCTGTTTTTTTTTCCATCTTCCCTTTTCATATGTATCTCTTCATAAAGTTACATAAACACAGAAACCTCCCTTTGTTTCTCTCTCTCAAAAATTGAAAAACAAGTCGGCCAAAAATTCAGAAGACTTCCTCTCTCTCCCCACAACTATTTAATTATTTTTTAATTTTACCACCAAAAAGTAACGAAAAACATAAGTTAAATAATCAAAATCTAAATTCACATATATAATTAAGAAGAAAAATAAAATATTAAGGAAGATTTAGGGATTTGGTTTTAGAGAGATTCAAATGAGGGAATTACAGGTTGAATTTAGCTCCCATCAAATACAACATTCTCCTATTGGATTTGCTTTTTGTTTTCGCCTTTGTAGATTCTATTGAAATTTTGGTGACTTTAAAAACCTCTTTGACAGAGAGGACGGTGACACCGTCGATTTTGGAAACCAGAATTTTTGAACAAATCTCCCATTCTCACCAAAATTTAAACAATCTTTTGCATAGTCCATAGTCCATAGTCCACGGTGATGAGAGAGAAGAAAGGGCGGTGGTTAGAGAGGACACGCCAGGAAGAAGAAGAGGCAGAGATAACGAGCAACCTCAAAATTAAAATTAATATAGTTGTCCACTCATCAATACACAGTCAGCATCTTAACTTACACATCATATTCTGTTAGTCAACTAACGGTCCAAAACTATTTAGAACAATTTACCAAACCTTGGAACTAAAGTGTTTATTTTGAAACTTCAGGGACTAAAAATATATTTTAGTCTAATTTTAAACTAAATCAAATAAACTCGCCAAATTATGGCTCTTCAACTTCTAAAATCCTACCTAGTTTTTTCTCAATTTGCGTGTAGGTTAGGTGTGGGTAGGTGGTAGGTGGTAGGTGCAAGGGTCAAGGACAAGTGACAAGACAACACACAACTTAAGCCATAAATTTCAAAATTTTTACTTTCTAATTTCTCTCTCTTTCATATTCAAGTAAAAAAATTTCCTCTTCGTTTTTTTTTTTTTTTTTAGTCTCAATCTCTTTGTTTTTCTCTCTCTCTCATGTTCAACTTCAGAATGTGGCTTGTTGTGGGAAGAGTGTCTATATTTTTATATGTGAAGGAATCACATCCGTTTTAGAAAAGAAGAAGAGAAAAGATGAAGATGCAGTGTATCAGTACAATTCAAACTTTGAACAATGAAAGGTTGATGAAGAAGAAGCGTTAATGATTTGAAACCATTCGATGAACAAGAAGAACCAAGTTTGAAGATGCAAGATGCCATGTACAGACTTCGTTACAACTAAAAGTGGGGAAGAAGAAGTGTCACTGACTTAAAACCATTAGAAGAACAAGGTCAGAACCAAGTCTCAAGATGCAATGTATGGGGTAAAGTTAGCTCAGTTTCACTAGTTGCAGATTTTTTAGAACCCAATCATCTTTAGTTTCTCCCACCATCAAACTGCAGCTGATAGTATGGACCGAACTGGAGCCGAACCGCCATAGTTTCAGGCGGTTTGAATGGTTTAAGCAGTTTGGTCAGATTTTACGTTCACTCCTAACCATAGTATTCAATTCCTTTCGATATTTTCATGTTTTTATAAATTCGATATCTATATACGAGAGGTGAATCGATATTTCTATTATATCGTAGAAAAATACATGAAATACAAAAAATAAGTATCAAATTACCATTAATATAAAATAATATAAATAATAGACGTATTTGCATATTTGAAAATAATAAATTATTTAGGCTAAATTATAAGAAATGCCCCTGAATTATGCAATTTGTGTCAAAAATATCCATGAACTTTCAAAAGTTTCAAAAATACCTCTAAACTTCAAAAAGAGTTCAAAAATACCTCTACCGTTAGTTTTAGATGGAAACCGTTAAAATTTTGTTTCAAAAATATCCTGAACTATTTTAAAAAGTTTCAAAAATACCCTTAGCTAAAAAAAAGTTCAAAAATACCTTAGTATATGAATACAAATCATTAATACCTCATTTCAAAAATAACTTTAAAATTAAAAAAAGAAATTATAATTGTTCATAACATTAATATAGTGATCAATTTGTTCGAAGTTTTATTAAATTTAAAAATAATGAATTTTTTTTAAAAAAAATTATATATGTATTCTCATTTTTTTTCATATAAATCTTATTTTCTCTTAATTTTTCAATTCTTAACTTACACCAATTTTTTCACCAACCAAAATTTTAAATTAAAACATAAGATCTCATGAAATCTCACAAAATTCTAAAATCAAAATCTCCCTTTAAACCTACCAAAACGATAAAAAAAAAAAAAAAACGTTAGTAGTTGAGTGTATATTAATAACTAAATATTTTTTTTTATTTGACTATTTAAGGGAAGATTTTGATTTTAGAATTTTGTGAGATTTTATGTTTTAACTTAAAAAATTGGTTGGTGAGAAAATTGGTGTAAGCTTAAAATTGAAAAATTAGGAAGAAAATGAGAGTATCTATATGAAAAAAAAATGAGGATATTTTTATAATTTGTTTTAAAGTTCATTCTTTTCGAACTTAAACTTCAAACAAATTGATTTAGGAGCAATTTTAAACTTTTTTTTTAATTTTAAAGTTATGTTTGGAACGAGATATTAACGTTTATGTTCATAAACTTACGGTGAAGGTATTTTTTTAATTATTTTTTTAGTATTTTGAAACAGAACTTTAACGGTTTCCATCCAAAATTAACGGCATAGGTATTTTTGAACTCTTTTTGAAAGTTTAGGGGTATTTTTAACACAAATTGCATAGTTCAAAGGTATTTTTTATAATTTAACTAATTATTTATTTACTAATTTAATTTAATTTTTAAAATTCTGTGTTTTTATAATTTTTACAAAAATATTTATTGAAATTGATAATTTATTGATATTTTTATAAAAATTTGCGTAAAATTAAGGCTTATATTTTCATCCACATTGATCTTTTAAACTTGGCCCTAATATATATTGATATTTTTAACGCGCAAAACGACCCCCCTCTGTCGTCTCTCTCGCGCAACCCTATAGCCCCGGCAGCCTCCAACGTTGATGCTCACCGGTCAGCTCCAGTCCGCCGTTGAACGTCCGTCGGCTAGTCGCTACCGCCGAGTGTGGTCTCGCTGCCGTTAAGCCCCTGTCCGTAAGTCTCTCTTTTCCCGATCTCTCAAATCTCTCTCCGTCAATCTCTCACACCCGATTGCCGTCGACAGAACCCCGCCGCTCACCAGCCGCTGGTATCCGTCATTTTTCGCCGCCGCTGTCGCCGTGGATCTGGTGAGGAGTTTGGAGTTTTTTTTTAATACTGTTCAGCAGCATTAAAGATTGCTGGAATTTCTGGGTCCTAACTTTTATTAGTGAATTTTACATAGACTCTGTATATTTGTTTGGAGCCTTGAAGTGATTTTGGAACGATCTACACCTTGGGTAAGTTGTTCGAAGACATTTGAATTAAAAATTATGATTGGAGTTATGCCCTCAAGTGTTGAATGTAAATTTGGTTTATATTGTAGGGGTTGATTCAAGATTTTCATAGAAATTATTTCGCTTGGGTTAAATTCAAGTAAGTACTATTGGAACCGTCTTTGACCAAAATGACATAGACATAAACAGTATGATTGTGATTGACTTGTCAGGATAGATATTGAAAAGCATGAAATATTATGGAGATGTATATGTGATTGATATGTATATGAGCATGATATTACTTGCATAGGACTGATATGTATATTTGATTGAGATGTATATGTGATTGATATGTATATGTGTGGGTTCCTAAATTATGTTACGAAAGAGATGGAATGGTGGCCCTCTTACCTGTAGTTATGTATTCACCAAAGATTTGTGTTTGGGTAAATTTCACCTATGGTAAGACGGGTTTAATTACTCACTAGATGGTCATCTATGATTACTTAGATGTTTGCATGATCCACTAGCATGTTGCAGTTATTGGACATAAATGCATAGCATGACTCCATAGTGGGTTCCTTACTGAGTAATATGTTTTTCAAGTAAGGGTAAGAACACATCGGCGAATGACAGAAGTAATCCATGATCGTGTCATTGGGACCAAACAAATGCTTCCACTCATATTTTCAAACAAATGCTTCCACTAATATTTTCATGTTTTAAATTATGGTCTTGACGTTTGAATTCAGAATTTTAGTAGGGTAATTTGGTTTTAGTCAAATTTATGAAAAAAAGTCATTTTGAAATATATGCATACATGTAGTAACAATCTAGTACAAGTCTTAGAGAGTCGAGTTGTTAAAAAAAAAAAAAAAAAAAAAAAAAAACTATTTTGTTTTGTAAAAATTATAGATTAAAAAACCACAATCTTTCTTTGATTTTTTTTTGGCTCTAGTCATTGGATTAAACAAATTTGTATAATTAATATTTAGCACTTGAAAATTGCTATATCTCAATCAAAATGAGAAAATGAGTGAAATCACACCATCAAGAGAAACTTGGTATAACTGAAGGCAACATCAACAACGCAGAGATAACCTCCTAAATTATTTAAATTAAATTTTAGTCTTCCAAATTTTCTTAAATATCTTAAACGCTGTCGTTTTGCACGATTTTCTTGCCTCTCAAGAAGATGAACATGTGGTTCCATCCTAAGAATTTTTTTACCAAGCCCATATTCCTACCACTCAAAAGGTCTCTCTCAATCACAATTCACAATTTTTCACTTTAAAACCTATTTAATAATGTTTCACTCTTTGTTTATGTCACATCCTGCCTTGAATTACCCTACCAAATTTAAGACGAGATGTGATGACAATAGAACTCGAGTGTGCAATAGAATCTACGGTCAAAATTTTTCTTCTCTTTAGACGTACATGCTACCATCCAAAATTTCTTTAAACCTCTTAAACTTAAACTTGGATTTAATGCATCACTTGCACATTTCAACAATTACACAATTACTAAAACACCAAGCTTGGCTACATATCGGAATAAACTAAAGAATTGGGCGGCAACTGCTTATAAGCTAATTCATGTTGAAACTGAAGAGCAACTTGGTGAGGGAAAATAAAAAAAAAAAAATGAGAAAGCCTAGTGAATAGTAGATTATAGGAAAACAGGTTTTACAAAAACATTTCATATCATAAATAATAATTCACAAATATGTAAACATTTCGTATCATAATAATTTTGAGCAGGAGATCATAAATCCCATAAAATCTAAATTCCAGAAAAAAGAGTTCATAAACAATATCACGAGCTGATAAATCATTTCAAATCAGTAACATTTTAAACTCAAGATTGTTGAACTTATAATTCATGTAAATTTTAGAATAATGATTTTTAAAGAGTGACGTAAGTTGAATAAATTCATCACCAAAAATGTACCCATGTCCTATTCATAAGATTTGTAAAATTTCATAAACGTTTTTATGAGAATCACATTTCATAATACTTAACTAGTAATATAACATTTTGTAAAATAAATTATTCATAACATATAAAATTTGAATCATATGTCGTTTTAAGTTCTCCTTAACCACACATGTCTTGCAGAATCGTACTGCTCTGATACCAAATATTAAAAAAAAAGTAAAATTGAGTCTTACAGTTTAATATTATTCCTTCGTCAAAAAAAAAAAAAAAGTATTCCTTTCTGTTCTTTTTTTAGAAAAAAAAATAATTGTAAAAACAATTATCTTCTTTTAGTTATATTTGATATAAAAGAAATTAGTTTAGAAAAAACGTTAACGTTTTTATTAAAAAAATAAAAGAAAAGAAAAACTCACTCAAAGGAACATTAACTAGTTTTTATTACTAAAAGAAAAAACAATTACATTAAAAAGAAACGTCAATATAGAAACTAAACGAAAAAAAAAACAGACACAAAAAGGGAAAAAAAACATAATAAATTAATAAACAATAACAATAATAAAAAAAAAACAATATATTAACTTAATAGAACTTCTTTTTAATTAATGGAAATTTGGGATTTCAGAAAAATAAAGACCGCCGGAGTAAATGAGTTTTTTAAACGGATTATTAATTATTAATAGGTTTTGAAATTTAACATTTTCCAGTTTAAACTTCAAGGTCAATAGTTAATTTCTCACCCAAAAAAAAAAAAAAATCTTAAACCTCTTAAATAAAACAAAATAAAATATCATACAAAATTATTTAATTATATATATTAAATAATAATAATAAGAGTTGTTTTCAAATATAGAAAATTTTTAATGTCTATCAGCCATAAATCACAATACATTTCTATCGCTTGAGCGATAGATAGTGATAGAAGTTTATCGTTCAAGCGATAGAATTCTATTGTGATCTATGTGAAATTTTTCTGTTTATAGTAATTTTTCTAATAATAAATGGGATGAAAAAAAAACTCCCTTATTTTCGGTCTAAATGGGATTTTTCGTTCCATTAGGGGCGGATCCCGTAACTAAAATGATCATCTTTAGACGTCTATACTATCATAGTACTATAAAAATTTTCTATTTACTTTCAGCTATATCAATATTAATTAATAATATAGGGCCTATAACATTAAATAATTATTAATGAAGAGTTGGAAATTAAATACACGTTAAACCTAAAAAAACAAAACAAAACTGGAAAATCACCATAACCTCCCTCCCAATTATAAAGTTTTCTTGGTATTAATTAGCAAAGAGTTTTATTAAGAATAATTAACTACTTGAAGAAACTTGCCCAAAAAAAAATTCAATTTAATTTTTGGGTATATAAATTAAACAATGAACCTCTCATGATCTCACACACCAAAAGGAGAAAAAAAAAACATAAGAAAAACCAAAATGATTTCCAACGACGTAATTTGTAGATCTCAAACGTTGTCGTTTTGCAGGAACCTTCCTCTTATCAACAATGCTAACTCGTCATTTCCTTTTAGACAATTTCTCGTCAAGCCTTTCAAAGCTCGTATGGTAATTGTCACGTTCTTCTTATTATTTAGTTTCTTATTTTATGTTGTTAGGAAAGAAAACAAAATGTAGTTGTATTGTTTTGGAAAGTAAACAAAAAAATTTGTTTTTTTTTAAATTTTTATTTCAATTAAAGTTGTACTTGAAAATTTTATTCTTAAGCAAATTATTCAAATGGTTATATCTGGGCTAATTTTTAAATACTTATAAGTAAAAAAACAACTATTTTGTTTTCTAAAAAATTATAGATAAAGAAGGATTGTTTTCAGATATAAAAAAATTTCACTGTTTATCGTCAGCCATAAAATTCTATTACTATCGCTCAAGTAATAAAATTCTATCGCGGTCTATCACTTATAGACAACGAAAATTTTCTATATTTGTAAATAGTTTGATATTTTTCTGTTTATAGTAATTTTCCTAAAAAAACTCAATAATTTTTTCTTTTATTTATTTTTGGCTCTACTTATTGGATTAAACCATTTTTTTTTTAATTAATATTTAGCACTTGAAAATTGCATCATCTGAGTCAAAATGGGAAAAGGAGTGGAATCACAATCAAGAGAAACTTGATATAATCAAAGACAATATCAACAACATAGAGGTAACCTTCTAAATTATTTAAATTAATTTTAGTCCAATTTTTTTTTAAATATCCTAAACGTTGTCGTTTTACAGGAATTTCTTCCCCCTCATGAAGATGAACTTGTGGTTCCATCCCAAGAATTTTCTCACCAAGCTCATATTCCTACCACTCAAAAGGTCTCTCTCAATCACAATTCACAATTTTTTCACTCTTAAAACCTATTTAATAATGTTTTTTTTCCTTCTTTAACATTATTTCTTTTTCTTATTTTTATTATAAAAAAAAGGCATGCTTTTCTTTAAATTTTTATTTTTTTTAATTTTAATTTTTGAGTTACTACATAAACTCATTATATTCTATTTAACTTTTACTATATTAATTTTGTATTTTACGAGCATCAACATGAGCGTCATTGTTCAACTACCATACAATATCATCGACCAAAAATTTAGAAGTTCGAATCTCTAACTCAACATATCGTTGAATAAAAAAAAATACATTCTATAAGTAAGAAAATGATATGACCAACTTATATTATTTATTTTAAAAGATATATATATATATATATAATAAAGAGCTAGAAACTAATAAAAATGTAAAATTACCAAACATATGTGTATTTAAAAAGATTCTTTAAAAAAAAAGAAATAAAAATAGGATAATTATAAGAAATGGAAAAAATATCAAACTATTTACAAATATATAAAATTTTCATTGTCTATCAGCGATAGACCATGATAGACTTCTATCACTAAGCGATAGAAAATTTATTGCTGATAGACAGTAAGACTTTTCTATTTTTCTATATTTGAAAACAACCTATAAAAATATCACTAAACTATAAAAATAAAAAAAAATAAAAATAAAAAAAAAAATCACTAAATGAACCTTTGGTAGAACAAGAACATTTTTCTTTAATTTATAATTTACCTATTCTTGGCAGCTACTTATACATTAAATAATTATTTATTTATTTTTTTTTTTTTTTTTTTTGGGGGAATTAAGTACTTGGATATGTACAAAAGATCCATTGAAGAACCTTCAAAATTTTGGTCTGAAATTGCATCATCTGAGTTCTACTGGAAAAAGGAGTGGAATCACCATCAAGCTTTCACTGAGAATCTTGATATTACCAAAGGCAATATTAATATAGAGGTAACCCTCTTTAATTCGAAATCTTTTCATATACAGCAAAATGATCCATAGTAAAATAACAAAAAGTTTTCATTTTTTCATTTTACCATTTTGCTATATTTAAAAATATTTTCATCAATTTTCAATAATTTCTCAAATTTTAATGAATATATTATTTCATGTAATTAATTTTGTTTTCAAATTTTGATTATATTTTCTTATATTTGATATTTATTTATTTATTTTGGACAGTGGTTCAAGGGTGGCATCACAAATATTTGCTATAATTGCATTGATAGAAACATTGAAGCTGGTTTGGGAGATAAAATTGCAATGTATTGGGAGGGAAATGAACCTGGTTTTGAGGCTTTTTTATTTTTTATTTTTATTATTTTCTTTAATTTTCATATCTACTTAACTTTATTTCTTCTTTCGTATATTAAAAAAATGGTGTATTTATTTGTCAAATACCTTTTTTTATATATTTGGTCAAAAAGATATTTATATTATAAAAAAAATTTCTAATACATGTGCATTTATTAGAACAGCTTCAAATTTTTCTTTTAAAATCAATTGAGAATAATCAGTATATGAGTATCATTTTCAAACTAGCTAAATTAATATTTAATATTTTTCAACTTTGTTTAAAATATAACATTATTGGTGTGTTTGGAATAATTTTTCTTTTTTTTTTTTTTAAATAAAATCATTTTTTTCTTATAATTTAAAGTTGATCTAATATAGAATTTTGAGTGATTTAGATTATTAAAAATAATATTTTTATTTAAAAAAACTATAATAATAAATAAAAATTATTTTAAAAATAGATTAATTTTAAAACTATTTTTAGTGGATTATACATTTGATAAGTATTTAATTTTTTAGTTTTCAATTCTTTTTAAAACTATGCTTACAAACAATATTTTTATACAAAAAAAAAAAATTTGAAAACTATATAGAGTTTAAATTTAAACTCATGAAAGATGAAAACCAATAAAGAAGTTATTAAAAAAAAAAAATATTTAGAATAAAAAAACTAAAAATCAAATTATTATCAGAAGAAAACTTTATAATTTGTTACTTGGTGTTAGGTTGTTTTATATACATTATTGTGTATTCTTGATGATGGCTAATGAAAAATAATTCAAATTTAGGTTGGTAATTATTTGAGAGATATTGGAGTTAAAAAAGGAGACACAGTTGTGATTTACTTGCCTATGATTATGGAACTTCCCATTGCAATGTTGGCTTGTGCTCGCATTGGTGCCATCCACTCTGTACGTATATCCCCTTTATATCTAATATATTTCAGCTTTAAAAACATTTTCCATCCCTAAACTTTTAAGAAATTAATAATTTAGTCTCTCTATTTTCATGAAAATCATCAAAATTACGTTCCTTTTTTTTAAAATTATGTAACGGCTTAATTAACAAACGAAGTGATGTTTCCAGCTTTTGCACATTAGTAGATAGAGGTCTTTAAATAACTCGACAACCCAAACAATATATCCAGACATACATGTAAAGGTTGAGTTGGGTTGACTTGAACTTTTTCTATTTTTCTCGAGTTGGGTTGGGCCACAAGTTGGCTAAAAAATAATTTTGGTTGACCCAACCCAACTCAAATTATATATATATATATATATATATATATGTCAGAGTTTGATTGCTTTGGATTGATGAATTTGTGAATTTTTAATATTTTTCTTTTAGAATTGTTATGATGTTTGTCTTTGTTTAACGTTTGTAATATCATAGATATTTGTTATTTAACATTTGGATTTTAAAAGATTTTAGTTATTAATCATGCGTTGTAGATAAATTTATATTTTAAATTAAAAAGAAAAAAAAAAGTTACAACCCAACAATCCAACCTAACCCAACCCGAATTTTAAAAGTTAGGTTGGGTTGGAAACTTTAATCCAACCAACCCGAAATTTCGAATTGGTCCAAAAAAACACACTCAATCCAATCGAATCATATACACCCCTATTAGTAGATTGCACAATAGTCTTGCTGATGAGATTGCTCTATGGGTAACTCTCAAAGTTCTTAATTACTTTCTCTTAGAGCAAGATATGGACATTTTTTTTATTCCTCTTAGCTTGTATTTCTCAAAGGAAAAATAACCAAAAAAAAAAAAAAAACACACACACACACATTCGGTCTCATAATCAATTTATCAAGTATGTAAGAAAATTTATTATTAAATTAGAATAGAAATACCTTTTAAGATAAGGATTAAATTATTGTATAATAAAGTTTTAGGGACTAAAAATGTTTTCAAACCTATTTTATTTTTATTCTCTAATGTTATATTTTCATATATAATGTATAGTTGGAAAATCATACTGAGTTTTTTCTTTTTTTGGGTGTATAATATAAGGTTGTATTTGCTGGATTTTCTTGTGAATCACTTGCTCAAAGAATAATTGATTGCAAACCAAAAGTTTTGATCACTTGCAATGCTGCAAAAAGAGGTTCAAAAACCATTCTTCTTAAAGACATTGTTGATGCTGCCCTCATCCAATCAACTAAACATGGCTTTTCTATTGGTAAGCTATTTAATTTATTCCAATTATAGAAATAATTATATTATAATATATTATTAGCTCATTTATTGATAATACTCAGGTGCAATCATCCTGTAGTTCAATCACATAGAAAAAAAAAGAGGAAAAATTACCTTTTTAGTCCCCAAGTTTTGAACAATATTTGCATTTAGTCCTAAGTTTATAAAAATAGGTCTATTTTGTCCCTATATTTTCAAAATATACTTTTTTAGTCTCTGAGTTTTTAAAAATATGTTTAAAAGGTTCTTCAAGTAATTTTATTATTATTATTTAAAATAATTTTATAATATTTTAAATTAGAGGAATAATTTTTAAAAATCATCTCCTCTCTAAAACTATATTTTTCTAATTTTAAATATCATATTATTATTTTTTTAAAAATCAAAGAAAATAATATTTGAAGGACCTTTTAAATCTATTTTTAATGGGGACTGAAAATGTATATTTTAAAAACTCAAGAATCAAATGGACCTATTCTTATAAACTTGGAAAAAAATGTACATTTTAAAAAATCAGAGATCAAATACACATATTGTTCAAAACTTGATGACTAAAAAGGTAATTTTTTTAAAAATATTTTTAAAAAAGAAAAAATAAGTTTGCACAAAGAATAGTGAAACCCAGAATGGGCCGGAATAATAGATAAATGTGAATATAGCGAAATGAAAATATTCATATTTTAATCAATATATAGGTTAATAAAAAAATTCAAATATTTTAAATAATAGTTTTAAATTTGTTGGGCAGATTCATGTTTGGTTTATGAAAATAAATCAACTTTGAAGAAAGAAAGCACCCCATGGAAAGAAGGAAGAGATATATGGTGGCAGGTTTGTGTAAAATAATAAATTTCTATATTCTTTTTTGGGAATTTTTAAAAATAAAAAAATTAGAAAAATTATTTACACAAAATAGTAAAATTTTTAGATAGTTGTGATAGATGTGGTAAGAAGTCTATTAAGGTCTATCAGTGATAAAAATAATAGAAGTCTATCACTCATAGATGTTAATTGAAGTCTATGTCTATCAGTATTTTTTTTTTTTTGCTATTTTCTATAAATAGTTTGACATTTTTTCTATCTGTGAATTTTTTTTATTTTTAAATAACCTCCCTAATTTTTTAACTTATAAATACAAATATATTTTAAATTAATTAGACCTTGTTTCATAGTAATTTTTTTAAAAAAAAAATTAAAAAAAATTTCTTAGTTATTTATGGACAAGGTATTTAGATTATTTAAAATTTCACTAATATTGCTTTTTTTAAAAAAAATTATTTTTCTTTTAGGATGTGATTCCTAAATATTCAAATAGTTGTAGTGTGGAATGGGTTGATGCTGAGGATCCTCTTTTTTTGCTTTACACAAGTGGGAGTGCTGGAAAGCCTAAGGTATTTACTTTTACTAACCCTCCCTTTTTTTTTTAATTAATTATTACTTTCTAATTTAAGTGAGTTTCAAATTTAATGAAATTTGAAGGAACAAAATTAGATTGGACAAGACTTATATGGAAAAATGAAATTAATATATATATATATATATATATATATATATATATATATTAAGGGTTAATATTTAATTATTTTATTCTATATGTGAAATAGGGTGTAGTTCATACAACAGGTGGATATATGTTATACGTTGGGACTACTTTCAAATATGTCTTCGACTATAAACCTTCTGATATTTATTGGTGGGTAACATCAACATCCCTAATTTTAATTTACGTTTAAATTTTATTTTGTTCATTTAAATTATTTTAAAATATTATATACAATTAATTTAAACACATGGACTTTTTTTATAAGTCATGTTGCTATTATATATATAATCAAAATAGTACTACTAAATGTATTAATATTTGTCAAAATGAGTAACTCAACTGGCATATTATTTATACTATCAACTTCGAAATTTGAGGTTCAATTTTTTGATCCCATGTATTTAATTTAATATTTTTGTCAAAAAAAATATATATTAATATCAATTTTTAAAAGAAATAACAACCAAAGAACCCAGATAAAATAAGTAGCTTAATCTATAATAATTGAATTCTTGGTAGTTCAAGTTTTTTTTTTTTTTTTTTTCTTATTTTTTGGACTCTAAAACTTTAGGGTTATTATTTTTTTATAATCTCTTGAATTTTAAAATATATATTAGATAGAAACATATTTGTGTTTTTAAAATTTAGAGACTAAATTAAATATTTTACGAATTTAATAAATAAAACAAAATTAAATATTTCTTTTCATTTTTTTAAGGTCCACGGCTGACTGTGGTTGGGGTGCGGGGCATGGCTACGTGACATATGGGCCACTGCTTAATGCAGCCACTATTGTTATTCATGAAGGGGTAATTACGTAATTAACATCATGATAATTTCATTTACACTTCCATATTATTTTATAGTTCAATTATAGTAAGGTAGGAAATCAAAGAACCTTAAATTAAAGATGATAAATTAGTACCTACACTTCAATATTAACTATTAGTTAAATATGTCATAAAATTAGTTCGTCTTTAGTCCTTAATCCTTGATACATATTTATGTTCTACGAACTATAATTGTAATTTTTAATGTAGTTCATTACTCTAACGTAGTTAATTAAATTATTAAATTCTTTTTTCTATAATTATTCTTATTTTATCTAATTGAATTACGATCTAATATAATATCATATCAATATATATGTAACAACATTAGTATTAGAGATTAATTAGAATGAAACTGCAGAAGTTAATTTAGAGAAATAAAACTTCAGAAACTAAATAAATACGATTCACAAGTTTAGAGATTAATTTTATTATTTAATATTTTTTGTTAAAAAAAGAAATATATATAATTAATGAAGGTAATTTGGGTGTAGGTTGCAAATTATCCAAATTCAGGGAGGTGTTGGGAAATAGTGGATAAATACAAAGTCTCCGTTTTCTTCACTGCTCCCACTTTGATTCGTTCTCTCATGCGTGATGGGGATGAGGTAATTTCCCTTTTTTCAAATTTTTTTTCTCTTTTTCTTTTAATGTTAAAAAACAAAATAATACTTAAAATACCAATTTTGTCCCTCTATTACTTTGGACTTTGTTCTAAAATTTATGTACTTTTAATAGTCTATTAAAGTTAATTTTTATTGAAATGGTTAAATAACAATTATAATTTTCATTTAAAGAAATAAAATATGTAAATATGCTTTCAAAAATTATTTTAGAAAAATGTTAATAAAAAATAAAAAAATTTAAAAAATAAAAAATAAACTAGTTGTAGAGACTAAATTCAAGAAAACCCTTGAAGAAAAAAAAAAGAAAAGCTAAATAAATCAGATTATTAAAATTTAGGCTAAATGGTAAGAAAATCCCTTGAAATTTACCATTTGTTTTAAAAATATCCTTATTTTTTTAAAAAAAATTGTAATATTATCTTGCTCTTTTATAAAAGTTTCAAATCTATTGTTGGGATAGAAATCCTCTAGAATATGGTGTAGAAAATTGGAATTTCAAAACGTGTGTAGGTGACTACACCACATCAATTCTCAATTTTCGTCCAAAATTCTAAATAGGTTTTGAAACAATTATGAAAGATTCACGATAATATTACAAGTTTGAAATAATTTTAGGATATTTTGTAATTTAGAGACTGAATTCATAACTAAGTAATTGTAATGAGTAGCAATTTTAAGGACAATAACCAAGGTATAACAATATTTTAAATAAAAATTACAAATATAGCAAAGTCTATCAGTTATAGACTTCTATCGTTGATAGACTTTTATGGTCTATTAGTGATAGACAATTACTTATTACAAGTTTGAAATAATTTTAGGATATTTCGTATCATTTAATTTAAAATTTAGAGACTAAATTCGTAACTAAGTAATTGTAATGAGTAGCAAATTTAGAGACAATAACCAAGATATAACAATATTTTAAATAAAAATTGCCAGTATAGCAAAATCTATCAGTTATAGAATTCTATCGTTGGTAGACTCTTATGGTCTATTAGTGATAGACCATTTAGACCATAAAAGTCTATCATTGATAGATTTTACTATATTTATAATTTTTTAAAAATATTGTTATATATGCTAATATTTTGAATTTGATTGATATATCGTTGCTTTGTAATTTAAGAAATATTAATGGGTGAAAATTATGGATGCAGCATGTTAGGCGTTACTCTCGAAAATCTCTACGGGTACTTGGAAGTGCAGGCGAGCCAATTAATCCAGCTGCATGGAGGTAATTACAATTCAACCATATATTACTTCATTTTATTATTATTATTATTATTATTATTATTATTATTATTATTATTATTATTACTTCAAGAATATAGGAGTAAAAATTCAAACTTACCTCCACTCTTAAATTAGTAAACTTTATTTACATTGGTCAAATAATTTATTATTATTAAATTTTATAAATTCAATCACATTTTTGTATTCACTAATAACCTCATTTTCATTTTAGTTATGATGTAATATTTTTTAGGTTTAAATATTACTTCGTCTTATATTTTTAGTTCGTTCGTTTTAGTCCCTATATTTTTAAAATGTTTATTTTGGTCCTTGTACTTTTAACTTTGGTTTATTTTGGTCTATATACTTCCAAAATGTTCATTTTGGTCATTGTACTTTCAAAAAGTGATCCTTTTGGTCCCTTTATTTTCATTTCTACTTCATTTTTAAGGGATCGAAATGATTACTTTTTGAAAATTCAAGAACCAAAATAAACTAAAATTGAGAGTACAAGAATCAAAATAAACATTTTGAAAGTATAGGACAAAAATTAACATTTTAAAAGTACATAACTAAAATAACCAAAATCAAAAGTATAAAGATCAAAGTAGCATTTAAACCTATTTTTTATATAAAAAATGACGAGTTAGATGTACAGGTGGTTTTATAAGGTGGTGGGTGACTCTCGGTGCCCTATTTCGGACACGTGGTGGCAAACGGAGACCGGTGCCGCCATGGTAACTATTTTATTATTATTGTTGTTAATTGTTCTTGAGTTCATGGTAATTAAATGCATATATTTAATTTTTAAAAATATAAATTAGAAATATTTTTTATTAATTAATTAGTTAATTAGTTAAAGTATATGGTTTGTGGATGTAGATTACTCCAATTCCAGGGGCATGGCCACTGAAGCCTGGTTCTGCTACTTTCCCATTTTTTGGAGTGCAGGTTCTTCACCTAAAACTACACCGTTTTATCATTTCTAATTGTAATTATTGTATAACATTTTAAATAAAGTTATAGATCAATAAATTTTTTTAAAGAAAAATATCTCTTTAGTCCCTACGTTTTAAATTTAGTTTTCATGAGTTTTAAGTTTAGTTTTTATTTGGTTCTTAAGTTTTAATATTTTACATTTTGCCATTAATTCTTTTATTAATACTCACTTTAGTATTTAACGTTAATTTTTAGTTAATTAATTTAAAATAATTATGATGTGATTTTTAAAAATTAATTTTTAATAGTTCTTAAAAATTAGTGAAATTTTATTTACTTATAAATTTAATTCTTTAAATAAATTAATAAGCATTAACACCAGAAACTAGAAGTAAGTATTTAGTGAAAAACCAAAGTTAATAATGTAAATCTTAAACCCTAAAGACAAAATGAAAAAAAAAACATTCAAGGATAAAAATATAATATTTTGAAACTTGGGGATCAAATAAAAATTAAATTCAAAACTTGTAGATAAAAGTGTAACATTTTAAAATTTAGTAACTAAATGGAAACTAGACTCAAAACTTAGGAACTAAAATGATATTTTTTCCCGATTATTTTTTAACTAAATTCATTAATCGTTGAACTAAAAAAGCATATTACCTTTGATCCAATGATTGTTGAACTAAAAAAGTAATAAATTTTCTTTTCTTTATTACTTTTATAAAATTTTGAAAATTCTAAAACACAAGCCGTAGATACTCTCGTAAAACTATATATTTTCCCATACATCTATTTCATAGTAAAAAATTAACCCGAACCGAACCCACCCGACCTACTTACACGTGGATGCAGGCAGTGATAGTGAATGAAGAAGGGAAGGAAATAGAAGGAGAAGGCAATGGGTATTTGTGTATAAAAGGGTCGTGGCCAGGGGCATTGAGGACTCTTTATGGAGATCATGACAGATATGAGACCACATATTTCAAGCCATTTCCAGGATATTATTTCACTGGTGATGGTTGTACCAGGTGACTTTTAATTCATATTTCTTAGGTCAACTTTTTTTTTTTTTAATCAGCTTTAATGAAATCATTTGATTTGATTTAGGTAGTAATTATGTATTTTAATCTTGGTGTTATTACGTTCGATGTTTAGGGATAAAGACGGATACTTCTGGATTACTGGACGAGTCGACGATGTTCTTAATGTTAGGTATATATATTTCATTTTCTTTGAACAAGTAATATTATGAGTTGATGTGTGTGATCCAAATAATGTGCCTTCTCCCACTAATTAATTCAACAGTGTTTGGAGTTTATTTAAAATGACTTTTCAAGTAGTTAAAAAAGTGTTAATTTTATGATATTTAATTTTTTAGATTAAAAAATATTGTGCTTTGAATTCACAAGTTAGGGGTATGTTTTGGGTTATAATCTTATAAATCTCTAACCTTTCGAGTTTATTTTATTTTTAGTCCTTGAACTTTAAAATATTTTGTTTAGTCCTAAAATTCTCTTCGATATACATTTAAATTTATATGTGGTAGGGTAGGTTTAAGTGTTAGATTTTGAATGAATTTCAAGCTTTTGTTAAATTTATCGATAAAAAACTAAAGATTTAGGAGTTTAGGCACATAAAATATGGTCTAAAAACTTTATATTATGCAGTGGACATCGAATTGGGACAGCAGAAGTGGAATCTGCATTAGTTTCACACCCTCATTGTGCAGAAGCTGCAGTGATTGGCATTGATCATGAGGTCACAAAACTATTTCTATTTTGTTCGAGTGTCGACTTCCTTATGCCATTGTGATCTTTATTATGTCATATTGAATCAACCGGTGTTGGTTCGATAGACATTCTTAAAACAAGAGCTATGTAGAAATGTAAATCAAAGTTTAGGGGCTGAATTTTGTAATTTAACCTTTCTCTTGTCTCCAGGTTAAAGGGCAGAGCATTCGTGCATTTGTTACGCTGGTCGAGGGAGTTCCTCAAAGTGAAGAGCTCCGACAAAGCCTAATACAAACAATTCGAACACAGGTTAGTCATCATTTTCAGAAATATGAAATTAAGAGATAAGAGGATTGTAAAAGAATA
Organism: Lagenaria siceraria; assembly: GCA_002890555.2. Classification (NCBI taxonomy): domain Eukaryota; kingdom Viridiplantae; phylum Streptophyta; class Magnoliopsida; order Cucurbitales; family Cucurbitaceae; genus Lagenaria; species Lagenaria siceraria. The sequence goes on from CM016488.1 coordinate 9,290,797, forward strand.
ATTAAGAGTGAAATATTTTGTTATTACACTTTTCAGATTGGAGCATTTGCAGCACCTGATAAAATACATTGGGCAAATGAGCTGCCAAAAACAAGGAGTGGAAAGATATTGAGAAGAGTTTTGAGAAAGATTGCATCCAAGCAGTTGGATGAGATTGGAGATACCTCAACACTTGCAGATCCTACTGTCTTGGATCAACTTATTGCACAAATTGATTCTTGAAACCTCATAGAACAAAGGAACAAAAAAAATGAAAAAGAAGAAGTGACCTATCAATAAAAAGCCTTCAAGAGAAGTTTGCAGTGGCCAACTTGGTATAAATCTTTTTTTGTTCTTTTGAAAGTTAGTTTTGATCTTGTAGTCAGTCAAGGGCATGTTTGGAAGGGAGAAAAAGATATATCAAATTGTCTTCTACATCTACATGTAAAAAAATTTTGGCAGAGTATGTTATTGGAATTGAATAGCTGTTTCTCCATTACAGATCATTATCACATTTTTCCTCAACCAAACAGCCACTTGAAGTTTTGGCCCTCAACAAGAATTGTAGAATCACAAAACCAAAGATTAAGAGAGGCAATAATATCCAATGCAGTCAAAATCTTTTTTAGATTCAAGAAAGAAATCGCCTAGATTAGCCTTGATTAAACTAAAGAGTAAAAATGATATTCATATGCCTTAGAGAAGTTGAGACATGTCTCATAATCCAAAAAAATCTATGTAATCCAATCACCATACTTGTCGTTAAAAGCTATCTTTGGTTCTCGAGTTACTTTTCCACAGCCACAGCATCCTAGTATTGCATGGACTCATAAAAGCATGTTTGATAAATTCATATTTAATTTGTTTTAAAAATGACTTGATTTAAAAATGTGCTACTAAGTGAAGAAATTGAACAATCAGGGATATTTGTAACTAATAGATTCTCAAACTTATTCATTATAAGAATGTATTATACATCCCCAATAAAATAATGATAACAATCATACCAGGATAGACAAAATGGAAGCTGATGGTTTGAGCTAAAGCTTGGACTTGGGAGTTTGAGGTTCTCTAGACCATGAAGGAGGAATGACTCTGTAATCTTGAGTTGGCTTTTCAGTCTTTACTTTTTCCCTTTCCTTTTCTTCATCATCTTCGTCCAAGATATCCTTCGAGAATGCATTTGGGTTTGCTTTTATGCAGCTCTGCAAAGCCACAAAAGGATGCACACAGTCCGATCCCTTTGGAAAACATCACAATTTAGCTGTTAGTATGCATCACAATTTTTGCAAATATTTTAAATAATGATAATAATAATAAATAATAGTAAAAATAAGAAATAATAAATAAATCAACCTCATAACTTAATGGTTGTTTCAATTTTGTTCTTAAACATTTATAAGTTTCGTTATTCAAACATCTAAACTCTTGGTCGAGGATCTATGCTTAAACCAATTGAGCTATGCTCAAACTTTGTTTACAATTTGGTAAAAGGCCAAAAATATCAATGCTATAAATGTTTGTAGTTGAATTTTTTTAAAAATAAATGTAATAGAAATATAACGAGCTTAACTAGTTGCAGTGTTAAACAAGATTAGTTATAGCCCTTCATTCTACTTTTCAACCAAAAAAGCCGAAATACTTTCACTGTTTCATGTTTTTCAACCGATGTGATGTATCAAATTTCTAGATCATATTACGGAACTAATATGTCATGCCACTCACAAATAATTTGCTATGTTGAACTCATTATCTCTCACTAATGTCAAAGACATTTGGTAAGTTTTAACAAAAAAAATGTACGAATCATAATAAAATTTATAGCTATATAGAGACCAAATTGACTACAATTACAGGGTAGTGATTGAAAAATATAATTTAACCAAAAAGCTTTGCCATAACTTCTTCTTTTTCCTTTAAAAGCTATATAAAATGTGGTGGTTCCTTCTTTTTCCATACCTTTTCCTCTGCAGTACTCTTGAAGAAGCAAAGAAAAGCATCAGAAAACTGGACCCCACATGGACCTTTACGCAAGTCAGCTATGCAGGGGCACTCTAACGCTCTGTTAGCTTTGGCATCAAGAGACTGAAAGAAGCATGGGTCAACTTCTTGGTTTCTGTTCCAATTTCAAAAGGAAGCTTATATCTTTAAAGTGGACAAACCTCATTTGTTTCATTACCATAAGCTGCAGCTTCTGCAAGAACGAAAAAGTTGTTGATTATCAAAGATGTCCTCAAATCAAACACTAAAGAGAACTAGTACAACGGGAATTGGGAATAATATTTCATTTTATGTGTACTTTAACTGTAATAAAATTTAAAACAAAGAATTGTTAAAGCACACTAGATAAATAATATCGTTCTGTTCTCTGGTTAAATGGCTGCATTATTCAGTTTTTTCTGTTGTCTTTTGCGATGCCAGCTTAGTATTTCATACGTGTGGTAGTTTGTTGCTTTTCTTTTCAGAGGTATTTACAGTTTGGCCTCATATGTTATCTGTAATATACCCCCTTACCTGAATAAGATCACACGACTTCAATTGTTAGTCTGTAGAAAAGCTCAGTTTTATATTGGTATTTGAGCGACAATAGCTAGTGTTCGGTCAAATAAATTCCCTGTCAATGAAGAACTATAGAATAACTTCTTGAAGTCGAAGCATGGTGCAACTCAGGTTAAGTCTTCATTGGAAAAGCTTCAATTGGATGCCCTCCTATAAGCAGTCTGGTCCACATAATAAAGTAACCTCTCACAAAATAGATCAATACAACATCCTGAAATGACAAAAGGGGCCTCCAATTCTTAGAAACTACAGACTTGAAGCCTGAAGGACACCTCACAGTAGCAAGAAAATGAGAGATGATGTCCATTGTGATTATCCCCCTTATACACTCTAATGCCACCCAACAGACAGAACCACGAAATTTACTAATTCAAAATATAAAATACTAACTCCTAAATGGCAGCCAATTAACTTCTTCAGGGGGTGGTTTTACTATTAAATGACAGCTGAAATTGTTTTTCAAGCCATAGGATACAAAGCATAAGGCACCAAATGCATCGAGTCCTCGCTTGGCATCCAATTAAATGACAGCTGAAATTGTTTTTAAGTCATAGGATACAAAACATAAGGCCCCAGATGCATGGCATCCAATCAAGTGCTGCAGAAGACAAATGCTTCAGCAAACAACATGGACTTCTGCAAGTAAAGGTAACTACAAAGATGGCTGAATATCCTTACTCAGTGAAGACTAAATTAATAAAACCCGTCTGTGGCTATAAATCCAATGAGGATGTTCTTTTGCCAAATTTTGTCTTCGTCAGATGAAAAATACACACTCATTGTAGCCATATTCAGAGCAAGCTCACAAAAACAGGCTAAACTTCATAAAATTGCATTTGAACGAAGATTGATCAGCTGCACTTCTTAGAGGCAACATGATTATTGGTCTAACAATATTGCTGAAGGAGGTTCACAAAATCAAATCTTCAAACCAAATACTCTTTTCTTTCTCATCTGGTCAGAATAAACATAATAAGCAAGGTTAACTTACAGGAAACCAGAGATATAGAGGAGACAAATCAAGATCGAGAAACCATGTGTGCACACTGTACATTATATGGGACAATGAATCACACACTTGCTCGACGATAATAGCTCCTCTACTCTAATTGCCCCATCTTACAGTGAAAGATCCAATTTTGTATCATTTTGTAAAGCTTGCCAATTTGATATTTTCATAGATTTCTCTTCCCCAAGTCAATTTCTGATCGGATAAACCACTTGGTCTTTTGCATTGAGATCTATAAAGGCTTGCACTTATTTATTGTAACTGTAGTTTATTTGTTTTTCATTTTCATTTGTCCTTAAAAGTGAACTAGGAGGCTATCCTTCCCTTCAAACAATTCAAACTTTCTTGCTGAAACCGAACTTGAAACAAGAATCCTAGTCCTTCAATTTTATGATGGACAAGAGTTGCCACTGCTTTAATTTGCTGAACAGCGGAAGAACAAAGAATCCAGTAAGATTATCTCGCCTCTTCTATCCCATTTTTAAAAACCCTAAACCCTAGAGCATGACTGTCTTGTTGAAACTGGATCAACTCTCATAGCTCAAGCCCGTATGCCACTTTAATTGGGCGAAGCATTTTATATTACAGTTTATTTGATAAATAGGCTCCTCATACCAGTTCTTAAGGCCAAACTCATTTTTAACTTTTCCACAACTCTCTTCCCAATTGTTCTTTTCTGAAAACCTTTGCTACAGCAACCTTTACCTCAAACACAATCAATCTACCACGTTCCAATATCAAACTTTTGGGTATGTCTTTGTAGAAACTTACCATTAACCGTTCTAATTCTACCCTTTCTCGGCTCCCCTTTCCAATTCGAGTGACAACTCCTAGTCCCCTAACTTAACCCACTTCCCAGAATCCTTCTTCTTCAGCATCCAGCCTCTCTCCATAGTCACCTATGCAATCACTTGCTTATAACCTTCCAAAGTATCATAGATCCTATTACCATGAATAAAACAGGCCGTAAGTGATGAATATAATCCCTTCACCGAAGCAGGCCATACTGCAGACTAATTTCTCCTGTTGCCTAAGCATGTAATGAAGAATAAAAACCGATACCACGAACAGAAAATAAATTTAACGAAATTCACGATAGTCCTTAGACTTTTTAGCACCCGAAATTCAATTTCTGAACATGAATCATTCTTATATGAAAAGGATCACTTCGTTCACTAACAGAAACATATTAACAGATACGTAGAATATGAAGTGAACAAAAAGACACGAAGAGATCAAACAGAAGGCGACGGACCTGCAATTAGAGACTCCATGGAGGGAGGACCGGAAGAGGAACCGGAGACGGGACTTGCAGAAGAATTCCGGCTTTGTGGTAGATCGTTCGGAGACGATACGGCGGCGACGCTTTCAGCTTGGCCCATCCTTCTCTGAACTCAAATTGGAATCGGTAGAAAAGTAGGCGTTCGCTGTACTGGTAATAGAAGGTCTAAACTTTGAAAATGGAAATTGACATTTTTTACTTTTCCAACTTTATTTTTGGAAAATCTTTTTAAAAATTGTTTTTTTTTTATCGTTTAACGATAAAAGTGATGTAAGTAAATAAAATTTAACATGGTTAATTATTTTTCTACTTTTTCAGTTCTCTCCTTATTAAATTCAACCAACATCTTATCTATTATCGGCCAACAATTAAATATCTATTTTTTTATTTTCAAATTTTCATAATTCATATCATATTTTTCATATTTAATTGAAAACTATTTTTAAAATTAAATATACTATCCAGAATCAGATTTAATAATCAAAATACTCAAAAGTTAAAATTTTAAATTTAAATAGTAAATTTAATCTAAATTATACATGGTCTATTTTCTCACCCTAAACTCTGTTCTAACTGGTCATAGTTAGTGTTGTTCGATAGAGTACATGATCAGGAAAAAATCCATAATTGTTTGTCCCCATTCGGGTCACCCCTACCCCGTCTGGTATTTTACCTGATTGGTCTCGCTCAAGCGATTTTCCAACCCCCTATGATACTCAGTGTAGCCCAGACAGATTTTAAACCAGGGCAAAAACCATAACTCAAGCTATCCAGTACAACCCCGAATCCTACCTGATCCATGGATAAGTACCAGGGCAAAAACTCAGTGCTCCCTCAATCTACGCATGCATACCTGATCGAGTTTCATCATCTCATAATAAAAAAAAAACTCACAACATTTAAGCAACAAAAATGTTCTTTTATGTATATACCAACTCAGCTCCAAATCCTCCCTCACTTCCTTGTTTCCAACACTAAATTTGTCAAATTCGTTGAAGAAAACTGAAACTTAATGAAATTCAAGGCCGCTCTTAGTGAGACATAAAACAATGTGTCAGTGTACTGTAATAGCACGACAATCTAAATTTATGTTCTAAGTCACTCTATTTCCATATCTGCAATTTCATTCGAAATTCTAAAAGATTTTTACTCCAATCAATGGCAGATCCAGAAATATATATCATTAAGGCACAATTCAAATAAGGTTAAATGTCAATTATAGATATTTAAATTTTAGATCTATCTCTTATGATCCCTAACCTTTGAACGCATGTAACAGAATTATAAGATTTCCATTTTGTATGCAATAAAGACACTTTCAAAATTTTTATAAAGAAATCTTTAAAAAAAATTTAAATATTTTGTTATACATTAGTTTTAATTTGATGTTTGATAAGTCTTTCAACTTTTTTTTTTAACGTCTTTTAAGATTCATGTATCTATGAGATACAATATTATAACTTTCGTGTTCAATTATAAATAAAATAAATTTATTTAATATAACAATGATTTTTAAAAAATATATATGTCAAACATATTGAATATAAAATTTGAATCTATTAGACATTGTTAAAGTTCAAAGTTCTACTCGATATAAAATTGAAAGTTTAGGGATCTATAAGAAATTATTTAAACTATAGAGACCTATTTGACATAAATTTAAAAGTTGGAGAACTAAACTTATAATTTTTTTTTTTTTTTATAATATGCGGAGATTAAACTTATATTTTTACCTATTGTAATTTTAAATAATTATGTTAAATAATATTATCCAAAATTATAATCAACCATTATAAACTTATCCACTCAAGTATATAAATAAGTAATAAAGAATTTTAAAATTTTATTAATTTTAAAATAGAATTATTTTTCCATTAAATTATCTAAAATATTTTAGATACTAAATTTTAGACCATATAAACAAACAAAAAAATCAAAATAAATAAATAATTAATAGAAAAAAGAATGCGTTGGAAGCATCCCAAAAAAAATGTCTTAAAAAACTTTAGTTTTCAAAAGTTCAGTTTGGATTTGGAAACATCCCTAGAAAACACAAATATATAAAGGTATGTTTGATAATGTTATCGTTCTCTATTTTTTATTTTCCGCTCCCTGTTTTTTGTTTTTTTAGAACAAGAAATAAGAATATGTTTGATAATTATTTATTATTCTTTTTTGTAACAATATAATATAAAAAAAGAAGATATGTCATACATTAAACATTGAAAAAAATATTATTAAAAGTCAATGTCATCTAATACAAGTAAATCTCGATAACAATTAAATATAATAACAAAGTTATATCTTATCCTTCATATATGTTGCCCAAATTTGACCGGCGCTGTCATCTTTAACTCGAGTCAAATCCAACTTAATTATATTATTATGTAAATGTCGTGGTTGTAAAATATTAAAGTCAAGCTAATTAGATGTCTTAGTTAACAAAATTTATATATGGTAAAATTCTACTCAATTTCAAATATACTAAAAATATTAGAATTAAAATAATATATAAACATGCATATTGCAAAATTTAATACTCAAAAGTTGAAATATAATAAAAATACATATTGAAAATTAAAATAATATATAAATTTACATATGGGAGAATTTTAAAATTCAAAATTAAAATAACATATAAATATAGCCGAATTATTTTTGTAAATAGCGAAATTAATAAATAATCCATATTGGGAGTTGAAATTTGAAATATTAAAAAATTAATATACATAATGAAAATTAAAATAATATATAAATCTAAATATTGGAGAATTTTAAATTTTAAAATTAAAATAAAATACAAATATAACAAAATTATTTTTGTAAATAACAAAATTAGTAAATAAAATAAATAAAACATAAAAGATGGAAATAAATATATATAAAAAAAACAAATAAAAACGTTCATCTTGGTCAACCAAGAGGCGGAAGAATGTTATGGACATACATGATTACCAATAAACTAAGAATAAGTTTTGATCAATAAAAGAAACAGTTTTGTATAAAACATAAATGAAATATGGAAAAACTATTTTTTTGTAGTTTATAAAAAATAGCTATATTTTCAGAAGCGTTTCTAAAATTCTAGAAACAAGAAACGAGAATAATTATCAAACAAGTCAGTTTCTTAAAAGATGAGAAACAGGAAATAGAAACGTTATCAAACAGACATTAAATAACTCATTGGTGGGAATAGTGTTTAGGAGCTTAATTTTCAAAAACCAAAAAATTCTATTTCGTAGCCACTTTGTTTTTATTTTTCTATATGAAAATTATGCTTGTTTTCACACCAAATATATATATATATATATATATATATATATATATATATATATATATATATATATTATATTTGGAAGTTTTACGGATTCCTAAAAAATTCATTTGAATTTTAAGTAAAATTTCAAAAACAAAAGTTTTCGGAAAACAATTTATTTACTTTTTAAAATTGAGCTTGATTTTTGAAAATATGTGATAATGTTATTGATAAAAAACAAATCCAAAAGGAACTCGAATTTTTTTGTACGATTGTCCGAGAGCAATAAAATTATAGAAAGAATAGGCTTGTTTTCTTAAAAATAAATAAATAAATAGAAATAACCAATTATCAAACGAACCTAATTAGTTAAATATTATAGGTATAAATATTAATGGTAAGCTTATTAGTTGTGTTTAATAAGAACCACCAACATATGTTTTAAAATTCTACTATTTTTTTACATGACAAATATGGAAATGAGAATTAAACCTTCAATTTTATAAGAGGTTGTGTATGTAAATTATTGCTGAGGTAAACTTATTTTAGCTTTGATTTGTGTCGACACTATTTTATATGTATCTATGTGTGTGTGCGGATTTTTATATGCTTTACAACTCATTTTATTGTGAAAAATTATTTTAAATGACAAAATGCTGGAAATATTTACAAATACAAAAATATTTAACGGTCTGTCGTGATCTATCGTAGATATATAGTGAAATTTTGCTATATTTGTAAATATTTTAGTTCATTTTGCTATATTTGAAAACAATCATTTTATTATTGCCTTTATATTTGTTTGTGGATCTCGTCTGCGTTAGGATGCCCACTCCTTTATGCCTCCTTCGGGTACCCTATTATGGTCTTGGACTTTGCACTGAACAACCCTCAATAATATTCTTAAATCCTCAAACTTATTCTTTATACTTTGAATAAATCTCAAAATGAGTTTTTATTGTGAGTTTGAAGTTACTTTTATTGAACTTGATAAAATATTAATGATAATTTTAATTAAAGAAAAAGGACATATAAATTATAAGATCAATCCCTAAACTTTGAAGGTTGTGTCTATTTAATATTTAAATTTTTAAAATTACAGATTTAGTCATTGAACTTTCAAATTTGATAAAATTCTTAAATCTACTGATAAAATTGGTTTTTAGGGATTGTTTGTGGCACATAGTTAATTATAATAATACGTGGTTATTATAGTACGTGAAGTTATAATAGGTTAACAAGTTGAATAATCTTTATTTGAGATGCATACTATTTTAGTTTGAGTTTAGGAAATTTGTGTTTGGAGTATTGATTTGATTAACATAGAGTTTTGACGTACGAATTTAGGCTTATCGCTTTTTTTTTTTTTTTTTTGTATTATATAAGCAATAGCATGTTAAAACCATATTTTGAAAATATAAATAAAAGGATTTACTTAGCATGTCATTTGATCTTCTTTTAACGCACAAAACTTGAATTAAAGCATGCTCGGATTGCATAGGAAAAAAACGTTTTAAAAAAATACTTTTCATTAACACACTTTTTTAGAAAGATTTTTAAAAATAAAAACAATCGTGTGTTAGATTACATTTTCTCAAAAGTATTTTTATATACAAGTTTGTTTGGTTTGTCATCAAAAGTATTGCTATGAATGTCAAATTACTATTAAAGAAGACTATTAAATACTATGAACTAATAGTTTCAATTTTGTATTTAAAAACACCTTCACCGATCTATTTTTTTTTTTTTTTAGTATATGATAGACCGAATTGGTCGTCAGAATTAGTTGTTGGAGATAATCAATGAAGTTGATCTCCAAAGGTAATCATGAGAGATGCCCGTCTAAGGTAGTGTTCATTGTAGTTGAGTTGATTGTCAAAGTAGTGGTCTTCGCTAGAGTTGGTTGCACATAAGTGATTGTCGGAGTTAGTCGTCAAAGCATATCATCGACGATGATTATCGTCAAAGTGAAGCACAATAGTCACGGACGATGGTTGTCACTAGAATTATCGTAAATAGATAGAGTCATTGAAATATTAGAGAGATGAACATTTGGTTAGATCCATAAACAAAATTTAAGCTTAAATGAAAGTACCCCTATGTTGAAAAGATATTAAAAGTATAAACTAAAATTAGGCATCTGACAAATATAAAAATAAATATAATGAATTTCAAAGTAGATAAACAACAATGGTTGCACTAAATAAATAAATAAACTAAAATAGTATTTTAACAATAAATTTATATTAATGATTTTTTTTTTTTTTGTAAAAATACATTTTTGTTTCTCTTAGTTTTAGATCTAATTTCTATTTGGTCCATATATTTCAAAATGCTATACATTTAGTCCGTAAATTTTGATTTTGGTTTCAATTTAGTCCCTAAATTTCAAAATATTATAATTTTACCTTTAAAATTTGATTTTTGTTTCAATTTGGTTCCTAAGTTTCAAGATTTTATATTTTTTACCTTGATTTTTTACTAAATACTCATTTCTATCTTTAAAATTATCTTAATAAATTTAAAAGAATTAAGAGTATTATAATTAATTAAGTTTCACTATTTTTCATCACTTTTAAAATTAAATTTAAAATTTCACTTCATAATATTTTAAATTAATTAATGGACATTGGTGCAAATGATTGAAAGTTAGTATTTAATGAAAAATTGAGGTTAAAAATGTAAAATCTTGAAACTTAGGGACCAAATTGAAATAAAAATCAAATCTCAAGCATAAAATTGTAACATTTTGAAACTTAGGGACTAAATTGAAATAAAAATTAAAATTTAAGGACTAAATGTGTAACATTTTGAAATTTAAGGACCAAATAGAAATTATACCCAAAATTTAGGGATAAAAAATATATATATATATATATATATATTTTTGAAAAATTTATATTAATGAATTGTAGTGATTATTCAGAATGACTTTTTAATTCTTGTTCCCAAGGAAAAGTATCGGCGTTTTCAAGAATACAGAGGTGGAAGAATCTGGGGAAAGTGAAATAATTGAAATAAATCGATAAGAAATATATATTTATTTTTCTCATAATTAATCAAAGGTCTTAGTGGGAAATTGAGAACGGCGATAACGATGGGAACAAATTTCAAAATTAGGGTTAGGACTTAGGGCACAAATTTCGTTGAATTTGGGAGGAGATCTTCATAAGCCATCACGCAAATGTTTTTCTTTTTTCTTTAGATTTTTTTTTCAACTTTTCTTTAAATATATAATATATAATATGTTATTTTAATTTATAGTATTTTTTTTATAATTGTGGTGTCGAACAAATCAATAATCTTGAAGTTATTCTGGTAGGCTCAGTTTGACTAATTTTGTAATATTATAATATTTTTTTTGAAAATGTGTACAAATTAAATATTATTTTATTTTTTAAACTGAAAATATATTGTAATTTACAATCAATAATATGAAATTAATATTTGAGGTTATATTTTAAAAACTAGGACAGTTTGGTAATTATTACATTTTTATTTTTAGTTTTTGAAAATTAAGCATATTTCTTTTCATTTTCTTATTATGGTCGGTATCAATTTTAAGTAGGAGAGTTGAATTCTTAGCCAAATTTAAAAGACAAAAACAAGTTTCTAAAAACTATTTTTTTTAGTTTTCAATAATTGACTTGGTTTTTGAAAACATGGGTAAAAAGTAGATATTAAAGCAAGAAATTTAAAGGTGGGAAGGATGTCTATAGGCTTACTTTTCAAAAACTAAAGACAAAAAAACAAAATGGTTACCAAGCGGGCCTTAGTTTTTGGTTTTTAGTTTTTTAAAAACGGATTTTTTTGGTATCCAATTAAATTTTTTGTTCTTTTAATTTTAAAAACGTTTTTGAAATTGGGAAGGAATTTCGAAAATGAAAAAAAGTCATTTTTAGAATACCATTTTTGTTATTTAGTGTCGTGCGTTGGTCCAGTGGTGGAGATGGTTGTCTCATATCGCGTGTGGGAGTAGGGGTGTTTGTGGGTAGGGACGTTGAAAGACTTTTTAAACCCAATCCAATTATTATGGTGGTAAGTTTTCTTCAACCCAAATAATCCTTGTTAAAAAATGAACTTGGGTTGGTTCGGGTTACTCAAATAATTTATTAAAAATTTTGTTCTAAAGAGAAGTAAAATATTAATACGTAAAAATTTGATTTAATTATTTTGATATATTAAATTTAGATTGGCAACTCAACTTCAAATTTATAATGAAAATTTTCTTTCTAAAGTGCTAAAAAATTATTTTTAAGAGTGGTTAGAAAATAAATCATCCAAAAAATAATGAAATTAAATAAAACTAAAATAAATATATGTTTATATAGTTGTATGGTGAGTTTAAAAAAAATATATTTTAAAGTTAATAATAATTTTGGGTTGGTTTGGGTTCCAATCCAACTTATAAATTTTTGATTTATTTGAACTCGACCCAACCCTTATGAGTTGATAATCCAACCCAACCTAAATCTCATGGATTGAGTTGGGTTGATTGGTTTTTTTTTAAGGTCATCGGATTTTTTGAACACCCTTAACAAAAAGTTTGAATTTCTTTTTAACTATTTTAAACTATTACTTGTACACTTTGTTTAATATATGCCTTTTGGCTTCTGGTATAATGGTTATCTCTATTGTTTGTTATCTTGGAGAACAAGGAACCAGATAACAACATAGTATTAAATTTTTATCTATATGTCGAAATTTCAATCGATATTTACACATTTTCATAGGTTCGATATCGATATGAGGGGTGAATCGATATTTCCATTATATCGAAGAAAAATCTACGAAACATGAAAAATAAGCATCACAATGCCACTTATATAAATATAATATAAATAATATATCTGTTTACTTATTTGAGAATAATAAAATGTTTATTTACTAATTTAAATTTAAATTTTGAATTTTTTGTTTTTATAATTTTTTCAGAAATATCCATCGAAATCGATATTTTCATCGACATCGATATTTTAAACCTTAGATAACAAGCAATAGAATCCTAGGTGGTGCATTTTTTTTCTCTTTTAAACGCTACACTTTTGGAACAAAAGAGTGGAACTCAATCGCTATAAATAAATTTATAATATTAATTTTGAGGGGTTTAGAAAAAAATCCATCAATGTAATTATTTTAAGGACTGTGAAAAAATGAGCCAAACTATTTACAAATGTAGAAAAATTTCATTGTCTATCAGCTATAGACCACGATAGACTTCTATCGCCTATGACGGATAGATAGTGAAATTTTTCTATATTTATAATAGTTTGATATTTTTTTAAGTTTATAGTAATTTTTTTTTAATAAAAATTATATTCATAAATAAAATTAATAATAATTTATTGTCAACTAATAACATGTTTGGGAGTGATTTTAAAATCGCTAAAATCACCTTGTTTTCAAATCCTCAACCCTATCGTAAAAAGAAAGATGAAATTTGTAATTTTATTTCAAAATAAAAAAATAAAAAAATATTCTATTCTTTGGTTGGACGCCGAGAATTAGAGCAGAGGATTCGAGGAGGAGGAAGAAGAGGCCGAACTTTGGAGGAACATTGACTACGAACAGGTTACGAATCATTTCTCTCTCAATCAAATCCGTTTCTTGAATTTGTGATACCTCATTCAAACAGGTTCGAACAAATTGGACCAATGTCTGGATTACAAGAGACAGTGGCGAAGAAAGTGAAGGTTACCATGATTGAGAGCTTAATAAAGAACCAACCAAACACATTCAGATCCATCTTTCAGCGCAAGAAATCGAAGAATGAAGAAGATTCACCCCCTCCCGGTTCTCCTAAATCCATCCCTCAACTTTCTCCCTTCGCAAATTCTGTTATCGCTCGTTGTTCCAAGTATATTTTCCCGTGATCTTCATTTTTCTATTCGTCAAATGTTTTCTTCTTCTTCTTTTTTCTGTTATCTTGTATATTTTTGCTTGAGTTTGCATGTATTTTAAATTTGTAATGTTGACATTAGAGGCTTTATCTTACAATATGAACTGGTATTTTTTTTACTTCAAACTTTGATGCATTACCATCTAGTACGTGATACTGTGACATATTATTGATGTGAAATTTTTAAGTAAAAAAATTATAATGTGTGATTGAAAGTAGGATTATTAGCTGTTGATCCTGTGCAAATGACTGATTCTCTAGTACTGTGGAGGACTCATGTATCCATAATCCATCACTTCACTCATGCTCCATGGACAATAATGCGAGTATAATTACCTATTAACCAAAATAGTGTATTAATTTTAACCTTTCTAATCATCTTCTTCATTCACTGTGGCATTATTGCCCAGAATCTAGTTTCTTTGCCTTTTGAAATTTATATTGCAGTCGGCTAATATGCTTTGTTTCTTTTTTTTTTTTTTTTTTTTTTCTTTTTTCTTTTTGGTTGATATGATGATATATATCTTAAATAATCAGGTTAATATGCTTTTTTTAGAGCAACAAAAAAGAGTTTATCTTTCCTTCATAAATAGTCTATACTTTTGGAAAGATATAAAAGTTACTTTCTTTTACAAATTTTTTACCCAGAGGATTTCACAAATTTAACTGCCTGTAACAATATGTTGCATATGTCATATTGAAGGCATAATTTTGATTCGGCATTTGTAATGCAATCCCTAGAACTGGACATTTGCTTCATCTTTTATATCATTGTCATTTCATGCATCTAAAGGCAGAGGCATTTCTATTATGCAGGATTCTTCATATGCCCACTGAAGAAATGCAACAACTTTTTGATTCAGAGTTACCTGGAATTAATAAGGAACCTGAAACTTATTCTAGAAGTTTGTTGGAATTTTGCTCATACCAAACACTATATTCAATGAGTAGATGTCCAGATTATTTAAGCAACAAGGATTTTCGTCGCTTGGCATATGACATGATGATTGCTTGGGAGTGCCCTGGTAGTGAAAGCGAACCACTACCGCAAGTGAGACAGTCTACCATTATACTCCATTGATATTTCGTAAGATAGAGTGAGATTATCACTTAAATGCATCATTCTTTTTTTTTTTTTTTTCTTTTTTTTTTTTCGTGGGGTGGGGGTGGGTTGTGGAGGGATGGAATTCGGATATTTTAGGCCTCATTTGATAAATGTTTTGTTTGTAGTTTTCTATTTTTAAAATTAAGCTTGCTTCCTCACAATTTTTGGTAAGCATTTTAACCTTCCTTAAAAACACATTTAAATTATAAGCCGACTTTAAATAACAAAATCAAAATTTTAAACTCTACATTTTTTATTTTTCAAAATGTCGGTAACAGAGAAAGAAAGCTATAGGTACAAGTAGTGTTTATGAACTTAAATCAGAAAATTTAAAACAAAATGGTTATCAATTAGGGTCTTAGCTTTTGGTTTTTTATTGTTCATTTACAAAGATAGTAGAAAAAGAGGGAGAGAAGGAATTGATTGTGTTTCTGAATCCTCTTTCCAACTGTAGGAAACTGCTTCTTGCAGTAATGAGGAAGTAGAGGATAAGGAAGAGTGGTCACTATTTTATTCGAATTCTACAAACATGGCTGTTCAGGTTAATAATTTTCTGGTTTTCTTATCTGCAACTTGATAGGCACATTACGTTATCATTATGTCTAGGTTGGGTACTTTTAAAGCCTTTTTTTTAGGCTAGCATTGACTGAGCTTTTGAGGTGCTAGTTTCTGAAACTCTTATATTCTGATGAGCAGTTTGATGACAAGAAAACTGTTGGGCCAGAAGCTTTTGCACGGATAGCTCCTGCTTGCATTGCTCTTGCAGATATCATAACTGTTCACAATCTTTTTGATTCACTGACAAGTTCTTCAGGTCGTCGACTCCATTTTCTTGTCTTCGAAAAATATATAAGAAGTCTTGACAAGTAAGAACTTGCTTTATTAGTGTTGACAATTGTGTGATCTTTATTACTTGTGATTGAAATTCTTTCTCCAACTTTTATATGTTTAACTAAGGAAGCTGTTACATATGTGTTTTTACAGTTTTTGTTCTACTCAAAACAGAAAATGAAATGGTTATCAAAGAACTCTTGAACTTTTAGGATCTTGTATTTTCAAGATTGTTCTTCCAAGATTAGCCTTTTAATTTTTAATGGAAGTGGATTTTGATTTAGTTTTGGATTCATGTTTTTGGTTTAATAAAGTATTATTTGATTTGCTTTAGTTCTGAAAGTTTATGCTTCTGCAGCGTTGTTAGAATGATTGTCTCTTGATGTACGGGCTGTTACATTTAAGCTTGTGTGAAGTGTATGATGTAACAGAAATATGTTGCAACTATTGTAATATGTTTATTTTTTAGTGGATATCAAACGGTTAATGAAGAAGTCTAAAGATGGGATCTATCTGTTTCTGGATCGTTCCAGAGTTGATTAGTTTATGGACTAGGCTCACTATTAGAGAAAATTTATTACGATGTCTGTTTTGCAGGGTTATTAAGGCAACTAAAAATGCGTTGCACCCATCACCTGGAAATCTTCATCTTTCTGAAGGAGAAATTGTCCTTGAAGTTGATGGTACAGTACCCACTCAACCAGTTCTTCAGCATATTGGCATTTCTGCATGGCCTGGTGAGTCTTGTCCTACAAATGTAATCCGAGATTGAATGGATTGAATTACCTCAGTTTAGATCTTGAAGATTGAAATTTAAGATCCAAGTTTCCTTCTCTTGATTGTAGTTTTTCAACTATTAAAATTGAAGCTTCCTTCCTTTGCTGGTCAAATATAGATGATTCAAGTTGAATAAGTTATATATGTTTATTGACTAAGAAAGGGGAGATATTTCTCTCTTTGGAGATTTGATCTCAAATAGGTTGCAGATTATTAGCTTCTTTTATGGATTATGGATTTTAGAAGTGGTAGTGTAGAAAATGTGTTCTTTTTTATTTGATTAGTAAACTACTAAAGGGTCGGTATTTTCGAATTGAGTAGAAAAGTGATAAGTCTTCTCCCCCCTCTCTTTTTCCAAAATTTTCCCCATAAGATTGCAATGGAATCAAGTGCAGTGGTTAGAACAATCATTCTTTGATCTTCTCTATTCTCTATTAAACGTTAGTTGCAGAAAAAAGTGAATGGAGTTTGTTTTGAAAGCTGAAATTGTTATTTTGTCTAAAGAATCTTTCATTTTCTAAGATGAAAGTTCGGTTTGCATTGAAATAATTAAAAATAAAAATAATAAAAAAAAGACTACTTTGTCTAGTGAAGGAATGAGAAGGTGCATTCTGATTCTGTTGGAGTAAAGAAGAGAGGTTGGTTTGTCTTGTAAGATGGTCAGAGATTTCCAATAGAATCTGAAGGTGAATCGGTCAAATGGTAGTAGAAGACAAGGTTTCAAAAGTTTCGTAAGATGTATGAAGACCCAGGAGTTACAATAAAGCTCTTCAATTGGGCCAAAAACTTTGAATGGCCCATAACTCAAACTAGAACTACTCCTAAAACTACTCGAAGTTGGGCTGAAAACACCAGAAAACCACCAATGAGAGCCATCACTCAATTGTAACTCCATTGACACAGTGAAATCCCCCTGGGGAAAAATCTGTCTTTTCTCCGGAGAAAGATGCTTTTGGACATCTGTCTCTACTATGGGAGTCTGCAAGGATAAACTTAGAGGGGTTGTGTGATGTATTATTCACTTGGTTGTTCTGAGGTGAAGATATTCATTAAGTGTTTTCCTCCACGTCTACATTTGATTGATCTGTTTCTTTCCATGCAGGGAGGTTGACACTGACCAGTCATGCCTTGTACTTTGAGTCATTGGGTGTTGGTTTATATGACAAGGCTGTTAGATATGATCTGGAAGCCGATACGAAGCAGAGAATAAAACCTGAACTTACAGGACCATTGGGTGCTCGTCTCTTTGATAAAGCTGTTATGTACAAGTCAACATCTGTGTATGTTATCTCTTGAATAATATTAAGTATTTTCATGAATTTTGGTCCCTGGATTTTAATATGTGTTTACCCTTCCTGTGAGGGTATTTTTATTAATTTATTTTGTGGTTGAACTCTTTAATGATCCTTTGCAGGACAGAACCTGTTTATTTAGAGTTTCCTGAATTCAAAGGCAGTTCTCGGCGGGATTATTGGCTGGATATCTGTCTTGAGGTCCTGCGAGCACATAAGTTTATCAGGAAGCACAATCTTAATGAAACTCAGAAATCAGAAGTACTTGCAAGGGCAATTTTTGGCATTTTCAGAATTCGTGCAATTAGAGAAGCTTTTCATGTTTTTTCATCGCATTACAGAACCTTACTCACTTTTAATCTGGCAGAAAGTCTTCCTGGGGGAGATTCAATTTTGGAAACTCTTTTGGGTCGATTGCTGTTGATAAATTTAGATGGTATGCAACATGATGCTTCTGGGAGCCCACCTGCAAAGCAACAACGACAGTCGTCTCCAAATTTTCTTCTAGCACTAAGTCAACTTGGATTTGCCTCACAGAAAGAGATAGGTTATGGTGACGCAGGTTTAGTTGGAGATGTTTGGGTGGGTGAGACAAATCCCTTGGAAATTGTAGTGAGACAATCCATATCAGATTCAGGCAGGGCTGAAGCTGCACAAGCTACTGTTGACCAAGTGAAAGTGGAGGGTATTGATACAAATCTTGCAGTAATGAAGGTAAGAGACCTAGTTTCTTGAAAAAGTAGACTTCCTTTTATGAGATACTTGGAAGATATGCAAGCAATCGAGTTCAAACTTAGTACTAATTTAACTCACGGATTTGTTTATCTTCTTGATCAACAACTGTTATCATCAATGGCATGCTTCAGTATCTTTCCTTTTACAACTAGAGGAAATATAAAGAGTTTTAATTCCCATTTCTCTCTTATCCAAAGAAAAAAAAAAAAACCCACGAGTGAACCAAATTGATATATTTAAAACTGCATGCTTGGACAGTCAACCAAAGAAAATATTGGATTTTTTGAGAGATGAAGTATTTTGGAGCTGAGCCTTTCTCTCTGTCTGTCCAGGAACTGTTGTTTCCGTTTCTGGAATTGGCTAGACGTATTCAGATTTTGGCCTCATGGGAAGACACTTACAAATCAACAGCTTTTCTACTGCTGTTCTGCTTTTCTATTATAAGGTAAGTAGCTACTCATTATCTGGAGTTGCATGTTTGGGTCAAAATTGAGCATGTATCCTGGTGGGCTTTATTGACTCACAAAAACTATGTTCCAAAACAAAGCTTGTAAGTCATATACATGCTATATTATGCTGATCTTACAGTATTTACGTTTACCTATTATTTTAAGGCTACGTCTATATTGAGTTCATAATCTGTCGAGATATTTTACATGGATATAGTTTCAGCACTTTTGAGCATGAGTGATAATGGAAGTATGAATTAATACGATAACATTGGGCACATAATCATATATCTTCATCATTTTAGTAGTAACTTATTAGTTATGAGCTTGAGAAGTAATAGAAGGGTCTTTTGTGTCATTTTGTATCCACTTAGGCTCATCAACTCTAGCTTTCGTTTTCCTAAAGAATTGTGATTCAAAAGACACTGGGGTAGCCTTACCATTACGCGCTTCTCCAAAGTGAATGCTTCGATTGCAATCTGATGTAGTTTTTATTTTTATCTTTATTTTTTTAACGTAATCAAGAAACCCTAAGATTAACTAACAAACTTAAATAACCATAGAGAGCAGAAGAAAGTTCAATCTTTCTTTTTTTTAAAAGAAAAAACAAAAACAAAAAAACGTAATCAAGAAACCCTAAGATTTACTAATAAACCTAAATAACCTTAGAGAGCAGAAGAAAGTTCAAGGTTAAATTACCTTATGACCAGTCTATGGTTGAAGCTTCCGGATACTTTCCAAGTTCAGCTTCTAATTGTTAGGCTTACTGATCAACAAATTATTGAATTATCACTTCAGTTTAACCTTAGAGAGCAGAAGCAAGTTCTCCAGGCTCTGAATTAATGCTCATGGTCTCCTTTGGTACATCTGATTGGAGCCCAGCAACAAGATCTTCAATTCTAAAGAACATCACCCCTCTAATCTCTGGGTTCCTATATATATGTATTATGTATATATAAAGATGGATAGATAGAAGATAACTTTATGAAAACCACGTCTTCATTGCGTGAATTGATAAAAATGCAAAAAGGGCATATAAAAAAAGGCCCAACAGAAGGAGCATTACAAAACTAACTATACCAGAAGATTGAAGAGGCTCCAATCTAACTGGATAAGACCTAACTAAAGGTATTTTAAAAAATCCCTTGAACTAACATTGAAAGAGGCATGATACTTGGCCAGAGGCCGCACCTCCTTCCTCAATCTCAATCCCTCTAAAAATTCCATTGTTTTTCTCAAACTGAAACGTGAAAACCCCCACAAAATAACAAAGAAGCGAGAGCATCCTAGGAACCGACTCTTGTCAAAAAACAGAGGGTGAAGAAGAATCTCTTTCACCGTGGAGCCACATTCTATTTTGAGCCAATCAAACACCAAAGATCTTTTCTTTAAAAAAAATCCCACACTGAAGATATGAACTGGCAAGTTCCTCGGTGATGATCATGGTTCACTGTCTGCACCCTTGAATAAAATGCAACTATGGCGTCTCGCGCAGGAGCGAAGCCGAGGGGAAGGCTCGATGTAATTGAGCTCGACCGATAGGGGGAGGAGCGAAGCAGCTTGACCGAGTTGACGAGGGGGAGGATCTGAAAGATTTTTATGGAATGTCCTACTCCTGCCCGAGCTTTCCGATCAACCAATCCCCTAATTTCAGGGGCATCTCTATCTTAGGTAGGGCCAGGGATCACTAATTAGTCGAATGAGCCTATCCCTCTGGCCTATCATTGTTGGGTCGTCGATCCGGCTGGCGGCTCCTGCATCTCCTGCGTCTCCATGGGGTCCCACTTTTTTTTACTACCCAAGGCTTCGATACATTTCGAAATCGAGAAATTTCTACCGGAGAATTTTTTGGTATTTTTTTAACAACATGGAACTTTTTCGTAGATTCCACTGTTAAATGGGGTTCTATTTCTCTCTACTTGTTGGTGCATTAGTCTAGTTCTTTTGTAAAACTTTATCTACTCTACTATACACACCACGCCAATTTGGGAGCTTTTATGCAATTTTTGTGTCCTTTTGTCCTTTTCTTATTCAATGAAATGGTCTCTTATCTACACAAAAGAGTAATTAAAATTTGAAATAGCTGGGATTTAAAACACCAAGCAGCAGCAGAAAGAAAAACAAAATCCCAAAGGTCATATGAAGATCCTTGTTCGGAGTTGAAGATTCTGCCATTGTAGTATTGATCCTGAACCCACCCTTTTTTCTAACCTGTGACCTCCACCAAATTTATGTCTGGAGAGGATTGCTAAAGTAGATGGTTAATGTGTTCAGCGAAGGACATATGCAATTGAAAAATGTCCAGGAGCTTGGACCAATGGCTCCCCATAAAATGACAATAAAAAAAGAGATAGTATGCCGTTTTCAAATACTTATAGATTTTGCATAGAATGCACCAATTGGGGTTTAGTACATTGTTGGGATTCCTCTTCTGAATATTATCATTTATGTTTAGGGGCCCCCAAACAAAGATACGAGAGACGGAAATTACGTTTCTTCTATGTTATTTGATGTGAATGAAATATTTTATTTAAATATCATTAAGGGGCATAGTCATTTAATTTCAATTTTCTTTTATTTTGCTAAGATTTATTATATATCAATTAAAATGCACAAAAATTGTTAAATTACTACACTACATCAAAGTACCTTATTTGGGCTTTAACAAGATATTGTTCATACAAATTCTTTTAGTGACTAATAATAATTCTGGTTATCTAGCAAAGCAATGAAAAATTGCATTATATGTGAAGTTAACTTGTACATGTAATTAATTGAAATATTACTTTTCTGAGAGTAGATAGGATGTTTAAAATGGTTCAGCAACATTACTTGTTTTAGTATTGGCAAAATGATAAGCTTTGATTGTATGGCTAATTAATATTCATAAAATTTCTTTCTTCGTTTTAGCTATGGTTGCATTCTGGTTTAACTTACGGTTAAGCTCTCAACTATATTCCATACGTCAAAACTTTAATGCTAAGTGATATTGGCTAGAATGACATGATTTTACATATGGAAATGCAGGAATTGGATAAGGTTTATATTGCCTTGCATTCTAGTATTCCTTGCGGTTCTTATGCTTTGCCGCAGGAAGTTTGGCAAAAGCAAGCCATTAGAACCTTTCAGGATCACATCACCCCCTAATCGGAATGCAGTAGAACAGCTGCTGACCTTGCAAGAAGTCATCACTCAAGTTGAAGCATTGATTCAAGATGGGAATATCTTTCTCCTAAAAATAAGAGCTCTCTTATTTGCAGTACTTCCTCAGGTATCCGGCTATCAGGGCAGTTAAAACCCCCATATTCTAACTATTTTTTTGAGCAAAGTCATTATCTGATTATGAATATTTCCTTCATCTTCTTCTCCAGAAAGTACTTGAAAGGAGATTGGAATCTTCTACACTTTAACCCCTTTCTTTTGGCCATGTTTCTAATTTGTTTGTTTGTCTGTCTCTCTCTTTTTGTTATTTTTCTTTTCCTGTGATTACCAATGGCAATGACGGGAGTCCTTTCTTGCATTTATCTTTTGTTGGCTTCTATATGTGGTGCCGACTTGTCCTCATCTGTCAACTCCAGATGTTTTTTTTTTTTTTTTTTTTTTTAACTGAACCTTCGATACAAAATTGGCTTAATAAAAAACACAACTCGAAGAGGAACTAGAAAAATTATAAACTGGGCAGCTTCTTTTGGAAAGCTGGGGTGTGCACCATGATGTGGGGTTGACGGGTAGAAAAATAATAGAGTTTTTAGAGGGATTGAAAGAGATTCTTTTGATGTTTGGTACCTAGTAAGTTTTAATGTCCATCTTTGAGCATTGGTGACATGTTCCTTTTGTAATTATTCTCTTGGTCATATTCTGCTTGATTGGATACCCTTCTTTAGGAGTTTTTTTTTTTTCCTTGTATTCTTTTACTTTTTCTCTCAATGAAAGTTGGTCTTTTTTTTCAAAAAAAAAAGAAAGAAAAGAAAAGAGACTAAAGACCTAACAAGATAATAAACTACTCGTCCAAAAAAGGGGGGACTAAGAAGACGATTGCAAAGAGAGACATTAAACTTGGCGAGAGATCGCACCTCTTCCCTATGCCTCTCCAACCCTCTAAAAGTTCTCTCATTCCTCTTGAGCTTTTTCTTCAAAATATAGGAAGCAAAAAAGAAAGCATGCTAGAGACTATGAACCTTATCATAAAAGGTTGGATAAAAAAAAAAAAAAAAGAGGCTATTTTCAAATATAAAAAAATGAGCCAAAATATTTACAAATATATAAAATTTTTACTGTCTATCAGCGATAGACCGCGATAGAATTTAATCGCTTGAACGATAGAATTCTATCGTGGTCTATTGTTGATAGATAGTGAAAATTTTTTATATTTGTAAATAGTTTGATATTTTTTCTGTTTATGGTAAGCTCTCCATTGCGAACATATCGCTCATAGGTCAAAGCATCTACTCCTTCCTTTAAGGTCAAAACCTCCATCATACGACAACAATAGCTATTTCTGTAGGGTTTTTTTTTCTCTTTCTTGTAAGCTTAAGGAATCTTTTGGCCTTCAGCATTTTTGTATTGTTCACACATCAACCAAAGTATCGTATTTTCTATACTGTAAATTCAGTCAGTTATGTAAGCTTGTAATGTCGTCCGTTATGACCAATGTGCAGAAACTACAATTATCTTCCCATGTTAGTATCCCTCTAATGTTCATCTTCGTTGCAGGCGACGGACATGGTTGCTCTACTGCTTGTTTTTGCAGCATTAGTTTTTGCATTTCTGCCATTTAAGTACATAATCATGCTAGTATTAGTAGAGGCGTATACGAGGGAAATGCCATACAGGAAAGAAACCAGTAACAAATGGATTAGACGGGCAAGAGAATGGTGGATTAGAATACCAGCAGCTCCTGTTCAGCTTGTCAAACCTGATGATAACAAGAAAAAGAAATCATAAAATTAAGTCGATGGCTTGAGATTTTGCATATCGTCTCCTCACCTTAAGGTACTTTTGTGTGTATGTATATATAATATATAGATATATATTCTAATGTCTCGAGAAATCTACATTTCCTTAAAGATTACTGTTGCAGTTTCTATAATATTTTCGGTAGCACACATGCGCACACACACGCACATTTATGTAATATTTATTGAGTTCAACAACAAGGAATAGGAGATTTGAATTTCTGATCTTTTAGTCGAGTTCATACGCTTCAACCAATTAATCTCAGGTTACGATGCAATATTTAAAAGTTAGAAATCAGTTTGTAGTCTCAAGAAGCAGGCAATTCAAAAGGTTGAAATTTGAAGAAATTGATTCTTCTGTTCACTCGAATAGATAGGATTTAGATTGCTAATTTGAGACGACTTCTAGTAAGGTCTTTTTTTCTCTCTTGTAAATCTTTTTTTTTTTTTTTTTTTTTTTTTTTTTTTTTTTGTTGGATGTAGTGGTTTGAAATTACTTTGGAAAGCAATAGTTATTATTATTTATAAAGTTTTGGTTGTTTTCAAATATAGGAAAATGAAACAAACTATTTACAAATATAGAAAAATTTTACAGTCTATCAGTGATAGACCGCGATAGAATTCTATCGCTTTCTATCGCTTAAGGGATAGAATTTATTTGCTTGAACGATATAAAGCGATAAAATTCTATTGCAGTTTATCACTGATAGACAGAGAATTTTTTCTATATTTGTAAATAATTTAATATTTTTTCTGTTTATAGTAATTTTCTTAAAGTTTTAATATTTTTTTTAAATGCTTTTGGAGAAAAAGAAAAATTGTGACGTTTGAAAGCATACCAAAAAGGTATTTTTATGAGTACTTAAAAAAATGAAAATTACTATCTATCTGCGATAGATTGCAATAGATTTTTATTGCTTCTGCAATAGTCTTAAAGATTACTATTGTAGATTCTATCACTCAAGCAATATAAATTTATCATGGTCAGTGAAATTTTTTTATATTTGTAAATTATTTGTAAATAGTTTAACTTATTTTTCTATAATTGAAAACCGTCTTAAAAGAAAGAAGTAATTTATGAGTACTTAAAAAAAAAAAGGGTATTTTATGAAATGACTTAATTAGCCTAATTTTTAGGAGTATTTTAAAAAGGCTTTTTAACATTAGATTAATTTGAAATATTTTTGTTATTATTATTATATAAGTTACAAAAAGATGACGCCAAATCCAAATTGCAAAACATCTTATAAAATTTTGTACTAACTTAGGTCCGGTTGGTTTCTAGTTTTTTGTTTTAAAATTGTCTTTCTTCTAAATTTCTTACAATTTCTTTTATTTATATTAAGTAAAATAAATGAATTCTTAACAAAATTTTAAAAATAAAAATGACTTATTATTGCTGTTCAATTTTTTTTATTAAATACCACTTTTTTTAGTTTAGTTTTTGAAGATATTGGTAAAAAGTAGATAACACAAGCAAGAAATTTAGAGGTAGAAAAAAGTATTTATAGGCTTAATTTTTAAAAATAAAAAATAGAAAATCAAATTATTACCTAATGGAGCATTAATTATGTTAGTCACTTGTTGAATAAATATAAAATCTTACTAGATATGAGAATTTTTTTTTTTTTAAAATTTTCAAAACTTAGTTTGATAAAATACTACTAAAAAGTAGATACAAACACATATCAATAGGTAAAGGTATTATTTTTCAAAAATAAAAAACCAAAAACTAAATGGTTATTTTCAAATATAGAAAAATGAGTCAAACTATTTACAAATATAGAAAAATTTTATCATCTATAAACCACAATAAAATTCTATCGTTGTAAATAGTTTGATATTTTTTCTGTTTATAGTAATTTTCCAAAATGAACTTTTAAATTTGTCTATTTTAGTCTCAAATTTTTAAAATGCCTTTATTATTCTTGAGCTTCAAATTTTGACTATTTTGGTCATTATTTGTAATTTTATTTAACAAATTAATAACTTTTTAAGCATGTATTGTAAATACGCATGATTTTAAAGTACAATAAAATTTAAATTATTGTCTTTAAAAACTTGACATTCTGAAGTTCAAGTTTAAATGACTGTACGACAAAAAAAATGTTTATAAGATCAATCTGTCAGAAATGAGATTTAAATTTAGAAAAAAAAATGGTTAATTTTCAGCCTAAATTTTTAATTACATTCAATTACATCCTAAATTTAAATTAGCGTTGTAATGTTAATATTAAAGTATCTATATCGTTAAATTAAATTAGGGCAAAATACACTTTTGGTCCCTGAAGTTTGGGGTTAGTGTCTATTTGGTCCCTAAGGTTTCTAAAGCTACATTTTAGACCCCGAAATTTGAAAAATAGTTCTAAATGGTCCCTAACGTTAGTTTGACCGTTAGTTGACTAACGGAAATTTGATATGGCATGTTGAGATGACAAAGTTTGAGTGAGGTGTAATTTTTTTTATTAAATTTATGTCATTTGTTAGATTACATGGCTTTTAAATTATTTTTTTTTAATTTTTCCATTCTTTCTCTCTCATCCCTCATCTTCTTTTCAACATCTCTTCTCATTTCTTCTGTAGTTTTTTTTTCCACTTTTTTTCTCTGTTCTCTAGCAAAGATGCTGTCGCCATCACCACTCCGCTGTTCACAGTCACAGTCCGATGCTTGCAGTAACGCCACAGTTAGGTTGTAGCTGTTCCAATAGAAATCAAAACTCCAATATATAACATTTAAACATTTTCAATAGAGGCAATTGCTTGATGATATCCTTGAACTTATTTTGACCATTCAACAGACAAAACTACAGAAAAAATATATAAGGAAGAAATTCTACCCTTCCAAGACCATATAAATTTAATCCATTAATTAACCTCTTATAGTGATACAAGTTTCTTTTGAGTAAATAGTTTTTTCAAACAAATATTAACATATATTATTGCTGACAAGGGCACTTGAGAGGGACTTTCAAATTTGATTGAAGCTTTAGTAATGGAGGTTAGGCATGGACAAAAAAACTAAAATGGGCTCACAAAATTTAGCACAATAAACTCAATTTGAGAATTTGAAGTGGAGGAGTTTTAAGAAATGCCATTAATGGCAGCGAAGGTGGAGATTTGGGGCAATTGGGGGAATTTGGTTGGATGGTTGGAAGGAAATTTAGGATTAGAAAAGAGAGAGAGAGAAAAGGAGGAAAGGGAGATGCATGCATCAGAGAAGATGAGAAAGCTGAGAGATTGGAGAAGATAAGGAGAAAGAGAGGGGAAAGAAAAGAATAAAAAACTAAAAAAATAGTTAAAAAGAGATTTTGTAATCTAAAAAATAATATAAATTTAGAAACGTTGCTCACTTTATCTAGAATTTGATACTTCAACATGTCACATCAAATTTCCGTTAGTCAACTAACGGTCAAACTAACTTTAGGGACCATTTAGAACTATTTTTCAAACTTCAAAGTCTAAAATGTAGCTTTTGAAACTTCAGGGACTAAATAGACACTAACCCCAAACTTCAGGGACCAAAAGTGTATTTTGCCCATTAAATTATCTTTTTTCGTATGTATTTAATGAATTTTAAAACGTACATACGATTTGAAAAATTTTACAACAATTTTTTTAAAAAAAATTAGTTGACAAATTAACATAAATAACTCGAGGATAAAATTACAATCCATAAATTAAATGAGCAGTTTAAAGTCAATAATTAATGGTCAAATTTTATTTATTTATTTATTTGTTTGAAAGAATTTTTTCTTTTTTTTCTTACATATTTTTCCCCCTTCAAATTAAACCATCAAAATAAACTATAAAATCAAATTAAAAAAATTTGGGTGAAGCGGAGCTGCATTCATCCTGTGTGTAGAAATGTGCCACGTGTTACATTAATATTTTTTTGAATTTTTGAATTTTTTGAATTTTTTGTGTAAAGGAGAGGTCAGCATAATCATTACTCAAATCAAACTGTCCTCTCAGAACCACGTCAAGTACATATCCAAAATCACTACGTCTCTTTCTACTTCTTCTTCCGGCGGCCGTCTCCGATTCATCTCCGGTGAAGATTTCTCTTTCACTCTCCACGCCACCATGCCGTCATCTTCCTCCCATGCATCGTCGCCGGAGAGTCACCGCCTCGAACCTCTGTTAGCCTCTGTTCGTCCCTTCCTCCGCGGCGATCTTGAAAAGGTAAACGCGAACCTTCCTTCTCTTATCTCCGTCCTCCGCTCCGTCGGTGCCGGAGAGTGCTGGCACAAGCACGGCACCTTCCTCGATCATCTCGTTGATATCTACCGTATTCTCAAAATCTGGAAAGCGCAAGAACCGGTTTGTTTGTGCGGCCTATTCCACTCGGCTTATTCCAATTCCTATGTCAATCTCGCCATTTTTGATCCTTCCACTGGCCGTGATGTTGTCCGTGGCCATGTCGGTGAGGTGGCGGAGAGACTGATTCATTTGTTCTGTATCGTCCCTCGGCAGCCACTGATTCATGACGATCTTCTTTTCCACTACTCCGATTCAGAACTCATCGATCACCTCAAAATTTCCGAGAAATCACTGAAGAACGCCCTAGAAAACGGACATTTCAACAACGATGAAAGCTGGAGGAAGAAACTACAGTCGATTCTTCCCGCCGATGGCGTAACCGTAAAGCACATCAAAACCGGAGAAGACGTGATGGTTTCGAGGCGAGTGGTAGCAATTTTCCTGATGATGACAATAGCCGATTTCAGCGATCAACTCTTCGGATTTCAAGATTCATTGTTCGAAAACTCCAACGGACGTCTCGAATTCACAGGTAACAATTACAAATCTCTCTGGCCTGGAAACGGAAAACCTGGACTATGGATGAACTCCGCATCAAGAATGGGAGCAATATACTCCCTGATCGCGAGAGAGGAAGCAATTTTAATCGCACATAGAATGAGAACCGGCGAATTAGGGCTGAAAACAGAGAGAGACGAGGATTTAGAGCTGGTAATTCCCCCAATTTTCGAGAACTGCTCAAGAATTCTTGACGCAGAGGATCAAATTACAGCAAGAGATTTGTACTGGGAAGGTGTTTGTGAAAAGTCCGAAAGAACAAGGGAGTTGTTGTTGAGATGTGTAGAGAAGAATCCGTTTGTTGGGGAGCCGCATGTGGCATTGGGGCAGCTGTATTTGGGTGAAGGGCGGTTTGAGGAGGCTGAAAAGGAGGCTGAGGAAGGGCTGAGGCTGATGCTGACATGGGGCAGTGCTTGGGACAAGAGGATGCCATGGGAGGGCTGGATTGCTTGGGGGAGAGTGCTGTTGATGAAGGCTAAAGAGAAGAAATGGCCCAACACATCATGGGGAATCCTCAACTTGGGGCTTGTAAGATAAACAAAGTAAGTGAATCTTCTCTCTGTTTTTTTCTTTCAATCTGAGTTGTGTGTTCATAAATGGGTCTTTGTGCAGTACCATTTGTTTAATTTGCATTTCATGTGATTATTATAAATAAAACTTAGGTGTGTCAATCCTAAGCTTAGTTCAGTTCAACTTATTAAGTCATATGGCATCTATTAAAAAAATGTTAGAGAGTTTTCCTACTTCAAATGTTGTGTTGAACTCAATGTTGATTCGTCTAAGTGAAGTTCATTACCCATTTTTCTTCTTCTTCATATGATCCTTTACTATAATTGACATGTTTATATTGTTCTTTTGAAGGATTATATGCCTAGATATTAGTAGTTAATCAATTGAGAAGGGTAATTACTAATTAGCTTGGTGAATATGCTACTTCTCAAGCAATTCTCTGTTTTAAAATTTGAATATATGGGAGCCTTGTACTTGCTAAATAACTTCTCACTCTTTGTTTTTTCTTTTTTTTTTGTGTTCTTTTCACTATACCTTATTGATGTGTTTCATATATGGACTTTTTGTGAACATTCTGTTCTGTCCCA
Organism: Lagenaria siceraria; assembly: GCA_002890555.2. Taxonomy (NCBI): domain Eukaryota; kingdom Viridiplantae; phylum Streptophyta; class Magnoliopsida; order Cucurbitales; family Cucurbitaceae; genus Lagenaria; species Lagenaria siceraria. Next base: position 9,320,840 of record CM016488.1, read on the forward strand.
CCAAAAACAAATTAGAAAATGATATCAAGGATTTTCTTACAAGAAATTATGGTAAATATTCCATTGTAAAATTCATACCAGACCCAAGTTGTTTAAAGTGCTTCTCGATGAATATAATTCGAGGCTTCCATACAACCATACCAAATAATAGAGCATATAAGAATTTTCAACTATGAAATAAAATAATGTATCACCTAGTTGAATTGTGAATGAAATGAGCCATGTACTATAATAATATTTTAGAAATTTTCTCGTTATAGTGGATGATGGTCGCAAGTATAACAAGTAGTGTAATACTTGTCATTCGGGTTGCATCTATTTTTGCAATCTAGAGACGTGTCATTGACAATTTTTTTTTTTTTTTTTTTGAAGGGTGTTCAATAAACTCGATGATCTGAAAAATCCGATCAACTCAACATGTACGATTTGGATTGGGTTATCAACTCATTTGAGTTGGGTTGGGTTCAAATAAATGAAGATTTTATGGGTTGAGTTGATTCATGAGTGCACTTAAAATAACCCAAACTTACTCGAACCAATCCGAACTTATTACTAATTCTAAAAAAGTTTGTCTTTTTACTTATGATACAAATGTATATACATGTATTAATTTTATGGTTTTTTTATATAATTTATTCTTCAGTACCTCCTAAAAATAATTACTAGCACTTTGAAAAGAAAATTTGCATAATATAAATTGAAATTGAGTTGTTAATCTTAATTCAATATATGAAAATAATTAAAATAAATTATATGGGTAACATAACCAATCCAACTCAAATGCTTTACCATTCGAGCCGTTGGGTTGGATCTAAAAAGTGTTAACTCAATCCAACCCACAAATACCCTTTTTTTTGTATGAGTGAATTGCAAAAACCACCCTTGAAGTATGGTGGTGGTAACAATTGCCCCTTAAACTTTTAATTTTAAAAATTAAACCCTCAAACTTTTAAAAGGCTAAAAATTATACCCTTAAATTTATATATTTTTTTTTGGTTTTTGCTACTCCCTCCAATTTAAATTTTAGAAGTGAAGGGAGTTTTATCGAAGGTCGTGAAGATATGGTTTTAGAAATAGGGAAGTAGAAATGTGTAAATTAGATTTTTGAGAAAATTAACCTTTTAGTCCTTGAATTTTAAGAATGTGTGTTTAGTCTTTGATGTTTCAAATTGATCATTTTAGTCCATAAATTTTCAAGAACAGATTTAAACAAAATAATAATAATAATAATAATAATAATAATAACTACTGATGTGGCAAGATATACTTAAAAAAAAATATATTTTTAATATTTTCCTCATCTCTAATCACCTTCTTTCTTTTCTCTTTCTCCTTCATCCCCTTTTCTCTCTCCTGTTCTCTCTCCTCTCCTTCCATCAGTTCTTTCTTTATCATCTTTCAACCAAATGTAACTCAGGATTACCCCTTAAGAAGTGAAATTAAACATGTCATTTTGAAGACATAAAGTGTGAGATTTTGAGTTAAAAATTTATTTAAACCTTCGTAAGTATGTCGATTTACACTCATCCATTATTTTTTAAGATCAAACTTGCGTAAAACTTATGATTTGAGTCAATTAAACTACTAAATTTTCGTAAGTCAATCAACTTAGACATTTCATTATGACTACTTTTGAAAATCATCCATGCATTGATTCTCAAACCCACCTACTTTTTTAAATAGACGATTAGAGTAAATGCATGGATAATTTTTAAGAGACTAAATTGATTTTTCATTTATGAAAGTTTAGGAATTTAATTGATATAATTATATGTTTTATAGAGGGTGTAAATTAAACTTAAATGATTACTAAAGTTTAAAAGACTAAATTAGTAGTTGAACAGATACAATGAGAGACTAAACACTTCATAACAATCCTCTTGGAGTAGTCGTGGATTTCTAAGACTAAGTTCGATAATGTTTACATTTCACATTTTTTAAAGAAACAGACGTGTTTCATAACCATTTTTGTTTTTTATTCTTAAATTTTAGAAACAATTCTCAAAAGGATTCCAACTTTTTTTTTTTTACTTCTTAATTATATAACAACAATTTGTTTTTTTTTTTTTTTCTCTTTTAAGATACCAAATTCCTTTTTTGCTTTTTTTTTTTTTTAAAATATTATTTTAATCTTAATTTCTAAATTTTTCAATATTAAAATTTTTATATTATCATAAATTTTTCAATAGGTATATTTACATCCTATTTGATTTTAAATTTCGAATATTGCATTTTGCATTTTAATTTTAGTACACTAGAACCAATTAGAATTTTGCATATATAAATTTTATTTATCGAACGTACATTTAACTTCACTTTAATATTTTATAACACAACATTTACAAAAATTAGATTGAATATGAGTCGATTTAAAGGTGAGAATGACTCGATTAAGATATATTATTGCAAATCAAATTGGGACAATAATTGAATGTATATATAAAAATGTATTGTTGTTTAAGTTAAATTTTGTAGGGAGACTCATTTGTATTAAATAAGGTAAAATTTTGATTATTTTTATTTTATATGTTTTAATGCATGCTATATATACTTTTATATTATATATCTAAATTATATTTACACTTTACAAAAATGGAAAAAAGTAAGAAAATAAAAAATACAAAAAATTAGAAACAAAAAAGGGTTATCGAACAAATTTTTGTTTTTATTTCTTCTTTTCAAAAAATAAAAAATAGAAATAGTGTCAAACATATTCTTGTTTCTAGTTCTTACAAAAACAAGAAACATAAAATAAGAAACATTATCAAACGGGTCCTAATTTGTCATATTAGCTTGGGTCAAATTCTTGATCAAACCTAGTTCATTATAGCAAAATTTTATCATGTGAAGATTGATTTTGAAAACTTGGTTGAAATACCATTTTAGTCCATTTTACTTCTAAATGTCCAAATTTAGTACGTATTTGTACTTTCAATAAATCTGAAAAAATAAAAATAATATCATTTCAACTTTTATAGATGGAAGGTATAGGAACCTTTTTTTTCTTAAGTAACTTTTGAACGAACAACATAGACTAATTTTAAGATTATTGAAAATACGGTGACTGAATTTGAATATTTGAAAGTTCATGGATTACAATGTACCTTGTCTCAAAGTATAGAATAAAATGGTAATATTAACCTAAAAAATTTGTCACCTTCTAGATGTATGAGCCTCGGTCGACACAAGTCCCTTGAAATATAATTTTTGAAATTAAAATAATAATAATAATAATAAAGTCTCCTACATTTGTGAAGTTCAAATAAGGAAACATATAAATTTGTAAGCAATGATGAAGGATTAGGGAGAGAGAATCAATTAATATTTCTATAAGTTAAAAAGATTATTAGATTAATAAGTATAAAAATTAAAAATTCCAAATTCATTTTAGATGCTTGTTTCATCATAGTCTAAATGTATATATATTGTGATGCAACCAGAACCAGTATAGTAGCATGAAATAAGATATTATTCAAACAAAAATGCCAAAATGCATAGTCTTAAACCTCACCAAAAATGCCAAAAAATTTATCAAACGCCCCCATGAAGATTATTGTAAAATAAAATTCCCCTAATGTTTACGTTTTAGAAAGAAAAAAAAATCCAAGTTATGCAGGAAATAACAGGGGAATCCCGATCCCCGCCTTCAACCGGAGGGGATGGGAATTAATGAATTCCCTCGCGGGGACAACCTTGTTGCCAACCCTAACCAAGACGTAGCCTTGAAAATATAAAACCCTGTGAAAGAAAAACGGCCTCTGGTCTCCAATGCAAAATGCACACGGCCAGCAAGTAATGATAGGAAAAGTACTCTAAGTATCGTATCCATAAGAGAAGATGTTGCAAAAGTTCTAAGATTGAACAAAATTTCCTCGAGAATGTAATTGCCAAGTAACTAGCAAAAAGGTTAGGAGATGGTTGTATAAGTGAAAACAAGAATAATATAACGAAGATAAAAAAGGGCATATATGCGCATACCATTTGGTCATACAATTGCAAATTTGACTCAAACTTTAGCATGGTGAAGTAGATTAAACTCCTATTCAACCTTCTATGAAATATCTTTAAGAGTCTTTTTTTTTTTTTTTTTTTGAAAAGGATTATCTTTAAGAGTGTAGACCATTAATCCTATATGTCTATGTTTAATGAAAACTTAGATAAATAAGAATATAATCCACAGTCCTAAAGGTTTTGCCCTATTATCTAGGGTAAAAACCAAAGGCTTATTTCTAAATTTTTTTCTTAGATTGTGTTTATGAAAACCAAGTTTTGCTTAACCCTTTTAATGTTAAACTCAACTTTTGTATACTAATTTAGGCAATCAATTTAGACTAATAATGAAAATAAACTCAATAAAAAGCAAACCCTACTATTGAAAGAGTAAAGTTACTTTTTGTGCATGAAAAATTTATTTTCCTCTATTGGAGTATTTATATATTTGAATTCTAAGGAATGACTTAACTTATAATGAGATAAACGAAAATCACAAATTAAGCTGAAAAACGTTATGAAAATAAAGACACATGAGAGATAGAAAAATAATTGAAATGCTTGTATTATTACTAATATGAAAGAAACTATGAACTTTAAGGACAACTTGTAACTTAATAAAACCATAAGATAAATGAAAGAAACCAACAATAAAGAAATTGAAACAGTGCTAGAAATTAATTGAAGTTGCATAAAACTCGAAATATAATGTAACGAGAAAGCCTAAACATGAGAAATTTACTACAAACTTTTTTCAATCAATCCAACTTCTTTTGTCAAGAATGGTTGTGTCTAACACCCTAAATCTTTCGATAAGGATGGATCGAATAGAGAGTAGCAAGTACTATTACAAAAAATTACAAGAAAAGATGCGATAAGTAAATATAGTGATTTCTTCGTCTCTTAAGTTCTTGACTTCATGCCTTTTTTATAACCTCCATGCTTAGATTTTGCCAATAATAAGTTGGCAATAACCTTCAATAAACACAAAAATTATAAGAAAATACTCCAAAAATCAAGGATCGCTAATATTTGACACGCTTACACGAAATCTTTCCAATTTTACAAGATTATATCCTAAATTAAACCATAAACATATTAAAACAATCTAATAACTTGGATGAAGTTGACTATTATAGTTCACTTAGTGTTTGAACCCCCTATTATTATAGTTAAAGATTATAATTATTTTAGTTACGGGGAAGATCATTTGAAATCCTCTTTATTTACATTGAACACTATTTGAACATTATCTTCAACTACGATGAAAAGGTAATGTATTTTTTTTCCATAGTGGACACCTGTATAATTTTTGTTTAGTTTTTGTATTTTCACTTAAATATAAAATAATAGGAAACTAATAAATTACAAAATAATATATTCTTAAATTAACTACAGAAAATGTAATTACAAAGAAAACAAATAGTTTAAACTTTGACCTTTTTTACCTGTAGTATAGTTATAAAAAATGAAGTATAAAAAAATGCTATCACATTCCCTTTTAAATTAAAGTACAAAAAAAAGAGTAAGGGTAATTGTTTTAAATGATAAAACTGGCGAAAATATTTTTAAATATAACAAAATGTCATTGTTTATTAGTGATAGACAATGATAGATTATAGTAATCTATTCGTGTCTGATAGACAATGTCATTTTACTATATTTGTAAATATTGTAACTCATTTTGCTATATTTAAAAACAACTCAAAAGTATTTGAAAAATTGAAAAAGTTATCACTTTGACCTTTTTCTATTATAGTTATGAAAAAATGAAACATACAAAAATGCAATCAAACTCCTTTATTAAATTAAAATATTAAAAAATGTAATTACGAATAAAAAATTTCAACTTTGACCCCTTTTTTTTTGTAGCTTTAGTATATTATAAAAAATGAAGTATAAAAAAATTGTAATCAAATTCCTTTCTTAAATTGAAATATAAAAGAAAATGTAATTACAAAAAAAATTGAAAATTCCACTTTGACCTTTTTTTTTTTTAGCTTTAGTATAGTTATAAAAAATGAAGTATAAAAAATGTAATCAAATTCCTTTCTTGAATTAAAATATATAAAAATAATAATTACAAAAAAATTGAAAAAGTATAAAAAAAATGTAATCAAATTTCATTTTTAATAAGTATAAAAAATGTAATCAAATTCCTTTCTTGAATTAAAATATATAAAAAAAATAATTACAAAAAATTGAAAAAGTATAAAAAAATGTAATCAAATTTCATTTTTAATAAGTATAAAAAATGTAATCAAATTCCTTTCTTGAATTAAAATATATAAAAAAAATAATTACAAAAAAATTGAAAAAGTATAAAAAAAATGTAATCAAATTTCATTTTTAATAAGTATAAAAAATGTAATCAAATTCCTTTCTTGAATTAAAATATATAAAAATAATAATTACAAAAAAATTGAAAAAGTATAAAAAAAATGTAATCAAATTTCATTTTTAATAAGTATAAAAAATGTAGTCCAATAAAATTGAAAAATTTTCAACTTTGACTTTTTTTAAGTTTTAGTATAGTTATAAATAATGAAGCATAAAATGCAATAAAATTCATTTTTTAAATTAAAGCATAAAAAAAATATAATTACAAAAAAAATTAAAAATTCAACTTTGGCATTTTTTTTTTATAGCTCTAGCATAGTTATAAAAAATGAAGTATAAAAAAAATGTAATCAAATTTCTTTATAAAATAATGTGATTAAATAGATAAATAAAAAGAGGAAGAAGAATAAAGAGTTTCAACTTTGACTTTTCTTAAAGTTTTAGTATTGTTATAAAAAAAAAAATGAAGCACAAAAAAATGTAATCAAATTTATTTATTAAATTAAAGTATAAAAAAACTGAAAAAGTTATAAAAAAATGAAGTATAAAAAAAATGTAATCAAATTTCCTTCTTATTTACAAAAAAAAATAAAAAAATAAAAAAATAAATAAATAAAAAAATTGTTTTGATTTTTTTTAGTTTTAGTATAGTTATAAAACAAAAGTAATCAAACTCCATTTTTAAATTAAAGTATACAAAAATTTAGTTACAAAAAAAATTGAAAAATTTTCAACTTCGACTTTTTTTTTTTTTAGCTTTAATATAGTTATAAAAAATGAAGTAAAAAATTGTAGTCAAATTTATTTCTTAAATCAAAGTATATAAAAAATAGAAAAAATTTCACCGATAGAAAAAATATCAAACTATTTATAGAAAATAGTAAAAAAAACACTAATAAACATTGATAGATTTCTATCAGCATCTAACAGTGATAGACTTCTATCATTTCTATCACTGATATATCCTGATAGACTTCTATCAAACATCTATCACAACTATCTAAAAATTTTGCTATTTTATCTAAATAGTTTCCCTTATTTTTCTATTTTTAAAAAGTTCTCTTAAAAAATAATTTTAAAAAAAATTGAAAAAGTTTCAACTTTGATTTTTTTTTTTTTTCTTTAGCATAGTTATAAAAAAAATGTAATCAAATTCCATTCTTAAATTTATAAAAATGTAACTACAACAAAATTGAAAAAAAATAGCAGAAAAGAACCTATACACTGACTATAATAACTGCGACTAAAATAGTAAGCATACCAAGCACATATTATTATAATCCTGACTATTTTAATCTGCACCTTAAACTATTATAACCCACAGATTATAATAATTATTGGCTACAATAACCAACTTAACGCTCCAAACAACCCTTTATATTTTTAGAGCTAAATAAGTCTCATAAATGAGACTTATCAGTTACAATAAAACTTAGACATTGGTTGGTCATATGTAGAGTTCCTTTTGATGATTCTGTAAATGAAGTTCAACGGTGCAATTGTACATCTATTTCATATTATTTAATAGTTAAAACCGACCTGAGCATAACTAGAAATATTCGTCTCACTCAAAACAAATTAGGAATACAAGTAGTTTGAGTACAAAACGATATCGAAAATTCTTTTAACCACTAAGTTGTAAGTAGTGTTAGTGTAGCAAAATCTATTTTTCTAGTCTCTTTTATATTATATTGTTTGTGTTTGCACAATATATACTATATCTATACTTTCATATTTGCATGTATGTTTAAATATGTATTTATTTACGTTTGTGGTTGATTTTAACAATTTATTAGTGTTCTCAAATTATTCCAAAAAAACATAGTCTATATTTGAAAATTGAAAAATAAAATTTGGACATAAAACTTAGGCTGAAAAATAAGGAAGAAATATAAATGATGAAGGGAAAAAAATCCTATACGCTGGCAGTCAAATAAAATATAAACAATAAAATTCATGAAGGGAAATAAAGAAGGCAAAATATAACAGAAAATACCTAATTGAACGGTTTGTTTGACAACTAAAATCATGATTTTAAACCAAAAACAATTGAGAATCTTTGCATTTATTTTCCAATTTTTTAATCTACAAAACAAAAATGAAAGTCAGGCCTTTAGTGAGTGTGTTCGTGGATTGGGTTAGGTTGGATTGGAGGACTTTTTAGACTCAACCAAATTATTTCGGTTTTAGACCCAACCCTTGTTAAAAAATGAATCCAACCTAACCCAACTATAAAATATTTGAGTTTGGTTGTTTCGAGTTACTCAAGTCAGTTATTTAAATTTTTGTTCTAAAAAGAAGTAAAATGTTAATATGTGAAAATTTGATTTAATGATTTTCATATTTTGAATTAAGCTTTACAACTCAATTTCAATTTTATAATAAAATTTTTCTTTCCAAAGTGCTAAAAAAAACTATTTTTAGGAGTTATTGGAGAATAAGTTATCTAAAAAATAATAAAATTAAATAAAACTAAAATAAATATATGTATATATAATGGTATTTTAAGTATATATATATATATATTAAAGTTAATAATAAGTTCGGATTGGTTGGTTTGGTTATTTTAAGTGAACCCATGAACCAAACCAACCCAACCCAAACTGTATAAATTGGGTTGGGTTAATCGATTTTTTCGGGCTATCGGATTCTATGAATACCCCTAGCCCTTAATTGTCTAAAATGGTGAAGTAATGAAATTGTAGGGTTGAGTCTCAATCCAAAAGTGAACCTAAAAATCAATCGTTACAAACCAAAGTTCAAAGACTAAATTGTTATTTTCATAAAAGCTTAGGGGTAAAAGTGTTTTTTAACGAAAAAAATAAATAAATAATAATAATAAAAATAAAAATAAAAAATAATTAGCAAAAATATGTACTAAAACTATTTGTAAAAATAGGAGAAATTTTTTGTCATTATTCGTTTCAGTCACCTCAAAAAGAGTGAAGTTATATAAATTTTATTTTTATTGTTATTTTAAATTTTGACTTAGTCAAAGTATTTTTTTAATTATTTTTACAACTATACTTGGGTAAAATTCAAAATTAATGTTAAATTTTGAACTATTGACAAAAATAGGGTACATAGTAAAGAAATCTAAAAAATAGTGTGGTTGAAGAAAATATTGACAAAAATAGGGTGGTGAAATCGTGTACCCCGTACACGATTTCCACGTGGCTTCCACGTGGTTGGTCAATGGGACCAAAATCGTGTACGGGTACACGATTTCCCTTTTTTTTTTTTTTTAATCAACAATTACATTTCTTAATATTCTTGTTTTATAGCATACTCATATAAATGCGTCTGAAGATTAGAAATTCATAAAAACTTAAACTTTAAATTACAAACGAGTCATGTGCCACATGGTGGACGTCTTCGTTGACGGTGTGGACGACGAGGTACAGGCACTTCAAAGTGTTGTTGTTGATGAATTAATTCATCAATATCCTCTTGGGTGACGACGGATTGATGTTCATAATACTCTTGTTGATTGCCAGAACTCGATCCGATCTCTGCTCTAGGAGAAGTTGGACCTGGATCATGAAACATTGGAGGTTCTGGTTCTGGGTCAACTTGTTCCTCTGGAATAGCTTCACCCTGTTGGCGTTGTCGTCTACGACGAATACGTCTTCGATCAGTGTTAGCAACATTAAGTCGTCTTGTCTGCTGAATAATATTTTGTACATTTACCAAGTTTTGATCACACATTGTAGTCAACTCTGGTAAATCTTGTTGTACAGAATATTGATGTACATCGTGGACAAAATTATTCTGAATGGTGAAAAATTTTAGTATTAAATAATGTTCATATCATATAAATAAAAAAATATAAGATTACAAAACTCTTACCATGCAGTAGTAGTAAGCACCGTCAGGGGTGATAAATCGCCTCGTGATTGAATCGTACCAGGGAAAGTAGTCGTCTGATACAGCTGGGCCATTTGTTATTTCTCCCTGTATGCAACGGTTATGACGTGCACGCCAGAATGTTATATATTCTGCGTGAATTCGGCGCCAGTCTTGATCGTGCTTACCTCTCAGATCAATCTGGTGTAGTGCTGGGAGTGTCTGACACAATGATGGGACTAATTGTCGCATACTGAACTGTCGTAAAACACGATCTGGTTGATGCCACTCTATGATATGGAAACATATGAGAGGGCTAACGGTCAACCATATGTCATGACCATCATGACAATAATCAGGTAGGGATGCCATAATTGTTTGTGTGTATGGCGTCCAATTAATCTGAAAAAAAAAAGTAAACACAAAAAAAAACTGCAATATTCATTTGTATATTCATTTATTACCTGACTGTGCATTAATCGGTCAAATATCTGTCGATATACCAGGAGCATGTTCGCTGACTGTTCTGATGGAACTAAAATACCACTCCATCTAAAATTTTAAAAAAGTATATAATTAAATAGTTGTACCATAAAATAATAATTAAAAGAATATATAAATAAATTAATACCTGGCACTTAGTGGACCTGCGTCTGGGGCCTCCAATTGGATTTGTGGTGCTATGTTGTTAAAGCGATCATACGCCCATACTTGTAGCAGTATCAGTGGCCCTGCTATTTCCAAAGCCTGTGCATTACTGGCTCGACATAGTTCTCTGTAGAGCCATGCAAGGCAGGCCGCCACCCCACGAGTATCTACCAGCTTGCTCGAAATTTGCCAGTAGTGGAAGAAACATTAGGTGGACAAGAGTGTTTGACTTGTCAGCGAATAAAAATCCTCCAATCAGTTGCAAAATATATGCTCGGGCATATCTTTGTATGTTGATGTCGTCAACATTGGGGGACAACTCTGTAAACTGGGAGGCTAACCATGGGATACTCAACCTCGAGCCTTTCAAATCCATAGGTCGAACCCCCAAAAAATCCTCACAAGTTTGTTTCCAATCATATTGTAAGGATCCTGTCACAGGTTCTCCGTCCACTGGTAGTCCAAACTGAACTACAATATCCTGTAACGTAATAGTGCATTCGCCACAAGGCATATGGAATGTGTGGGTTCCTTTTTGTACTAAACTAGCACTATCTACATCTCTATTCCTTTCTTCAAGTGTCGATCCTTGTTCACATATTGAATTAGTAACATCCCAATCAATTTGAGTGAACATCTCGGACGGTACCAATTCATTGTCATGTTCAACACTTTCTTGTTCTCCAAACAATTCATCAATTTCTAGATCAATATCGCTATCCCCATCATTACCAGGTTCGAGAACAACTAAATCTTCAGGACGCAACGACATATCTAATCAGATGTTCACAACTGTTACAATTTATATATATTAGTCTAATTTACTAAGTTAATAAAAAACAACTCAACTTTTTATGCCAACATCAACCCAATAAACTTAAAAAAATAACTCAACTTTTCATGCCAAAATCGTGTACCCGGTCCACGATTTACTAAAATCGTGGACCGGGTACACGATTTTACAACCTCAATCTTGATATTATTTTCTCATCTACTCTATTTTCCCATCATATATTATTAAAATAACATTATTTTTAAAAAAATTCCCAAACTCATGCAATCAAAAAAACAAAATTATAAAATCAAAACTAATGATAAAAAAATACTAAATCTTATACAAAACAAATAAATATTCAATATTAATCAACAACAAATAAATATTCACACTCTAGATTTAGTGAATATTAACCAAAACAAACTTCATAACTTCATAACAACTTTTATGTACAAAAAAAAAAAAATACCAGCAGCGGCGGCAGTACGGTGGTAGGCGGCAGACGACGGCAGCAGCAGGAGGATTTTGGGCGGTGGAAGAAGAAGAGAAGGAGTGAAGAAGAAAGGAGGGGCTGGTGGGTTATAGGGGTGGAACTCGTGGACACGATTTCCTTGCTGCATGGCGTGGCAGCGTGGCAGACGTGCAGGCGTGGCAGCGTTGACTGCAGAGGTGGCAGGGAACTCGTGGACCGGGTCCACGATTTCCTTACCAAAATCGTGTACCCGGTTCACGATTTTGGTAAATCGTGGACCGGGTACACGATTTTACAACCCCAATTTTGAGATTATTTTGCCTTCTGCCCTATTTTTGTCATATATTATTAGATTAACATTATTTTAAAAAAAAATTCACTATACTTTGAATATGTACTTTCTGTTTTTTCTCCCTTTTTACTTTTTGATATTTGCGCACTCTTTTTTTTTTTTCCTTTCTCATTATCCCTTTTATTATTATATTAGTTTTTTGTTTAAGATGGTAAATGGTTTTTTTTCTATATTTTTGATAGATAATCCACAAATTTAATCTACCCATTTCTGTACATAAAATTTTAGATAGATTGAATGAACTTTACCATTTTTTCTATTAAAAAATAACAAACAAAAAAAAAATTGTGTCTCAAGCAGTGAAATCCTAACCGTTATTTTTTTTTTTCAATTTTGTTTTATCTTTTAAAGTTTACACATTCTCTAATGTTTTTTTTTTTTTTATCATTTTTCCGTGTTGGTTTTTAAATTGTTTTATTTTAGAGCTCCTTTTAGATATAAAAAAAGTAAGTCAAACTATTTATAAATATAGAAAAATTTTACAGGATAGAATTCTATCGTTTTCTATCCCTCAAGCGATAGAATTCATTTGTTTGAGCGATAGAAAACGATATAATTTTATCGCGGCCTATCACCAATGGACAGTAAAAAAAATTTATATTTATAAATAGTTTGATATTTTTTCTGTTTATAGTAATTTTCTTTTATTTTATTTGAGATAATAAATATATTATTTCTCTTTTCAAAAATATAGAAAAAAATAAAAATTATGCATTTCAATCCCTTCCTTTTTTTTTTCTTTTTCTAATTTTATTTCCATTTTATCTTTTTTTTTTTTTGTCAAAGTCCTTTTCTTTCTCTCTTCTGTTTTTAATTGTTATACTCTTATTTCAGAGGGCGAATGTGTTTTTTTTTCTAGATTTCTTACATAACTCCACAAATGATGTGAATTGACTAAAAAAGATATTTTTTAAAAAATCATTTTTTTTAAACTCTTCTGATAAAAAAATGTTTAAAATGCCGTTTGAAAATGTTTGCGTGCGCAAGAATCTCTCCATTTCATCTCTTCTGGAAGCCCTTGTCACGTCGTCCATCTCCATCTGCCGTCGTTCGCCATCAAACCGAGTCCCACATCATCCGCCGTCCAATCGAGTCGCGCAATGTCCAAGTCTACCGTTCGTCGTCTAATATTGTCTGAGTTTGTCGTTCGTCATCCAATTTCGCTAGTCGTTTGTCGTTTGTCATCTAGTTCCACTCACCGCCCGCCACTCGCGCACTATCCTTCGCTCACCAGTGTGGTCGCTGGTGGGGCTATGAAGATGGACGAGGGATAAAGAGAGAGTGACTGGGGATTTTGAAAAAGAATTTTGGTTAAAATAAAAATTGCTTGTGAATCAAGGAAACTTTTGAGCTTCCTTTTGTGAAATATGTGCAATTGATTATAGGTTGAGGACAAAAAGGTAATTGGACTCTAATATTTGTGTAATTAAGAAGTCCACTTAGACATTTTTGTAAATAATAATAATAATAAAAAATAGATATAAATATAATATATAGTCATCTTTTATGTGTTGTTATCCCTTGAGCATTCCAATCGCTCCGACGAATGAATCTCATACCAATTATTGCTCAGAATTGGAGGGACCAAAACAGAAGGAAAAAATTGTTAAGATTTGAGGAGAATTGAACCCAAATTTCTCATTTGCAAAGGCCAACAAGTGGAATGGTCTGCTTTTGGAAGGGGTAAAATTATTAATTTGTCTTAAGGATTTATCCAAGTGGAATAGGATTCGCCTCAAAAGGATCTCTAAAATGCACTATACTTGGAAAACAGGCTAATCTTTGTCATTTTGTTATATATTCGATCTTTAAATTACATTAGGCTAATCTTTTTTAATCCTTACTTGTATTTTGTAAAAAAATATGTGACGAAAAAATCTAGAAAATTTGGAAATCTGATTCTGCAGAATCTTGAAGTGTTTTTATTAAATTTCTAATATCATTGTAAATATTGCTAGTTGTTTGCTTATTGTTTTAATTATTAATGTCAATGTAACTTTACCTATTAAATTGATGCTTCTCTTTTTAGTAACATTTTTCTAATATTTTCAATGATTTTAAGTTAATTTTCAAATCTTTAAAATTAATTCCTCTTGAGCTTTGTACAAATAAGTTTAAAAATTAAAATTTGTTTTCAATGACGTTTCTCTTCAAATTTCTTACTACGGAATCTAGAAAATTTGGGAAAGAGGAATCATGTCTTTGGTAGTTCGAAATTTGATCTCAAGAAAAATTAATTTGATTAATGTTTAAAAAAATTCATTAAAATGCTATCATATGACGTATTTGAGAAATTGTAATACTTTCTCAATTTCTTGAGGTGAGGAATTTTTCCTCAATTCTAACATAGTCTAATTAATGAATTTTTTTCACTTATTTTATGGGATCATGACTCCAAACAAGAGTTAAAATAAAACATTATTTTAAAAAAAAATTCCAAATGAATTTCTTTAAAGAATATTTGCAATTCAAGATTTAAAAATTTGGTCACCGTTTTCTAAATGGGTGTTGTGGGGTACTAACCCCTTCCTCATACACAAATGACTTCTGAACTTAAATTTAATTTTCACAAATTATTTTTATTGATTTTTATTTAAAAAATTATTTAGTTTATTTCGGTGTCAAATCACACTGTAAAAATGATTAGTGGTGACTTCTTTTCCTTTTTTGTTTTTATCCTATTTCGAGGACGTTGGCCACTCTGCGTCATCTTCGGCAGTGGTGACATAGTGAATGACCCGATTCCAACTTTTCCTGGGCACTCACTAAGAGTTCAAGCAGATATCGCATCGACTTCTAGTCATCAACAAGAATATTATGTGCACGATGAATTCCCGCTTAGTGTAACCCAACAAGATATTAATGATGTAATCATCTTCAACAACATTTTGAAACATATATATAACTCGTCGTGGTTGGCGTGTGAGAAGGTTATACCAATTACCATTGAGCTAAACTCACTTTAGTTGTATGTGCTTTTTTATTTGAATAGTATATATTTTGTTAATCATTTTCCATATTATGTGTCTCCAATTTAATTATTACTGAAAAAATTACATCTTCTTTAAGAGAAAAAATTACCAGTTTACACGATTTTTAACATCTCATATATCAAGTACACATGAGGTTTGTAGAGGTGGACTAATGTGAACCTCCACGTGGGAGATGAGGTGGAGGGTTTAAATCGTGTATCGAGTACACGAGTTTCCTTAATCACTCAACTACCCTATATTTATTATTAGCTTTGATTTCAACTTTAAATATTTTTTTATTTTTTTAACTTCATTATTAAATTTATATTTTTACAACCATCCTATATTCGTCATTTTTTTAAACTACACCATTGTTGAACTTTTCCTATTCCTTGAAGAAATTGATTCTTTTGTTCACTTGATTAGATAAGATTTAGATAGTTTAATTTGACCAATATAGATATCCCATTATCAACACCTCTAAATAAGATATTACTTTGTAAAGCAAAAGTCTTCTACTTTTTATTTTTATTTTTTTTTTTTTTTTTTTTTTTACTTTGTCATTGACTTTATTATAAAGTATTAGTAAGTTAAAAAAAGTGTAATGTTGTTGCACTCATCTTCATGCATTTCTTTCAATTATAATAAAAAAAACTTTAAAATAATTTATCATGTGACAACTTGTAATTAGTTGTAATAGAATGCGCTAAGTTTTTTTTTAAAAAAAAAATACTTTTGATGTTTGAAAACATATAAAATTGATATTTTATAAAAGGGAAGTGGTTAATTGGCCTTTTTTCTACAAGTATTTTAAAAAGACTTCCAAACATAGATAAGTTTAGTATTGATAAGTTACAAAATGTGACAATAAATCCATACTGCAAAATATTTTATAAAAATATCAATAGCTCAACAATAATTGACAAGTAATTTTGACCATCGGGCGGTCGAGTGACAAGCAAATTCATTGGAAGAGGGTTAGAGAAATAGGGAAAAGGAAGAGAGAAGAGGGGTTTTGTTTAAATTAGTATTAACATTAATTAATGGTACTTTTTATTTATCCTAAAAATTATTAGGTTGACTTCTATTGACTATTTAATAAATTTTGTTAACCTAAAGACCAAAATTGAACATTTTTTAAACGTTGGGTACTTAATTGTTCAATTTTGAAACTTAGAAACTAATTTGACACAAATCTCAAATCTTAAGAACCAAAAGTGTGATTTAACGTTTAATTTTATTATTTATAGGTTAGAGCCAACATTTAATGAAGACACTCTGAACAACGTAGAGATTTGGGGATTCATTTTTCCCAATATAGTTAAGTTTTTGTTCGACTCATGTGACAAGTAATTTTTAAAAAATGACATGTTATCTCAATCAGATCAAGATCATGATCTAGTCATGTTTATGTTAGACTAAGTTTAAGTCATGAATAACTATTTAAAATCATGGAAAAAATTATTTTTTGACCCAAAACTTTTTATTAACCATATAATTGTCGTCTTTTAAAAACAAAACAATATAAATTAACTTGTATTAAAAACAAATGTAAAATTAATATAATTGAAACACATAACAAGATACTCAATGAGTTGAAAAGGTAAATGTGAACCTTCCAAATAGTTCAATTGGGGAAAAAAATTACAAATTGATATCATTTCTCTCAAATTTTCTTTATTTTGACCTTGTATAAGTATAGTCCACTAAAACAAATAATATCAACTATACATTTGTCTTCTTTGCAAAAAAAAAAAAAAAAGTTTAATTATTTCAATATTTAAATCAAAATTAATATTTAATGTCATTTCTTTTTATAAAAAAAATAATTATTGAAATAGAAAGATATTGTTAGAATAATACATCATTTCAAGACATTCTCATCAGTGATTCGTGACTATCTAAATATTAGTGGACATCTTTACAAATTTACAAGAAAAACAAAGATGGTTATATACATAGTATTAAATTTTTATCGACATGTCGATATTTCTATCAATATTTCTACGTTTCTATGAGTTTGATATTGACATGAGGGGTGAATTGATATTCCCATTGTATTGTAGAAAAATTCACGAAACATAAAAAAAATAAGTAACAAAATGTCACTGTAAATATAATATAAATAATATACATATTATATTATTTAAAAATCATAAAATGTTTATTTACTAATTTAAATTCATAATTTTAGTAAATTAAGGCATCAATATTTCCGTCGACATTGATATTTTAAATCTTAGTTATATAAAGACATCAACACATAGAACATATCTTCAATAAAAAATAATTAGAAAAATTACTATAAACAAAAAAAAAATATCAAACTATTTACAACAAATATAGAAAAATTTCAATATGGGATAGACCGTGATAGAATTGTATCGCTTTAATGATAAACTTCTATCGTTGTCTATCGCTCGAGCGACATAATTCTTTTGCGGTCTATCACTCATAGACAGTAAAAAGAATTTATATTTGTAAATGATTTTGCTCATTTTTTTATATTTGAAAACAATCCAAATAATTATTATAAAAAAATAAAAAATAATAATAATAAGAAAGTTGATTTTCACGTGCCTATAAGAGTAGCGTAGCTCTTATTTTAGCTCCACACAAAAACTTAAGAAAATATTGCTTTCACTCTCTACTTGGCCATGTTGTCGTCTTCCTCCCATGCATCGTCGCCGGAGAGTCACTGCTTCGAGGCTCTGTTAGGCTCTCTTCGTCCCTTCCTCCGCGGCGAACTTGAAAAGGTAAACACGAACCTTCCATCTCTCATCTCCCTCCTCCGCTCCGTCGGCGCCGGCGAGTGTTGGCACAAGCACAGCACCTTCCTTGATCACCTCATTGATACCTACCGTATTCTCAAAATCTGGAAAGCTCAAGAGCCGGTTTGTCGGTGCGGCTTATTCCACTCAGCTTATGCCAATTCCTACGCCAATCTCGCCATTTTCGATCCTACCACCGGCCGTGATGTTGTCCGAGGCCATGTCGGAGAGGCGGCGGAGAGATTGATTCATTTGTTCTGTACCATCCCTCGGCATCAACTAATTCACGACGATCTTCTTTTCCGCTACTCCGATTCAGAACTCGTCGATCACCTCAAATCCTCGCAGAAATCGCTTAAGAACGCCCTAGAAAACGGACATTTCAACAACGATGAAACCTGGAGAAAGAAACTGCAATCGATTCTTCCAGCCGATGGCGTAACCGTAAAGCACATCAGAACTGGAGAAGACGTAATCGTTTCCAGGCGAGTAGTTGCAATTTTCCTCATGTTGACAATAGCCGATTTCAGCGATCAATTCTACGAATTCCAAGATTCATTATTCGAAAACTCCAACGGACGTCTCGATTTCACAGGTAACAATTACAAATCTCTCTGGCCTGGAAACGGAAAGCCTGGACTATGGATGAACTCCGCATCAAGAATGGGAGCAATATACTCCCTGATCGCGAGAGAGGAATCCATTTTAATCGCAAATAGAAAAAGAAACAACGAATTAGGGCTGAAAACAGAGAGAGACGAGGATTTAGAGCTGGTAATTCCCCCAATTTTCGAGAACTGCTCAAGAATTCTTGAAGCAGAGGATCAAACTAGAGCAAGAGATTTGTACTGGAAGGTGTTTGTGAAAAGTCCGAAAGAAGTGAGGAGTTGTTGTTGAGATGTGTGGAGAAGAATCCGTTCATTGGGGAGCCGCATGTGGCATTGGGGCAGCTGTATTTGGGTGAAGGGCGGTTTGAGGAAGCTGAAATGGAGGTTGAGAAAGGGCTGAGGCTGTTGCTAACATGGGGCAGTGCTTGGGACAAGAGGATGCCATGGGAGGGCTGGATTGCTTGGGGGAGAGTGTTGTTCATGAAGGCTAAAGAGAAGAAATGGGTCAACAAATCATGGGGAATCCTTAACTTGGGGCTTGTAATATAGACAAAGACAAAGTAATTGAATCAAACTTATGAATTGTATTCATAAATATATGGTTTCTTATGCATTACCCTCACCTATTTCAAATAATGTTGAAATAAAACTTCAAGGTTGATTCTTTATAAGGGAATTTTATTAGGGTAATTATTTTAAAGAGTTTAAACTGGTTGAATTATTTTTTTATGTAGCAAAATATCACGATAGATAGTAATAGACACTGATAGACATCTATTTGTGTCTATTACTAATAGACAGTAATAGATGATAGTAGTCTACAGTGATTTTACTATATTTATAAATATTTTAGCCCATTTTGCTATATTTGAAAACAACTTAATTTATTATTTATGTTTTTTAAGGTTTTTTTAGTACAACAACTATCAAATTGGAGAATTGAACTTTCTACTTTTAAGAAAGTAATACATATTAATTATTGTTGGATTAAACTTACTTTGACGTAAGACTCTCTTAGAAATTAGAGAAAAGGTGGGAGCATTTAAAATGATTAATAGAGAAGGACAAACTTTTGTCCTTATTATGTTGTGTCTCTTAATTTGACCAACTCAACTTATTCAGACTTGCAGAATTTTTTTTTTTTTTTTTCATTTTTATTTCACTTTTTCTATTTTATGGGGAAAATATAAAAAACAATTTAAAAAAAAATATTTGTTCCACGGAAAATTGTTATTGGACAAATGTTTCGGCTGCATAAAGATAAGGGTTGGCAACACCTAAGTTTTTCTTTATTTTATTAAATTTTTTATTTTTTTCTCTTTTTTCATTTTCTTTTTAATTCGGTTAATTTCTGTTTTTATTTTTTCTAATTTCGGTTTTTTGTTTGCTCCTTTTAATTTTTGTCTTTTTGTCTTTTTTATTTTTAATATATATTTCTTAATTATAACACATAATTGCTTATTGTATTTAATATATATTTCATAGAAATATGTGCTTATTTGTTTTGTTCAACCTCAAATGATATTGGATAAATATTTATCACAATCTTTCATACTTTCTTTCTCAAATTGCTAATGCGAGAGTATAACATATTTGATATGTGTGTAACTGCATGTACAAGACAAAAATAATGAGCACTAAGTGATTTATGCAACTTTAAGTGCATTAAATCAAAATTAATTTTATTAAAAGTAATTAACTATTACTTTCATAAACTTTGTCGAGAGGGAATTTGATCAAATATATATAATCACTATAAATTTCAAAAGTTCACAAATTCATCCACATCAGAATAATTTAAATATTCAACAATCAAATAAATTTCAATATTAGCATGACAAACAAAAATTTGACTAATTCAACTCTCAGCTAGTTCCCCGGTAGAGATGTTCTCTTAGGTCAGCTTAAATATATGAGTCTAGTCAAAATAATCCTCTATTCCCTTATAGTCAATTTTTTTAATTCACTAATCTTTTAATTAGTAGCTAATTAATAGATTAATGGCCCAAGTAAATTATTAAAGTTTATTTTTAATATTACTAAAAGCTAATTCAAGAAATAATCTTCAATATCTAAAATCTTAAACCTTTCGTAATAAAATTAAATATAATCTTGAATATTTATTCCCATATTTGAAAGATAAAAGGTAATATTATTATAACGGAATCTTAACGAATAAAAGGTAATATTACTAGGAGAATATATTAACTTATTAAAAGATAATATTATATTGAGAGATAATCTTAACAGGTAAAATATATATTATTCTAACCATAACCATTAACAATTGAAGCAATTGAGAGGAATCTGTTTAATCGATGGGGATTTAACAAAATCACATGTATAATTAAAATTTAATAGTAAAATTGATCGGCATATTTGATAGTCCTAAGAAACCGAAGATAATTTAAATTTCAATGATCAAGATATTATACCTTCAAATTTCTTTTCTTTTAGACATTCCAAAAATATAGATTTCAAAAACCCTAGATTTTCCCTACCACCTCAATTTACACCATTGCTTTGAAAAAGCACCACCAATTCAAAAGTTGTTCGTGGCCAACTACACTAAAATAGCATGACTAACGTAGTAACGTCGGCTAAAACTCTTTAGCCATTGAAACACCAAAATACATATATTTCAAATAAAACTCAATTTGAACATTACTTATCCAACGCAAATTGGGTAGGTTAAAATGCATAACATGTACCACATTTTGATACGAAAAGTTTTTATTTTTAAATGTCAACAATAATAAAACAACTTGAAGCCGTAAGATTATTTCTCCATAACATTAAACTGAACACAACCACAAATTTGCAATTTAATAATTCTCATGTGTTAATCAGATGCAATGCTAACATTTGCAAACTTACAATTCAATTTCACAATCCACGTATATTGCATATGTAAAAATTCAAAATAATCACTTTCTTTTGGACTTTAGTTTTAATAGAATAAAGATGAACGATGGTAGTGAAAAAACCAATGATGAATACATTATAAAAATAATTTTCTTTCCTCCCTAACTACCTCAAGTTATATTGACCATTCTTTATTTATGAAAAGGTACTTAATGAAATATGTTTCTATAAATGACATTAAATGCTTCAAAATAAGGAAAATTAAGGTGTATGGCAAATAAGGATCTGGCAATCTGAAAAATATTACAGTATACGAGTTGTTACGAGTTGTCAAAATTATACTTCAATGTCAGTCTTGTGACATGAGTATATCATGGAATAATATTAATGTGTTAGTACGTCTCATATTTACACTCTTATTTATGATTGGCTGTTTTATTCAAAATATATTTTTTTTTTTTTTGTAAAATTGTATTACTATATTACTTCATCTCACATTTACACGTTTTTTTTATATTTAAATTATTTTATTCTACCTTATTTTTAAATTTTGATTGACTTGAGATTTAAATTAACTTATCTTATTTTCTAAAAATCTTAGATATAATTTGAGATTTAAAAATTTAAATTGAACATACCTAAACTAAGAATTTAGATCGGGTTGGTTTGTGATTAAATGGATTGTGATATAATGATTTAAATCTCGTTTAAATTGACTTTGTAAGTGATTATGAGTGAAAAAAATGTTTATAAACCAATTCAAATGGCTTTTTCTTAACTTTTAGTTTTATTTTTAACCCAAAACTTTCATTTATAAAGAAATTAAATTTGAAAAAACCACAAAAAAAAAAAATCATCTATATTTATTTTTAAGCTCAATCAAACTTTTTTCATTAAATTTTCACATCATTTCACTTTAAAATTGAATTAATGTGAGTTTTTTCTTTTACCATCCAAAATTTTCATAATTTTCACATCATTTTATCTCAAAATATTCGTAAATTTTTTATTACTTTGTAATTATTTTTCTTTTTTTTTTAAATTTCTACTTTCGTATCAACAATTACTCAAACATTTACGATAGACATCTAAATATTGTCTTACTTTATAAAAATTGTGATTAAAAATGATCAATTATAGTCCAATTAAGCCACAATCAAATTTTCTTTAGTTAATTATAACAATTTCGGTAAATTTCCATCAATTTCCATCATTTTTCCCAAAATTTACATCGATATCAATATTTTCATAAAATTATAACCTCAATATTTTAATTGATATCGATATGGTTCTACTTTACTTAAAAGATAGATTCTTGAAAGTTGATAAGTATTGTATTTTTCAATAATAATAAATTTGTAGATCATTCCTTCTTCATTTAATTATTCCTCTACATTTTTATTTAATTAATTATTCAATTCAATATCAACCAACATAAATTTTCCATCAAAATTTACCACTTCCTAAAAGTTATTGTCTTTTGGTATTAGACATAAGAAAATTAGACAAAATATCAAACTATTTATAAATATAGGTGAAATTCAAACTATTTATAAATATAAAAAAAAATTCACTGTCTATCAATAATAAACTACCATAAAATTCTAGCAAAATAGACTACAATAGAATTCTAGCAAAATAGACTATAATAAAATTCTATCGCTCAAGCAAATAAATTCTATCACTTGAACAATAGAAAGCAATAAAATTCTATCAAAATCACGAATAGACTATAAAAAAATTTTATATTTATAAATAACTTGACTCATTTTTCTATATTTGAAATCAATCTTAGACCCATCCATATTATAATATCTCATATCTCCTTTAATTTTGTAATTATTTACCAAGATCTAATATTAATGGGGTTGAAAGTACATTTGGATATGAAGGAGTGAATTAGAGTGCTTAACGGGTGAGTTTGCTAAAAGCTTGTCAAACTTTTTGACATTTTTGGCACTACATTTTGGCATTTGTTTGAGTGCACATATTTTGGTGCATTTTCTTTTGAAAATAATAATAATACCATCATTGATTTGCTATGTGACAATGAAAACATAAATAATGAATTCAAGAGCCAAACTACATAGCTAGGTTAAGACTAGATGGGTTCGAATTTAAATTTGAGATCAATAAAAGAACAGAAAAATCAAGCATTTGTACTATATTGCTTCAAACGCAACCATAGAATCCAAAAGCAGTTTGACTAAATTAGATTCTGAATTTACAACAGTAACCAGGCAGTGAAGAAGAAGCTTTTTTCTAGCTATTTGCTATTACAAAAAGCCTACCATGGAATGTCTTACTCTTCGTCTGTTATTTCTTCCACCTCCTTCTCTGCAACCTCTTCTGTCTCTTTTTCATCCTGAAGAAAAGCCCCACATAAGCATTTGCAAAATTGAACTGAAAGATAACATTTTAGAGCTTAAATCTTACATCTTCATTTTCAGCATTTAGACTTTCCAAGGCCTTTTCATACTCTGCTTTCAGCTCAGCAGCTTTATCTTGGTAAGGCTTCTTCTCCTGTTCATCATTTAAAGGTTTAGATGACTCAATTCACAAAATGTAAACATGTTTTCAAACGGCAGGGAATGCAACTCACTTCATCGGTCATTGACTTCCATTTCTCACCACCTTCCTTTGCAACCTATAATGATTGAAATACTCAATCAGAAGACAGCATACAATAATTTGGGATATCGATATTATTTTTCATTGGGAACTTGGGAATTGTATTTGGATCTGTGCTAACCTCCTTAACGCCTTTGGAATCAGGATTTGCTTCTTTATATGATTTTCTGAAGTCATCCCTGAAGTATCACAACAAGCAAATTCAGTGAAGAGTTGAGTAAATAGAGACTACCCATGTAGTAATCTGATAAACACTAGTGGAATTTGCGTACATGAAGACAAAGAAAGCTGTAGGAGGGCGTTTGGGGGCATTTGGATCTTTGTCTTTCTTCCCTCTCTTCTCCGTTCTGGATTTCTTAGCCTTTGGTTCGGATGGTGCTGATCTTTTCCTGTACCACGAAACAATCAAGTTAATACAACTCAAAGCATCACCTTAACCAGATAAGAACAAGGGAAAATGAGCAAGATACCTTTCAGCTGGCTGTTTGGCTTGTGCTTGCTTTTCAACAGTCTGAGACTCTACAGGAAAACAGAAAGGTAAGAGTTACAAATCAGAAAATAATGCCAACAAAAAAAGGTAATAACGAAGCCACACGAAAAATATACCTAAATTCATTCTAATTTTGGCGTCGAGGCTGCAACTGTGCATGCTGATTAGGGCTACCGGAACACTTTTGCCGCACTCATCGCTGTAAGCCGAAAATTGACCATTCAAATAAGAGAAATCAATTTCTACCGTAGTCAAGAAACTCAAAATTGCTGCGTCTACAATTCCTCTGGTTACAGTTCATTCAACTCCAAAACTAACTCCGACCAAAAGGCAAACTGATAGCCAGATATTATCAATGCATAAACAACATAAACTCAAGAAACCACAATTTATTTATTAGAAAATGACCGAAGAAATGGAGTATTAGGAAACTACAAGACGAACACACAAATAAACCTAACAGAGAAATGAAACTGATATAAACACGCAGTATTATAGAGATTCATCAATAATTCCATATCATCTTAGCCCCAATCCAGTAAATGTAACTCAACAAGAACATTCATAAAGAAAACGAACATTGCATTCAACTCTAAAACAAAATCGGACTAGAAGGCGGACTGCAAACCAGAAATTATCAATGCCAAAAACAAAAACAAAAAAATAAACTCTAGAAACCACTAACATGGAGTGTTACGAGAGTATAACACAAATCAATCGATGAAACAAACGTAAAAATGAAAGCAGAAAGAAAACACAAAGTTACAGAAATTCGGCAATACGACTACATCCTCGCCAACGCTAAGCCAGTCAATGTAAATCAACAAGAACATGCATAAAGAATATGGGGGAAAAACAAAGAACGCACCATCGAGCAAAAGCACTGCCGTCTTTGGCTCTCACAAGCGAAGGGCCAGTGACGGCGACGTCAGCCGGAGTAGCCTCCACTCTCTTCCTCGACTTCGACGATCCTCCGCCGGCCATTTCTTCCTCTCCGCCGCTGAGTCTGTGACTTTGAAAATGCTGAAGAATTCAACCGAAAGGGAAATTTTTCGGTGGAGAAAAATGAAGCGGTCATTGTTATTAAAGCAAACCAACTAAGAAAGAGGGAAAGTTTTTTTTTCTAAATTTTGGCGCCCTTAATCCCCGCGTTTTCTTTTCGTTTCACAAGGATCGCTGACTTGGCTCGATCTATTGCCGTTGATTTTATACCGTTTCGTATCGACGTTCCAAATTCATACTCTGTCTCTGCAAGAGCGCTCGTTCAAATGGGCCTGGACTGAACTTATTGGGCCTTGGATTAACTTGGGTTTGGGCTTTTGGGTTGTCTAACTATTCTAAGGAGGTAAATGACCGTTAATTGATTCCTGTTTTAAAAATATCCTTCAACTTTGTAATTTATTTAAAAATTACCTATTTTCTTTTAAAAGTTCAAATTTGTGACTTTACATAATTATTTTTAAATTATTTTTGGAGTATAAACCTTTCAAAATATTATATTAAAATTAAAACTTAGAATAGGGTTGTAGTGTTTCGGTCTCAATTTTCTTTCTTGTCATTGATCCTCATTTCAAGTTTCAATTTTCGAAACATTTTAACATATTTGAATTTCAGTGATAGTTTGAAATATTTATAAAATATCAAAGGTAATATTGCAATTTGAAAAAAAGAGTAATATTATAACTTTTTAAAGGAAAAATGTGGTTTTTAAACCACTTGTAAAGTTCAAGGTTTTTTTTTAATCTATATATAATTGAGCCTTTTTAATATTTTCGTATTTAACTACGTGATGAAATCCAGCGTGCATGTACACCAATTGTGTGTATAAAGAAGTAGGTGGATAAGGGAGAAAATTTCATATATTGGTTGGTCGGTATATAAGGGGACATTTGGGGCGGTTATTATAGTACGTGTTTGGGGTACAAACTATTTTAATAAGGTTATAATAGTTTGTGTTTGGGATGTAAACTATTTTTGTTTGGATAGGAAATAGTAAAATATTGTAACAAATAGAGTTTTGAAATGGTATTTATTGTACTTAATTGTATGTTATAAACAGTTATATAAAACACTATTATATTTAGTGCTCAAACATGGAGTGGACTATAATAACCCACACCACCAACTTCTAGTTGGTGTCCTAAACGACACTTAAATGGGCTAAATAGCATGTTATCAATACAAGGATTTCAAATTTTTTGAAAAATAAAAAATCCTCAAAGAAGGTAAAAAAGATTTGAGTAAAGATTGTCACATCAAAAAGCTACGTCAACAATTCTTCATCTACTAGGCCTTTGTCGATGTTAAAATTGTTAGCATCAATAAAACTACATATGTCAATGTCCTCTCCATAACGTTGACATATGTTGGAACTATCGACAAATTTGTTTTTCTATGTCATTTTTTAACCTCAAAATTTCTCTTTCAAATGTCATTATAATTTGAAGCTTTTTGTACCTAAAAGTGATTGTACATGAAACAAAGATACACATGAAAATTCATATCAAACTCATTCATATCAAACCAAACTTGAGTTGTAGAAATGTTAAGTCCAAAATAAATGAAAGTATAACATTAATAAACCTAAGTGATACGAGAAGAAAGTTTAATTTTTGTTCGCTTCTTGCTATTATAATATTGGAAAGTAACATTTGAAAATGATATCAACTCAAAGCGCACAAGAAAATAATTTTAATTACCAAAAGAAAGAAAGAAAAAACCCTAATAATTCATTAAACTAACGCAAACAATTAAACTTATCAAAAACTTATAAGCATGATATCAAAAATTACCAAACCTATCAAAACCAGTATAAACATGCATGAGAAATAACACTCAACTATGACGAACACAAATGTTAAACAAACCAAATTAACTTGAAAAAGTGAATTTAGAAAAATAATAATAATAATAATAATCTTATCATAAATTTATAATTGTTCCTATTGAATTAAAACAATCGACTAAACTTAACAGAACACACAAACATAACATCAGAACAGAGCTTAACTAAAGTCAAGTTTGTAGTGAAGTCAAAACAATCCCCCCCCCCCCCGAACCCAACCAGTGGTGTTGAATTGCTTCTTATTTGCTCCCTTCCCAACCCCATTCGATTAAATGCTGCTAGGGTCAGTACATCAGCCAAACTTCCGCCATCCACCAGAATCCTATGAACCTTTAAATTTGTGATGGTTAATGATATCACCAAGGCATCATTGTGTGGTTAGTGGAGTCTTTTTGCCTCGACCTCGGTAAAAGTGATTTCAGGACTCGAGTCTTCTATGCAGACATGGAGAACATCTCATATTACTCCGACTCTTGCCTAACTTATCGGGGCATGACTTTCGTTTTCCTATTGGATTCTCCTTCTGCTGGTCTCCCGACTATTGTTATAATTTTTCATACTGGCATCATTTCTCACTCTCCTTCTGGCAAATCTTCTCTCCCAGGTCTTGGTTCTCCTCTGTTTAGCTTTCTTCTTTGGCCTCCTCTCGCGCATTCCTTTAGGAACCCATTTCTGATTAATGCTTCTATTTCATATTTCAATTGAATATAATCTCGAGTCAAATGTCCATTATCATCGTGGAATAACCAGTATTTTTCTTTATCCCTTCGGTGTGGGCCAATTCTCATTCTTTCTGGCTTCCTTAGCAAGTTCATGCTTTTGAGTTCCATTAGAATCTCTTTTGGCGGTATTGTTGTTAGAGTGTATCGTTCAAATTTGTATGCAAGTCATGCTATGTATGTTTCTGATACTCCAACATAATCTCTTTAAATATCGTGGTGATTGAAGAAATGGATTTCTCCAGCGGAAGCGTTTAATCGTTTCGTGCTAAAAATTTTCATTTAGGAGAATACAGGAAAAACAGAGAACACGGGATAAACAAAAAACCTAATTACAACATGTTAGAAGAAGAGATTTAAGGAAAGAATATTACTACCTTTGAAGACTGTCTTCTATAGGTTTTTTTCTCTTCTTCAGTGAAACTCGTGAACACCCAAAAAAAAACTTAGAACACCACCACAAAAAGTCTTCCTCACTATGTCTCAGGAAAGAATCAACCAAGGAGTTGTGGGCTCTTGAGATTTTTGGCAAGGGAATGTAATTTTTAAAGAGAAATTTTTTATAGAACAAAAAATGTAGAGGGATTGATTGATCTCTCATCTTTTGTGTTCTCCTATTGATATCTTGTGAGGGAGAGGAAAGTGGTGGAAATTATAACTCTCCACCACTACATGAGAAAAATAACTCCCAGAGGGAGTTATTTCCCTCTTTTTTTAATTAAATAATTTATTAATTTAATAATACATAAATTATATTTAATATTATTAGATTAATAATATTAATTTAATTAATTAAATATCATATATTTAATTTAGTTTGAATCATATTCAAATAACATTCTCTCACATAACCTATAGTTTTAATATGAATCATATTCACATTAAATTTAACCTATAGTTTCTATATGAATTTCAATCAAATAATTAATATTTGAATCTCATTGAAATTAACTTTATATTATAATGTATAAATATACATTATATTAATTGTATCTTATACAATCAATTTTCTTATTTAATTTGAACAATTTAAATTAATCCAAAGTTAAATGATTCTTATTAATCCCTTAATGAGCTAGCAATGGGACCTTATGGACCTATAGATTAGAAGCTCCAATGATATGAGATTAATTAATTAAACTCTTTAATTAAATCAATCAATATTTATTAACTACATGTCACTCTACTAGAGATCTACAGTTGCACTCTTCGCACTATAGATATATTTTTGTGTCCACGGATATAACCAATCAACAGTAAGTCGACCATTCACAATTGCTTGTAACTACAACTGGGTCAAATTACCGCTCTACCCTTGTAGTTACATCTAACTCCTTAAGTACCACTGATTCCTTTATTGAATAAACAATTTATAGTCCAACTATAAACTAACCCCTCTCAGGCCAGTGAGGGGGTGAGACCTCATTGTTCAAGACCCGAAATTGCCCTTAAGGGAGCAATCATCTACTTACCCTAAAGATGGGAAGGAGTAAATTCTATCTTGTGAAATATATGTTCTCAACTCTCTACTCAGACAAATCCCCAAAATGGTAGGCTTATTGAGTCAGCGTTCTGGCCACTCTCACCCATACAGATCAAAGAATTGCTCTCATAAGCAGGAGTTCATAACCCATTCAGGATTAAAGTCTAGTTACCTATGGTCGTCCTATGAAATATTAATTACTTCAATTAACAGTGTTATAAGGAGAAATTTGAACATTTCGCGGTCCGGTCTTATATAGATTATTTGCATAGGATACCATCCACTCACGTGTCTCCACATGAACGATTAGGATCACATCATTTGTAACACTTTACAACTTTTGTAACAATTACAAAGTGGGTCGTATCCATAGTGTTACCAGGTTAAGGCACCCATCCTTATCCTTATACTATAGACATTTTTTTGTTATTATTTAAACATAATCCAACCTTGTATGTCAACCACATACATGCTTAAGTTTACATGAAATAACTATGGATCTTTTTTATTGGATTTGAGTTAATGCAACAATAATCAAATAAAATAACTATTTATTTTATTGATATTATAATTTGTATTTACAAAAATTACAAACAACGAGAAACTAGAGATTTAGGACATCCCAACAATGATCTCTCTATCTCTCTTTCCCATTATCGGGGCCTTGAAAATCTTCTCCAGGTTTGTGGCTCGTCCCCCTTTGATTTAAGGAACTCTTATGCGCTCTGGTAATGAGTTCTACGTACATTACTGCTTATCTTTTTCCCAAATATCTTAGGAATTTCTCATCTCTGAGTCTGTTCATGATTGCCATTAAAGTTGATCCATCGGTATGACCTTCAACTTGCAATGCTTCATTGTTAAATCGAGCAATGTACTCATGCAGCGTTTCCCTAGTTCTTTGGTTTATGGTTAGCAAGTGGGTTGTAGGTGTTTGTTGATCTCTTCCTCCCAAGAATTGTGTTATAAACGCTCGTGCCAATTCCTTAAAGGAACTTATCGATTTTCTTTTCAGCTTCCTAAACTATTATTTTGTTGATCCTGTTACCGTGAATGAAAAGGCTTGGCATCTTATGGCGTCCTGCAACCCATAAAGCTTTATCCAGGATCAGTAGGTGTTGAGATGTTCTATGGGCTCTCTTTCTTTCCATCGTACAGTTTAATAGCAAGTAGCTTGAACTTGGGGGGTAACTTTATACTCATGATTTCATTGGTGAATGGTGGATCTATTTGCTCAATTAAAGCATCAAAATCCAAGCTATCAATGTGCCTCCTATACATGTTGCCCTAGATATGACCCAACTCATTCTGGATTATGAGTAAGTCCGCTTTCCAGGGCACCTACTCGGCCTCAACATCATGCCTTTACCCCATCGTTTTCTTCTTAGTTTCTTCTCGTCACTTCGTATTCTGTTGCATCTGTAATTCCGCCATCCCTCAAGTACTGTCTCAGCCATGGCCTTAGCTCGAGAAGCTTTTCATACGACTGACCTCATTCTTTTATTCTTACTTTTGCCTTGTATGCCCGTTACTTGAGAATTCTACTTTATTATCCTCATTATGTCTCACCTCCTTTTGTAATTTGGATTTAATTTGATGGACCTCCATGCTCTCTAACTTGATTTGCCTTTAGATTTAGCCTTTACTTTGGGATAAAGGGATTTAATTCTTCTGTTTCTTCGATCATTGGATCATTTCCTTTTACGGGGTCTCGTACTAGGTTCCCCCACCTAGTTTTTCTATTCTCTAGCTACAGGCTGATCCTTTGGCTCTAAGAATTCCAATAATCATGATACATTATGATATATCTCGTTCATCTTCTGTTCTAGTGCCTCGACCTCTTATTGGGTCCAAAGCTAAGGTGACTATTTTTCTTCGACCCTTCTTGGATGTCAGTCTTGATTCAAATTTTCCTCACTATAACTTTTTCTGTGACCTTTGGTTCATCTTTTTCCAACTATTCTCGCTGGTTCCTTTTCACGTATTTCTATTGGCTTCCCACAAACGTCGCCAACTATTGATGTCAAATTTTGGTATGGGCAGCAATGATAAATTTGTTTGTTTAGAGAGAGAGAAGCCTATAGGAAATAGAGAGACAACATTGGGGTGATAAAGACCGCGCCCACTCCAATGCCTAAGTCAGAAACGAATCAAAGGATGGAGTTAAGAATTCTAGTACTCATAACTTAATTGGCTTACCCTAGACGAATTAACTATTCATAACTAATGAACAAACACATTAACTTTTCAAAACCAACAGCCAAATTTAACATCTATTTCAAACTGACATCCAATACCGAAAACAAGTGAACAAATACATACCCATTAACCCAAATTTAAAATGTTGCATGACATTACCTAAAAGAATAATAAAAAAAACCCACCCCTCCAAATCAAATATAAAGATTAAAGTGAAGTATTTAACACAAACTACTACAATATCATCAAATTTGATGATCATGTACTAGTTTTCAGTTTGTAGTTACTGTTCAAACTCTCTCTAATTGCATCAATATATATTCCTTAAACATAACATATGACATAGAACATATAATACTTATTGATGTTAGAATAATGGAGAGATAAAAGATAAAGGTGGAAATTATAAAGAATCCAATATTAGATTACAATTTCAACTCATAAATAAGCCAAAAAAGAATGACATCATTATTTATATAAGAAAAAAGCAACTATATCTCTTGTAACCCCACCAATCTAGCCGCTTGCACTTGCGGTGGACGTTATTATTGTTAATATTCTTTACCCATGAAACTATAAATGCAATCTAATGACTTAACGAGCAACTTGTGAGAATCTTAGTCATCTAAAACAATTAGCTAGTAAACTACTAAAAATAAATTAGATATAAGAAATAAATGGTAATAAATACTAACTGACATGCACTCCTTCTCCTTTGAGGTCAGAGATTCACTACATAATTGTTGTACAGAAGAAAAATAAATAAAGCAAATATTAACCTACGTGGATTCTACTCGTACGTGCATGCTTGAAATTTGAATGTGTGATTCATTAAATATCTCATTACATACATTTTCCCCTCAATCTTATTGTACTTTAAGTTTCTTAAAAGTACGACATAGTTGTTATCTTTTTGAGATAATATATACAACTTTGAAAATGTCATTTCGAACCACTAAGTCCTCTAATATGACCACGGTCAACAGAAAGAAAACTTTATCTATTATATTATTGGCAACATTAGTTGAAAAAATGTCGAGTACGCTATGATGTTACATCAATTAGCAAAACAAAAGTGATAAAATCTCTTTAAATTGATAACTACCCCTCAATCCCCCTCACTACTTAAATTTATAGCTCTCTTATTTTAAATCAATAACTTCAAGAGCCTCAACCATACAAAATTAAATAGATTCTACTACTTGTTAAAGATGCAGTCATAAGAAAAGGAAAAGCAAAATCTAACTAACAACAACTACAAGAGTTAAAAAAAATTTCAAAGTGATAACTACAACCACTACTTTAAATTAGTAATAACAATAATAATAACAATAATAATAATAATAATAATAAACTCGAGGCGTTGTATTAGTTAAAACTCAAAATTAGCAATTGCGGTTAAAACCCTAAAATTACACAAGAAATCATTTTAGATCATTTGTTAGAATTTTATTTTAAAACTATTAATAAATAACTTTCTCACGTATATAAAATTTATCTAACTGCGACAATTTACATTCAGAGAGAAATACTAAAATCAAATACACAGTGCAAATTTTTCATTAATTTATGTGTTTATTCATCTCTCATCTTCTTCTATTTTATGTCTACTTAGTGATAAAGATTTATGTCATAAATTCTCATCGTGCTTTTATAGAATTTAAGGAGAAAACAACATTCAGTTAAGTACGTTTGAGTCAATTCTAAATAAAATCAAATAAAATAAGTATACATTATCGACGTAAAAGCATGCATAGCTCAACTGACATATAAATATAATTTATTAGCGACAAAGAGAATAGTGGTTCGAATTCTCCAATTCATATTCTATCATAAAAAAAATGTTGTTTTCAAATATAGAAAAACGAGTCAAACTATTTACAAATATAGAAATTTTTTACTCTCTATCAGCGATAGGTTGCAATAGAATTCTATCGCTTGAGCGATAGACAGTGAAATTTTTATATATTTGTAAATAGTTTGATATTTTTTCTACTTATAGTAAGTTCCCTTAAAAAATATGAATCACAAGAAATATAAATGAATAAAAGTTAGAGTTGTTTTCAAACATATAAAAATGAGTCAAACTATTTACAAATATATAGAATTTTTACTATTTATTAGAGATAGATCACGGTAGAATTTCGTTCAAACAATAGAATTCAGTCGCGTTCTATCGCTATAGATTCCCTATAAATTGAAAATTTTCTATGTTGGCAAATAGTTTAATATAAATAATTTATCTGAAAGTTATAAAATTATAAAATTTAAATTAGAATAAAATCTCAAAGTTTAAGAGTAGAAATTAAATTTTGAACCCAAGAAATTTGGAGCTTCAAAAGTTAACAAAAACACTGCACCGATACAGTCTGTAGTCTTCACAACGACTACAACACACACGGCCGTTAACTCCTCGTCGATCACAAATTCCGCTAAGAAAAAGAAGAATAATAATAAAGAAAAAAAAATAGAAATCCTGAAAAAGGAAACCTCTTTCAGCTCTGGCGTTGAACGGAAACTTCAAACCTCAAACCCTACCTAGTACGGAGGGAGAGAAGATTACTTCCTCTGCAACTACAATCTACTTCGTCTCGTATGGATTTCTTCTCCTTTTCTTTCATTTCTGTCGCCACATTCATCGCCCTTTAACCATACATCTTCTTCTTCGTTGTTTTTGTTCACTTCAATTGAAATTTTTGAAGGTTTGTTTGAATATGTGTGTGTGTGAATCTTGCAGCACTGTTGTTTTTGTAATGGGATCTTTCTTTTTTACCCGAATTAATCGCTCGTTTCGCTTCATGCATGCTGTGGCTCTGAATTCGATGGTTTTGTGTTTATGGGTTGAGTAATTTAAGTTCATGTTTAACGTTTTTATTTGGAGATAAACTTGATTTTCGAGTGTCTGGTTTAATGGGGTTGGCAGGGAAAGCATTCTGCTTAAGAAAAAATTAATTTAAGTTTTTAATTTCTATTTAGAAAGGTTAATTTGAAAATGGAACTGTGGAATTTGATATTCTAATTGGTTTCGTTTTAGGTGCTGGAGAACTTCAAATTCGTTTCGAGATTTGGATTTGAACTACTTTTCTTGGACTACGGGGATATCAGCTTTGCGTAAGAGTCGCAGACATGCTGCTTCACTATTGGAATTGTAGTAGATTGTTAACACTAAGTGTCTGAGGTAGGAGAACAAAGCCTATATGAGTTGTAGTTTATGGAATTAATTTGTACTCTTCCCTTTCAGTTGCTTTCATTGTCTTTGTCATCAGCTCCTTATCCCGTGTTTTAGAAATCGTGAGGGGGTCTCTGCATGACTGCATGTTTGCGAAGAATGTGAATATTTTTTTTTTTTTTATAGATCTGGCTTGCTACTTCTCGAATTTTTAAGGTTGCTTCTAATCCCATCTTGTCTGTTTTTTATGAACTGGGCTTTGTTTGCAAATTAAGCATACATCATATGCAGTATTACCAATCGATGACTTATGTGACTGATGTATATCTTGCTGCAATGGCTTCGTTTAACTGATGCAGTATCTTTTTACTCCCTGCCAGTAGATCACTTTTGTTTCATAAGCTTCTCTTTGCTGTATCCTTGATGTTTTTACAATTCATCTATTTGTATTAAACTAATAATAATATGTTTTGCTTTCAATTTTTCCTTTTTTCTGGGTATTTGCAGAGATGTTTTCGACAAAGATATCCCTGCTAATGGTTCTGCTGCATCTGAAAAGATTTACAATGCAGCATGGCTATGTGTGTGATTATTTAGACTATCTTTGAAAATTCATTGATTTAGCTCAGAGGCACTCGTATTTGTAAGTAGATGGATTTGTAACTTAAATTCTTAGATTGCTTGGACTATGTACCTGGTGGTAGTGGTTATTTGGTCAGTCTGTTGCTTATATATCTGGCTTTCTTCGTAATAAGGCAATTTCTACGATTTTCTGTGGCAGTTTGGCTAATCTTGGAGTAGCTTCTTCATAGTTTTGTTGAAGAAGAGAGATCTGGCAGTTGAACCATCATGTCTGTGACTAACCTCATAGAAATTAGTTCATCAGACAGTGATATAGAGCTAGAATATATTAGTGACAGTGACGACGATGTTGCACCAATTATTGGGGAATCTAGTGGCAGCAGAAGGCTTCCTCATTGGGCATCCACAGATTATAGTCCAGGTCAAAGTGAGTTTTGTGCAAGATTATTAAATTATTTTTAATGCTTTCTCTAAAGAAATCTTATAATGTGAAAAAAACTGACAATCAAATTTACAGGTAATGTTAATAACAGCCCGCATTCTGGTTCTAATGGTGACGCTAGAGCCTCAAATCATCATATTGTCCTCGCAGATGATACCAATTATCTTACTGAAAATGGGAATGATGGTCTACCTCGAACTGTGAATTCTCGAATTGCGACAACAGCTGGTTCAGATTATGAAAGATTATCTTCTCAACAGGCTTTTAAGAGGACCCTGCCTTATACCTCTCAGTCATATGCACCCCCTACAAAATCAAATAACTTAGTCGACAATGTGGGAAGCAGTCAAATTCGCGATGCCCACATCAGTTCTTATGATCCAGCAAGGCCAAGTTCAACTAGTGGCAGGATTTATGGGAGAGAGAATTTTTTCAGAGGCAATGGTGACGATACTATTAGTTCTGAGATCAGGGATTACAGAGTCCTCCCTGTGAGTTTGGCACCAGGGAAAACTATACCTTCTTCACAGTATCCAGGTGAACATCCCTATCGTCCTGGTTATGGTGAAGAAATGGTGGCTGGAGGTGATGAGAGATTGATTTATCAAGCAGCATTGGAGGTATTTATTTATTTATTTATTTTTTGATAAAAGCATTGGAGGTATTTATTTATTTATTTATTTTTTGATAAAAGCATTGGAGGTATTTTGATATAACATTTTCCAGGCTATTATATTTTAGTGGGGAAAAAATTCTCATAAGTAGATTTTACATTTTAAGATTCTTTGGCTTTTGTTATTAGCAAATTTGGAGACGTCTATTTTGATAATCAGATAGTAGTCTGTTTCTTCTTTCCTTTTAGTTTAGGGTCTCCTTACTACCCACAGCAAAGAAAAAAGGAGAGGATGGTTGGCCGGAGGGTAATTAGGACAAAATGCGCCATTACAAGTGCCAATTGTTTTGTTTATTTATTTATTTTTTATTTTTTGTGAGAAACATGCTATCATTTCATTATTAGATAATGCCTTTATTTGCGAACTGTGTATAAGTGGTCCTTGATCAATCTAATTGTTTATTGTGGGCTGTGATTTAAGTTTTCACTGATGTATGTCTCAACATTCTATAGCATTTTATCGGAAAAGGATTTGCTTCAATTCCATTTTTTTTCATATACTCTTTTCTTGGTATCATTAAAAAAAATATCTGCTTGCCTTCACTAATAATGTATTTCTTAGCATTCCTGGCCATATCTTCTACCAGAAAAGAATTGCTCCAATTCTATTTTCTTTTGTACTCTTTTACTTGTGCTGTTTGTTTGTTTGTTTATTTATTATTATTTTTTAATATAAGGAAACACAACTTTTCATTGATAAAATGAAAAGAGACTATTGCTCAAAATACAAGAATACAAAATGAAGAACCAGAAAACATAAATAGTACAATCCCAAAAGAATCATTACGAGGACAAAGAATAACTAGAAGATCCCCCCCCCCCCCAAAAAAAAAAAAAAAAAAAAAATCTTGACAAGAAAAATAATAAAAATCTTAGAAATATGGGACTAAGGGAAGCGGAGATCCTTCCCACTTGAAAGCAATAAACCAATGGAGTAGAATAACACAGAAATCCCTTTGAATCCTCTTGAACCAAAATTCTTTGAAGGAGTCTCCGAAATCCAAAGCAGATGAAAATAGATGACGAAACCTTCCAATATGCTCCAATTACGAAAAACAAAAGAGATGTCACAAAGCTGCCCAGAGAGACATGAAACACAGAAAATTCAGCATCTTCTAACAAACTTCAGAAATAAAAAGCCCATGACGAAGCTTCAATTTCAATCCTGTCATCAACCTTCTTCTGAAACGACAGTAGACCATCCACCCTCTTTTCATACCGACCACTTTCTCTTTCTTTGTACTGTAGGTTTTTGATTGCCCAACATTTCACCAATTACTAATATAAAGTTCTAGAAATTTAAGGGCAATTCATTATGGGTAAAATTATTATCCACCATTTTATCTTAATTGTAGGAATTTATAAAATGAAAGAGCAATCTATTAGTATTAGAGCAAAGACACCCTTGTGACAGGTTATGGAAAAGGAAGCTTTGCTTTACCCTTTTCAACTTTCATCTAGGACTTTGAATGAATTAGGACGTATCGCCGTGTCGTATCGTGTCGTCTCGCGTGTCCGTGTCCCTGTCCCTGCTTCCTAGCCGATGACTACTACAAAACACTACGCTTGTGACATTCACTAAAACCTCACTAAAAATAACTATTAATCTTAAAATACATATAAAACATCAATAGATGTTTATATTTAAGTTGACGCACAAAATTGTCAATAAAAACACCTTTGTTGACACAAAAGTACGTAAGTTCTGTCAAAATGTTGAAATCCCAGTTTTTTGGTTAGTTCATAGTGTTTTATAGTCGTTCTTAATAGTAATTTAACATTAATAAAATCACTTTTATCATGTAAGAAATTGAACAGACTTGTATGTAAAAACACTTTTGAGAAAAAATTGTCTGACCATGAGTTTTTTTATTTTATTTTTATCAAAAGTGTTAAAATAAAAATGACTTAACTAGAAACGTCACATGCACAAATTTGTAAAATGCTTGCTTAAATTAAAAAAAAAAAATGAAATGCATGATCTAAAAGTAAACCCTAAACCCCATTTCGCAAAACTCCCAACAATATATGTGTGCTTAAAAAACAATAAAATAAAGTGCAATCTATAGTTTATTACAAAAAATATATATTTAGAATGATTGAATAAAAAATTTCCAAACAAAAATAATTATCATAAAAACAGATTATTTATGTAAAAAAACTGAACCAAATACCCCTGACATACGAACTCAGCACCCTAAACACAAAAAATACAGACATATGAACTCTACATACATATAAACCCCATAGACTTGAACTCATCTCAGCGCGTCAAACAACCCCTTAATTTTGTATGCCCGTTGCTTTGTTTATTTCATAGATCAATGAGATTGCTTTATTTAAATAAAAAGAGGCCTTAAAGAATGTATTTTCTAATTCCTTTCATTTTATTTTAGAAGGCCTTAAAAGTTGCAGATTTGTGCATTTTCAGCAGCTGCTTCACATTTAATCAAGTTCTAAGCTGGGGTTCTTCTTGTTTTAATTTGTTGGTAGTTGGAGTCGTCTGGGAAGCTTGATCTTCTATCTCTAAGATTTTTCTATTTTCTCTATTCAAGTTATAGTTTTGGGGGGCTTTTTCTCTTTCGCTCAATTATTGTCATTTGGATGTATTTGCTCTCCTTTTTTTGTTGTTTTTCATCTATTCTTGAATTTTTTGTTTCCTTGCCTTAGCCTCTTTTCATTATATCAATAAAAAGTTTTGTTTTCTTTAAAAGAAAAATAAAAAAGAGGTTGAACAAATGTTAAAAGATAATAGGAAACAGTTCTGGCCAAAAAGAACAAGATAGAAGAAATTGGTTGCTTTCGGTTAGTGGAAAAATTGTATTCATATTATAATTGCTTCCGTTCTTCTGAATTAACTATTAAAGTATTAATACCCCCTCCGCCTTTTTGCAGGATCTAAATCAACCAAAACAAGAGGCTACTTTACCCGATGGTCTTCTGTCTGTTCCTCTTTTAAGACACCAGGTTTTGACATCAAAATGTAGTGTCTTTCTTTTACTGCCAGACATTTTTTAAAACCTTTTGCTGTATACTTTGTCTTTTAGAAAATTGCATTATCATGGATGCTACAGAAGGAAAATAAAAGTTTGCATTGTTTGGGAGGAATTTTAGCGGATGACCAGGTAAGCTACTGGGCCTGGATTAAATTCCTGTCTGTTTTTGGAAGTTTGTCCTTAATGAGGTTCTAAACTTCTTCCCTTTTCTCTTCAGGGCCTTGGAAAGACGGTTTCTATGATTTCACTCATACAATTGCAGAAGTCCTCACAAGCAAAGGCAAAGTTGGAAGATGGAAGCAAAACAAAAGCTGAAGCTTTGAATTTGGATGACGACGACGATAATGGCACTGGCACTGCTGATTCAGATAAAATGCAGCAGACTGGAGAGTCTGATGATGTTAAACCAATTCAAGAAGTGAAAACAACTAGAGCAATCAGTAAGCGGAGACCAGCAGCTGGGACATTGGTTGTGTGCCCTGCAAGTATTCTCCGGCAGTGGGCCAGAGAACTAGATGACAAAGTCACTGAAGAATCAAAACTTTCAGTTTTAATCTATCATGGGGGAAGTAGGACTAGGGATCCTGATGAGCTTGCAAAGTACGATGTGGTTCTCACAACGTATGCGATTGTCACCAATGAAGTTCCAAAACAACCATTAGTTGACGAGGATGATGCTGAGGAAAAAAATGGAGATAGATACGGATTATCTTCTGATTTTTCTGTCAACAGAAAGAGGAAAAAGGCCTCTAACAGTAGTAAGAAGGGTAAGAAGGGCAGGAAAGGAACTGGTATTTCCTTTGAGTGTGATTCCGGCCCACTGGCAAGAGTGGGTTGGTTTAGGGTTATTCTGGATGAAGCTCAGACAATAAAGAATCACAGAACTCAAGTGGCTAGAGCCTGTTGTAGTCTTCGAGCCAAAAGAAGGTGGTGCTTATCTGGAACACCTATACAAAATGCAATTGATGATTTATATAGCTATTTCAGATTTCTGAGGTACGATCCCTATGCTGTCTATAAATCTTTCTACCATACAATCAAGGTTCCAATTTCCAGAAATTCAGTTACTGGCTATAAGAAGCTTCAGGCTGTTCTAAGAGCAATAATGTTGCGACGAACTAAAGGTGGGCACTTG
This sequence comes from Lagenaria siceraria, assembly GCA_002890555.2. Lineage (NCBI taxonomy): Eukaryota > Viridiplantae > Streptophyta > Magnoliopsida > Cucurbitales > Cucurbitaceae > Lagenaria > Lagenaria siceraria. Next base: position 9,361,843 of record CM016488.1, read on the forward strand.
CTCTCTCTCTCTCATTTTGTTTACTAAAAGATCCACTGTTATTATGTGTAAAAGTGTGTTTGGCCTAAGGAGTTAGGAAGTAGGAATTAGGGGTGTACATAAAGGCACTGAAAACTGATCCGACCGACTAAATTGTGCTTGATCGGTCGGATATACATCATGGTTGGTAGGTGGTCGGTTTTTACATCAAAACCGACATTCCTGACTAGGGGTGCATGAATTCTTCGTCTTCCATATCCACAAGTCCATGAAGAGAGATAGTATAGATTAAGAGTGGATTTTATTAATTGTGTTCAAAATGTAAACAAGGGTTCCCTTTAAATAGGCTCAAAGGGAAAGGGCTTTGTCACACCTAACTAACGAACTATCCTAAGTTCCTAACTAATCCTAAACCCCTTTAAATAAACCCAAAGGGGAAGGGTGGTTTCGCACCTATTCTAAAAATTAAAAATAATAAAAAAAAGGAAAATTACAAATGACTTTTTACAAAGAATGACTATAAAGCCCCTACATCATTATCCACCCCCACAAGACTAAACTCGTCCTCGAGTTTAATTTAGGAAGCTAATTTGAAGTCATCTGGAGCACGGTAGGGATGTATGTCAGCAACGTTGAACAAAGGGTTGATATGAAGATCTGGTGGTAATAGGAAATGGGCCTAGCTTCTTGTTCTTAAGCTTGTTATAAGTTCTGGTTGGAAAATGAGCTTTTCTTAAGTGAATCATCACGAGGTCACCAACGTGATACTGGTGAAGTCTTCGATATTTGTCTGCTTCTTTCTTGTATGCCGTATTGGATTGATTGATGTTCTGTTGGACTTCTTTGTGGAGTTCAATAATTCTATTAGCCATCATTTTAGCTTTGCTGCTAAGATCAACAGAAGTGGGTAATTTTACAAGATCCACAGTAAGCTTAGGCATTTTAGTATAAACTATCTTGAAAAGACACTTCCCTGTTGACCGGTTCTTCATAAAGTTGAAGGCAAATTCTGCTTGTCCCAAGATAAGATACCATTGCTTAGGATGGTCACTGGATAGGCAATGGATCAGGTTTCCAAGAGTGTTAGTCGCCTCTGTTTGACCATCCGTTTGTGGGTGAGCTGTGGAACTGTACTTTAGTGTAGTATCAAATTTTCTCTATAAGGTCTTCCAAAAGTGGCTAAGGAATTTTACATTTGTGTATGAAATAATTGTTTGAGGAATACCATGTAATCTGACAATTTCTCAAAAAAATAGGTTAGCAATGTAAACTGCATCATGAGTCTTTTTACAAGGGAGAAAATGAGCCATTTTACTAAACCTGTCAACTACTACCATAAACCAAGGATGAAATCCTCCCAAATACTTGGAGTGGGCGGAGGTGTGTATAAACCAGCATTGGTTGAAGATCCTTTTGCTGTTTGGCAAATAAAGCATCTTTTCATAAAGTTTTGGACATCCTTTCTCAACTGAGGCCAATAGTATCTTTGTGCTACAAGATCTAATGTTTTATCTCATCCAAAGTGTCCAGAGAGACCATTTGAGTGAAGTTCTTTAATGAGAGTCTCTCTTAATGAAGTGTGTGGAATGCATAATAAATCTCCCTTAAAAAGATATCCATCAAATATATGAGAACTAGCAGAATTAACATGATTAGAGCATTGTAGCCAAATTTTACCAAAGTCTAAATCATTAGGATATAAATCAGGAAGATGCTCAAAAGCTGTAATGTCAGTTCTAAATACTGTAAGAATGGTTTCCTTTCTACTAAGGGCATCTGCTACCTTATTTTCTTTTCCTGATTGATGTTTTATTACAAAATTAAATCTTTGGAGAAAAAAGATTCATCTACAATGCATTCGGCTTATATTCTTTTGGGGTTGAATGAATTTAAGAGAGAAATGATCTGTTAGTAAAATAAATTCTTTATAGAGAAGGTAATGTTCCCATTACAGCTCAGTTTAGGAACATAGAGAACATTTGAGAGAGAGATATCATTTGACAATTTTATGGTCCCTACTCCTATAACTTCAGAAAGGGATCCGTCTATTATTCGAACTGATGAGTGACTAGGGTGAGATTTAAACTGATGAAAAACACTGATATCACCACGCCGTTGAACAAGAATCCCACAAATGCAGCCAAAAGGCGAGCGCAAACACACTGCAAACGCTAGGAGATGCTGGAAAAGTTTCGCCGGTGAAGAAGGTGACTGGCAGCGGCTAGGGTTCCATGGGGGGTTTTCTTATTTCTTTTTTTTTTTTTTTTGGTAGGTGCTCTGATACCATGAAGCTCTTTTTGGAGATAAATTTTCTTATTTTTTCCCCTCAAATGACCCAATAATGGGTAAATATAAATACAAGAGAAATTACAACTAAGGAAATAACATATGAAAGGAAAGAACATAAATGACTAATATTTTAATCTAAATGCATAAATACTGCACATAAATCTACATAATATAATATTATTTATTATTTATTAAAAAGTTATATCAGAAGCATACTGTCAGGGATCTTTTGCTTGTTACATACTCACAGATGAGTTCAGAAACCTAGGGATTCTTTTCACATTTGTATAACTGGACATATCTCAATTAATGTCAAAACTGAAGGGTCATCGCGTTTTGATGTCAGTCTGCTTCTCATGGTCCTTCTATCCGTCCAGATGATCTCTTCATCTGATCCTCTATCTCCTTTATAGCTGTTCATCTCAAGCACACCTTATGAGTATTAAACTTGTATTTGAAAGTAAATGCCACGGTTTATTTAATTTACAAGACTTTATATCCTTTTATGAATTTTGATCACTTCTCCCTTCAGCTCGGATAATGAACTTATTTGCTGTTTAGGCACATTAATTGATGGGGAGCCGATTGTCAAATTGCCCCCCAAAACCATACGGTTGACAAAAGTGGATTTTTCTACAGAGGAGCGTGATTTTTATACCCAATTAGAAGCTGATTCTCGCAAGCAATTCAAGGTGCATTTAGTTCTCTCTCTCTCTCTTCCCCCGTCCCTCCTGAAGGAGATTGGTTTGTTCAAAGCCTACTAGAGTGGAATCAACCTTCTTTCTTTCTCTTTCTTTCTAAAAAATAAAGTTCTCTTTCTCCAATTGGCTTGCCAATATGAACACCAGACTATAGTATAATCATTTTAGGGGATGGTGAAGTCAGAAAGCAAGTTCATTTATTAATATTCAATAAAGTTGTGTGCAACTGCCTTTATGCCTTTATATATATAGGTTTGGCCTTAGGTAAAAAAGAGATTAAACTACAAGGTTAAAACCAATTAATTCAAGTGCACCGGACCTTGAGGACATATGGATGTTTTTCTTAATATATATGCTTAAGTTTTTAATCTTGTTTAAAAACTTCTAATTATATGTTCTTCTTTTTGTCTGAATAGGGGATAGGCTTCTTGTATGTCCACCCTATTGGTTTATATACACATTGAATGGAATTTCCCTTCTTAAATGTGGATTCTTACAGGATGACATGTACTTTGCAGGCTTATGCCGCAGCTGGTACAGTAAAGCAGAACTATGCAAATATTCTGCTAATGCTTCTACGCCTCCGTCAGGCTTGTGACCACCCACTTCTTGTAAAAGGGTACAATACTGATTCTGTGGGGAAGGATTCTACAGAAATGGCAAGTAAGCTTCCTAAGGATATGCTGATGAATCTGTTAAAATGCTTGGAGACTTCTTTGGCCATATGCCGTGTCTGCGAGGTGAGTTTCATTCTTCATTTGACTCATGATTTTTTTGAACAAGAAATAAAACTTTTCATTTAATGAAAAGAGACTAGCGAGTGTTTAATTATAGTTTCAAAAAGCAGTCCAGTTAATACATATATCAAAAGATGAAAAAGCATATAAGTTTAGAAAAAGAGCACCAAGATGAAGCATGAAAGTGTGCCGATTCAAACTGAGTAATCCAATGAAGATGCTTTTCTTCAAAAGTTTTTCTGAACCTTTCCAACCACAATTAAGATAAGAGAACTTTGACGACCAGAATCTATAATAAATGTGGGTTTTCCATGAATCTTCAAGATAGGGAGTTGACAGAGTGGAACTTGAGAGTAAATGATATTTGATGCAAAATGCTATTAACGCTTTTGTAGAAGGATTAAATAGCAGACATGGAGTAACCCATCCTTCCACTATCAGTTAGACATGGAGTATGCCACTCTGAGAAGAAACCCTTCACAAACTTCAGAGCAAAAACTGAACCAAAAGGATGACCTTAATCAAGCTGAAAGCTAGAAGCAGGATGAACTAGGCTAGAAACATCTGGAATTCCTCAAACTACTGAAAAGCAAATAAGAGGAATTCCACTTCTCAAAGTAAACATAATCAAGAGGAACTCATTGAAGCCACAAACTGGCTCAAAAACCACCAGCTACACTCAAACTCTCATACAAATGAATAACCATGCCAATCAATGACACCATAAACACCAAACATGGAGGCATTGACAGATGAAACCAAATCAAATCTCCAAAATTGACTGTAGCAAATTGAAACTCAATCCACAATACTCGTTCTTTTGGATCACTAAGCACAAATCCATAAAATAACAACAAAGCTTGGTTATTGACTTTCACAATCCTTGTGAAAAAAATATACAAGCCAACTCAAATAGAACTAACCCATCTGTCAGATGATATAATATTAAATTTACCTTCACCTGTTAGTTTAAGCTTTTGGGTCAATGGGTAATTGAAGATGGTATTGGAGCCCATAAAGCCCATACGAGTATTCAGTCCAATAAAAAGAAATTGTGATTTGATAAAAAATGGTGAACCCAAAAGAGGCACCTCACGTTCCTTATAGATGAGCTATTCTTGTCATTGTCAATTGGTTTTGAGGTGGAACCCTGATATAGCCTATAGAGATAAGTTAGGTTCAATCCTCAAATAATCCTTTTTAGTTTTCTATTTGAATTTAGTTTTCTTTTTTGGTTTCTTAGAGAAATAATAACTTTCACTCTTATTCTTCAAAAGGATCCAATAATATGGGTAAATATAATACAAGAAAAATTCTAACTAAGGAAACTTAAAATAAAAGGAAAGAACATTTAACAATAATTAAAAGATGTAAATGACTAATTCAAATGCAACTATTTTATATACAAATCTACAATTTCCTTTTGTATTAATTCCAAGTTTCTTTCCCAGTTTGTTTCTAATTCTCTATAAATAGAGAATCGCTCTCATGTAATCAATAATTGATTGATAATAACTTTGATTTGATTCTCGGAGAATTCTCTCTTTTAATCCCTTGGGCTACACCATCATCCTTTGATTATTTTTGCCTTAGCAGATTAAAGTTATTATTTTGTAGAAGATGGTAAAATTATAATTTCGTAAGAGAATTGCCTTCATATATTCAATAATTTTTGGTTGATAATAAGAACTTTGGTTTGATTCTTAGAGAGTTCTCTCTTTCAATTTCTTAGGCCACACCACTATCCTTTGATTATTTGTGTCTTAAAAAATTAAAAATATTATTATTTCTTAAAAGATGGTAAAAATTTCTATTAGCCATCTTGTCATTGTTTATGCTACCCTATGTCTATAATGTGTTCACACATATTAAATTGCAATCCTAAGTGGCATACATTTAAATAACCTTAACAAACAACATGGAATGGTATATAAGACTTCTATAATCTGCAAAAACAATGACTTATCATCCTTATTGTTTAATGTTTTTTACCTCCCTTCTAATAGGATCCACCCGAGAATCCTGTTGTTACCATGTGTGGTCATGTTTTCTGCTTTCAATGTGTGTCTGAATACATGACTGGCGATGACAATATGTGCCCTGCACTTGGATGTAAGGAACAAGTTGCTGCTGACGTTGTTTTCTCAAAAACTACCCTCCGGAAATGTATCTCTGATGATCTCGATGGTGGTTCCACAAGTTCAGGAATTTCTGAGAAATCCCAAGTTGTTCATAGTGAGTACAGTTCGTCCAAAATTAGGGCCGTTCTTGAGATTCTGCAGAATAATTGCAAAGCATCAATTTCAACTTCTGAACAAGGGGTTTCCTTTGGATGCAATGGAAGTTCTCTACATTCTGAAGATGAATGCATTGAGATCTGTGATTCTGATGTTAATAATACAAAGCACACATCTCCATGTCCTCCAACTGAAGAACCTGTGAAGACGATTATTTTCTCCCAGTGGACCAGCATGTTAGATTTAGTAGAAATGTCACTGAACGAGGCTTGCATTCAATATAGGAGACTTGATGGGACAATGTCTTTGGTTTCAAGAGACCGTGCTGTGAAAGATTTCAACTCTGACCCCGAGGTTTGGCCCTTAATCTGAATACTACTACAACAAATTCTGGTGGATTTAAGATGCCTCTCTATGTTGGAGACATTATATACTATGGAAGTTTATATGTTACAGTTACTTTACATGATTTGCAATGATATAGGTATTGAAATGATTAACAATATTATGTTTTAGCGTGGTTGTTTGATTCAATATTTGAATCGGTGAATTTTTTCTGCAGATCCCTGTTATGTTGATGTCATTGAAGGCGGGAAATCTAGGTTTGAACATGGTTGCAGCATGTCATGTTATCCTATTGGATCTTTGGTGGAATCCGACTACTGAGGATCAGGCTGTAGATCGAGCACATAGAATTGGACAGACTCGTCCTGTTACAGTGTCAAGGATTACTATAAAAGACACAGTAGAAGATAGGATACTAGCACTGCAGGTATTGTCCTTGTCTCTTTTGCTTTATGTTTGTTTTTCCATTATCGGTTCTATATCTGTTGAAAACTCAGTTTATAGAAATATATGTTTTAAAATATAAATGATGAATTTCAACCATATGATCTTCTAGTGTTCACCATTTTTTTCTTTTCTTTTTTTTAGTTAAAGTTCCTGTTATAGAGTTTAGGGGAGATGCAAATTAATCGTGGAACTGGAAGAGAGGAATGAATGTCTTAGAACTTTTAGAAATCTCAAGTAGATATAATAGTTTTATAGTTACAGATTTTTAGTTGTCTATAAGTATTGTAAAATGCTTTAAGTATGAAAAGAATTAGATTCTATTTTGTAGAAAATTCGGATTTTGTATTGTATTCATAGCTGGTGGCAGACTCTTCCATTTAGGTTGGCCTGTTTTTTTGTTTTGTTTGGTTCAGGTTGGCCTGGTTTTTGATATTGATAAAACTGGAAAGGCGCTAAATTCCTTTTGCTTAATTGGAATAAGGAGGCTTCTAAGACTTAGAAAGGATGCATTTTTGACAATTATCGAGGATATGGATCTAGAGAAAAATATAGCTGAATTACCTTTATAGTGAGCAATTGAGTCATCCTGATGACACTTTGTTGTGCCTATTTTGTCTAATGTCCGCATCTCTTTTTCTTCTTGATAATTTTGGTCGTCCACCCATGAGAGACCAGCCCATAGATGCGAGAAATGACTCTGCCTCCCTGGGCTGACACCTTTTTGGTGAATCTCCAAAGCCACTTGTGTAGGGGGGAGGGCATTGCTTCTCTGCTCTGGGGAACCCACGCCAAGGAATATGGGGAGGGACCCACTCTAATTTACCGAATGTGTAAATTAGAGTGGGTCTTCCCTCAGGTTGTAGGCCCTTCCATTCCATCAACTTCTCCAAGCTCTTTATGACTTTCAAGGGAGCTCTAAGAAGGGAGAAGTAGTCCCTTAATGAAGGTTGTTAATTCTCATGGTGAATGGAGTCGAAGGTTCTGCATAGCTTTGATTCTTTATTCAACCATTAAATAGTGCAATGTGCTAGAAAATTATTTGGTTGATCCTGAGTTCTTTTGAATTGGTTACTTGATCATATTGAATATCTGTTAAGAGCTTGGCTCAGTGCTTTACGAGATGAAGTGGATGTGCGCATACTATTGGCTTGAATTATTTTTCTTTCTGACCATGTTATGCAGGAAGAGAAGAGAAAAATGGTTGCATCAGCATTTGGTGAAGATCAAAGTGGAGGTTCTGCTTCCCGCTTGACGGTTGAAGATCTCAGATATCTCTTTATGGTTTGAATTGTCAAGCGGCTCAGCTTCTTTGTCTGGAAGTTTTAGTTAGCTTACACTTGTGGAAAAATTTTGTAGGGATCAGAATAACTTCTGGTTCTGATAATTTAAGGGCGAGAGACACTGGTTGCACATATTTTGCACACCAGAGTGGCCCCACGGGATGGACTGGGTCGGCATATATACTTATGGTAACATAAATGAGTTTTTGTGGCCCTAGCAACAACATTTTCCTTTTTCTTTCTTCCTTTGGGATTTCAGTGAAGTGCCAAGATATCTTGATAGGGCTGCCTGTAAATATCCAAGTTGATATCTATTGTATACAAAATGTTCAGTTTTAGTTGACTTTCCCTTTCCTCTTTAATTTATTTTGACATCACGTCTAAATTCCGTAATGATCATCTCTCAAAAGCCCAGGTATGTATGCCAGACGTGTGCTGTATAAAATATTGCAGGTTTCATTGTGTTGTTTAAAAAATATGCAACTTGACTATCTAATGCTGAGGATTGAAGAAGAGGATGGAATAAAGATAGCACGTTAAGGATTTCAATTGTGGCTGTCAATCAAGGTACATGTTACCGCTGCTTATCTTGTTCTTCTATTAAGATGTCATCGATTCACATTTCTGCTAATACAGTGAGCTCAAGGAAACATGTTTTTATGGATAAGTTATTTCGTACTTGTGACCCGATCTAGTTGCTTTGATTGAACTCTTATACCAATGAATAATTTATAGCAACTTATCTGTGATGTATTGGGAACATCAGGCAGACTTGAACTGAGGATTTGTACTTGGTATATTATTGTTATTTACATATGTAATATATTTGCTGTTTGGAACTCATCAGTGACTTATTGTAATTTTGCTTTCTACTAGTTCAGTGCTTTCTATGTACGAATGAAATGTTACTGAGTTTTTTCCCCTTCTACATGGTACTAGAATGCTTGAGTTTGTTTTCCAGAATCTTTGGGCTTTCATTCTACCAAAATTTAGGGCTTGAAGTTGGGTACCATTTTGGGATAGCAACTAGCTTGAACATCTCAAGATTCATCTGCACAATTCAACTACTAGAGGCGACACATGTGAAGCTTACACATCACCTTAATACTGCTACCTTTATCCCACATACTACCGTAAGGCAGTTTGTTCCTGGCTGTAAACTGGCCATCATGGTTTGACTCATTTCTCACCTTCATTCTATATGTGTGCTTGATTTGGTATGACTTGTTTACTCTTGTTCTATAAATTTTCTTTATTTGGTTAGAATTTGTTTCGGTGTGATTGTTTTGAAAGAGGGTTATCACGTATTAGGTGTCTCGTTTTGAACTTTGTCTAAACTGGACTAATGTTAGTTCAAGTTGGATTTAGTGCATATACCATTTTGATATCATTGTCGAAAACAACCTGTAATCAGATGTGCGATGTAGCTCTAGTGATATCCAAAAACACAAAAATACACATCCTTCCCCAACCTCCTCCTTTTGTTTTTGTTTTTGTTTTTGTTTTTGTTTTGAGTTCTTTTTTGTTTTGTTTGCATTCGGTACTAGAATGGTAAGCTTCTAGAAGTATTGAAATGCAAGTAGCTTCTTTTGGCAATAAGAACATGCGTTAAAGTTAATAACGTCCCTTCAAGTTTAAATTGGTAAAGACCATGGATTTAAGTTTTTTTCTTAAGTTCAGTAATGGCGGAGTGTGAGATTGAACCATTACACTATAGGATCATAATTAGGGGCTGTTTGGGGCGCTGAGTTGAGATATGATGTCTGAAGATATGATGTTTGTGGGGTTCATATGTCTGTGTTTTGGCTGTTTGGGGTGCTGAGTTCATATGTCAGGAGTATCTGGTGCAGTTTTTTTTTTACATAAATAATTTGTTTATGATTGTTTTTGTTTGTAAACTTGATAAATGTAACTATCTCAATTATGCTTGAGAACTCACCTTATTCCAGGTGAACTCCCCACAACAATAATAAAAATAACCCCATTAACAAATTTGATAGACAACTTCAAGAAAATTAAACATATTTGGCTCGAAAAGAATTGATCAAAAATTAAGAAGAAAGGAGAATTTGTTCCTAACTTCAAGATTTCAATCTTTCCACAATCTAATTGATCAGACTAGATTGAAAGTTTTAAAACATGCATTCTAACACAAGAATATAAAGAAAGCATAAAGTTTGAGAGATTAAACTCTGAAAATTTCATTCAAATTCAAAATCTTCTTTTAAAATTGTGAAAATTACAACCTTATTTAAACTAATTGAAAAGACACTATAAAATGACACAATCTTTTACCAAATTGTCTAAATTCATCTACACCATTTTAACTACCATAATAAATATAAATACATGAAATTAAGAGCATGTTTGAGAGTGATATTAAAATCATTAAAATCACTTTTGTCATTTTTAAAATAACTAATAAACACACTTTAATCACTTAAAATTAATTTAATTTTCAATTTTACACTTTTAAATGCAATTTTCAATCATCAAAATTAGTTTTGAATGATTAAAAACATATTTCACGGTGATTTTGAAAATGACAAAAATAATTTTAACCATTTTAAAATTACTTCCAAAACATGCTCTAAATTGGATACATAGAACATTAAATATGTGAGTGAATCTGAATTTTTAGATTCATTATGACTTTTGGATGGAAATATGTATCTTGAAGCTTGAATGGTTTGGTCTTCGGAGGTGGTCACCGGAGTTGGTCGCCGGAGTTGGCCGTCGGAGGTGGTCGCCGGAGGTGGTGACCACAGTTGGGCGTCGCATGTGGTCTCCAAAATTGGTTGTCGGAGGTGATCACTGGTGATGTGAGCTGAGTGCACTATTGGTGGACATGATATAAAATGTCGGTGACATACGAAGTTGACCTCCCAAACGATTAGTTGAGTTTATATCTCAACTCATCTCATCTCCTCACCCCAAACACCCCCTTAGTGTTTTATACACTATTATGCTCAGATTGACAATGATCTTGGGAGTTAATTATCGAGTTGCACATGAGGGAGAGATAAGCACTCAAGATATGACATTGGCTGCCTTTTGTAACTAGGAAAATTCATAATCCAAGTGTCTTACTCGACATTGAGCATTGTCTAGGAAAGCTTCGAGCATATGATTGGTGATAAGGAATGTTATTAGGGATATATTAGTAATTTTTGAAGGAAGTTGTTAGAGTATTGGTTATAAATAGAGGTTACATAAACGAATATAGGAAGTAAAATTTTGGAGTATGAATTAAGCTTGTGAATGATTTCAATATTGGGAGGGTCCAAGTTCCTCTCACACTTGGGTTTATCTTATTGTTTGGTTATCTTTTATATTATATTCAAGTTTTATCATCTGAGTGCCTTTCTCGACAATGAGTAGTGTCCAGGAAAGCTTCGAGCATATGATTGGTTGTAACTACAAATTACCTCCCGAGTTTATGATCGGCAGCAGTTTTTTCCATCAACTCAATAATCAAGAGCCTTCCTGAAAACTATGCATTCATCCTTAGTGTATTACCCTTAATAACAAATGATTTACCATGGCTTTTTTGAGCTGCTTGAAAGTTATCCTCAACTTGAATAGCCTAGTCAAATTGGTCCTTTAATTGTTCCATGAGGGACCAAGCAATCATGTCATGGCCTTTCACAAACTTTTGGTAATAACCCAAATCATGGAGAGGACCCCCTCAACTCCAATTTATCTTTTACAAGCCGATGTCTCAATACTTCAATCTTTTGTTTATCTACTACCTTCTTGGTATTTGTTATTACGTCTGAGATACTTCAACTCTTTCTTGGATTTTTTTAGTATACAAAGTAGTTTATGTAACACCTTGACTACTCCAATTTTGTTTTAGTGAATACATATTCACTAAAACAATCATATTATTCAATTCGGACACTCACTAATATGAAGAAAAAAAACACATTATCAGAAAGTTGTCTTGTGAATATAGTCAAAATGCCTACAAGCTGTGTCTAGACATTCATAAATGTTTTCTTGTAACTATCATGGCTTGGGTTGGAGTAAGCTTTGTTTAGAATGGTTAGCTTAACCATGGTAAAAGAAACCCATTTGTCATTTTGGAAAAGAGTAGCTGTAAAGCAAAATTTAGAGTGGTACTGTTTAATGCATTCAGTCAATGTGTGGTTTGGATTTTAGTAGCTAATCACGTGATCATGTCAACAGCTGGTATTGGTAGAGCTTCTTTCATATTTCCCTTATTTTTCAATTGTCTAAATAAATTTCCCTCTTTTTTGGAGTTTGCAAACAAAATTAACTCTTGTTGAATTGCATTTAATAGATACACCATTCAACATTTTTTAACCATTAAAAATAAACCATATGCAAAAAAGGCAGATCGAACCTTCAATCTTTAAGAAAAGTAACGTCAAAGTGACATCACATTTCATTAACTATTATTTTGAAGAAAAAAATCTGCCATAAGATGAAAGTATATGTATATCCAAAATGATCCTTGATTCTGACTAAAGCTTACACTACCTTTATTTGATTCCTTCTCCTTTCACAAATTTCATAGGCAAATTTTAACTTTTTGGGACATATAAAGTGAACGTGAGGATTTAAGTGGGCACTATTGGTAATTTAACTTCACCTCTCTCTATCTGATTTTGTTCTTTAAAGATACAAAGATATTCTCTTATTTAGCTTCCTCGATATTTTCGTCAATATTTTCAAAATACATAAAATATCTACAAAATATTAAAAATCAGGTAGACTCTAAGTCTAAAATGTTGATTTCTTTATTTGAATATATGTTTTTTTCGAGACATTTGACATTTTTGTTAATGCATAAATCTTTATAATTTCAAAATTTTAACCCAATTTAAAAAAAGTTAAGGGGGGGACAAAAGTAATCAATCTTGATCTCACTATGTCATAAAAAGAGGAAAAAGTAAATGGCTTTGCAAAAGTCATTACTTGAATGAACTTCAAAGGCAGACCAGAAATCCTAGTGATGCCTTCACATGTTTGCCTAAGTGGTGGCTCCCTTATTTCATCATTTCAAAAAAAAAAAAAAAAAAAAAAAGGAAAAAAGGAAAAAAAAAATATATATATAAGAGAATTATTATTATTATTATTATTATTATTTTTTTGCTTACAATGCACAATAAACTAAAAGCTTAAAGGGATCCCTTGGATCCTATCACCTTACCCTAAACTACTGCTCTAATGCCCTCTATTTTTTATTCACATGTCCCTTTTGCCCATTCTTTTTGACTCACTTTACATCATTGCATTTTTCTTTCATTTTCCCATTGCCAATATTTCACCCTTTTCGTCCATCTAAGCATAACTTGGTGAATTAGACATTAACTATCATTTTAAAGGTCGCGTTTCGATTCTCCACTCTATAATTGTTGAACTTTTAAAAAAAAAATTCTTCAAATTATTGTTACATTTGTTTAATCAAAGGTTCCTCCTTTCAAACTAGGGTTGTTTTCAAATATAGAAAAATGAGCAAAACTATTTACAAATATAGAAAAATTTATAGTGATAGATTGCGATAGACTGCAATAGACTTTTATGATTGGGCGATAGAAGTCTATCGCAGTGTATCGTTGATAGAAAGTAATTTTTTTTTCTATAGTTATAAATAGTTTGATATATATATATATATTTTCATTTATAATAATTTCCCTTCAAACTATTCATTTTAACTCCAAAGTTACTTTTAAGTGTTGTCTATTTGTGTTTTTAGTAAAATAATTCTTCATTCTCGACAAGTAATGTACCTTGTTCTATCTTTGACCTCTTGTAATATTGTACTATCATTCGTGACAATTCAACTTTTAGAAGAAAACGGTTGAAAGCCTACATAAGCATAACTCAATTAGTATAGGCTTGTACTATTAACCTATAAATCTCGAAGTTAGAGATTTGATATTTCACTCTAAATATTGTTAAAAAAATATTGAAAATAATGAACTTATGAAAAGAGTTCAAATTTATAGTTACCATTAACAACAAAAAGATCCAAACAAGTTTTTATATGGAAAAGCAAGAATTTATTTTAAAAAATTGAAATCCATTTTTAACACCAATCTCAAGACATACGCTTTAGCATTCCATAATATAATACTATCATAAAAATTAAAAAGTGATGGTTTGAACTGATGAAGAGATCAAATCTATGGTTACTTTATTAGTATTAAAATACAGCTAAAATTAAATTTTTGGTTTCTAAACTTTTGGAAGGCTGAGAATAGAACGAAATATTTAAAAAGTATCTAATAGATTCTTAAATTTATATGTAAGATTAAAAAATTTATATACTTAATAGGTCTATGTTTAAAATTTAAGATTATATTGGACACATTTTAATAATTTAGTATTTAGTATAAATTACACATTGAGAGACTTATTAAAGGTAATACTCTAATACCATGTTTAGAATTTGAGTTAAATTACAAAATTAATTTATTGACTTTTACATTTATGTTAAATGGGTCATTAAACCTTAAAAATAGGTTCTTGAAATTTCAATTATGTCTTTAATAGATCTGTAATGCCCAAGGCCTAGTATTCAGACCAAGATTTGGAATTCGGATTCGGTAACTAATAGCCTCGACATTTCTCTGGACCCGAAAACATCATTGCTCCAAGCTAAGCACGCTTAACTTTGGAATAGCCACCGAAACGGAAGGTGCACTTTGTTGGTATATGCAGTAAATATCTCTCTCATTTGGATGTGATTTCAGTTCTCCTTCCTAAACTTGGGGTGTTACAAAATCCCTATTCTAAATCTTTAATATATTCAATTTCATCTAAAAAATTAGTTAGACTATTAACATAAAATTAAATTTTGTGTCTAATAGAATATTATAATTATAATTTTATATCTAATTGATTAAATCATCTGAAAAATGCTACTATATCATAAACCTATAAGCATAAAACTAAAACTTCTATAAACTTCTATAAGATATATATACTTTTAAAATTTGGGGAAAAAATGAAATATAATAATATAAGTAGAAAACTAGTATTTAGCAGAATGACAGATTTGCCCTTTAATATTTGACGAATTAACAAATACTTGGCCCAAATCCCACAAACCCATTTGATCCATCAATGGAGATTTGAATTCCTTCTTGCTGAATGTTTCCTATTATCGACAATCCCGACGCTGATGCTGCAAATGCGAAGCAAAATGTCCCTTCGCCGTCCACCGGAATCAGAAAGTTCCTCGCCGGCAACGTCAGTATCGGCCCGCCGGAGAAGTAGAACGACACCGTCGGTACCCTTACCGATACGAACCCGTTTAGGTTATAGCATGTGTCGAAGATCGATACTCTGCCCGATCGAGGCAAGTTTGCCGTTTGTCCGATGAAGGTGTCTCGGAGTGCTTCGTACGCCGGCGCCGGTAGCCTCGTCACGGCGGTTCCGGTGTCCATCACCACGCCACCGTACCCTAGATCGGTGAGTTCGAAGATCTGTTCGGGTATTGGAACTCGGATCCCTCCGACTCCCAGTCCTGAAAGCCCGACGTAGTAGAAACTTGGAGCGCGTGGGTTTCGGATTAGTGGAACCCACGCGCCGCCAACTGGCATAGCACCGCGGCCGAACTCCAGCGTTCCAGTGGACTCGGTGCCTCGACTGACCAAACAGTAACTGAACGCGCCGCCAGTCTGGCCGCCGAGTTGGCCGACGAACGACATGGCGCCACCGCCGAGGCCGAGTAACCCTGCGGCTCCGACGAACATTCCTCGGTTCATATGGCCGCACCCGATCGCGATGTTTCGGATTACGACCCGCCCGAAAGTTAGGGTTTCAAGCGCGAGTGTTCCGCGGGTGTAGGATCCGTCGCCGTACGACACCTCGTACCGGCACCGGCCTTCGTTGCAGCCTGCGTTGTCGAGGCGGTCGCACACTGACGAGTCGCAGGAGATTCCGGCGTAAGAGGCGGAACCGGCCGGATCAAACACCGGGTCGGACTGTTGGTAGCATTCGCTACAGGGCTGGCATTGCACCCAAACAATGTCGCTGCCGGAATCAATCACGACGTATTGGCTCCTCGGCGGGCTGCCGACGCCGATCCTCACAAAGTACTCTCCGCTCCCTTGCTCCGTGCCGGAGACCACGTCCGACCCGAAGTCCGTCACCTGCAGAGCCACAACCAAAAAAGAAAGAAATAAAATCAGAAAGAAACAAAAAATTTCCATTCCAACATTTTTTATATATAATCTTGAAAACAATATTGAGTATGTTTATAAAAATTCAAAGGAGGGAAATTGCCTCCCTCCTTCCTTCTTAGCTTAACCCCTGATCACCTGCTCGTCGCTGCCATTGGAGAGTTGGCGGAGCAGAGAGGAGACCCTTTTGGAATCTCTTTCAATGCGCTCCTTGAAACGACGACTATGGTCGGGGTCGAAGTTGAGCGGCAGCTTATCTCTATGGAAGAGCTTGAGCTTCCATGGACTCTGACTGCTGCTATTGTCAAAAGGAGGGTAGTTTTCATGGAGGTCAAGATCTTGTGGTAGTCTAGATGGCCTAGTTTCTGTTTCTTTGATTGTGTCTTTGACATTTAGGAGCTGGGTGGCCGGGTAAGTAGCGGCTGGACCGGTGGCAACCGGGGAGACAGTGGTGGCTAAAAGAGGAAGAAGGAGAAGGAAAGGTAACATGGTTTAGTAGTTGAGCTGTGAAGTGAGTGTTGTAAGGGAGATTGAGAATGAAAATGAGAAATGGCGGATTTAAGTGTGGGAGGGAATATGAGAGGGAAAAAGAGAATTGTGGGGTTTGGATTATGATTGAGTTACTGGTTTGTGAGTATTTTCTGTACAAAGAAATAGATAAGAAGCTGAAGCTGGTAAATATATATATATATATATGGATGTATAGATTTAAATATGTGTGTTCTTTTTACTGCTTGTGATTGATGGACTTTGTTTGTACTGTCATTTTTTATTGGCCTGTTTTTGAAAGTAATGTATTATGTTATGTGTACAGGGTGCATGGAGGCTGGAATACACTTCTCTCTCTATCTCCATTAAAAGCATAAACAAATCCCATTGTGCTGAATGCTGGTTGCTATCTTCTTATCCTATAATCTGATTGCATAGAGAAAGAGACTTTATGGAAATAAGTAACCATTTTAGGCTTTCTATTTTGCATATTTTATTGGCTTCCATAAGTGTTCTCACCAATAAAATTCCTACCTTTTCCCTAGTTTTCTTTTCAATGATTATATATATTTGTGTGTGTATATATATATATATATATTTCTTGGAAGTAGCAGTGGAGACTACAGAGAAGGTATTTTCATTGAGAAAAATGCTAGTTTTAAAAGTATTCTTAAGCATATGATGTTTTACTTTTCAATGAATAGTACAGAGTGAAAGAAAAACAACTTTTGGACCTCAAGAAATGAACTAAACTGTGTTGAAGTTGAATTTTGAGTAAAAGTTTTGATTTTGTTGTGTTTATTTCTCCTGTATACAAAGTCCAGTGTTGATAATAATTGGAATATGCTAGAAAGAAAGAGAGAAAGGGTATGAATCTCATGCATGTGCTTTAAATAATGAGGGTCTAGTCTTGTGAAGAATGATTAATATTGACTTTGGATTTTTGTTGGAAACACACACAAAGCCCCTTCTCCCATTATCATACATCAATTTGATCAGTCTTATATTTCTTTCATTTGTAAGAAAAGAACACTTTAAAGTTGGATCATTCTTATATTTCTTCTATTTGTAGTAGCAAATCTCTTCAAGAAAGTGTATTTCATGGATTTATCAAATTTCTATCTCACCCACAAGTTTATTCATTGCAGGTAGAAGAGGCACAAACTGGGGATATTGATAAAATCATAAGATTTTTGGATCCTTTTGTATTAAGAGATTATAAGTATCTTAACGATCAAACCATCATGGGTTGGCGTAGTGGTAAAAAATGAGATAAAGTCTCAATAAATAGTTAAGAGGTCATGGGTTTAATCCATGGTGGCCACTTATTTAAGAATTAATTTTTTTATGAATTCTTTGACACTTAAATATTATAGGGTTAGACGAGTTGTCTCGTGATATGTTTATGTTTAACAATGTACTAGTTTTCTTTGCGTAACTACAAATTTTGTGAAAATATGAACTCCAAAATAATTGTGTTTGTTCTCCCTACCAATACTTTCTCAAGCATTTTTATAAAAGCCAATAAAACTTGGGAAGAGATGCCAAGTCTTTGTTTGTCCATATATATAAATACAACTCCTTGAGTTGAGTGGAGCTTTGAAAATAGAAAAATAATAATTTTTTTTTTTAAATGGACAAAAGAAAATATTGTATTGGTGGTGCACAATGCATGAATGCATTAGAAAAAAATAGTATTGGGAAAAGTTTGCATTATAGACTTATTTAATAACAATTAAAAGTTTTAGTTACAGCGTATACTTTCCATTAAAAAAATACTTATAAAAGCAAATATAATTTTTCTTTTCATCAAACAATTAATATGAACAGAACCCAGAAGGAAAATGTCTAAAGAAAGAGGGAAAAACCAGAAGGAATATACATCTTTCAAAGTAGAGCACCATCCAAGTTAAGAGCAAAAAAATATTGCTTTGGGGTCAAACAATTAATTCTCTATTCTGTTACTCTTTATTTTGTCATTATTTAATTTTAAAGTATTGTTGCAAATATAGTACAATGCAAAAGAACTTGCAAATATATCATATCTTTTAGTGATAGATTTCTATAACTGATAGGAAAAAATATCACCAATAGAAGTCTATTATTGATAGATCTCTATAAATGATAGAGTCTATCATTCATACTCTATCATTGGTTGATTCTATTATTGACATGAGGTATTATCGATAGTAATTTCAAAAGACAACCTATGCAAAAGTGGAGAAATTCATGTGGGGTAAAATTTTACCTTCTAAGTTTATAAATTCATAGTAATTTTAAAAAGGGGTACGAACAATAAAATCATAAGTTTTGAATCTAAAACAAACCAAAGGAGAGAAATTGCCTTTCCTCCTCTCCCCTTAACTCTACCCTTAAAACTTTGTTCATAACTACAATAGTGCAACTATGATGGTGTTGAAGAATTTCCGCTCTTAGTGAATTCGGTTGAACTTGCTAAGGCAATAGCCTTTTATGAAGGTATAATCAAAGCGACTGAGGCAAGAATAATCTCATTACGCAAACAAATTAAAACATACTACAACGAACTCAGGAAATAGAATTCTTTATTTCCAATATGAGAATAGCTTAACTAACATAAATAACCAATTTCAAGGTTTGAGGTTCCATTTGCCACCTCACATATTGTCTCACACACACACATAGAATTTCTTATTCACCTGAATAAATGCATTAGTGATTAACTAAGTGTACGTTTGTAAGTGATGATTGATGTAGTGATATTAAACGAAGAGATTTAGATACAATTGATTTTGTGAAATTGAATTTTATACAATCATGTTTATTTTTTGTTCCAAATTCTTAAAAGTGATTTTGAATTATTATGTTTGGTTCCAAAAGTGATATTAGATTTACCACATTAATAAAAATGGTATTTTGTATTTGAGAAATTATTTAACTAAATAATTATGACAAAAATCTATTTTCATTTGTTTTCCTTCACCTTTTATATGTATGATTGATATGTGAGTAAGAAAAATGCGTATAATAAATATCAAAAGAATATTAAAAACATATATCTAATTCAATCTGATTGGTTGTATCATAGTGTAAAATTCTTAAGTTTGAGAGAATCAGAATATTTTACTCCATTCACTATATATATATATATATATATATATATATATATATATATATATATATATATATATATATATATACACACACACACACAAGTGTACAAGAGCGACCAAATAAGGAAACCGTAGAAATGACTATAAAAGGAAAATATAATAAAGATATTTACAATAATAAAATATTCTTAATATTGAAACTATAACACTCCCCCTCAAGTTGGAGGATATATGTTAATCATGCCCAACTTGTTACATAAATAATCTATAAGTGTTCCATTCAATGCTTTCGTGAAGATATCTCCTAATTGTTCTCTAGTCTTTACATATCCTGTAGATATCAAACCTTGTTGAATTTTCTAACTTCAATATGTTTAGTCCTCTCATGGAATACTGGATTAGACGCAATATGAAGTGCTGCTTTATTATCACACCACAATTTTGTCGGTGTTGTGATTTCAAATCCCAACTCAACAAGAAGTTGATATATCCAAATCAATTCACACACAAACTGTGCCATTGCTCTATATTATGATTCCGCACTTGAACGTGAGACCACATTTTGCTTCTTACTCTTTCAAGAAATCAAATTATCGCCAACAAAAACACAATATCCTGAAGTTGATCTCCTGTCTTCTTTAGATGGTGTTCAATCGGCGACTGAGAAACATTCAATATTAGTATGACCATAATCCTTATATAATAAACCACGCCAGGGAACAACCTTTAGATAACACACAATCTGTTCCAATGCAACCCAATGATCAACTGTAGGGCATGACATATACTGGCTCACAATATTCGCTGAATAGGCTATGTCGGGACGAGAAACTGTAAGGTAATTAAATTTTTCCACTAACCTCCTATATCTTTTAGGATCTTTTAGCAATTCTCCATCTTTTGTGAGCTGTAAGTTGGGCATCATTGGGGTGTTGGGATTATGCCTTAAATCTCATGGGTCTCGTAACTTTGTAAAGTGTACATGATCATTTATTTATTCATTTAATAAAATAAGATGTATTTTATTTGATCTTTAGATCGGTTTTACTCAATCCAATAAACTAAGATCCTAGGTTATTAAATGTAGCTTGAACAGTATGAAGTAGATATACAAGTGAATCTTGTTCAAGTTATAACCTAAAAGGTCTGGAATATATGAATAAGGTTGGATGCCTTATTCTGGTAACATTGCGGATACGACCCACTCTATAACTGCTACATGAGTTGTAAAGTGTTACAAATGATTTGATCCAAATCATTCATGTGAAGACATGCGAGTGGGGGTATCCTGTAGAAAGAGTTTGTACAAGACCAAACCGCGAAATGATTATTCTCACATTATAACACCATTAACTGTAGAGACTAATATTTCATAGGATGACTATAAATAACTCGATCTCAATCCTGAGTGAGTTATGAACTCTTGTCTATGATGACAGTTCTTTGATTTGTATGAGTGAGAGTGGCCTAAGTCGCCGACTCAATATGTCTACCATTTTGGGACTTGTTCGAGTAGAGAGCTGGGAACATAGCTACACAAGATGGAGTTTACTTCTTTCCGCTTTCAGGGAAAGTAGATAAATTGCTCCCTTAAGTGTTGACTCTGGTTCTTGAACAATAGGTCCACCCTCTCGTTGGTCCGAGAGGGATTTGTTTATAATAGGACCATAAACATGTTGTTCATTAGAAGATCAGTGGGGCTTAAGGAAAAAGAAGTGATTACAAAGGTAAAACGGTAATTTTGGTCCAGCTGTAATTACAAGCAATTTGTAAAGGGTCGACTTATTGATGACTGGTTATATCCGTTGGACACATAAATATATCTACAGTGCAAAAAGTGCAGCTGTGGATCTTTAGTGGAATGACCCGCAGGTAATGAATGTTGGTTTAATTAATTAAAGAGTTTGATGAATTTAATCTCGAATCATTATAGTTTCTAATATGTAGGTCCATTAGGTCCCCTTGCTAGCTCACTAAGGATATAAGGTTAAATTATTTTGGAATAATTTGAATTGTTCAAATTATTTAAGGGAATTATATATTAATAAAGATTAAGGGAATTATAATATATGGTGAAATATTATAGTCATCATAAATATGATTTATGATTAAACTAGATATTAAGAGAAAAAAAATATATTTAAATAAGATTCAAATATTAATGTGAATTTGATTCATATTAAAACTATATAGCAAAATTAATGTGAATGTGATTCATATTAAAACTATAGTTTATGAGAGAGACATGCATTTACATATGATTTAAATGCATAAATGTATAATTAATTAATTGTTAATTAATAATTCTTCTTCTTATTATTATTTAAATTTACTTAATTAAATATCAATTAATTAATTAATATTTAACTATATTATATATATTAAATATGATGTAATATATAATAATAATATTATTATTAAAATAACTCCCCTTGGAGATAATGGAGTGAGGGGAAGTTATTCTCTCACGTATTTTTTTGTTCTTAAAATAGGGTTTTTGAAGTTTTTTAAAAAACCTGGGTTTTGAAGGATCACGCTCTCAGTCTCTCAATTTACTTCTCTTTGAAAATTCCTTGCCAAATTTTTTTCAGAATCTCACTATTCTAAACCTACCTTGAGATATAGCAAGAAAGTCTTTTTTGGTAGTGTATTCTTCAAAGGTATTTTGCTTAACCTAATTATTTTGTCATTTTTTTTTAATTTCTAATTCCAAATCAAAGACAAGTGATCAATCGCTTCCGCAATTGGGATTCAATCCCTTCATGGGGTACTACATGGCTTAGCCCCTAGCTTCCATGTTTCAGTCAACAAGTCAAGTATATATTTTCTCTGTGATAATAGTATTCCTTTCTTGCTTCTTATTACCTCAATTCCTAAGAAGTTCTTCAACATGCTCAAATCTTTTATATGGAATTGAATATGGAGAAAAGTCTTTAGAGACTAGATACCTAAAGTAGAAATGTCTTGGTCCCGTGGGGATTCGCCCCGCTCGGGGCGAGGAATCCCCGCTTACACGGGGAATGGGGGAGGGAGCGGGGATAAGTTTTTTCCCTGTTGGCCAAACGGGGACGGGGACGAAGAATGTATTCCCTGTCCCCATCCTCGACCCCGGCCCCGACTCCCCGCCCCGCCTCGCCATATATATATATATACACTTTAAAGAAATTATAGTTTTTACCAATTAGCCTTTTCCTAATTTTCATTATAATTTTTTCATACTTTAATGTATTTTTAAAATAGAGATGTTGAATGTTTCTTATTTTAAGACATGTATATTGTAATGTTTAATTTGAAACTAGTGATTAATATTTTAACTTTTAGAAATAAGGAGAAAAAATATTTTAATTATATCAAAATATTTTAATTATATCTTTGCAGATAATATATTGTTATTTGTGTAAGAAAATTTTATAGTGTTTTATTTAAATAGAAATGACATATTTAATATAGAAAATTTAAAACATTTTATATCGTTTGAGAATAAATTAAAAAAAAAACTTGTTAATAAATAAATAAATTAAGAAAAAACTAACAAAAAATTTTTCCCGCGGGGATGAGGATTGAAATAGGGGGCGGGGATGGGGTTCCCCGTCCCCGCCCTGCCCCCTGGACATCTCTAACCTAAAGCATCATCACCAGCAATCACAATATCATCAACATATACGACTAACAAGATGACACCACTCTCTTAAAAAAGACTGAATAATCTGACGTGCTCTTCCACATTCTAAAGCTTTCAATCACCTGACTAAATTTGTCAAACCAAGCCCGTGGACTCTGGACTCTGTTTTAATCCATACAAAGATTTACGAAGGTGACACACCTTTCCATTCTCCCCCTTAGCAAAAAACTCTAGTGGCTGCTTCATATACTCCTTTTCTTGAAGATCACCATGAAGAAATGTATTTTTAATATCAAGGTAATGTAAAGGCCAATGATTGATTGAAGCTAATGAAATAAACAACCTCACAGATGCCATTTTTGCGATTGGAGAAAAAGTATCAGCATAGTCAACGCCATAAGTTTGTGTGTATCCTTTCATTACAAGGCATGCTTTTAACTGAGCAACAGAACCATCAGGATTGACTTTAAATGCAAACGCCCATTTGCAACCAATAGTCTTCTTACCTGCAGGGAGAGAAACTAAATCTCAAGTACCATTGTTATCTAAGGCAGTCATCTCCTCCACCATTGCGACACACCAACCAGGATGAGACAAAGCTTCATGAACAGTTTTAAGGATGGATACAAACTCTAAGGATGCAATGAATGAACATGTAGAAGACGATAAATGGTTATATGAAACAAAAGAGGAAATAGGATGTGCGCACTTACGTTTACCTTTACAAAGAGCAATAAGAAGATAATCACTCGTTTTCTGATCGAAGACTCTAGTACAAGGCATGGAACTGGAGGAGACGAAGAAGCCTCTAGTACAGGACATGGAACTGAAGGAGGTAATCGTCGATTATAGACCTTTGCAACGAGTGGGCGAATAGAAGTAGACACTGGTAGAGATGAATTGGGAAGAGGTTCAGAAGGGGAAATGACTGTGTAGACAAGAAATCGCCCTCTAACTCCTTATGCTCCCCCTGACTCTTATTCGAAGAGAAAGAATGTGAGGAAAAGTAGGAGGAATGTTAAAAAACGTGACATCAGGGGAGACAAAATATATATTTAGACTAGGACAATAACACTGATACCCCTTCTAAACACGGGAATAACCAAGAAAAATACATTTTAAAGACTTTGGGTCCAGCTTGGTATGTTGAGGCCGAACATCTCGAACAAAGTAGATACAACCAAATATTTTAGGTGAAATGGGAAACAAATGTTTGGGGCATAAAATACGAAAAGGTATCTCACCCTTAAGAATGGAAGAGAACATGTGATTTATTAAGAAACAAGCTGTGGAAACAGCATCAGCCCAAAAGGATTTTGGAACATGCATCTGAAATATTAAAGCTCTAGCTGTTCCAAGAAGATGACGATTCTTTCGTTCTGCAACCCCATTTTGAGTTGGAGTATGATACTAGAAGATTGATGAAGAATGCCATGGGCATGTAAATAAGACTTAAGTACATGAGAGAAATATTCTTTAACATTATCGCCTAGTAAGATTTTAAAAGCACCATTAAACTAAGTTCGAATTTCAGCATGAAAGTTACGAAAGTGAGAAAGTAACTCAAATCGATTTTTCATTAAATATAACCATGTTACACGAGAATAGTCATCGACAAATGTAACAAAATAACGAAATCCTCCTTTGGACTCAATAGGACACGAACCCCAAACATCATAATGGATTAATTCAAATGGAGCACTGGCTCGTTTATTGACTTGAGGATACAAACTCAAACGATGAAATTTAGCAAACTGGCATGACTCAGAATCTAAAGAAGACAAATTTTGAAATTGGGGACGAAGACTCTTCGACATAGAGATAGACGGATGACCCAAACGAAAATGTTCTTCAAAGGGAGACGACACGCTAGAGCATGTGATGAATGTAGGTATTTATGGTTCAAAGATGTAAAGACCTCCAAATTCACGCCCTTTACCAATAGTCTGCTTCGTTGTTAGATCCTGAAATAAGCAATAAACAGGAAAAAAGGAGACACAACAATGAAAATCACGAGTTAGTTTACTGACTGAAATCAAATTAAAAGAGAATTGTGGTAAAATTAAAACTGTAGACAAAGAAATTGATTTAGTAAGATGGATGGTTTCTGATCCTAAAAGAGGAGTGGAGATTCCATCAACTATAGTGACATTAGGTGAAGAGGTAGATGTACAAAGGTTAGAAAATAAACTGCGGTTACCTGTCATATGGTCTGTAGCGCCAAAGTCAATGATCCATTTCGAAGTGGAGGAAAGAAGGCATTTAGAGATGTTACCTATCTCTATGATGGCAGTAATGGGAGTAAAAGATGATGTCGTCAATGACTCTTGATACTGTTGAAATTTAACCAACTCCTCTGCAGAAATCGTCATTGACTTGTCAAGACTATAAGAAGTAGAAGCGACATGTGCAGATGGCACCCTTTGACCCTTATTCAACAATTTTATGCAGTCATGTTTCGTATGGCCAGGTTTACAACAGAAATAGCAAACAACATCTCCTGAATTTGATCGTTGGTTATTGGGATAACCTTTGGAGTTATTTGATCCAACCCCCTTATTACCTCTATAGTCATTTGTGCACTCAATCAAAGCACTACTAGAATTAGATGACGTAACTGCTTGTGGCTTTTCTGTACGCATTATTCGAGTATAGGCTTCTTCCAACGATGAGAAGTTTGAGTTTGACAAAATTTGATCTTTGGTCATCTCATATTTAGGTGCAAGACCAACTAAGAAACTCATGATAAACAACTTTTCACGTTGAGCTTTTGGATCAGTGCTAATTGACATCAAGGCATTGAACTCCACACATGTATTTTTGACCAACATAAAGTAGCTTGTAAGAGATTTTTCTCCTTGGTCACGTTGATATAGAGTCTTACAAACATCAAACACTCTATTAATGTTCTCTTTCCTAGAATAAAGTAAATCCAAATATTCCTGTAGTTCCTTGAATGATTTGCAGTGATTTACTAACTCAACGATTTCACGGTCAGTAGAATATTTTATTTGTAGAAGCATTCTTGAATTGTCCCGCCACCAAGTCTATTTAGTAGCATCAGCCGATGGCTCTTTCATGATATGATCATCCATCTCAATGCTCCTAATAAAGTGACGAACATTTGATCTCCATAAATAGTAATTTGATCCATTCAACTTATGTTGTGTTACTTTTGACACCATACGAATCATGTCAGACATGACTATTGGTTTCTTGTCAGCCATTACCTAAAAAACTAGACAGAAAAAATAGATTAAAATCTAAAGGAGAGTTGTGTTGAAGCAAACCCTAATTTACAAAGAGATTTCTTCTTTAATGAACCACAAATAGTGAGTATATAGCCCAAACAAACAGACCACCAAAGAGGGGAAACAATTCTGATGTCACCCACAGAAAACGGACGGAACGAGCTGCACGCGCGCCGACGCGTGAATAGGCTGGCCGAGGGATATGGCAGCGCATGAGCCTTACGCGTTGGTCAGAAGAACATCAAACTTTGGGGTTTTGTAAATCGGTGGTTGGGCTCCTTATTGGACTGGGCGGTGTCGAAAAATAACAAAGAAAAAATGCTCCAACAGCGGCAGAGGCAGACGACGAACAAATCGAGGACGATGGTGATGGATAAAAGTATAAAAAAAAACTCACCAACAAAACCCTAGATGTAACACAAAAGGGTTCAAAATTCTCAAACCCTAAGGTTCACAAAACCTTAATTTTCTAGAACTCCGATACCATGTAAAACTCTTAGGTTTGAGAGAATCAGATTACTTTATTCTATTCACTAAAGAAATATATATATATATATATATACAAGTGTACAAGAGTGACCAAAGAAGGAAAACGTAGAAATGACCACAAAAATAAAATATAACAAAGATATTTACAATAATAAAATATTTATAATTTAGAACTATAAACATTTAATGACAGTCAATGTCTGCCATCTATTCGTTAAGAATTTAAATTAAAAAAAATTGGTTTCACAAATAGCTAACCAACAATATTTTTATCCTAAATTATATAGCCATTTTTGGAACTAATTCTCGGTCAATCACTTACTAACTAATCCTTCTAAAATCAATTTTGAATGATTTTAGACTTTTCTAAAATCAGTTTTATTCAATGCTAAACATCATCCTTCTAAAGAAAAGTGATTTTGACCTTAAAAAATTGATTTTGCTCCCGTCAAAAACACTCCCAAACATAATCCCTAAGGGGATGTTTGGAGAGCTAGAATATAATCAAAATTATTGAAAATTAGATGAGTGTTAGAAAACGTGAGTAATCGAAGACGGCACAAAAATGAGACTGTGAGACATAAAAACGATGAGAAAGATGGGTGGATTGAAAACCGTCGAAACGAAATCAGTTTCGTATAACAAATCGGACCCAAAACGCTCAATCCAAACATGAATTTTAGATTACATTACATTTTCATCCCATTACGGGTCACCAAACACCTTCTAAAAAAGATAAAAAAGAGTTACGATTTCAAAACCTAAAGGCAATCGGGCCTCAATTGTCCCTGAAAAGTGAAAATTTTGGAGAAAATAATTAAACTAAGGTGTTAAATGGAAGAGGAATTTTTGGTATCGCATACGCCCATCCCACCAATCCACTTCCTGTCCCCCAAATTCATTATACAAACCAATCACAGCCCATCCATTTGTGTCCATTTGTACTTTTAAGAGTTGAAAATAAAATCAATGATAGACTAAAAAGATGGTATGGATGCCCTTTAACACGACAGTACCAACCCAACAATAACATATAATAAAATCTAAAGTATAAGCAACAAATAAATGCATGAGTTTCTTCCAATAATTGAACTGTTCATATTTTGGAATAATAAGCAGAGGAACCAGCTAGAAGATGGAGAGAGAGAAAAGTTAGTTTTACTTTTCTTTTTTCTTCATCTGTGAGTGTCTGAACCAGCTTACGCACACCTCGACTAAGACAACATGTTTGACCCTACAACATTTGAGTATCAAGAAAACTCATAGGATATTAAATCCCAAGTAGTATTAAATTCAATTAGTTAAGACATATACTCTCAATCAGAGGCCAGCAGTTCGAATCTCTACACATGTTAAACTCAAACAAAAAAGTTACTTTCTTTTCTTTTCCTGCTGAAATAAAACACCTTGAGCTCCTAGAACAAGGGAATGTACATGTAATATTGGATATGGAATAGATGAGAGCGAAAAATAAGTTCACAAACTTATTACCTCATCAGAACAAATGATTAAGCTGTAGTCACGATTGGAGCACTAAAATGTCAGTACAAGAGGATGAACGTATTGAATCATGAAGAGATGAGAGAAAAAAGGAAGCCATCGTACTTCTAGATTGAACTTGTGCATTTAAAAAATGTAATGGTGGGAGTTCTACTTTTACATAATGAAAAATTTGAATCATAATCATCCCTGAGAATTTGAAAAGGCTAAGTCCTATACTTGTAATCTCAAAGTAGAGTTACATTACAATAAAAGAATTCTTCATGGAGTCTTGTATCAATCTCAGCCTACATCTTTCCCGAAGGAGAGACAATGGGGGAAGAAGAAAGCCAATCAAGCAATCGCAAAGCACAAACACGATCAAGAGTCAACTGTCTTTTAGGCTTCTGGTATGCAATCAACCAGACCAGCAGCTTCAAGACGCTTCAAATTCTATAAATGTTAGTTTAACAGTAGTTCCTACAGTTTCTTGAAAAGTTACCGTTTCAGGAAGGTCAAGCCTTAAGAAGAGTCAATGAGACTTCACATCATGAAATAAAGCAAAGAATATAAATCACCTCATCACCGACTCTTTTACAAAGGACCGCCCACCTGAACTGCAAGATCAAATATCAAAACCAAATGAGGCGCGCATATCAAGGCAGTGATTTTGCTGAAATGTTTGCGAAATAAATGTACAAAATATAACTCACACATATTCAAGGCGAATATTCATGAACCTACGGTTTTCTCTGCTTTGTGATAGAGTAACAGAACCTTCAATTATTTGGTCTTGTTCAACCTCTAATGGTTCATAAAAGTAGACTATTGTCTGCAAAAGTAAACAAGATTGCCAAGATAAATTTGGAAAGCACACCACCAAAAAATTATAAAATTTTGCTGACGAAAGGAATTAAAATATAAGATTAAGACTGCATGATTCGAGCTAAATATTAAGTAATAACTATCTGTGGAAGTTCTGGGCAAACAAAGATCTCCATACACTTCACCACCTTCCCCAAGCACACGTTTATCAATTTATGGCTGATGGGCCATATAGCTTTAAGGATGTGCAAAATGGGTCAAGACAAAATAGCTAAGCAGTGTCACCCTACCCCTCTTCAAGTAACAAACAATAAAAAGAATGAAAAAATGTAAAGGAAGATGTAAAACAAACTTCTTCTAAAGCACATAGAGTAACAAGAACTAGGCATTACTAATAATCCCACACCACCATTAACATCCAATTTAAATTACGGAAGGGACTCTACAAGAAACTAACACTGTAATAGAATAATTGCACTAAAGCAAATTACGAAAAGGTTTCTATAAGAAATTAACATTGTAACTTCATTAAAGGAAAATAGGAAATGATATTATAATAGTCAGAAGAACCTGTGCAATGTGTTGCACGTCCCAAAATTGCTTGCGTTGAAAAATCAAGAAGGTATTAATGAGAAAGTAATGGCCAATTTCAAAATCTATATTCCCTTGATTACTTATGATCTTTGAAATTGGGCTTGTGTCTCCTAAGTTGGAAAATTGGAAGAGATTAGAAAACTTGTACTTTACCCAGAGAAATAAATCTTCAACCCCTTGTAGATTTTTCATTATTACATTGGGAGGTGGTTTGAGATATTATCTAATTGTTCGTAAAATGTGTTCAATTTTTAGATCTTGGTTTTACTTTTGTATCTACGTACGCAAGATGTAGGAATTAATTTCAATTTTTAATTTTATATCTGTGTGGCTAAAAGATTGTCTGACCCTTTTTTTCCTTGTAAATATTCTTTTTCGACCTTTCTCTCCTTGTACAGTGTACATATTCTCTATTTTAAATTATCTTGTTTTCTACTCAGAAAAAGAAATCCTAAAATAGAGAAACTAACACCTTCAGTCATGCACTGATGTAGAAAAAGATTACAGAAATATTTAAAATAGTGTTATGATAAAATTATTATTATTAATTTTGTTTGTTTTTAAATACGAGTGCTTCATTTGGATTTGCACGCTTCTTCCTCTGGCTACCATCATTCACTTGATCATCATCAGGATTTGATGGAATTAGACCATGCATGGCGGTAGCAGGCCCATAAAACTCCACATCAAACCAGAATGCAAAACCATGCAAGGGAGCTGGAAATTAAGAAGAGTTTTTATCGCAAAGGTACAAAATTGAAGTCAAACAATATAGCAACAGGAAAACTACCTATAAAAAGCATGAAATGGATCCGTGACATGAGAAAAAGATTATTTGGACTCTAAAAAGGCATAAACAATAAATAGTGAACGATGATTAATATATATATCCATATGGTCCTACTTAATCCACACTCCACATTCTACGTAAACAACACAAGCTAGAAAGCTAAAGGCTATAAGAATTCTCTACAGTGACTTCATATGATATGACAACACAACACACGCTACAGAAGTTCGTGTGAATGTACATGAATACTGCAAGTCAGGGGGAAAGAATGGTTAGAGAGACATTACCTCGCATCATTGACTTGAACTTGTAACTTTTTGTGACAGACTCAAGCTCGCTAATTGAAACTGTGTAGCAGTCTACGTGCTTTACCTGTAAAGGTGAACATTTTAAAGTCTGCTTCCCTTCAAGTAAGGAATCAAATAGTAGTTCTTTCACAACCAAAAGTTATTCTATCGCTCTGCTCTTACACTAAAGTTCTCACAGAAAAGTTCTAGTCAGGTTGCTCCACTCTCTTTTCCATCATTAGTTGGACTTTTGAAAATAATATTAACTGAGGAGATGCCATCTTTCCTAAATTGCTTCTATGCCATTGGGTGGTTAATCCATCACAAGCACCCTATTTGCCCTTTCGTGGTTGGAATTGTGGTTAACAATTTATATAATCAAACCTAAAACAGAAGGAAACTTAGAATCCTCACCACGTCCGGCCATGTCAAAACATTCTCTCCTGATATTGTCTCAATTGATGGCTCTTCAAAAGCGCACTGTTTTGCTAATGGCAACATTGCTGACACTGCAAACCCCAACTCCCCCCAGCACCAGAGGGAGAGAGAAAAGAGAGTTAAAAGAGAAATAAAAGAGAGTCAAGTTATATATTGATTATTGAGCGACAAGAATGGTAATTATCAATAACACAACACAAGGAGCAAATGGCAGAAACAATATCCTCCTTTAGATATACTATACGCCAAAGAAATGTGTAATTTATAAATGCACAAGTTCTATATGGATTATTATTGAAATAGTAATAAATAAACAGGTCTCCCGTGCACCTTTAGCAGGAAAACTTAAAGGATATCTCCTAAAGAACAAAACAAAATATTTGGAAATCATATAACAGAATATACAAAAAAATGACTATATAAGAGTGCATGGTAAATAATGTTTTGAATTTGAAGCCCAAAGAGAATAACGGGTTTACTATTTCCCATGATGAACTAGAGATCAAATTTACTAGATGTTGAAAATGTGTAGGTTGTCCATTCAGGAAGGGAACTGACACGTGGTAATTTTGATTATACATTCTCGTGAAAGAAGATTTTAGGGGAAAGAAAAACCAAACAGAAGAAAGAGAACTTTAAGAAAAGGAAAAACTATTATTAAAAAAATATTTAAACATGATTCTTCCTCTACCTTGGATCTAGATTTTTTTTAAAACTACAAGACCGATCCTTTTCTGCCAACAAAAGCCACATGAGTTCTGGGACACTCTTACTTTATTAAGCTTGTCTAAAATGAAAATTTGTGAATGAGTACATATATTATTACATCGTAGAAATTAATGACACATATGTATCACTCACTACAGAGAAAAGTGTTTTTTTTTTTAATATACAAACAACTCTCATTGAGAAAAAATGAAAAAAAAAAAAATAAAAGGGCATGCAAAAAACCAAACCCACAGAAAAACTCACCACAAAGAAAAGTTGAATTCTCTTCATCACTTGATCTGCCTATATGACACATATTTTAACTGAACCAAAACAAAACCAAAACCAACCAAACAAAAATGGGCTCCAGTACAAAAGACTGAGGGCTGCCCCCTTGTTTTCTATCATTTTTTCAATGAAAGTTTGGTTTCTTACCAAAAAAATAAATAAATAATTAAAAAATAGAACAATGAGGTACTGATAAGTCTATTGAATCGTTCGCTAGGAAATAGGTTAGCAGTTTAGATTTTTCGAGTCTAGTTTATTGGAATATTATGGATTTTTAGTTTATTTTAGTTTAGTAATTAATTTAGTCAAGTTGCTAATTTTAGGTAGGTTTATTAGTTTGTTAATTAGTTTCTTGGGATGTAATAATCCTTTATATTTTCTAGTAAGGCTATGAATAAGGGGTATCCAACCTTGTCCATCGGAAAAGCACCTATCTTCCCATCTCCAAGAGTGGCAGAGGTGCAGGAAATCTCAAAGCCTAGAACATAGCTCTTTTAGTGAAATGGGGCTGATGTTTCATCACGGACAGATGCTATGCAAAGAAACATCTTTTTTTCCTTTTTTTTTTTTATAAGAAACAAAGGAATATATTCATCAAGAGAGCCAGAAGAACAGCCTACGGGCAGGGGTAGAGGAAACCCCATCCCACAAAACTTAACAAGAGGAGCCATCCAATGGTTAATAATCATATGAAGCTTTGCATAGAAACATCATCATCAACAGATACCCAGCTCTCCAATAAGGAATGGACCCCTACCCCAATAGGCTCCCATAAATTCTAAGTGCCCTCAGGTCCAAATTTCAGATTGTTGTAAAATGGCCGATAACTGTTACAAGGTTGATGTTGGCAGGGGAGACAAGACTCCTTTTTTGGGAAGAGCCTTAGCAAATCAATGATCCTCTTCAAATAGCTTTCCAAAGGATTTATAGGGTGGCTAATTCAAAAGGGCGCCTCGTGTGCTAATGCTGGGCAGATTCCTTCCCAGGTTGGGACCTCAGTTTCAGGAGAAACTTTTCTGGTGCAGAGATGGAGGAATAGGCCTCTTGATCAAGCGTCCTTGCTAATCATTATCCAAGAAACCGACCAAGACTTTAAAGTTTGGATTCTAGAAGGGAATTGAACCATCATTGAAAGATCTTTGGTTCCTAATCTCATTGATAACAGTGTGTGCCTTAGCCCCTTAACATTACCATGAAGCTGTTGGATTTAGAGAAAAAAATCCTCTCGTTAATTTAACAGATCCAATTACTTACATATTCAATCACGTACAAATAATTCTAGATAAACAGCTGAGATAGAGAAACAGAAAACCTAACTTGTAACAGCATACAAGAGATCCAGGTGTACACATTTAAATAACAAGACGGCATAAAAATGGGAGGAAAACACACACACACACACAGAAATTCATAGCTTCAACATGTACTTACTTCCTCTTAAAAAATAATAATAAATAAATTAAAAATAAATAAACATGTCCTTACTGTCAATTCCATATACACTGCGCCAGAAATCAATGCTCGCACTGTATCTATCGCTGTGAGTAACAGGTGCCATGTACAACTGTGAGCAAGATAGATATAATCAGAACAGTATCTGTCAAGCAATTCAAGCTTTTTAAACAAAGCACATGCACACACCACACACACGAGCACAAAACAAGCTTTGATTCCAAGTAAATCCAATTAGCCAAAGTTTTAGCACTATTCCTTCATTTTGTACAGGGTATGCTGATCATACAAAGTTCATTTCAACTGCTTTCATCTTTTCTATTAAAGTTCCATTTCTTGTTTTTTTTTTCCTTTTTTTTTTACAGGAGAATATATATATATATATATATATATGCAAGGGGAATTTTTTCGTATAGCTTTTCATTTTGCACAGGTGTGATGTGCTGATCATTTGAAGTTTTCCCACTTCAATAGCTCTAGCCATTCTTTTCACAGCTTGCATCTTTCAAGATGAATGTTTCATTTCTCATTACAAAATGAAGCACCCAAACCACTATGAGGTTCTACAGAAAAATAGGTAACACATATGTTGATAGTGTAAGACACGTCTCATAGCACAACTCGATGAAAAAGTTGCAACCAGTATTACACAACAGATCAGAATTGAAGATAATATAAGAAAAGCAAGATACTGTTGCATTTGATGGTAGTATAAGGCCTCCAGGTTTTAACCACCGATCTCTAGCGTAAATTATACTCCCAAGCATGCTCTGCAATAGCAAAAACCCCACTATTCAATAAAGAGAGTAAAGTAAAAATGGTTCTTTCATGAAAAGCATTAAGGTAAACTTGCAGATAAGGTAGTTATTTCCAGCTTTACAAGTCAATAAACCACCTCGTATAAAAGCATGTATCCCATCCACTCAGAAATTATAACATCCACGCCCTCATCAATTTGAACATCCTGCATGATTTTAGGAGAAAAACATCAATAATGCAACTGCTATTGACATTTATTAACAAATTAATCAAAATTATTAAATAATTAATTATAAACAACTAAGTAATATATTTGTTATCAACATGTAGGGGGTTTAGGGGGTGGGAATTCGATACCAGTTGCATGAAAAAAAATGTAGGGGGTGGGGATTTAAACCTTACTTTTTGTTGGTAAATGTCTTAACCAATGAGTTGTACTCAACTTGGCAACAACTAAGTATTATACTAATAACCTAATGTTGTACTAACTAATATTAAATCTCTCTTTCCTTTAAAAAAAAAAAGGGAAAAACTCTCTGTACTTGTGATGCCAATAGAAAAAGAATCTATGATTGTAAATTTAGAGAGATTACTTTCACCATATAGTTGAAGATAGGCTACCTAAAATTTACATGTTCCCAAAAATTTATAATAGATACATTTCTTTAACCAATTTGAAGAATGGAAGTACAAAGGAAGGATGAATCAAAAGGCAACCAAAGCAAGGAGTCAAAAGTTGGGATGCTTCATTTCCCCTTTCTAGAAGTCCTATAAGTCTTCTTATCAAATAAAAAAAAATTAAAAAAAGGTCTTAATTAGTCTTGTTTTTCATTTACCTTACTGGTTTTGTTTTGTCTTTTACTCGTCCCGAGGATCTTTTTCTTCATTTGTTTACTTAGTATTGTATATTTTGAGTATTAGTCTCTTTTAATTTTCTTAATGAAAAGTTTTGTATCCTTTTCAAAAAAAAAAAAAAAAAAAAAGACTCCAGTCATTAATTAATATTTTCCTCAATAATGGAAACATTTTAAACAGATCAATTTAAGATTAATGAAATCTCAAAGCAACCAAATAGGAGCAAAGACCATTTGCAACTTAAAGAGCTCACCTCAACTCTACTATGCAATACAATGATTGTCTCCGATAGATTGTTAGCCTTAACAACATCCGAGGCCTGCAAAGAAAAGCAAAATCAACTCAGACCTAAAGTTCAAATTCTGCTTCTTGCATGATTCATAGATGTCTAACTAGGATCTTTAATAAAATTACATATTATAAAAATTAATAATATAACAATTGCACATGGAGCACATACTCACACCTACGAATGAAACTAAATGCATCAATATGTAAGATTTGTTTCCCTTTTTTTTATATATAGTAATGATGAGATGAGACTGGTTTACATCCAAAAGGATTACGATTGATACTAGACCACTAAAAGAAAAATTGATAAGAATAATATATATATATATATATATATATTGGTAAGAAACTGTGCTTTCATTGAGAAAAATGAAAGAACTAGAAGAGCATACAGAAAACATGCACGACATAAAAGGGTTTAGAGTAAAGTAATGCAAGAAGGGATGATTACAAATAAAGCCATACATTGATGAAGGATATTACAAAAAGAATGCTCAGGTAGCAAAAATCAAGAAAGTGGTACCTAGAAACACGCAAGTGCTTAAAGCCCAATAGCATACAATTTACAACCATAATAATAATTAAGATATTAATATCGTACTGGAATAATACCTGCAGTGCTATGTCACTTGCATCAACTGCATAAACCTGACAAAAGCGAGAAACAACGCGCATTCAAGAAAGTTGTGCAGTGATAAATATTTGTTACTCCAGATCTCAGATTAACAAATGAAGTTTATTTTTCAAATTTTAAAAAACAAAACAAACAACAAGATTAAATTTCATTGTACTGGTAAAAAGTACATCAAGCTAAATCCCTAAAACAGGCTTACAAAATTCGGGTTTTTGCAAGGATATATATTTTTTAATAAGAAACATTTCATTGATTAATAAAACAAGGTAAACCCCAAAGCCAAAAGGTAATTACAAGAAACATTTCCAATTGGAGACTAAGTAAGATAGACTGAAATGATTAAAAGGGTGCTTATCTTTGCACCAATAAAAAGCAGTAAACAAAACTGTATAAAAAATCTATCAAAAGATGAGAAATTGTTTTTGAAGACAAACCCATTGCGCTCGCACCAAAGGGTCTTAAAAAAAAACACGTGTAAGGCCCAACCAGATCAATCGTTTAGTACCACCAAAAGGATGACCCACCATAATAGATGCCAAAATATCAAAGATAGAGTTAGATCCTGTCAGAGACCAACCAAACGCTTCCAAAACAATGTGTAAGAAATAAGAAGCAAAATAGCAATGAACAAAAAGATGAGCAGAAGATTCCCCGTCGCACTGACACATAACACATCAATTAAATATGACGTTGCAAACGATCAGCAGTATTAACGGCACCAAGACTAAGCTCCCAGAGGAAAAGCTTCATCTTCTTGGAATAAAAATCTTTCCAAATAATAGTAGAGCTCTTGGACATGTGGCTCAACCACCCCAATCAAATCATCTAAAAGAGATTTAACAAAGAAGGACGAAGAAGAATCCAAAGTCCAAGACCAAGAATCAGATATGGGACACAATCTAATCAATGACAAAATATGAGATAAAGAAGCCCACCCAACAGCCTCAAGATCATTAAGATTACGACGAAGATCCAAGTCTCAGGCCTCAGATTCGGCAACCCAGGCATTAGCCACCGAAAAATCAGGTTGAAG
Organism: Lagenaria siceraria; assembly: GCA_002890555.2. Taxonomy (NCBI): domain Eukaryota; kingdom Viridiplantae; phylum Streptophyta; class Magnoliopsida; order Cucurbitales; family Cucurbitaceae; genus Lagenaria; species Lagenaria siceraria. The sequence continues at coordinate 9,399,393 of CM016488.1, forward strand.
CGCAAGGCGATATAAACAAGGATAAGCATTACAGAGAATACCACATTCCAGCCAAGGACCTTTCCATAAAGAAATAGAAGTACCATTACCAAGACAATTACAAGTATAGGAAGCAATCAAACCAACAATATGAGAAATAAACCTCCAAGGAGAACGAGTTGACCCACCCCAAACCACTATAGGCCAGACACAAGAGGGGGAGTAATACTTAGCCACAATAAAATCACCTTTAGAAAAACAAAATTTGTCAGGATATTAGTCGGTAAACTTGTCTGACTGCCAAATAATACTCTTACAAAAACAAAATTTGTATTAATTACATTTCATAGATTTTTTTTAAAAGAGAAGCAAATTTCATTGATGAATGAAATTAAAAGTGATAATCGCCAAAACACCTATAGGTGGATTACATGAAGATTTTCCAATTTGACTGTAATCAGAAAAATGATGATATTGTTTACACCAATACACAATGTGAAAAAGAATCAATTCCATAAACATATCAAAAGATGAAAAAGGACCTCTGAAGTGTTTTCCATTCCTTCCACCCAAAGGAATCAAAAGAGAACTCTATAAAGAGCAAGCCAAAGACTCTTCTTCTCTCCATGAGAAGGAGACCATAAAAAATGTAGGCAAGGAAATCATATGTGCGATCCAAAAAAAGCCAAAGACCAACCAAAAGCATCAAGGATGGTGGTCCAATAACAAGAGGCATAAGAGCAATGAAGAAAAAGGTGATCCATCCAGATATCAGAGTGATCAGCACAATAATACACCAAGATGGGGAGAGGGACATGTAAGGTATACGCCCCTGAAGTCAGTCTGTTGTATTAATTATTCCAAGACTAAGCTCTCAATGAAAATTTTTCATCTTCTTTGTATAAGAATCTAACTAAATCAACTTGTATCTTTGAAATGGATACCACATTGTTCATTAAAAGAATGAAAAAAGACCAAACCAAATCACCATGTATAGATTACCCGAAAAAGGATCATGGGAGTCCACCAAATCTTCCATGAGAGGTTCGACTGTAATTGTTAAATGGATCAAGGGGCCAGAACCAAAAGTCATTAAGATGTATTAAGATGTCGTAAAGTATCAGGGAGAGGTAAGAGAGAGTAGCCCATTCAACAGTTTCCAAATCAATAAGATTCTGATGAAGATATAAATTTCATGCACTCTAAGAAACCAACCTTGCTAATTGTGAGAAAAGGCCTAGTAGTTAATCGAAACAGGCGAGAAAAAATTGACAAAATAATCCCACTACTTAGCAAAAAGAAGTAAAAGAACCATTGCTCAAACATCTGGTAGCACAATTAGCAATAATGTATAAAGTAGAGCTAATAAACCTCCAATGAGATTTATAGGAACCATGCTCAATGTGTTGAGGCCAATAGAGTCATTCAGATGAATAGTGTTTAGCTACAACGAATTTACGCCAAAGAGTCAAATCCTCATGAAGGAACCTCCAAATCCATTTTGCCAAAAGACCAACGTCGTTTGAAGTTGCCAATTCTAATACCTTCAAACAATTTAGGAAACGGAGTCTTATCCCAATTAACATTATGCATACCACCATCGCCTCTAGATCCTTCCCAGAAAAAGTCACAAATTAGCTTATCTTAGGATTTTGCGACTATAGATGGTAAATGAAATAAGGATAAGAAATAAGTAGAAGAACGGAAAAGAGTGGCTTGAATAAGAGTATGCCTACCCCTTTTGAACTATAAGCATACTTCCAATTGTGATATTTATATGTAATCTTTTTTTTTTTAAGGGAACATCACAATTGTTTCCTAAAATGGAATTGGCAACTTTTCAAACACTACCACCTCTTCCCAATCTTTACTCTACCATGAAACAGCCTTTCTTCTCTCTTTTCATAAACTCAAAGAGTTGTTTTGACTGCAATCAACCATACAATTGCTGTCTTTGAAAACAATCCATCGTATTGTGGCCCCATCAAGAAGAAAGAATCCCTCAAAATAAGGTCTGCCTAAAATGTTGACTCTCCTATGAAAAAACCTACCAGGCCATAAACTTAACCTACTTGAGAATTTTCACTTGCAACGGAAAGGCCAATAAAGGTTTTGTAGCCATATGATGGTTGCCCAAAATGAGAAGGGAGAGATAGCAAGTGAATCCTTTAGAGGGATTGGGGGACAACTGACAACCAAATAAAGTTTTCTTAGTGCTCCCTTACGAAAGATGAGGAACTTATATGAACAGTGCAACCTTTGTAGAGAGAGGTTGAATCCATCGATCACCTCCTTATGCATCGCCCCTTTGTTTCTAGTGGCTGGATTTTTATTTTCAATGAGTTTGGTATGCCCTTGTGTCAGATTGGCAGGTGGTTGTTGGAAGCCCCTCTGGGGTTGAAGTTTAAGGGCAAGCCAAAACTGTGCAGTGAGAGCAACACTTTGGTTAGTTTGGAAGGAAAGAAATCTTCATTGTTTCTAGAACAAGTGGAACATAATGGCGTCTTTTGTTGATAGTATACAATTTTGACAACCCGGTGGTCTTCAAACCACAAAGATTTCTTTTGTACCTACAGTGTCTTCATGATTATTAGGAATTGGAGAGTTTCTTTTTGATAGTTTCCCTTTGGAAGGGATATGTCTTGGCTCCTAGCCTTTAGGCGGTCCTTGTTCGCATTTTTTTTAATATATTCAATACATTTCTTAAAAATAAAATAATAATAATAATAATAAAAGAGCAACGAAGCCCTTCATCTCACGTATCCATCTTTCGTAACCAAAATCCTCTTTTTGTCCATTACCATTCATAGAAACTCCCCATGAACCATATCAAATGCAATTTCAAAATTCAAATGCAACCCCCATCTAACGTATTCGTCCTCTACCCTCTTAACTCTATACTTTCCACCAACCCATTAGCAATTAGAACCAGGTCAGATGTTGACATTTAAAAATTGAAGTAATATACCACTTTAAGATGTTTTGTGAGATTTTTCATGAAGTCTAGTTTCAACAAATTTTAATAGAAGAAAGTTAGTTGCCTAGAAACACCTTTTAGGGGAAAGGAGATATAAGATGCTGCAAAATCGATGAATGGATCAAAGATAGCTTACTCATATGTACTTTCTTTCTACTTAAATACAGACCAACATGACAAGATTGAAATTTGCACCGGAGATTTCACATAAAGACTTTGTTGTTAAGTGTTGATAAATATTCAATTTACCTTAAACCATCAATAAGCTCTTGGGTCGAGTGATTAACATGGTGTCAGAGCAGTAGGTCATGTGTTCAAACCCCTACAATGTTATTTCCTCCCCAATTAATATTGATTTCCATTTATTGGGTCTTCTACAAATTTCCAAGCACACAAGTGAGGGGGAGAGTTAAAGTGTTAATATAATATTAAATTTACCTTTATCCATCAACTTAAGCTTTTGGATCAGTAATTTAACAGACTTTCCACTACAATATTCCACTAATATGCTATCATCCTTCCCTCATTCTTCTCGAAAACCAACAATGTGTAGGCTGCCATGTTCTCAACTTAAATGATGGCATACATTGTTACAAGAACATTTAAATTCATCGGACAATGGTCTCTCAAGTCTTACACCCTAAGGTCTCTAGTTATGGATCTTTCCAATGCTCCTAACATTTTTCCATCTTTTTTTTCTTTTGGAAGGAAACAGAACTTTTCATTGATGTAATATGTACTCAATATAAACAACACCAACATTCTTTGTTCGGTCACTCTGTGAACAATATCCCAATTGCATACCCAAGCCCCAAGCATTGATCAAATCATCCAATACCATGTACCAAACACAAAACCATGCAGCTCAGGAAGGGCCATCATTTCTATCCATTTGATGCATGGAGGAGTTGTGCTGTTGACATCACAAGCTTTTTCACCATTACTAGGTCTAAAAGGTTCTTTCTTCTTCACAACACCATTCTTGAAATTCCTTCTTTCTTTTTCCATTACCCAACTAGTAGAGTATTTCATCTGCTGGATCAATCAATTCTACTCCTTTTCAATCAATTGCCTTACCTTAAAAGTGAATTCCTTCTTCTTAATACTCAAGTCTTTTATAAACGCACATTTTAGTTTCTTCATTAGCCCATACCCAACCCAATGCAACAATTAACTACAGCTATAATCTTGCCCACCAGCCTTAAACCAACATTAAACATTTTGGTTCTTGCATCCAAATACTCACAATCAAAAAGGAGGAGGGCCCAACAAAATCTACTAGATTCTAACAAAAATGAAGTACGACTTAAATACATAACATGGTATTGTAAATGGCAAAGTAGCTCCGTTAGCACAATACACAGAGATCAAATCCTTTCCACTCCGATCCAATCTGTTTATTAAAAGAAATAAAAACAAAAACAAATGGGAGCATGATCTAACACCACTCCCACTTCTTGAAATACTCTTGATTTTTCCTATTTTCAGCCCAAAGTTTGGATAATAACATATATCAAGCTTTGATAGTAATGGGCACTCCCTTGTGTTTCACTGCATAATATTTTTTTCTTATGAAAATCTGCATAAATTTTTTGTTTACTAATAACTAAACAATCTTTAATAGAAAAGTACGATGAAAAAGGGCTGCTAATGATTGAATTTCAAGGAATTGGAGTTAAGAGAAAGATGTCTAGGACCCTACAGCGAAATGTTTGGACCAATTCAACCAATATTCAAAAATGAAAATACCTCACCACTAGAAAAGCTAAAAGTCCAAGAACAATTTAAAAATAGATTACCCACATTTTTTCAATAATTTTTTTTTAGAAAAAACACATTTAGACACAGCATAGCTCACCCGCCTTGCACCAGCCTGAGCACAAAATATGGAGAGAATTCCGGTGCCACAGCCAACATCCATTACAACCTGTATTCAATTGACTTTAGTAAATAAACAGGAAACCAAGTACAGGTCCAAATATAATCCAGAAATGGGTATATGGAGCTGTACAAATGAAAGACCGGAGTCTCAACCCTGTTTTGATAGAGTAAAAAATAATGAATAATGGGTGCAAGAGTCAAAGACAACAAATGCATGAAACTTTGTGTATAGCAGAGAAAATTTACTATTTGCAACTTTTTTCTCTGCTATACACAAAGTTTCATGCAAAAATGAAAATACCTCACCATTAGAAAAGCTAAAAGTGGTTTTTCATAATATGAAATTGTAATTTCCTGTGTTTAGGAGGATTGTCTTCTCCTAAAGGAAGAAGTCTTTTCCTTATCCATCTGCAACTTTTTAATTATTGATGAAAATTTCTATTTCTTTTATTTGAAAAGAAAAGGAAAAAAGACAAAAAATTGGATAAGAGACTATCATGTTAGAATACCATTTTGGTTTTTGTACTTTGGGATTCAATCCATTTTAGTCCATGCACTTTCAAAAAATCTTAAATTTGATCCTTCAAAGTTAATGTTTATCAAAGTTGATTAAATAACAATAATAATTTTGGTAATAATAGACACTGTGTGAATATGTTTCTAACATTTATGAAGCGAAGGTTAATAAAGACCGGATGTTTACAGAAAAATCAATAACAAACTAATGATACGGATATTCTTAAGATTTCATTTATCAAAAGTATAGGGGTTAAAATTAGATATTTGAAAATAAACAGACTAAAATAGAACAAGTCCCAAAGTAATGGGACCAAAATCATGTTTTAACCAAACTATTTCATGACAAAGAAACAAATTTAACAACGTTAAGCACAAAATTATTACTTTGCCAGCAATAGAACTCTGATGTTGCATAATTGCCGCCCTATAAGTTTCTGTCCGTATGCTATCCTGAAAATAGGTATTTCATTCATAATATCTATCAATGTAAAGAAAGAACAACATGATTGCAGTAGAATTTCTAAATTTACGTCTATCTTTAGCTAATATAATTCATTCATTCTAAATAATAACATAAATCCATTAAAAGAACTCAAAACATTTAGAATGGCTACTCTTGGATTCAGCCAAAAGAATAATGGAGATATGGTAAGGAATTTTCGACTCCATGTTCTACTATGAAAAAGCTCATACCATAACATCTCCAAGCTCTCCAATATTATTAAGCTTCTTTCTTTTAAATTCGGCAATTGGGCTTCAGTTGAATTTCAAGAATATGGCTCATATAAAAGCCTCACCTCATGTGATGTCTTTAAAAGGCTTTAAATGCTGTTCTAATTTCTAAAGGGGTTGCAGTCAAAGTATATGTATATCTGAAACTAGAACTCAGTTTCTTGAATTTCTTTTTCTACCGAGGAGACCATTAAGGACAGATAAACAGAGAAGTGCCTCTTCCTTTTGGCAAATCTTGACAACATTTATTCTTTCCCTAAACCAAAATACTAGACTACAGCTCAGTCAACCTAGTTCCTTCACCATCAGCTCCTTAGTGGGTGTTTTTATTGCCATTTTCCAGGGAGGATATAGATTCTCAGAATTTTTATATGTATATAAGAGGTCCCCAAAAAGTCTAAGGTCTTTCATTAGTCAGTCTTTCTTCAAAGTCTTGATATCAATTATGAATTCTAGAAAAGATGTCCTACATGCTGCCCGGGTTGAGAAAATCTTGCCATCCCCAAAGTTTCGCCGCTCCCAGTACAGAACAAAATTAATGCAGGAAATTGACATTATCTATTAAAACGCATCAGTAATTCTCACAAATAAAGAACAACAACCGAAACAGACCTTGATCATTTCTTCGTGAATACCAACGTGGGAGTAGGATTGGAAGTAGGCCATGTCGAAGTCAGTACAAGGAGGTCCCTCCACTTGCGACGGCTGCTTATCTTCAGAAACCCTCACTCCGCCGCCACTGGATGACCTGCTACCTCTTCCCCGGCGAGGCCGGCCCTTCTGGACGGTTCCGGGCCGTTTCTCGGAGGAGGAGCCGTCGTCGTCGAAGCCGTTAATGTGGCCGGAGTTGGGATACATTTTCCGGCTTCTTGGCTCTCTCTTTGTTGTAGTCTCCAGTCGAAGCTAGGAATAGAGTAGTGAATTACGGCGACGTTTTTGTGTTTCTTACGCTATAAAAGGCGAACAAGAAAGGGCGGGCGCCTTCGAAGATATCAAAGTGTTCTTACAAACGACATGTCGAATATTTTCTGCATTTCAAAATCTTTCGTTTCACAAATATTTCATTTTTATCAAACTACATTGCGGTAGGCCTTGTACTAAAAATAAATAAATAAATAAATAAAATTTTGAGGTAGGTCTTTCTTTTCTAAGAAATAATAACAATCAAATTAAATAAAAATCGAATCCGCTACCAAATGTTTAGGATTGTTTTCAAATCTATAAAAATGAACTAAAATATTTACAAATATTAAAAAAAAACTACTGTCTATCAGTGATAGACCGCGATTGACTCTATCACTAGACGAAAGACTTTATCGTTCGGTAATAAAAGTCTATCGCAGTCTATGCTGAAAGACAATGAAATTTTTCTATATTCGTAAACAGTTTGATATTTTTTTCATTTATAATAATTTTCCAAATGTTTACAATCAACGTTATTTTAAAAAAAAAAAAAAAAAAAAAAAAAGTTTTTTATGATCAACCATAGATTTAATAAAGTTTATTTACAAATTTGGTCTCTATAGTTGGAAAAAAGATAGAATTTGGTCCTTTTGATTTGATAAAAATTCATAAATAGTTCATATGGTTTGATAAAATTCTCGTACATAGTCCTCATCATAGAGACTATTTATAAGGGTTTTATCAAACAATATGAACTAGATTCTAATTATAAACCACCAAGACTAAATTCTAACTTTTTCCAAACTATAGAGACCAAATTTATAATTTATCCATTTAAAAATCCAAATTAGAATGCATTTGAAGTTTGGAAGAGACCTCTTCAAGCTAAAGATTGAGTAGTCTTATTCAATTTACAAGATACATGAATGAACTGGACCTCTTGAAAACAAATTGTCTGAGCTCAAATATATGTCAATATGAGGTAAGTTGAAGTATAAGAAACCTATGCTAAAAATTATTTATTTGAATTGGCCGGTAACATGATCATATAGCTTAGCAGTTAAGATATCTACTTTTACATTTGAGATTAAATGTTCAAAGTCTTACCTTCACATCGACGATACTAAGAAAAACAATCACTTAATCTACTTCTAAATATTGATTTTTGGTCTCTTACATTCTTTTATAAGATATTCAATTTTATGAAATTAAAATTTAGGTTTTGATGATTGTTGACCTTTTTTTGTTTACCCTTTTCATCCTTTTATTACACTCACATGTTAATTTTAACAAATTCATTGTTTTCATTGAAAATCAAATGTTAATTAATAAATACACACGTTTAGATTTGTGTAAGTCAATATACAAGTTAATTGGTTAAAACATATATCATTAACCACCCGATCAAAAGTTCGAATCTTCTAACTTTCAACTCAACCAAACATTAACAAAAAAAAAATCAATATACAAGATGAACCATGAATTCGCCGTAACTCAACGTTCAACTTGAATGTTGGTTTTGCTCTAAACTCACAAAAATTGTGTTAGGCCTCTACTTAAGTCCTATTGGTTTTCAATAGTCTATATAGTATTGAATGGTGTCTCATTTGATTAAATTTAAGTTTATTAACCATGTTTGGGATTAATTTTAAAATTGTTAAAATCAGTTTTGTCGTATTTAATATCACTCTAAAACACATACGTCACTCAAAATTAATTTAAAATTTGATTTTACACTTTTAAATGTAATTTTCTTATGATCAAAATTAGTCTTGAATGATTAAAAGCAAGTTTCAAAGTGATTTTAACCATGTCTACCATCACCAAATACGAGTGACATTCTTTGCAAGCAAGAGAGGTATACAAAGCGTGAGAATACTGAAAAAGAAAAAGAAAAAGAAATTGCTCCAAAAGAGTCAAACAACACTATTTTTGTTTTAGCTACGTCTACATTTGTCCCTTGTTGATTCACCAAATAATGATAACAGGGGGAGGGACAAGAAACGACTTCGAAGAAATCTATTTTCGTGAATCACTCACAAGCATGCCTTTAGTTTGTCCAGCCAAATTTATAGGTAAAACTTTAAATTTTTCTCATTTTTCAAGTATATTACAATTCAAGTAATTTTCTAAGTAGTCGTAGCTTGTAAAACGTTTATTTCACTTTTAGGTTGTTTCTTTTTTCAAGTACAATACAATTTAGTCATGGACTAATGCTCACACCAACTCAAAATAGTTGACAATATCCCTATCATTTTATAACAATCTCAATTGATTTGTTAAATCCACTTTTTAAATGTAGCATTATTGTGATAACGGAAACTTTAACCTCACAACTTGATTAATTCTCCTCCAAATTAAGAAATTATTAAAATTACAAAAAAAAAAAAAAAAAAAAAACATTATTAGGGTTCCATTTAAATCCATATCATACATCTCTATTTTCGTAGGGTATTAAAATAAAACCTAAAAAGCTTCAAGTGGTTGTATTAGTTGATAAAGTGGTTGAATTAAGAGTTCGAAGACTTTTTTTTTTTTTTAATTACAAAGCATTCTTAGACATCTTTTTAACTAATGAAACTTATATTCTAGTTTATTATTATTATTTTGTCAAGATGAATTTAGCTTGATAATTGGCATAACCTTTCATCGTGTAAGGTTTGATTTCTCATCCCTCAATTGTCGTATTAAAAATATTATTATTATTTTATAAGCATAGTTCATACACTACTTTCTTCTTTTAATAGTTATTGTTTTGTTTTGTTTTTTTTTAAACTGAAATTCATTCAAATAACAACAACAAAAATTGCTTCCTTCTGAAGAGGAGAAATAAAACAGAAAGAAAGATATCTTTTCAAAATTTAGAGGATCTCGAAGAAAATGTCAAAACAGCTAAATTATAAGTAAATTGTTCTCTTTATGAATTTTTATAAATAGTGATCGTTTGTTAGAAATATAAAAAATAATAGTAAGAATGTTTAATAATCATTACACTGCTTTTTCTTTAATCAAGTTAAAATTAGAGGTAGATATTTATATAAGTAATTTAGTTTTTTTTTTCTTTTTGAAAGAACACATAAGTAAATTAGTTAAAAGTATTCATCAATTGCTAAAGCTAGCATAGTTTAATCGACATATAGTGTAATATGTGTTAATGACTAAGAGTTTTGTGTCTATTTTGTGTGTTATCAATAAGTTTTTAAATTTTAATTGTGTATTTTTTTACATGAAAATTATTATTAGGGCAAAAATATACTTTCGATCCCTCAGATTTGAGTTTAGTGTTTGTTTGGCCCATAAGATTTCAAAACATATATTTTAATTCCTAAAGTTTGAAAATGGTCCCTGATGTCAAGTTAGCCGTTAATTGACCAACTGAATCTTGTTAGGACATAGTTGAATAGACAAAGTTTAAAGTATGTGGCAATATCTATTAATTTTATATTGTATTCATATTTACATGGGTCTTCTCTCTCTTCACTTCTCACTCTTGTGTATTCACTCTTGATTTTTGTTTTCCAATATGCTATCATGATTAGGATTCCAAGCATTTCACGCTCAATGATATAAAAACCCTAGCAATTTAAAAATTAGGAACCCTTTTAGTTGAACTCTTAATATAAAATTTTAGAACCCTTAAATCAATTTGAAGTCAATCCAAAGAGAAAGATTAGATTTGATTTAGCTTTTGATTGAAGACTAATAAATAAAGGAGAACTAGTTCCTCACCCCAAGTCCGAACACTCCACAAGAAAGTTGATCTGATCTATCTGAATGTTGTTGGCATGCAACCCTAACTCAAGAATTGCAAAATGGCTATGAAGCTCTACCATCTACCAGAGGATTTCATTTAGAAAAAAACCTAAAACTCAAAAAACTAATCATACAACCTAATGCGCGAGGGTTTAGATAATCTCTTCAAAGCCAGTGTGTCACATAATAGATGTTAGTAAAATAACAAAAACACACCCTTATTTAATATTTTTTAGAAATGATAAAATTGGAAATAATATAAATCTACATTTAAATTATTAAAGAAAATATAAACAATAATCTTGAGTCATTCATATCGCTAATCCAATCTTCCTATTGTTATTGGTTGAAGATTTTTTGTGGCTTTCTCTGTTCATATATATGGAATCCCCCCCTTCCCAAAGTGAATTCCTACCACCAAGACTAAAAATAAACGAAATATCCATAATCCGATCTAAGTTAAAGCCAAAATGACATGAGATAGAGTGTGTTTGGTTACTTTTTAAAAGTTAAAGTGTTTGGTAACTACTCAAAATAGCTTTTGAAACACTCTCAAATCTATTTTAAACATTTTTTTTATTAAGAGAGTTTAAATAAAAATAACTTTTTTGAAAAACATTTTTTTCTAGTAAATCCAAATAGGCCTAAAGAAAGTGATTCCACAATTGTCCATAAAAAATGTCTCTTGACCTTATTGCTCATTAAACCCAACAAGTAATACAACCTTCAAAATAAGTAAACATATCATTTTGAGTTATAATTTTTTCTAAAACCCCCACTTATGAATCTTTTAACAACTTGATAAAACTAGTACTAGCAAAAAAAATGCATTGAGATTGATATAGAGTTTAAGTAGAAATTGTTGCAAAACCTACACGTTGTAGATGAATTGCACATAAACCAATTAGGTTCAAACTTTAAGATTATTAAGTTTTATGGCTAAAACAACGTTTGTTTTTCTTCTTTACAAGTTATGAAGGGACATGCATGAGAGCTTATTGAAATCACAACTCTCTTAGAAAATACCAAGATATAGCTAGAAACGATTATTTAAAATAGCTAGCTAAAAAGAAAACACAAATTCTATTTTCAAGAGCATTATTAGTGAGAGAAAACTGGTCTTTTATACATATGTAAGGGTCAAATTTGACTAACGTTGGTGAGAGTGAGTTCCTTAATATCTCTGGGTTGCGATGATTATTGGAAAAGGGAGGGGTGGGGAAGACAAAGGAAGAAGGGAAGATGGAGGTACGAAAAGAAAAAAAAAAGACACCTAAGATAAACAATATGAACTTAGTGTCATGAGGCTAAAAACTGAGTAAATTTTTTTTACCTTTCACCTCGTATGGCCTAAGAGGTTCACCACTCTTAGTCAGCCTACTCGTCCCAAGGATCGTCGGGGCTTGTTGCTTTGAGGAATTCATTCGCCAACAAAGTTGCACTCTTAGTCAGCTTTGAGGAATTCGCCAACAAAGTTGCACTCTTAGTCAGCTTTGAGGAATTCGCCCACAAAGTTGCACTGTTAGTCAGCCTACTCGTCCCAAGGATCGTCGTGGCTTGTTGCTTAGGAATTCTCGTCGGGGCTTGTTGCTTAGGAATTCGCCAACAAAGTTGCACACTTAGAAAACTCACGTTTTTGGCAAAGGGGAAAATCCATTTCTTTTCTTTATTGCTCTCAAATAAAGTAGAAGTGTTACAAGTAATGTGAGTGAAGTGGGAATGATTTCCAAACTAAATCCATTCCCTTTTTATACTACAAGAGTCTAACTAAACTTCGAACTCCTTTTACTTGGGAAAGTGTATTTACTATAATTAGTAAGATAACTTCCTCAAGCCAAAGAATAGCTCACTAGCTATCTTTAGTAAATGCTTGTGCGTGTACGCCTACCTGTGCGTGCTTCCCCGCTCGCCCATGCCTGCGCCCACGCTCGTGTCAGCGCTGCCTGGCGCCCTCGCCGCCCAGCACCCATGTGCATGGCGTGCGCGCCAGGGCCTTCCCAGCGCCTGCCTGCTGTGTCGCGTCCGACCATGCCTCTGCATGCCGATGCCCACCAACGCCCATTCCAGCGCTGTGCGTCCACCCAAGCTCGTTGGTGTGCTGTGCCTTGTCTGTGCCCACAGAGCAAGTTTCCCACATCCTTGTGTGCTTCGAGTGCGCCCTCTCGCACTCATATTTCTCGAGCCTTGGCGTGTTTCTCTATTTGAAAAACACCCTTGTGACACTTAGTAAATATTGTCATATCCTTTAGAAATGTAAACACATTCTACTGTAGCTATTTCGTAAAGGGACTGAAGTATCTGTTCTGAAATATCAGAGACCAAATAGACACTATTCTCAAACATTGAGACAATAAGTGTATTTTGCCTTTATTAGCATTGTTATTTAACCAATTGATAAAAATTATATATAAAAAAATAAATTTATACCCCTTAAACTTTAGATGTTGTATCAATTTAAACTCTGAACTATTGTATCAATGTAAAATCTAAACTTTTGTAAGTGTGTCAATTTACACTCTCTATTACGTTCTATTGGGGAAAACATCTTATAAAACTTATAATTGTATGAATTAAATCCTAGAATTTCATAAATGAATCAATTTAGTTAGAAATTTCTTTAAGAATTAAAGGAGAGTGTAAATTGATACACTCACGAAAGTTCACTGTTTAAATTGATACAAATATTAGTTTAGAGTTTCAATTGATACAACCCCAAAATTAGGGATACAAATTAATATTTTATCCAAAAATTAATTTTGGAGGACTAATTTTAGGAGAACAAAAGTGAAAATATAGGAGTTTGCTCGATGGATGACCCAAAATTTAGGGGAAAATGAAATATGTCTTAGTTTTTTAAATTAAGATTTTTTTTTTTGCTTACATGATATTCATGTGAAATTACCAATACGAAACCTTGTACATACAAATGGGTCTCTCACTCTCTCGCTTTCCTCTATCTTTGTCACTCTCGCTCTCTTGTGCCTTGTTTCTCTCTCATTTTTACTCTTCTCTCTCTCACGATCTCTTGCTCAACCTACGTGAAAACTCACAAAGAAGGAAAAAAGGAAACCACTAGAAGAAAGAAGAGGAAAGAGTAATTTTGTAATTTTGGTTGATGACAATGTAAGAAAGAGAGCAAATTTCTTAAATTTTAAAAAGGTGGGGGCAAAAATCGTTTTATACTTTGTGATTTTGACTTTTATACAATTATCTCAAATATAGGATCAAAGGTCCAAAAAAGGGTATTTTAACAAAACTGCTAAAATCACAGAAGATGGAAGGAGAAAAATGGATTCGAGAAAGAAGATGGGAAGAGGCAACGACGACGAACAAGTCGAGCAATTGCTACAAGCAGCTCAAGACGATCTCATGCTGAAATTGAGCGTCGATTCACATATGTCGCGTGTATTCCCAAACTATCTCGATTCCGATCTCGATCGCCGTTTCCAAGCCCTAAGATCGCGACCTTCCTCCGCCGTTCCCCGCAATCCTCGCCTTTCTCAGCCGCATATTCAATCCGATTCCTCCTCCCGACCGCCGCCGATTGAAAATCTTGTCGTCGATGGCGAATCTCAGTCGATTCTCGGTGACGATCTCGCTGCTAGATTCGCTGCTCTGAAGGCGTCTTTGCCTTCCTCGACCACGCCGCCTCCGTCGTCGATACCTAACGATCTGGATAGCGACGACGAAGAGGATGAGGTTGAGAAGCTGATTCAGTGGGCTAAGGATGCCGCTCGACTCGATCCTTCGCCTCCATCTGAGGAAGACGATGACGAAGAGGAGTTCACTAGTTCCGATGAAGATGTCGACGATAGGAGAAAAGAGTGTCGGAAAAAGAAGGCCGGATGAGCGTTGAAACTGCTGTTAGTGCATTCGATTAACTGATTTTGGGGGATTTAGAAACTCGAGATTCGCACATTGGATACAGTCCGGATTTTGGTTGGACTAAATCGTGATTCGTGATAAGGTAAGTCTCACCGGTGCGGCGTCTGATCGCCGTTTCCGTCGCTCGGAAACTCCAAAGCTTCAAATTACAGGTAGAAGCCGTACTGTTCTTCACTGTTCTTCAATCAATCGATTATAAGTTCATATTCATCTCCCAGCCTGTATTTTTTGCAATTCCTTCCCAGAGCCCGTAAAATAAATAAAAACATTTTTGGTTCATCAACTCAACCAGTTCTGATAACAATTTAGTGTTAGAATATAAAAAAAAAATTAATTCAAAACATATTGTTTGAGAGTTTTTCTAGTTGAAATTGAAATATAAGATAGAAATTGAAATATATTTTTTGTAAAAAAAAGATGGTAATTGATTGTTGATGCTATAACTAATATGTTTTGATTGAAATAAAACAGAAATTGAAATAATATTTTTACAATCAGTAGCTATGTGTACCATCTCAATGCTTAATGATGAAAATCAGACTTTTCAAGATTTTAGAGCATAAAGAAAATTTACAAATTTTGATGGATATGGATGTTTGATTCTTGAGTTTATAAACATATTCATAATAATTCATATAATTTAATCTTTATTATATTTGAGAGGATGAAGATGGTATAAAATAATTTAACCACAAAGTGATTTTGAGAATAAAGACTATTATCTATCGTTGATGTTTAATATTTCTATCAGATTTTTCATTGCACCTTGGAGTGTAAATATTATATTTGAAATGATCGGGAGGATTTTTCATATGTGAAGCTCACTTTGGCTTATAAGTAGGCACCCTGCCAGAAACGTAAAATATACTCTCTTTTTTTAATAAATTCGTAGAAAATGAAAAATTACTATAAACTGAAAAAATATCAAATTATAGAAAAATTTCTTTCTATGTTTGTAAATAATTTAATTTATTTTTCTATATTTAAAAACAACTCGTAGAAAATATTTTTTTAGTTCAAATAATGAAATATGATCGGATTCACTTGAAATTTTGGACTTACAAACTAACAAAATCTTACCATTTGAATAAAATTTCAAAACTTTACGAAATATATTAAAACTTTTAGCTGTAACGTTGCAATTTTCCTTTTAAATATCCATGAAATCTCATTTAATGCAGGAGAAAATATACAAATGATCTTAAATTTGATTTGACAAACCAAAATTAATTCAAAACTCAAACCCTACAAAATTTAATGAAATCTTACTATTATTATATTTATGTGAAACCCCCTTAATTTCATAGTATATTATGAGAATATTCTTTTTAACCCCCTTTTAACTCTCTAACCTATGTAAGTTTAAATTTCATACCCCCTACTACTCTCCCTCCCTTCATTTTTGTCAATTACTCTATTTGTTGACGAAGATCGACATGTTATGGCGACCAACTTTGATGACTATTTTGATTGCCAACTCCAGAACCACCTAGAGATGTCCACGGGGCGGGGACGAGGAAGGCTTCCCCGTCCCCATCCCCGCCCCCTATTTCAATCTCCATCCCCGCGAAATTTCCCCCGGGATTGGGGCGGGGATTCCGCGGGAAATTCGTAGTTCTCCGTTAGTTTTTTTCTTTCTTTATTTATTTTTTAACAATTTTTTAATTTATTCTCAAACGATATATAATTTTAAAATTTTCTATATTAAATATGTAATTTCTATTTAAATAAAACACTATAAAACTTTCTTACAAAAATAACAATATATTGTATGCAAAGATATAATTAAAATATTTTATCTCCTTATTTCTAAAAGTTAAAATATTAATTATTAGTTTCAAATTAAATATTACAATATATATGTCTTAAAAGTAACAAACATTCAACATCTCTATTTTAGAAATGCATTGAAGTATGAAAAAAAAAATAGGATGAGAATAAGGAAAAGGTTAATTGGTAAAAATTATAATTTTTTTAAAATATATATATATATATATATATATATATATATATATATATATATATATGGCGGGGCGGGGAGTCGGGACGGGGACGGAGACGGAGAATACGTTCCCCGTCCCCGTCCCCGTTTGGCCCACGGAGAAAAAATTCTCCCCGCTCCCTCCCCCATTCCCCATGTAATCGGGAATTCTCCGCCTCGAGCAGGGCGGGTCCCCACGAGGCCCCGGCCCCGTGGAGAAAATGGACATCCTTAGAACCACCTCCTGTGATCAACTACAACGACCACCTTCAACGTTCAATTCTGGGGACTAGCTTTAATGACTACATCTGGTCAACTTCACCAATGGCAAAGATCTTCAAAGACTAACTCTACCAACTCGACCGATTTATACCAACAAAATATAAATAAATAAAAAAACATCGGCGAGTAAAATGTTTTTAAATACAAATTTGAAATTATTAGTATTGTTTAGTAGACTACTTATAGGAAATTTTTCACAAATAAAAAAATGTCAAACTATTTACATAAATTAGCAAAAAAATAAATAAATACTGATAGACATTGATAGAATCAATCAATGATAGACTTACTAATAGATCCGATAGACTTCTATCCGCGTCTATTACAACTATCTAGAACTTTTGCTATTTTGTGTAAATAATTTTCTTTATTTTTATATTTTTAAAAATTTCCTCTTCTTTTATGTATTTATTTAACAAATATTTGATGAAAAGGACTTTTGAAAAATAGTTTTTTCTATGCAATCCAAACATGCTCTAATTCAAGTTTTTATGTTAAAAAGTGAAATAGTATGTTATTAAACTTCCAATTTTGGGTATAATAAATTTTCAAATGTTGAATTTTATATCTAATAGATTCTAATGGAAATTTAGAGTTCTAATAAACATATATTTATATCTAATAGACCAATTAATTTTTTAAAATTTCAAACAAACTAATATCTACTCATCACACAATTGAAAGTTTAGACATTTATTAAACATTTTAAAATTTAAAGACCTATTAGATATAGAATTAAAAGTTAATAAATCTATTAGACACTTTTAAAATGGTAATTTGTTTGGCGCATCTAAGAAATCTGACCAATATGTTATTTAACATGGTTATTTCGAAAACAATATTCTATAACCTTTTTCAAACTTTTTTAATAATTAATTTTGTTTTTCAACTCTGGTTCTATTTCCATCTATAAAACGCCTTCTATTGTCTCAATGACGGTAATGCTCTCTTTCCTACATTCTACCTCTAGAGCTAGAACGAGCAGAGTTTTATATTCTTCATCTAGCAACAAGTTTTTCTAGATGCAAAAATAAACCAAGGGCATAGCTCAAGAGCGAGAAAGTGAGCAAGAATGATAAAAAAAGTCGAAAAAGGCTTGGTGACGCTAGTAAAAGGTAGAAATCTTTGTGTTTGAAAAAGCTGGTCAAATACCATTTTTTTCATAATTTTTTAGGTCATCTGTACAAAATTATCTTTTCAACACTCAAAGATTAGGAAATGAAGTCGTAACTTTTTTTTTGCAATAATTAAATTACAAGTTTAGTTTTTGAGCTTTCAGGTTTATTTATATTTAGTACTTAAACTTTTGAAAGTGCCTAATATGTTCATGAACTTTAAAATTCATGTCTAATATATCCTTAAACTTTAATTTTTTATTTTAATTTTTTGGTTTTAAAGGTCTATAGAATTTCAATTTTATATTTAATAGATTCCATATATTCACTTTTTTAAAAAATGAATTAATAACTCATTTATTCAACTTAAAATTGTCTAACAAAACTCTAAATTTCGAATTAATAACTCATTTATTCAACCTAAAATTGTCTAATAAAACTCTAAATTTCAATTTTACCTTTAGAAAAGATATATGTCGAATACATCATACAAAATTGAAAATTTTAGAATATATTCAAAAATGAAAAGTTTAAACTTTTTAAAAGGGAAATTTTTACGAATAGAAAAAATGTCAAACTATTTGCAGAAAATAGCAAAAAAAACACTGATAGACACTGATAGACTTCTATCAGCATGTGATAGAATTCTATAATTTCTATCATTGATAGACCTTGATAGACTTCTATCAGCGTCTATCACAACTATCTAAAAATTTTGCTATTTCGTGTAAATAATTTCCCTTATTTTTCTATTTTTAAAAATTCCCCTTTTTAAAATTTAATAATTTAATAATTTAATAGAAAATTACTATAAACAGAAAAAATATCAAACTATTTACAAATATAGAAAAATTTCATTATCTATCCGCGATAGTTCACGATAGACTACTTCGGGTGATAGAAGTTTATCATAGTCTATCAGTCAAGCGCTAGAATTTTATCGCAGTTTATCAATGATAGATAGTAAATTTTTTCTATATTTGTAAATAGTTTGACTTATTTTTATATTTAAAAATAACTATAATTTAATCGACATAAAATTAAAAATTTAAAAATTTATTAGTCATGTTCTAAAATTCAAGAACTTATTTTATACTTCATCTAATGATTAAATTTGTAATTTTATGAGGAGTTTTCAAAATTAGAAAAATAAGGAAAACTGTTTACACAAAATAGTAAAATTTTTAGATAGTTGTGATACTATCGGGATCTATACTTCTATCATTGATAGATGCAGATAGAAATCTATCCATGTCTATCAGTATTTTTTTGTTGCTATTTTATGTAAATAATTTGACATTTTTTTTCATCGGTGAAAAATTTTCTAATTTTATTTGTAATTTTTTTTAATTAATTTACCAAGAGGAAAACAGGGGAATTCAATAGATCTACGAAACCACGTCTACAAAAGTCATCAATATGAACAAAACGAACTCGGCTTAGTCCAAATCTGTCAACTCATCTTCTCTCTGCAACTTCATTGATTTTCTTCTTCACTCAAAGAATCTTCCTTCTTTGTTCTTCCAAATTTCTCCATAGATCTTTCTCTCAAATTCTCAATCCCTTTCATTCCATCTTCAACGATTGTTTCTTCAATACCCCACATTCTCCATTGTCAGCAAACCTTACAAAATGAGCAAAGTTTCAATTATCATATATATCACAGTAGCCATTCTTCTTCTCCTTCTTGTTTCCCACTCCCCTAAGAAAACCCCCAATCACCGCCATCGCCGCCTCAAGCTTCGCTCCAACTTCACTTTTGCCCCCCCTTCCCACCACCATCACGAGCCTGTGCCGTTTGACCCTCTTGTCGCTGACATTGAGCGCCGCCGTGAAGACCGGCAATGGGAGAGGCAATATGTAGAACAACACTATCCGAAGATGTCGGCGCGTTTGATGGAACCAGCACCCGGCGAAGAATCACAACCCGAGTGGGAGGATTTTGCGGATGCTGAGGATTACCTTAATGATGATAATAGGTTCAATGTGACCGATCGGCTCATGTTGCTGTTTCCGAAGATTGATGTTCACCCAGTTGATGGATTTGTCACTGTGGATGAATTGACTGAGTGGAATTTGCTGCAGGCTCAGAAGGAAACTTTGCATAGGACTCAAAGGGAGTTGGAGACACATGATAAGAATCATGATGGGTTTGTTTCGTTTTCCGAGTACGAGCCTCCCAGTTGGGCTCGCAATTCAGGTGTGATTTTCTTCTAATGCTTTTGGATTGGAGTCTTTTTTATTGTCGCGCTAAAAATCTTGCTCATTGCGAATTGTTTGGAGTTTAGAAACCTGTTATAGTTCCTAATGTCCAATCTCTAGGATTAAGAGTTTGGAGAACTTGTAGGTCGATTTCTTAAGCGAGAAGTATTTTGACAAAAAACAAATGCAATTGCAGCTCTTATGATGTAAATTTATAGCAGTTTTTCCATTTGTCTTATGTTTTCTTCTACTTGTAAATCGTTTTTAGGCAGTTCTGTTGTGTGTTACTAATTACTAAACTGCTCGCCAGATAATAATTCCTTTGGCTATAATATGGGTTGGTGGAAATGGGAACATTTTAATGCGTCAGATGTGGATGGAGATGGCCTTTTGAATTTGACCGAGTTCAACGAGTAAGTTTTAATATTTGAAGATGTTATTTCTGTGGCGAGAATGGAAAGCTTATTGGATATGTTAATTGAGATGCTTTTAATTTTTCTTCATCTCTGGATTTTTAGCTTTCTGCACCCAGCTGACAGCAAAAACCCAAAGCTACTTCATTGGCTGTGTGAGGAAGAAATACGGTAATGAACTTATGATAAAACTTCTCATCCATTTCTGTTGGTTTCCATGTCTTTGTTTCTACTGCACTTTTATTAGCATGTTCACTTGTTCTTCAGCTCTGCTGAAACTACTTCTAGTGTTAAAAATCACTTTAGTCTATGGAGATTGTTGTTATCTGTAAATTCGAGAATAACCGTTGTTTCCTAATTTCATAATGCATCATCTCATTTCGGCTATTCTTGAACTTCCTATCAAATTTTGGAATTTATTAATTACATGTCAATAACTGTTTAGTCCATGATTTATGTCATTGAAAATATGATTATCTATGATGTTCGGTTCTGTCATTTCTGTTTTGTTGAGTTTTGTTACCTGAATTCCTTTTGCAATATGTTTTTGCCTACAACATTATGTTTCATTTTCCAGGACTTGTATTTGAGCATTTATCATGCTGGCAAGCTTCCGTTGTTAATGACTACATTTGAATTTTTCGTAACAAATATATGAATAAAAAGTTTGTGGGGTTTATCTCTTCTTTCTTGTAATCTTCAGTTTAGGGATCCTTCTAGTTCTAGGAGTCTTTTAATTTGAACATTGTTTTTCAAATATGAATGAACAGTTGGTTGTAATTTTTTTCATCCATTGTGGGAACTGGGAAGACTGTCCTAAATAAAGGGAATTGCATTTAGATATAGAAGTGGAAGACTATGAGGTCGGCGGAAAAGTTTCCTGATGGATCTCCTTCCCTGATTTTAGAGTTTGCTTGTTAGGAATCTAAGGAATAGGGATACGAAGTGGAAGTCTCCGAAGCACTAAATCAGTTGCAGTCACTCTTCAAATTTTCTTTTGTTCAAGGCTCTTCAAAAATTAAGGAGCCTACTATTATTCTTCTCCATCCAACTATCTCTAAGATTGTACATTTTCAAACTGGTAAAATATAGGGGAACTCTTTCAGAGAATTATCCCCTCAATCCCCACTCGTTCCCAAGATTTACTTTTAAGGGGATAAAAGTACATGTACAAAATAGGGTGATAGGAAATTCATTCATAAGTCAAGAGGGATTACAAATTTGCAACAAGCTTCCCAATTGGCGTTGACATAAAAAGAATCATCATTACAAAATAACTCGTCTCACTCTCGAAAAGGAAGCTTTATTGTGAATGGCTTATGGAACTTACTTTCCTCTTCCCTTGCATTTTTGAGAAAGTTTTATGGTTTCTTTCAAGCCATGTCTTCACAAATAAAAGCTCTGAACCTTTCTCCCGAAGAATCTTGGCTTTCTGTTTCAATAAGTTGTCAAAAAGCAGTTGGTGTGGAGATTGCCTGAAGGTAGAGCAGAAACTCCAATGGATGCTGAAACTATCTACTAAAGTTCAAGATTTGGGCTAAATAGCAATGTAGGTTTTTGTTCTTCAAGCACATACAACCACAACTAAGAGAAAAGCCCAATAATGATTTTCATTCTTTGAATGACCTGAGCTAGATTTATCCCTCCCAGCAAGAAAAATGTTAACTCTTGGTGGTGCCTCCATGCCTAGTAGATTTGAGGAGTCTTCAAGTAAGGAAGGATTCTTTATTCCTTAAACCTCAAGAATATAATGGCACATGAGAAAATTCCGCTCTTCTCTAAAGTCCACAGCTGTTTATCATGGTGATTATTTGTGATTTGCGTGAGGGCAATCATCTCATTGATCTCCCTATTATAGAGAGGCCTTCTGAGATCAGGATTCCAAGCATTGGAGATGATGCTCCGGTGATCTTTGGCGGCAGTTTCTTTTACTTTTAGCCATATTTTCTAATTTTGCAAAGAGAAGGTTTAAAGAAGTTTTTGCTGCAAAGCGTGGTTCTCTATTTTTTTTTTTTTTTTTTTTTTTTTTTTTTTTTTTTTTTTTTTTTTTTTGCAGGTTGCATTGAAGTTTCATGTGCCTTGCTAGTGCGCTTCTCTTTCTTTGTGAAACCAATTCAACTTATCATTTACTTGGGCATCTTGTCTGATGGGACTGAGGATGATTTTTCCATCGGACATTTGTCTTATCCAAATCTGGAGGGAAATCATAATTTGGCTGGTTTTCTAGGTCAAATACTTGGGTTACTAGGGAAAAATGAAAACCGTTGGGATTTAAGTACTCTTGTCTACCAAACACAAGTCTGTTTCTCCGTTCCTGGTGATATATACATAAGCATTATTCTTCATATTAGGTTGTTATTTGAACTGTGAAGGGTTCTCCATTGATCCTCAGCTGGTACGAATCTAAGAGTATTCTATTTTACTCTAATTGAAGCTTCTATTTCACCTAGCCGAGTTAGTTATTTTTTGTACATTCAATAAAACTGCCACACTTTGTATTGCTTCTAATATTTGATGGAAGTTTTCTAATTTTTAGCCGTTAATCACGTGAGGGAATGCCAATCGTCCTTTCACATATTTCTTCTCTCCATTTTCTGAACCTTGGTGAAAACTATTGCTTTATTCTCTGTATATACTCGGCATTCTCACATCTAAGCAGTGCTTTGTTTGGTGCAAAGGATTTAACACAGATCTTCTTCTAATGGATTTGTGGATTTCTTAAGAATTGTTAGCCGGTTGTCATGGAAGCACTCAAAACAACTGCCTGTGTTTCCAGACCTATTTGCACCATTTACCATTTATTGTGTTTCCAGACCTATTTGCACCATTTACTTGAAACTGTTCTCTTCTTAGTCACACTTATTTCTTATGTAGCGTGTCTTTGTCCTGCTCATTCTTTCTAATTGGTCATTTCATTGCAAAGGATCTCATCTTTCCATTAAAATCCTTCTGAAGGCTTAGGAATGATTACCTCTCTTACCGTCGTTTGACATTTCTGATTGAAAGGCTCTGTTCATGCAGGTTCTTTTATTACCTCCTTTTGTAGCTTTTAGGTTGGGCTTCTGTCCCTAGGTTATTGCCTTTTCTCTTTTATGAAATTATGAATATACCTTTTATTAGGTACAAACAAAATCGTACATTGGTTAAGAAAGGAGAGATCCATGGTGTATAAGTGAGGACAATTATTCCATTGGTATGATGCCTCTTGGGTGGTTCTAAAAGCAAAGTCATGAGGGTTTATGTCCAAAGTAGACAATATTATACCATTGTGGAGATAGTTGGAGATTTCATTGCACTTAACACCTTTCTTCGTTCCTTATAAAATGAACATTCTGTTGACTCCACTTCAGAGGGGATAGATAGGTTATGTTTCCTTCCATTGTTTCTTAGAGATGAACTGTTGCCATCAGTCCCCTCAGTCTCAGCTGGTCAAGGAGAAAATGGGTGTGGCTGGAAGAGGATGGTAACATGAGAGGAGCGGGAGATGAAGAATTGGATTGTACTAATGGCTTTTGTCGATTGTTTTGCTTTTTTTTCCGTTTATTTTTGGTTTCCCCTCGTGTTAAGAGAAGATAGACAAAGCAGACAGTGGAGAAACATGATTTCTAGATTTCCATGCTTAAAAGCATATCAATTGGGAGGCATGCGAGCATAAAGGGAGCATGTTTGCTCTATATCAACGTCCACAAGAAAAAAATTACTGAAGAGTATTTTTTTTTCTTCTTTGAACCGACTTGGTATCTCTTCTAGGGATATCTGTGAGTTCTGGGAAGTTGAGAATTGACTTTGTAGTAAATTTGAAGAAGAATTTGAGTCGTATAGTCTGGTATACTGTCTATCACTGGATCTAGAATCTTTCACCACTTGATGTGGATATCCCATTCAACAAATTCATTGTAATTGAGCCTTCCCCAAACTTGAAATCTTAGTCATTGGCTTGATATCAAGCATACAAAGTTTTGGAAACAAAGTGCTGGGTGACTGGCTAAAATATTCAATCTTGAGAAGTGACGAAAGGCCAAGATCCCTCCTAGCAGTTCTCTGAAAACGTTTGTGGTAATCTTGAGTCCACAGTGAAAGAAGCATTTTTAGTCAAATATTGTTAGAGTACATATACACATATGGCAATGTTACATGTCACTTACTACATAAAAATAATAAATATATAATGCATGTAAATAAATGTAATTGCCTTATAACACGTGACAGGTATTCTTGTTATTGTAAATAAATCTATTACCATTCTCAAGAAATTTTTGTTGTCGTATTTGCACTCCAAAATCTATAGTTCCCGTTCATTTCACCATTTTATTGCTTCAATGGAATGATTCTTATAAATAATCTGTAAAGCAAAAAACGAAGGAGCTTTTACAGGTATATGTATAGCATCTACTTGTGCTTATCTGAGAACCAGAATTAGTGTATTTGGAAGGGTGTTACCTTTTTTTTTTTTTTAATAATAATAATATTATTATTATTTTACTTTTGGGGTTTGGCATTTCATCAGCTTTGCTAACTAGTCAATTGGTGAGTGGCCTTGTAGGGAGAGAGATTCAGACAAGGATGGAAAGATTAACTTCAATGAGTTTTTCCATGGACTCTTTGACATGGTGAGAAATTATGATGAGAATCACAATTCTTCACATCATTCTGAAGATTCCAGGGATGGCCCTGCTAGAAACTTGTTTGCGGTGCTAGACAAAGATAATGACGGGTAACCAAAATTTATGATGTGGACAACTTCTTATTTGTTAACTGCCGAATTCCTTGGCAACTTTAATGATCTGTTTTTGTGTTATATTTTGTTTTTCATAGTCACCTGTCTGATGAAGAGCTGTTACCTATAATTGAAAAAATCCACCCATCAGAGCATTACTATGCAAAACAACAAGCAGAATATATCATACAGCAGGTACTCATGCTTGACGGAATCTTAAAACCCATATGAAAATTGATGAATTTTTTAGTTTTACGATTGAGATATTACTTGGATATGGCACGTATTAATGACATCAACAAACTTCTCATAATTCTTATGTATGGTTGTAGAAACATTTTACACTTTCTTTTTCCCTATCAATGAGGGCTTGCTGGGTTATAAATGGATTATTTTATACTCGTGTACTGTTATTTTAATTTTTACTAGACCAACCTCCCATCATATATAAGATATTGTGTAGAAATCATTTTGGAACTAGTAAAATCGGTCATATTAAAACACAACCACTACCAATTGTTTCCTGTTTTCACTTTGTGGGCTGAATTGCAATCTTTATCATTCTATTTGGAAGTTCCTTTATCAAATGGTAGATTCACTTGGTCTACTTTGGGGGATGTTTTCTTCAGATCGTTAATTGATCATTTTCTGATTTCATTATGAATGCATTGCATCCGACTTTCAACTCACTGAACTATAGCATAATTGTTAATGTTATTTTGTTCCTCGTTGATTTTAATCAGATAGACCAAGTTGTTTTCTCAGCCTCAGAACATTAAGATATAGTATGACATCATTTTATCTTATCATTTTACGTTGAAGGACTTTCTTGCAAATGTTTGTCGTATCGATGAGAAAACATTACCATAAGATCTAGACTAGACCTGGAAAATATTTTCTTCTTCCCGGGGGAGCAAGTATATCTGTTGATCAACAACTTCTTTGTGTCTTTATTTTGCAGGCTGATGCAGATAAAGATGGTCGTCTCACCTTGACAGAAATGATCGATCATCCTTACGTATTTTACAGTGCCATTTTCAATGAAGACGACGAGGATGATTATGATTTCCACGATGAGTTCCGTTAAGTTCTTTCAAGTATGGACACCTCCCTCTATCTATCAAACTTCTGCAGACAAGACCAGCATTGATGTGCTCTTGATAGTTTGTTGCTGTTGCAGGAATAGTTGAATAGTCATAGGTTAGCGGTAGAAGAAAACGGAGTTTTTTCGCAACATGGAATCAGGATACAGAGTTTGAAGTCTTAGGCAACAACTTGGAAGAGAGCTCTGGCATGGTGGTCAGAACTGGTTTAATCTTCTCCAGCCATGGCTTGCCCATATGGTATCCTCTTTTTGTAGCATATGAAACCCTTTATCTTGTCTAAGATAACCATGACTTCACACCTTAGATCATAGACATTTATTTAATTTGGTTGCAAATATTTGTTAAGTTCAGTGTCCTTGGTATAGAATTATCATTTAATTGTTATTTGTTACTAATTTATTCTTCATGGATAGAGAATTATCAATTATTCAAGGTTATATTTATCTTTTGAAGTATAGGGTTTTGAAAAGTGGGTAGAACAGGTGTATGTAATTTTCTTGTTTTTCAGATATGATGATGAGTTCGATTTTTTGTTAGGACTATCTTCGACCAAGAGGTAAGAAGTTTGAATCTCCCATTTCGCATGTTGAGCTAAACGAAAAAAGGAAAAAAAAGGTTCTAAAAAGGTTAGAACCGTTTATGAATTTAGCTAAAATGTGAATGTAACTAATAATAAATTGAGATGATTGATTATTAACAATGGTAGGTAATTAATAATGGCAATTCATTAATAGAATTAACATCTACCTACTTAACTTGGTATTGGAGTGTTAAATTATAGTTGTTCTTTATAACATTAACTAAAGTTAACTTCTTTATCTTAGTTATTTACAAAATATACATTTCCTAATTTGATTTAAATTAATTAAGAAATTTGATCAAAACGTTAGGACATACCTAATATTGATTTTAAAAAATGTAAAAGAAAATGAAAAAAGATGTACCAAATATTGTTACATTGATAATATTACCGAGCAATACTTATAATTAGTACGTTTGAGTTTTTACCTTACAAAATTAGTACCCTTTTTGAAAACTCATTAAATTAGTTTTTTTCGATCGATCTCGGGTGAAATCAACTACCGAGATTTAGTTTAAAAAAATAATTTTTTTCTAACTTATTTTTGGCCCTTTAAGGCCTTTCTCAGTACATCTAGCCAAATAAAAGACCAAGATTCTAATGATTTTTCTAAATATAATTTACCCAATCTTATATATTTTCAAATTATAATCTACCAAATCTCCTATCAAATCTTATATATTCTCAAATTTTATCTAAATTCGGTTACCTTTATAAATATTATATAAAAATCTTACGTAGTTTTTAAAATTTTTAGCCCAAATTTTAATTTTCAAATTAATTCACCAATTATTGAATGAATTTTTTAGATGGATCTTAGGTGTTTGGTTTTGATTTCTAAATTTTGGTAAAGATTAAAATTTTCAAAATAATTAGGTAAGATATGAAAAATACATAAATTCTTGGTATTAATTTGGGCAAATTAACACCGAGATAAGTGAATTCTTGGGAAGATTAATACCGAGATTTTATATTTTTGCCTATATTTACCTTTTTTTTTGCAAAATTTAATCTTCTCCAAAATTTATAAATCAATTTGTAATCATCCATCTAAAAAAATTTAATTAGTAAATTCATTCAAAAATTTAAAAACTTATATAATTGAGGAAACATAAATTGAGCCACAAATGAGTTAAGTATTGAATATAATATTTATAAAAGATAATTGAATTTGGAAAAAAAGTTGAAAATATATAAGATTTTTGGTATAGGATTTATGTCGATTTCCATAGAATCTCAGCACTAAATCTACCGAGATGTACCAGCTCAAAAGGGCCAAAACAATCAATAGGTTAGAAAAGTTATTTTTTAAACTAATCTCAGTAGTTGATCTCTCTCGAGATCTAGTTTTAAAAAATGGTGCTAATTTTGTAAGATAAAAATTTAAACGTGTTATTTCTGACAATTTTCCGCAATACTTAGTGTTGATAAAAGATACGACTGCATCAATTTATTATTTCAGTATTTTTGTATGGTCATTTTGACCTCAAATCTTCACAAACAATTCTTATTAACCAACCAAAGCTAACTGGTTGAGACATGATACATTGAATGGAAAATCTCAATTTGATATTTCAATAAAGATTTGGTTGCTTCTATTTACGAGTCTAGAGAGAATCTGATTGGACGAATTTTATTCTCATGTCCTAACAATTTGAAGCAAAAAATATCTTCAAAAAGGGAGAGAGAGAGAGAAAAAAAACAATATGAAGCAAAATTAATAATTGTTAAGTGAGACATAAAAGAAGAGTGACGAATGCTCAACTTTAACATTGTTATTTGTTCAATTTTTCTTCACATCTAAATTTATAGGCCTATGCTTAGGGATGAAATTCACTCATAAACATTATTATAATTATAATATAAGCAATTTACTTATCCAAAACAACATAAAGGAGCCCTCTCATTGATTGATTATTATTATTCGAGATATTTTCAAATATAGAAAAATAAGTCAAATTATTTACAAATATAGAAAAATTTTACTGTAATAAAAGTCTATCGCTTCGGATAGACAATGACATGTTTCTATATTTGTAAATAGTTTGATATTTTTTCTATTTATAGTAATTTCTTTTCTTTTTCTTATTATTATTATTATAATCTAAGGAAATTCAACAAGTTTCCCATGAATGCATCTTCTTGAGAAACAATGGTGGAGCCATAAATTTTTGAAGGAAAGGGCAAAATTTTATATTTATATAGTAGGGAAGTTTTCACCGATAGAAAAAATGTCAAACTATTTACAGAAAATAGCAAAAAAATAGATCCTGATAGATTTCTATCAGTGTCTATCACAACTATTTAAAAATTTTGCTATTTTGTATAAATAGTTTTCCTTATTTTTCTATTTTTAAAAATCCCCCTATATAATATTTCAATTATGAAAATTTCGGTGAAACAAAATTTGGTGAAAGGTTTAAAATCTTAGCATATTTATATAATCTTTTAATCAAAGATGAATCAAGTCTCTTCTCTTGACGTTGTTCTTATCCTTATTTAAAAGTGATTAAAAGGTTACACTCTTTCTTAGGAGGCGTTTGAGGCAATGAGTAAAATTGTTTAGTCTGAATTTTTTTTTAGTTGTAGAGCTCATAGTCTAAGGAATTAATAAGTAATGAACTTGATAGTTTTTAGTCGTGAGATCCACTTTGAGTTTAAGAACTTTCTGGGCTAAATCAACGCTAAAAGAATTAACTATGCTAGTTAAAGGCTATTCGAACATCACTTAGTGGATAAGACATTAATTATAATTTCAAAAGCCACAGATGTTTCAATCTCCACCGCATAATTGTTGAGTTAAAAAAAGCGTAATGTCCATTAAAAAATAATTACTTTTTTTCTCACGAAATAAAACTTTCTTAATAAGATCACAATGTCATACGAGAGAGATGTTGTAACATTTTTTAATATTTGGTAAGTTTTTTTTTTTAAATTAAAGTTTCATTTTAGAGAGTTTAAAAGAAGACTTTTCCTTCTTTAAGTGTAAAAATATATTTGAAGAGATGTTAAAATTTGTGTATTAAAATTCTCTAGATCTAAAATTTCTTATAAATACTTGTCTTACTATCTCTGAAATTACAACACATACATAATATTGTTCATTCTTATCTTTCTCTCATTTACTCTTTTAAAACCAATTGACCTAAAGAGGGTTGACGTTACGTTCTTGGTTGTGGACTTTAGAGCTCAACTTTCGAGTACAGAGTAGTTTGAGCTGCACAATATTCCAGTTGAATTGTTGTATCCTAAAGGAGATCAGCCAGAGAATATCTACTGCATCGGTAGTTGATATAAAGAAATGTAATACATACCACAAAGAGTTTGAATCTTCCTAAAAAGGGCGAGATATTCACGTCTTAACTTAACTATTTACATGTTTGTTTCTTAATATTTACTTTAAATTTCTCTATAATTTGTAATTTTCCATTTACAGCTAAGAGATTCAACTATCCCATGTTTATTTCCTTTGTCAATTGCTTGAATTAAACAATCATGTTTGATTGATAGATTGATTCATTTATTTTGAAAAAAACAAACTTCCAAATGTCAACTAACTAGTGGAGCAAGTTGCCAAATTGGACAAAAAGTTAGTTAAAGAAACTAATCAAACCTTATCCGATTAAGATTTTAGACAATGATGGATAAAATAGTCAATATTTAGTCAAATGTTTAAATTTAACAAAATTTTTAATTTTAGGACGATTGGATTATTTATTGATTTGTCTACTTAAAATATAGTTTAATTGGTTAATGTTTTTTATACCAAGTTTCATAAACTAAAATAAAATATCTAAAATTTAGGACCAATACGACTTGAATTAAATAATTAATTTCTAAAATTCAACATCGAAATTATTACATAGAAAATTTTACTTTCATTTCGCTTTCTAAATTTTATATCCATTATATTTAAGAAAAATACTTGAGTGCTATCTGCACTCATTTTAGGCAACTTACCTAGTTCTCTAATCAAATATTTACCACGTAATTTTTTTTTTTTTTTAAAAGAAAAAGTATATTTTTGAATTTTTTTCACTATGTAATTTAAGGAGATGCATGAAGATATATTACTCTATATTTCAATCTCTCTGAATATTAAAAAATTAAATATAAAAACTCTATTATGATAATTACCATTTCAACCTCACAATAATGCCCGCCTCAACCAAGATATTAGAAGCTATGTCATTCATCCATCAACCAAAAACCAAACCAAAGGGTTATTAAAAGATATCTTAATTGTGAAATTTGTTTAAAAAAAGTAGTGTTTAACCAAAGAGTTATTAAAAGATATCAATGTGGCCTAATTTTTTTTTTTTTTTTTTTTTTTTTTTTGTTTTTACCATCTATTTTACAACCTAATTGCCATTTTTAAGAAATGTGAAAAAGAGAGTGAAAAAATGGGGGAAATAGAAAGCATAATATTTAGAAACATAGAACTAAAAATGAAAGAGGGGTAAAAATGAAATTTAAAGCAAAAGAATTGAATTGTCTTGGAGTTAGAAAAGAAATGATGACGACACGAGAAAATTAATAGGACAAATTGCAAAAATTATCCTTGAAGTATTGTGATAGTTGCAATTATACCTTCAAACTTTCAATGGAAAGAATTAGACTCCTAAACTTCTATAAGTGTTAAAATTGAACCCTCAAACTTATAATAATTATAGAAATTGGACCCACAAATGATAAAAATTGAACTTTCAAACTTATAATACAAATGTTACAATTTATATAATTATATAAGCTTGAAGGTCTAATTTTAACACTTATACAAGTTCGACGGTTCAATTTTTAAAATTGAAAATTTAAGGGTATAATTGCAACTACTACCACATTTCGAAGGTAGTTTTTGCCATTTACTCAAAATAATAATATTGAGTAGAAGAAAGGGCAAAGTCATCTGATCCCACATAATTAAAGCCTGCATTTGTGTACTGCCCATCACACACACACTTCCCATAATTGGTCCCCTCAAAGACCCAACTTTTTTCTCTCTTTATAACAACTTGTACAATCCTTTTTCCTACCTTTTTCTGATTTCAATAATTTTACATTTTGTTTTTTCAATAAAAAAAGAACCATTTACCTCTATTTTCTAAAGTTAAGTTATGAGCATAGTTTATAAACTTTCAAATTATATTCATTTAGTTTATCAACTTTGAGTAGTATCTAAATAAATCTTTAAGTTTCTGTTTGATGATCATTTGGTTTTTAGTTTTTGAAAATTAAGTCTACAAACACTTCTTTAACCTCCAACTGTCTTGCTTTCTTATCTATGTTTTACCTATGTTTAAAAATCAAGCCAAATTTTGAAAACTAAAAATAGTAATTTTTTAAATTTTGTTTTTATTTTTTGAATTTGGCTAAGAATTCAACAATTGTGATCAAGAAAGGTGCAAACCATTGGAAGAAAATGTGAGGAAATAAGCTTAATTTT
This sequence comes from Lagenaria siceraria, assembly GCA_002890555.2. Classification (NCBI taxonomy): domain Eukaryota; kingdom Viridiplantae; phylum Streptophyta; class Magnoliopsida; order Cucurbitales; family Cucurbitaceae; genus Lagenaria; species Lagenaria siceraria. Next base: position 9,431,861 of record CM016488.1, read on the forward strand.
CAAAAACCAAAAACAAAAAATGAAATAGTTACCAAATAGAACCTAAATTTTAGGATTTGTGTTTATTTTTTAAAGTTAAGTTACAAGTTTAAAAATGTTCCAACTGTTTGTATAGTTAATTTTTTTTAAGTTATCATTATTTCTTTTTATATAGACATACTATCATTTTCTCTTGCTTGTACAATTCGTACACTAATTTTTTCAACAACCAAAGGATCAACAAAGTCTTCAATGTGTATTTTTTGTGTATTAAACTCAAACTTTTTAACGCACACTCGAGTACTAACATACAACCTTATTAAAACATTTGAATCCTAATGTCTTTTGGTGGTTCTATTATTCTTTGGGACAATTGTAAATATAGTAATCAAATTCAAAGTATTAGCATATATAGCAACATTTTAAAAAAAAATTGCAAATATAACAAAGTTTATCAGTCATAGACTTCTATCGCTAATAGACTTTTACTTACAGACTTTTATGGTCTAGGTGATCTATCACTGATAGACTTTGCTATATTTGTAATTTGTTGCTATACACTTGGTTATTATCTCTAAAATTGCTATTAATTACAATTACCCTTATTCTTTTTCTTCTTGTTATAGTCTCTATATCTTAATTGAAGTGTGTAGTTTGTTTTTTAGATAAACAAAAGGCCAAACAGTTACCATGAAGCAACATAATCAATAAACAAGAAGAGTATTAAGGGATATGGGAGACACAGAATGAGAGTGAGAGGGTATTGAAGAAGAGATGAGAAAAAAAAATAGAGAAGTGTTAGGTCATAGATTGAAGCAGAAGAGAGAGGGAATGTAAGAGGAGGTGATTATGATAGGGTGTCATAACGATAAGAACATTTTTTCTCATCTTTTTTTTAAAGGTTAAGGGTATTAATCCAACTCTTGAAAGTTTTGAAGTATTTTTGCAAGGAGATGCTCACAATTTTTGTTCATACATTTGTAAACATATTTCTGAACTTTTTTTTTTTTTTTTAAAAAAAAATTAGTTTAAAGATATTTTTGAAACTTTTGAAAGTTCATGAGTATTTTTGAAACAAAGTACTAATAGTTTCCATCCAAAACTAACAGTAAAAGTATTTTTGAACTTTTTTTTAAGTTTAAAGTTATTTTTAAAACTTTTGAAAATTCAAGAGTATTTTTGACACAAAGTACAAAGTTCAAAGAGTTTTTTTCCCTAAATTTATAAGTTGGTCTTCTTCTTTCTTGTTTTCTATTTTTTAAGAACTAGAAACATAAATATGTTAGGTGACTATTTATGTTTCTTGTTTCTTGAAAAAGAAAAAAGAAACAAAAAAAAAACTTATTTGATAACTATTTCTTGATTATTATATTTTTTCCATTTATTTTATAGTTTAAATATAATTTAGTTATATAATATAAGAAATATATAACATATATTAAAATATGTAAAAAATAATTGTCAAAAGTTTACATGATATAATACAAATAAATTGGAATACAAAATTAACAACAATATAATACAATTGTTTCTATTTTATCATTCAAATGTTGTCCATTTGATATGCAATATTATTTGTCATTCGAGTCATTCAACTTAAATTATGTCCACTAAGATTTAACGTAATTATATTGCTTTTAAAAATATAATAGTTGTAAAATATTAAAATGAAGTTAAATACATGCTTATTGAACAACATTTATATATTGCAACATTTTAATTGGTTCCAAATGTACTAAAAATTAAAGGGTAAAATACAAAATTACAGAATCTAAAAGTTAAAAATTTAAAATTTTATAAATATAAAGTTAAGAAATATAAAAAACCAATCAGGGAAAAATTACTTTTAGTAGTTTATGCAACCATAATTTTAGAAACATTTTTAAATTTTGAAATCATAAAAGGGATAGATTATCAAAAAAGTTTGTTTCTAAAAAAAAATGAGAATCCAAGAATAGAAAACATGAACATTATCAAGGAGACCATAATTTATTACATCCATTGGTTTTTTGTTTTTAAGTTTTAAAGATTGCTCTTGTTTTCTCACAATTACTTTATCATAATTTTCATTTTTCTTTTGTTACATTTTAATTATTAGCCAATTTTTTTTTTAAGTTTTAAAAAAAAAAATTATTTCTTTAATTTTCAAAACTTGGTTTGAATTTTAAAAACACTTATAAAATGTAGATAACAAAACAAAAAATCAATTGGTAGAAATAATGTAGCTTATTTTTCAAAAACAAAAAACAAAAGACCAAACAATCATAAAATAAAACTTTAATTTTCAAAAATCAAATGGTTATCAAAAGAGACGGACTCTTTGTAGTTCTTAAAATTTGGCTTAGATTTTGAAAATAGTAGAGATAACACAATAAAAGAAACCCAAAAGTGGAATGGAAGTAAAATATGTATAAGCATAACCTTTCAAAATCCAAAGTCTTAAAACTAAGTGGTTATCAAGCGAGCTGTTAATTACTAATTTTTATTAATCATTTGAAAATCTTATATTTTGTTGTTGTCAAAAGTGCCTTTCCAAATAAAATATTTGTAAATGTAAAACTGAAAGCTAAAATAGGTTTAAATACTACTTTATACTATTTACCTTTTGTTTTGATTCATTTTAATTCCTATGTTTTAAACTTTGGTTCATTTTTTTCTAAATAATATTCATTTTAGTCTTTATACTATTAACAATATGACTATTTTGTTCATGTGATTTTCAGTTTTATTTCACTTTCAAGGGTCTAAAATGATCACTTTTAAAATATACAGAGACTAGAATGAAATAATTTAAAATTACATGGACCAAAATAAACATTTTAAAAGTACATAGAAAAAAAACAACAAAAACACACACATACCAAAGTAGTATATTTAAACAACTATGTTAAGACATGGTTTAACTCAAACCCAAGGTTTGAAAGCTAAAACTCAAAATTAAGATTTAGATGGAAATTATAATAACTCATACTTCATTTATTAGTTTAGGGATATTTTCAAATGTAGAAAAATGAGTCAAACTGTTTACAAATATAAAAAATTTTATCGTCTATCAGCGATACACTGCGATAAAATTCTATCGCTGATAGACTGTGAAATTTTTCTATATTTGTAAATAGTTTGATATTTTTTCTGTTTATAGTAATTTTCTATTAGTTTATTAGTTTCAGAAACCTAAATTTATTATGTTATTTTATAAACCCAATGATTTTGAGGTGAGAGATCAAACAATTAACCATATAATAAGTTCTTATTCATGTAGACATGCTTAACAAATGACTTAAATTTATTATATATACATACATACATACATATACATATAGAGGACTGGTTGCACTAAAGAAAACAGAGCCTAACCCAATTACATGAATGTTGTTTGTTGTTAGATATATTGATGATGCACTTAAAACATCAATTGGTGCTAGATATACTATTGATACACTCATGTCTTCAAGTATTTACTAACTGATGCTTGACACACTAATGTTTTATATTTAATTTACTGTCGATACATTTAGAATATCATGCTCATAAAATGAAACACACATGTTTTATTTCAAAATAAGTTGCTGAATAAATGTTGATTATTGCTATTAGATATACTCACGAGACACTTGGAATATTGGTTGGTGTTATAGATATGCTACGGATACACTAATATCTTACTTCAAGTATTTAATTTACTAATCGACGTTTGATACACTCATGTCTTATATCTGATATACTACTAATACACTTGGAATATCATGATATACAATTAAACACACATATTTTACTTTAAAATAAATACCCAATTGAATATTGATTGGTGTTAGATATACTGCTGATACACTCATGTCTTACTCCAAATATTTACTGATTGATATTTGATATATTCATGTCTTACATTTGATATATTGATGATACACTTAACCATCATGGGTTGGTCTAGTAATAGTGAGAACATTTAAAAAAAGTCAAAGGGTTAAGAGGTTGTGAATTCAATCCATCTCAATCCATTGTTGATCATAAGCATATACTCATTTTACTGTGTTTAGAGCCCGTCATTTCATTCAACTTCACGTGAATTAACCACGCTTTCCTAATATTTTGCTTAAACACAACGGTAAAATGGGAGAGAAAGACCACAAGGGAAAGAATCAAACTTGTTTTTTCTAGGATATGGAAAACAAAAAAGAAGGAAAAAAAACTCAAAATTTTTGAAGAAGATGAGTGAAAAAAGCTCAAGATTGATGTGTGGAAAAAAAAACATCAGCACTAATCTTAAGAAGAAGATGATCGAGGAGAAGAAAAAAGTACACTTGCGGAGAAGATGATTTGAGGATAGATATATTTGCAAATCACATAATTTATTTTGCTAGCCAGTGCAAATTTTCTCACACACACATATTTCAATTCTTGGTCCTTTAATTTTTATCATGGGTTTTTTTTAAAAAAAAATCTCAATTTTTAAAGTTAATTCTCATTAGACCTTAACCATCGTGAATTGGCATAATGATAAATATGAGGCATGATTGATCGACTAGATATATATGTGTGAAATCGATGAGAATGGTCTAGTGTAAGCATACACTGTCAATATAAGCAATAAACTTGGGAGTATTTTAAGTATTATATCCTAAGAGACTATTAATGCAATTCCATTTTTTTAAGAAAAAGCTTTTTGATGCAAATCGAGTGGTAGCTGATAAAATGAGTGATTTTGAGTAATGTAGAGAATATTAAAATAAACAAAAGATGGGAACAGAGATCTACAATCAAGTTTCAACCAAAAGGAAATTATGCCTTGAGTTATGCGGCCGCATCATACCTGGGCAGTGACTCAACATGGACAAAAAACTTCTATTCGATTTTGTGTCAAGTTTCTTTAGAAGCTCTAAGCAGCTAATGCATATATTTCTATGGTTAGCTAGATCTTAGAGTAGTTTTATGCAATTTCTTTATCGCATGGTGTACCTTATTTCTAAGGCTACATGACAATCCTATTGCTACACTTTTAGTCTCATATTCCTTTGGAGAATCATTTTTTTATCTTAAACTTCTCAGTATTAAAACTCTACTAGCATACTAAATTAAGTGATCAATTTAACTTAACAAGATAACAATAAACTCAACATAGGAAATGTAAAGGTCACGACAACACGATGCATTGACATAAGCTCAAGCCATAAGGTCTTAGGGTATCCACATGATTGAATCCCTTAGAAACTTATCCCATGATTAGATAAGAATGAATAAACTTCATTATATCCAATGTCATTGGTTGCAATGTAACAAAATGACGGAATAATAGAAAAGTGGAAATAAAAATAGCAAAGAACTAAATAATAAAATATGGAAAACACTAAACAATGGCTTTGAACGAAACCAATGAGCTAAGGTGCTCTCTAGGATGGATTCGATCCTTTCTTAAGGTGAATCCCATTCTACAACACGTTCTCACGGGTAGGGTTGACCTAAAGAAGCCATCTCTTTAGAGAATAGGGTTGACCTAAAGAAGCCATCTCTTTAGAGAAACTTTCGTTTTTGAAGAGATAAAAGAGTATTTTTGTGGGTTTTGTTCAAAGGAGTGATTCCCCCTTATGACGATTCAAAAGCTTTATATAGAGTCTATATGGTTGGATAATGGTCGAAATTCATGCTCCTTGAAACCCTAGTTGATTTTGAGGTCAAAGCATGACTTGGAAGCGAAAAATCAGCAAAACTCGAGCTGTAGCAAAACATCTCCTTTCTCTGTGTTAGGCCACTTGTTTAGGATTTAATATCTTACGAGATTCCTTGACATCTAAATGTTGTACGGTTGAAAGAATTATCTCGTAAAATTAGTTGAAGTGTGCATAAGTTAGCTTGAACACTCGCATATTTTTTTTAAACAAATTGACCCAACATTTAGTTTGCAAATAACAACATAAATTTTCTTATATTATTATTTTTTTTGGGAGGAGGGGGGCTTTGTCACCATGTCCTAATTGTTGGCTTTTTGGCCCTTAATCTCAAATTAATTAATTTTAATTAATTAATTAATTAATGTTTTGATGATAACAAACATGCTTTTATTTATTAAAAATTTGAGTGTTTTGAAGTATCCATTGTGTAGAGCTTGAAACAACGGTTCCAACGCAATTTGAATCACTCAAATCGGAGTTCAAACGAAGAAAATATGGCTGGAACAAGCTTAACGGAAAAATATCCGATGTCGATGACGTGGCGGCCAAATCATCAAAGTGGACCTACTAGAGGATGACAAGTGGAGAAATAGATAAGTGACACATGGAGCTTTTGATTTTTGTTGGTTTTAAAAAGAAAATGAATTTAATATTATTATATGTTTGTGTCTAACGGCTAGTTGTCTTTAAAAGAAAATGAATTTTATGTTATTTTATGTGTGTGTCTAACGGCTAGTTGAGTTTAAATCTCAACCATTCAATTTTCTTTTACCAACATCTAATGGTCCAAATTTAATGTAGTTTCCAACAACTTTTCTCTCTTTTTAAACACTTCATCTTCTCCAAATTTTAAGAACTTTTATTTTTTTTCAATCCTCCATAATTCATTAAGCTTCCATTGTTGCCCTCTCTCCAAGTTTCAATTTTATTCTTTTCATCTAATTCTTGAGAGAGATTTATTGTATTGTGAGGTTGATTTATTGAGAGCTTAAATTTGTACATTTACTCTTTGAGAGAGTTTTCCTCATCTTATTCTTCATTTCCAAAATTCATTGTAAGGGTTGCTCTTGATCCCTAAAAAGAGTGGTTGTAATGGTTTGATCCTCAACCGTAGAAAGGATCGGGTTTGTTCTTGCGCCCGGAAAAGGAACATTGTAGCGGTTCGACTCTAAGCTGTGGAAAGAGTCAAGGTTTCTAGTGACATACCCAAGAGGAGCTTAGGAAGTGGATGTAGGCCGATTGTCCCGAACCACTATAAATTTCCGGTGTCATTTTCTCTATCCCTCTCCTATTTAATTTTGCAATTAATTTGCTATTGTAGTTTATTGTTTGAAATTAATTGCAACTTTTATTCCTTGAAATTAATTGGTCATATTTGTTTACTTTGATTGGTAGTTCTTAAATTTGCATATCTTTACCAATCTTATTATTAGAATTAAATAGGGGGCTTCAAAGTATTACTTTTAATTTCTTGATTACTTTGGGTTGAATTTATTTGCATGAAATTCTTGTTTAAATTACTTGTTAGTATAAAGTGTATTAATTTGTTTCATTGGGCCCACATTAGGAAAAAGTTTTCATTAACTTAAAGAAACCCTATTCACCCCCTCTAGGGTTGCCATACCGGTCCAACACTAATCACCTCACTTACTTTTTTTTTTTTTTTTTTTTTTTTTTTTTTTTTTTTTTAAATCATGGTCACTTTAGAAAATTGTACATTACCTGATTTCTCCCTAAAGGCAAGCTTTTGGGACCAAAAAAGAAAAGAAAAAAAAAAGAAAAAAAAATAACATTAAAAAGAAAAGAAAAGAACTGACATGATACATTAATCTTGGGTACAGTACAAAGCTTGCAAATTATACTCTACTCCACATATGCAAATATTACTCATTCCACATTTACTTTTGCATTATTTTTAATTCAAACTTTGGGAAAGGGACAAAAAAGTACATTTTTTTCATAATAGTATTATTTTTATTTTTAAATAAACATTTGCAATTCTTTGTTTGAAAATGTTAGGGTAGTATTTTCAATGGACAAATCTACCCTATAACATATGTTGCATTAGGCTAAGTTTGAAAGTTTAGTGCAAGTTAGTAGGATTAATGAGTAATGTTTGAGGTTCTCAATTTTGCGAGAATTTGGCCGAGGTAGATGTGGAGGAGGTACCCGCATTCCGTGAGGGGTTGATGGTGACAAAAAGATACATGATTCCAAAATTTGATGGTGGAGACAGATTTAGTTCGAATTGCAAATACGTTAAATAAGAAGGTAATTGAACTTTCAGAAGTGAGCATGATTTTGGGAGAAGCTAGTGTTCAAGCTTACCATTTTCTAAGATGCATTTTTTATCATTGTCAGAGGCAAACCAACAAATTAACCCATGAAATGGCGTGTCAAGCATTGAGAAAATAATTTGTAATTCTAATGGAAGATGTACCCGAAGATCTAGTGGAGTTTATAAATGATCCTAAGAGTTATTGAAATTGAAGAAGGTTTAGTCGAAAGCTATTTAGTCAATGCACTTGATGCTCGTTTTTTTTTTTAAAAAAAAATTCTTTTATCTTTCTTTGTGTGTCATTGTTGTAAAAAAAAAAAAAAAAGAAAGAAAGAAAGAAAAAATCAATTTAAGCATACCAAAAACCCTTTAACTTTTCAAATGTGTATACTAAGTTATTGAATTTAAAAAATCATTCAATAGATTTTCAATTTTTTGTTGGGTATCTGATAAATCTTCGTTTCAATTTAACATATTTTAAAATTGATTAGAAAATATTTTTAATCCCTATAAGTGTAACAATTAAGTCTTTAAACTTTTAATAGGTAACAATTTAGTTCTTATACTTTCAAATTTAAAACAATGTAGTCCTTATCGTGATAAATCTCATCAAAATTAAGTGTTACTTTTTATTACCAAATGACTTAGTCAATATAGTTTATAAACAAATTTAATCCTTAATCAATTTATCAATCTTCATTATGAATTAAATTTTATATTAATAATTTTTTTTACTATAGAAACTAAATCGTTATAACTTGTAAAGTACATAGACTAAATTGTTGCTTGTTTAAAGTCCATGGACTAAATCATCACAAATTAAAATTCAAATACTGAGGTTCCAATTGATAACCATTTGGATTTTGATTTTTAAAAATTAATCATATAAAACTCTTCTTCCACCTCTAAATTTCTTGCTTTTTATCTACTTCTTACCACTGTTTCAAAGACCAAACCAAGTTTTGAAAAAAAAAATAGTTTTTAAAAGCTTATTTCTGTTTTTTGAAATTTAGCTAAGATTACAACTTTTGTACTCAACTAAGATGCTAATTATTGTAAGAAACTGAGAGAAAATAGGTTCAAGTTTTAAAAACCAAAAACAAAAAACGAAATGATTACCAAACGAGGTCTAAATTATTAGGCTATTCTAAGTTCAAGAAAAAAAACATTGTTAACGTAACCCTTCTTCGAAGTAGTTGATATGGATTCTTTTAGTTTGCCTGTTTGGTTTTCTGTTGATAATTTTGAAGAGGTTTGTGTATTGAACTCGGGTTAGTTTTTATAATACTTATTTTCCTTAAAAAAAAAAACATCTCAATCCTCAACCATAAACATGTCTAAGTCATGAATGCACAAGTCCATACCATTGACTTTAGTACAACTTTGAAAGTATACCTTTGGCATCATTGTTCTTAAAATGGGGAGCCAAAAGGAACATAAATATCTTGGTATAACAAAATAATATCTTCCAATTCTAACTTTGTCAAAAAATAATAATAATAATAATAATAATTTGATTTTTAATCTATGAACTTTTCCATAATTATTGCATTTAATCCATCATCATTTAACACTTCTATTTAAACTATTTTAAAAATTATTTTTAATTAGTGTTATTATTATTTTTAATAGAAATGAAAGTATAGAAATTTGAACTTGAGTACATGATAATTACTCTCCTTTAACATTTATTGTTAATTTTTTTACATACCATTTAAAAGAAATTTGTGGTGCAAAGTATTTTTTTTAATGCCAATTAGAAAAAGCTTTTTTATAAGATTATTTTTTAAAAGACAACAATAAAATTGTTATCAAAGGTTGAATTTCAAAATTCTTTAAAATTTTTAAGAACCTTTTTATCTTGTCATTTCATTTTTTTTACTTCTATTAATTTGAAAATATAATAATTTAGGTAAATCACGTGGTACGTGAAAACCAATTATTTTATTTTATTATTATTTTGAAGAAACTTGAAAACCAATTTATAATTATGTAACAATAGTTAATCTGAGAAGTTAAAACCATATCCTCAATTATGACGAGTTTTTTTTAATTAAAAATATGGCAAGCACCATTTTTTTTGTCACATTTTTAGAGAAAAAAATAAAATTAGCAACTTTGACATCTTCTCATCAAAGTTATTCTTTTATCTAAAAAAATATTTTTTTTAAATAGTATTTCCAATGAAAAAGTTAGGAAGTAATTCATTCTATTGTTTGATTGTAGAAAAAAAAAGAAGTTAAAAACATATATTAAAAACTGACTAATCAATTTATACATTTTAATTTACTTTGGAGATATATCCAAATTTTGATAAATTAAAATTTAATTGTTATTATCATATATATATAAAAAAAAATTTCATTATGTTAATATACCTTCATATTGCATTTGTAAAATGCTAGTGCTTTTAGCCTTATACAAATATAGCATAAATTTGAAGAAAATTTTTACGTATAGAAAAAATGTCAAACTATTTACAGAAAATAGTAAAAAAAACTACAGATAAACATTGATAAACTTCTATCATTTCTATCACTAATAGACTTTGATAGATTTCTATCAGCGTCTATCACAACTATCTAAAAATTTTGTTATTTTGTATAAATAATTTCTTTATTTTTCTATTTTAAATTTTTTTCTAAATTTAATTCTTATTATTATTTTTTGTAATTTTAAAAAACTGTTTTTATATGATATTTTGAATGTGAGTTTAATTTTGTGTACGCTATTTTGGTAAAGTTATAAAATTCTTGTTAAATTTGAAAACACATTTGCTACTCACGTGTGAATATCACTAAAAATGTCATATTAATTTGTATGGAATTTTAATTTTCCTCTTCAATATTATTTTATTTTTTTTTTTGAAAAAAAACTATGTTCTTCAATCTTTCTTTCTTTTTTTTTTTTTTACTCCCTTCAATATATATTTATATTTGCCAATAATCTACCACCATATCAAATCTAGAAAAATATTCTTACCATATTGATTTTATTTACTACAAAATTTATATGATACATATTTTTTCTTTAATGGAAATGACTCATAAATATTGTTTTAGAAAGTACTTTTCAAATTTGTTTTAGAATATTTAAAGCTCCAAATTTCAAAATAGAAAACAACGAATATATAGAGATGGTTACGTTATAATTTTTTTTATTGTTTCCTTTTTAAACTTTAGATTAAACTTCTATTTAGTTTATGAGATAAAAAAGACCAATAGGTTGTTGACTTAATAGACTTATTAAATAAATGTTGACTGAATTGAAGTTTGTGACGAATAGCTCTAGCATGTTATCTTACCTTATTTTCAAAGACATTAAAGATATGGACTAAATAAGCATAATATAAAGTTAATTGAAACTTTTTAAAGTTAAAAGAATCTAAATAGATTCTCAAGAAGATCAAATTTATAATATAGAAAAAAACAGTTATATTACATATGAATGGAGAGAGATTTTTATACTTTTATTTATTTTCTCCCTATTTTATTATGCTAAATTATATAAAATAGCATTTATCTATTGGTTTCAATTTTTAGAGTGTGTTTGGCCTAAGGAGTTTAGAAGTACGAGTACTGAACTCCACTCCTTGTTTGCCCAAAGAGTTGGTGGCCCCCACGGTTAGAAAACATCAATTTTATATCTTATTAACTACTTATACTGTGGACTCAAGGAGTTTAAAAGTAAGAGTTTAGGATGCTTGAATGTAATAAGAATTATTGGGAATCAGAGGAGTGTTGGAATGCGTGATGAATTAATGACAGAGTGAAAATGGAATCGTGAAGCATGAAAACGGTGGAAAAGATGGTTGAGTTGCAAATTGTGGGAACGAAATGAGTTTGGTATTACAAATCGAGCAAAAAACACTCAATCCAAACATGAGTTTTGGATTACATTAAACCCAATCCCATTCAAAACATGGCCCCAAAACAGTCCTTTAGGGGCCGTTTGGTTTAAGGTTTTATAGATGCATGAGAATAAAATATGTATGGGAATAGGATGACTGAGAATAAGATGTATGAGAATCAAAGATAATTGTGTTTGGTTGTGCATGAGAATGTTATCAGAATTTTATGAATAAAATTTATATTTGTATTGAAGTTATGAAATTAAGTATGACAATCTTATATAATCGTAAAAGATTAATTAATTAAAAAATAAAGATTATTCAATGTATTAATTAATTAAGAATCAACAAATAATTTTAATTATAAATATTTGAAAGTTGAGTAATTTATAATAAAAATTAACCAATTAATATATTAAATGAAGATAAATGTTTACAGATAAAAAAAATCAAAATATTTACAGAAAATAACAAAAATAATACTGATAGATATTGATAGACTTCTATCAGCATCTGTCAATGATAGACTTCTATCATTTTTATCACTGATAGACCTTGATAGACTTTTATCAGCGTCTATCACAACCATCTAAAAATTTTGCTATTTTGTGTAAATAGTTTTCCTTAATTTTCTATTTTTAAAAATTCTCCTTAAATGAACGTCATATTAATTAGGAGATTTTTTAAAAATAAAAAAAAAGAGAAACTATTTACACAAAATAGTAAAATTTTTAGATAGTTGTAATAGACGTTGATAGAAGTCTATCAGGATCTATTAGTGATAGAAATGATAGAAAACTATCACTGATAGATGCTGATCAGTATTTTTTTTGCTATTTTCAGTAAATAGTTTGATATTTTTTCTATCTGTGAAAATTTTCCTATTAATTATAATCTAATACTTAATCATTTTTATAATTAATTAAGTTCAACATCAATAATTTTAATAAAATAAAATAAAATAAGAAAATATATTTTAATTAACAATATATTATAGAAAAAAGTGAAAAGTGAGATAAAAAAAGATATGTTAATAAATAATATTAATAAAGAATACTAAAAAAGTCTTATATATTTATAATGAAAGATGAAATTAAAATTAATTTCAAAAAATAATTGGTTGATTATAAAAAAAAATCAATTATTATTATTGAAAATAAAATTTTATAATAACTAAATTTAACTAATTCTAGTTTACTAATTAAATATATTTAAGATATTGTTAGCTAATTAATCAATTATTTATGTAAAAAAATAATTGCATTCACTTAATAAATTTTTATTGTAAAAATAAGTTAAATAAATATTTTAATAGATTATTATTGATTTATTAAAATAAATATTTATATTAATTTTGTTAAATTAATATTAATTAATTAAGTAATTAACTATATTCAAAATGAAATTATATATAAAATGAAAAACATATGGAAAAGAGAAAAAAGAAAACCCACAATTTTGGTAGGGAATAGAAATTGATTATCTATAGTAAATGAGGATGAAAATAACTTATTTCCAGACAAAATGTTAAAAATTGTGAAACAAACATGAGTTTTATATGACTGTGTCCATTCTCATGCATAAAACCTTCCATCAATCGATCCCTTAAATGTTCAAAATGTTTTCAATTAAACACTCAACTTTTTTATGCATATTATAAAACAGATCTCAAAACAAAAAATGAAAAACAAGAGATTTGATAAGGAAAATTTTCACAAAGAAAAAAAATGTCAAACTATTTAAAAAAAATAGTTAAAAAAAAAAAACACGGATAGACATTGACTTCTATCAGCATGTGTCAGTGATAGACTTCTATCAATTGTATCACTAATAGACTTCTATCAGCATCTATCACAACTATCTAAAAATTTTGCTATTTTGTGTAAATAGTTTTCTTTATTTTTTTATTTTTAAAAATTCTAAAGGTTTTGAATATATGTTAAACACTCAATTTAAACCATGATTTAAATGTGTTTAATTATATATAAAAAAACAAGGGAAATTTTGACAGATAGAAAAAATGTCAAACTATTTACAGAAAATAGCAAAAAAAAATTACTGATAGACATTGATAGACTTCTATAAACATCTATTAGTGATAGACTTCTATTATTTCTATCACTGATAGACCCTGATAGACTTCTATCAGCGTCTATCACAACTATCTAAAAATTTTGTTATTTTGTGTAAATAATTTCCCTTATTTTTCTATTTTTAAAACTACCCCTATAAACAATTTAGCTACTAACTAATATATTAAGTTGATTCTCTAAAAAAAAAAAAAAGTTGAATCCCAACCATTTTTAATTAACTTATAAATACACATTCTCTCTTATATATATATATATATATATTATTTTACTATCATATAATTTACCATATATTAATTGTACATATTTTAATATAACAAAGAATAAGATGCGATATTTAATAAAGTTTTTATACCTCTTTTAATACAATTTACTATTTTAAAATTTTAAATTCAAAATCTAAACATATTACAAACATAAAAATTTTGTTTTTAGAAAATTTTGAACCAAAAATTTCAAAATCAATTACAAACAAACGGATATTACCAATTTAACTTTTGAAAACATAAAACAAAATCAAAATTGCATTTAATTTTTTTGTTTTTTGTTTTTTTGGTAGAAACAACTTTAATTAATTTACTACATAGAATCCAATCCAAAACACATACATAAGACATTAAAAAAAGAACTTTTAAATCAGAAGCCAAAAGGAAGCAGCATCATGAACTGTTGGGCAGGCATGTGCTTTCTTAGTCCGTGAAATTTGACCATTTGTTGATCTGTTCGTCAATTATTGGTCCATTTCTTAGCTCTATGAAACTCTGGCCTTTAACTCTCCGAATATTTTTTCTTCATATTATCGTAGTAGTAAAAATTTTCTCAACTCTTCCAATGCTGTGTTCTTCTTCAACTTTATCAATCCATGGATTTTCCTTCAAAATTTAAAGAATAAAAAGAATAAAAAGAAAGAAAACTCACCATTATGAATAATGATCATGATGATGATGGTGGTGGATCATTATTCAATGACCCACATCAAAAAAAATCTTAGCTTTGTATTGATTTGGTGATGGGGTTGGGCTCCATTTTGGGCAACTTTGATGAACAAAAACAGAAAAGTCAAACCCAGAAATCTAACAGCCAGAACTGATCCTTACCCGAGTTTGGAAATCAGGGTTGGTTGGTTTTGGTTTCCATTTTTCTTGTTTTCTGTTTGGATGAAAAGAAAAGAAAAGGAAAGAAAAGAAAAGAAAAGAAATTAAAAAAAAAAAAGTTCAATTGTTCTTTGTTTCTTTGTTTCTCTCTCATATTTTTGATGTGTCAGATATTTAATGAGTATTCAGATTCGGTTGTTTTGTCAACTTGGGGGTGAGCCATTTTCAATCCTAGCTGTATGGAATGGGACCAAAAAACCCCATTCTTTCACTGTTCTTTCTCCTCCTCCTTCTCCTCACTTCTGTGGAATTCTCAACATCACCCATCATTTTCTCTAGTAATTTCTATCTCTACCCTTTGTAATTTTTCAACATTATTGAGGGTTTTTTCCTTTTCTTTTTCAAAACCATGGTGTTTTTCATCTTTTCCTTTTTGAGTGTTTATCTGAATTCTGGACTCTCCCAGTTGTTTCTTCTCTTCAGATTCGAATTCTGCTCTTCTTTGTCTTTTCTTGGATTTCTCACTAAAGCTTGCAGTGAAATGTAAGATAATGGGTGTTATTAAGCTTTACGTTTTTGGGTTTTTGTTGTCTTCCTCTTTTTACTGCGATTGTTGGTGGAGTAATTTGGACATTTTGAGCTCTGGTTCTTACTTTGCTAGGTAAAACGAATACTGGGTTCCATTGTTTTTTTCTGGATTGTTGGTTAAACTGTCAAAATCTATGTGGTGGTAATAAGCTTGGTTTCCCCTTTGTTGATTTTTCTGGCTTTCATCACTGTTTTATTTAGGCTTTGAAAGCAAGAAGACGAGGGTTTCGAGGTGGGTTTTTTCTTTTTTTCATTTTCTTTCCTTCAAATCAATGGTTTCTCGAGCTGTTTTCGATGATTATGAAGTGGTTTTGTGGAGTTTTTGTGAATCTGTTTGTTTTTCGAACTCAGATTCTCATAAACGAAAACCCCTTTTGAACTTAGCTTCATCAAAACTGAAATCCTTTCATTTTGATTGAATCCAATTTGGGGTTTTATGGTTTTTTTTCCTTTGGAAACCGACAACACCAAACACATCCCTTTGCCTGTTTCACATATATATATATATATATATTCAAGATGGGTTCTACTTTTGGACTTGATTAATTTCTCTTCTTTCCCCCAAATGATTCCTCCACCCCATCTGCTTAAGTAGCAGAAACAATCTCATAATGATAAGTTCTGATTTGCTGTAAAAATGAGTGTTGAATGGTGAGAATCTGAGATAGAAGGGGATAAACTTTGGTGGGCCTCAACTGTGAAAAAACTTTTTGACATGTTTGGCTTTGGTAATTGAGTTTTTTGTTTTGTTATCTATCAGAATAATCCTTTTTTTTTTCTCTCTTATTATCCCTCATGGACTTCTGGGTTGTTCCTTCTTTGTATGTTACCTTCCAATGTCCCTTTCAAATTTCGCAATTCAAAGCTTTAATTACCACTTTGTTTATATCATGACTGTATTAATTTCCATTGCCTCACAGAAAACTGACAATTTATTTTATTTTATTATTATTATTGTATTAAATTATTTGATATTATGGCATTCAGATATTTCTCATGGTCCAACTGAACTCTGTTGCCTTTTCGTTCTTTCAATAGGTCAGCTGTTCACAAGAGTCGAGTTCTTGTGCTGTGGAGCAATTCAACACTGAGAATCCTCTTCTACTTTACAGGTTTTTGTTACTTTTTCTCTAGGCTGCTCTCTGGTTTCAACTTGCTCGAAGATTTCTCTTTGTGTTTTCGTCTTCCCGAATTCGAAGTAACTTCCGGGATCTGAAGCCTTATCTGCTTCCCCAATCTGAATCTCTGTTATCAGTTGCATCTACATGAGATAGAACAAAATCCCAATTCCATAAATCAGTTCTGGAAACTCAGTTTTCTCATAGATTTAGGAAACAAAAAATTGTATAGATAGAAACCTCAATTGTAGAACACTAGGGTACAGGTGGGCAAAGCTGGTTCTTTTCTTCTTCTTCTGGTGGCTAATTCTGCTCAGCAGACTTAAAAAAGGGCAGATGACTGTTGATGAATCAGGAAGTAGCTCCTTGTGGAGTCTTGAACAGGACAAGGCATTTGAGAATGCACTTGCAAGTCATCCCGAGGATGATTCGGATCGGTGGGAGAAAATTGCAGTCGATGTACCAGGGAAAACCGTAGAAGAGATTAAACATCACTATGAGCTCTTAGTCGAGGATGTTAATCTAATTGAATCGGGTTGTGTGCCTCTCCCTTCCTATAGTTCTTCTTCAGATGGTTCAGCCAGCCATGCTGGTGATGAAGGAACAACTAAGAAGAACGGCCATTTTGGGAACTGTAATGGTGATTCAAATCATGGAAGTAAGACTTCAAGGTCAGATCAAGAACGCCGTAAGGGGATTGCTTGGACAGAGGATGAACATAGGTGAATTGACTCTTTATGTTTACGCTTCTCTCCCTCGTCCTTCGCATATAAGCTGTGATATGGTATCTTAATAAAGTCAAAAGTTTGGTTACTGTTTCATTAATCATATCACTTTTGTTTCTTTCTACTTGACACAAATATCTTGTTTTCATGGAACTAGTTACTGTCCATGAATGACAAATTATATTATCGTAGCATAGTCGAGTTAGCCTGCTTCTGTCCTAAACCCCTACCTAAGCTCACGAGAGCGTGCTATTTCCAATGCTCTGTTAGGTACATGTCTCTGATGTCTGATGAAGCACTAATTGCCTCGGTAAACCTCCTCCTGCCGTAGGTTTGTTTTATCCAATTAAGGCTACATGACACAACCATGCCTCTGGAGTCTCGAACTCGATAACTTAGAATTGATTTTTGTCCTACGTCAGGCAAACAATGATTTAGTAGAGCGTAATGATGACAAGTAGCAGGGACGTCTGTTTAGTTGTGATTCTGTCCGAAACTGCTCTGTCGTTTTTAGGTTTTATAGTTTATTCTAATAAACATGTACTGCCAACATCTAGTTGGAAACATTCTTGGGAGGGGCATCAGCTGAGTTATTGGAATAAATTAATTTCTTTTTGCCCTTCTTTTGAAATCACATCCATATCTCAGTTGAAATCATTCTGCTTTTATTGAAAATTTATGATGAGATTTTCAGTTTTATTGTGGCTAAGTCTGCTTCTTAGTTCTTCTGTGTTCCAACGACATCTAAATCCAACGTGGTGTAAATTCTGATCTTTCTAGCTATCATCGACGCAACTGAACCTAAACACATTGATGCAGACACCATTTAGCGCATATTTACACTTGCACCAAGATAGATTTTTTTCAATTCCAGTAGGCATTTTATGAGCTGTGAATAGGAAAGAATCTCTTCTCTGAAATCTTGCATTTTGATCAATTTAATGTTGTGGTAAAGAGTTTTCATTACAGCCTGTTTCCTTCCTGATTTAGCTTAAGCTAGTGGGTTATGATAAGTTTATTTATATCAACACTTTAACACTTCCTCTCACTTGTGGGATTTAAGAATTTGTAGATGACCCAACAAGTGGATAATATTAAATGGGAAGGAAATGACATTACAAAAGTTCGAACACAAGACTGCTCTAATACCATGTTAGATCCATGATTGACCTGAAAGCTTAAGCTAGTGGGTTATGATAAATTTAATTATATCAACACTTTAATATTATTTCAAATTTGTTGCATTTATTTTTCAGTTCAGGCTTCTTGTTTCCCATCTCTTATCTTTAGAAGATCTATTTGTTGAGAACTCTTCATATTGTCTTCTTTTGACTGACTCAAACATTCTTGCCGGAAGCTCTTTGGAAAAATGTCTTCTATCGAGTCAACTGATATCTAGGTAATGCATTAAATGTTAAGAACTTATTAGACACAAAATCAACATTTAGGAACTTATTAGACACGTTTTAAAGTTTGAATACATATAAACAATTTGACACATTCAATGTTGTGCCCAATACCGACATGTTAACGTGTGTTGAGTGCCCAAATTGTTTATAGAAACTGGTTTAAGAACTAGTGAAAACATGTTTGGTCAAAAGTTTATACCGACATATAAACTTTCTCGTCACGACAAAGTTTCGAGTGCCCAAATTGTTTATAGAAACTGGTTTAAGAACTAGTGAAAACATGTTTGGTCAATCTGTTTCTTTATTTTTCCCCCTTGTTTTGCTTTGGCTTTGTTGAAGAATGAATAACATTATGACTCGGTGGCTTGTAAATGTCAAGCTTATAACCTTAAAATTCTTCTGAGGCCTAATAAATCTGGACTTTAGAAGTTGAAGGATTTCTATGTTGCATGTGTTTATCTTTTTTGTAACATCTGCCTTAAGTTTTCAACTCCTCTATTTCTTGACAATACAGATTGTTTCTACTTGGTCTCGATAAATACGGGAAAGGAGACTGGCGGAGTATATCCCGAAACTTTGTCGTGACGAGAACACCTACTCAAGTGGCAAGCCATGCACAAAAATACTTCATTCGTTTGAACTCAATGAACAAAGAAAGGAGGCGGTCCAGCATCCACGATATCACCAGTGTTACGAACGGAGATATCTCAGCCGCTCAAGGGCCAATCACCGGTCAAGCAAACGGCTCTGGAGCAGCTCCTTCTGGAAAACCAACAAAACAGCCTCCTCAATCTGCGGCTGGTCCTCCTGGTGTGGGAATGTATGGTGGTCCAACGATGGGGCAGCCAGTGGGTGGTCCTCTCGTCTCAGCTGTTGGCACCCCTGTCAGTCTCCCTGCTCCTGCTCATATGGCATATGGAGTCCGAGCTCCTGTGCCCGGCACGGTGGTTCCTGGTGCACCTGTAAACATAGGTCCGATGACATATCCAATGCCACACACATCTGCTCATAGGTAATAATTTGGTGGGCAGCTTCAAATATACAAATTATTGGATGCTGGGAATGCCATTTTTTTTCCTTCTTTTTTGTGCCTTCTTCAATTATCTTCTCTCATTGGCAATGGAAAAATAAAGCCATAATGGAGGAAATTTACAAGTTTCTGTATAGGCAGTAGGCAGCTATATGGAACAAAAAGTGGTAAGCAGTTATGAATGAATAGGACATCTTCTGTTAGATCTCTCTCTCTCTTTCTGTGGGTTGAAAAACTTCAATTCCCATTATTTGTGATAAAGGTAGAAGTCATTTTCTTGCAAAAATTTGAAGTAATGTTCATAAAGTTCAGATTTAGAATATCTTATTACAAAGCAGAATCTATGTTTGGATCTTGTAATGTTTATTGTTGTTTCCAAACAGTTCCTGAGATAATAATGAAGAGCTGGGCTGAGACATCAATTTTACTTTGATGTGGGTTTACTTTATTTATTTATTTGTTTTTTGAATTATATGATGAAATGGATATTCAAAATATGAATCTGAATTGGTTAACTGGTTGTGTTGGTGTTGACCAATTGAATTCTAAAAGTATCATCTCATCAATTACATTGAAGTAGTGATGGATGTTTTAGGCAATTCTTTTCTAGTGTTCCTAAAAACCAAGTTTTTCACTGGTTAATTCTAACATAGTTTAGTAGGTAAGATATTATTAACAAGATATTATTTACATTTTTTAAGGATGAAAGTTGAACTTTCTACCTTTTACATCTGTTGAACTCAAAATGAAATGGAAAAATGGTTCTGATAAGAAATATCCAACAAGGTTTTGCAATGGAATTCAAAAGGAGTTGAATTTGGTTCCATGCCAAGAACTTTAAGATGGGGTTGTATTTAATGCACACGAGTTTCATTTGTGACAGAGTTAAAGTTAAACTCATGTTGAATTAAGGTCACGTTTACCTTAAGTGAAGCGTAATCCATCAATGGTAATCTGAAAAGTGGGTCCCAATTGATTACGTTTTTTGTTGTTTACATGTGTTCCGTAATCGAAATGAATTGTGGGGTCTACCTCTAAATATGTAATCAAAATACGTAATTTAATTAAGGAACGGAGAGTGCTCAATTTGATTATAGTTGAAAATTACGTGAGACTCACTATCTTTGTCGTTACCATTACATATATTGTCATTGTAATAGTATGAGAATTATAAATCTGCCACATTTATCGTTACTTTTACTTTTTATCGTTATCATTATGGTAAAAAACTAACTGTACCGGTAACAGTAAAATGTGACAGATTCATAATTATAAGCAAACACGATCAAAAGCAATCCAATTACATTTTCGATTCAGGCCCATTACAATTAATTTATCAATGAAATCTCAATACGATTACACAAATTTTTATTACGGATTGGTAAACATGGCCTAAATAACGTTATATTGCATTAAAGTTGATATCAAGTTGCATTAAAGGAATGTAAGTGCATCACATTTGGGAAAAGTTTTAGTACTATGAGAATATCACACTTCCTTTGTTTACACTATAAATTTATATTCATAAATACTAGTGGATTTCACATTAATATCAGTAGATCAATTTAACATATTGACATGATACAAAATAAATGGAGGAATATAAAAAAAAAATTCCGTTTCATTTAAGGCAAATTAATCATTAGAAATTACATTTAAGGCAAATCAAAACTTTTCAAGATGTTAATTAACGAATTTATGATCATCCATGGTGTAATTTTTTAGTTTTTGAGTCTTTTCCATGGTTTTTAGGTTATTTTTGTTTGTGGTTCATTATACCATAAAAGTTTAGGAGATTACAAACTTTAAGATGCCTTAGTGGTTGGATTTGAGTTATGTTCTAAAGGCTATAAAAGCCATTTTTGTTCGTTCAATGTTTTAAATAAATTTTTAATGAATTGGCCATTGGTAACTTTCTTTGCATATCTTGTGTTATGGGTGGATTCTGAGGCTAAGGACAAAAACGTCAACCACATAGAAACGAAAGATCAAGAAAAGCCTGATAGGCCTGGTCGGTCGGGCCCAAGGATAAAGGGGGTAAAACAGTCCATGGGCTGTAAGCCCAACATGCCAGAGCCATGAGAAGAAACCCAGCCCAAATCGGGGAGAATATCCGGTTAGGTCGGCTACAGGCCGAGTGCGGTTTGGGTAAGCTAAACCCAATAAAGAGATCCTAAGTTGATAAGGAAAAGGGAGGACCAACTACTATAAATAAGAAGGAAGAATGAGAGGGAAAATAAGCTAGTAACTTCAACTGAAACTTAGGTTGAATTCTCTAATACATTCACTGACTTAGGCATCAGTGTGTGTGGCCTACACCACACCGGTGTGCAATTCTTTGTTTATGCTGCAGGAAAGGTCTCTTCCCAAAAATCACAAATTTACTATCGAGGCATTCACCAAGGTTAGAGTTTTTAACTTTGGCCCAAAATTGACATCAACATCTTACATTTAGATTGCATGTTTGGATATTATTCAAGTACCATTGATTAAACTACTTGTAGTGTGATTCAAATATTGAGTTTAGATTTTTTTTTTTTTTTAATCATTAAATTTGTTCTATCTTCTTCCTTGAAATGAAATCATCCGTTCTTAGATCCAATTGGGTAGAATTTTCATTCATTTAGTTTGTTTAATTGTTTCTTATTATTTGGTATAAGAGCAGTTTTGTTTCTTAGTTGACTACAAATTTACACCTCAATTGAATAGAAAAAATGAAGTCATTTTAGTTCAATTATTTTTAAGGGTAATTGTTTTAAAGGACAAAATTATTGAAAATATTATCAAATATAACAAAATGTCATTGTAGTGATAGACATTGATAGACACTTTTTGCTATATTTATATATTTATAAATATTTTGATTCATTTACTATATTTGAAAATTACAATCCTATTATTAATTATTTTTTTGGAGAATATATGGACTTATTTGGAAAGATATGATTAGACCGAGTCTTCGACAAATTGCAAACAACAATAAAGAAAAATTGTTCTCATTGCCATTTATTTTTCATTTTGTTTCCATTAATAAATTTGACCAAAAGTTTGTTATAAGCTTATAACTGAGAGTGGGGACAAAGATTACAAAAACCACAAACTATAATAGATATTAAAATTATGGCTTCTTTGGATTTATTTGAAAAAAGATAGGAAAATTTTCACATATAGTCAAACTATTTAAAAAAAAAAGAATAGTAAAAAAAAAAAAATACTGTTAGACATTGATAGACTTCCTTCAGCATCTATCAGTAATAGATTTCTATCATTTCTTTCTAGACCTGATAGACTTCTATCAACATCTATTACAACTATCTAAAAATTTTGCTATTTTGTGTAAATAATTTTCCTTATTTTCTATTTTTAAGTTTACTCCAAATTTTCAAATTATAGTTTTTTGCACTTCTTAAAGAAACACTTGAATTCATAGTCAAATTTTAAAAATAAAACATATGTTTTTTAAAACTATTTTTAGACTCTATTTGGTAACCACTTTGTTTTCTGTTTTTTTTTTGTTTTGTTTTTTTTAAAAAAAAATTAAACATATTTCCTCTCAATCTCTTAGCATAGCTTTCATCCCTATTAAGTAAAAGAGTTGAATCCTTAGACAAATTCTAAAAACAAAAACATTTAAAAACTAACTTTTTAGTTTTCACAACTTGATTTGATTTTTGAAAACATTGGTAGAAATCAGATAACAAAGCAATAAGTTTAAAGGTGGAATGATTGCTTATAGGTTTAATTTCCAAAAACTACAAACCAAAAATCAAATGATTACCAAACAGGGCCTTAGTTTTCAAAACTTAACTTGATTCTTAAAAATATTACTAAAGAGTGGATAATAAAACGTAAGTTTATAGATGAGAGTAATATTTATAAGATAAATTTTCAAAAATTAAAACTAAAAAACTAAATAAGTATCCAATGAGGCCTTATAAAGATGATTAACCAAACCAAAAATTTAAGAATGTGATGGTAATAAAATTTAACTTCATGTTTTTTTTTTCTTTGGTGGTTTCTCCTTTAAAGGTTCATTTCCTTGTTACTTAAATTAAAGTGTCAATTGAGAATCATTTATACCATTAAATCTCATTCTCTCCCTAATAGAAAAAGGAATTTTTTTTATGCCTATATTTTGGATTTAGTTTTCATTTGATGCCTAGATTTTAAAATGTTACACATTTAGTTCTTAAATTTTAAGTTTAATTTTAATTTAGTCCCAATATTTTAAAATGTTACAATTTTATCTTTGAGATTTGAGTTTTGTTTCAATTTGATCCATAGGTTTCAAGATTTACACTTTTAACTTTCATTTTTCACTAAATCTTGAGATGCGGGAACCAAATTGAAATAAAATTTAAATCTCAAGGGTAAAATTGTAATATTTTAAAACTTAGGGACTAAATTGAAACAAAATTTAAAACTTAAATATTAAGGCCCCATTCGAGCCATTTAATTTTTGGTTTTTGATCTTTTGAAAATTAAACATTTCATCTCATCTTCTTATCATGGTTTGTATCAATCTTAAGTAGTTGAGTTGAACTCTAAGCCAAATTCCAAAAACAAAAATAAGTTTTTAAAAACTACTTTTTATAGTTTTAAAAAATTGACTTGGTTTTTAAAAATGCATGGGTAGAAAGTAGATAACAAAGCAAAAAATTGGAGGTCGAAGGGTATTTATAGGCTTAACAAACACCCCTTTTACCTCTAAATTTCTTGTTTTCTTATCTACTTTTTACCTATATTTTCAAAAACCAAACCAAAATTTAATAATTTTTAAAAACTTGTTTTTGTTTTTAGAATTTGATTAAGAATTGAACTCTTTTACTCAAGAAAGATGCAAAACATTGTAAGAAAATGTAAGAAAATAGGCTTAATTTTCAAAAATAAAGAATAAAAAACGAAATGGTTACCAAACATATCCTTAATAGTTACCAAACAGAGCCTAAATATAACCTTTTGAAATTTAGAAATTAAATGGAAACTTAAGGACCAAAATGATATTTTACTTAAAAAGAAAAAAAAAAAAAAAAAACCTTATTCAATCCAATTACCTTTGTCTATTTCAAGGATCCACAACCTATTTTTTAAATCATTTTTGTATTGACAATATCTTTTCCACTTTACACATCATTATTTAATAATACAAAAACAAACCAAATAATATTAACTATTAATAATGGTTTCTCTAATTTAAAATTCCTTCACATTTGTTTTCTTGGTTGATGTGTTATTATTTTAAAATATGCACTTTTATCTGACTCATCAACTATTTAAATTTAATTAATCACTTCCAATCAAATTCAAATAAATATTAATATAAGGTTCATTATTGTTAACTTAAATATTGCTATTAACAAAATCCTTCTAATTAAAAAATTGTACTGGCAGCATAATATATATGTTTATGTTTTTAATTAGTTAGGAACATGAGAGACTTAAGCAAACCTTGTCTGTTACCAAAGTTTTTTTTACTGGGAATGAGAATAATAAAGTTTCATATGCCTTTGGAAGAAGATATATTATTTATTTATTTTTTTACTTAAAAATAAGAATTATTTTTAAATATAAAAGAATGAGTCAAATTTTTTTATAAGTAAAGATAAATTTCACTATCTATCAGTGACAGATTGCGATAGACTTCTGTCACTTGAGCTATAAAAGTCTATTTACTGATAGATAGTAAAATTTTTCTATATTTGTAAATAGTTTAATATTTTTTCTATTTATATTAATTTTTCTAAAAATAACATGCCATGAGAAAATTTGAATTTTTAACTTCTTAATCGAAATTGGTAGGAGTTATGTTCAACTTTCCAGTTGGGAACTTGAGGTTGTTTTTTTTTTTTTTAATCTTCTTTTAAATGTTTTCTTTATGTTTTATATCTATTAGAATTCTTTATATTATCCCATTAATTATTATTTTTAAAATTATATTTACATTAACATGGGAGAAAATATTTTTTTGGTCTTCAAGAATCTTGTTTTCATTTGGTCTTTAAGTTTAAAAAATGTTAATACTTTTAGTCTTTAAGTTTTAAGTTTGGTTTCAATTTAATCCATAAGTTTCAAATAAATGTTACAATTTTACCTTTGAAATTTGAGTTTTGTTTCAATTTGGACTCTAGGTTTCAAAATTTATACTTTTTATCTCAAGTTTTTACTAAATATTCACTTCAATCTTTGACGTTAATATCTGTTAATTAATTTTAAATAGTTGTAAAGTGAAATTTTAAAATTAATTTTAACAATGATGAAAAAATAGTAAAACTTGATTAATTATAATTCTTTTAAAGTAATTAATAAACATTAACACTAAATTGTAATTAAACTCAAAACTTAAGAGGTGTTCGGGAGTTGAGTTGACTATTATAGTCTGTGGTTACTATAATTTCTAGGTTATAGTAGTATGTGTTTGAGTGCAAATTATTTTAGTTTGAGTTATAATAATCCGTGTATGAGGTGCAATCTCAACAAATAGTAACTAAGAGAGATCTGAAATAGTAGTTAATTGTAGGTTATAATAGTTAGAAACACCAACTATTATAATTGGAGCTCCAAATGTCCAAATGTGTAGTCCACTTTTTAATGATAAAAGTATAACATTTTGAATATTAGAAAATAAATGAAAATTAGATTTAAAATCTAGAGATCAAAAAATATTTTCACTTAATTTTATAAATGATAACATTATATTAAATTTAATTAAAAAAATGTATGTAACAATTAATTTCTAAGAAAAATATGTTTTTGACCTCTAAATTTTAGGTCTAGTTTTCATTTGGTGAAAAGGTTTCAAAAGGTTTTAGCTCTTTAAGTTTTGAGTTTGATTTCAATTTTAATTATTAAGTTTCAAAATATTAATTCTACCCTTGAAATTTGAGTTTTGTTTTGATTTGGATCTAGATTTCGAAATTTACACTTTTAACTTCAATTTTTTTTTTGAGTGAATACCCACTTTAATTTTTTTAACATTAAGGAAAATTACTATAAACAGAAAAAATATCAAACTATTTACAAATATAGAAAAATTTTACTATCTATGAGTGATAGATTGCGATAACATTTTATCGTGGTCTATCACTTTAATTTTTTAACATTAAGGAAAATTACTATAAACAGAAAAAATATCAAACTATTTACAAATATAAAAAAATTTCACTATTTATGAGTTTGTGGTCTATCAAGATAGACAGTAAAATTTTTCTATATTTATAAATAATTTAGCTCATTTTTTTATATTCGAAAATAGTTGTAACATTAATATTTATTAATCAATTTAAAAGGTGAGGATTTAAAAACTTTCTTGAATATATGTTGATTTTAAAACTCAAGATTGATGAATATACGTGCAAATGATTCATCCAAAAAGGATGGTTGCCACATTTTGAAGTCTAATTCCAACTTTCCAAGTCGATATGGGGACCCTTTTGATCTTCTTCTCAAATAAGGTCGTCAATTTCTCTCTCTCTCCACCCTTTTTTCCTTCTTCTTTTGACCTGCCGACTTGAATCATACTTGGATTTCTCCCCTTTTTCTAGTTATTTCTAATGATCAGGGCCCATTTACACTGTTTTGGGGATGAATTAAGATCAAATTGAGATTTCCTGATTACCCATAACGAAACAGAAATATATCTTTTGGGATCTTGCACACCATGTGTTTGATGTAAGTTCTACTACTTTTTTCACCTTCAATGTGATGCTTATAAGCTTCTTTTTTTTATGCTGGGTGTGGCAGAGACTCAGAGTAGGAGAAAGTAGCGGTTATATTAGGTAGTTCAACTGAGATTTTGTACTGAAAACATAATATCAAATGTCATTTCTGATAAAAACTATGCAACCATGTTATGACTTTTAGCATGTGCAGGGTGTTAGTTTTACCAATTGGGCTCTGCATGGACCTTTCTTTCTTTCTTTTTAATGCTGGTATGAAAAGTCAGCTGGCATCAGAAAGCCAATATGCCAGCTCAAAAAGTTTCAAAATCATAGCCTCACCATTTCAAATTCAGGAAAAGTAGGAATCTGTAGTGCTATGATTCAAAAGTTGTCTTGGGATCTATTTTCAAGAGCTAACTTTTTATATACTTTCTTCTTATTTATTTTATCTTTTTTTTTGGGTGGGGGTGGGAGTTGGTTAAGAAATCCAATACAATTTTCTAAATGGTGTCATCAGAATTCATGTTGGGAAGGGGATGTTTGGCCTACCAACTTGAAGTTGATGGAGTGAGCTATTCTATCCCAACCTATGTTTGGAACACGGGACACCAATTATAATAGTTGGTGTTTTTAACTATTATAACTTGCAAATAACTTCAGTATTACTATTTCAAATCTTTCTTTACTACAGTGTTTACTATTTCATACTCATTCTCTCTTTCCCTCTCTGTTACGGTGTTTACTATTTCTTAACTAGACTAAAATAGTCTGCATCTCAAACATGGACTATTATAACCCACAAATTATAATAACCACTTACTATAATAACCAACTCAGTACCTCAACTGCCCTATAAATATGCCGTGTCTTGTATGGACTCTCTTTGTTGGGATGATCCTCTCCCTCAATAGATTGAGGATCTTTGTAGGATGGATGTTATTACTTTCTCGTTTGAGGTTTAATGCAAGTTCTTTCTTAGAAGAGAAAAACAGAAAAAGGTCATCATATTGGTTCTCTCATTTGTCCTCTTGAGTATTAAATGACAGACATTACATTTTCTATTTTACTATGCTGAACTCCATGACGCTGAAAAATTAAGGGTTTATTTGTTGGGGCAAAAAATTTAAATTACATCAGCATACTATATTTCAATAACTAAAATCAAGAAAAGAAGGAATATTGTTCCCCATTATACTTATTTACATTCAGCACCACTGCAACGTACCAGGACCATATTAGCTTTCATATTCTTACAATTCTAAATTTATGTTGGTTTCTAACTGTTTGTATTTTTATTGAGGTAATGCTTAGAATAAGGCTTGTTCTGCAAGAAACTAGCCTTTCTTCCGAAGCTTTCTTAGGAGATAGAAGATATTTCAAAAGGCATTCTGTTTTGCTTTTTTCTAAAGTTACTAAACCTAAGATCTCTTTTTCTTTTTCCCAATTTTCTTTATTTTTATATTCTTTCTGATGCATCTTGGATGACTCAGACAACAGAAAGTAAGATTCACCTACAATTTTCGATCCCTTTAAATATAATGGGAGAACCAAAGAATGCTACACTAGTCATTAAGCAAACATATCTTCCTTGCTTATTGCTAGTAAAGGACATCCTAGGCGAGTGGCTGAAGAGGTCAAGCCACTCCAAGCAAGATAATTTGAATAGCTGAATTTTCTTTAATCATTAATCAAATATGGAAGCTGTACTGCAGAGACATGTTATTGGATTTCCAATTGGATCAGCAGCATTACAGGTTGAGCAATCAGTTCAGAGATTCTTACCTGATCTTGCTGGCCAATATAACATTCCCTCTTCAGACAGCAAATATCCAGCATTAAAACAATGTAAGAAATCCCCCCAAACTCCTTAATAAATGAATGAATGAAAACAATATGGGTTTTTGGATTGAGAATAGTCTTCATTTTGCAGGTAGTAAAGATTCAATGCTTAGCAGGGTGAACAAGCTTGGTAAAAGAGCAGACAGCTTTGCACACGGAGTCCGGGAGCACGGTGAGTTCGTTGTTCTACTTTATTAGTTCATTATTAAGATAGAGAACAGAAAATTGGGATGACAAAACGATGTGCTTTGATTTATTAATTACAATTCAAAGTGAGCTGTTCGAATGGAAGTTTGATAGAAACTTTTTGGTTTATGGAATTGCAGTGAGACTAGGATCGAAGATCACAGAAACTGTAAAGGGAAAGTTGAGCTTAGGTGCTAGAATTCTTCAAGTAGGTGGATTGAGAAAAATCTACAAGCAATTGTTTAATGTTGGAGATGGTGAGAAATTATTGAAGGCTGTCCATTGCTATTTGTCAACCACAGCTGGACCCATTGCAGGTCTGCTCTTCATATCCACAAATAAGATTGCCTTCTGCAGCGACAGATCGATCAAAGTTTCTTCCCCCACAGGAGAGCTAATTCGATTCCATTACAAGGTAAGCTAGCCCAAGAAATGGTTGCTTTCTTGTTCTTTGTCGTTTTGTCGCTTTCTCTGCGCTAAAACTCGAAAGAAATGGTTGCCTGCAGGTAGTGATTCCAGTAGGAAAAATAGAGAGAATCAATCAAAGTGAGAATGTGAAGAAGCCTTCACAGAAGTACATGGAAATAGTTACAGTGGATAATTTTGACTTCTGGTTTATGGGGTTCTTAAATTATCACAAAACTCTTCAATATCTTCAAGATGTGATCTATCAAGAATGCAAGAAATGCTAGATGTTTGGAAGATATTGAAGCAGAAATGTTCTTTGTTTCCCTTCCCTTTTTCTAATCATTTGAAATGGGAGGAAAAATTCACAATACAATTTACTCAATTGTACAAATTCTCTTTGAATGCAAGTTGTTATGTTCTCCACTTCTTCATCCTTATTCTTCAAAATGTCAAACTTCTACATCCACATCTTTCTATTAGAGAAGCATCATCACCATATGATGACTTTTTACTAGTAAATATTGTCAACAATTAGTAGTAAAATCAATATTTAGATTGACTGGTTTAATTGGTGAAATACATTTAGAAAGAGGCTCAACTTTGTCATCAGTATTTTTCATTTTGCTCTGTCTAAGCTGGAAAGTTTAATCGCTAATCGGTTGATGTTCGAGTTAAGCAAAAGTGGAGATAAATTTTAAAAAATGGTTTAAATATAGCAATTAAGTTCAAAGTATTAGCAAATATAGCACAATGCAAAAAAATTTGCAAATATGGTAAAATTTAGATCTAGTGTTCGAAGTATATTAGTGATAGATTATATCTCTGATTAGAGTCTATCTGCAATAGAGTCTATCATTGAAAGATTTTGTTATATTACAATTCTTTTAAAATGTTGTTATACACTTAATTATTAGACCTAAACGTGCTATCCATTGTAATTACTCAAATATATAATATTATCTTTTGTCAATTTCATTAAGGTTTCAAAAATACCATTAGAGTAGAAATTCGTTAGAATTGTGGATGGAAACTAGGATTGTAATGGGTTTGGTGGTGTTAAGATATCATTTTTTGTTTCAGGTCATATTTACATTCTTCTAGTTCTTAGTTTTCGTCCAATGTTGGAACAGATTTTAACTTTCATGGTAGTTTGTGACGATTGCGAAGGGGTAATTTTTTAAAGAATAAGAATATTATTAAAACAAAGGACAAAACTCAAACTCTAAGTACTTTTTGTAATTTAGTGGAGTTTAATGCTAATAACCTTTTGTATTATTTGTTTGACATAATTACCTAAAAGCCTACTTCATAATTCTCTTTGACTCCAATACAACAACACATCTCTACCTCTCCAAGAAATTAAGTTTACCCAATTAACCTTATGGTTTTGCCTTTAAATGACACATGCCACCCTCACTTCTTGTGAGATTTTTTTTTTTTTTTTGAAAGATCAATTCTTGTGGGATAAGAGTTGAGATTCTTTTTCCTTCCATATTGGGATCGATCCTCCAATTGTAACTTCATAAAAGACATTATGTCACTTGTTAAACACGAATAGAACACTATTTAGTATTATAGGTATGTGTTAGACACTAATTATACAAAGTCAATATTGGCTGAACATTTGTTAGACATATATTGGATCCTTGTTAAATATACTGAATTGACTTAAATTTTCTTCTCGTATAAAAATGATACAAATATTTTTTAAATGTATATGTTAATAAACGTATCATTGTCGTGTTCGAGTTTTGTCTTATTTGTATATGTGCTTATTAGATCCAACTTGATATTTAGAGTCGTTTGACAAACATCATTAAACACTTTCCTGGGTTGATTGTTGGAAATAGGTTAGTTGACTTTCTAACATTAACAGACACAAGAAAACTTCAAATTTTGTCAAATATTAACAAACACAAAAAAGCTTCAAATTTTAATCAAAGTAAAAAAAAAAAAAAAATACTTGGGTACATCCTCAGTTACACTCATTTTCTAGCAGTCCATCCTATTATCCAATCAATGCTTGTCACATGGCAAACTTTCGTTTTTTTTTTTATTAAAAAGAGAATATTCTTAACTCTTTCTTACTATATAAATTAGAGGGATGCATATAGATGATTGTTGCCTACGCTATATAAAATATTCCTAAAAAAAGATAATCCTTTTCAAAATTTTGATAACACCAATGAAATGTGTTACCTTCTCATTCATGCAACCTCTACTTTCTTTCATTTTTGCAAAGTTAGCTTTTTCTCATCTTCATGCAACTAATCCTTCTTCTCTTTGGATGATATATGCTTTAAAAATTGCAAGCTTCCCAAATGAAAGTTCAACAATTTTTTTTCTTCAAGTAATTGGGTTAGTGGATATTTTTTTTAATTATTTGATTGAAAATTTTTCACAAATAAAAAAAATGTCAAACTATTTACAAAAAATAGCAAAAAAAAAATATTGATAGATATTGATAGACTCTAATAAACTTCTATCAACGTCAATCACAACTATCTAAAAATTTTGTTATTATATGTAAATAATTTTCCTTATTTTTCTATTTTTAAAAATTTTTCATAACGATTTGTGAGTGGGATGTTTAACTTCTTACCACTTATTTAAATTTATATGCTATAGACTCAATTGAACTATATTTTGACAAATGTCAAATTATTTAATTCCATTGTTGGAAAGAAATAAATTGAATCTTTTTTTATGCTTTAATATAATAAAATTAAAATTTTAGAATGAAATTGATGAACAATATACATGTGTCACTATAAATATATACATTAGAAAAAATACATTATCAAGTCAAAAGTGAAAATGGAAAATCAAAGATGATAAAATGTCTAAAATACTATACATGAGGAAGTGATTGATTGGCTTGAAATGTAATTGCATACAGCTGGAATTTTTTTTTTTTTTTTATTCTTCCTTTTTTCTTTTAGTGTGAAGTTGGTAGAAAACTAGAAAAAGAAAGATGAGATAAAGCTAAAAAAAAATAATAATAATAATAAATAAAATAAATAAATTAAATGAAACAGCTGAGCTGCCCAACACAACCTCCAAAGTGGGAAAAGAGAAGCAATGTCAGATGATTCTCACAAAGCCTCCATCTTTAATTTCTTTAATATCCAAAAAAAAAAAAAAAAAAAAAGAGAATAATAAATAAATAAATAATAAAAGTTTCATTTTTTCAAGTGGTAGTGTACTTTGGAGAGAGACAAGGGAGAGACAACTTTTCTTTTTTGAAGTTTTACCAAATTTGAGAAATCAAAGGAAAAACAATTAAGGATAGGATGTTCAATTTGAGCATTGTTTTCTCCAATTTTCCAACATTCAATCCGACAACTTTGCTTGTCAAAATTAGTTCAATCGTTTTGAGTCGAATCTATGTTTCAATCGTAATGAGTTTCAATATAGATTTATTTGAGTCTATTTACATTAGACAATATGCTATCGTAATTTGATTTTCATTGAGGCCGTTTACATTAACATTGGTAGTGGAATGGAATATGTGTGGTTACTATAATGTCCTCCAGATATTATAAAAAATTACCAACTATTTTTTGTGCATTCAATCGTCTTCCTCTTGATATTCCTTGCTCAAACTTCGTTCATTCGTTGTCTGTTCAATATTGGTATTGATAATATTAACATAGGTATTCATAATATAACTGCATATTGACAAAGAAAAATTGGATTACATTACTCAAAATAACAGAAAGTGTGTATCGATATTGCTTGTATTTAGATCAGAATCGATATCATCAGTATCAATAATCGATTTCATCCTACTGATATTGATTTTAAGTGCAACAAAAACCGCATGGACTAGAATTGAATGGGATGGATGGCATGTGAAAGCAAAATTGAAAAAATATCGAGAGGTTCACACAAAAAGAAGAATAGGTCCCACATTATGATCAAATAGTAATAAGATTGGTGACCCTCTTATCTAGAATGAGATTACGGATTTCGTCGTGGAGCCAACATTCATTGCGATTACACAAAATGTTGGTGAACACCAACAATTGAAATTACTTGAGCCCCACTTGTTATATTACCATTGATTAATTATGATTGTCAGCCGGTAAACATGACCCAAATGAAGAATAAAAAGAGCGAAGACGGTAGTTTACATTTTATTTTATTCTTTAAGTCAATAACAAAATAATTTATTATCTTAGATTATTTTGAATGTTGGGTGTACAAGAATTTTCCGTATAAAAATCTCTATTTATACCAAAGATAAGGCATGTATACCCACATAACGGTTAACTGAAAACAGTATATATAAACTGTTTCTCTAGTTTTCACGACGTACTACTTTAAAAAAGAAAAGTAGATTGGAAATATATATATATATATAATATATATTTTTGGTTATACTTTATACCATTCTTTCAACAAATGTGTGATAATATTATAAATTTGTACAATCAAACTATTTGATTTTCTTATTTTTGATAATTAAACTTATAAAAACTACATCCATCTATATGGTTCTATGTTTTGTTATCCACTTTCTACTAATGTTTTTAAAAAACTATGTCAAGTTGTGAAAAATATAAAAATAAATAAATTTCAAAATTTGACTAAGAATCCAGTATTCTTTACAAATGTGAAACCGTAATTTCAAAAGCTAAAAACTAAAACTAAAATCGTTACCAAATAGAGTCTTAGACATTGATTAAACTAAATCATAATTAATCACTAATTAATACCACACTCCGTTATCAATTAATTATCCTCATTTTTTTCAATTCAATATGTGAAAGTGAGAACTTGAACAACTTTTAGATCAATATTACAATATATCTTAACCAATTGAACTATGCTCAGGGTCGTTACCTTAGATATTTCTTAACCAAAAAGTTATGTAAACATTTTTATTCGGTCATTTTCTTACAGGCATGAATAAAGTTCACATCTATGCAAATAATGGGAAAATACAAATCTTTTGCACATGATATGGTCTCAAATATTATGCAAGCATATAGCTTTATGTTGATATTATTTAGTTTTTTGAGCAAGTGGATGTGATGATTTAACAAAATGAGCTTGTATACAACTTGGCTTTCTTTTTCTTTGTATAGGTAGTAAAGGCAAAGAGTTGCATCACAAAGCTCTTATGCATAAACTAACAATGTTGGAAAAAAAATAGAAAAGTAACACATATATATCATGCTTATAAAAACGTTGTTTTCAATATAGAAAAATAAGTCAAACTATTTACAAATATAAAAAAAATTCATTGTTTATCGCTGATAGATAGTGAAATTTTTCTATATTTGTAAACAGTTTAATATTTGTTCTGTTTATAGTAATTTTCCTATAAAATAAGATCTTCCGACGATAAAGATTCTATTTTTCTTTTGTTGATTCCATATTTCTTGAGAGATTTTGCATTACAAGTTTGCTAAATTTATTATAGTTGTTGCATCTAAACTTGTAAAATATTTTCTGATTTTGTCTTTCTAACTTTATTAGTTTTTAGATGTAACTAAGAGCTTTTTTTTAAAAAAAAATATTATTAATATTATCATACTACTTTGTGTGCTAACCCTTAACTCCTTTAAATAGAAATAACAACCTACTGAATTATTAAAAAAAGAAAAAGAAAACTCATTAATTTAAAACCACTCATACCTCTCAAAGTTGCAATGTTACTATAATCTTTCATAAATATTTTAAACCTACTATTGGAGAGTAGTAATTCCTTAAAATTTTGGATGAAAACTGGGACTTGGAATGAGAATATTGGCATTAGAGTCTCAATTTTCATTCGAGATCTTTGCTGCCCCGTTCTAGGTCCCACTTTTTGGTACAATTGTCTAACCGAGGATAACTTTGAAATGTTTAAGAAAGTTCGAGGGATAATATTGCAACTTTTAAAAGAATAAAGATTGATGAAACAAGGTGCAAAGTTCAAGAGTATTTTTAGTAACTTCACCTCTTGCAAACTAGTCAATAACAAAATGTGCAACCTTACATATAGTTAAAGAGTAATATTGAAACACATACTCTTATGAGTTATTCGATTATTTTCCAATAACCCCAAACAAATGCAATGAATATTGTTTTAAAGGAACAACACATAAGGCTTCGTGACTTTATCCTAAATAACCAACTCGTCAAGATGAGTGATCAATTTTTAATTTAGATTTTCAATTTCATCAAAAGGAACCTTAGACTTAAATAAATATTAAAACATCAATCCAAATTACACACATACATGCCAAAGCACTCAATTGACATACAAATGTGTTAGCAACCAAGAGGTATGTGGTTCGAATCCCTCTTATTCCTATTGTACTAAAAAACGTGTAAATACATTTCCTTAATGAAAAAGGGTAAAGTAAATTAAGACACAGTTTATAAATAAATGCATATACATGCTTTCATGACAAGAAAACAAACCATCATCTTATGAAAGTATCTATCTTAAGGGTTTTGCAAAAAGGCAATTCCACTATACCCATTTTTTTTTCTTTTTTGTTAGTAAAGTTTATAAAACCACATCATCATCTTCTTTTCTTTTATGCTTTTTTTTTTTTTTCCTCAAAAACTCTCTTTTTTTGAGATCCGTTCTTTTAATAATCTTGGTGGACGGCCATGGCTGACTCAGCTCAGAACTTTAAGTTTCAAATTCACTATTTTCACTTCCTCCATAACATATATATTGAGAGTTGGAGGCACATTGATCATCCACCCACACTCTCCTTTTCTTTGTTTTTACATTTCATACATACAAGTTTTAGCAGAAGACAATGGAAGCTATGATGAAACGAGAAGTCACCGGGATCCCGGTTGGCTCCACGACGTTTTGGCCGGTTGAGAAGTCGCTGAAGAGACTGTTACCTGCTCCAGTCGGTAGCCAGTCTCCCAACGGCGAACCCCGGGAAACAAAACAATGTAAAACTTCCATTTTGTTTTTCTTTCCTTCTCTAGATGTCTATATGGTATTTGTAGTGAGGGAGAATGGCAACTGAATGAAGAGTTTTATAAATATTTGCAGGTAGGGGGGATACAGTTGTTAGCAGGAGGAGCATGGTTGGAAGTTTTGCCCAAGGAGTTAGAGAACATGGTAAGCCTTTTCTTCTTGTTTGTTTTTGCTTAATTGGACATTAGTCTCTTAAAAGTGGAGAGAATAACTTGAGTATATACGTAAAAACGTGTCTTGATATGATACGTTTTCTGGGTAGGATTTAAAATAAGACCTAGGTCTAAAGTGCACAATATGATACAATTATGTTAGTGGTAGAGAAGTTTATTGTCATTAACAATGATCGTTTAGAGCATTAGATCGTCTTATTCAAGAAAAGTTATGAAGTGATCTATGAAAATACCTGAGTTTGAATGAGTTTCTTGATCTTAGATGGGCAACTCCTACTTGTTGATGAAGAAGATGAAACTTATAAAGAGACAATATATGATTCTTTAATATATAGAGCCTATAAATAAGACTATTCAACATGTTATTAAACAACTTTATGAGTTTTCTTCAATCAAATTATTATAGTACAGCAGAGAGACCATGAACTTATGTTTATATTGTTTTGTTGGTTAAAGTTGCAGTGAGATTAGGACAAAAGATCAGAGAAACAGTGAAGGGAAAGTTGAATTTGGGAGCAAAGTTTCTTCAAGTTGGTGGGTTGAGGAAAGTTTACAAGCAATTATTTAGTGTAAGAGAAGGAGAGAAACTATTGAAGGCTTGTCAATGCCATTTGTCAACCACAACAGGACCCATTGCAGGTCTTCTCTTCATATCCACACACAAACTTGCCTTTTGCAGTGACAAATCCCTCAAACTCTCTTCCCCAACTGGAGAGCTCCTAAGATTCTTACAGGTAACAACCTATCTCTTTCTTAAATCTCTCGAACCGAGCGAAAAGGAACAAGTCCCTTTTCAACTCGTCTTAGATTAAAAAAAGGTTATGATGCTAAAGTGCTCTCTCTGATTTGTCAATTTTTTCAGAATGGGAAGGTTTTATATATATAGATAGTTCGAACGTAAAGTTTTGTCTCTCGTTAAAATGTCGTTCCGCCTCAGTTGTTTACTAAACTGTCTATGATGTTGTTGATGCAGGTGGTGATTCCTGTGGGGAGGATAGAGAGAGTGAACCAAAGTAAGAATATGATGAAGCCTTCACAGAAGTACTTGGAGATAGTAACTGTGGATAATTTTGATTTCTGGTTCATGGGGTTCCAAAATTTCCAAAAAACATTCAGATTTCTTCAACAAGCTATCTCTCAGGAGTGGAAGGTTTATTGCTAGTTATGTTTGGATCTTAGAAGAAACATGTTTAGTAGAAGTGTTTTCTTTTCTTTTCTTTTCTTTTCTTTTCTATATCTTTTGTTTTCCTTGTGCTTCCTAATATTTACTTATTGGAGCTAAGGAAATCTAGATAGATACATTAGACCCAATTTGTACAAATTTCAATTAGAATCAATGTAAGTTGATATATAATATATATATATATATATGATTGGTGTTAGCTTCCAAATTTATAGTCACTCAAATTTTTAGACTGCAAAAGGTAGTTTTGTGTTAGGGTTGGTGGGAAGTATGACTTTGTTTGCAAGTAACGAAAAATAGTAGAGTTGACATGAAAATGGAAAATGGTCAAATTGTTAATATCATGAGATTAAATCAATCAACTAGTGCTAGCATAAATCCATGACTATGCAATGGTATATCCACCAAAATCAACTTTAAGCTTACATTATTACAAAAAGCCTCATCTCAACAAGAAACAGGGGGTATGCACCTTTGATGAATTTTGTTCATATTTTTAAGATGTTAAATTACAAGTTTAATGTAAGTGTTACTTATTTAGATTTGGTAATTTAAAAAGTTATTAATAGATCCTAATTGATTTCAATATTTCAAAATTTTCTAATAGGACATTTAACTTCAAAGTTTGTGTCCAACAAGTCAAAATAAACTTAGCTCAATGATCATTGACATGTACTCCGTTCTTTGAGGTCAGAAGTTCAAATCTCTATTTTTTTACTTTTATATATTAAAACAAAAGATAAATTGTATCTAACAAGTTCTTATTGTTAACTCTATTAGTTTAACGTTACATGATAACCATATTACTTAGAATTATGTGAAAGTAGATTTCATTTTGTTGATGTGGTGGCTTGTTTAAGTTACACGTACGCATGCACTCGCGCTCGCTAGCACAAGCCAAGAATGATCAAACACCTCACACAAAGAAAAGAACTGACTGTGATCTATATATTGAGAACCAATGAATTTTAGGCTTTTGTTCGTTTGCCCTCACTTGTTTTCGAGAACAAACAATGTTGTATAAAAAGAAGAAAAGAATCAGGTAAAATGTTGAGGAACTAACTCATAATATTGAGCTAACAGGACTCTCTGCAACAAGTAAGCACGCAATCGGCCAGAAACTGACTAAGCTGAGAAGTATACAGTTTTGGGTCATTCCTAAAATGATCTACATGAGGGGTGGACACAAAATTGCAAGCTCTAACCTCACGTCCCGTTCGTCGTTGCTCCTCTATAAACGATTCCACAGAACCTGCTGGGATAACTCGATCCGCTGAGCTGTAGATATACAGTTGAGGGCAGCTCGGTTGTGACGACGATAACATGTCCATCACATCAGATAGCCTCCTGGTAGGATAATAGAATAATTTTCGTCTTTTAGATTTCATGTACGGGTTTATGAAGTACATTTGCACAAAAAGTGCAGTAACAAATCTAACGTAATTGAACAAAGCCATATTTGTAAATGGATATGAAACTATCATATTTATGCACTGTCCACTTGTTAGTGACGATCCTATATAATTTTAGAGTTCAACGTTTGGTTCATTTTTCTTGCATCTGCTCAATCTTGTTATATATTGGTTATAATGATCGCATTTAAAAGGGTAACTACCTGTTCACAGTAGGGAGTTTCAAAACGACGCCAAAGATCTTTTCCAACACTAATAGAAGTGCTGCTTCAGTGACTGCAGGTTTAGGTTCTACATTTTCTTTCTTGCTAATTGATACTTCCATCCCTGTGTTGTCCAAGGTTGTCAATCCTTTTGTTGCCACACTGTTCTTCTTCAATAACGCTGCAGAGAAGCCTGAAGCCCAGACCTAAAAGCAATGACAAGATTTAACAAACATTTTCCCACATAATTGCTCAAATAAGATACTCATATAGAAACACAGATCACCAACCAATAAAAGAAGCTGCGAAAGCATACAACAAATAGATACTCTAAATTCTTAGAGAAAACAATAGTTGAACAGACAAAATTTCACCCTTATCCATAACTTGATATATAGAGGATATGCCCGAGAAAAAAGCCCACTCTTAAGTCTTTTCCTATATGAAACCATGATAAATCGATCGTGATGTTGACCAATCCAATGATCTTATTTTTACTTTAAATCAAAGCATAGTTCACAGTACATGGTTACATATTGTGGTGAATAAATACAGCAAGCTACAGATTTTTTGAATAACAAGAAAGGGAACTGGTGAAAACATGGTGCGACGGTGACTAATATCTTTTACTATTGATGACTGTCCCGTTGACAAAGAACAAGAATTTCATTTTAAGGCCGCAATTACCTGAGGGTCGGGAGCTGCAACAGGGGCAGAATCCACAATGCAGCCCTTAATCCTTCCCATTAATGAAGAATCATGATTCTGAAACTTCTCAAGAATAGCTCCATACCTGTATCAAGATAACTCCAAGGAAACAATCACGTAATGACATTTGTTCATGAAAAGAATCCCCATAGCAACCACTTCCTAAAAAAACAGGAAAATGAACAAACTTTCATTCTGTGTGCATGTTAAATGAAGAGGGAAAATAACATACGTTAACCATCCGGTATTGCTAAAAGTGTGAAACACCAGGTTCTTCCCGTGCTCCTCTTCCAACCAATCAGCTAGATGGTTCACAAGCAAGTCAATGTGTTGTTCAACTTTCCCACCAAGCTGATACGTGAGTATCTCAGCCATTGGAAAAGTAAAGGTAATGGCATGAAAACCCCTTGAAGTATACCATTCGGCGTATCTTTTTAAATGTTTCTGCTTTGCTCCCAACCATCCTAATAAAACCACCACCGTCCTAGATTTTGCCACCGAACAAGCAGAACTACCTGAAATATCTAACGAAGTTGGCTCTGGTAAATGCCATCTGTACATAACCTCAGAAGGTGGGAAAGAAAGTTTAGGTGAAGGTGCGGCCTGCTTTGATGCCTTGGTCAATGCAGCTGACTGATATAAATTAGAAAGAGCGGAGGAAGAAACCAAAGACGTGTGGAAGTTTCCAACATAGTTGCAACTGGAAGTTGTAAATGGAAAACTAAATTTAGGGATAGGTGCATGAATTTTAGTGACAAATGATGAGTTTGCAAGCTTTGAAACAGAAGTATGGGAAACAAACGACATCTTTGATTCCTTCAAGAAATCAAAAGTTGAATCTGAGGAAGAAGAAGAAGAAGAAGAAGAAGAAGAAGAAGAAGAAGAAGAAGAAGAAGCCTCTGGCGGTTTCTGAGATGGTAACTTGTCTGAAAAGTCAGAGGAAAAAGAAGCCACAGCCACAGCAGTTACGGCAACGAATGGTCGTTGAAGGATTCCAGACAAGGAACCCATATCTAAAACACAGATCAAAATGTCTCATGCCAATAGCAGATTACTCTGAAATAACATGAGGCAAAATCAGCAGTCGAGCAATCTAAGATGTCGACAACCCAGAAAGCGAGATCTTTCTATGAGATCACCTGGCTATACCAAGAAAGAAAGAAAT
The DNA here is from genome assembly GCA_002890555.2 of Lagenaria siceraria. Taxonomy (NCBI): domain Eukaryota; kingdom Viridiplantae; phylum Streptophyta; class Magnoliopsida; order Cucurbitales; family Cucurbitaceae; genus Lagenaria; species Lagenaria siceraria. The sequence continues at coordinate 9,473,563 of CM016488.1, forward strand.
TGTTCATGAGCAAACAAGATGCAGAAATAAAAAGGAAGGTCCCATTATCAAATTTTGAGTTGGGGTCTTAATACGCACGAAAGGATCTTCGAATGGATCTTTGAAATTGTTCAATTCAAGATAATCGGGCTGTCACCTACTTTGACAGCCGGATCATTTATCCTCAAACCAAACCGTCCAAGAAGTTTCCTTGAAAAGTTGGTTTTGGTCAAGCCCTCTTCCCGTTCCCACCCTCGCACGTTCCTGAAGCAAAAAAACACGTCTCCAACAAATTAGAACATTAATCTCACATGGCTAAGCGAGTAAAAAACGATTAAATAAAATTATATTTTAAAACTGGGAACTGGGAACAACCCCAAAAAGAGAAAAAGGGAAAAGAATTAGTTGACGCCACGTGTTGTGAGCTCAATCCAAAGAACTTGGTGAGGATAGCGACACAACTCAGGAAAACAAGGAGCCCCACTTCAGAAGGAAGGTGAGACCCTTGATAACGATTTGTCAATTATGTCAATTATGCATTGCCGTCCATAACAAAAATTGCTCAGAAAAAGAGAAAACAACCAAACCCAATAATTTTCAATCCAAGTAAACGAATTGATTTGATAAACAAAGCATAACCTCAAACTCAAAAGATAAATCTATGTCATATATCCACCCCGAGTCATAATCCCAGGCTGACTTGGTCATGAACAAAACAACCCCGTTGAGTTTTCAAACTTCGTAAAAAGAAAAATATGTGAAACACGTCTCAACATTTGAAGTAATTCAGAAGAAAATCAATCCTCATACACCAAAGAAATCAATTAAGTTAATCTTTTCACATTCGAAATTTTGATACTACACAGTCAAATCGAAGATAGAACGTTGAATTTACCACTAACAATTAACAAAAATTCAAACGAATCATTCCTCTCTCAAAGCTTATACCGAGTCCGAAAATCGTCGTTCCTGCAAACTACTACAATTATTCGTCGCATTGCTACAGAATCTACAAAACTCATATGAAAAAATCGACAATGAGGAAATCCAATCCAATCATCGAACTTCAACCCGACGAAAAGGGAAGCATCAGAACAACAATAAGAGGGGGAAAACTAACAAATTGTTCATTGTTAGGTTAGTTTGAAATCAGAAAAAATAGAGAAAATCACGCACAAAGAAACAGGGGAAGAAAATCAAAGACCGGAACAGAAAAACAGCAATGAGAAAATATGAAATCGAATCAAAGAACGGAAAATGCAGGTGGAAACATACCGTTGAATGAGAGAGGGAGAGAAGGAAAGAAAGCAAAATCCTTTGAAAGCAAAAGAGTGTGTTGATTTGGTTCCTTGTTTTGCTGAAACTTCTTGTATACGTGAAGAAGACGAAGCGAAGAACGAATGAATGGCGGAGAAGATGAGCGAAACACACAGCGGAACGAAAATTCCGTAATATTTATACTAATTCTTAGCGTTACGTTTTATATTTATATATTTTATTTATTTATATTCTTTTCGATTTTTAAATTTATTTTCCAAAAAATAAATCACGGTGGGTCCCAAAATTCTCATTCCCATTCCCATCCGGCCATTCCCAATCCTATTTCAAGATTGTTTGAATGGAATCTTTAAATTACAAATTTAGTCTCAGAATGTTGAGTTATGATTTTATTTGATTTATTACTTTTAAAATTATCTAATAGATTTTTAAGTCTTCGTTGGTAACGATTTTTTTTTCAGAAAATTATTTTTGTTTTCTTCTCATCTTTTAATTTTTTTTTTTTTTATCTTTGTTAAAAAAATACTTAAATTTTTAGTTAAATTATAAAAATAAAATACAAGTTTTTTTGGAAAATTTTAAAAATAGAAAAATAAATAAAACTATTTACACAAAATAGCAAAATTTCTTCCGAGTCATTTCAACCTGTTTTGTCCTCAAATTCCCCCAACATAGGATTGGGCGTCCTTACTTGTCTTGAATGCAAAAGCAATATGGGTCATTTTAGCATATTTTGTCCTCAAATTTTCCCAACATAGAATTGTTTCAAACTAAGCATGCTTAATTATGAAGTTCTTATGATTGAGCCACCGAAAAGAAAGGTAAACCTTGTTGGTATAGATGGTAACTTTCAATTCTTTTAAGCTTTTCTTAACTATAGTTTCATGTCCTCAAGATCCCTCTAATTCGGATGTAATTTTGGTTCATTCATGTCCCCTCCTAAACTCGCGTTGTTATATGGGTCTATCAGTGATAGAAATGATATAATCTATCACGGATAGATGCTGATTTTTTTTTTTTTACTATTTTCGATAAATAGTTTGAGATTTTTTTTTCGAATAGTTATTGTTTAAAAGTTTAGAAATTAAAATTTTAATTTGGTGTCTAATAAGCTTGTGATAAATTCAAAATTTTAAAATTAAATAAATATAAATTTTATTTCTAATAAAACTATAAACTTTTAATTTTGTATATAATATATAATAAATTTATAAAATTCTAAAAAAAAAAAAAATCAATGTTCAAGAACTTAAACTTGGATGGAATTTTGAAAAGTGTATATGTTTATTAATTAAAGAAAAATTATTTTAAATAACAAAATGCTAAAAATATTTATAAATATAGCAAAATTTTACTGTCTAATAGACTGCGATAGATTGTAATAGACTACTATCAATGTCGCAATAAATTATAGATAGACACAGATAATAGTCTGTCGTAGATAAACAGTAAAATTTTGTTATATTTATAAATATTTTAGTTTATTTTTCTGTATTTAAAAATAATCTTAATTAAATAGTGGTTTTAAAAATTATTGAAAATAGTAGAGCAGCTAACTTTTGTTATAAAAGAATAGGGTACTTTTGTAAGATACGATTTCGTAAAGGTAAGCCAAGTTTGTCGGTTAACTCATTTGATACCTTTGCAAAAAAATAATAATAATACAATAAAATAAATAAAATAAAATTTTAAAATGAACATTAAATTAAAATAGGTCAATGTCACATATTCTTTTACACAATAAAGGTATGTTGGGTATATTTCATGTTTTCATATATGTGTTTGGTAGCAAATTTAGAAATTAGATTATAATTTAAATAATAGTTTAAAATGTGTTTGATATTAAATTTATAAATCATAAGATTAGTTGTCATTATCCACCAAATATAAATATTAGTTGACAATAAACTATTATTAATTTATTTATGAACATATTTTATGTTAAGAAATTTTGTACAATTATTTATTTGAAATAGTATATAATTTATAATAAGTTACATAATACATATTTTAATTTTTAAAAAAAAATTGAGTTTATAACATGACATACTATATTTCTAAATGTTTTATCTTTATTTAATATAATTATGTATTTTAAAATGTAAAATTTAAAGTCGGGATATAATGAAAACACATAAAAATATTGTTTACAGAATTTGCACGATTTGGATCACAGAATTCGAAAACAGTTTTCAGAAATAGAATTTAAGTTGTCTGTCAAATACATATTTGTTGAACTCGATGAATTTGAAAACATAAAATAGAATCGGGCTTGTCAACCAAACAAACCCTAAGGTTATGAGAATTTGAACATCAAGTTCTAAATCAACCTTTTCTGATGGGTCTTCGACGACATAAACATGAAGCTCGTCTTTGTGTCTAGTTTCTTTTTTTTTTTTTTTTCAACCTCTTTTTCTTTTCCAGCTTCTTCTTTTGTTTCAATCATCCATGGATGCTAATGATGAGGAAGAATTTGATTTCACCTATTTTTCTCACGGATTACTTCCATGTCACCATCTTTTTCGTCATAACTATTTATGCTTCATATTCACCTCCATAATCTTTTTGAAACGATTTACTAAAAACATATCTTGATCGATGTGGTTTGCGAAAATCCTTGGGTACAAAATTAGGTGGATATGTATAGTATTAAGGGTAGTTCATTTTCTGTGTTGTTTGATTAGATGGGTTGTAACACCTAGGTGACGTATAATAGTGATGAACATGGTGATATATTGATGAATATGGAAGTAATGGTGGTGGTGGGGTATTTTAGGTTTGAACATACTGTAGAGAGAAAAATTCGGCAATCCAACGTTGATGTGCGCGTCTTCGAACGCTATCTATGATCTGGCTTCTTCTCGAGATCCTCATCCAAGGGCTCTGATACCAATTGATGCAATGAGAAAGGGTATTAGGCCAAATCTATGGCCAAACAAGGGAAATTCATCTATAAGATGAGAGAAAACTCTCCAAGAGAACAAAAGTTCTATAATCAAATTGATATTCCAAAAGTTTTCTATTACAAACCTAAAGTGGCTACTTATAGCCTTACAACGAAATATGAAAAAAAAAAAACTAATTAAACACTAATTACTCTAAATTATCGACTAAACTAAATATTAATTAAAATAAACTAATTATCCTGTAGTTCTCCTCATTATTAAAAATGCATCGAGATGTTTATACCTCTTTTTATAACTTTTTTTTCTTTAATTGTAACTTATAAATACTACTTCTATTTATGTGTTTTTTTACTCTGTTTTTTTTTTTTCAGAAAAGATTTGTATTTTTTTATTGAACTCTAGCTAAAAATTTATGTGTTCGCTAAAATAATGAAAACACATACTCGAGAAATTGAAGAAAAGTTGAAACAATTTTTAAAAGTAGGAAAATTGAAAATGGAATTGATCATTATATACTTTAGTTTTTTTTTGTAGTGTCTAGTTAGTTCATTGTTTTATATATGTATAAAACTTCGTGATAATTGACATTTATTATCTCTCTAAAAGTCGGGAGGTTCAAATGTACGAAAAAAATTATAATAATAAAATCTTGTGGGACTTGCAAGGGCATTTGATATTTTGAAGAGTGTCATTATTATAGCGTTCATATTTAAGTATCTTTCTTTAGTTTTTTCCCTTTTTTCTTAAAAGGAAACTTATTAAAATTTAAACTTAAAAGAAATAAGGCAAGTACTAAAGAAAGATAATCAATTTATTTATGTTCAAATATTTATACTAAATTTCTAAAGTTTTAGAAGAGAGCATAGTTTAACCGATATAAAATTTATAGTATCAATCTTGACGTCAGTCGATTTTCTGTTCCACATATTGTAAAAAAAATTTAAAGTTTTGAAGTTTAGACTCCTGACACTTTATAAGCGAAAAAGGTGCTCATTGAAGGTAGCTTTCAATTCTTTCTCAATCCTTTTTTCTATCCTATAAATGGTTTTTAAATTCTAAAATGTTGTAATAAAATAATAAATTGTAATCTTAAAAAATATTGATAGAAAAGATAATAGAACAAGTTTTATGACAATTAAACTATATTCATTCTAAATTGACAATTAAACTATATTTATTTTATGGGTCAATTTGAACTTTAAACGCTCAATTTCATTAATTAAATCCTAAACTTAGAATAAGATTAATACATTCATAAAACTGACTTAGAAAATTCTTTACAACCAGAATCACAAAAATTATGCATCAACAAAACAATTAATGTTTACATGAAAAGAAAAATTAATACCATGACACTTTTGTGTTTTTTTTCCCTTTTTCTTCCTTAAAGATCTAGCAATACTTTGGTAAAAATAGCTAAAAATTTAAAATTTACGTATAGTATGCGTTAGCAATTATGAGGTTTTTAATTCAAATCTCCTTTCTCTCAAATGTACTAAAAAAACAAAATTGAACAGGTAAAAAAAATATTGAAACCTTTTTTTTATATTCGTGAGTGTCCGAGCCAGCTTATGCACATCTCAACTAATCTCATGGGACAACTCATCTGACCTAACAACATTTGAGTGTGAAACTCGTAAGAAATTAATTTCTAGGTAGTGTTTATCGCGGATTGAACCCAGGACCTTTTAGTTATTTATTGAGACTATATCTCCTTTTTTACCGGCCAACCCATGATGATTAAAAATATTAAAAATCTCCCTAAAATGTCAAAACCAAGTTTTAAAAAATTATAACCATATGAAGTTTAGTTTCTTTTAGCCATTATGAGCACAGGTCAACTAACATAAAACTTGTGCTATCAACTTCAATATCAAAGATTCAATTTTTCCAATCTCAACCAAAAAAAAAAAGTTTTGCTTTCTTTTCTCTTTTACATTAATTTTCTTAAAAGAAAAATCAAATAATTTTTGTTCTAAAAATTTAATGTGTTGGAAATAGTGAGAAGATATCCTCATGGAATATTCTAATGGTACAAACAAAAGGAGGAATGGGTGAAGGATATGCCCATAAGCATCAAAACTTTTGTCCATAAAAGATTCTGATATTAAGATAGGGAACTTCCAATAATATTTGGCTTCATATTTATGTATTTTATATATCTTTCCTTGAGATTTTTTTAGAAAAATAAATTTGATTTATTTATGTAGGTAGGCCTATAGAATTCAATCGTAAAAGTAGGAATTTTTAAAAATACAAAAATGAGGTAAACTATTTACCAAAATTTTTAGATAGTTGTGATAGACCCTGATAGACTTTGATAGAAGTTTATCAGGGTCTATCAGTGATAGAAATTATAGAAGTCTATCACTGATAGATACTAATTGAAGTCTATTAATGTCTATTAGTGTTTTTTTGCTATTTTTTGTAAATGGTTTTACATTTTTTCTATTCGCAAAAATCTCCCTAAAAATAATTTTGGGAAGGTGGGTTTATTAAATTGAGAGTTAAAATTTGTTAATGTAACACTTAGCTATAGGTAAGGATAATTTTATTTATTTATTTTTTTTTTTTTTTTGAGTTCTAAAGATAAAAATATTGCAATTTTTAATTATCAATTTGTGAAAGTATAAATTAGGAATGAGAATCTAAATTATTTTCTATTTATCAATTTCATTTTCCTTTTAGTAAGATAATTTTTAGTTCAAAGGTGGGAGGATAATCTTACTCCAAAAAAGAATGGGAATAATCAAAACAAATAAAGTATTATTTTCTTGTCCTCAATTTTTTTAATATTACAAAAGGGAAGGAGATGAATGGTAAACTTTATTCTATTAACTAGCTATAATCATAGTTTTAAATTTCTGTCAACATGTCGATATTTTTATTGATTTTTCCACGTTTTCATAGATTTGATATCAACATGAGGGGTGAACTGATATTTCTATTATATCTTAGAAAAATCCATGAAACATAATAACTAAGCAACAAAATATCACTAATGTAAATATAATATAAATAATAGACATGCTAACTTATTTAAAAATCATAAAATGTTTATTTACTAATTGAAATTAATTTTTTGAATTTGTATTTTTATAAGTTTTTTCATAAATATCCATCGAAATTTTCATAAAATTAAGACTTCGATATTCTCGTCGATATCAGCTTGGTTATAATTACATAAAGATTTTATTTTTCTAGAAAAAGAATATATGTACTGATATATATTAGGAAAATTTTTACAGATAGAAAAAATGTCAAACTATTTAAAGAAAATAGCAAAAAAAATACTGATAGACATTGATAGACTTCTATCAGCATTTATCAGTGATAGACTTCTATCATTTCTATCACTGATAGACATTGATAGAAGTCTATCAGTGTCTATCACAACTATCTAAAAATTTTGCTATTTTGTGTAAATAGTTTCACTTATTTTTCTATTTTTAAAAATCCCTCTATATATATATTATCTCATTTTGATAAATCAAACCATTCCAAAAGTATTTTCTTAGAAGAAAAGAAATTCTAAAACAAGAAAAGAAGGTTATCAAATGTATTTATGCTTTATTAAAAAGAAGAGGGAGAGAGAGAGCGGAATCAAATGGAAAATAAAGAATTAAAAAAATATTATAGTAATTATATTCTCCACACGTTTCTTTAACTAAATTTTCCTTTCTATTTGTTTATCTATTTACTTTGCGATGGTACTTTTCGAATAAATAGCTTTTAAATTAGTTGATAAAAATGTTTGGCAAGTAAATGCTAACTTGTTTGGTAGAATGACCAACTTTGACATATTATTTCAATTATTTGCATATTGATATGTAATATCTAATTAAGGGCTAAAAAATACAGTTGATATTATTTTTTTAAAAAAAGAAAATACTTTTGGTCTCTAAACTTTCATAAAAATAACAATTTAGTCCCTAAATTTTGGTTTGAAATGATTTAGTCCTTATACTTTCAATTTTGTAACAATTTAGTCCCTAAATTTTAGTTTGTAACGATATAGTCTTTATACTTTCAATTTTGTAATAATTTAGTCCCTCAAGTTTAGTAGGTAACAATTTGGTCCTTGTACTTTCAAATTTATAACAATTTGGTCTCTCACGTAAAAAAATTCATCAAAATTAGATGTCAAATTTTTATTATTCAATGATGTAGACTTTGTATTGTATAATAATACGGAGTCTCTAAGTTGTTTATCGGTTTATTTATGCAAAAAGTCTCATTAAATCTTAACACTAATTTCTACGATAGGGACTAAATCATTAAAAAATTTAAAGTACAAGGACTAAATTGTTACATAATAAAGTTCAGAAACTAAATTGTTATAAAATTAGAAGTACGGTTGAATGATAAATTTTGGACTAATCACAAATTGCCACATCATTTACCAAATTAATGACGAAATTACAAATCATCAAATTTAGGACTAATTAAAAGTTGACATGTGTCCCACATTGAAATTGAAGAACTAAGGTCATGGATTGAATAAAATTAATTTGGTCCAATTTGATATTTTTATTTGGGCTAAAGTCCAATGGACCCAAAAAATATGATTAATTTAGTCCAAAGGCCAAATGAGGCCCAAATCCAATTAATTGGGCTCAATGGCCTATGTCTATGGACCAACCAAGCCCATGCCCACAAAGCCCACTAGAGAACTCTATAAATAGAGAGTTTTCTTCATTTGTGGGGTTCAAAAATTTCATCAAATCTACATAAACTTAAAGTTAAACTCCACGAAACACGTTTCTCCGAAAACCTCGTGCGAATAAGTATAGGGACTAAATCGTTACAAACTAAAGTTTAGAGACTAAATTGTTATTTTTATGAAAGTTTAAGGACTAAAAGTGATTTTTAACAAAAACAAAAAAAACAAAAAAAAATTATATTGTTTAATTGTCAAGTTATTTTATTTAATCTAAATTATTTGATAAAAGTTTTAAAAGAACACTCATTATAAGACATTCAAATGGCCAAAATTTTGCTTTAAAAAACAAAAAAAGACCAAAATTTTGTCATATGAAGGGGAAACAATAGAATTGATTTTTTTTTTAATAAAGAAAATATGACATTTCTTTAGCTTTGCAGATTGGGGTGTTCATTGAAACTGATTGAAAACTGAACCGATTGAAAGCTAAACTGATTGAAAAAACTAATTGAAAAACTAAACCGAAACCGAAGCAAATACTCGCCTAAACCAAATTTTGTGATTCGATTCAGTTTAGCATAATTGTAAAAACCAAATTTTGCGATTCATTTCGTTTTTAAAACTGGAAACTGAATTAAAACCGAATCGAACCGCATTATTTAATATATATATATATATATATAATTATAGGGAAATTGTTGTGTATAGAAAAAAACAAAAGTAATTACACATATAAAAAAGTGCACCCCATGCTTTTGTATTTTCCACCTTTTTTTTCTATATGTGTAATTAATTTTATTTTTTTCCTATTTGTGAAAAGACCCCTATATTATATTGTTATTTATATTTATGGATTATAACTTATATCTATATCTACTTTGACTGGACCTACCTCTGTCCCCCCACAGAAAGAGGGGGGAGGGGCGAGGTTAAAAAATACTTATAGTTAGTATATTGACAAAATTCACTAGTACTCCATTTGAAAATACTTAGTTACATTCTAAAGTTCAAAAATTAAATGGCCACATGTTTGAATGATCCAAGAATAAACTCATAATTTAACCGTTACAAGTCTAATTCAAGTTTAAGATTTAATTTGTCAAAATTAAGTATTCATATTTAAAATTGACAGTCTAAACTAAGTAAAAATAGGAGTACAAATTCATTAAAAAGGAGAGAGAGAAAACAACCTTCTTAAAATAAATAAAATTGCTCAATGAAAGTCCTTTAATTAGAGATCCTTCAAATAAAGTTGGTTTATAATGAGTTTTCAAGTCTTCAATATTGAATATCTTTAACATTTTCTCACATACATCTCATCCTCTTGTACCACAACATTATCTTACTTACCAAAACAAGCATAATTCAATTAGACAAGACATTACATATCTTTATACACCCAAACTTCATATCCCTCCACCCTAATTGAACTCGAGAAAGAAAGGAAGAATATATATATATATAACAATTCACCGCCATGACTCCTATCATGGAGTCATATTTTTTAAACGAAAACAAACTTTTCATTGATGTAATGAAAAGAGACTATTGCTCAAATTACAATGAAACATATTGATAATAGAATTCAAAGAGAACGAAGGGTCAGTAGGTGTATTGGGCTATCTCAACTAGGTTGACAAAACCTTAATGCCCTCCATATCCCAATTCAAAATACATCTAAAAATCAAAGTTTATAGTTCATAGTGCAATACAACATAAAGACTTAAATACATAATTAAATTGAAGAGATGAAGGCATTCCAATTTAGACATATGTCTTGGATAATTAAAGTGAAGAGATGGGAACAAGCATAATTCAATTAGGTAAGATATTACTTATCTTTATACACCGAAGATTCATGTTCCTCAACCCTGATTAAACTCAAGAAAGAAAGGATATAACAATTCACCACCATGACTCCTAGTCATTATATCAATGTTATAATAAAACTACTTAAAAGGACTAGGGGTGGAAAAACGCATGAATAAAGCACATAAATAAGTAACACTGGCTACTGATAAACAAAATGTTTAAACCTCTCATCTTAATAATTTAAAAGAAAGGTTTAAGCAATTATCCCTTACAATTCTCTCCCATTGAGAGAAAGCAACAGCAATTGGAGAATCAAAAACAGATTTGGCCTCTCCAAACCCCAATCAAATCCCACCAGAAACAAGAAATCTTGTAGGGACATCAGCCCCTAATTTGAAGGAATTATATAAAATTCTGAAAACTAGGCAAAGAAAGCCACAAAGAAAACCTTTTGAATGACTATGTTTATCTTCAGCCCACTAACAAAGTAAACAAGCTGTTATCTAAAGTCTGCACCAACTGCTTCTTGAATAGACTTGAAACCATCTCTTTCTAAGCATTCAGCTAGTTCCCTCTACAAAAAAAAAAAAAAAAAAAAAATGGGGGGAAAATGGCAATTATCATCATATACAGCTTCATCTTTTTTCCTTTTTTGATATCTGGGATACCGAAAGCCACCGAACCAAGCAACGCAAAACATCATTTATAAGAACAATGTTGGCTAAACACGACATTGAGGCTTTTTTTCTCTTTAAAGAGGTGAGGCATAAGTTTGAGGCAGTACGTGCCATAAGCCTCCATTTACAAAGAAGAGCATTGAAAAAAAAATCACTCAAATGTGATTATTGTTGTACAGAAGTACCAAAGAGAAAAAAAAAACTCATATCTACTAATTGCCGCATTCATAAATATAGATTTCAAGAAGTTATTTAAATTTTTATCTTCAACAAAAGTAGAAATGAGTTAGAAATAAGTTGAATTACCATTACTCATGGCGTACAGACATGAATTTTTATATTAGCCAGTCCTTCCAAAATTTTCAAACTGCGGATGTATGTATAAGATAATACCTTTATCTGAGGAATCAAGGCAGGCCCACCATAGGCAAATGCTGTATAAAGCTGAACAAGAGTTGCTCCAGCTCGAATTTTCTTGTAAGCATCCTCACCACTGCACGAATAATATGATCATTATGTTTGATTTCCAGTAGGTGATAAGTTCATTACAGAAAGAACATATAAAATCAGTAACTACTATGGCAGAGAGATCCCATCTAACATACCTGCTAATGCCACCACATCCAATTAAGGGAATCTTTCCCTAAAAAGAAACACGAGTATGTCAATTTCGAAGGGTGAGAGATTTTGTTAAATGAAAATCTATTTCCTGCCTTTATGGAAAACAGCATCTATCACAACATTGTAAACACAACAAAAAATGGTTCTATAGGGGAATTGACAATTTATCGTAACTTCACGTCAGAAATGCATCTTTTCATTATTGAGCCAAAGGGAGGAAAGAATTAGTGCCTGTTTGGATTGACTTTCTAAGTGTTTATAAACTTTTTTTTTGCACTTATAAATACTTATTTAAATACTTAGAAAGTCAATCCAAATGCATCCTTATTGTGACACTAGAGAGCCAGCTTAGAATGATTATCTCTTAATCTAAAAAAAGATATATAAATGATTAAACATACATAACCTATTGACCGAAGTCCTTTTTATAATATGATATCTATGACTGTTTCGTTCAGCTTGGGCACACTTCAACCATTCTCATGAGATTGGCATACTACAACTATACTCATGACTCATGAGACAACTGTCTAACCTTGTTATATTTTTTGAAAAAGAAACAAGACCTTTCATTGATAAGATGAAAAGAGTCTAATGCTCAAAATACAAGAAACTCTATTATATTAAATTTTTTTGCCAAGGAAACTCGTGAGATATTAAATCCTAGGTAGGCAGCCACCATGGTTTAAACTTATTCCCTCTAAACCCTTTATTTTTTACATAACCCTTATTTTTCATTTTGTTTAAGTATGAGTGGGGTATTTTTGAACCTCCAACATCAAGAGAAAGATAGTACATTTTAATTACCGCTAAGTTATGCTCACTTTTGGTATTTACATGACCTTTATTGACCACTAGGCCAACCTACACATATCAAATTCATAGCACAAGATTATGTTATGGGTTCAATGTTCAAGCCTCCCTCATGTCACTTCTCTAATTAATACTAATTGCATCTTTTGGATCTCATACAAATTTCTAAACCCATATATAAAAGAAAATGTCAAAAGTACATAAAAAATTAAATATATCCTAATCTATCGACTTAAATTTGGTTTGGGTGAGTGGTATCAGGTATGTTAGCAAAACTAAAGCCTAATAAAAAAAAAAGGGCAAAATGCACTTTTGGTCCCCGAGGTTTAAGTTTAGTGTCTATTTAGTCCCTGAAGTTTTAAAATGAACACTTTAGTCCTCGAGGTTTAGAAAATACTTCTAAATGGTCCCTAAGTTAATTTGACCGTTAGTTTACTAACGGAAAAGTGACATGGCATGTTAAGTAGGTCAATTTTAAATGAGGTGGCATGTTGAGTTAACAATTTTAAATGAGGTGGCATGTTGAGTTAACAATTTTAAATGAGGTGGCGATTTGTACTTTTTTTTTTTTAATTTTTTATATTGGGTAGATTTTTCTTCTCCTTCCTTTGTTTCTCTCCTCCCTCCCCTTTCTGTTTCTCCTGCCATAGAGACCGCGAATAATCCACTTTCCACCGGTGTTGTGGGATGGCGGCGGCGGCGTAATACAACATCCTATTTGTCAAATCGAAACTAAAATTATAATTATTAGAGGTTTCATCCATGAAATAACACTAGTGTAAGTAAACCCTAGAATGGAAATGGATCTAGAGAATTGGAAAAATAGAGAAGACGGAATGAAAAAAAAAAGATCTGTGTAAGTAAAGTTGGGAAGAATTAAAGTGAAATCGAAAAAGGAGAAGCGGAGAAATAGGAGAATTTATGGAATGATGAGATGAAGAGAGAGAGGGCGGTGAATGAGAAGAGAAGAGAAGAGGAGAGGAAGAGGGGATGAATATTGATTTGATGGGGCATTGTGCATGGTACTTTTTTGGATTTTTAATTTTTAATTTTTAATTTTTATTATAATTAATTTGACTGAAATGTTAAAAGAGGGAAGGATGGGTTAAGTGAATTTCATAGGCCAAGTGGGTCTTTAGGAAAGATGCAACTTGCTGGTTTTCAAAACTTAGAAAATATGTTTTGTTTTCTAAGTCGCTAATATTTACATGCTCTCCATCATTTCTACATCTGAAGAAAGAAAAATAGACGAAATTTTGCATCTGGGTAGTTTTGGAATTCCATAACTCTTTCTCTCTCTTTGTTTTCTGCTCTTTTATCTCTCATTTTTGTGTAGGTTTGAATGGAATTTTTCATAACCCATTTTCATCTACCCGTTCGTCTTCTTCTTCTTCAATTTCTTCCTTGAAGACCCTTTAATTTCCTGCTCCTGGTTTGTTGCCTGTGTACCATTTTAGATTTTCTCGGTTTTCTGCTTGTTTGTGTTCTCTTTTAGTGGATTCCGTCTTTTTATTTGCTTGTTTGATGCTGAAATTTCTGGTAGTTGTAGTTTTGCTCTCTCTTTTTGTTTGATATAGAGAAAGGGGAGGGAGGAGAGAAACAAAGGAAGGAGAAAAAAAACCACGTAATATAGAAAATTTTTATAAAAAAATAGTACAACATGCCACCTCATTTAAAATTTGTCCACTCAACACACCATGTCACTTTTCTGTTAGTCAACTAACGGTCAAATTAACTCAAGGACTATTTAGAAGCATTTTCCAAACCTCGGAGACTAAAGTGTTCATTTTGAAACTTCAGGGACCTAGACACTACGCTCAAATCTCAGGGACCAAAAGTGTATTTTGCCCTAAAAAAAATTATCTATAATTTCAAAGAAGAACAAATTAATGAAACTAAAAAAACACATGAAGAGAATACTATGTCAGGCCCCCAATTGTCAAAACTTATGCATGGAGGTACGCAAGGAATTTCACTAACATTACGGTTATGGTGGGCAAGGCTGATGTACATTTCTGAGGGTTTTGTAGGGGTTTGGGGAGTGCGTTGGAGGGGCGTGTTTATGGTGAACAGAGTAGAGTCTATGACAGGGAGAGCCAGCCCTCTCCATAGAACTTAGGGGAGTATTACATTTATTTCTCTAAGGAATGAGAGCTTAGTAGCTTTCTCGGATTCATAATTCTCACTGTATATTGAAGAACTCTCAATATAACATTGTTACTCAGGTATTTCCATCCGTATTGTATTATTTGACTGGTTGCTTGTTGTTTTGTTTGATTTCTGCAGGATATTAGAGTTAGATACCTAACATGCAGCATGTGAATTGCCAAGTAAATGACCGAGTTGATGATGTCGAACAGCAGTGTGTCCAAAAACTTGAAATAGTCACTATTACGAGATTCATATTATTTTACTAAACAGGGCCATCCAATTAACTAAAATTTTCACATTTCATGAGATTCGCCAACATACCCTGGTCAAAATGTACATCTCCTTTAAGACGTTGGTGGATAAATTGAAGAGAGGCTTCCCACTTAGTCCACCTGCTTCAGCAGCCAATGGATTTTTATCAACAGGCTCTGGTCTTGAAACAGTTGTATTTGTTATAATCTAAAACCAAATACAGACAAAAATTAGACAATGCTCAAGTTAATTAACTAAGCAAAAAAAACTGCAACTGGTAGGACGTGACGTTGCAAATTTAGCATAGCATGATGTAGAGCGAAAATATACCAATCCATCCAAACGGAGGTTTACAGCAACCTACACAGAAAGAAACTAACACTTAACAAAAACTATGTAAGAAATGAAGAATAAGAACATACAAATGAAGAGACAAAATCAGCGTTCACATACAGCTGCTATATCTTCAAGGTCTTCTTTTGACAAGTCGGGGGCAATTTTTACAAGCAGTGGAGGAGGACCCTCCTCACCCCATTGCATTTCATCCCTAGCTTCTTGAACCTAGATGAAAAGTAAAAGATACCATGACAATAACTCTCAACAAGTAACTTAACCAATATGTTGAAGCACTTGCTTTATACCTTACGAACAAGGTCCTTTAATTGCTTCCTACCTTGAAGCGCACGTAATCCAGGGGTATTGGGAGAGGAAATATTAATCACCTGTAAAGAGGTCCAGGAATTTGGGATTGAGGAAAATGTAACAATTGCTTAAAATTGGATTTAGCTAAAGAATTTCCTTTGGGATTAAGACATATGAGAAAACATTGAATAGACTAGCAGAAGAAGATACATACAATTGTAAAAATGTTCGACCATTAAAAACTTCATGTCATGGATTTTCCAATAATAATCATAAGCCTGGCAGGTCCGTAGTATTTAAATTAAATTCCTATTAACAGCATATATTTTATAACTTTAACATATTTATTTTATAATAAAAAGAAGATGAACAAAAAACTTTCAAATGGTTCTATAGGGGAATTGACACATGACCCAAGCACATACGGTTCCACCAAATTCTAAATAACTAATCCAATGGCTTTATGGGCAGATATTGTTACCAAAAACCACATCAGTCCTTAAATAATAGTACTATAAAAGAACACCAACCTTCCCTTTGTTTTCCCACATTCCAACGTAGAAGTTCGCACAACTAATAAATAGTCATGCACCCTAAAGAAGACACTCTTCATTAAAGAATTCATCACAGTATATCAGAAATCAAAGCAAATTAGCTGCCAAAAATGCTTTGTTTACTTCCCATTACTTTCATCATCCAAGCACAGAATACAGATAAAAGAATCAATTTAGATAATCCTCTCTAGCTCCAATGGTAACTAGATCAACGTATAGCTTCAAGAGAAGCTCCTATCAAAGTTCACTTATAAATCTTTACCATTGGATTTATGGTGTACTATCTAATAGCAAAGAGTGTATGTATATGTGTATGAGTATGAGTATATATATATATTTTTGTATATAAATTCAAACCACAGTTGTCATATTTTTCCTATACAAGAATTTTCTTGGGTCTGCTCATGAGGTACCTAATGCTCTAGTCTCTCACTCGCCTAAGTAAATATACGACACCGGTATGAATCTTGTTCTCTCTTGTTCACTAGGATAATAGGTCATGAATTTCTCAGCGAATCAAGATCAAGAAAAGGAAGTTTTTTACAAAATAACTGTTCCCTTTGTTTTCCTGTTAGTCAATGAGCACAACTCCCAAGAATAAAAGGAACTATGATCTCACTATCAATTCAAGACTTGAAAGGGTAGGGATAAAATGAAAATGAACACAACACCATTGAAAACTATTTCAGATGAAAAGAAGCAATTTTATATATTTGGCATTTAGTTATGTTGAAGAACCCACATTGAAAAAATCAAGGGACCTCACAATATTTATAAGCTACGTGAGTTACCCTTCTCATTGTCAATTAGTTTTGAGATAGAACCCCATGTTTATCTAATATGGTATAAGAACCCATAAAGCCCAAATGGGCGTTCCATCGTGAACCCAAAGAGACACCATTTTGAGGGAGCATGTTAAGGATCCCACATTCGAAAAATCAAGAGACCACGCAATCTCTATAAGATGCATGGGCTATTCCTCTCATTGCCACAATTGGTTTTGAGATGGAACCCATTTCTAATAAGTTACTTCCATGCACAACAATTAATTTCTTGTTATTTTGAACATTGATAAACTAGATAAAATATGACAGAAGCAGAAAAAAATACCAAGTAATCAGCATACTGCGATAATGTATGAACGCCTTGCACATAGTCAGCAGCAGCATCTTCACTATTTTTGTTCTTTCCGAGATTGACTCCAAGAATTCCAGGACCAGCTTTACCACCCTGTTTGACATCATCACTAGAGGAAGGTGTAGTGCTCGAAGTTTCATCTAACTTTCTCTTTCCATGCTGGGCACCTAACCTCTTTGCAACTACAACAATTCCTTCACTATTGAAGCCATATCTGTTAATGATAGCTCTGCCCAAATGAAAAATTATATATATATCAATTCAAAGATATATAAATGGGCTATCGAAGATAGACCCATGCTCACAGCAGCACGTAACTCCACAAAATGAAAAACCACAAAAAAATACTAAGTATGAGTATTTGGACATAATGACATTGTAATTAGTGTACAAAAAAAGGGAAAAAAATCTTGTTTTCAAAGCAAGGCTTTTTACATGTGACATGACAGCAAATGAAATCCATTTCCTACCCTTCCCCGCGCAACCGGAAAACACGAGGCTTTGGATTCCCATCTTGTGGAACGGGTGTCACAGAACCAACCTCCATAAAGCCAAAGCCTAATCCAAGAAGTCCATCAACAGCCTCAGCATGTTTATCAAAACCTGCAGCAAGACCTATAGGATTTGAAAAGTTCCTTCCCCAAACTTCAAGACCTAAAATTGGTGGATCAGGCCTCTTTTCCCTTGGAACCCAACCACGAGCTGCTGCTGAGACACCTAGCCTATGAGCAACCTCAGGGTCAAGAAGGGCAAAAAAGGGGTTCACCAGTTTCGTAGCAGAGAATAGCCAACCACTGCAAGATACCAAAATATGTAATCAAATTTAAGACTTCGATAACTTGTTCAAGTTGGTACCAAAAGATAATGTAAGAATAACATAGAATACTAATTGCACAAGTGAAAAAAGTGCTTCCATTTCCATAAGACAACTGGGGAATAAAGTAACATATCATATGTTTAAATTCGTTTTTAGGCAATCATACGTTTAAATTCTGCCCCCACTTTTAGAAGCCAAAAGATATCTTCAAGATACACAAAAGGCATAGAAACTGTTATAGCCTTTCCACCACATTTCTGCAACAGGCCAACATCAGATTGCCACATATTTGAAAAACAATGTCACATATATTCATAATGACTTGTCATACATGCAGTTTTCTGCAGTTTTGTAACTTTTGTTAGCCTCTTCTTGGGACCTCTGTGTCATTTACTTACTGCCTTGCAATACAAGAAAATTTTACACATGACCTTTTTTGGCAGTTTCAAAAATCAAAACTACGATGCTATTGAGCCCCCACTACTTCTTCATTCAAGTGACCTATCTCACACGAGACTCTTTTTAAGGATGCGTAGTAGCACTCAAAGATCATGCTTTGATCGAAGGCAGCAATCGAATGGATAACGACCCTTTATTTAGATTCTTCCATGGGACTTGCAAAAAAATAGAACCCACTAATCAAGAAAGTCCTCCCCCAAACAGGATAAAGAGTAGCTCCAATACTTAGTTTTATTTCTAAATGCATCACATAAAAGACTAGCAGCAGCAAAATATATCGAAACTAGCAACTATTGAAAACAAAGCATAAGGAGGAGATGCTCTTTTTAAACTGTAGAAGGGTTGGCATTTTCTCCATACTGATATGAATATATGATCACAAGTCTTGGAGTTTCATTTGCTCAAAGCATGAATATACCCTTGAAAGAAAGTAACCATACACTCAAAATGCAAAGCTGACAATTTACCAAGTGAATTCTAAGCTAAAGCCAACAACAAGCATGGACAATGTGTTTTCTATCAATTAAAATTTAAGAGAAAACTAAAGGAAACAAAACACGAGATTTCACAAGACTATCACAATAAAACTGCTCCAGCCAGAATCATAGTGTTGCTTTCTTGCTTTCTCATCTCTCCATTCTATTTTTCTCTCATTTTCCAGTGAGAATAAAACTAGACAATGAAGTTTAGCAGCTGTAATGCATAATATAATTTCAGTTAGTTTAGTGTGAGGCCTCCCCTTTTGAAAACTTACTCTCTCTGGGAGGGGCAAATGGGGGAAGTTACCCACTGTCAGTTAGTTAGTGGGATAGTGGGGCGTGCATGGTGGTATTTTGTGGCTGGGGGATAGGAGAGGTTCCCAGCTCTCTCGGATTAGCTGGTGTTTGTTTGCTGCTTTTCTCTTAATTTCTGCTGTGGGTTGTTATCGTGTAGCTTGGCATATTTATAAATAGAATAATGTTATTTTCCTTTGAAATCTGCTGTGTTGTGTACTTTATTGAGTTTTACAGGTAAATTGTGAATTTACATTTAGTTAATGGTTACTGGGGGTTCTATGTTCAAATTGGAGTACGAGAGAAATTTCTCATCTTTTATATCAGATTAAAATGGGACCTGGTACTTTATTGAGTTTTACAGGCAAATTGTGAGGTGGGAACCTTACATTTAGTTAATGGTTATTGGGGTTCTATGTTCAAATTGGAGGAAAAGAGAAATTTCTCATGTTTCATATCAGATTAAAATGGGACCTGGTGCTATGGCTAGAACTTTCTTTAGCCAAGCTTCTTCAGTTTCCTTTAAGCACCGAGTTTTCTAAGAAGGATACATTTGAAAAGGGTTTCAAGTGGCAATGGAAAAGGGTAATTTGATATGGATCTGTGCAAAGTTCATTGCTTTAATGATGAAATGAAAAGAAACATAGTGATTCATATTGATGAATACATGTCAGGATGGGATTTAAAGATGAAATATTGAAGCTTGGTAGGAAAGAAGTAGAGAGCTTGAAAGGCATAGAACCTCTATAAAGGAGGTGAAATCTTTTGCTCAATTGAATAAAGAACATAAGGGGGCCATAATTAAAAATGAAGAGAACAAAAGGGTGCAACAAAAGAAGCTTTGGACTAAGAAAGAGGTGGGTTTTGCTGAAATAGAGTGAGATTGAACCATAGTAATCACGAGGCTTAATTTTCATGATGAATGACTTTCAATTTCAAAAGCTTTAACGGATGAAATCTCTTATAAATATATGCTTAAGCCACATACATTTGATAGGAATGCAATTAGAGATATTGTAGGGGTGTTTTTTTTCTTTTTTTGATATAAATAAACGGCTTTCATTGAGAAAAAATGAAAGAATACACGGGCATACAAAGAACCAAACCCAGGAAAAGGAGACACCCCCTACAGGAAGGAATCCCAACAAAGCAAAATCATGCCTATAGAATAATTACAAAAAATCTTCGAAATCGAAGAAAAGAATCTCAGACATCACTCGTGTAGTCACAGTGCCACAAAATATGATCCAAGTCTTCCTCCGCCTTTCGACAAAGAATACAACAAAAAGGCCCAACTAGCGAAGGCAGCTTCGTGACAAGCCTGCCAGCGTGTTAGCACGACCATGAAGAACCTGCCAAGAAAAGAACCTAACCTACCTTTCTAGGAATCTTAATCCTCCAAAGCACCAAAAAGACCGACTCGCCTGAAGGGAAGGGATCAACCAAGCACTGAAAGAACGACTTACACGAGAAACCATCCAAAGGATTGGGACTCCGGACTCTGACATCCCTTCTCCCCAATCTAAAGGGATGACCCTCGACCACACTAAGAAATCAACAACAAAATGGTTTTTGAGAGAAGACAAGTGGTACAAACGAGGGAACGAAACACAAAGAAGACTCTCCCCCACCCAATGATCTTCCCAAAAATGTCTCCCTTCCCCCACCACACAACGGACCAAATGAGAAAAAGAAGGGAGCTCTTTCGTGATGTCTTTCCACAAGTTCCGGTGAGTACCTTTAATCCCTTTAGACAGCCAATCAAAAGGATGAGGGTCATGTTTACTAACAATGATCCTATGCTACAAAGAGTTAGGCCTCAGAGGTGAAGTGCCACAGCCACTTGGCTAAAAGGGTTTTGTTGCGAATCCTAAGGTCCCCAATTTCCAAACCCCCCAAGGACACCGGTCTCTCAATGACCTCCCATCTTATCAAATGCGATCCTTTTCCTTTACCTTCATCAATCCCCTCCCAAAGAAAGTTGAGCATCAACCTCTCTAAACACTTACACACGTCGCACGGGGCTCTGAAAAGGGAAAAGCAATACACAGGAATGCCGCTCAAAACAAACTTGATTAGAGTGAGTCTCCTTGCTATAGAGAAAAATCCTTTCTTCCAAGAGGCTAACCTTTTCCGCACTTTATCCACCATAGGGTCCCACAAGGCGACCGACTTAGGATTACTTCCCAAAGGAAGACCAAGATGACACGTGAGGAGACTACTAACATCACACACCCAACCCACTCGGCCCACCTTCTAAGCTTGTCCTCATCGCAGTTGATTCCCATAACACTACATTTCCTTCTATTGATCTTCAGCCCCGACATTTCTTCAAAAAAGGCCAAGACATGATTCAACATTATAAAAGCATTTTCCTCCCCTGGGCAAAAGAAAAGCGTGTCATCAGCAAATTGAAGATGGGAAAGGAGGATCTCATCCGCCCCGACCTCAAAAAGCTCAATGACCTTGCCTTCAATGCATTTACTCTCAATCCTACTCAAAACATCCACAAAAAGGAGGAAGTGAAAGGGGGAGAGAGGATCGCCCTGCCTGAGACCTCTTGTCACCACAACTTTCCCTTTGGGACTACCATTGATAAGGAAAGAGTGACTAACATTCCTCAGACAACCCCACATCCACATTTGCCATTTATAACCGAAACCCTTCCTCTCCAAGACATTATCCAAAAAGTTCCAGTCGCCATGGTCATAAGCTTTTTTAAAGTCAATCTTGAAGAGCACACCTTCCTTCTTCCTGGCTCTATCGTCCTCAATCCCCTCATTAGCTATGAGGGACTGATCCAAGATTTGTCTCCCAGCCACAAAAGCCCCTTGCGAGTCAGAGATAGTCAACGGGAGCACCCTTTTTAGCCGATTAGCCAACAATTTTGCAAGAATTTTGTAAAAGGATATATTAGTACTTCGTTTTTTTTTTTTTTTTTGAAACAGAAACAGAACTTTTCATTGATGAAATGAAAAGAGACTAATGCTCAAAGTACAAGAAACAAAAGAGAAAAGTTACAAACAAAACCAAGATTCCTATGATCAAGAGGTGCACCTGATTATCTCAACTAGGTTGACACAACCATAGCACCCTCATCGTGTCCTTATACAAAAGAAGTCCATTAGATAAAACTATAGAGTACATGATTACATAGAAAAAACAAAGTGTTCCAATTGAGACAAATGTCTTGAATAGAATAGTCAGGGAAAAAAAACACTTCGATTGGGAACTCCAAGAAGAGTAGATGAGCTTAACCGAGTCGATCCATACAATCCAACTTTTTTCCATGAAATACTCTCTAATTTTGTTCAAACCAAATTTATGAAATTAAAGCTTTAACGGCATTAGACCAAAGAATCTGAGCTTTAGAAGAGAAGAGTGGACCAACCAAAATTTGATGCATGTTCTCTTTGGATGACTTCCCGAACACCCAAGATAAATTGAAGAATGAAAATATCTTCCACCAACATTTCATTGTGTAAGAACATTCAAATAACCGTGCTGTAAGCTCTCTTCATTATAAATAGGTATATTAGTACTTAGTTAGGGAGGTGGTTATGAAGTTTAATTATAAATAGAGGGAGTGAGGAAAGAGGGAGTTGGGCATCTGATGAGTGAATTAGGACTTGGGAGAGATCTCAAAAGGGAGGGTGCAAGTATCTCAAATTGTTTGTTTATATTTGTTTACATTGTAATTTTTTCATTGATATTACAATATAGTTATATTTGGTGTTTACATATAACTTTTGTGTTTGGATACCTAACAACATTACACAAAGATCTAAATGGGTCACCATGATGAATGGGATGCAATTCCAATAAGTAGGAATAAATCACACAAAGATCTAAATGTGGTACCAGAAAGTTGCTTCATCTGCAGTACTCACATAAGCTCCTCCAGCTATCACTAGGCCTATGGTGGCTCCGGTTAACAATCTCCCCTACAATAGAAGATAACCGCATATAGTCAGGGTACAGTTAATAATCTTTGGAGAAGTTGACAATGCTATGTAGTAAAAGAATGATACAAAGACCAATGGACTCCTAAACAGGTACGCTTATTTACAAATAGATAAGAGAAGGATCCACTAGTGACAAGCAAACTGGTGCGGAACAAGCAGAGCCATGAGTACCAGCAGAGAGAGAAAGAGATCATTGTGGAGGGATGGAATTTATATAATACAACTCATTGGCTTAATTAAAAAAAAAGAACCTGAAAAAGCTAGAGTAATAGATAATCTGTCTTGGAAAATGTTGACCAAAGAAATACTCCTGTTGCTTACAGTTAGAATTTAGATGATTTTCATAAGAGGCATATCAAATTATCTAGGAGACACAAAATACCCAAATGACAAATGATCACGATGCAATGTCAAATTACATTGCCTGCCACTTTCGTTTTTGGATAATTATTTTGGAGGCTTTTGGCTGGTCATTAACGTTCCCTAATAACGTTTCCGACATTTTGGCATCAGTTTTGGTTGCTCATCCTTTTGGTTGTACTAAACAAGTTTTATGGTTGGCTATCATTCGTGCTTTTTTCTGCCTGCTTTGGGGTAAAAGAAATGGCCGCCTTTTCAAGGATACTTCCTCCTCTTTTGATTGTTTTGTGGACACGGTTTTATCTACCGCTTTCTTTTGGTGTAAAACAAAATACCCTTTTATTCATTATAGCATGTCTTTTTTAATTTCCAATTGGAGATTTTTGTTGTAGTTCACCAAAAGGTGTTTGGACTCTTACTCCTTTATTTCATCAATCAATGAAAATATTTCTTCTTCAAAAAAAGAAAAAAAGATGGTAGAAGCACAACACGTTTTATTTGCTCATTGGTCTTTGTACCCCTTCAAGGCCTTTGTTATTATGGATTGATGCGGCAAGCAAAGGCTTTGGACGGTTTGTTTTGATATGGCTAAGTTAAAGGCTTCTTTTTGGTGTTCCTCTCTTCCAAAGCTTTTAAAGGATTTTCAATTAATTTGTTTAACAAACTCAAAATTCAATAATTACAAACTGGCTCTAGTTGTGGCTTATTCTTCCAGTTCCCTATCATCGGCTACCTATTTTTTAATTTTTCCTCTAGGTCTCACTCTTGCTTCCTCCCTCTCGCTCTAGTTCGTGCTACATTTTCACTATCACTCTCCTCTAGCTTCCTCTTTTTCCTATAGCTCTCAATGGTTTAGTCTTACACACTCTCACTATCGAGAAGACTCTCACTCTCATTGATCTTTTGAACAGACTTTCACTGTCATGGCTACTTTTCCCTCTTCCTCTTCTCACTACTTTCCCTTTTGCTCTCGCTCTCTATTATTCAACTTTTTTATTTGTAATCACATTCTTGTTTGATTATTGTCATTCGGCTTTTTCATTTGTAATCAAGCTCCCTGATTATCACGTCCAACTGGCGTTATTTTTTGCTTCAAAACTCAATATCTTAAACTCAAAACTCAAACTTAGAAATCCATATACGAAAAAAAGTAAAGAAAAACAACGATGGATCAACCATCACGGATTGGTCTAGTGGTTAAAAAGGGGTCACAAGCTTAATCAAGGACGTAGAGGAAATAAGTTCAATCCATGGTGACCACCAAGATTTAATATCCAACAAGTTTTCTTGGCACCCATATGCTATAGAGCCAGACGAGTGAATGAGATTGACAAATTTGGAGTGAGTCCCACATTTTATTGTCATTCCTGATTTTGGTAAACACCGTTAAAGGGAATGAAGTGGGACCATAAATTTCCATTCTCATCCATTGCTTCCAACTTCAGTTATGTCAAAGAGAGTACAAATGAAACCTTCTCGGTCAGTAATCTTGTTTCTAAACTCAACTGAAGCAAATTACCACAAACAAATTCAACGCCCATTAATCAAACAGCAATCGTCAAACTTCTTACTGGGAAAAGATCACATGCATCGATTATCTTTCTTTACTGTATGCATCAAAAAACAACAAACAAAAATAGAGTATGTACCTTCTTAGAAGTATGAGGGATCTTATGAATGGTCTCAGGAGTAGAAGAGCAACGCCTTGCGCCTTGGAAAAGACGTGAAATCGCCCCTTTACAGCTAGCATCTCTTATTAGTTTTCGAGAAACTGTAGCCGCCATTAACGAATAAAACCCAGGTGGAGACCGGAACAAAAAGCAAAAAGAGAGCAGAAATGGAGAAGAGAAAAAGGGTCTGCTGACTCCAACAAAGGGAATGAACGCTTATAAATTCTGGGACTGTGAAAAACCCTCGGTCGTAACTCCCACGACTTTCCAAATTATGAACGCGGCGGCGTGCGGTGGTGAACGCCACAAACAAAAATTTTCCCACTGCCCGTTAACTCCAATAGAACTTCTACACATACTATTAAACTGTTGTCTGCCATATTAGGATATTTTCGTCTATATTTCTATTAGGTTAAATTGCAAATTTAGTTGCTATAATTTCAAAAAGGTTAGAGCATAGTCCATATAATTTGAAATTAAAATTTAGTTTTTATAGTTTGATAAAACAATTTCTTTAAAGTAAGGGCTAAATTCTAACTTCTTTTCAAATTATCGATGCTAAATTCTAATTTTCTCCAAACTATGGACCAAATTCTAACTTTTTTTCAAATTATAGCAACTAAATTTGCAATTTAACTTTTCTATATAGGGTATAAAAAAGAGAAATTTTTAAAAATAAAAAAATAAGGAAAATTATTTATACAAAATAGCAAAATTTTTAGATAGTTGTGATAGATGCTAATAAAAGTCTATCAAAGTCTATCAGTGATAAAAATAATAAAAGTCTATCACTAATAGATATTGATAGAAGTCTATCAATGTCTATCAGTATTTTTTTTATTATTTTTTGTAAATAGTTTAATATTTTTTTCATCGGTGAAAATTTCCGTATAAAAAATTTTCTAAACATAAAAAATAAACAACAAAATGTCATTAATTTAAATATAATTTAAATAATATGCATGTTAACTTGTTTAAAAATCATAAAATATTTGTTTACTAATTTAAATTTATTTTTTGAATTTTTTTTGTTTTTATATTTTTTTTCAGAAATATCCATCGCGATTGAAAATTTATCGATACTTTCATCGACATTTCCATAAAATTAAAACATACATATTTATATTTTAAAACTTGCTTGTACGTGCTTTTCTTTAGTACAACCATTTGGGTTCGAACTTGCAAATTCAAATTTCTAATCTCTCGACTCTCGCAAAACAAAATATGTCTTATAAAAGATTTGGGTTTGTGTTTGCTTTTGGGTTTGGATAGTTAATGGCTAACTATAAAAGATTGGGCAAAATGCACTTTTGGTCCCTGAAGTTTGGGGTTGTTGTCTATTTGGTCCCTGAAGTTTAAAAACGAACACTTTAGTCTCTGAAGTTTAAAAAATACTTCTAAATGATTCCTGAGTTAATTTGACCGTTAGTTGACTAACAGAAAAGTGATATGGCAAGTTGAGTTACAAACTTTAAATGAGGTGAACTTTTTTTTACTAATTTTTCTATTTTTTTTAATTAGATATATTTTTCTTTTTTCTTTTTCTTCTCTTTCTCTTTTTCTTTCTCTCGTCCCTTCACCTTCTTTACAAAAAAAAGATAAGAAAAACAAAAATCTAGAAGGATGAACTCTAATTTTTGAAATAAAAAATAAAACAAAAAAAATTAACTCCTCCAGCTTTAATCGATCCATCCATCAGCCCATAGAGGAAGAGAGGAAAAAACATTGTGAAACAAAACCCTAATTTTTCAAATCTCCAATCGCAAGAAAAACAAGAAGGAAGCAAGCAAACCAAAAGCAAAGAAAATAAGACATATAGAAAAATCTTCTTTTCTCAAACTCAATAAAAAAAAATCTTTAAAATGTTTTTCTCTTTCATGCCCCTCTCTCTCTTTCTCTCAAATGTCATATTTGTTATTTGACTTTTTCTGAAAGAAAAGAAAGGTTGAAGAAACAAAAATCCCAAGAAGAGAGTGAAAAAACAAAAATCCAACAAAAGAACTATTGCATAAAAAAATTTTAAAATAAAAAATAATAATAAGTTGACTGTTTTTCTTCCTTAGTGATGGTGTGATCAGTGTATAAACAAAGAGGAAAGTTTCAAGGGAGGGGTGGAGGGAGGAAGAAAGGAGAAGGGAGGAGAGAGAAGAAAAAAGAAAAAGAAAATATCCACCTAATAAAAAAATAATATAAAATTAATAAAAATTATTAATTAAATGTGTCACATCACTTTTCCGTTAGTCAACTAACCGTCAAATTAACTCATGGACCATTTAAAAGTATTTTTCAAACCTTAGGGACTAAAGTGTTCGTTTTTAAACTTCAGGGACCAAATAGACAATAACCACAAACCTCAGGGACCAAAAGTGTATTTTGCCCTAAAAGATTTCTATGTAATATGTCTCAAGGTTGCTAGTATAATGATACAAGTTTATGTCAGTTAAGCTATATTAATCACTCGAAACATGTTTTAAAGTGGAAAATCACTTTAAAACATGTTTTTAATCACTCGAAATTAATTTAATTATTTAATTTTACAATCTTAAATACTATTTTTATTTCATTAAAATTGGTTTTGAATCATTAAAAGATGTTTCATCATAATTTTTATAGTTATGATGAAAATTAAAAGGAATATTTTATTTAAAAAATTTTAAGGTTAAATTACAAGTTTTTAGTTCGGTATACTTGGACTTTAAAATTTCGATAATAGGTTTCTAAATTTTCAATTCCTAAAAGGTCATGAACTTTAAAAATGCATAAGAGATTCTTTTAACTTTTTATTTTGTGTTTAATAGGTCTTTAACCTATTCAAAATTTTAAAAGTAATTATATTATTATATCTAAAATTGAATTTCATGTCTAATAGAACTCTAAACTTTTAGATTAGTGTCTAGTAGGTCAATAGATTTTTTTTTTAAATATGTTAGAATAGATGAATTACTTATTTAACGCAATTCAGATTAGGATGAGGATTCGAACATTTGACTTATTAATCGATAATATATGTCGTAACATAGTCTTTAAGTTGACATCTTCTATTAGTCCGAGTGAGAGTTATATAACTCGGTGGCTAAGTGTCATAAAATTTTAGTAATGGAAGTTTTATTTTATAAAAGGAAAGAAAAAACATAAACACAATTCAATTAATTAAAGGTCAAAATAAAAATGTATTAGCAACTTAGAGGTAGGTGTCAATTATCCCTATCTCTATTGTATTAAAAGAATAAACTAATTAAATGATATACCTTTGTTCTAAAAAGAAATATTCCAATTCTCACTTCCACATTTTTTTAATTACAAAAAAAATTGACCTAAAACACTCTAGGGTTTTGAAGTTTAATCATTGATTTGTTTTAATTGTAATGCTAAAAGAATAAAAGAAACTTTAAGCTTAACTTTTAGTGCATTAGTACGTCGTTTTCATATGTTTTTTTATTTTAACACCGATATGACTGATTGATCGATATTTTATTTAAGGTTAAAAATATCAATGTCGATGAAAATATCGAGGTTTTAGTTTTACGAAAATTTCGATAGAAATATCGATTTCGATGAATATTTCTGGAAAAATTATAAAAATAAAAAATTTAAATTAGTAAATAAACATTTTATTATTTTTAAATAAGTAAGCATTTCTATTATTAATATTTATATTAGTGGCATTTTGATACTTATTTTTTGTGTTTCGTGAATTTTTCTACGATATAATGAAAATATCGATTCACCCTTCATATCGATATCAAACTCATGTAAATGTGGAAATATCGATGAAAATATCGACATATCGATGGAAATTTAATACCACGATTTTATTACACTAAAAATATTGATAAAGTATTTTATAAAAAAAAAGTGACTAAATGTCAAATCATTTTTTTCTTAATTGATTTTTAAAATGTGAAATAATTACAAATTAATTCGATATTTTGACCGCATGTTCGTCAAATTAAGACTTTGACATTTTAGTTGACATCCACATTCTCAAGTTTTAGGGTGCGTTGGAATACATTTTTAAGTATTTAATTTAAAAAATAAGTCATTTTAAAAAAAAGTTGAAAATGTTTGACAACTACTCAAAATAGATTTTGAAGTATATTTTAAACCATTTTTATCAAAAGAGTTTAAATAAAAATGAGTTTAAAAAAATATTTTTTTTTTCAAATTAATCCAAACGGGCTCTTAATTAGTCAAGTTTATTGAAGCACTTCACAAGACTATTCCCTATCTTCTCTTCAAAGGAGACTAATCATATCCACCATTATATAAAGTTTGCAACATCTTCAACGTCATTATAAGTATCTTCATTTCACCATCTCGATCAATTGTTTTTTACTGCAATAGAAGTAGGGAGATTTGAACCACATACTTCTTAGGTAGCTTATATATTCATATGTCAGTTGAACTATACTCACTTTGGCACCATCTCAATCAAATTGATCTAAGTTCTTCAAGTATGTAATATTTACTTGAAAAATAGATGACTACTTTCATAAACTTAGGGAGTGTAACCTTAAACCAAAGTATCAAAGACTAATTTGAATAACATAGGCCAACTCTCAATTTGATGGGAGTATGCTTATTCATCATTCTCTCAAATTTGCTTTCAAATCTTCAATAACTAGTCTACCTACCTAGCAAATTTCAATAACTAGTCCACCTACCTAAGATTTAATATCCTATAGGTTTCCTTGACACTCAAATGTTGTAGGATCAGGCAGGTTGTCCCGTAACATTAATTGAGGTGCGCATAAGCTGGCCCGGACACTCACGGAATAAAACAAAAAAAAAATAATGACTAGAAGACCTAATCTTTTCTTGATATCCTTCTCTTTTTCTAACAATAATAAATATTCAACAAAATGCACAACTTGCCTTGCTTGTGAGGGTCACTTTAGATGCAACAACCTATGTTATATATGCATATTTAGAATGTGTTTAGTTTAATTTTTCAAATATTATCTTTAAAAAAAAATATTTTGAAAAAAATGGAGTATTTGGCAACAACTCAAAATAACTTTTAAAAAACGAGTGTATGAAATGAGTTGGTTTGAGAGAAACATTTGAAATCAACTTTAAAAGAAGAAAAAAATAACAACTTTTGAGTGTTTAGTAGTTAATCTCTCTCTAATTTATATAATATATAATAAAATTATTAAAATACTCTCATTAATCCTCTACCTCACTTCCACCATAGCTACCATTGACCACCTCCGACGACAACTACCGCCATAAACCTACTCTAACGATAACCATCGCTAGTGACCACCTCCTGCTATCGACTTAAGCGATTAGCTCTGACGACTAATTCGATGAAGATCAACCTCTGGTGACCAACAACGGGCAACTATCTATGATGACAACCGCCTCCAATGATTAACTCCAACGACCAACTTTGATTAACCACTTTCAGCGACAACTCCGCCTGCTAACTCCAGCTACGACCACTTCTGCCAACCAAAATGCGTTGATCATCTTTAACAACCAACTCAACTGATAATATGCTAAAAAAATAAGAACAAAAAAACTCGAGCAATGGAAGTGTTTTTAAATATGGATTTAAAATTATTAGTTCATAGTGTTTAATAGTCGTCCTTTATAATTATTAGTTTATAGTGTTTAATAGTCGTTCTTTATAGTAATTTGATAATTAATAAAAACACTTTGAATATGTAAAAAATCAAATAAACTCGTATATCTAAGCACTTTGAGAAAATGTAAATAAACACATGAGTGTTTTTATTTTGAACAGTTTTTATAAAAAAATGTTTAAATGGGTCATGAAATAGACAAATAAAGAAAGCGAGAACAATGTAAAGAGTAAAGATCGACACAGATACTTACCTGGTTCACTAACAATGTGTTAGCTATGTTCACAGGTAGAGGGAGAGACCAATTTATTGTTAGAGAGAATTATTATCATATTGCAGAGGCATCAATAAAGTTAGAGGGTTATATATATGGCACATCTCTAAACCCTAGGCCCAAATAGTAAATAACGGATAAACAAATACAAATTAGGTTTCGGGAGCAACCACCAAGGCTCATTGCTCCTCAACACCAACTAGGCAGTAAGATTTCGTGCTTGATCATTCATAATGTATATAACAAATTCAAGGCATTTTAATCAAATGAAAATTACTTTTTGAAGATTTCGTGCTTGATCATTCAGAATGTATATAACAAATTCAAGGCATTTCAACCAAATGAAAATTACTTTTTGAATATTTTTTTTTTTTTTTTTTTTTTTTTGACAATTCAAACCTTTAGTGTCTTATAAGATTTTTGACAATTCATGCTCAAATCAAATCTTGTTGAATAGTAAATTTTTGAAGTTAGAGCCTACTATTCGTGGAATTGGATATATGGTTAAGGAATCTGATTCTATTGTTAAAGGTAACCATCCTTTTCAAATTGTATAATGAAAGAGATTCTTTCTTTCTTCCTTTCTTATTCTTTTGAAAGAAAAAGAGATTTTTTTTTCTTGAGTGGTTATTCCAAGCCCAAAAAATAATATTGATTCATTGTAGTAGATTTTCTTCTTCTTTTTTCTACAAAATACATGTTTTAGTCTCATAATTTTTCCTATTGTTTAAAATTATAATTTATTCTTTTATGATTCAACATTTTTTTCAATTCAATATCTTATTCTTGTGGTTAATGTTGAAATTTAGTTGATAAACTTATATGATGTAAATGTTTAGTATAATATAGAAAAACTTTTTTTTAAGATATTAGAATGCTAAAAGGAGAGACCGACTTCAAGACTCAAAGTCAAGGCATAAACAAAACACCGCGGAATAAGGAAACGAAGAATTGAAGAAAATCAACCAAACATAAAAATAAAGCACATACAACTCAAGTGAAAAGGTCCAAGACAAAAAAGTCGTATGGGTCCCAACAAAAGAAGCCTCAAGTCACTTAGAACAACAAATAAAAATCCCAGACTGATTAATCAAACTAATCACCTAGGGAGGACGCAATGTAGCACCATGGACACGAATATTACGCTCATGCCAAACATGATAGATAATAACACATCAAACAACACTTCACATGCCTTAGTCGATGACATGCATCAAAGCGACAAATCCAATTGAGCTATGTATCCCAATGCGAGATCTAATGGGAACATTTTCTCCACAAAAGCATGCTCCCCCCAAACAGCCATACTAAAAGGACTTTAAAAAAAAATAAATGATCTCTCGACTCAACATCATTAGTACACATAACATAGTCACTCATAATATCAGAACACCATCTACAAACACGATCCCGCGTCTGTAATTGATTTCTAACTACAAGCCATGAAATGAATGAATGCTTGGGAATATTACCTCCAAACCAAAGGAGGCTAGCTCAAGGCACCACAGGTTGCCTATGACGTAAGGACTCTCAGGCACTAGTGATTAAAAACACACCAGAATGATAAGGGAGCTGGGTTATAGCTGGGTTATACTATCCTCCCAACCCACCTCCGGCATAATCAAATAAACCTGCAAGGCTAGCTCAACCAACTCCCTAGAATTAAAAGGTCAGTCTCAAGTCCAATCAAAGCACAGGAAATCACTCACCCATACATGAAAGGAACTATATGCATCCAAGATAACCATAGTACTAAACTGTTGGATGATAGAGTCCCCTACAAGCCAAAGGTCAAACCAAATCAAACAACGTCATCCATTACCAACTCCTAATAAAGTAGGATATTACCCACAATATTTCGACCTCTTCACAAAGGCAATGGTTAGGGCTAATGAAGTAAGGAAGCAACACACAAAGCAGATTCACTATACTCTTCGTCATGCACTTTTACAGAACATTACAATAAGAAATCGGCCTAAAGTCTCCAAAGCCCCTTGGGTCAGATCGTTTAGGAACCAATGTGTTTGATGTCACATTCACACCTAGGGAAATGAAAAAGGGTATAGAAAAAAACTTTAGGGGAAAAGTTATCTAAGAGAAAGAAATCGAAACATTGTTCTCTTAATGACTATTTTCCCCCCTTTAGAACTTTGTCGATTCACAGTATTGTGTCATGTAAGGGCAAAAACAAGTTTGTTTGGTGACATTTATGTTTCTTGTTTCTAGATTTTTAAAAATGTTTCTAAAAAATGGGTTAAAGTTGAGAAACTACAACAGTTTTGTTTCTATTTATTTTTTTACGGAAATGAATGTGCATTATACTTGGCTATTTGTATTAATGGCTTCTCTAACCTCTATGTTGATAGTACAAATTTTATGACAGTCATTTTGATTTTGAATTTGAATTTAAATTTTGAAATATGTATACTTTAATACTTTCTAACACAATATTTACATAACAATGTAATTGAGTTGGATCTGAGTCAACATCATTTAAGACAAAGATCTAGAGTGAGAAAAAAATATTGTAAATAAATTTTTCACAACATTTGAAGGATAGAAACATTTTTATTATTCTTGTTAATTTTACATCGAGACTAGTTTATATTCAATGAGGTCAACTTTTGATAATTTCTTTTAATGCGTTTGGATGAAGTTATGTCTTTTTATATTATATAAGAGAAAAAAGAAACAAGAGATAATTAACAAACATATTCTTCTTTTCAGTTCTTAAAAAACAAGAAGCAAGAAATAAGAACAGAAATTAGGAATGTTTTCAAACGGGGCCTAAGTTTTTCATTGCTAATTTCAACATTCATAAACAATCAATGGTTAATTTAAAACTTTTTACCCAGTTTACATTTAAAAAATGAAACCTTTTAAACTATATATGAATTAAATTTATTAAACACCATATAATAGAGACTTCTTTTTCTTTTTGAAAAACCCCCCAAACATTTAAAACTTTATATATATATATATATATATATATATATATATATATATATATTTATGTTGTCATGTTTAACAAGCAAAAAGTACTTTTAATCAAATTCCAAACATTCTTCATTTTTGTGTAGTATAAAATGCAAATATTCCTACTATTGAATTTCAAAGGGACAGGGTTTATGAAAATTCAATTTTTCAATAAACACCTCCTCAAAATTTGCAAACTAAGGTAACCAAAAATAATTATCGTGATTGAGAATTTTGGTACTTAGTTAAAAAAAAAAAAAAAAAATTACTATAAACATAAAAAAATATCAAACTATTTACAAATATAGAAAAATTTCATTGTCTATCAACAATAAACTGCGATAGAATTCGCGATTTATCGTTGATAAACAACAAAATTTTTCTATATTTGTAAATAGATTGGTTCATTTTTCTATATTTGAAAACAAACCTTAAAAGAAGTAATAAATAAATCACAATGAAAGTATGAGAAAAATAGTAAAAGCAAGAGTAAACAAATTAACTAACTAGGTGGAGCCCATTCACTATTGTTGCCTATATGCGCCTGCATCTCACTCTTTTGAGTTTTGTACGGTTTAGATAGAATGCGATTGAAATATGTGTAACCTACCCTAGAACGAGATTTAAAATCATGAATCAAGTTCAACTCCTATATTCAATCCTTTTCTAAATATTTTTTTAGACGGCTAAGCAATTAAACATATATGTCTATGACTAATTTTAACTTAGATAAATGAAGCATACAACTTTAATGGCTTTAAGATTCTTGTCCTATGTCAGGTACAAAAAATAAAATTCTATTTCTAGATACTTTTTCTATATTGTTTTTATGATAACATGTGATTAATTCAACATTTTCAGTGTTGAATCTCACACAAAGTATAATAACTTAAATGATCAAGTCGAGTTAGTAATGAAACTTTAAATCAATTCCTTCTTTCAAAGCTTAGAACTTGCCACATTTAACACTTAATTACTTATTTTTGTATAAATCACGATTTCCCAATGTTTAAAACCCGTTTTTACTTAAGTTTACTCAAAATGACATAGAAATATGACAATAAACATTCATTTTCTTAACAATAACTTGGTTTTTTTAAACTAAATAACTTCCATAAATGAGCGTTATCACCAGCGTGAGCTCTCAGTCTTGCTCTTACATTAGAAACAAGACTGTTGATTTGAGGGAGTGAATGGAGGGGAGAGAACAAAGGAGAGAAAGGAGGAAGAAGATGGGAGGGAGAAAAATAGTAAATGAGACGAAAGAGAAGAAGAGCATTTGGTTTTTGTTAATTTAATATGGAATAGAAGATTTGAACCTCTTATATCGAAGTTAGTTAGCACGTATTTTATGTCAGTTGAGCTAAACTCACTTTGGGAAGGATTTGTTTTATTTAACCTAACACAACAATACCATAATTTTTCTAGTATGGTGATATAACAA
The DNA here is from genome assembly GCA_002890555.2 of Lagenaria siceraria. Taxonomy (NCBI): domain Eukaryota; kingdom Viridiplantae; phylum Streptophyta; class Magnoliopsida; order Cucurbitales; family Cucurbitaceae; genus Lagenaria; species Lagenaria siceraria. Next base: position 9,509,377 of record CM016488.1, read on the forward strand.
AACATGTAACCTTAATTCTAGAAAAAGCAATACTTGGATGCAGCCCATGTTATACCTTATGAAGCACGAACATTCTATTTTAGGTCGAGTGTTCGTGTCGGACACGGACATGGTCTAGAACGTGTCTGACACACAAATTACCGTGTCCTTTTTTTAATTTCAAACATGTGGGGACACGTTTGTGACACTTCTTGGACACATTTGAGGATTTTTTTTATAGAGATAATAGTACAACCTTTCGTGTTAGACCAAAATTTAAAGCTCAAATCAATTATATGTTAAACCAAGATTAAAAAAAAAAACTCATTTTTTAAAAAACCAAAGATAAAAAAAATATATATAAACATAAAAATGCGCTTTTCTTTAATGCGCTTTTCTTTAATCCTATTACTGTACGCCATTGGTAATATTCTTCCTGCAATTCTTTTTCTACTACTGGATTTTATTATAGTAACGAAAATAAGAAAGGTGTGAGGTCACTGTTTGAGAAATTTTGATTTCTTTTTTATCAGATGAAGAAGTCTTCTTCGTGAGCGGATTGATCAGAGTGTAGCTAGCTGAAGATCTTCAGGCGAGTCTCCTTTTCTTCCTCTTTTTCGTACTGCAATTTCTTCATGATCGGATTGATCATAGTCTAGTTGATGTGTTTACTCGATTGATTTTTTAGGTCATCTGCTTAGCTTCTCTGTTTCTAGTTTCTCATCGTTTTTGTTCGTTTCAATCAGATGAAGAAGTCTTCTTCGTTAGCGGATTGATCAGAGTGTAGCTAGCTGAAGATCTTCAGGCGATTCTCCATTTCTTCCTCTTTTTCGTACTGCAATTTCTTCATGATCGGATTGATCATAGTGTAGTTGATGTGTTTACTCGATTGATTTTTTAGGTCATCTGCTTATCTTCTTTGTTTCTAGTTTCTCATCGTTTTTGTTCGTTTCGATCAGATGAAGAAGTCTTCTTCGTTAGCGGATTGATCAGAGTGTAGCTAGCTGAAGATCTTCAGGCGAGTTCTCCATTTCTTCCCCTTTTTCGTACTGCAATTTCTTCATGATCGGATTGATCATAGTGTAGTTGATGTGTTTATTCGATTGATTTTTTATGTCATCTGCTTAGCTTCACTGTTTCTAGTTTCTCATCGTTTTTGTTTGTTACGGTCAGATGAAGAAGTCTTCTTCGCGAGCGGATTGATCAGAGTGTAGCTAGCCGAAGATCTTCAGGCGAGTTTCCATTCCTTCCTCTTTTTCGTCTTCATGATCGGATTGATCATAGTGTTGGTGGTGTATTTATTCTATTGATTTTTAGGTCATCTGCTTAGCTTCCTTGTTTCTAGTTTCTCATCGTTTTTGTTTGTTCCATAGGAAAAACTAGTTGATGAGGTGATCGGGGCCCTATCTTTTCTAAATCTCAGTTACACTGTAATTTTCAGCTTCCGATAAGCTTCTCTTAGTTCTCCAGTTTAAGGATCAAAATCTTGTTTGGACTTGTTCTCAATAGTGAACACTTTTCTTCTTGCACAAGCAGTTCTTGAGATCCCCATATTTCACTTCTATCAATTTTAATCTAAAACAAGACAGTGATCACAATAAAATTTTGTATACTGAATCTGATCTCATTCTAATTCCTTTTTGAATTTGTTTCAGCTGATGTTTATTTTCTTTTTCCTTATTCAAATTCATGCAGAAGGACGATATGTCAGTGTTTCTTGACATCTTGCGTTGCTTTGGCTGTTGTGGCAATGATCCTGATATTGACAACAATTTCCGTGAAATTTATACAGCTAATAATTCTGGAAGATGCAGATTTTCCAATGTTAGTGATTCAAATAGTCGTCAAAAAAACCAAACAGATACGTCTGCTGTAACTCCTCTTCTTTATGATCATTATCCAAATTATTACAAGAAAAAAGAGTCAACATTGGAAAATAGTAATCAAACATCTTATAATGCCAAGACTTCAAGTCCATTGCTGCAGCATTCTAGTAAACCTCAGTCTTCACCTGTATTCCCAAAACCATCTTCACACCCAGTTGCTTCCCTCAGTGGGAAATCAACTTTATCTTCGTATCTCACTCCATCGGGCTCTATTAATGCTTCTTTGTCTTCGTCTTCTTTCTGTACCAATTCGCTTCCGTCAACATCTCCTAGACTTCAAACGACATTGTATCTGCCTCCTTCTCCACTTTCCTCTGGCTTAACCCAATCTTCAGTTAACCAACTTGTTTCTTCATCTAAACTGCCAACACCAACTCCAAAACCCTCAAAAACTTCTTCTCTTCCCTCCCCATGTACTACAACTTTCCCCAAGCCTCCTCCAACCTCGAACCCGACTCTACGTCCAGCTTCATCCAGTCAAAAAAATGCACAGGAGTACATACTGGATGCTAATAGTAATAGTTCGTTGCCTTTGTACTTAGTTCCTAAGGATGTTGAAGATCTGATAAAAAATGACATTGTACCCCAAATCCTGAGAAAACCTTTGTCTCCTTTAACATATAAGTCTTACTTTGCTGCCCTGCTCTATGCTGAAGACTTCTATTATAAGGTCAGCTTGCGTTGCACATGCTTTTCTTTATACTAATAGTTTAATGCCAGTTTGGATTGGCATGTGATATTTTGTTTGTCCTTGTCCAGAAATGGAGCGACTACAAATTGGAAAGTGTCAGTTTGGAGCTCCAACAAATAACAATTCATAAAGGACCAAACAAGAAAACAAAGTTCAATAGCCATGAGAAAGTCATTAAAACCTTTGTGGCATTTGAGATTGACTCTGTCCCTGAGAGGCGGCCATTTCTCTTGTCAAGGGATTTAGTCCATGCACGACTTTGTGAGAGGAAACTTGAGCCATTTCAGGTATTACTTGTTTAATTAAGATGTATTTTGATCTTTGGAGAATAACCATAAAAGTTATAGGACTAGGGGAAAAAAGAAAGAAAAACAAACTAGGTTTTAGGTTAACTTTTAACTCATGTTTAGCAATTATATGGCACTTGCCAATTGCTCAACTTAACTTGTCTAGTCAATGGGAAAAACTAGCCCATCATAAGTAAACTCAGATTGCAAGAACAAATGTTGCTCACATCTTAGTAAATGATACTTTTTAGAAAAATTTCAGTTGAGGAAAACACATGTGAAAACAATTTAAACAGAGTAAGTAGGGGCATGAATTTCTAATCTAACTTCTTGTATGTTGAACTCATAACTAATGTGTGAAACTTCGTGTTGCGTAGGGCTTCGTCTACCGAATTGCTAAGAGTAATTGTCCGTTGGGGAAGAAAAATGTTTTGTTAGTTGACTTTGGAGAAGACTTTTATTCTCGACATCGCGGAACCAATAAATATGATATCAGTTTTACCTTCAACAGAGTTTGTCTAAAAAGAGCTCACCAAGCTATAGAAGAAGCATCTGATTCTTTGTTCCAAAATTTCCTCTTTCCTAAAGCTACATCAAGAAAAGTACAATCCTACATTCAAGTTACACATTCTAGCCATCAACAACTTGATCCTCATCAAAAGAATGTAGTTCGTCAAATTTCGCTCTTACGCGGTTCGCCACCTTACCTAATCAAAGGACCACCCCATGTTGAAGGAGCAGTGTTTCAAATTTACTCAACCTCTCCTAAATGTAAAATTCTAATATGTGCTCCTAGGAATGCAACATGTGATGCGTTGATGAGATCATTGAAGAAGGTGATCCCTGATTCCAAAATGTTCCGTGCTACTGCAGCTTTTCGAGAACGAGATGAGGTACCGGATGACATATTGCCCTTGTGTGACTACAACAAGGACCAGGAGTGTTTCACTTGTCCTGAACTTGACGAGCTCTGCAAATACAAGATAATATTGTCTACATTCATGAGCAGCTTTCGGCTACATGCTAAAGGCTTGGTTGCTGGACATTTTAGCCATATTTTTCTGTTGGATGCATCGGAAACTATCGAGCCTGAGGTTTTGGTGCCTTTGACTAAGTTTGCCCTCGATACTACTAATGTCATAGTTACTGGAGAGACAGGGAAGCAACCATATTGGGTTCGCTCGATGATCGCTCGAAGACATGGATTGAGAATATCGTACTATGAGAGACTTGAGGAAATGATGCCATATAAAAGTAATAATCCATCCTTCATTTCAGAACTATGAGGAAACCGAGGGTAGCTTTGTATGAAAATTAACCACTATCGTAGAACATGGGTTGATGGGATTGTTGTGTAGTTAAATGTCAAACTTCCAAATTATCTATTAATTCTTAAGGTGAATTAAGGTCCGTTTGATTGTCATTTGATTTTTGGTTTTTTGTTATTGAAAATTAAGCTTATTTTCTATCAAATTATCTATTTTAGGGGGTGTTTGGGGTGAGGAGATGAGATGAGATGAATTGAGATATAAACTCAACTCATCGTTTGGGAGGCCAACATCGTATATCACCGACATTTTATATCATGTCCACCAACAGTGCACTCAGCTCACATCACCAGTGACCACCTCCAACGACCAACTTCGGCAACCACATGCGACGGCCAACTCCGGTGACCACCTCCGACGGCCAACTCCGGCGACCAACTTCAGCGATTACCTCCGACGACCAACTCCGGCAACCACCGCATGCAGCCAACTCCGACAACATTAACCACCATTGTTGCGGCCAACTCTAGCGATCACCTCCGACGGCCAACTCCGGCAACTACCACATGTGGCCAACTTTGGCAACATCTAACCACTATTGTTGATGGCCAACTCCAGCGACCTCTAATGGCGGTCACTCCACCACTTCTACAACCATTATTTTAAATTATAACTACTACAAATTTGAGTTTTGTTGATACATCATCTCTTTTAAATTATGACTACTACTCAAAACCCTCTTTGCTACAGTTACTATTTTTCACTCATCCTCTCTTTTTTTCTTTGTTACAATGTTTACTATTTTCTACCTAAACAAAAATAGTTTATACCCCAATCACAAACTATTATAACTTAGGCTATAATAGTCTGCACCCCAAACACTAACTATTATAACCCACTAACTATAATAACCAACTAAGCGCCTTGACTTCTCCTAAATGTTTATATTTAAATTGCCGCACAAAATTGTCAATAAAAATACCTTTGTTGATACAAAAGTACGTAAGTTCCATCAAAATGTTGAATTCCCGATTTTTTTTTATTAGTTCATTAGTATTTTATAGTCATTCTTTATAGTAATTGAACATTCATACAATCACTCTAATCATGTAAGAAATCAAACAATTTGTATATAAAAACACTATTGAGAACAAATTATCAGACACATGAGTGATTTTTATTTTAAAATATTTTCACATGAGTGGTTTTTGTTTTAAAAAGTTTTTATCAAAAGTATTAAAATAAAAATGACCTAATTAGAAACGCCACATGCACAAATTTGTAAAATGATTGCTTAAATAAAAAAAAAAATTGGAATGCATAATCCAAAAGTAAATCCTAAACCTCATTTTCCAAAACTACCAACAATACATGTGTGCTAAAAAAAATATGTAGAATTATTGAATAAAAAATTTTTGATAAGAAAATAAGTAGACATCAACTTAAAGAGTTACTTCCAAGGTAAGGTTCCTACCTTGGTGAAAAATTGCAACAATTCAAGCTTCAAGATACACATTTTCATCCAAGAGTCATAATGAATTTAAAAATCCAGATTCACTCACATATTTAATGTCCTATGTATCCAATTTAATTTCATGTATTTATATTTGGGGTAGATTAATTCATTTTAAAAGAAGAATTTGAATTTGAATGAAATTTTCAGGGTCTAATATCTCAAGCTTTATGCTTTTTTTGTCATGTTTTACAACTTTCAATCTAGTCTGATCAATTAGATTGTGGGAAGTTTGAAATCTTGAAGTTAGGAACAAATTCTCTTTCTTCATGATCTTTGATCAATTCTTTCCAAGCCAAAACTGTTTAGTTTTCTTGGGGTTGTCTATCAAATTTTGTTAATGGGGGTTATTTTTATTATTGTTGTGGGGTTCACCTAGAATAAGGTGAGTTCTCAAGCATAATTGAGGTAGTCCCATTTATCAAGTTTCTAAACAAAAACAATCATCATAAAAACAGATTATTTATGTAAAAAAAGAAAAACTGCACCACCTCTGACATATGAACTTAGCACCCCAAACAGCCAAAACACAGACATATGAACCACAGACATATAAAGGACACCATATCTCCAGACATCATATCTCAATTCAGCGCCCCAAACAGCCCCTTAATATTTTGTTTGTAGGCTTAATTTTCAAAAACTAAAATGGTTACCAAACGAGACCTAAATTTTCATAAAATTGTCCACATCGACAACCTGAGAACAAATTAGAAGTTTTGAACATCAAACTAACATTCCGAAGACATTGACAAACCAATTAAGGGCATTATTGAGAGTAATTATGAAATAATTAAAGTCATTTTTTATTATTTTCAAAATCACTCTAAAACATGTTTTTAATCACTCAAAACCAATTTTGATGATATAAAAATTACATTTAAAAGTGTAAAATTAAATATTAAATTAATTTAGAGTGATTATATACTTGTTTTGTAGAGTAATTTTAAACGCAACAAAAATGATTTTAACAATTTCAAAATCACTCCCAAACATTTTAAATTGACAAACAAACAAAGTCAATTGAAGATTTCAATAACTTCAACCCCAATACTTACCAACCATTGAGAAAGAGGGAAACCAAATTGAATTTATCCCCAAAACCCCAGGATATTAGCCCTTTTTAGTGCAAATGCAAGTCACTTGATATATCAATATCTCAGTAGGAGAACAAATATTTACATTAAAAAAAAAAAAAAAAAAAAAAAAAAAAAAAAAAAAAGACTACATATGAAATTGATGGGGCAAAATTTCTTCAGAAACAAGTTCATGTGGCAGACAGGCTAACTAAAAATGCACAACATTCACTACACACAAATACGACCTTATAGATCTTCCTCTCCTCACCAGTCACTACACACAAGAGTAATGGAAATTCTAACCAACCAGTGAGTACGTGAAGAAGTTTATAGCTTTACCAACACCTCAAATACGACCTAAACCCGACCCTCTAATTTCATCCATGTATCTCTACCCTATAAAAGTTTTGGTATTCTGAAATTCTTCAAGGGTTGTGTTTAACTAACCAATCAATGCCTTAGATATTACATGGTCACACATCTTCCTATGCCGTAGCAGCCGTCTGCTTCAGTTTTGCTTGTAAGATCACCCCAGCTTCATCTGCTACTTTCTTCTTTTTAGTAGCAATCTGCATGTTGAAATGGCAAAATAATCAAAATACACATTTTTTCCAAGGAAATAAATGTTTTTGTTTTTTATATATCTGTGAGATATCCGGACCAACTTGCTTTCACCTCGATCAATTTCATAGGACAACCTACTTGACTCTACAATATTTAGGTGCCAAGAAAACTTGTAGGATATTAAATCTTAGGTACATGGCCACAATAGATTGAACTCATTCCATCTTAATTCCTTGCTAAATCCATGATCCTTACCGACCACTAGCCTATGACGGTTAGGAAATAAATGATAAATTAAATGTATATTTACTCTTTTTTATCTGAAACTAAGGCCAGCCAGACCTTGGTTCCCCAAAGGACTACAGGGTTAGGTTAGGACCATTACTACTAGGGAACTCAAGCTTGTAATTCATACTCACCTAAACTCTAGCAAAGGCAAATGTAAACAGTAGAAATCTATGGAAGTGATTGAAGGCTCGAACTATGCCAGAAAGTGTTCAGTGGTTCGATTGGCAAAACAAAATTTCAAGTATACTTAAAATGTCAGTTAGCGAATGGGTAATTGGATATACAATGATCGAGAGGATTAGCTTGAGTTTGTCAGTTGTCTGAAGTACACTCAAAATGTCAGTGAATAAATAATTGGATATATGTTGTTCGTTGGAATTAGCTTTGACAAGTTTGCCAATTGTCTGAACTCAGACCAAAATGATCGACTCGACTATACTTTGGAGTTTGGATAGCTTAGAGTGATGAAACATGGCCAGCCATACATGTGCTGAGGTGCACCTTAGCCTACATACCCTGATAACTGTATGATGACAAAGGTGCACTTTAACCACCTAGGTTCCCTGGAATTCTGTCATCTACTGGAACCGTCTTTTACAATTCAAAGCCCATTGTCAAGCCAAAGGAGTGCGGTTCGTTTGATTAATTCTCAACTCTCTATCTATCTCTGAGATGTTTGGATTTTCAAAACTTCATGGCCATGCAGGAGAGAAACATTATATCCCCGAGTTTGTTGGTGTGACTACTTTCTAATCAAGGATTCAGGATTACAAGTGACACTTGAAGGCTTGAGTTTGTACAATCTTTAGCTGAGTGGTTGCTAAAAATCTGGATCCTCCTTGCTCGCTCAGTTCCTTAACAAGATTAGATGCTATGATGAGAGCTCGAACTCCATATTTCATCTCATGTTGAACCCACTTGGATTAACTACTCACCTTGACAAGTCAATCAAACTCATGGGAACTATTCTACAAAGTAAAGATGGTACGTGGTACATGTCAAATAGCCTAAAAGTACGACCTAAACTTTCGGGTAGTGACCACTCACACAAGTACCTACTTCAAAATTTATGAGTTGAGTATCTTGCCTAAATGTCTAGGAGGCCCTTGCTAACAGTAACCAGAAATAATAGGCCTTTGCTCACATATTACCCAGAAAACTACTACTCATTTTCCTCATTAACAAAGAATATGCTAACAGCATAAGCATACACTCCCGGGTAAATTAAATAAAAATTATCTAGGTTCTTGGGTTTTTGATAGGAGAGGAGTCAGTGAAGTATGAGGAATACTAATGCACAACAGCTGTTCGAGACTTAAGCATGGGTTTTTCTTACTTAAGGTGCAAAATAAACAAATTCAAATAAAAATTCTATAAATAGAAAGTTATAATACAGTGAATACTATATCATGAGAAACTAAGGAAATTACTAATGAGGATGTTTCAAGAGAATCTTTAAGGATATATCATGCGTTTCTGGGAAGGGCTCTCGTCACATTGTGTCCCAAGGGAGCTTTGCACCTACGCACCCCTTTCAAAGAGCTAAATAGAGGTGATATGACATACTATTTGGGAGCTTTGAAGGCCTCCAAGTCACACTCCTCTTACAACCAAACTTGGCATGGCACTGGCCTTTTGCTAAAGAAAGTCTACCAACAATCAGGACTCAGAAATAAATCTACTCATGTGGCTAGTCTTCCCTAGCCCTAGATTCCCTATTGACGGTCAGTTCTAGTACCTAAAGTGCCAGTGAGGACTGCTTCAAAATTAAGTGACAGAAATATGTTCACCTCCAATCATAGACATGGCACAAAGTCAAGACAGTAGAACCTAACTTCCCACATGGAATATCATAGGATATTGTTGCATCTCTAGAAAGGAAGATTATATAAAAAGAAGTTGATAAAAAAAACATTAGAAATAAAGAAAGACAATCGTATACGATAACTCAAATATGTAAGACCTCATTAACAACAATTTCACCTTTTCTTTCCCGTTTTAAAAAATATTATACTTGTTCAATCAATTTATTTTTTAAAATTTTGTTTTTCATGTTTTAAAACATTTTTAAAGAAACTGCTTATTTTATAGTTTTAAAAATTTGTTATGGTTGTACCAACTACCAACGTTTTTATGCTATATTTCATTCACAAATAAAGATGCAGAATTAACATCAAGGAACTAGTTAACATGGTTCAGATATCAACACTTCTTTCACTATTATTCTAACTTGAAAACTTTTTGTTCCAAATTGAACTTCAAAGTAGTCACAATACCTCGATTAGTTGGTCAAAATTCGACCTCAGCAATTTGATCTTTCGATCACAGTAATCTTTTCCTTCGGCCATTGTTTTCTGATTCAACCATCAAATCATGAGAACACATTACCAACATCCATACATGATAAACTGAAATTATTTTTGACAAAAATGGATCATAGTTCTTATTCATTGAGTAATAAGTTCCTAATTGATGATAACAATCCACATCAATCAATGCTAATTAATCAGAACAAATTATGATAGGTAGGAAAGATTGATCTAGATAAAGTGCCCTATTTAGAAGGAAAATCTACAAGTTATTTGGATCCTGTTTGATAACCATTTAGAATTTCGTTTCTAGTTTTTGTTTTCAGAAAAATTAAGCTTATAAACTCTACCTCCACCTATGAGTTTCTTTGTTTTGTTATCAACTTTCTAACAACGTTTTCAAAATTGAAGCCAAAGTTTGAAAACTAAAAAAACAGTTTTTAAAAACTTGCTCTTGGTTTTTAAATTTGCGTAAGATTTAAATGTTGCCTTGACAAAGAAAGATGAAGACAATTGTAAAGAAATGGTGAGAAAAAATTGATTTTCAAAAACTAAATGGTTATGAAATGTGGTCTTGGCAACAAAAAAAGCCAAAGAAAACCAGCACGCACAGACAACAAAAGGCGCTACACTAAATTGTGGATTATAAGTAGTTGATAACATTTTATAACAAGTACATCGGCTATATGTTGGAAGACGAAGTTAAATTTTCAGCTACACCAGTCTCGTTTGGTGAATGAAATCAGATAAATATCTAATAGAGTTTCAACCTTTTTTTTGTGAAAAATGCAAGAAAAAAGTGAATCAACAATTGAAGAATGGCAACCAAACAATCAATCAGGTTCAAAAGTCCACCAAAACTGACCTCAATGAAGTATCCAGTGCCTACATCCACCAAAACCTTATCGGCCTCATCAAGCGTCCCAGGAACATAAAGCGACGCAGTAAGAGGCACCAACATCTTCTTGCCTAAAAAGCAAGCATTAAAAAGAAAAGAAAAAAAACTAATCACCAAATAGTAATAACAAAATGAAACAAAACCACATAAAAAACGATGAAGGAATTACAGATTAGATTCTGAAGGAGCAATGAAAACAGAGAAACGAACCTTGAGGACGGAGCGAGAGATCGTGGAGGGCAGCGGAGGCAATGTCAAGGCGAGAAGTGGCTGTGCGAATGTTGTTAAGGCTATCGTGAAGGAGATTGACTTCCATATCAGTCTGTTCCTTGAGGGCTCTGAGTTGCTCGACACTCATTTTCTCCAACTCCAATTCCAACGATCTCGCCCCTTCGCCGGCGCTGCCTCCTTTCCTCGACGCCATTGCTTCTCCTCGCCTTTGGATTCACTTTCCTCAATCTCAGAACTCTCTACAATCTGCGAGTTACAAACGAGATTTCCTTCTTCTTGACCTTTCTTTGATAAAGGGGTACTACCGGTTCGGTTCGGTCCGGTCGTATTCTCAAGTTTAGAAGCTAAATTTTTTACTCGACCCAACCTACCCAGTTAAAAATATATAGTTTTTTTTTTTTTTTTTTTTTTACAAAATACTCTTAAAACTTTTTAATTTATATAAAAAATATTAAAATTTTAAAATTTTAAAAAATGTCCTTAAAATTTCAAAAGAAATAAAAAAAATATGTTAGTTTTGGATGAAAATTGTTTGTGTTTTGTTTAAAAAATATCACTAAACTTTCAAAAATACCCTAAAGTATATAAAAATATCTTTACTATGAGTATATAAAGACAAACCGTTAATCCTCGTTTTTTAAAATATCCTTGAACTTAAAAAAAAGTTGCATTAATACTCTTAGTGTAACGCTGTGCTTTAGACAATTAAGCTAATTTTGGAACAAATTATGCCTTTGGTTTATTATTTCTAAATTAATTGGACTTTCTAAATTTTTTATTATAATTTGAAAAAAATTAGAATGTTAGTTCATTCTTAAGTTATCTAAATTATTTTTTTATAAATTTTTGGAAAAATAAGTTTTTAGTTAAAACCTTCCGGGGGGCCTTTTGTTGTTGAGAATGTAGATAACGAGAATTTTTAAATGCTCGAAATTATAGAGGTCCAAAATATTTAGATAACCATATTTGTTTTATAAGAATATTTTTGTGAAAATCTAGGAATATTTTGATAACTGCGTTTGTTTAGTAAGATTTTTACTCGGGAATGTCTTCAATTTATATAATGTTACAAGAATGCCCTTATGGCTATTCATTAATTTATAATTAGTTAATATAATTTGAACTTATATAACATATTTGTTTTTAAATTAATATAATTTATATTATGTTTATATGTTATTTTTCTCAATAAATAATATATCGTAATTTAATATTTTTATATAATAAATGTTGATTTAAATTTAAATTTGAATATATTACTAAAAAAATAATAAGAACTATGATATAACAAAAAGAAAGTGATATATATGGTTAACAGAAGAAAAAAAAATATATATATATATAAGGAAAAAAAGAAGGACAAAAGAAGTAAAATAAGGATGCCCTCACTCAGAAATCTGGAAAATCCATGTTTCAAGGGTGCATCAAATACCAAGGGGATGCTCATAAATCTCTAAATGATAGGGCATCTTACAACCGCTAAACAAACTCGGTAATCTAGATGCTTACTCATTGGGAATCTAAGGTACCCACGAAACAAACGACTCATCAGATAACTTGGAGTAGACAACTTCCCATGCGAGACTCGAAGTTTCAGGATGGCGACGTTTTCATCCCTCATCAATGACCATTGATGCGTTACCCACTCGTATGACGTCTTCATCAACCCACGTAGTCTAAGCAACATGGTCGTAGCGGCGATCGCGTCGATCGTCTAGCAGCTTTTAGCGGCGTTTTTCCTCACTTTGACAAGGTTTGACACTTACCCATTCTTTTATGGCACTAGATTTGTATTACCCGCTCTTTCATGGATCCAAATATATAGGTTTAAGTGAAATCAGACACCAATCAACAAGAAATTGGTTTCTTTTAGGTAAGTTTTAGCAGGTTTAGTGCTCTAAACTCCTTTTTGAACTAGATTAAGGTTCTTTATATTGGTCGCTAACGCTAGGAAGTTCTTAATTGTAGATCCGAAATAGTTTTGTGGCTATTCGATCACATTTTAGCAAGAACCCAAATATTTTTGTGGGTTTTAGGCTTTAGAACTTCGTTTAGAGCCTTTCAAACCAAATTTAGGTGATGCAAATTAGCTTTTAACTCTTGGGTAATATTTGTTTGTAGTTTAGGCTTGATTCGAGGTGTTCAGATTGAGGTCTAAGGTTGCTTTGGGTAAGTTTACTTGTTTTAAACACTATTCTAGATTCCAACTAGGTTTGGAACAAACTTGTAACCTTGGAACTTTGTTTTATTTATTTTAGGAGTCTTTCGATTAATTTAGAAGCAATTTAGGACGCTTAGGTAAGTAGAATTCTATTTGTTGGGTTTGTTTGTTTGTGTGCTAGCATAGTGTGTGAGCTATTTCTATTTTAAATATTTGTGACTTATGTTATTTTGATAATTGTGATGCGTTCTGATATGATTAAGCATGTTGGGTGCTCTTTGTATTGAATTGTATAATGCATATTATATTGTGGCGTTATTATGTGCTTTTGTGAACATACCATGTCTGTTGAGATGTTGAAAAAGTATATGTGTAGTGCTAAAAGTATATTGTCGTTTTATGTAGTTTGGCATGAAACGCGTTTTAGAGTAGAATTGAGGCCTTGGGTAAAATGGTCAAGGGTAAGTGTGTGGTCGAGTCATTGAGGTCTTGGGTAAAAATGGTCAAGGGTTGGTGTGATAGACTTGGGATAAACATTGAGGGCTCGGGTAAAAATGGTTAGGGTTAGTGCGTTGTCGATATCATCAAGGCCTTAGGTAAAAATGGTCAAGGGTCAGTGTGAGACGAGACTTGGGAGAAGCATTGAGGCCTTGGATAAAAATGGTTCAGGGTCAATGCGTTGTCAATGTCATCGAGGCTTTGGATAAAATGGTCAAGGGTAGATGCACAGTTCGGAGCCTTGGGTAAAATGGTCAAGGGTCAAACTCTGAGCACCGTAGAAAACATTGAGGTCCTGGGTAAAAATGGTCAGGAGTCGATGGCTCTTGAAGGAGTCAGTCTCATGCACTTATGGAAAAAGATGGTTATGTTAAATGAGTGAGCTAGTGAAAACTGTGTTCAACGCGTCCAAAGCTTTGTATAATAAATCGAGGGACAATTTAGAAAGTTTGGCAAAAGTTAGTCTTGAATGTTTAGCGAATATGAGGAGTTTGACTTAAAACTATTTATGTATTGTATTTGATAATATAATTCTTGAGTACAACATGTTGTGATTGACAATTATTTTGGTTGTATGTTTTGCAATATTGTTTGATGGCCCTTCAGGTGTTGGCTACTTACCAATACAAGTGTATATTGATCCCCTATCAGATTTTGTAGGTGTTGACGATCTTTATGATTTTGGTGATGTTGAGGAGGAAGCCTAAGAAATATTAGGATTACGTCATTTTTTGTTTAGTTTCGATATGAGTTTGTTTCTAGATTGTGGAACTTGCTGTAGTTTCAAGTTGTTTTCAGTAGTTGAGTTGAGAACTTGTAATATGTATTAGTCGATTTATTATGTCTGAATTTCATGTAAGTTTAAGTTTGTTTACTTTGGTAGGTTTTGTTGAATCTGATTAAGTAGTTATTTGAGTATTAGTGTTTTGGAAATTCTGGTAGTTTTGTCAAGAGGAGTTGTGGTTTGGATGTTATAGGGAGAGTGTTCTTTTGAAACAGGTGTCGAGAAAAAAAAATGGTTTTGTTGTGGTAGCATTGTTATGTTGCCGAAATTTTTCTAAAATATAAGAATTAATAAATTAGTTATAGGTCAATTTTAGTAATGGTTTCTGCTTTTGTGTTGAAAATTGTGGTCATTACACTTAGCCTAAATACCCACAAAATTCCAATATCAGATTTTTCCCTTAATACTTACAAAAATGACAAATAGCCAAATACAAAAAGGACATACTTGACTAATGTACAAACTAGTTAATACATATAAGTCTCCCTGGATGCTTCCATTATTCACTTTCTCTTTGTAATAATTTTTATACCTTAACTGAATGAAAAAATAATTTTTTTATAAGATAAACTGAGGTCAAACAGTTAATAAGAAGGAGTAAAATGAGAGGAAAAAAAATAGAGAAAATAGAAAAGTATTGGGTCATAAATGGTAATTATTTTTTAATTTTATTTTAAGATTAGGGTATTAATGCAACTTTTTAAAAGTTTAGATGTATTTTTGCAAGAAGGTATTAATTGTTTCTATTCATATATTAATAGTGAGGATATTTTTGAACTTGGGTGTTTGAGGAGAAAATTTTCTAATACTCCCATAGTACTATACTCCCTATGTTCACACTATAAATTTGCCTTAATTAATGTTAGTAGGTCTCACCCTATTTTTAAGAGTGTGTTGACGTGGCACACAATAAGTGGAGGTAGTATGAAATTTTTTTCATACTATCGTATTTGTTTGAGGTAAGGAGTGGAATAGCGAAGAGTACAGAGTTATGAAGTTCATGGAGATGTGAACTACTAGGGCCCTTGATAAGATCTATGAAGTGTAGGGAGATGTTTTTTGGGCTGACCAAATAAATAGCAAATTTAGAGGTTTCATTTGGAAAAATAGGAAGCAATTTTTAAAATTGTGAAAATGACAAAATCAAATGGCCCTTGATAAGATCTATGAAATATATGGAGATGTTTTTTGGGTTGACCAAATAAATAGCAAATTTAGAGGTTTCATTTTGAAAAATAGGAAGCAATTTTTAAAATTGTGAAAATGACAGCAAATTAACAAATAAATACCTAACTTTCCTAAGTTGAAGTTCGAAAGTTGCAAAAACGTTAAAAAAAAAAACTTCAAATACACTATAACTAAATAATTACCATGGTAACTAATGTAACATACCAAAAAGAGTTAAACCAACGAAAATACATTGTATTTAAGTATTTTACAGATCTACATGCAAATACAGATACACAAGAAGGAATAAAAAATATATTATTGTAAAAATGGATTGGGTGAGGATTGCAGCAGAAAACTAGATTTAGTATAGTGGTTTGTGGTTGAATTAGAAAGTGAAATACGAAGAGGAAAAAGAAAAGAGGGGATAGATCTTGTTGGCATTCGATAATTGGTGACAACATCATAGTGAAGAAGAAATGATTGAAGGAAAGAAAATTATAGACGGGAGTTGTATGACTGTCGATTAAAGACTCTAGTAACGAACAAAAAAAAAGTGAGAAAAAAACGGGATGCAGCTGCGATAATGGTAGAACAACACAAGTGGAAGGAGAGAAAGAAATCGTAGTCCCTAGGGTTACATTATTTTCTTTTTTCTTTCTTTTTTGTTAATTGATTTGAATTATATTAAAAATGAATTCTAAAACGAAATCTACACATTTCAAATTTGGTTGAAATTTATTGGATCTTACGCTCCCTCTTAAATTTAAAATTTACAAATTTCAAATCTTTTATCAACTTAAATACAAAATTTTCAAATCTAAGATCAAATAATTTTAAATTGATTATCTTCCCAATTATATCAGTTTTGATACTAAAATATAAAATTAAAAGGAAACCAAATCCAATAATTTGAGATACCTAATTTAAATTCACAAAATCTCGAAATATTATAGTTTATATCCTAATGATATATTATTATATTATTATATTACATTTTAAAAATTAAAAATTATATAAATAGTAATAATATATACGAAAAAATACATGAAATACAATAAAATGTAAAAACAAATCGAAAATATAAGATATACCGAATTTGATAAGAAAATATATACATAAATAAAAAAGAATAAGATAAAATCAAATTTGATAACAAGATAAATTTGGATAGATTTTCATGGAGAAAAATTAATAAGATAGAAAATTATGTTATAATAACGAGTCACGAAAAAAATAATAGTTAAAATCTCAAAAGTTTACAATACAATTACAATTACAATATATATATAAATTAGTTAAATCTCAGAACTTTGTATTACTATTATGTGTAACTATATGTTAGTTAATTGGTGAAAATTGATATAAACATAACTATAATAATATGATAAGTGCTAAAACTGATAAAAAAAATTGAAGAATCAGTTGAAATTAAATATGTTAATTAAGTTAAAAGAATAAAAAAAATAATGTAAAATTTAAAGATTTAGAATAAATTTAAATTTAAATGGAGAGATAAAGATCAGAGATTGATTTGTTTTGAACGGATTCAAAAAGTGCTTATAGAAATCAAATTTGAAGAAAAAATGTCATTCAAAATTCAAAATCGGGCGAAAAATGAGCCACTTTTTTCTCAACATCATTGATAATCATTCTAGATTGATTCACGCTACAACAATTACAACAATTACACTGTATTCAATATTTTCTTTTGGAGACGCATGAAAGGCAAACTAAGTATTATAAAAAATGGTTTGAGTCACACACGTTTTGTCAAAAATCTTATTATTTTTTAATTTTTTCAAAAATCCAAACGAAACCTAGAATATTCATATTTCGTCCAATTTCCCATGTCTTTTTAGTGACGGGGCCTATCAACTCTCCTCGTGCCATATACTCTTGAGTTTAATGAAAATATATTTTTGAACTCTTTTTGAAAGTTTAAGAATATTTTTATTTTATTATTAATATTATTCTTTTTTTTGGAAATTTTCACATATAGAAAAAATGTCAAACTATTTACAAAAAATAGCAAAAAAAAACATTGATAGATATTGATAGACTTGATGATAGACATTTATAATTTCTATCACTGATAGACCCTGATAGACTTCTATCAGTATCTATCATAACTATCTAAAAATTTTGCTATTTTGTGTAAATAGTTTACCTTATTTTTCTATTTTTAATTTATTTATTTATTTATTTTTTTTTTTGAGAAACACAAAATGCAAAGTTGAACTAACATTTTACCGTTTTCTTTCTTCTTCGTACTTGACTCGTGCAGCCGCTATAATCGCCCTATCTCCCCATCCATCTGATCGCCTGGCGTTCTCGTCCTCCGTCACCCTCGCCGTTCGTCCACCGTTGCAGTCTGCACATCGTCGTTTGTCCTTCTCCACGTCGCCGTCGTTCGTCCTCCGTTGGCAGCTGCTCGTCTTTTTCCGCACCTCTGTTCCTCTCGTGAGTCACTTCCTCCTCACTTTCTTTCTTTCTTTTTTCTTTCGTCCATCAGCTACTTCCTCCTCTGTATTTTATTGTTTGATTAGCCTATAATCTAATTTAATATTTACTCCGAATCAATTTGCTGAAGTCGCAAGCCGCCAAGCCTCCATTGGTGTTTTAAGTTTTTTAATTTTTTAATCTCTGCTGCAACCGTGCCGGCGCGCCACCCCCATGCAATGCAGTAGCGTCGCAAACTGTCCACCGCATTCTTCTGCAACCGATCGTTGCCGAGGTCCGGAACCCCTCCATCTCTCAGGTGCGTTGGTGAGTTTTTTTCCCCTTTGGATTCAACCAATCTCTAAATAGGGTAAAATTAAAACGAGGTCAATTTTAATTTAAAGTCATGCCAAATTCAATATTTTTACTAATTATGCACCTGGATTGGCACCATTAAATAATAAAACTCACCGCTATCTTCTGTTCTGCATGAACCCTCCTCATCTAGTACAGAAAAAATTATGTTGAATATCAAATGACAAAGAATGCAACAAGATGGCCCAACAAGAGGGCAACTTTCTTGAATGTCAATCAAGAGTGTCCACTCTTCCATGGGTAACTGGCCCAAAAAAAAAAAAAACTTAATGGGTTGGCCTCATGTAAATAAAGAACATGAGTTTAGTAAAGGGCTAATTAGGGAATGTGTTCAATCCATGGTGGTCGTCTAGCTAGGATTTAATATACTTCAAGTTTCCTTGATACCTAAATGTTGTAGGGTTAGGCGGATTAGCCTATGAGATTAGTCTAGGTGTGCGGAAGCCGGCTTGAAAAATATAAAAAAAGAAAAAAAAAACTTCACATTCTTTGGAATTTTGACCTCCCATAGAGTATAAAAGACAGACTCTCTAAAAGGACAAGGGGTCAAACACCCAAAAAATGTGTACTTTGTTCGTAATGACCAAGAACTTTTCATTTGAGTGTTTCTTGTGCTTAGAAAACACTGCCAGTTGTCCACACAATTTGTGAACATTTATGCATACTCAGCTTCAATTTTACTTTTTACCCTTTAGACATGTACCTTGAAGGAACTTTTATTTGTGATTTCTTACCTACTAAAAAGGAATAAAAAGTTCCCATAACGTCAATCCAAAAGTTTCCTGTTGGTGCAGACAAACTCGACGTTTCATTTATGGACCCTTTTGATGAACTTTTTTCTGATCCTGGCGTCACAAGTAAGCTTTACATACATCAGTTTGTGCATTTCTATTTTCTTGATAATGAGTAATTGATATTGGTTTTTTGCAGCTCGAGCTGGGGGTAGATTTCAACCAAAGATCAAACCACGTCCTAAAAAACAAACTTTGGCACCAAAGTCCACACTATCTCAAGATAAGAAGGTAAGACCTATGCAGGATCTTTTGTTGGCTTGAGTGGTGGGTGGTTGATTAAGCTGGAATATTTCATGGAGAATGTTTTTATGAATCTACTTTATTTGCAGGGAACAATAACGGATACTAAATCTTCTCATGATGGTAGCGGAAACTCAAAATCAATCAAATCGTCATCCCAACTTCCTGTGATGGAGGAGAAAAGGGAATCTGAAGATGATTTACTCTTGGCTACCGCAAGATCTGATTTCATTGGTTGTTCACATCCCACCTCTGTGGAAAGTGCTAAAATGGTATAGTTTACTTATTATTGTTTAACCATGTCTAGTGCAAGAACACCAGAAAGTTGGTCATATGGATTTCTCTTTGTATAACCATATATTATTTCACTTTTAATTTTGATTTGGTAAGGAAATTTGATGTTTCCAGGTAGACTCTACGCAGTTTGATTTGGATTCTTGTGGTAGTATTCTTCCTTCAGGTTCTACTATTGTTGGTAAGTACTAGTTCAAAACAATGGTTGAAGTTATGATGATGTGGTACATTGGAAATACATTTATTTAATACTTTAGGATTAAATTATAAAATTGGTCCTTATAGTTTGGGCAAAGTTTCAATTTAGTTTATGTAGTTTGGGCATAGTTTTAATTTGATCGCGATAGTTTTGATTTAGTTTCAATGTTGTCTCAATGATTAAAAAGTTTCAACTTGGTCCCGTTGGTTAAGGTAAGGCAAACTTCATAAATTGCCCTTGGTGTTATTGTAGGAGGGATAAATTTTGAGATTTAACCAAACCATACGGAAAATTAAAACTAAGATCAAATTGAAGCTAAGCACAAACCACGTGGATTAAATTGAAGCTTTAAAAATCATAAGGATCAAATTGAAATTTGTCCGAACCATGGGGACCAATTTAGCAAGGTAGTTCATTGCAATTTTGTTAAGATCATTTGTTATAAATAAGACAATAAGAGGTTTGGGCTTTGAGGGAGGTAAGTAATATTGCTTTGGAGTCTTGAGTGAGCTCAAGATGCGAAGGTCCTAGTACCTTAAGTTACTCGGAGTTTCTTATTGTATTTCCCTATTTATTTATTTATCCTTCCATTTAATTTCCAAGTCTTATTATTTGGTTTCAAACATGCATTGACACAAATAATCGGTATTTCATTGATGTTCAAGATGGAGTGACTGGTACATTTGATCTCACTACTTTCTCCTCGGGTCCAGTTGGAGTAAAAAATCTGACTGATGATACCAAAAATTCAGGAATATTAAATTATTCCCATCCAAGTGCCTCTTCAGCTCATGAAGCTACGGTTCTGGATCAAAGTGAATTAGGATCAATCCAATTTGAGGACAGGCATTTCAATGATGGTAAGATAGCAGGAGAGGTATGTGCTAATTATTCATGTATTTAGGAGAGAAATTATGGTTCTAGGTACAACTTTTTTTCTCCATTCTGTACTAATAGTCATTTCATTTTCAGAATATAGATTTATTTTACGAATTGGAATATCTAGATGATTTTCATAACCAACCAAAGAATGAAGCAGGTGAGTAATTGACATTTCTCATCTCTTAGTTCCTTTATAGTGTGCTTGTTCTAATGTTTGTTCTCGTACATGTAAAGATCCTTCAAGCCTTAAGCAAGCAACAATCTCCAACGAGGATGGAGATTTGGATAAACAAAGGTTGGAAACAGAGGTGAAAATCTTGTTTTGTTAACAGGCAAAGTTGTTATATCTTTTAAAATTATTTTTCTTCACTCATCCATATATGGTCAAGGTTTCAGGAATGTGGGGCAGGGGCTAATATCACCATGAATACAATAAGTTCTGGGACCACTACTCCCTCTGGTAAGACAAATCCAACCAACTTTTCTGTTTTATAGTTATATTGTTTTTGAAGTATGATGCTTAATTAAATTCATCTTGCTTTTAGAACGGCCTGCTTGCAAGTATATACCAAAGCCCAAAATGAGAACTGCAGAAGACGCTTGCACACAAATCTCTCAGCCAGAAATCTCTAATATGCTTCCACCGTCTCCACAAGTTATTTCTTGTGATACTAGCGGCATGCATGAACCCTCAATCGGGGCGCAGTCAGATGGTGTTCTTAATGATTCTTCGAATGACTTTGATGGTTACGCTCCTGTCAACCAGCCCACTGAAACACCTGTTAATGTAGAATCATTAGTATATGACTCTTATGGTGACATACTGGTGGATGATTTTAATTCAGATGATCAGGATGAGATGTTAAGAGAAGAGGTAATGTAAATGACTGTTGAAATGTGTAATTAAATATGAATTAGTTTTTAGTTTGTGCAATTCTGTTTGGTTGTTTTTAACTTGTTCTTTTTATAATTGAGGTTTTTAGAGTGGTCAGAATGACGAAGAAGAACCTTCAACGGAATCAAATATTTCTCAGCAACAAAAGATGTTCCCCCCAGTTGGTGAAGAAATTGAGCACAGCAAAACTTCAAGGAAGTTGAGAAAGAAGGTTTCTTATCAACTTGATGAGCCAGAAGATGGTGTTGATGAGAATAGAAACTTCTCTAGCGAACCTTCTAGTAATTCTGATATGCATGGAGATGGCTGTAACAAAAATGGAACCCAAAAAGGAGGTCGAGGAAAAAAAACATCAACTAAGTCTTCAAAACCTTCTAGTGATAATGAAAAACCAACTCGGAAACGCAAGGAGGCTAATAAAGCAGTTCCAGATTCGCAGGCTGAAAAGCGCCCTAAGAAGTTCTCCCATTCAACTCGTCGGAATAGAAGGCAAGGTAACTATCTCTCTAGCTGCCAACACTTTGATTCTCTTGCAATTACTATGTATAGTTAGTGGAGAAATGTGCTTTTTGCCAGATCATTAATAATTTTCTGCCTTCACAGTAAACAAGGTTTTGCTTGAAATGCCTGAGGATGAAATTGACTTTCAAAAAATAAGTTTTCGGGATCTCATTATTTATCACGAGCACAAGGAAAAGTTAGAGGTGCTTTTTCTTTTTAGTACCTTTTAAGCAGTACAGAACTGATGATTTTATTTTCTTTGGTTGTTTCTGTTATATCTAGTTTTCTGCCTCACGTATACTAATGAGATTCCTTGGGGCCTGTTGTTTTAATGTAGAAGAAAGTGGCAAGCACAAGAAAATCAGCAACCAATCAAAGGTTCAAAACTTCTAAGTGATCTTTACTTCATCGCTATTTATAATGAAAAAAATTGTGGTGATTTATTTTCATTTCTTTTTAATGAAAAGAAGGTAGTGAGACACCACTGGACTCTTAAATGTGCCTGATCTTTTTCGTTGTTATTTTGCTGTTTGCTGTTTGCTGTTTGCTCTATGCATGTATGCTTGTAGATGTGCCAATGTCTTAGCATATGTAGCATTTATATTTATATATGAAAAGTATGTGAACTTGTTTTTTTTTTCTTTTGGGGGTTAAATTACAAGTTATCCTTAAATTTTGAGATTTGTATCTATTTGGTCTTTGAACTTTCAATCTTTTTTGTTCTACAGGTTCTTGAAATATTCATTTTTTTATTTGAAAATTGATCTATTTGATATAAATTTGAATTTTATGTCTAATAGATCTGGGAACTTTAAAAAATTCAAAATCTCCTGGACTAAATTTGTAATTTTTTGAAAGTTCAAGGATCAAATAGTTACTTTTTGCTTTTTCTTGGTCTAGTAATTTTAAATTATTTTGTAATTACAACTCTCTCAAATTTGAGTTGAGCCTTTCTTCTTCTTCTTCTTCTCGTTGTTGATTTATTTTTTCCTTTCTTCTTCGATAATTTTTTTTTTCCTTTTTGTTGGTTTTCTCCTTTCTTTATTCTTTTTTACTCGTTCTTTTTATGTACAGAACTGATACTTCCGGTGAGGAGATTTATAATGATGGAGAGGAAAGCCTTGCTTCTGAACAAGGTAGAGGTACTGATGATGATGAAACACCTGATGTAGTTGACATGACTTCTGCTTACTTTAATTACCAGTCATTCATGGACAAAACACCACGTACAAAGTGGTCAAAGCAGGACACAGAGCGTTTTTATGAGGTAATTATACCTCTTTTTTTTTTCCCCCAAGAATATTTGTGATATTGTTGGTTTGGCTCGGGACACTTTACATATGATACTGATGGCGTTGTCTTTTGTGGAGGAAGGTCTTCTAGTTGGGAAATGGTAGGAATCTAAATTGTTGGAGAACTTGTGGCATGATGGGGATTAATCTCCCACGTCAATAGGTTTATTTTAGATTGTTCATGACAACGGGAAAATAATTAAAGATGCTTTGGAAAATCATTTTAATGTCTCTATTTTACTTAATCCGTTCATGGTGGACAAGACTTCACTCAAACTTGAACAAGGTAGCTCCTCAAAGGTTTTAAATTTCACAAAAGAATGGAAGCTCTATGTTGATTTTCATTCGCTTATGAGAAGTGGTCTAGTGATAAGCACACTTATTCAGAATTCATTGGATGGTATGGTGTGATTGATAAGCCTCAGTCTTTAACTTCTCCTGTGGGTTCTATTGAGGTGCCTTCTGATTCCATTGTGTGTTTGTGTGTGTATATATATATGGGTTTTTTATGGATTGGAGTGACGAAGGGTTGCCTTTTGATTCCATTATATTACAGCAAAAACATGGTAAATTGGTTCTTTTTAATAATTCTCCTTGTGAGCCATTTGCTCCTGTGAATGAGCCTTTTATTGATGCTTCATATCCTCCTTTGATCTTCAATCCTCCCTATGTGGCGCCAACAGAAGACCCTACTTCTCCTCTTTCTCCCTCGCGTTATGGTGACCCTGATACCGAATTTGATGTTAGCAGTAGTGTGGAATCATTAGTGCAACCTATGAATATTAACTTTGAAGATGTGTGTGAAGAATCCTTCTCTCAAGCCTTCAGGAAAAGGAAAAAGATGAGGAGACCCTCCTCCTTCCTCAATACCTTCAAAATCTGCATCTCTTATTGAAGCTGGTGGTCTTGAGATGCGTGAAATCTCTCTGTAAACAAATAGTTCAACTAACAGATCCTTAGGATGTGACGCTTCCTCCCTCATTTACAAGAGCTTTGATTGTGTCTTATCTTCATAAGTTAGCGGTCCTTTGATGATTCCATTACAATTGGTTATTAAAGTTTTTGGCTAGCTGATGTTTATGGCCTGATAGGTTGGGATTTTGTTGGAATCTATCATTATGGTCTTGAGAAGTTTTCTGATTGTTGCAACAGAGTCCAGACTACCTTGTAGTTGGTTTTGGCCGTTATTTTGTTTGTTGGTGCTCCGTTCTTGATTTTCTTTGGAAGGTCTGAAGTTGCTATCAGTATTGGTTTTCAGTGTTTGGTGGAGGCCTTTCTAATATCTTCAGCTTTTGTTTGCAAAAGCCATAAGTCATTCAGGCATCAATCTTAGAAAAGTTCTTCGTTCTTCAAATGTTTCTTTATCTTCATGACTACTCCCTAGGGGAGTTTGACCGTTTGTAACTTTGTATCCCTTGAACATTTATTCATTTTCAATATATCAATGAGATGTGGTTTTTTGTTAGGGAAAAAAAAATCAATGACAGCAAGGCCCATCTACAAGAATCTATTACAGGCCAAACCGTCAGAGTTTATTTGGCTCAGCAAACAGAAGACAGCCAGTTCTTATATTAATAATTTATTGATTAGTTGATTAGATTTGGGTGGTTATGGATAGAATGATGGAGGGTTGGAGAGTCGGAGTTTGTTTGGCTCAATAATTTGTAATTTGTTTGCATCTCCTACTTTGTTGTATTTTTTAAGAACTTTTTGTATGACTCTTTTTGTACTTTCATTCATCTTAATATGGTTAATGCAGATATTGATGATTTTATCATGACAAAGAAAATCTTGGAACATCTTCAACTAGTCTTGTCTTAAGGTGTTCCGACCTTTTTCAAAAAAGGGGCTCCAGTAAGAATTGAGGGGGGATCCCACTGAAGATTTTGGACCACAAACCTTTTGTTGCCATCTGTCTAGTAAAAGATTTGTAGAAAGTGTTCACCACATGGCCTTCAGTTTCAGATTGTCTTCAGGAATTTGTACCATTGTCATCAATCAGAGATATCTAGATTTTCTTGTCCTCAAGGACATCCCAAGTGTGGAAAAGATTGGTGTTCCCTTCCCCTTCTTTGAACTGAGCAGCCATGAATCTTTGAGCCACATCCTTTGTCCAATAGTAAATGCAACCGTGATCCTTTCTAGCCCCATAAATAGCGAAATTTATACTAGCTGGCAAGGGAGAGGAAGATGAATCTTCTAAGCCGGATCTCTCTCTCTCTCTTGCGCTTTATTTTTTATTTTTTTTAAGAAAAACTTTTTTGTAATCCTTTGGCCTTTAGGTTTGTTGCCCTAGCCTTTTGTCTTTTGGTTAATAAAAACTTTAGGTCTTGATATTTTCATTGTAACAGTTAAAATTGTTGGTATTTGGATTGTCATAATCTTTTGGAATAAGGGGAAGGTTTAAACATCTGAAATTTTTCTAGCATCAAACTTAACTCTTTGTTCACTTTTTAGGCTGTTCGACAATTCGGAACGGATTTTTGTATGATACAACAATTGTTTCCAGGCCGAACACGCCATCAAATTAAACTAAAATTCAAAAGTGAAGAACGTCATCATCCATTTCGCCTATCTGATGCTATAACTAATCGTGCCAAAGGTAAAACTTATTTTATTTTCCCTTTTCCCTCAACTTTTCATGCTATATGACTAATGATGTCTCGTCTTATAACTCTGTCCCCTTTTTTCATTCTTTAGAAAACTTTTGGTTCGACTATGGCCTTACAGTCTAGTATTTTGCAGACCATTCCCAATTTTTATCGTTGATTGAGCAGCTGCAAGAAGCTGCTAAGAAGGCAAAACTTGAATCCAATCAAGATGAGTTGACTGAAAATACTGGGGATGAAGAGCAGCGAGAGTTGTCTCCTGAAACTAACGTATGGCTTCTTTCTCTTAGTTTTCTTCTCTACTAAGATGTAAACGTGTTATATGGTCCCATAAGTTGGTTAGGTTGGTAATTGGTTAGCTTATAAGCCATTTTGACTACAAAACGAAATATCGGTTTTAAAAAAAAGGAAAATACTGACTTTGAGGCGTTCTTTTTATTTGGGCGGGGGGGATTGTACAGATTGAGACTGACCTAATCCAATATGTGAACTAAATTGAAACCAAAAAAAATCTATCACAACTGAGCTGACCAACTATTTTCTTAGTATTAATATTAAATTGATAAAAAAGAGGTATTGCAAACAAGCTTGACTTGGTCTGGTCAATTTCTTTGTTTCTCTCTCAATTTTTTCAGTTCCCCCCAACTCCACCCTGCTCCATCCCATCCCAAATGACATTTGTTTTATCTATTTATACTGCTGAAATCAGATACTAAACTAGAAAAAATTGATCCAAAATCTATATCAATACCGACTCTGTTTGGTCCAACTTTGTCGATTTTTTTCCCGGTTTCTACTTGGACCCTAGGGCTACACCTATTTCCCCCTGGTGCTGATTTTTTTTTTTCATTATAAAAATGGTTATTTCCTTTGGAAACTGGAAGGAAGAGACTGATGAGTAGGTGATTCATGTAATTTAATCTCTTATGGCATTAGATTTGGATGGTGGGACTTAATTTTGGAAATATATTGGTTTTTGTGAACAGGAGGAAGAAGTGGCAAAGCCTGAAGGAGTGGAGGAGACAGAAAAGGATGAATTTGTTGATGGTGAAGTTCACAGTCCATTGAAGGATGATGAAAGTGATGATGATGATCCTCATAGATGGGATGATTATAAATTTGATTATTAATGTATGTCCCACTCTCTTCTCACATTTTTGTGTTATGAATCTTATCCATAATTAAATCAATGCATGGCTTTTAGATTAATTATTTGTGGAGTGACCCTTGGAATATTCAGAACTTTTTGTTCATAATCCTTGAGATAACAATAATATTCTTAGTCAGTCTTGTCTAGAGAAGTGTATAAATTTGGTTTCTTGTTCAATAAATTTTTAAGAATTTTTTTCAATGTAGAAGATTTGTTTGGTAAGCTCTTTAAAAAAGTTTTGTAGTAGCTACTAGAGATTATTCTTTTCAATTTAGCTTCAACGGTGGATTGAGTTCCAATTAGCTGCAAGTGTTGCTTTCTTACATTTCTTTCACACAAATGTAGGTAGCTACTAGAAATTATTTTGTCATAAGTATATATTCAAAATTAACCTAAAGTAATGTTCATTTAACTACTTGGAACTTTGTACATTTGGTTATCAATATACATGTAGTTACTATGGTTTGAAACTCATTCTTTACAAGACATTTACTATTAATATGACTGTTTATGTTTTCCGAAATTTCCATCGATATTAATATAACTGTTTATATTAGCACTTATTGACTATTGGACTAATTTATAGTGGTAGATGGCTTCAAATGTTAAGATAGGAGAATTATTGTTGCTTATTTTGAACTCTTTTGAATTCATAGTGATTATGTTTGGAGTTTTTATAAGAATGACCTAAAAATTGTGCTAAAATTAAATTTGATGACTTTTTCAAAACAATCTCCTAACGTTTTGTTGGCTTCATCAAACCTGTTTTGATATTTTTCTTTCTCCCCTTTAGCTCTAGCTCTCACTTTCGCTACCTCTCTCTCGTGCATTTGTTCCCTCTTAATTTCTTGCTTTTGCTCACTTTCTTGCCCCTTTGCACATGGTTTGTACGTCTGAACAAACGTCGCATGTTACTGTTGGTCATTGCGCATTGTTGAGAGCTTGTGCGTCTGTACTACTTGAGAGAGAGTGACATGACTCTTGCTCATAGTATTAAATTTTCATCGATATTTTCACGTTTCTATGGATTTGATATTGATATGAGGGGTGAATCAATATTTCGATTATATTGTAG
Source organism: Lagenaria siceraria (assembly GCA_002890555.2). Lineage (NCBI taxonomy): Eukaryota > Viridiplantae > Streptophyta > Magnoliopsida > Cucurbitales > Cucurbitaceae > Lagenaria > Lagenaria siceraria. The sequence goes on from CM016488.1 coordinate 9,537,728, forward strand.
AAAAATCCACGAAATACAAAAAAATAAACATCAAAATGCCACTAATATAAACAGAATATAAATAATAGACATGTTTACTTATTTGAAAGTAATAAAATGTTTATTTACTAATATAAATTTATTTTTAAAATTTTTTGCTTTTATAATTTTTCCAAGAATGTCCATCGAAATTGATATTTCTATCGAAATTTTCGTAAAATTAAGACCTCAATATTTCAATCGACATTGATATTTTAAACCAGGCGACACTAAACACGTGATAGGTAAGGGAAGAAAAGTAAGAGTTTGGAAAGTAACAGAACTAGAGTTGACTAGTTGAGAGAGGAAGAAAAAATATTAAAAAATGTTAAAAAAGAATTGGAAAACTTTATTCTAAAAAATTAGGTCAAATTTCATTTAATCCAATTTTTTTTTGGTTAACCTATCACATTGTTAGTTATGTATACTCTTTGAAAATAATCACAAAGATTTTGATATACAAAGGTGGTTTACCTTTACTATTTTGTCTAATATAAGTAAAATGTCCAACTTACTTCTTACAAAAAAACCATTTTAAGAACAAAATCACTAGATCTTTAATAGTAATACCTAGAAATTTATTTTTGTTTCCAAGCATAAATGGACTTCTAAAGTTTGTATTTAGTTAAGTCATTAATTTTGGATTAATTAATTTTCATTACTTTGTTAATTAGTTATTAATCTATTTTCTTGTTAGGCTATGAGATTAGCTAAATTTAAAATTGTAATGGAAAGCTTTCGAAATATCATTGTAATTCACCATTGTTATTGTTATTTAGATAAGTCATTAATCTTGATTTTTATTACTTTATTAATTAGTGTTTTAGTATTAATTAGTTATTAATCTATTTTCTTGTTAAGTTATGGCTAGCTAAATTTAGCGTAATGGAAAGCTTTTAGAATATCATTGTAATTGATCATCGATTCAAAATTAAAGAATTTTTTCTTTGTCGGGTCATTCTTGAAATGATGTGCATTAATTATTTCTTGTTTATGTAATTTGTCCTTAATATTATAAATGTAATATATAAATGTAGATATCCATAACCTATATAGGTTACAAAATATCATAAAACTCCCATTGAATTTGATATTGTAACATACCTCCCCATTGAATTCAATCTTGTAACATACACCGTCTCATATCCTATAAATAGTGGTATATGTTACCTTTGTAATACACACCACAATTGAGTTCAATTGTCATTTCTACTTTCCTATTTCTCTCTACTTTACTACTTTTGTTCTTCCTTTGTTCATTGTATTGTTCTTATTTTATAACACGTTATCAGCACGACTCTACCACTTTCATTTGCAAAAGGTAGGTTAATTTTGTTTCTGCTTTTGTTTTGTGTTATGAACGTTCTATGTATACAGTGTATATGTATCAAATACATCATATATACACTGTGTATGGTTTAAACGTTGACATGTTATTTTATGCAATATTGACATATTACTTTTACAAAGTTATTATTCGATTCATATAATATTATGATTAAATTTATCTTATTCTTTAGTTTATGTTTTATCTTATTAATCATGTATGAGAATAATATATTATGTATAATATGATTGTTCATTCCCTATAAAATCTTTTATCCTTTTATTTTTCCTAAACTTATACTTATTTGTGTCCTTCATAGCATTGATCTAAATGATTATACCATTTTTATCTAAACATGTTGTTAATCATTTTATATAGATATATATGAGCATGTTGTAAAATTAATATATATATTGCAATTTGTTTATTTGAATTATCATTAACATGGGAATAAAATATGCATATCTAAATTCTCATTACTTGATAATTTAATTAAAAAGATTGATATATTGCTATGTATTATGATATGTATTATACCTTTAATTGATCATAGACATGTATATTTTAAATCACTATGTATTAATTTTGTTACATTTTGTATTATGTACAATATGGTTTACTATTATTATTATTATTTTATATATAAATATCATGTCTATAATACATATATATGTTGAGCATGTTATTTATATTGGTTAAATATATATATATATATATATATATATATATATATACAACATGTAGTAATTATCTATATTGTTTAAAATGCATATTTGATATGTTTATTAAATTTCTAATATAAGTATATTTCTTTGCTATAGTTTTACCATGACAAGTCTTACCAAATTAGAGTTTTTAGCTCTTGATATCAATGGTAACAATTATTTATCATGGGTACTTGATGCTGAAATTCATTTGGATGCCATGAATCTTGGAAAACAATTAAAGAAGGAAATACGACTTCTAGTCAAGAAAAGGCAAAAGCCTTGATTTTCCTTCGACATCATCTTCATGAGGGGCTAAAGACTGAATATCTTACAGTAAAAGATCCCTATGTTCTATGGCAAAGTTTGGAAAGGTATGATCATCAAAAAACAGTAATTCTTCCTAAAGCTCGTTATGATTGGATGCACCTAAGGTTGCAAGATTTTAAATCAGTAAGTGATTATATTTCCGCACTATTTAAAATTAGTTCAAAATTGTTGTTATGCGGAGAAAAAATTACTGATGAAGATATGTTAGAGAAGACATTTTCTACATTTCATGTCTCGAATATGCTCCTGCAGCAGCAATATCGAGAAAGAGGTTTTAAAAAGTATTCTGAACTTATATCATGTCTTCTTGTGGCTGAACAAAATAATGAGCTATTAATGAAAAACCATGAGTCTCGACCAACTGGAGCAACACCATTCCCTGAAGTGAATGCTATAATTTCAAATAATCATGGTCGAGGTCGAGGTCGAGGTCGTGGTCGTGGTCGTGGTCGAGGTCGTGACTGCGGTAGAGGAAGAAATAACTATTCTTTTCGTGGTAATAATTATTCAGATTTCAAGAAAATCACAAATACTGATGATCAAAGAAGAAAAACTCCACAAAATAAGAGCTTTAAAAGTGTTGAAAATCAATGCTTCTGATGTGGTATGAAGGGGCATTGGTCTCGTACCTGTCGTACGTCCAAACACTTAGTTGATCTCTATCAAGCCTCATTAAAGGAGAAAGAAAAAAATGTGGAAGCAAATTTTGCATATCAAGATGATGTATTTGACCCTTCCAACATGACGCATTTAGATGTTGCTGATTTTTTTGAGTCTCCTGAAGAGAAAATTGATGCTATTGAAGGAGTCGCAAATACTTCCTTTGATTATGATAATGTCCAAAAGTAGTTTTGTTTTAGTTTTCTTTTTCTTTTACATTTGCAAGCTAATTTTTGAATATTTATAGTAGTTTTGTCTTTAATTTTTAGAATTATTGTAATCCTTTTTTTTATAATGAAGAATCATGGACATTTCTCATATTTTGGCTGACTCAAAGATGAATAATGAAGACTTATGCTTGGCAGATAGTGCAACTACGCATACAATACTTAAAAATAGAAAATACTTTTCTAAATTGACAATGCTTGAAGCAAATGTCAATACAATATCAGGTTCTGCAAACTTGATTGAAGGTTTTGGAAAAGCAAACCTTATTTTACCTAGAGGAACAAAATTCACAATTAATAATGCTTTGTTCTCTAGTAAATCGAAAAGAAATCTATTGAGTTTCAAAGATATACGTCAAAATGGTTATCATGTTGAAACTAACAATAAAAATAATATAGAATATCTCTATATTACATCTATTGTTTCACATGGAAAACGTATATTGGAAACACTGCCTGCTTTTTCTTCTGGATTATATTATACACATATACGAGTAATTGAAACATACGCAACAATGAACCTGAAGTTCATGAATCCAGATATATTCATCGTTTGGCATGATCGATTGGGTCATCCTGGATCAATAATGATGAGAAGAATTATCGAGAATTCTCATGGACATCCATTAAAGAACCAGAAGATTCTTCAATCTAATGAATTATCATGTGTTGCTTGCTCTCAAGGAAAATTAATAATTAGGCCATCACCAGCTAAAGTGGGAATTGAGTCACCTACATTTTTAGAACGAATTCATGGTGACATATGTGACCTATTAATCCACCAAGTGGACCATTTAGATATTTCATGGTTTTAATTGACGCATCCAGTAGATGGTCACATGTGTGTTTATTATCAAGTCGAAACCTTGCATTTGCAAGATTACTTGCTCAAATAATCAAATTAAGGGCACAGTTCCCTGATTATACAATCAAAAGCATTCGACTTGATAATGCTGGTGAGTTTACATCCCAAGCATTTAATAATTATTGTATGTCAATTGGGATAAGTATTGAACATCTGTAGCTCATGTTCATACACAAAATGGATTAGCAGAATCATTCATCAAACGTTTACAATTAATTGCTAGACCATTACTTATGAGAGCAAAACTTCCAATATCTGTATGGGGTCATGCTATTTTGCATGCAGCGTCACTTATACGCATAAGACCGACATCTTATCATAAGTACTCCCCAGTGCAATTAGCTTATGGTCAAGAGCCAAATATTTCCCATTTGCGAATTTTTGGTTGTGCAGTATATGTTCCAATTGCCCCACCACAACGTACTAAAATGGGACCTCAAAGGAGATTAGGAATATATGTCGGATTTGATTCCCCATCAATTATTAGATATCTTGAACCCCTGACGGGTGATGTATTTACTGCACGATTTGCTGATTGTCATTTTAATGAGACAACTTTTCCAACATTAGGGGGAGGAATTAAGAAGTTGGAAAATGAAATTGCCTGGAACGCATCGTTATTGTCTCATTTAGACCCTCGTACAAATCAATGCGAACTGGAAGTTCGAAAAATAATTCATTTACAAAACATAGCAAACAAAATGCCAGATGCTTTTACAAATGTTAAGAAAGTGACCAAGTCATATATTCCAGCTGTTAATGCTCCATCTAGAATTGAAATTCCAACTCAGCAAGTTGTTACAACTAATGAGTCAACGGTACGCCAGAAGCGTGGTAGACCAGTAGGTTCAAAAGATAAAAATCCTCGAAAAAGAAAAGTAATCAATAGTCAAAATGACTCAATTGAAAATGAGAAGATTCAAAAAGAATCTCCAGACATGACTATTGATAAAAATGTCGAAGAGACTCAAGTATATGAAGATAACAGTGAGATCTCGATAAATTATGTAATGACAGGAAAAAGATGGAATAGAACTGATGTAGCCATAGACAACATTTTCGCTTATACTGTTGCTCATGATATTATACATGAAAATGAGGATTGTGAACCTAGATCTGTTGAAGAATGTCGCCATAGAAAGGATTGGCTTAAGTGGAAAGAAGCCATCCAAGCAGAATTAAACTCACTTTCAAAACGTGAAGTTTTTGGACCTGTAGTCCATACACCTGAAGGTGTAAAACCTGTGGGATACAAATGGGTATTTGTACGTAAAAGAAATGAAAATAATGAGGTCACGAGATACAAAGCACGATTGGTTGCACAAGGATTTTCTCAAAGACCAGGCATTGATTATAGGAAACATATTCACCTGTGGTGGACGCTATTACATTAAGATATTTAATTAGCCTGACTGTATATGAAAAGCTTAACATGCATCTTATGGATGTAGTCACAGCATATCTATATAGATCTCTGGAAAATGAAATCTATATGAAAATCCCTGAAGGATTTAAGATACCTGAATCATATAATTCAAAATCTAGAGAATTATATTCAATCAAATTACAGAGATCATTGTATGGATTAAAACAATCAGGACGGATGTGGTACAATCGTCTAAGTGAATATTTATTGAAAGAAGGTTATCAAAATAATCCAATTTGTCCATGTGTGTTTATTAAGAAATCACAATCAGGATTTGCTATTATAGCTGTATATGTTGATGATTTAAATATAATTGGAACTCCTGAAGAGCTTTCAAAGGCAATAAACTATCTCAAAAAAGAATTTGAGATGAAAGACCTTGGAAAAACAAAATTTTGCCTTGGCTTGCAAATTGAACATTTAGCTGATGGAATTTTTATTCATCAAACGACATATACAGAAAAGATTTTAAAAAGGTTTTACATGGACAAAGCACACCCATTGAACATTCCAATGGTAGTTCGATCACTAGACGTGAAAAAGGATATCTTTCGACCTCGAGAAGATAATGAAGAACTACTTGGTCCTGAAGTACCATATCTTAGTGCAATAGGTGCACTAATGTATCTTGCTAACAACACAAGACCAGATATAGCATTCTCAGTGAATTTATTAGCAAGATACAGTTCTTCTCCAACAAAAAGACATTGGAACGGAGTTAAACATGTACTCCGTTATCTTCGAGGAACGGTTGATATGGGTTTGTTTTATTCAAACAAATCAAATTTTGATCTAGTTGGTTATGCAGATACTGGATATTTATCTGATCCACACAAAGCTAGATCTCAAACAGGTTATCTGTTTACATGTGGAGGAACTGCTATATCTTGGCGGTCTGTAAAACAGACCATTACAGCCACTTCCTCAAATCATGCAGAAATTCTTGCAATTCATGAAGCTAGTAGAGAATGTGTATGGTTGAGGTCAATGACTCATCACATTCGAGGAACATGTGGCTTGTCTTCTGGAAAATTTTTACCAACAATATTATATGAAGACAATACAGCATGTATAACCCAAATCAAAGGAGGGTATATAAAAGGAGATAGAACAAAACATATCTCACCAAAACTCTTCTACACGCATGACCTCGAAGAAAATGGCGACATTAATGTTCAACAAATTTCTTCAAAAGATAACTTGGCAGACTTATTTACAAAGGCATTACCCACATCGACATTCGAAAAGTTGGTGCACAACATTGGAATGCGACGACTCAGAGAACTCAAGTGATATATTCATGAGGGGGAGTAGAATTACTGTACTCTTTTTCCCTTGGCTATGCTTTTCCCCATAGGATTTTTGTAGCAAGGTTTTTTAATGAGGCAGGAAAGTATATAAAATAATGTACTCTTTTTCCTTCACTAGGATTTTTTTTCCCATTGGGTTTTTTTTCCTAGTAAGGTTTTAACGAGGCATTTATTTTATATAATATGGATATCTAAGGGGGAGTATTATAAATGTAATATATAAATGTAGATATCCATAACCTATATAGGTTACAAAATATCATAAAACTCCCATTGAATTTGATATTGTAACATACCTCCCCATTGAATTCAATCTTGTAACATACACCATCTCATATCCTATAAATAGTGGTATATGTTACCTTTGTAATACACACCACAATTGAGTTCAATTGTCATTTCTACTTTCCTATTTCTCTCTACTTTACTACTTTTGTTCTTCCTTTGTTCATTGTATTGTTCTTATTTTATAACACTTAAAGATTATTATAATTATTAGTTGATAATCTAAAAGTTGAAAGGAAAAATATGTGGAATAATGTTTACTATATTAAAAGGGGCTAGGTAGCGAGAATCTTCACATGCCCGTTTTACCTTTACATTTTTCATAAATTTCCATATTGCCCTTTTGTCGAGTAGTTGTGACTTTTCGAGTGTAGGTGTCCGTTTGAAAAATAATGGAAGTGACTTTTCCAATTTTTAGTTACAAAATAAGTTTATATATTTAAAAAGATAAAGTCTTAGGTCGAATAAGTGCAGTTGATATTGATGGGACGCGACTCTTTGAGATAATATGCAATAGATGTCAATTGGATGCATTTGTTCGGAGTAGAGGTGGTTACACACATTCAATTGGTGCATTGATTCATCCAATGTATATGTGAGATGCACATGTAAAAGAAAAACAAAATAAATACTTACATTTACATTCTTAAAAAGACAATTTAATGGGATCAAAGTTTATAAAAAAATACCAAAAAAAGATTAGGGGATTTAATTGAATGAAAATAGTAATTAATACGGTGAAGCAATGTATCTTTTCGTGTGACTTTACATTAAAAATGGCTATGTAGGAAGAATCTTTACATGCCTCTTTTGTCTTTACATTTTTTTATAAATTTTCATATTGCCCTTCGTTGAGTGGTTGTGACTTTTCGAGTGTAAAATCACTATTTAAAAAAAAATAATTAGAACTATAAAATTTCACGTACATTGTACGTGTTTCTTTGACTAGTATTAAAAACGGAGTAGTGAAGAATATTAACCAAAACCACATCTTAATTTTAACAATGTAGCTAAAGCTACCAAACACGAAATTTTCTTTTATTTTCAATCTTTTTGAGTACAAAATATGAAAATTTTGTTCTCATAATTGGTTTTATGCAAACCAAATTATGTTGTAAACCTATGTATAGGGTCAAAAGTTAAATCCTATTTCTAGGTTATTTTCCTAAATTGCTTTTATGAAAATCAAATTTCACCTAATTCTTTTGGTATAAGATTTAATTTTTACATACTAATAATCTAAGCGATCAATCTAGACTAATAATTGAAAAAAAAATGAAAATCAATAAAAGTAAACTAAACTATGAATTGAGCTAAGTTACTTTATTTTACATATTAGATTTTTTATCCTTCTTTTAAGGCATTCACAAATTTAAATCCCGAAAGAAAAACCAAAATTGAAAATAAGAACTACATATTAAATTTAGTAAACAAATATGCATAATAATGCTAAGATAGAAGTGCACAAAGATCAAATCCATTAGCAAGGTAGAAACTTGGTGCAATTAACATGAACTAATTAATATTGAAATATTAAACAAAAATGAACAATTAAAGATAGAATAGAAAAACTAGTTAGTGATTTTAAAAGGGCTAAAATCACTTCTGTCAATTTTAAAATCACCATGAAATATGTTTTTAATCTTTCAAAACTAATTTTGATGATTTAAAATTGCCTTTAAAAGTGTAAAATTGAAAATTAAATTAATTTTGATTGATTAAAGTATATTTTTGAGTGATTTTAAAAATGACAAAAGTGATTGTAACGATTTTAAAATCACTCTCAAACAAACTCTTGAAATTAGTTCGATAAATCACTTCTATAAGTGCGAAGGAAATACAATCTCACGCTTGGTGGAAAAAATAAAATTGAAATTAAAACAAAACTTGAATAAAAGCTTGAAAATTGAACATATTATAAGAAAGAAAAACTTAAACTTGAAGAATAAAGTCGTGAATCTAACCTAATTCAATGAGAACCGAGTAATTTACAGTCCAATACTTTCGAATGGAATTAGATCGGTAAAAGAAACAGAAGCTTAAAACTCCTTAAGTCAAACAAAAAAGTGTAGAAATTTATGTGTTGAAGATAGACTTTTAAGTGGGAAGGGTTGTTGTAAAAAATGATAGGCAAAAGACTTTGCCCTAATTTCCATGAATAAAGGAGCAGAATATCTTGAAATCAGACATTTTTTTTTTATTTTTATTTTTTAACTTTACTTTTCTGTTCCATTCAAAACCTTGAAGATAATCACGTTCTTAGGGAGAGCATAAGGCATCAATACAGAGAAGGGATTCTCGGTCTTAGGGGATCTAAGATTAATCAGTGAAGGGAGTTCATTGAACTACAAGAAAAATAATCAAACTGAAAGGAGCCTCACACACTATCGGAAGTCGAAGTGTTAGTCACTAATATTATCACACTTAGGAGGAGCCTAAGTACAATGGAGAGGGAGTCTCACATCTAGAGGGAACCTAGATGTTTAGCAAGTTAAGCTTTGCAAGAGTCACAGTTGAAGTCATTACTTTACAGATAAATATTTTATTGTAAATGTTTAACTCTTTAATATTAGTGGATTATCTTTCCTAAGCACATTGTCCGTAGACGTAAGTAGTTTATACCGAACTGGGTTACCAACTCTTGTATGTAATTATTCTTTTACTTGCTGTTAGTTTTGTAGTTGTTACAATATTTATCTATGCTTTCTATTTGAGATCTGTATTTTGAATGACAACTCTCTTATAGCTTTTTCAATTTTCAATTTGAATCTTCTAGGCTAATTTTTAGGTCATTTGATGTTTGACCACATATTGTAAAGATAAAAGGAGACAATGGAAATGGCGGTTTTGTGTTATTTAAATTTTGGACACATATTTTAGAAATAGAAGGACAAGGATGCAATGAAGGTGATTATTGGTTTTAATATGGAGCTCTTTTTTATTATTTTTTATTTGTTGATTTCGTTAATGATTTAAAATTTCTTATCTAATCGAGTTAGATATTTATGTGCTCCGTAACGCAAATATTGAAGAGTAATATTTAAGTGTATTTTGGGTTGCACTATTTTTTATGCAACCCACTCCAACTACATAACAAAATGAAATAAAAAATATTTCTTAAAAAAAAAAAGAATATCCTGAGTAAATTGTGGTTAGACAATCGAGTAAAATCTTTATGGTGTACCTAAGTTTTTTTTTCTTTTTTTTTTCTTTTCTCCCTTTTAAGAGAAATGTAATTTTTATTTCACAAACACGTAATAATTCTCATTATATTTTGAGAAAAAATTGCATGCTTTTAACCTTAACTACACCAAAACAAAGTTTGAAAAGTCTCATGAATATGTTATAATGATCTAAGTTCTAAAAATGAGAGCTTAAAGTAGGATAAATTTCATGTTTTATTTGATTTTTATGTAGAAAAACTAATAAATTTGCACAATGGAAAACAATGGGCAAAGATTGAAACACAATTAGGAACAACTTTAGCCACTAAGAACAATACTCTCTCACAAAATAAACAAATGTAGCAACCTTAAGAGGGGGCCTGAATTCTTCTTTTAACATCCAAGGCCAAATAAGGAAAGAGTTTTCAGGAAAATATTTTTCTTTTCGAAAAAATATGATGCATTATAAAAGAAAAATATCGATCAATAATCTTTTGCTGAGATTTTTCAGATTGGGAAATAAAAATATTCTGCATATAAATTCCAGATTAGGAAAGAAAAGTGTTCTGCCAAAAATAAGACTTGTTTAAGGTAGATGTTAAGACATCATTTATGACAACCGAGAAAGCCACCAGAAACTAACTTAGAAAAAAAAAAAAATAGAGAGCCAATAAACAAATTTCCAACAAAGATGATGCTTGCTAACCTATAGTTTTCTTTAGTTTTAACAATGTAAAATGGCATTGATGATGATTTCTTGTTCCTTTGGCCAAACCAATAAACTTACATATTTGTAGTCACAACGAAAATTAGGAATTCTAGATGTCCGACATCTTTAGATAACCGTGTTTGTTTTGTATGAATATTTTTACAGATATTTGGGAATATTTTGATAATTATGTTTGTTTCGTAGGAATTCTACTCGGGAATGTCTTAAATTTACATAATGTTCCAAGAATGCCCTTACGACTATTTATTAATTTTAATTAATTTGATATAATTTGAACTTCTATAACGTATTTATTTTTTATCAAATTGATTTATATTATTTTTCGGGGGGTTTTTAAAAATAGAATAATAAGGAAAATTATTTACACAAAATAGCAAAAGTTTTAGATAGTTGTGATAGAAATGATAGAAGTCTATAGATGCTGATAGAAGTCTATCAATGTCTATCAGTATTTTTTTTTGTGCTATTTTCTGTAAATAGTTTGACATTTTTTCTATTGTAGAAAATTTCCCTTATTTTTATATGTTATGTTTCTCAATAAAATAATAAGAATTATGATAGAACAAAAAAAAATGATATATATGATTGACAATATTTATTTTAATTATATAATGCAAATGAAGATTAATATATATATATATATATATATATATATATATATATATATATATATATATATATATATATATATATATATATAATATGTAAAATTAAAAAAATGACAAAAATGTAAAATGGAGATGCCCTCAATTCAGGAATTTGGCAAACCCATGTTGCAGGAGGGTATCATAGGGTGCCCGAAAATCTCTGGATGTCAAAATAAAAAAAGAAATCAAAAGTTTCTCCTCTTATAACCCATTTTGTTAAGAACTAGTTTTTATTACGTGCGTTCCACATGTTTGAAGAAATTGAAAATATGATTTATTTACAAAAAGTTGATTTACAATTTTATTATGAATGAATATTTTAGCATTTCACAATCATATATGAGGTTAACTATTGCAAAGGTTTAAACATTATATTAACAACATAAAAATATGATCATTGCATTTATCTTTTGTCATTACTGTCACATGTTATTGCATTTTTTAAAAAAAAAAAATCACGACTTTATTTGGTGTTATTTTTATATTTTTTTTCAAAACTATAAAAAGAGAAAAAGATGTTCCAAGACTCAAGAAGTGATTGAGAAATTTATAATATATGTAAGATATGAAGAAAAAAATGTTTAGTCTTTTGATCTTCCCAACTCTCAACTTTTACACTTTCCTTATTTTTTCTAATAATTTTAATTTATTAATTGTAATATATACTTAAATTTACAATTAGTTAATGCATTAACTAAAAATATTAATTTTGATAAAAAAAACTAAAAATATTAATTTTCTAAAAAAACTATTAATATTAATAAAAATAATATATGTTATGAAAAATAATAAACAGAATGTTTTTAGTACCTACCATTTGATTTAAACTTAGTTAATTATTATTATAATTTAAGTTTTAATAATTAAATTAAAAGATGTTATTCTAAGGAATATAAATTACATGAGCAAAATATAATGACCCTACTTATTTGAGAATTGCAATGGTCTTTATAATATTTACTTTTATGTGTTATAATTAAATAATACTTTAACTTAACTACTTATAATAAAATTTAAATATCCAATTATGGTATAAATATAAAAAGGAAAAAGGGTCATCAAATGTTGTCCCATCTAAACAACTTTTTAATAAATTATATACCAAACAACTCTTCTCTAGTATGAGAAATAAAATAGAAGTTCGAAATAATTCTTTTTAGATTTAATAAAGTCCGAAAGAAGATGTCAAGGCTGTTAAATTATTATGAAAATTCAAAGCAAAAATTAGCAAGAAAACGAATAATGACAAAAACCTATCAAGCACACATATAAATAAATAAATAAAAATGTTTCAAAGAGATCTCATTTTTCTTATTAAAAAATTAGGAAGGTAAAAAAATAGATTATTAACTTATATATATATATATAAAATTTTTTGAAAATATTGGAGGCCGAGGTGAATCTAAATTAACATATGAAATTTGAAATATTGAAAATCATTATTTTATTATATTAAAATTTTGGTATTTAATGAAAGAAAACTATAAACTAAATTAACCAACCCAAGCAAGAATATTTTCTGGAACCCACTGTCATGGCTGGTTGAATCAAGTCAACGAACCAAAAGCCCAGTGTAGGGTAGGCCCACTTGAATACCATGGGCCCATTAAAGTGTGGGTCATTGCTTTTATGGGCCCATAAAAGAATGGCCCATATCCACAAAAGTGGGAAACGAGATTCAGGAGAATGATTGTAGGCCCACTTCGTTTTCCCGTGGGCCCGTGGGCCCAATAAAGAATGATTTATAGCCATACAAGAACTCAGATTTTGACCCAAGATGGTCCCCACCTATTAAAATTTCCCCCCACTTTTTCCATAAGCTAATTAATTTTGTAGGGCCATTTTAAAAAAAAATAATAATAAATATATATTTTTTGGAAGAAAAAAAGGAATATAAAAAAATAAAAAGAGTTATTGTTTGTGGGTCTCTCCAATTATTGGGGTCCTCCCTACCCTTATCTATTTGATTCCTCGTTATAAATTTGCATGGAAGTACCTAGAAGAGTTAAAAAAGTTATTATTATTTTTTTTTTCAAAAAAAGAAAATTTTGAAGTGAAGGATAAACTAGAATTTATTTCTTTTTAGAGTATTATCATTTAAACATGGTAAAAATTCCAATTTATGAGATCATCAGAACCAAATTGAAGGTTTTAAAAATTTGAGAGATTAAACCACAAAGATCAAATTGAAACCAAACAAAAATCATGAAGATAGAAATGGTAACTAAATGCAAAAAAAAACAGTATCTATCAAGTTATTATGGGACTGGCTAAATTTTGAATTTTGGTTGAGGGTTTTTTGGGAGATAGGTACAATAATAAATTTCGTGAAAGTTAATGGACTTTCTCCATTGGTAATGAGTTTGTTTTTTGTTTTTAGTTTTTGAAAATTATGCTTGTTTTCTTACCACTTCTTTACCGAGGGTTTATCTTTCTTAACTAAACACGTGCATTCTTAGTTAAATTTGAAAAACAAAAACTATGTTTTTTAATTATTAAAATTCGTCTTGGTTTTTTAAGTATATGAAAGTAGTGTTTCTAAACTTACTTTTTAAAAATCAAATGGTTACCAAATGAAGCCTAAATTTTTCTCAAATAAAGTTTTTGGTTACTTAAAGTTTTTCTCAAATAAAGTAGCGCTGAGCTAGACTCATTTCGGCCAAAAAAAAAAAAAAAATTACATTATTGGTTACAAAAAGGGTATATGCAACCAAAGGTTCTTCTCTTGTGTCAGCAGTTAAAAATTTTCTCACCCCAATAAATTCCCTCTTCACCAAACTTTCACAGATGATGTTTGCCTTTTCTCATTTTATCCTTATTTTGGAAAGTAACAATTCACACTTCCTCTCTTTTATAATGTTTTTTTTTTCTTTTTTGAAAGTTGAGCTTATTCTAATTTATATCTACTCCTAGTTTTTTTTTTCCTTTAAAAAAAAGTTTAATTTTTCCCTTTTAAAAAAATCATTTTGAAATATTTGAGAATTTATGATAGTTGAGGGTCTGAAAGTGAGTCATGAAACTTGAGAAAAATAGGATATTTTCAATAGTCAAGCAGAATAAATAGGAGAAGATTCATTTGAGTTTTTTTCTTTTTTTAAATATAAAATTTTGAGTATTTCAAGATGGTAAATGTTTGGTGATGAGAAAATGATTCATATCATTTTTTTTTGTTATAGATTTTAACCACATAAAGTATTGGAAAATTTTTATAGATAAAAAGAATGTCAAACTATTTACAGAAATGACAAAAAAAAAATACTAATAGATATTTATAGACTTCTATCAGCATCTATATGATAATTTCTATTTCTATCACTGATAGACCATGATAAACTTCTATCAACATCTATCACAACTATCTAAAAATTTTGTTATTTTATGTAAATAATTTCTCTTATTTTTCTATTTTAAAAAATTCTCCTAAAATATAGTTTAGAAATTATTTTAAATGAAAAAACTGCTGAAAATATTTATAACTATAGAAAAATTTTAGACTACTATTTATGTCGCGATAGGCTAATAGTAGTCTATTGCAGATAGATAATGAAATTTTGCTATATTTATAAATATTTTGGTTCATTTTGAAAACTACCCTTTTAAAAACTCTAATTTCAACCAAAATAGTTTGATCGAAAATTTTTATTCATATGGTTATACTTAATTTAACAAGTCAATTTAACAAATTGAGCCCTAAATTTGAATATAGACCTTATATCTTCTCAAAATTAAATTTAGCATATAAATGCATAAACTCATATAAAAACATTCAAAAATATATATATCCAAATTTAACCAAAGAAATATCAAAATCTTACTATATAAAAAAACATACAGCTAAGAAAAATCAATACCCACAAATAAATAAATAACATAATCTGAACTATAAAAATACAAAGCTTAGCCATAAGGAATCAAAACTGCCAATAGCTATCAACTAAAAATTAAGAACCATTTTAAACCCTTTTTTTTAAAAAAATACTTACAAATTTAACTTTCCATTTTTGAAAATAGAGATTAAATAAAATCCTTAAATTTTAAACTTAAAAAGGATAAATAATAGTAAACAACCTTATAAATTATGTCAAAATTATTTTTCATTGCCCACTTTCTTCTTCCTAATTTAGTAAATTGAAACTCACTAGACCATATTTGGAAAGTTCTTAATTTTTTTTTTTTTTTTTGAGAAATGCATTGTTTTATGAAAAAATTTCATAGATACAAAAAAAATGTCAAACTATTTACAAAAAAATACTAAAAAAAATACTGATAGACATTGATAGACTTCTATCAGCATCTATCATTTCTATCACTGATAAACCATGATAATTTTCTATCCGCGTCTATTACAACTATCTAAAAATTTTACTATTTTGTGTAAATAGTTTCCTTTATTTTTCTATTTTTAAAAATTCTCCTTGTTTTATCAGAATTTCACTTTTTAAAAAAATATTCTCACATCCGATTACAATGGAGTACAAAATTAATAAAGTTTTAGATAAAACGACATTAGAGTTCAAGCTTTGTTAAATTACAGTGTATTGATTTTGAGGGGATTAAAAATTATTGGGTTGTTTTCAAATATAGAAAAATGAGTTAAACTATTTACAAATATAGAAAGTTTTTACTGTTTATCAGCAATAATAAACCGTGATAGAATATTTTTGCTGTTTAGAGTAATTTTTAAAAAAATATTTTAAGATTTTTTTTAATGTGTTTGGTAAAAAGAATTGAAATCAATTCTATTAAAATCACTTTTAAAACTCAGGTTTATTTCACATAGTTTTTAAAACTAGTTTTTTTTTTTTATTCTCACAGTATCATATTTCACTTTTTAGTCAAGTTTCAAGTTTATCCTTCAAAATTAAGATGTATTTTATCTCCTAATTTTTCATATGTTGAAGTCAACCAACGTTTTAAAATCATACCATATTGTTTTTTTTAATTAACGCTATTTCCTCCAATACTTAACAATAATTAATCTAGATCAACAAACTTAATATTTTAATAAATTGTTTAAACAATCGTAAATTATATAAAAAAAAATTAATTGTAGTTTTTCTTTTGGTTGATAAAAAAAAAAATTTGATTCGTATTACATCTAGTTTTTCTAAAAACACAGTTAACAACAATTATTTTAAAAGCTACAATAATTCCAAACTAAACCTTAATCTTATGTATTGTTTTTCCAAGTTTGATTTTCATTGATGGTTTTTTTAATTATTTTTTTTTAAGTATTAAAAGACAATAATGAAATAAAAATAGCAATACTTATTCAAATTGGGATGAAAATAACAATTTTAAGGTAAAAAATTATTAATGCTATCAAGCTCTAAGGATAAAAATGATTTGTTTCCCTAATATTTTTTTATTTATTTATCTTATGCTTAGTTTAGCCTATAACTTTTAAAACAATGGCTAGTAGTTAAGCCTCTAAAAAAAATCAAATGGGAAGGGAAATAAAATAGTGTTTGGTAAATTTTAATTTTAAACTAAAAAAATTATTTACTATCTTTAGTAAATTAATACTAAATTTGTGTAATTTAGTTACATGAACTTAAGTAGATTTATCATATCAGTTATCCTTATATTAATATTTAACTTATAATTTATTATAATATGATTATTTAAAAATTTATATGATTTGAATTACAACATATTTTGTTTCAATCTAAATTATGTGATAAAGAGTTATTTAAAAAATATTTTTATAAAATATTGAAAATAAATACGAGAAAGTAAATTAATATGAATGATATATTTGATATTGGTAAATGATCAAGAAAGATACAAAATTTTTAAGAAAAGTTAAAATCTAAAAGTCACTTCAAACAAATTAAAAAGTGATTTAAATAAATTAATAAATAATTTCTTTTACTGTCCATTAATTTAAAGCCTTTAATTTATAAATAATGATTTAAAATGAACAATAACTCTAAATTTAACAATCCTCCTGACGGGCGACGTGCTTTCTAAAAATACATTTGAAAATAATAATAATAAAAATGCAACCATGTTTTAATTATTTTCTTTAATTTAATAAGAAAGGAAAAAAAACATAAAAAAAAAAAAAACAAACAAATGAAGCTTTAAGGATTTATCCAAAGATCCTAACAAGTCAAATGGGCATCTTAATTTATTTATTTTTAAATGTAATATTTCCATTTCATTATTGTGATTTTTTCTCAAAAACATTTTGATAATGACATACAAGTGGAGATGCAAAATTCCAACCTGTGAAGACCAAATAATGTTTTTCCATACATGTTTGAAATCTTGTGCTAAATATTAATTTAAGATGTATTAAATTTACCAAAACTAGTTGTGAGCTTTGTCATTTGTTTTAAAATTACTTATATTATTTAAAAATTTATAATATTACTCAGATTTTTCATAAATATTTCGAAACTATATTTAAAGACAGAATTTTGAATGAAAATTAAGATTTGAAGTGAGCGTTAATATTCAAGTCCCAACTTTCCTTTCATGTCGTCACCACCGACTACATTGGTCTAATTCTCATTGTTTTTCCAACATTCTAACAAAATTCTACTCTTAAGATGATTTTGAAATGTTTATAAAAAGATCCAAAGTTATATTATAACTTTTGAAAGAATAAAAATATTTTTGGAACAAATGATAAAGTTTAGAGGTATATAAATACTTTTTTGGGAAATTTTCATAGATAGAAAAAATGTCAAACTATTTACAGAAAGTAGCAAAAAAAAAACATTAATAAACATTGATAAACTTCAATTATATCAGCATCTATCAGTGATAGACTTATATCATTTCTATCATTGATAGACCCTAATAGATTTCTATAAGTGTCTATCACAACTATTTAAAAAATTTGCTATTTTATGTAAATAGTTTTCATTATTTTCTATTTTTAAAAATTTCTCTACTTGTTTTTTTTCTTTCATAATATAGAGTTGAGAATCAAACCTCATACCTCGAAATTGATACTACAAGTTCATGTCAAATAAGTTATGTGATATACTGTTGAACTATGTTCTATATATATAGTAATTACTATTTCCATTCACATAGTAAATTTTACATAATTTTTAAATTATGTTGACATAGTTGACAATAAATTAAAATAGTATTCGTAGTAAAGGAAATTATCCCGAAACTTTCCTCCATTATCAATATGTATATAAGTTCATGCTCGTAAAACTACATTCATGTTAACATACATGTATGTGTGTGTGTGTATATATATATATATATATATATATACTTTAGCATAATATTATTAAACCTTAGGTTATTTTTAAACGATGCTAACGTGACTGACCATAAATTATAGTATTCGTAGTACAGAAAATTTCTCCGAGATTTTCCTAGCTACAGAATCGTTAATGTTTTGGACTTCAAATAATTTGTGTGAGAGAAATGGAAAGGGTAAGCATACAATAAATGACATTAAAACTAGCTCAGAGTACGAGCATACAAATGAATGACATTGAAGAATCAAAACAGAGAACAAAACTTAAAAGAGTGAAAAAAAAAATAATAATAATTGAATTCAATCACTCGTTTCAATCTCAAGATCCAAAACTTTCACCAATTACCATTTTACTCTTTTTTTTTTTTTTAAGTAAAAAAATAAAAAAAGAACCCAATGAATCAAATCAGATTCAAAGGTGAAAGCAATCCCAAAAATTTTCCAACCCAGAAAATTCCCTTTTTCTTTCCCGAGAAAATGGAATCGAAACTTCCAAGTTTTAAAATACATTCATTTCCAAGACAAGTGTCAAGAGAAATAAGAATTAATTCAACAGATGGAAAATTAATATAATAAAATAAAATAAAATAAAACAAAACAAAACCCATTGATGATTATTCTCATTCTGATGAATCTAATACTAAAAAAACAGAGGACTTACAGAGAGAAGAAGAAGAAGAAGAAAAAGAAAAGCTTCAACAAACCCATCAATGGCGGATCAAACACAAACTGGAAGAAGAAGAAGAAGAAGAAGAAGAAGAAGAAGAAGAAGGGCTTCATTTTCCTCCATTGAAGCCAATCACTTCCAAATACTAATTTTCTTGTCTGGGAAAGTATTACAGAACAAACCCAAAATTTCAAAGAGAAAAAAAGGGGGATTAGCAGAAAGCCATCAGCTCAATTCCTCCATGGATTTCCATTGAAATGGAGAAAGAACTTCACCCAAATTAACACAGTGGTTGCTGATTATAGCTCATATATAGCAAAATCTGGGAAAAACACAGCGACACCCTTTTTTGAAGCTTAAAAACCCTAATCAATCTTCCAAAAGAGAGAAAAAAAGAAAAACCCTAAAAATTCACTCATTCCAAGCTAAGAATTCAATATCCTAAAACCCTAAAATGGTCTAAAGCTCCACACGAAAAGGGGGGAAAAACGATAGAGGGTAGTTGTTATATAATTCTATGAACACGAACACCCACCAGAGAGGGAGAGAATTATTACAACGCCGTCGTGAACGGCGGCCGGATTATGAAATCAACGATGGTCGTTGTCTCTTCGGCCGGAACTTCCCGGTCCACCTGATAAAGAAGCAAGCAAATTCAGATGCCCTGGAAGGTAATTTCCCACTTTCGCCGCCGACGCCTCTCCCATTGATTGCTGCTGAACGAACAGCGACGCCTGGTGAGAAACGGCGGTTGGTTGAATCACCATCTCCGGAGCTGCCGCCGCCGCAAAGCTCCACACCTGTCCGAAATCCGACCTCGCGGGAATCGCCCAGTACCCACCTGCGGCAGCCGGACCCATAATCGAACCAATAGTGGGGCCGACCGAAATGCCACCTCCACCGCCACTGCCGTCGTCTTTATTAGCTCCATCGTCGTCGGTTCTGACGCGTTTACCTAAAATGAAGGGCGCCGGAGCCAAAAGGGGCTTATGGTCGAGAGAGGAAGAAGAGGAAGCGGCGGCAGGAGTGCCTCGGAGTGAGGCGGAGATGCTGGAGAAGCTAGCCGGAGTGGTGCCGGTGCCAGTGGCGGCGATAATAGACGGCTCTGCTTGACGGAGGAGCCATTCGATAGTCTGACCGTCGGATTTGTGGCCCAATTCGCGGGTGAGTTGAAAAACGCGAGCGGCGCAAACGATGGGCATACGAATACGGCGGCCACGGCCGTCGACCTTGCTGTGGCGGTCCTTGGAGGGGGGTTTTTTGATGGCCAACGCGCCATTGTTGTTAGACTGATTCCCCTGTAGTTGCTGCTGCTGCTGTTGTTGTTGTTGGTGATGTCTCTGTTGTTGAGAATGGTCGATTATGGCGCCATTGTTGTTGTTGACGCCATCAGAACCAGACATGGTTAAGAGAGAGAGAGAGAGATGTTGAAGAAGAAGAAGAAGAAGAAGAAGAAGAAGAATTGAAGGTGTGTCAATGGAGGATTGTGGAATTTGAATTTAATTTTATATATTTTTTGGAAAATTAATTTTGCTGAATTGGGGGTTTGGGACTTGGGAGTGTGTTTGGGAACAGAGGGCTCTAATCATTGAGAAGCAGGAGCTGGTGGAGACAGGAGGAGGGCACATGGGTGGTGGCTCCCACTTTTCTTTTTTTATTATTATTATTTTACTCTCATTTTTCTTATTTATTTATTTCTCTCTTTTTGGGTCCCACATCTCTCTTATATATTTTTCTTTTTCTTTTCTTTTTTTTCCCTCCCTCTCTATATCTCCTTTTCTGCTTCTCTGGCTTGCTTGGTTGTTGGGCGTTTGAGCCACACGCGCTTCTGAATTATGGTAATTAACCATTAACATGTGTTTGGTAACTTTTTGATTTTTTTGTTGTCTAAAAAAGAGTAGTTTTCAAACTTTTGTTTATATTATGAGAATTTGGCTAAAAATTTCTATGTTTGTTTAGGAAGTATGCAAATTGTGATGGATAGATTTGGACTCGAGAAGAATCAGGTTCGAATAAGACAAAAGGTTAAATACGAGTTTAAAATACTCGACTTAAGGCTCAAATAGACCTTGGGCCAAGCGAACAACGAACCGAGGCACATGAGAAGTTACTCTCGACCTTGACTAAATGTGAGGTCGAGGTTGACCCTTCAGCCCAAGAGTAGACAATCTGCATGCTTATAATCCAAGTTCACAGAGGAGAAGAAAACTCTAGGTCAGTTTTCCTATATACATTTTAACTTCAGAGGAACTAAGTTGATTTTCATCTCTAAAAATCTTGCTATAACTAAAAGTCTTCTACTGATTTAGGCATCAGAGGCATCGTGACAATTACCATATTGTATCCAGATTCTCCTTGTTTTGGAAGTCTCGTCTTCCCTGAATTACAAATTCACCGCTGCTGTTGCGTAAAGATCAATGTGTGTTTTCCCTTGTTCAGACTTTGCCATCAACGAAAACCATTCTATAAATTTGGCTTGAAAACAAGCACATATTTCAAAAACTAAAAGTCAAATTTTTCTTTAAAAAGAAAACTAAAGAGAAAGAAAAAACAATAAATAGTTATCAAATGGGACCTTAACTTACAAGTTTAGCATTGAATTTGTGTCAATTATATTTATAAACTATTAATTTTATGTTTGATTAAAAGTTTAGTCTTTAAACTTATAGATATGTGTATATTTAGTCTCTAAACTTTTAAAAGTACTGAAGTGTTTAACAGATATTTTTTATTTGTGTTTTTTCTTCTAAATGCACAAAGTTTACTAGGCTCTAGATTGAAAGTTTATGGTCTTATTATATAAAGTTTAATTTTGTATCAAATACATCATTTATAATTTTAAAAATTCTCTAAAATCTTAATTATAATAAATACTCTTGAATGTTCCAATTTGTTCTTTTTTAAAAAAAAGAAAGTACAACTATTTTTTCAAAACTTAATAATATTATCCTTGATGCGTCGTAAACATTTCAAAACTACAATTGAAATATAATTTTTTTAAAATTTCAGACAAAATTTGAGATCCGGAGGATGTCGAGTGATTGTGACCTAGAACAATATGACAATCCAAATTTTGTTTCAAAGTCATCTCCATACCATTCAATATCTCAAATTCCATCCGAAATTATAAAGGAACCTTAGGAAAACTCAAGAGTAATATTGCAACTTTTGAAATAATAGATATATTTTTTATTCAAAGGACAAAGTTATGAAGTATTATATATAATTAATCAATTTTGAATGCAACGGAATTAAAAGCTTAAAAAGTTTTAGATATATTTAAAGTTCATTAGATACAAAATTGAAAAGTAAATAACTTATTCGACCATTTTTAAAATTCTAAAACCTTTTAGGCACACTCTTAAAAGTTCATAGATTAAAGTTATATTTTAATGTTAATTTTGTATCTAACCACTTTCCAACTTCTAAAAATTGTCGAGTAAGTCCAATGAATATCTTAAAAAATATTAAATATGTTAAAAGTTTATTAGACATAATTAGCGTCTTATTGGGCATTTTTAAAGTTTATATAAATATATACATAAAGGAAAATTACTATAAATAAAAAATATTAAAATATTTATAAATATATAAAAATTTTATTGTCCACGATAGATTGTAATTTTAAAATTTAATAATCTTTTTGTTTATTTTTTAAATTTAAAATTAAATTCGCAATCTTTCTCTCTGCCTACAGCGTGTCGGCCCGTAATCTCTAGCTTGGTCCAGATTTTTTTTGGTCGGTCGAGGAAAACGGTGTCGTTTACCGAAAAAAGAAAAAGAAAAAGAAAAAACACAAAATTCTGCCGAATTTTGTCTTTATAGTTTTAAAGCTTTTACTTTTATTTTTCTTATCTTAAAAAAAAAAATAAAACTTTTGATTTACTCCCAATAATTGGAGTTATTTTCATTTCAGTTCCTATGATTTAGTTGAATTTTGCACATTGTTATTGAATTATCTTTTAACCACTTGAAAAACCTACTATTTTCTTTTTCTAAACTTGTAAATATTTATATAGGTTGGTTAGTTAAATGGAAAATATATATTATTTATAGTAAATAGCATAATTGAAGGTTTATAATAATAGTATAATCTAAGTTAAGCTGAAATTCATATGTTATGTAAAGCTTATTAGGAAAAGTTATACTTATGATACATTTATAAAATTATATAAAAAATGTGATTTTTCAAAAACATATTAATAAAATGAAACATTTTTCAACATGGAATTCAAATAGAAATTAAGTCCAAAGCATATGGCTTAAATTGAAATTATGCCAAATCGACATATATTCCATTTCTAATTTAACCAATAATTTCTTAATCATGATATTAGTTTATTTAACTAATTTTCGCTGTCTAAAAAAAATTATTTTTCTCTTTAAAATATAAGGACGACATTGAATTCAATCATAATACAAAACATCGGTTTAATTTTTTTTTTTAATTTTAAGTCAGTTTTAATTTCATTTTCAATTTTTTTACTGTCGTACAGTTCAGTGAAAATTATTTCATTAAACTTGAGAGTTATAACATTTAAAACTCTAAATGCATAGTTAAAACAAGTCTAGCTCAACTGACATGACTTTGTAATATAAATTTTGATGTCTGAAGTTCAAATCCCTACCTCACATATTTTTTTTTAAAAAAAATCCAAATTAATAATGGTGTTAACTAAAATTCTAGACTTTCATAAATGAATAAATTTATACTATATGATTCAATTTCATTTAAAATTTGTTTAGTACCTACTTTTCACATGTGTATAAGATTTCTTTAAA
The DNA here is from genome assembly GCA_002890555.2 of Lagenaria siceraria. Lineage (NCBI taxonomy): Eukaryota > Viridiplantae > Streptophyta > Magnoliopsida > Cucurbitales > Cucurbitaceae > Lagenaria > Lagenaria siceraria. The sequence continues at coordinate 9,562,101 of CM016488.1, forward strand.
TGCATAAATTAATTCAATATTAGAAAGAAATAGATACTAAGGATTTATCACTAATATGAGTGGTTTTGCCTTTTCTCACATTCCTTTATTTTTATTTACTTATTTAAAAAGAATTATGTGGTTTTTTATTATATTATTTTTGGAAGAGTTTCGAGAGCAAAACAATTTAGTTAGATTATTTTAAGGAAAATTATTATAAATGGAATATCAAACTGTTTACAAATATTGAAAAATTTCACAATTAGATAGTAAATTTTTTTATATTTGTAAATATTTAGTTGACTTTTGTCGTTTTGTTCTCTTTGTTTTTGTGGTGTTTGTTAGAGCCTTGACTTCGAGTTACTTGGTCTTTTTTTTAGCAATCAAATATTTTGGGTAAAAAAGAAAAGAGAAAAACGCGATTTACATTACATAATTGGGAATATTTTGTATTTCTTCTTTTTCTTTTTAATAGTAAGACCCTATTCAATCATATCCTAATAAATTTCTTTAGAGAAATCAACGCAAAAAACATTCTTTAAACGCTTTTGGTCTTAATTAAATAAAAAAGGCAACGGTATAATAATATGGAGTATAATAAAATAATTATTAAAAAGTAAGGGAGGAAAGGTCCAACATATTAATTAGCTTTATAGTAGGGGTGTAAACGGGTCGGATCGAGTCAGTTTTCGACTAGACTTGGATTACGTACAAGACTCGACTCAACCCACTTCATTTCGAGTCTGATGGCGATCTATGGATATATCATATTTTGAAAAAAAAAAAAAAGAATCTATATTCTATTTTATGTTTTCAAATTCATTTAGTTCAACAGATATGTGTTTGATAATCTGAATTTTGTTTCCAAAAATTATTTTTAGATTTTGTGACCAAATCGTGCAAATTCTAAAAACAACATTTTTATATTTTCATAGCATCCAAATTCTGAATTTTAAATTTTAAAATGCATAATTTTTATTAAATAAAGATAAAAAATACTTAGAAATACACTATGTCATTCATTTTTTTAAAAAATTAAAATATATAATATGTAATGTATTATAAATTATATAATATTACAAAATAGTAAATATATAAATTTCTTTTAACGTAAAACATGTTCATAAATAAATTAATAATAATTTATTGTCAACTAATATTTAGTGAATAATTACAACTACTTTTATGATTTATAAATATAGTATCAAACACATTTTAAACCATTGTTTAAATTAGAATTCAATTTTTGAATATGCTACTAAACACATATTAGAAAACATGAAATACAACCATAGTTTTATTGAATCCATTGTTTTCAAATTTATGTTTTTAGATTCCCTACCTGATATGAACCGTCTAAGCCATCAAATTATTATTTAATAAATTTGATGTAATTTAATAATTTCTAAATTTATCCTTGTTAATGACATTTTAAGTAGGGTTATTTTAAACATTTTACTATGAATTATGATAAGCCATTAGGGTTTTATTGGGAGGCTATTTAAAGCCTTGTTTTAAGTTGTTTGGAACAATTTTGATGTTTTTAGAACTTTAGGATTTTCTTGAATGAGAATTCTTTAGTAGATGACAGAGTTTCATCCCGCCACTTTTGCAATTCTTGAATCAGGGTTGCATGCCAAGAACATTCAGGTAAGTCTGATCATCTTGCTTGTGGAGTGTTCGAACTTGGAGTAAGGAACTAGTTCTCCTTATCTCTTGGTATTCGATCAAAAGGTAATCCAATTCTAGTCTTTTTGTTTGGATTGACATCAATTGATTTGGGGGTTTCGGGATTTGTTGTTAGGAGTTCAATAATTTGGGTTCCTAATTTTCAAATTGCTAGGATTTTCAAATCATTTGGTATCAGAGCCTAGGCTCTAGATTGGGTATATGTTTATTTCAATTGCTTTTTTTTTGGGGGTTCTTACTGTGTTGTTGTTTGAAAAAAATAATAATTGAAGTTTGGAGGTCTGCGTATTCGAAATTGGAAAAAAAGAAAAAAAAAATTAAGCAGGCACGTGAAGCAAGCACGTTAATTTTTTTTTTAAAAAAAGAAATCGGTCGGCCGAGAGTTCTGTAATTGGAAATCGAAAGAAAAAAAATAAGCAGACACGTCAAGTAAGCACGACAATTTTTTTTAAAAAAACAAGTTTGCCGACGGGTTCTGTTATTCGTAATTGGAAAAAAAAGCATGCAGGTCAAGCAGGCAACTCAATTTTCATGAGTTTTAAGCGGCTGAAATTTATAAGAAAAATTAGTTGTTTCATATCAAACTTTGAAATTTCTTATAATTTAAATTAGGGTTTTGAGTAAAAGTAGTGTTTCTAATTCCTAATTCTTGTTTCCTTTTTATCATTGATTTGTCTAGTTATTTGTCATTCTCTTGTTCATCTTGCATAACTCTTTGAATCTTGAATCTTAAATTCTTGATTTTAAATATCTTGTTTTTCTTGATTTCTTGTCTAGTTTGTCGAATCTGAATATTAGATTCTTGATTTTTAGTTTTAATTTTTTTTGGAATTCTACTAGTTCTTTGCTTGAGTTTGACACTTTACCGTCATTCTTGCTTGGTTTGTTTTTGGCTTGCTCTTCTGATCTTAATTGCAATTTTGGCTCATTGCCCTTTTTTAGAGCATTCCTTTTTGTGAGAGAGTGTCTACATTAAAGAGTGTAAACACGAGTGAACATCACCTATCGAGTGAAACATGTGAGGGAGTGACTTGTGAGGTCCACACTTTCCTTCTACTTGTTTTTATTTTGCAGCCATGTTCTATCAAAAAAGAAGTGTGTTGAAATTCGAGATAGGGATGCAAAGCTTAAAGAAGCTATACGGGAAGATTTAGCAGAACTACGTAGTTCTATAAGAAAATATGTTACGGAAGTCATCCAATTAGAATGGAGTTTGATATGTCAAGTTTCAAGGGAACGAACATACAAACCAAAATACGATCAACCACCCAAAGAAGAAGAAGATGCAAATTTTCCAAGAGCACAAGAAGAAGAATTAAATAGAGAAATTTCTGGCGATGAAGAAAGAAGAGTCATTGAGAGTAAAGAGATAAAACAATTCTCAATCAGCATTAGAGAAAGAGAATGGGGAGGCTGAGACACTATTAGAAGAGAATGTGAAAGAAGAATTTGACAATAATGTGCAAAGTAATGAAAATGAAGGAGATATTGAGGGAGTGAGTCCAATTTTGAGCATACGTGAGGATGAAATTATCTCCTCAAAACTACTCATATTTGAGCCTATACACAAGAGAACTTGTTATCACCTAGGTGGAGTTAATCTTAGATTATTATCTAGTACTACTTATTTTGATTTTTTGCAGAACTTTAAAGTACTAGTGAAGGAGCAACGTTGCCCACATGTGAGGTACAAAACAAATATGTTATTTAGAAAATATTGCTCCAGACTTGTATTTGAACTCATCCATGGTCGAAAGTTCAAGAATGATCAAAAGAGAGCTCGATCATTAACACCTCACAACTACAAGGTTGCTTTACAAGGGAGATCGTCCAAGAGAGGTGCTAGGAAATTGACATCATTTTCTTCCCATGACTTCAAAACTGCTTTACAAAGCTACGATTTGGATTCGAGGATGAATTTTTCAAAAGGAGGAGAGGATGATATGAACCGCTCAAGACATCAAATTATTATTTAATAAATTTGATGTAATTTAATAATTTCCAAATTTATCCTTGTTAATAACATTTTAAGTAGGGTTATTTTAGACATTTTACTATGAATTATGATAAGCCATTAGGGTTTTAAGGCTATTTAAAGCCTTGCCTTTAAGTTGTTTGGAACAGTTTTGATGTTTTTAGAACTTTAGGGTTTTCTTGAATGAGAATTCTTTGGTAGATGACAAAGTTTCATCCCGCCACTTTTGCAATTCTTGAATCAGGGTTGCATGCCAAGAACATTCAGGTAAGTCTGATCATCTTGCTTGTGGAGTGTTCGAACTTGGAGTAAGGAACTAGTTCTCCTTATCTCTTGGTCTTCGATCAAAAGGTAATCCAATTCTAGTCTTTTCCTTTGGATTGACATCAATAGGTAATCCAATTCTAGTCTTTTCCTTTGGATTGACATCAATTGATTTGGGGGTTTTGGGATTTGTTGTTAGAGGTTCAACAATTGGGTTCCTAATTTTCAAATTACTACGGTTTTCATATCATTACAAAACATGCCCTTCAATCTTCAAAAATCTTATTCTAATTCTGAAGAGATTGGAGAGAAAGAGGTTGTGGACGGCGGATAAACAAGAGAGAGAGGATGTGGTGGGCGACAAATAAGATTTAAGGAAGAAATCCTATTTTTTTTATTTCAAATATTTGGTTCGGGTAAACGGGGACCAGACTAAACCGAATCGGTTCGGTTCAATTATGTTTCAATTCTAATAAAACTGACCGAAAGAAATTTAGTCATCACCTAAATCTTTCATAGCAAAATGACATGTTTGTCCAACAATTTTTTCATCTAAACATTTAATGGTAAGATTTTCATATATAAGTAACATATATTCTACTTATTAATTTTAGGTAAAATCATAAAATTTGTCTGTGTAATCTCTAAATTTTTATCTTTACGTGCAAGGTCATCCATAAAAGTGTTTTGAGAGTGATCAATGTATTTTTCTTTTTAAAAAAAATCTTTAAATCAAACACGACGACTAAATAAAAGACCACAAAAGCAACAGATTCAATACCAGTCAAAATTTTTTATTCTCCCTGAGTAAAGACAAATTTAATCTTATATCATCTAACATTTAGGGTTGCATTACATGACAACTTCAATTGTGGAGATGATGAAGGAATCCATTTATGATGATCTGACAATGACGATTGAATTGAGTGATTGGGAGGGCGATTCATGTCTTTGTAGTAGAGTTAATTTTAGTATGCTACATTACTGTTCTATTGATAGAATTGATGATAAAAAATTAATGAACACATAACCTAAAGTTCAGAAATATACCATTGAAACTTAACAAATCTTCGTAACTTATAGATTTCTTAATCGTTAATACATATTACATGTTAGTTGAAGACACCATTCAAAATATTGATATTAAGTTTATAACTTAACCATATTACTTACCTAATTCTTTAGTAAGTGTGCCAAGGTCTAAGGGATTTGAATAAAATATTATTCATTTAAAATATTTTTAAGGGTAGAGAGAGTTTGATGGACTATGACACTATATTGAGAAAAAGACAAAAATATATTTCTTTTTAGAAGATTATCACAAATATAAGGGTAGGAATGTAAATTTGAATTATATAGGCCAACATTTTCCTTATCCTTTGCCTTGCAAAAAAACTACATATTGCATTAATGTGTTAAATGTGAACTATATATTATTGGTTGTTGGTTATCTTGGAGCCATTGTACTACAATAATTTTTGTTTGTTTCTCAACTATCAATTATCAATAAAGTAATAAGCTACATTTTATTAATAAAAGAAAAAATTGCTTTTGCTTTTTCTCCTTTTTGTTTCTCTAAAAAATTGACATCTAACTTAAAAAATAAGTGATTTTAAAAGAAATACAAGTGTTTGATAACTATTCAAAATAGATTTTGAAAGCCATCAATGTCTTTATTTAAAACAATTCTTATTAAAAGTATTTAAATGAAAATGGATTTTTGAAAAATATTTATTTTTATTTCTTTTGTTTTTATAACAATGAATCAAATATATCTCTTTAGTTTTTTTTTTCTTTTAAGTTTAATAATTATAAAGATGGAATATCGATACATCAATTTTTAAAACAATAATTAGTATCTTTATCCACTAAACTGGGTAGAATTGTTATAGGTTGTGTGCTAAAGTTTGTTGATGTCTTTTTTAATTAATTAGTTTATTCTCTCTCCTTGCTTCTCATATTGACGTTGATTTTACTAGTTTAGATTTAGGAAAATTTTCAGAGATAGAAAAAATGTCAAACTATTTACAGAAAATAGGAAAAAAAAATACTAATAGACATTGATAGACTTCATCATATCCATCACTGATAGACCTTGATAGACTTCTATCAGCATCTATCACAACTATCTAAAAATGTTGTTATTTTGTGTAAATAGTTTTCCTTATTTTTCTATTTTTAAAAATTCTCTTAGATTTATAGTTTTTTTTTTTTTATAAACCAATTTAAAATTCTATTGACCAAAGTGAGCTTAGCTCATTAGTAATTAATATAACGTTGCTTCTAAAAGTGAGAGGTTTAATCTCCCATCTCGTAATTATTTTATTAAAAAAAATTAAATTCTATTGTGTACTTAATATAGGAGGTTGTTAACTATTGTTTCTCTCATCATTTAATAATTTTAAATTTTCGATTGAATAATGATAATTTATGCTTTATTTGTAGTGTTGTTGTGGTTAAAATATGTTTATTTTCATAAATATTTAATAATTCTTTAATTATCAATTTTTCAGGAAAATCTTTAAATACCATTTGTTTAACTAATGCTAACAACATTTCATTGAGTTATTCATACTTGTCCTTAATTTCATGAGTTTTCATATGTTAAGTTTGTTTTTTTAAGGAAATTTTTTTAAAGCTATTTTCAATCATAAAAAAAATTCAATTATAAAAGTTATTAATTCCTAAAAAAAAAAAAAAAAAAAACTATTTTCAATTATTTATTAGTTATATTAACTTTGTAACATCTTTCTTAAATTCAAAATTGGTTTTGATATAAATGCAATTTCCTACCCACAACATATAACTAGTTGTAGACCCTATTAATTTTAATAATTAAAAGAACTATTAAATTAAGAAAAAAGTAATAAGAATGTTTATATTTGATATATTCTTTTTTTAATTATTTTGCTTTTTTAATAGTTGTTAAATTTTAGGGTCCACATCTAAACAAATAGTTTATAGATATTGTATGTAGATTAAATTAAAAAATAAAATATTGTTGGAATAATTTATTCAATATGAAAAATATGACAAAATAAGGTGCTAAAAATATAGGATCACATAAATATGGTTTAACTTCTTATCATAATAGAAACTTGGGAATGTAAAAATTTCAAATGCTCATTTAAGAGCTACAAAATTAGACCCCACCCTCTTCAAGTCCTAAGAAAAACAAAGTTTATTATTATTATTATCTTTTAATAGAAGGGATATTTTCGAATATAAAAAAATGAGTCAAATTATTTACAAATGTAGACAATTTTTACTGTAGACTGCAGTAATCTTATATTTCTAGTCTTTTAAACCTGACTTGTTTTAAATTTATCTATTTGGTTGAAAAAGACCCATAATACAAAATTATAAAGGTCAAGATTGACTTAGAAATTATCAAGATTGACTTAGAAATTATAATAATTATATCTATATCATATATGACATACTTTGTGGTTTATTCCATCCCTACCTGAATTCTCGAGTTTATAATAGAATTAGTTAATAAAATTAGGGTTATTTTCAAATATAGAAAAACGAGCCAAACAATTTACAAATATAGAAAAATTTTATTGTCTATCATCGATAGACCGCGATAGAAACTATCGTTCAAGCGATAGAAATAGAAAATATTGCAGTTATAAGTTATTTTTTTTATTTGAAAAAAAAGAGTTCAAAATAAATAGGAAATATGAATTTATATTCTTAAACTTTGTGTCGTATTATTAAAACCCTGAACTAAAAATTATGTTTATTTAAAATCTAAACTTTTGTAAGTTTATCAATTTGTATTCTTCTTAACGTTGCGTTAAGATAAACATTGTGTAAAATTTATAATTTTATCGATTAAGCCCTAAACCTTTATTAGCGAATGAACTTAGATTCTTAATTAGGATGACCTTTGAAAATTGTATATGCATAAATTCTAATCATTCATTTTATTAATTCGACATTTGAAGAAGTGTACACACGTATAAGAATGAATGCATTAATGATTTTCAAATATAAACTTAATAAAGGATCTAAATTAATTCACTTATAAAAATTTAAGGATTTAATTGATATTTTTTTTTCAAATTAAATGAGATCTATTTAGTTCATTTTTACCTATTTAAAATAACTAAAAATAAAATAAGTTATTTATGTCCCTCATTGTAACCATTTGATTTTGAAAATGAAGCTTATTTTCTCTCAATTTCTTACCATAATTTTCATCTTTCTTAAATAAAAGAGTTGGACTCTTAGACAAATTTTAAGAACATAAACTATATATTTTTTTTTTTAGTTTTTTAAAATTTAGCTTGATTTTTGAAACTATAGGTAGAAGTAGATAAAAAAGAAAACAAGAAATTTAGAAGTGAAAATGATGTTTATAGGCTTAATTTTCAAAAATTAGACACTAAAAATCAAATGGTTACCGAATGAGGTCTAAATTAATGAAATTTGTGAACACGACCTATTAAAGAAAAATGAGAATTCTTTCATACCAAACCCCAATTGACCCCCTCGAAACCACTGCACGCAAGCGTTATCGGTGAACAATGATTCAAACCCTCTATCGGTGTGGTTTCCTTTCCAATCCAGTTCGATTTCAGTTTTTATTTTTCCTCCATCAAACCACCGGTTCAACTTCAATTTTGCAGAGCAACCGAATCGAATCAAACCGTTGTATCCCTAATATAACTGTATGAGTCACTGTAAAGTTAGTAAGGATATGATAGGATTGATCTACAATAAGAAATATATTCCACTTAGTTTTAAAAATATTTTTCATGAAACTTTTAATAAAAACAAACTAAAAGTTATAAGCATAGTATTACCTACTAAATTTCAAGGACTAAATATTTTTTACACATTTAAAAGTATACAGAGACTAAATTATTACAGACTAAAGCTCATTGATTAATTATTACTTTGATGAATGTGGTTTACAGACGAGAAATATTTTCTTACCTTTCATTAATTCTAAATGTCAATAAGATCTCTTACCTGATGTCGTTGAGCTTAAAAAAATATAGTTATTTTTGTGGGTAATTATGGACCAGTAAAATAAATATTAAAAAATAAATAAGGGAAAAGGAAAGCAACTGAGGCCAAGAAAAGACATGTTAGGCTAAGAGAGGGGAGTTGGGTCTTTGGGCCAACCTTTCTCATGGCCTTGGCTCGACCTTTGAGGCTGACCACCTCATCGGCCTCAGTAGGTTGAGGCCGAGGAGCCCAATTAATCCACAAGACATGAGTTGGGGTCTTTAGTCCAAACCACCTCTTGGCTCATCCTCATCCTCCAAGGCTGAGGAGCCCAATCACCACATGTGGCGTGAGTCGAGCTTTTGAGCTAACCCACCCTTCGACTCATTCTTATTTATTAGGCAGAGGAGCCCAATCTTCATACAGGGCATGTCCAACACGCCTCCAATCAAATGAAGTTGCAGATTATCTTATCAGATTATAAGATAACCAGATTCCAAAAGGGAATAGAATAAGACTTAGATCAACCTCCTCTATAAATACATCATATTATAGCTCCATATGAGGTAACTTGAAATTCTACTCTGAAACTCCCTAGCTTCTACATTCTTTTACTCTCTAACTTAAGCATTGGAGTGTGCATTGCAAACACCACACCAGCGTACAAGTTTTATCTTTTGTAGGCCACATATTTTTTTCCTTTAAAAATATTCACTACTGGTGTCACATGAAGGTTGGTTGCATCTTTTTTTTCCTCCCAATTTTAGCATCAATAGCTATTAATAAAATATTTAGTTAACAACGATATGAGTTATTGTATTTTAAATTAATGTCCAAAGGGAGATTTTGGGAAATAAAAAACTCTATAGCCTTGTTTTGCAAAAATGTATCTCTAAACTCTATATTAAAATTTTTATTAGCAAGTAATATGATGATATTCTAAATTCTCTCTAACCCCTCTTCATTATTTTTAAAAAGTAATTTTCACCTCTAATTTATTCTTATTATTACAATGATGATTATCACTATACTTTTCATGCACTTTCATAATAAAGTTTACCTTTTATCTCATGAATATTTGAAAATTTGTAGGACTAAAAGAAAATATATATATGTATATATTTTTAATTTTCGTTCGAGTACAATAATAATGTAAAGTTAAGAGTTTGAACAACTTTTAACTGTAAAAATATAATATATCTTTATTCATCGACCTATATTTGAATAATCAAAATCTTTTAAACTCGAATATGCATTATTGTTTTCTACTAATCAACGTAACTCGCAATATAGTCTCAAGTTCTTACAATAATAGATCAAACCTTCAATTTAGACTAATGAATAAGAATATAATATGCAAGAAATCAAAATTTTATAATTCAAAATAAATTGTGGAAGCCTAAAATTAGATATCCATATTCAATTTAGTATATGATTGAATTTAACAAATTTATCATTTTGACTTTAGGTTAAGTTTGAGAAACCATTTGGACTCAAATGTTGAAATCTTAGGGGAAAAGATTCCTCAATTTTTACACCATCTTAAACTTAATAATATTTTGGTTGATAATTATGATCACAATATCCAAGAAGCTAAGGTGGCAATTAATTGATTATCATATGATTAACAATCATTGCAATTGCGCCCTTTTTTCATGAAATATCTTATAATAAAGTTTGTAATATAATATTATTTCATGTGTCATTATTACAAGATTGAGACAAGACTACCAAAGGATTTTGGCTATCTGACCCAATCTTTACCAAATATCTTTTATCATTGATTCATTAGGAAAGAATTATAACAATCCTCTCTTTAATATCCCTCATTTTCCTTTAATCATTTGTATCATTATATTAATTTTTTAATATGGAATTATTGAATATTAAAATGATACATTATTTGATCCCTTGGATTATTGTTCTTATAAATTGAATTCTTGAGTTCTAGTCTTAGATGTTGTTTAGTTTATTTTTATAAAAATTTGATGCTACTTTCTAAATATAATTATAATATATTTCTACGAATAATTATAAACTTAACCTATTTTTGCATATAATATAATAAGTTAGAATTAAGTTTAATTATATATATATAATTAAATTTCGATAGAATCTACCAACCAAACTAACGTATATAATTTTAATTTTAAGGAATTGACCAACTCGATTCTTACCATTTTTATTAAGTCCTATTGAAATTTTTGAATGCTTATATATGTTTAAATCTATCTATTTTTGTGATTAAATGATGAAATTAGGCATAATTGACCCACATGATAATTTTAAGAAAAAAAAATGATTTAAGCATAGCCATTGATTACTTATATAGTGGGAAAGTTGATTTTTCAAATTCATGATTAAATGGGAGTTAATCATTGTCTCACACAAGTGTCATTTCTCATTTTGCTTAATTAATTATACATAGTTAAGATGGAATTTGGTAATTAAGAGCATCTTATCCAACAAATTTTGACCACTCATGCGAGTCAAAATTCTCCAAAATTTTATTGAAATTTTAGGCTATTTAAATAAAGAAAGGGTAACTTTCTCTTATGATGGATGATGAGTTTGTAAAAGGATCAATATGATGTATGTTTGATTATAATTCAACATAGATTTGATCATTAACATGCGATGTATATAGATAAGATGTTGTTTTGTGAATCTGTTTAAGTGAACTTAGTTAAATGATAATTGGTATATATTTTCTCATTTGAAGTTGGAAGTTAAGTTCCGTGCTCATCATACAATTGTGTCGTACTAAAAAATGATATTAAACTCAATTTACTAGACGAGTTTTACCTCGAACACAATTAGTTGCTTTTTCGAATTAATATATTAATTATATTGGATAAAAGACTTTTTGTGATTATTTTTTTATTTTATTTTATTTGTGTGCATTTGCTAGAATGGATTTTAGTCAAGTTTATAAATCTTTCAAATCATTCTAATAATTTTTATTTATGTTACGGATAATTTTGGACTAAAAACATGAATACAAAATTGAAGGAAAAAAAAAACTAGATCGAGGTCAAGATAAGATAGATTGGCCCAAAGGAAGGGAGTTGGGCCTTTAGGCCAACTCATCCATCAAACTTGGGCTGCGGCTCCGAAGCCAAGGAACCCGATTAACATACAGGGCGTGTCCAGCACACCCCGGTCAAATAAGCCCACTGAATATTTGATTAAGTTATTCGATAATTGGATTCTTTGAAGGAGACATAAATAGATATATAGGTCAAACCATATATACTATAAATATATTGTTATAACTCCTAGAAAGGTAATTTGAGTCTTACTCTCAAACTCCCTAGCTTCCACATTTTTTCACTCTCAGTGTGTATGGCAACCACCACACTGGTGTAGGGTTGGCAACGGGGCGGGGTCGGGGGCATTTCCCATCTCTGTCCCCGTGGAGAAAATTAATCCCCATCCCTGCCCTTATCCCTGTGAATTGAAGTCGGAGATGGGGACGGGATTCTCCATCTAGGAATCGGGTCCTGTGGGGACCCATCTCCAAAATATTGGAAAACTTCACTTCAACAAAAAATTATTAAAAAAATATTATACGTACCCTTGTTAATATCACATATTTGTTGAATATAAGACCAAAATTTCTATATATATATATAAAAAAAAAGCTAATAAGTTAATCTCACCCGTTTAGAGTTTGTATTTAAAAAAATCAAAAAGGAAAAAAAATTGTAATGCATAATAATAAAGAACAATGCATGACCAACAAGACATCAATTAGTCTAAAGAACTAAACCAAACATGTAAATCACACTCATAAATGTAAATCTCAACAATCATATTAAGTTTTTCTAAATAATTTAACAACAAAAAATTTAAATCACACCAACATGAAGAAAAAACAACAAAAATAAAAATTACACCAAATTAAAAATTAAACAAAATGTAAATCTAAACAACAATACCAAATTTTCTAAATATCTTATGGAATACTTACAGAGAAATAGGGAGACTGGCGGCGATCGGCTGGCGACTGGCGGATGGCGGCGACTGGCGGGCGACTAGCGGCTGGCGTTGAGCGGCGGGCGACTGGCGGATGGCGGCAAGCGGCGAGCATTGGGCGACTGGCTGCGAGCGGCAAATGGTGACGAGCGGCTGATGTTGGGCGAGTGGCAGATGGCGGCGAGTGGCAGGCGGCAAGCGGGAGAGGGAAAGTTTGAGAGAGGGAAGAAGAAATTTTTCTGCAACAAGAGGGAGAGGGAGGGGCGGCGGCGATCGACTTGCAAGAGAGGGAATAAATATTTTGAGAATATGAGGGAGAGAAAAAAAAATTAGGGATTTGTATGTAGTTTTGCCGACGCCATAAGTGATGCATCGGTATAGCCCACCATACGCCGACGCCGATTAATATGTCGTCGGCATTGATTTCTTTTTTACTGATGACAATAATCAACCGACAGCAAAGGACCATTTATGCCGACGCTAATTTAAATGTCCCCGGCATAAGCTCCTCTCTACCGACGCCTACATTTCTACCGTCGGCAGAGCTGTTTTTAGCCGACGGAGCTTTGAACCGTCGGTAGAGCCAGTCTTTGCCAACGCCATTTTGTGACGTCAGCATAGGTAAATTTTCTTGTAGTGTACAGTAAGAAAACATTTTTTTTTTTTTGCAAAAAATGAAAAATTAATATAGAATTTTTAAAAAAGGCAATTTTTTTTTTCTAAATTTCTTAAAACTTTATATAAAAAAATATGTAATATATTTATATATTTTAAAAATATATTAAAAATTAAACGGGGCAGGGGCGGAGTCGATTATCTCCGCCCCGTCCCCGACTAGGGACCCTACTTTAATTCTCGATTTGATCCCTTTTCCCGCCCCACGGATTTTTTGCCAATCTTACACTGATGTGCATGTATTTTCTTTTGCAGACAACATTGTTTTTCCTTCAAACTTCTAGTGTCACGCTCAGGTATGTTTCTCCTATTTAAATTTTGACATCAACCATTTTAATTTTAAATTTTGGTTGATTTGTGTGCTTTAATCAAGCCTTTTTAAAAAAGGAAAATATCATACATCCCTCTAATTTAGATTCATATGACTTAGAATTAAACAAAATATCAACAAATAAGATTATTAATGTCTTGGGGTTGACCCATTCAAAAATTAAAGATAAATTTAGATGTTGCCTTCAAGGTAGACCCTTTGACATTGACTTGAGAGGAATTTGGATAGGGTGTAGAAGGAAACATTTTAAAAATGTTCCATTGAATTGTTCTTATATATTAGTCATCTTATATCATTAAAAAAGTAATAATAATAAATAAACAAAACCCCTAATGAATAATTTTTTTTTTCTTTTTCATATTTTAATGAAGTTGAAAGAGATTGGATAATTGGAATAATATGTTATATGCTTAAAAAAAAAAGAGCCATGAGAATAATAGCATATAATTTTATTTTTAAAAAAATTGCATAACATGTATTAACTTGAATTAGTTACAGAAGTACACATATCCTAATTAAAAATGAAAATATCAATCCCGATAACAATATCGATAATTCAACTCAAATTTACGATTACATCAACAAATATTAAGAAAGAAAATCACAATCATATATGCTAAAGAAAATCACTGAAATTTTGTATATTTCTTAGTATATATAACATTTCTAGAAAATATATTTAAGTCCTAAGCAATCATTTTAAACAAAGAGATATCAAGACAAATATTTTTAATATGATTTATATATATGGATTTGTGACCCTAAATTCTTGGCCTAATAAAAAAAAATTATTGCTACAACTTTTTTAGAGAAGAGAAAAGGTATATGTTGGTGATACGGAGAATAGTTTCAAAATATTGTGAATATTAGGTAAAACATTGTGGATATCTTGATAGCAATGGTAAAAAAAGAAAAAATCGGTGAAATACCCAAGTAAATTTGTAAAATATCGCCGTGAAAAAATAACCTCCCATTTGATATGACCATAACTTAGTAGTTAAGATTAAGATAACCAAATATTTTATTACCTAAGTTTTATGCTCTCCTTTTTTTATGCAGATTTTTTTCTTAATCATTTAAAAATAAGGGTAATATTTAAAAATATAAAAATAAGATAAACTATTTATACAAAATAATAAATTTTTTAGATAGTTGTGATAGACGCGGATAGAAGTCTATCAGGTCTATCAGTGATAGAACAGATAGACGTTTAATAGAAGTCTATCAATGTCTATCCGTGTTTTTTTTTTTTTTTTGCTATTTTCTATAAATAGTTTGACATTTTTTTCTATTTGCAAAAAATTTTCTAAAAAATAATTGACACATATCAATTTTTAATTGAATAAACAAGAACAATGTACAATAGATGGGTACAATCAATCTACACTACACTCAAATATTTTTTTTTAAGAAAAAGTTTACAGTGGCAACTTTCATGTTAATGCAAGCATTCATGCAGATCGAACTTACTCAATTTGAGTGTAAAATATTAAATAAAATACTGTAATTTTTTTTAGATAAAAAATGTTTCATTCTCAAGTCCCAATATTCGTTAAAAGAAAATAATTTATTTAATTGTTAACTTCAATTTATAAAAATTTAGCTTTTGTATTTTTAAATTTATAACAAGTTAGACCCTTTACTATAAAATGTATAGCGATTTAAGTTCCTAGTAAAAAAAATATTCTTAAGCTTAAAATTCTTACATTATTCACTAGTTTATAAATTGAATAGAGCCTAAATGTGTTAACCATAAGATTTTGTACGGTAAAAATTAAATTTTTATATATGTTAAAACACAAACATTAAATTGTTACCTAATAAAAATTCAATGATTAAATTGTTAGAAATTTCAAAACATAAAGACTAAGGGTCTGTTTGAATTGACTTGAGAAAAAAATGTTTTTTCAAAAAATTCATTTTTATTTAAGCTCCTTTGATAAAAACGGTTTAAAATAAACTTCAAAATCTTTTTTAAGTGGTTGTCAAACACTCAAATTTTTCCCAAAATGACTTAGGGCATGTTTGGGAGTGATTTTAAAATTGCTAAAATAACTTTTGTCATTTTCAATACCATGAAATATGTTTTTAATCCTTCAAAACTAATTTTAATGATTGAAAATTGCATTTAAAAGTGTAAAATTGAAAATTAAATTAATTTGGAGCGATTAAAGTGTGTTTTTGAGTGATTTTAAAAATGACAAAAGTGATTTTAACGATTTTAAAATCACTTCCAAACGAACCCTTATTTTTTTAAATTAAACACTTGAAAATGTATTCCAAACACATCTTAAAAATCTTAGTGTGTTTGTGAATTTTTTTTTTTTTAATTTAGACATTTATAAAATTTTGAAGCTCCTAATGGTCTATATATGTAGTTAACCATAAATATTTTGTAACATTCTCTTTCCTCATTTGTAACCTAGACTAAAATAGTCTACACCCCAAACACCAACTATTATAACTCAAATTAAAATAGGCACACTCCAAACACAGTCAATTATATAACCTAAACTAAAATAGCATGTATCTTAAATACAAACTATAATAACTCCTAATTATTATAACCAATCCAACGTTTAAAACCGTCCGTTAAAATTGGTTAAATTACAAATTTAGTCCCTATAATTTAGGAAAAGTTAGAGTTTAGTCTCTATTGTTTAAAATTAGAATTTAGTCTCTATTGTTTGATAAAACTCTCATAAATAGTTTCTAAAGTATGAACTAAATTCTAATTTTTTTTTTCAGGTTATAGAGACTAAATTTTAATTTCTCTAAATCATAAAGACTAAATTCTAATTTTTAAAACTATAAGGACTAAATTCTAAATTATTTTTCAAATCACACCGATGAAATTCGTAATTTAACGTTTTGATAGAGAGAGAGAGGGTAAATGCAAATGGGGCCAAGTAGGGGAAGTTGGGTTATCTTCTTCCATTTGCAAACGGTGACCACTGACTTAGATGTCCTTTTTTTCTTCTTGCCGTACCGTTCTTATTCATATCTACTCTATCCCCATGCATGTGCTTTCTCTTTCTCTTTCTCTAAATAGTATATTTAAAAAAAAAAAAAAAAAAAAACTTTAAATTGTGGGCCAAAAGGAAAATATTATTTATTTATTTTTTTTTTTTGTTAATTCTATATACATGTAGGATGAAATGAATTCATTAATTTAGAGAAGAGTTAGGGTCGGTTTGGTAATCATTTTGTTTTTTGTTTTTAAAAATTAAGCCTATTTTTTCCTCAATTTTTTTTATCACAATTTGTATCTTTTTTAAGTATAATGGTTGAATTCTTAGCTAAATTTCAAAAACAAAAATAAAATTTTGAAAGCTATATTTTTTAGTTTTCAATTTTTAGTTTAATTTTTTTGAACTATTAGTAAAAAGTAGATAACAAAAGAAGAAATTTGGAGATGAAAGTAGTGTCTATAGACTTGATTTTCAAAAAAAAAAAAAAAAAATTAAAAACTAAAAACCAAATATCAAATAGTTATAAAAGAGTTTATATATATGAATGTTTTTTAATATAAGTGTCCAAAAATATATATTTTAAAGTGGTAAATGTGTTTTACCCCAATAAATAAATTAGAGGTGTTCTATATTGCTTGACTTTATATTAAACATTTTATATACATAAGGTGAGATGATACTTCATATATATATATATATACAATCACATTGAATCTCTATATTTAATTCACCTCTCAACTTTATCATATTACTCACTAATCCAAGTGTAGTTTAATAATTATTTGTTGGTTTAATTCTCCCCTACAGTTATTGGATTAAAAAAATAAATAAATTGTGTAATACATACTTAAACTTTGGGGTATATTTTAATTATTATATATTATTCTAACTTTGAAATGTGTCATATTTACTCTTTTAACTTTAAAATTTGTTCTAAAAATATTATTGGAAAGATTTTTGTTAAAATAAAATAGAAATTACTGTAAAACTAATCTGTGACATTTACAAAATTATTTATGACGATTGATGTAACAGTTGTTGTGTAAAAAACATGATTATGTAAATGATATTTTTAACCATATTTTTTAGATGAAATAAATTGTAACATTGATCTTAATCTTCTATATACTTGTAGATAATATCACATATGCCTTCTAATTTCTATCCAAATTGTTGTATAATTTTCATCCTTTATTTTAGCATACAATATATTTTCTAGAAAAGAATCAACATTCAACATTCAAAGTTCAATGGTCAAAATTAAACTTTTCAAAGACACGAGTCATAATTGAAATATACCCTAAAGTTCAAATGTTATGACATAAACATACCGACAAACAAAAAATAAAGAACAAGAAGAAATCAATACACACATTTACATGTGGTTCACTAACAGTGTGTTAGTTACGCCCAGAAACAGATTATTATCTTAATCACTAAAGTCTCATTTGATAAATTATTTTTGGATTTTAAAAATTGTGCCTATAGACACTACTTTCATCTACTGATTTATTTGTTTTGTTATCTACTGCTTTGGAATGATTTCAAAAACAAAGTTTTTTTTTTCTTTTTTTTTGAAATTTGGTTAAGAATTCAAGTGTGTAATTAAAAAACAATGAAAACATTAGCAAAGAAATTATATAAAAAAAACAAACAAACCTAATTTTTTTTTTTTTTTAAAAAAAATGAAGAACTATGCTAATCTTATGTAACAAAACCAAACTTATGAGAGCAAAAAACTAAATTGAGTTGCAATATGGGAAACATAAATTGATAAAAGTTTTAATTAAAAGTTGTAGAGAAAGGGAAAGATTTAAAGGTAGAAAATGAGAAAGCAGATAGATGTCTGGATAAGAAGGGTTTGGGTTAATTTTATCAAACAACACTTATGAGAGAAAA
The DNA here is from genome assembly GCA_002890555.2 of Lagenaria siceraria. NCBI lineage: Eukaryota > Viridiplantae > Streptophyta > Magnoliopsida > Cucurbitales > Cucurbitaceae > Lagenaria > Lagenaria siceraria. The sequence continues at coordinate 9,580,825 of CM016488.1, forward strand.
GAAAAGGTTTGATGTTGTAAAGAGAAAGTGAGGCCATTCATGTATTGGTTTTTTTCTTTTTCCTCCAAAAAACAAGATTAACATAAAGTCTAAAAATGTCACCATCAACTTTATTATCTTTTTCCCTTTATAATATTAAATTTTAAGACATCAAACACAACATTTTGTCGACTTCGACATTTTAAACATTGGTTGAGACTAAATAATATAATTTGTCATAAAAAAAACAGACTTTACTAATTTTAAAACTAAACATAGATACTTATAGGACAATATAAGTATAGTTTAGTAATTAAAGCATTTTCATTTAAGAAAATGTTGTTTTTTAAAAAAGAAAAAAGAAAAGAAAAGAAAAGACGACACCTGTTCGACGAGATTTTCGTAGAAATTTGATTCGTGGAATTTGAACTTTATATTTGTATTACTTTCAGTATAGTATATTGAGTACAATTTCTAATATATAATCCTTTGATGCTTCCTCTCAAAAAATAAATTTTAATCCTTAAACTTGTTGATCTTCTTAGATGATCGGTCATTGGGCTTTGTTGATCTTCTTGAATGATCGACTTTTGGGCTTGCTGATCTTCTTAGAGGATCGGCCTTTGAGCTTGATGATCTTCTCAGATGATTGACCTTTGGGCTTGATGATCGACCTTTGAGCTTATTGATTTTTTTGGAGGATCAGCTTTTGGGCTTGATGATCTTTTTTATCTTCAAATCTTTAAGGGATTTGTATTCTTTAGGTCTTTAGAGCTTCAACATTTGAATCTTTTGAGCTTATGAGCTGGAGAGCTTCGGTCTTCAGATCTTGAGAACTTTAGTCTTCAACTTTCAGTATTTTATTGTCAATTTTTCAAACCTCCCCAAAATGAAGGGCTAAGGCCCCTATTTATAGAGTTTCTATGAGCCTTTATGGACTTGAGTTCAACTGCTTTTGGGCCCAAAAATTGGGCTTGGACTTGGACCCAATATCTTCTTTGGCCAAAAATTTCCATAATGGGCTTGAATTGGGTTGGACTTTGGGCCCGAGTGACTTTGATTACTCAGCCCGATCTAATTTATAATTTCCACAATAGGCTCGGACTTTCGTTGTGATGATGTGACGACCTATGATTAGCCAAATTTTCTCATTCAACAGACCTGTTTTTTAATTAACCTAGAATATTGAATAGCATCACTCACTTTTATGCTTGTTTTAATAAGCCTTCTTATCGCAATAACTACTATTACGATGGATAATGATTTACTTGCTACTTCTCCTTTTTCTAGATGACATCTCTCATAAACCCATGGTAAATCTAACAGATTATTTGAGGCCAAGTTCAGAATGAGATTAGATTGTAATGTAATCCAAAACCTATGTTTGGATAGAGCGTTTTGGGCCCAATTTATAATATCAAACGCATTCTGTTCCCCACAGTTTTCAACCTCTCTCTTTTCTGTCGTTTTCACGCTTCACGATTTCATTTCCATTTTGTCCTTGATTCTTTACGCATTTCAACACTCATCTAATTATCAATAATCCTAATTACATTCCAGCCTCCCAAACAACAATTAATGTCTTCAAATTTTTCTCCATTTTCCCGGTAAGTTTGCTCTTTATTTCCTCTTCATATTGTGAAAAACAATTTTATCATTATGCATTATTGTTCAATTTTCAACATTTGGGACAGGTAATGGAGCTGAAGAAATGACATGTGTTATGTGTAAAGTAAGAAAAATTGTTTGGATTTTAAAAAGAAAAAGAAAAAAGAAAACAACTTTGCTGACTCGTTTCGCCAAAAGGCTTTAGACCCAAAGATACACAATATTCACTTTTTATATAAGTCACTAACGCAGCTAAATATTTGTTGACAGTATATTTATAGAGTGATTTATTTGAGAAAAGTTTATCATCAATGTTGCATTAATATGTGATTAGAAGATTCGAATTTCAAGCCTCTGAAATAAATATGTCTTTTAAGGTATTTTTGATTTAATTTTTCAAGTATTTAATTTTGAAAAAAGAAACATTTAAAAAAAAAATTAAAATGTATCAAAAAAACACTCAAAAATATCTTTTGAAAAAAATTTATAAAATAAGTTAGTTTTAAAGAATCGCTTCAAATCAACTTCTTAAAAAACGATTTTTTAAGTGTTTAATGGTTAACATCTCCCTAATTCGTACAATATATAAAATTACTAAAATACTCTCATTAATCCGCTACCTCCCTTCCACCATGGTTGTTGCAGGTTTCCACTACCCTTCAAAAACCCCCGCCAATGACCTACCCCGACAACTACCTTCAACCAATGAAAGTGTTTTTAAATTATTACTTCATAGTGATTAATAATTAATAAAAATACTTTTAAGAAAGTATAAAAATATACGAATATTTTTTGTTATAACAAGTTTGTATATAGTGTATATGAGTATATACAAGTTTGTTTAGTTAATATATAGCAAACCAAACAAATTTGTATATAAAAACATTTTTAAGAAAATACAAAAACATATAAATATTTTTATTTTAAATAATTTTTATTCCAATTGTTTAAATGAAAATACATTGAAAAATATATATATATTTTGCGATCAATCCAAATATGCCATTACGAAGAAAAAAATAATATACCCATTGTAAAAAGTTTATTTTATGATTTAAAGCAAACCGGAGCAATGGCTTCCACTACTTCTCAACCTTCCCATCATGAAGTCAATGAGTGAACAAGAGATAGCTAAAGCCCAAAATCATTACACAATTTAATTCTAGTGGTATAAGTTTAATGGATAGACTGAGCAATTCAACTAATTACATTTGACTTCTTCTCTGTTTCATATAAAAATTGATAACAATAATAATACCAACTACAACCCTTTTTATTTAGTTATTAGGAGTTCTTTACATACATTCACCCTCTCTATCCATCCTAAGTATTTAAGAATTATGCAATTTTCTTTTTTATTCAATGGAACCACCACAACGTAACTTACTTTTAAACGACGACTGTATGTAAATTCAAAAATCTGCACGCTCCCTAAAACCAACAGATAGAGATTTGAGATACTTTTATAGTTTTTCTCAAATACATCTAACCGGCTTTAAACTGACAATCACATCGTAGCAGCTGCTCCGAGTGATAATTTCTCCACAGGCAGAATGAAATCAGAACTATGAACAAGAGATTTGGAATGTATACATTTACGTTGAAAGAAGATATGTCATCCAAAATGAACACATCTGTACATAATGCTGTTGGCATCATTGTGAAACAAAACTCTAATATTAAAAAATAAAAATAAGAACAAACAAAAGACTACTAAAAGCCACCGACTTTCCTATGTATTTTCAGAGCGGAAATTCCTTCTAAATCTGTGAGACAATCTCAAGGTCAAAACAGAGCTCCTTTTGCCTGAAAACAAAATTTAAACAATGGTCTGGGTATTCATATCATTAATGTATAATCTCCATGCAATCTCAACTTAAAACCATGGATGATGTTTGTCAACAGTACAAAGCAAAATTAAGATGTAGATTAAAAGATACTTTTCATAAGCCTGTATTACAAGCCAATGTACATCTTAATTGAGGTATAGTGATTACCCTAAAGAAAATCTAAATTTCAATCATTACAGATCAACTATCCTATTACAATATAAAAGATACATTTCATAATCTGTAATGTATAAACAAGCCTATTTACATCTTAATTTACCTTAAGGAAAATCTCAATTTCAATGGCTGTAGCTCACTTATCCTATAACAACGTAAAAGATGCATTCCATAAGCTTGTATTACTACAACTTAGATATATGGCTCAAAGGATTAGCAAACCCATAATCTAGAATCTAGAATAAACAAGCATATATATACCAAATATAGACACAAGTATGAGCTCTGAACCTCAAGTAACATGGACCTAACCTATGCGTCAAATGCCTTCTAATACACAACTGAATATACTAGTGACTGTCTAACAAGAAATAATGAATGCATTTAGGACCCAGATCTCTCGCCCATTAACCCTCAAGGCAGGGGGGGGGGAATCATATAACATATGTCTTTCGTATCCAAAAATGTCAAATAAAAAAGAGAATGGTTGATGTATGTCCAAAGAAATATAGAAATGTTAGTCCACAACCAGCTCCACAATCTCCCAATTCTGCAGATGCACGTCTCTAATTGCATGTTCTTAACATGCGCGTTTAAATCCTGGATAGTACATGCACGTCCCATAGATATTGGACATCAAGATTCTTTACCATTACGACACAAACTATTTATTCTGGATGCATGGCACCAAAAAAAAAAAAAAAAAAAATCCAAGAGAGGCATGAAAATCTTAGCTTCACCGGTTCATAAAGATATGAATATAAATGATTTCTAACTTCTTTTCCTTAAAGATATTAAACTACCTAGAAATTTTTTCACTTATTCGATTTGGGATTGTCTTCAAATTTTCAGTCACAGGACCAGTATTAGGATTGAAGTATATTAACAAATGACCAATCTCTTTTTCACGATGTATTCTAAATGTCCACATCATAATTAATAACAAATATCATCTTAGTTTTTTAGAAAATAAAATGTGCCCTGTACACAGTGTGCCCTTCTTGTCCATGCTTCTCGGATTTTGGTCAAGGAAAGCAGTTTAAAGGTAAGGCAGATTCTCATCTAATACTAATATAATCCTATCCTATATCTCCCTCTTAACCATTTGTATGTTCACATCAACGGTTTTACTAAACATCCAAACTAAATACAAGAAGAATACTGCTCCAAGGATAGTAAATCAGCTATGTACATAAACGATTTGTTTCATCTTATTTTTCTTTTCTTTCAAGGGAAAAGAACATAAATGTCCCCCAACAAAATATGAACAAGAAAAGGAATTTACTTTTTACAAAAGTGAACTGGCCATAACTATGCCCCATTTGTGATAGGGTGAGTGCAAGTTGAAACTAAAACGATAAAATTAAAAATAAGATAAATAAAAATTTAACACCACCACAAAACTGACAAAACAAATTTCAGTTTAGTTAGTTTGAAGTATCATTTTCATTCGTTTCATCTAGAGCAGGTCTAAGAATGTGATAGAAAGCAAATCTTATTGATGACAAAGGAAAATCTGATAGGAAACAATTGGATATTTATTCATACTAGAGAAATACGAGTTCAAGGGAGAATTTGACAGATATTGACATAATTTAATTTACCATAACCAATATGTTCAAATTTTTTAATTTAGAAATGATTTAACATAGTATCCAAGCAAGAGGCTTTATGTTCGAAGCCATGAGCATCATTCCCCCTCAATTTTATATTGATTTGCTCTGGTTGGCCCTTTAACAAATTTTCAAACCCACAAGTGAGAGAAAGAGTTCAAAGTATTGATAAAATTAACTATGATTTAGCTTTTGTATCTAACTATGATTTGACACCTTCAAGTGAGGTCTAGCTTTTGAGGTCTAGCTTCTGGGTCTAATGATGATTTGACAATCCCCAATCTTACCCTAACCAGAAAGATACTCCACTACACTTGAGCCATGTATGTATAAAACTCCGCACTTGTTGGCTAAAGCCCACACCATAAATGCTGCAGGGCCCCACACAACATTCCTCATTTACATTCACACCTCCTTCCTGTCCCTACAGTATAAGTAAATAATTGGGGTACTATCGAATTGACTCCAACCAACCTTCTTACACCCTATAAATGCTGAGAAATTGTAGTCAGGAATACAAGACATGGGCTAAGAAAGGGGCTCCCCTTCATTCTTGCAGAGCTGCTCAGTTACCAGCAACTTCTAGAAGAAAACTTGGACACATATATCACAGAAACTCTAACAACTTGATAGAAAATGGTTCAAAAGAATTTGAGAGTGGACACAGAAGAATCTATTAAAAGGAACCTGTATTTCTAAAGCCGCGTGCTATTCGTAAAGCTATTGAGAAAATGTTTTCTTCATATCCATGTAGAAAACCAAATCTAGCTTGCACTCTAGAAGGGATACATGCACTTGAACAAAGGACATTTTTTCCCTGGCAGCCAAGTTTTCTATTGAGAAAAGATGAAACATTTAAAAGAGCCTAACAAATACAAGGTTACATTATAAGTTTAGTTCCTCAACTTTCAAGTCTGTGTCAACTGAACTTTAAAAAGTCTCTAATAGATCCACAAACTTTCAATCTTATATCTAACAGGTGCCTGAACGTTAAAAAGTATCTAATAGACCCTTAAACTTTCAATTTTGTGTCCAATAGATTCTTGACATATTCAAACTTTTTAAAAGTTAGTCTATCTATTATAGAAAAAAAATTTAAAGGATTAAACTTGTAATTTAACCAAAAACCAACTGCCAAAAGAAATAGCTATACATTAAATTATAAATAAATAACACTTCAATCCAAAAGAAATACTTACGAAAGTGAACTAGGCCTAAAGTGATATCAACAAACACATAAAAAGAACAAAGATTACGGAAAACTTCACTGATGTTCATTGAGGACTTTGACGTCAAAGCTAGATAAGAAAAGGTTCACTGGGAACCAACCAATGCTGGAAGTCTAATCTTTTGTTTTGTAATCTTCCTGGTAGCTCTTGGTTGAGCATTGGTTATAGGAATGCTCCAACATAATTCCATTTCTTAGGGACAAGTCAAGACTTCCAAGGGAAGTTTGGGGTATTAGCAGATTTTTGGATTTCTGTTGGCCTCCTCTCTCATTTCTATAGTCTATGTAATCACAATACTTGCTAGATTGCATTTTAGTGAACTAGTTCAACCCTCTGATGGGTTTGATGTCTTAATTCCCCCCTCTTTTGTACTAATGGAAGGTTTTTTCTTTCCTTACTTTCTTTTATTTTTTGGGTAAGAAACAAAGGAAAAATACAACCTAGGAGCCGAGGGTAGAGAAAAGCCCCTTCCAAAGCATCTACAGATTCTTTTGTCACTATCCACTTTTGTTGATTCTCGACAATTGGAAGAATATTTAGTAGTTAGCGTTCTTTGGGAGGGGGATGTCTCTTAAAGTTGTATTGTCTTCTTTTCTCCTTGAATATATCCAAGTTTCTTATTTAAAAAACAAACAACAGAATGGCCTTCAAAAGACTATAACTACAACGAATTTCTGTGGTTATAACAACAAAAAGGAAGCTATTAAAAGAGACTCCAAAGAAGAAAGTTATTACAATCATCTTCAGAAGATCCTTCACGCCTTTGAATCTTTGATTCTTCAGAGTATTATCAATGAAATTTTGATGTTGCCTATTAAAAAAGAGAGGTGGCTGTAAAGATTCCAAGCTCTTATTACCTTTGGATGTCCACAGGATCATCACCTATTTAATCACATTAATACCAGGTTTCCATTTTCTACAAATTAATAAGCCAAACACCACTGTGACCATGTATTTCACCATACCCCCTCTAGGATTAAAGATAACTCTCCACGGCAAACAATCAAAAACATTAGATATACCTTTACACAGTGCTGCTGGAGATCGAAACATCTTCGAGATATTTAATAATTTTTTTTTAACTGTTCTCACCGAGTCTACATGAAGTAAAGTTATTGTATGAACAATTACTTGAAAACAGAACAAGAAAATAACAGAGGAAAGAATCAATTGTCAATCCTTATTTCGTATTTTCATTTTATCTCTTCCTCTCTGTCCCCTTTTTTAGTCCTTTTTCCTTTTCTTTTGGGGCAATACATTTGGCAAACAAGTTACCAGAACATATTCAGTATTTATATGTATGCAACAAAAGTAATCTAAAACATGGGGGAAAAACAGAACAGCAAAGCAAGCAGTCTGCAAAAGCTAAAACTAAAAGAAACAACAGGCGAGAAGAAAGTTACCAGAACGTATTCAGTATTTGCGGCCTACCCTTAATCGCTGTCATTCCCACCACCGGAGTCACTCCCATCGTTCCGGCCGCCAAACGGCCACCATAGCGGCACTCTAAACCTCCTCTCAACACGCCCCGTACTGCTCCCACTGTTTCCTGACCCTGATTCTTCCACGGAAGATTCATTCCCCTGCACCCGGTTTCCACGTGTTCGATTCTCGTAATCAGCATCATCCGTAGGCAACTCGAACCGGCAAACAGGGCATGAATTATGCAATTCAAGCCAAGGCAATAGACAATAATCGTGAAAAACATGCTTGCAAGGCATCTGCTTAACCTCAATACCTTTTTCAAACCCATCAATGCAAACGGCACATTGGTTCATTTCCGAATTCCGAAGATCCTCTGTAACAGTCACAGTCGAAAGCTTCTCAATCGCCGATTTCGAAGCCGGCGGAGTTCCATATCGGTTCGGATCATTGTCAGCCAGCAATTGAATGAGCTGCTCCAGGCCTGGTCCAATGAAGTAATCGCCAACATTTTGAGGCATTGAAACACCAGAGTGGGAAGAATGGCGCGGAATTTCAAACACAACATCAGCACCACTTTCGAAGATCCCCCGTAAATGATTCTGAAGAAAAACAAAGGGATCGTAGGGCTCCGGATGAACAGAGGAACTGGATTGGGGAGACGGATTTAAAGTTCTTGAAAATAAACCAGGGTTTTGAAGATCAACGACCATGGAAGAGGAGAAAACAAGGGGATTAAAACGCCGGAAAGGATGGGGAAGGATAAAGGACCTGGGATCAAATTCAAGATTGACATTGGTGTTGGAATTGGAATTGTCGTACTCTTCAAGAAAACCCTCGTTGCAAAAAGGGCAAAGAGGATCGGAGGAAATGGATACAGTAACAGTAACGGCGCGATCACACTGGTGGCAGAAGAAAGGCTTGTCGATGGCGGAGGACATGGTGGTGGTGGTGGCTGCCGGAAAAACGAAAGAAATCCGGAGAGGAGGAGAAGAATTATGATAGAGAATTGGAAGAGAAGAGAAGAAGAATGGTTTTACAATGGGGGAAGAGGAAGAGGAAGAACGGCGGATTTGATGTTGTGGTCGTCAACTCCATTGGCCGTTGAGAAACGAGAATTCTCGTCTTCACTGTAAATTCTAATTGCCTCTTGAACATTCTCGACGAATTCAAAACATTCTAGATTTTTGTCATTTTCTTCCATTCATTATTTCATTTTTCAGATTTTCCATCTAATAAAATATTATTATATATATATAAAAAAATTACTACAAATGAAAAAATATGAAGTTATTTGTAAATATAGAAAAATTTCACTGTTTAGACTTCTATCACGGTGTATCATTCAATGATAGAAGTCTATCATAGTCTAATAGACAGTAAAAAAAATTTATATTCATAAATAATTTGACATTTTTCTATTTTTGAAACAGCTCATATATATACATATAAATAGTTTGGCATTCTTTTATTTTTCAAAACAACCTATATATATATATATATATATATATGAGTGTGGTTAAATTACACGGTCAAAAAACTTGATAATTTGAGTTGGGTTCAATTAAATCAAAACTATATAGATTGAGTTGATTTATAGGTTTATCTAAAATTAGTTTGGACTGAATCGAACCTAAATATATTATCAAGTCTAAAAGTATTTTCTTGATTTATTTAATATATATTTATAATTTTTTCTAATTGTTCTCAAAAAAAAATTTAAAGAATAATTTTTCATAATATAAATTAGAGTTGTGTAACTAATCTTAATTTTATAGTTGAAATAAATAAATAGTAAAATAAATGTTTTATAGATTAACGCTACAACTTTTTTTTTTTTAAGAAATAAAAGACTAAATAACTTTTCTAACTTAAACCAACAACTCAAATATTTCTTTGGTTCGGTTTGATTTATTTACCTTATACTTCATTAGGATTGTTTAGGTTGAAGAAATTTACAATCACAATAATGGAGTTGAGTCCTGAAATGTACCTCTACCCAACTAAATACCCAACCCAACTCGGCCGAAGAACACCCTAGTCTGGATTTTAAATTTTGTGTCCATTTTATCTCTAAAATTTCAAAAGTATTTAATAGGTCATTGATTTTTTTTTTTTAAGAAAAAATCATTTTACGACTAATAAATTCTTAATCTTCCCGGTTGTATTTAATGTTTAGTAGATACATAAATTAAAAATATATGTTAAATAGGTGAATGACTTAAAAGTTTAAAAATTTATTAGATGCTTTTTAGAGTGCAAGAACTTAATGGACATAGAATCGAAAGTTAGAATATATTAAACACTACTTTTTCAAGTTTAGAGATCTAATGATACAAAATTGTAAGTACTTGTTAGACACTTTTACGAATTCGAAGACTGAATAGACACGAATTAACAAAGTTCTTAATCAACTTAGTAAATTGTATGTAATTGCGAACCTATCACATTTACGGATTAGTCGCATGTGTTATAATGTGTACTAAATAAATGAAAAAAAATATAATCTTTGTTCAAAAGTTATACTTGTTTCTATCTCTTTTTGTAGACTATCCAAAAGAATTGAAATCATATCTATATTTAAGGTGAAAAGAAGATATTTGTATGGATAAGTGCCAAGTCTTTTAAGGTGGACTTTGTGGAAGAGAATATGGGCATGTTTAGAAGTGATTTTAAAATCATTAAAATCACTTTTGTTATTTTTAAAATCACTCAAAAACATATTTTAATCACTTAAAATTAATTTAATATTCAATTTTACATTTTTAAATACAATTTTCAATCATCAAAATTAATTTTGAAGGATTAAAAATATATTTTACGGTGATTTTGAAAATGACAAAATAAAAATGACAAAAGTGATTTTAGCAATTTTAAAATTACTCTTAAACATGCGCTAAAACCTTATGAAATTATTCCATGTCAACCAGTAGACAATACCTTGGTTTGCTTAGAGAGTGGAAGATATAACCTAACTTTTATTGGGTTCAAATTGAATTGAATGATATTTATATGCATGTAATGGAGGATTGATAGTACCTAAAATGTGCTATCGTAATGTCTCTAATCTTGTCCATTGATGATAATTAATGTGCTTAAATATGTTATTTTGTAGGTATCGAGCAATTTGAAGGTAGAATTGAACGTTAAGAAAAAAAACAGAGCTAAAATGAACCAATTTAGAGTCCTAACAAAGTAATTAGACCAAAAGAGACCAAAATTACAAAACTGCCATTGAGGCAGTTGACAGTGCTGCGGCGCTATCTAACGGTATAAAAATCGCAATTCGATTTTTAGGTCATATCTATTGATCCGGGTGGCCATTTTGGACATGACCACTCATTTTTTTCGTTTTTTCATGTTCTATTCATTTATAGCATTAGATTTTAGATTTATTTTCATCTTCTCTCTGTAATCAAGTCAAATAATGTCGGATATATTTATTATGGGCTAAGGTAATCGTTTCTAGCTTGGGTTATAGGATCTCTTCCCTATTTCTTGGTGATGTATGATTATTGATTTGAATTAATTTATAAATTATGATACTTGTTGTTTGTTAATTCGGAAAGAGCACTAGGTTAGGTTAGCTTGCGAATCAAATTAGATGAGCATTGTTATAAAACACTTAGAATTGAACCAACTGAATATTTAATTAGGCTTAAAAATTAGATATTCAACCTAATTTTATCCTAGATCTTAATGAAATTAGTACTAAATTGAGTTTGCATGTTTTTCATCATTTCAATTTGTATTAATTAGTTGATTAGGACAAATCATTTGCTTTTCCAATTGATTTGGTTAGGTTAAATCAATTACCTAATTCTTGTAATGAGAATTCTAAGATCAAATGCATTGAATAGGAATTCCATTTTAAAGTAAGCTGGGTTCTCTCATATAAGTTTTCAACCCTTTACTTTGTACTTTTCTTTTATGCAATTTAAATATTCTTGCAATCAACCCAAACCTTCAAAACCCCCTCTTCGGTTACCTTTGGACTATAAACAATTTGATTGAGAAATTCTAGAGCTCCCTGTGTTCAACCCGATCTTGCCACTAAGACTAGCAGTTTGTATTGGGGGGATACAGTTAATTATTTGAAACGGATTTGGACAACAAAATTCGTGTCTGTGTGCGCGCGCGCCACTAAGACTAGCAGTTTGTATTGGTAGATACATTTAATTATTTGAAACGGATTTGGGCGACGAAATCTGTGTGTGCGCGCTACGAAATCCATGTGTATGCGCGTGTGTGTGTGCGACGAAGTCTGTATGTGTGTGTGTGAGTGTGCTGTACGACAAAGTTTGTATGTGTGTGTGCGTGCAATGAAGTCCGTGTGTGTGTACGACAAAGTTTGTATGTATATGTGAGTGTGTGTGCGTGCGATGAAGTCCATGTGTGTGCGCGCACGACGAAGTCCATATGTGTGCGCATGACGACGACGAAGTCCATGTGTGTGTGTGCGCGCGACGAAGTCCATGTGTGCGACGAAGTCCGTGTGTGTGTTAAATCCCAACCCCCCCTCGCCCGAACAATAGATAAAGCCCTACTTATTAATGAATCCGGCTGGAAAGACCTACACCTACTACCCTTTATCAAACCTTCCCCTTATTATAATAATAAGGTCAGCTTGGGTTCCAAACCTTTTGATATGCGGTCTCGCTATTCTTTGTTTGCATTCAAAAGTCTTGTGCCTGCGCTATCGAGTCATGTTCCTAACTTCCAAATAATGAATCTATGAATATGGTAGAGGAGCGAAAGTGGCCGGCGGCGGTGTAGAGCTAGTTGGAGCGAAGCTCACACACACCGGCTGATGGAGGGCGGAATCACATTCACTTGCTTGCCGCCCGACTCCATAGTAACAAAGTGGAAAGTAGGCCCACCCCCATAACCACACGGGAGGGTAACGAGATTCAACTGGATGGTCACGCTTCTTCGAGAACGGTTTTTCCTCGAGCGACACATCGTAATTTACGCTAACCTCAGCGTACCATCGGAGAGACTTTAACCACTAACCCCTGGATGGAAGGGAAGAATGAGGCAAGGTATTGGCAACCATACTAGCCGACCTAGGGATGTATTTGAACCTTCGAATATGAGTTTTGATCATCCAATCCCTTATTTCTCCCGAAAACACCTTGAGAAATGGATAGTTGTTAGTGCACTTATATTGGCTATATTTTTTTTTATCTTCAAAGGCAAGATGTTGATCATTATATTTTACATCTTGTCTCTGGCTATGTCAAGTATGTTCTTCCATCTTTTACAGAATCTTTTAGAGAATATTTTTCTTGTTTACATTTGTGCTGCCTTAATGTCTGGATTGCTTCTTTCATGTGGCAGAAAAGATTTCGGCCCATATTTGTTTTCTTGCCAAAAGAATATGTTATTTATTTGGTTGTTATTCCTTAGTTAGGGTTTCCACTTTTACAATATACAATTGGTATAAGGGTTATGTCGGAAAAACATTGAGCGAAGAAAATTTTGATGAACTTGTAGAAGCAGGTTGTTTACCTCACGGTATGAGAGTTTTGCTATAACCATTTAGATTAAGCTACAATATTAAAAAAAAAAAAAAAAAAAAAAAAAAAAAAAAAAAAAAAAAAAAAACTCATAGAATTGTATGCATCTTGAGAAGCTTTCTATACTCTTGTATTGAGGTGTTCTTGAGTTTATCTCGATGTGAAGCTGAGCTTGGAGAAAGAAATCATCACACTTAGGGATAGCCTAAGCCATTTATTGGTGTTTTCTTACAAAACAAGGAAAGTTCATGACAATAGTTGAGAGGAAGTCTCACATTTAGAGTGGGCCTAAGTTATAGTACACGAAAAGATAGGTTCTGCGTGAGTCTCTGTAGAAGTTATTCAACATATAAGTACTATGATGTAATTGCTTAACTTTATATTAGCAAAGTCTCTTTGTTTCGCACATACAGCCTCCCAAACGTAGGTGGTCGAACTGGATTATCAATCTCTGTGTCTATCTACTTATGTTTATTGTTTATTATGTAAGTTGTTATATTCATCGTGTTACAAAGTTGTGTATGACTTGTGATGTTCTATGATAGATATATCTAACTTCAATTAGAGAGCGGGTCTTTTTTCATTTGGGTGTCTCGATCCTAAGTTCATGCCAGCAAAATTAACTCAATCAAAGAAGGTTGATCTACCACTCGTCTCCTTGTTCTAGATGGAACAAACTATTCCAACTGGAAGGCATGCATGACTGCGTTCCTCAAATCCATAAATAAAAAAAACTTGGAAGGTTTTTGTTACAGGTTCGGCTCATCCCGATATCGCTAATCAGAATGGTATCAATGTGCCTAAACTAGAGAAACTATATAGAGGCAAAGGATGAAACTTAAATATTGGGAAATTTTGGTGCTTAGTGGTATATTCAATGGTGTTGACAAAAATATTTTTCGCCTAATGAAATACTTGCACCATAACAAAAGAAGCCTAGGATATCCTTGCAAAATGTCAAGACTACTAGTTAGAGTAAAAGTTATCCACACAAATCAACACGGGTCCTTTCAGCATGCTTTGTCCTCACTCAAAAAAATCATAAGAAAATTTCCAGGAGGTCACCACCCAACATAAGATTGCTCCAAGCTAAGCACACTTAGCTGTAGAGTTCTTATGATTGAGCAACCAGAAAGGAAGGTGCACCTTGTTGGTATAGGTAGTAACTTTCAATTCTTTTAAGTCTTTTTTAACCATGTTTTCATGCCCTTAAGATTCCTCTCATTCGGATATGATCTCGGCTCATTCATGTCTCCCTCCTGAACTCGGGTCGTTACAAGAAAAGTTCGCAGGTCTTTACCAAGAAATTTTTACATGAAAGTAAAAGTCATTGAAGTTGCCAAGACATTGCCCAATGAAAGTTGATAAGCTTATTGGATCTTTACATACATTCAAAATGACCTTAGATAAAAACATGAAAAGAAAGAACAAAGGAATTGCCTTGCGATCAACCACATGTGATCAACCTGAAGTAATTCCTCAAGAATCTGAAGACAATCTTGCATATTCAATTGCTCTTCTATTTAAGAAATTCAACGGGGTCTTAAAGCATCTTGATAAAAGATTTTTTTTTTTGTTTGCAGGACTAGCTTTGCAGTGAAATCATTTCGTATTTCTATCTCTCCACTTTAGCCAATCCTCACACAAACGCATCTTGCAATACATCTCTTCCTCGTCCGGGAGGCTTCTAGCCCTTTTTCAGCCATAACAGTTTTCATGTCCTTATCAGAGGGCTACTCTCTTCCAAATTTGCTATTCGTTGGATTCCCTATTAATTGCCCCTTTGGTCGACCCTTGCAACTTTTCATAGTTCCATCTTTTCATCTTGGAAAGGCAATAGAAAATGAGATCGTCAAAGAATTGACATTAACAAGATTAACCTCCTGCCAACACTATGCCACAATTCTTTTGCATTCTTTGAATTTGGTACAAGAAGCTTCAAATGTAACTAGGTCCTATGGGCCCTGAATACCTCCTCCATACTTAAATCTTTCATACATGGAAAAAATATTCATGATTATTATTATTTTTTTATATTGAATCGATCCGATCAATCCCAATCAATTAATATTATTATTATTATTTTTCTTTTAAATTTTGGATTATTTATTTATTTTTAACCACGGAATGGAAATCCTTAATATCAAAAGAAAGTTGAAAGAATTTGAAATCATTTGTGGTTTGGAATCGTATTTAAAGGGAAAAAAAACCTTCCAAAATGGATGGATTTGGCAGGAGTTCAAACTTAACTCCAAATTTATGCCATAAGAGTTTTTTTTTTTTTTTTTTTTTAAAGGATTCTTTTTTTTTTTTTTTTAAATCTATAAATCTATAACACTTCATATATAATTAACTTCATCTACGTCATCTCTCATTCTTTTGCTAAATTCTTTTTCTTGACAAAATTTGTGATGGAAAATCGAGTTACAACTACTATATCAGTTGAGCTATGCTTGGCAATTCTTTTACTATATTCAATCAAACAAATAAAATGAGATTTTTTAAATTATTTTTCCCTTTTATTTAACGTGATTTAGAGATTAGATGATAAAAGTATTTAAAAAAAAGTACTATCATTTAAATTTTAGATAATGTGAGATAGAGATAAAATATGATTTTTTTTCGTTTTATTTAATGTGAATTAGAAATCATACGATAAAATGTTATATCTTTTAAAATCTACCATCATTTAAATTTTAGAAATTGAGACCCAAACATCACCCTACCATCTCACGCCACTATTATCCAATTTTCATTCATTTCTACTACTGATTTTAAAATATTTATAGAAAGTATGTAGAATGAATTTGGATATATAAAAATGCATATATTTAAATAAAATATTCCCACATAGAAATGAGTTTAATTTTCAAAAACTAAAAAAATAAAAAAAAATAAAAAAATAAAAAAATACCCAATAGACTTAATATATGTTAAGGGATATGTTGAGAATGAGAGATGCTTATACATTCTCTAATTGCAACTCTACATTAAGGCATTCTCTAATTGCAACTCTATATTAAGACATGTAGTGACTAAGGTCTTATTTATATTGTCTTTCTAAGGGTTTACAAGCACTATTCAAATTTTTTAACCGCAAATTTTGAAAAATAAATATATTTTATAATTTAATCAATGTCATATTTTTAAACATTCAGTTTTTCCAAATTAAAACTCTCAATTAGTTAAACTTTCAGTTTTACGAAAAATTTTGGCTAGTTAAAGAGAATTATTTTTATAAGTATTATTTCTTCTCCCAGTTTACATTTGAAACTTTTACTGTTGAGCCTAGAGCTCTGTTTTTCTTTTTTTCTTTTTTCTTTTCCATTTTTTAGTGAACTTTAAGCACACAATGTTTAGCTACTCGATCATCTAATCATGTCTAGAAATCAAAGATGTTAAAAGTTTCAATCATAGACATTTTAGTTCATTACCCATTAACAATTTCAATGCTATTTTTTTTTAATTCATGCAATATTCCTCAACAAATTTACTGTAGTATATGCGCCTTTCATCCATGAATAATTAGAATGGAATGCTATTTTTTTTCTAATATTTCTCATCTCTATTGTTCATTTTTGCAATTTTACTCCAATTACAGGTCTAAATCTAAACCCCTAAAAAAGTAATAAAAAAGATTCAATCATTCATATCATACATACCTGAAGAATTCTGCAGCTTTGATCTTGGCTCCCAATACTCGAGTACGATTCGCTCTGATAACTGGCAAAAACAATAGACCTAACGAAAATACAATTATGATAGAGAGTATGGAGTTTTAAAACATACATGCTTGTGGATTTGATTTTCACATTATGGCAGTAACCTTACCTATACAAAAAATGCCAAAATGATCGAAAGCGATACCCGAATTATCATCACTGATAAATGACAGCGGCATAAGTTATCGTTGAACTATATCATACATGGGAGTAAAAGGGCCTATGAATCATTGTACAAAACGTATGGGGCATAATTCTATTGCTACAAAATAGTTGGCATCACAAAAGGCTCAGGTTGAACCATCTCTTATACCAACTGAAACCCTTGTACACAGTCTCTTCGGGTCACAGGATCACCCCTGAGGCTGTACCCAGTTCAAAAGATAAATCGAAATCACCTTCAAATACTGACAAGAACTCGTATACAACTACATTAATCTCAAATATATCTTTAGGAATAGGAAAATGTGTGAATTCAGAATACTTTGACTACCCTCATAAGAAATATCCTACATTAGGCAAATCTTGGTCCGCATCACTTGCTCTTTCCCTTCAAACAATCAATTGTCGCTTTCATAGCATGAACACTCATTTTCCTGATCTGTTTCAAGCATAAGTTATATTAAAAATTTGCTTCCAACTTTATGGGGCACAAAACCTTTAATTTGAAAATATAAAAAAGGTAACCAGACAGCTACATAAACGATATGTTCCAACAAGACATTAAAGCCCCATTTGATAACTACTATTTAGTTAACCATCATGGGTTGGCCTAGTGGTAAAAAAAGGAGACAAAGTCTCAATATATGGCTAAGAGGTCATGAGTTCAATCCATGGTGGCCACCTACTTAGGAATTAATTTTCTACGAGTTTCCTTGACACCCAAATGTTATAGGGTCAGGCGGGTTGTCCCGTGAGATTAGTCAGGGTACGCGCGTAAGCTGGCCCGGATACTCACGAATATCACAAAAAAAAAAAAAAAAGATAACTACTATTTAGTTTTTGGTTTATGGAAAAAAAATAACAATAAATAAATAAATGAAGTTTTCGAAAATGTGTTTTTGTTTTGAGTTATTTGGCTAAAGGTTCAAATGTTTACTTAGAGAAGATGATAAAAGAAATTGTGAGAAAATAAGAATCGGTTTTCAAAAGACAAACATTAATAATGGTTATCGAACAAGGTCAAAACAATCATCTCTTCTTCATTTAAGATTTATTGGTTCTTTCTAATTAAAATATTCTAAAGGATTACTCAAATAAAGTTCCAACCAAACAATAACTTGTTTGAATATTTTAAGGGAATAGAAGAGGCTGATAACAGATAATGATGATGGTTTACCTCCAACTTGTCCTCCTTAGCCCAATGATTTGACGGAAGCCTGCGAAATTCTTCAGTCAAGTGGATGCACTGTCCAACATTCTCAGGTGACACAAAGTCCATAGCGACCTTTATGCATGACTATGGAGAACATGAATTGAAACGTAATTAGAATAATAGCCATGCACATATATAGCCAAGGAATCATTACATAAAATGAATATTCATATAATAGTTCGAACAAGATAATTTAATAATAAATCAAACATCAACTATTACTAAATCCTTTTTTCTTAAGAAATCCATGCAAAGTTGAAAAGCATCTCATGGCACCCATTTATGCAGCTGCTTCAATTATCTATTTTTATGTGAACAGCATTTTTTATCGACTATTTGGCAAATTAAAAAATAAAAAATAAACATAAACATAGAGCACTCTGGCAAGTTGTAATTCCAGGTTATGGCATTGATAATATGATTTAGATTCGCCAAGGCCATTAAACAGCTGAAATTTTCACAAAAATGACAACTAGACCATTGTCGTTGATGGAAACACAATTTTGTATGTAAAATACAACTTTACAAATACATAAATAAAAATAAAATACTTGTTGGATACGATACCAATATGCTTTGATTTAATAATACAGGAAAATATTCATTCTTAGTTAGCATATGTTCTAATTTACTAAACCATTCAGAATAAATAGATAATGAACTGACACAACTATCCTGAAATGTAAGAGTAAGACCAAAAAGTCCGAATCCCCCCCCCTATGTGTTTGTTGAACTCAAAACAGGTAGAGAAAAAGGAGGAGAAAAAAAAATGAGCGCTAATAACTGTTAGACCACCAACGTTCATAACATATGCCAGGAAGAATAAGAAAGGGAAGTAGAAAGAGAAAGAGAAAGAATGGTTAGTGAAGGAGAAGCATCTACCAAGTAGTTAAAGACTTAGACTTTAAGTTATTAGAAGTTATTTTTATACAGTTGTTAAGTTATATAAATGTTTGTGTGTGCTGTTAGTTTTTATCTAGTTTTTGGATATGTGTTAGGAGGAACTTTCTTTCCAATGAGGTAGATTGTGGTTGAATTTTACTTTTGTTTCCTTTCATCAAGTTATAATAAGAATCTTGATAGGGGTACCTATCATAAACTTACTGCTCAAAACTGCTATCTAGACAAGAGTGTATTCTAAAAGCATGCAAGGAAAGAAAAAACATGACTATATCTCTGGACTCTTAAAATCCAAACAATTACATCAACCAGTTCCTAAAGATCATGATAGTTACCTTTAAGTTTCTGACTTGATGAGGACAACCAGCAGGAATAAAGACGGCATCTCCCAGATTTTTGACAAACGTCCAAGGTTCAATTCCTGTATAAAATGCAAGCAGAAGATGATTATTATCAAGACTGATGGTGATAATATAATCTAGCCCAATAACACGTGATAATCTAACCATATTCCTCCTTGAGCTTTCTTTTGTGTGCCAAAGTCAAATAAAATGACTGATCATGCACGGGATGAAACACCTGGATTACCAAAACAAGAGAACCTAATAAACATGGGGAGATGTCTTGACAAAGTATAAATGTTAACTTAAAACTATACTATAGACAGGCTTATTGAAGTGATAGTTTTGGCATGAAACTTCTTGTCCAAATCCACAACGGATCAAATTTATAGAAATGCACATTATTTCCTCATAAGTTAGATTTAATGTATAGTTACTTCAAAAGAAGTCCAGTTCAAATATAATGCAAAACAGCCAACTTTGATCAACTAGCTAGAAGTATCACAAGGTAGAACATTCCTTTGTGTTTCCTTCAAAGCAACTGATAGCAATTTGGGCAAATAGGAGAGAATTGTTTTTTTTTTTTTTTTACTTACTTCAAAATGGAATAATTAATATCATAGGCCTAATTAAACCAAGGGTACTTCATAATATCACATATAAAAAACCGAAAGCTGTCTTAATATCAATATAAATGTAGAATATATGTCCAATTGATGATCGTAGTTAACCTGTGGAACAGGACCAGCATGAATGTGCCTAAATTCTCTGAAATGCTTGTTGAGATATTGCTGCAGTAGGGGGACATCTTGCCTACGAAAAATGTCCCACAGTGCACCACCATCAGACGCCTCCCAACTTTCCATTTCTTCTGATATTTTCGCTTCACTACAAGTTCCTTCAGCTATATTTACCTTTACAGACTCATCAGGGTCAGTTCCATTGTGTTCATTCAAATTTTGAAGATTGCCCTCTTCCTTGTCACCTCTCTTAGGGCTAGATGCATCCTCCAATACTGCATTATTGTTTTCATAACCAACTTCACAAACATGTTCCATTCCATTTTCAGTCATGCTACAGGGGTCATTGCAAAACTTGCTTCCATCGACAATATTAGTATCGGTCATAGCACCATAAATTTCTTCCTGGTCGTGCGCAAGATGTTTTGCTTTTAATTCTTTAATACTATTTAAATGCTCAAGCTTAAGTGTGACATTGGTAGCATGAGTAAGAACATTTACCTGAAACAAGCCAGCAAAAGATTGTTTTTATTCAAGTAAAAACAAAGCAGCTAATTACATTAAAAGGGTAAGCAATAAGTAAAACAACAAGCAATAACAATCATCAAAGAAATAAGATTTGCATTTTTCACTTTCATTGCTGTAAGGTGAACATATACCATATCTTACCAGTATCAATCAAAGATGATAAAAAATTCCTAGAACACTCTGCTAACCAAAATTCTTAAGTGATGATAAATGAAGGCCAATAATTAAAATTTGGTTGTCATAACATATAATTTAAAAGTTAGAAAACTTGAAAATCAAAACACTAAAGATTATCAGAAGTTAAGAAATCAACCAAACAAGTTCCTCATCAGAGTACAAATTTTCATGCAGCAGCACAAACAAAAATTACCAAGGCACATGATAGAATACTCTTCAAACAAGCAATTCCATCGAACAATCTCAAAACATAAAAAATAAATTAATTAATTAATTAATTAAAATAAAGGTTTCCTCCAAACTGATTTATGCACAGATTCTTAAAAATTATAGGGTGCAGAAAGGAGACATCTGAAACATATGTAAATCTGTCTATTATGTGATAGAGTTGTCGGATGAATGCTGAATGCAACAATGAAACTGTTCATATAATGTCATAGATGATCTCATGCTGGCTTGTATTGTGAATGATAAAAATTGGAAATAAAAAATCCACAAAGAATGGAATACCGATTACCTCAATTTTAAAAAAGAAAATAAATATAGCTCTACAATGAGAGAAAAATAGATATTGACATACTGCATCAGACATATCACAATGAAGCTTGGTAACAGAATCCCCACGACCAAGCTCCTGTGCAACTCCATAAGCAATATATGTCTTAGGTCCCATATCAGGTTTTAGAGATTTTTCCGGCAATTTAACAGCAAGATTTAGATTGCCTTTAGAAGGATGTGTATATTCCTTAAAAGGTAAGCAACTGATAAATTCAGCATTATGACGGGGCAAGCATTTCTCAAAATGATTAGATGGGGGCCAGTCCTTGAGTTTCAGTATCCGAGGCCACAATTTTGCATCAAACTGACCATCTGTATAACCAATAAAGAATTTGTGGATATTGACATCTAGCTGCAATTTAACAAATGCATATTAGTTTACATTGTTCAAAAATAAAGTTATATACCCTAGATAATAATAATATAATAGAAATGCATGTGCAACAGAAACATTGATACATTTCAGTATTAAGGAGCAAGGACACGTCAATTTCAAAAGAGAAATATTAGCCAGATTAAACCTGGACTGTATCTCTAAAGTTCAAAATTTTTAAAATGGACATAGACCTTGAACACAAAATTTTAAATACGACTTCGATTTGATGTTTCTGAGCCTGAAACCCCTGAATATTTATGGTTGAGATTAAAGACAGTTGTTTTCATCTATACACCAGGAGAAATTGTATTTTTGATGTTTCTGAGCCTGAAACCTCTGAATATTTATGGTTGAGATTAAAGACAGTCGTTTTCATCTATACACCAGGAGAAATTGTATTTTTTACAGATCCACTGCATCGATTATCAAACTTTATGAATCACCGAAATAAATAAAAAGGATTAGAAATTCAGAATCCAATCACCAGAGAGCATCCAGACCAACTAAAATCCACTTCAAATCAAGACAGACAACAGGTTCCTGTTAGTACCAATTAATCCGATTAAAACTAAACGATAAAGATCATTCTTCACCTAGATAAATTCCTTTGTGAGATTTGAAAAGAGTAGTATTTGAAACCAAAATAAAGCACAACTTTATAATACAACGTTCAATTGAAAAAAAAAAAGAAATATCAAACAAAATAATATAACATTTTATTTTCCTGGACATTTTCCACCTGCATTCCTTCTCTATCATTAGGGGTATGCCAAAAAAAACTAACAGGTCAACTTTTAGGTATCCTTTGGTAATTCAGCAAAGTTCACTTCAAGGGAAAATGAAACCAATATTCAATTCGGTTTTAAGAATTTAAACAGATTGAACCAGAAATAACTCAGGCATCCTTTTGAACTTTAGCAAATTTTACTTCAAGGGAAAATGAAAACCCATATTTAGTTTGAATTTTGGAGTTTATACAGATTGAACCAGAGAAAAACAAATTGAAGAATATTAAAATTGTAATGCAATTTATTATCCCTTTCCCACCTCATTTTAACATGTAGAAAAAGCAATTCCCCCCTCCAAAGTCGGGTTCCAATTCCCTCCCTTGATCCATCCTCTTCGTTCTATTCATCAAAATACAGTTCCCACCTCTCAGCCACTCTTGAACTCTCACTATGGTTGCAGGCGTCTCTCATCACCGTTGGCTTGTCTATAGGAGGGTGTTAAACTTTATTCCCCCACCCCGCCCCTTCTGTGTGTGCATGTGTGGGGAGAGTGCCTGGTTTAGTTTGATGAATCAATGCATGGAGTTTCCTTTAATATTCAAGCTAACGTGAACAGAGTAACTATCTCACAACAAATTGGGGGAGAAAATTTGAGCTTAAATTATTTCATTGTCTAGCAAGGCAATTGAACTGACCTCACACCAATCCAAGCAATCAATGGCCTTAACTTCCAACTGTTGACCATGTTTTGTATGTGTAATTTGACGGAAGGCACGCCACATGACAAGAGGTTCCCAGCTCAAGCCTGATGTTGTTTCAAGAACATTGCTAACAACCACAGGCTCACCTTCGCTCCAATGCCACTGAAAATGCTTTATGTCTCCAGCTTGAATATCCCTGCCCCTAGGACAATATAAATAATTGTCCCTTGAACCTTGTCTGGAAGCAGCTTTCTTCAACATACCACTTTCAAGATCAATTTCACCAGCCGAGTTAAAGCATGAGCACCACTTTCCTGCAGTTTCATCCACATCCATTATCTTGTGGGTTCTGGCAATTTCCTCACCTTCATCCACCAATTTAGAGATTGAATCTTCCAGTATACATCTTAACTCTAGAAAACCATTACCACAACCACCCAAGTTGGATGGTGGACAAGGAATCCTTCCATCTTTTTCTGCTCTCCATATGAATGCTGATTCCACGTCATCTCTAGGACAAGTCTCGGCAAGCACTTTGGCTTTACCTCTTCTTTCTTTTTTAGGCCCTCCACCATGCAAGTACTCAAATCCTCGATTAATATATGGTATTATCTCTTTTTTCTCACAACACCGCATATCTCCTTCACGGATTTCCGTGCAACATTTGATACAAAGGTCAAAATTACAAGAAACGCACGTTCGATGAAAATCAAAAATTGATGTTCTACAGATGTCGCTGCAAATAAAAATTTTGAAATCAGAACGTTCTCAAACTAATACTACACATATATCAAGGGAAGAAAACTTATAAAGAATGTCTGTACCAGTACATTCGCTCATTGGCTTCACAATCTACCTTCTCCACCTTCAGATCATGAAGAGGCAAACCTGCCAAAAGCAACCCACCGATTATGAAGTAAAACATGATAGATCATTTTGTCTAGGTTAAATTACAAATTTGGTCCCTATAGTTTGGAGAAAGTTAAAATTTAGTCCCTTTGATTTAATAGTAAAGATTTCATCCCTATGGTTTGATAAAAACCTCCTAAATAGTCCATGTGGTTATGAAACCAAATAACTAAATGATCCATTGAAAGAACCTTGAGAGCATATCAACCACAAGAAATGGGCCAATATATGTTTTAATAATTGAATGGCCCAAATATTATACGAAGCTAGAAAAAAAACCAGGTCAAAATTTGTGTTGCTGCTATGCACTAAAGAAGACAGTAAATTCCTTAAATACACGCTACTATACAAATATTAGTCCAATTAGAAGAGGGAAAAAACAGAATTCCAAATTCAACAGTTTAACAACACCCATTCAGCTTATATGGGTGGAGTCAATTACTAAACCCTAATTCATGGACAACACAAAGTACCTAGCCTTGTAGCCTCCTGTTTTTTCTCCAACATCTGTTCTTCATTTAGCCATTTTAGAAATGGTAGAAGTTTACGTAGTACATATTTTGCATGCTCTAGCTCAACCTTGCTGCCTTCTGGGACTACCGGTTCCATATTCTTCAAATTCTATAATTACAAGAAATTATTCATTTTAAAAGGGATGTCATCAAATGAACAGAAAATAATCAAGAAGAAGCAATCGGAAAAAGGCTCACTTTCACAGGGACATCTAAACGCAAGCATGCTTTACAATTGCAATTCCCAGAGCAAACCGGGCAAGAATTTGCGATTTCCTCTTCTGATGTATGAGGGTACCTACAGAATAAGAAATACACCTATTAATTCCCAAAGGGAAAGGGAAGAATGAAACAACCATATACCATACAAACAAAGCAACATAAGACGTAAAACTTCACCAAAGTACTGACTTTATATTTGGGATACAAGAACATTTTCAGATAAATAATCTTTTCAAGAAGGCTTCAAGAACATAGAAAATCAAGATTTCTGTAGGTTCACCAAACTCCCGATTAAGTTTATTTACTCAATCTGAAAATTCAAACATCCATAAATTCAATGCATGAAAAATATTTGGTTTCTTGGTCCTAAGTACTGGAAGGATTTGTACTTGTAAGGAAGTCTAAGCGCAGGCTTCAGCTTAGGAACATAAACTGTGACTGATCACTGTCTTTTAGCTGGTGATATCTATGTAAGGGAAGCAATGAGGAAGTTACCACCTCTTCTTGATTGGTTTCCCTTACACCCTCAAACTTTAGTGGAAGCTATCAAACATCTAGGTCTTCTGCAAGTGAAGTGTGCCTACCCTTTCAACAAAAAGATAACTGCTTTAGCTTAATGCTATCCATGCACTGCTATGTGAAGTGTAGACTGAAAGAAATAAAATATCTACACTTTACTGTGACTGCCCTTTAACAAAAAGCTAACTTCTTTAGCTTAATGCTCCATGCACTTAGCTGAGAAGGTGGATTCCCCAGTTAGATAAAACTCTTCATAAAGGACGTCGGTTATTGGGTACTTTTGTAGTAATATGTGCAACCAATTTATTTCCTTCACCGGTGTTAGTTGGATAGCCGTCTTATAGCTCCAATGATAGTCCTCTAATTCTCATCATTGGATACTGTCAGAATAACTATTGAGGACCATAAAGATTGGATTTTTGAAGCTTAAATCAAATTCTGTAGTAAATTGCAATTAATACATCTTGATTCCTACAATTGATTCTGCCTCACACTGTTAGTATAAAAATAATCAAAATATTTCCAAGAAAATTGATTGCTTTTATAAATCTATGAACTTCAAAGGAATCAACAGAAAGGAAAAAATTAAAAAACAAAACAAAACAAACGGTGTTGCCTAATGCTGCAGACTTCCAAATTACAGTGATGCTTCTCCTAATATTTTGGAAGAAACTCTAGAACAAATTCTCTGTGGGTATACAGCCTACCCGCTAAGTTGAGAACTACAATTAGAAAGGAACATGAGAATTTTCCGAGACTCTTCTAGGAAAAAAAAGACAACATTTGGGAGAAAGAGAAAGCTTTGGGTTTTCTTTGGTGATTTCTCCGGAATCAATTTTGTAAATGCACCTCTGTGTTATGTCTACAAATTGGAGTGCTTCTAATTGAACTCCCCGCTCAGAAAGGATTTCCTATCCTCTGATGTTCTTGAGTAATGAAAAGTTACTACTTATGAGGGGGAAAAGGCACATTTATCTCATAAATTATGGGATATAATGGCCTCACAATCTACTATCGACAGATCACCACTGCAGTCTACATGAGAAACTAAGAACTAGTGGTGCATCAATTAATGGCCAGCTATAACCACATAACGTCCATTTACATACGCCCACAAGGTAAATAAACAATCAA
Organism: Lagenaria siceraria; assembly: GCA_002890555.2. NCBI lineage: Eukaryota > Viridiplantae > Streptophyta > Magnoliopsida > Cucurbitales > Cucurbitaceae > Lagenaria > Lagenaria siceraria. The sequence goes on from CM016488.1 coordinate 9,607,643, forward strand.
ACATATATTATCCTGCTAACTTAAAATTAGCAACGATGGAAAAAACAAAAGTTGGAAATAAATAAGGAAGATTTGCCTACCAATTCTGCAAACAAGGGATGCAATATCGCTTTCTCCTACAATTAGTACAACGTACCACACGACCTTTATCATTCCTCTGGCACTGATGGCACATTAAAGATATCTCCGCGATGAACTGTTGATTCACATGGAAAAAAGACAAGCATAAGTGTAATAAACAAGAAAAAAACAAAGAATTACCCAACTCACAAACTATCAATTCTTACTTCCGGATCCAACTTATTGATTTTCTTCTCGCCCTCCGGTTTAACAACACTTTCCTTTCTTAGCGCATATCTTCCACCGCGCTTCCTTCTAGAAGAACCTCTCCTATTTCCAGAAACACCAGATTTTTTCTTCCTAACATCATATTCTTCTTCCACAGGACTCCGTTTTTCTTCCTCGTCAGATACATTCCGATTCGAAGGCAATACCTTCTTTTTCCTACCCCTTCGTCCAGGTTTCTTGAAAGGAATCTCCTCTTCATCATCCTCGTCAAACTCATAAACCTCCTCGTTGTACGAAACTCTCGCCTTCTTTCTCAAACTCCTCGGCGGACTTTTGACAGAAACCCCACATTCCAATTCGCCGTTTTTCCCACCAACAGAACCCGTCTGCTCTTCACCATTGTCCTCACCTTCATTCCGCTGCAGGGTTTTGCCGTCTGTACTTCCTGAAACCAATCCTCCATCCCCTTCTTCCCTCTTCGTCCCCCATTGCACCTCGTTTTCACCGTCGCCCAAAAAACCCTTGTCAATTACTCCAACTTCAGTCCCTCCATGGCCAACCCCGGCCTTGGTTTCAGTATTTCCAACGTTCCCTTCAGTTTCCCGACCCTCCGCAACATTCTCCGGTCGGCGCCGCTTTCTACCTCGCGCCATGAAAGGAGGAAGGAGAGAGGAACCTGAATCAAAAGAAAAGAGAGTAGAAAGAAGAAGTAGAAGAAGAAGAAGAAGGCGAATTGAAGAAGAAGAAGAAGAAGAGAAAGTTTGGGAGGAAGTAGCGGTGTGAAGAAGAAGATCGTAAAAGTAGAGGAGGGTTTGGGGAGAAACTGTGGGTAGACTTACACATCTCCACTTGTTTTCCGAAAACTGGCGCCGAAATTTGGAGGGTTTTTTTTTTTATTTTTTTTATTTTTTCCCTCGATTTTTACTGCTGATAAATTTCCTTTTGGAGGGAAATTTATCCATTCATGGTAAGGAAATTTATCCATTCATCATTACAACTAAAAGTTAAAACTGTCATAAATATGATTGGGGGAGCAAGGATATCCACAGTAGGGTTGTGAATGGTTCGATTCGACTTGATTTGAGTTAAAATTGAAGTTGAACTACCAATAATAATTTTAAAAAGTGGATAATCAAATGGAACCACCTAATAAATATGGACGACATGAGACAATTAGTCGGTTCGATCTGGCGATTCATCGATTACTTAAATCCTGCATTTCATGCATCTCGAACATATATCGCTGAAGATAACAATGAACAATCATGTCATCTCGTTTGTTGATGTTAGTGATGTATGTCATATTTATATGATATGAATCGTAATATAAATACTATTGAACTTCACACGGTTAGAACAAGAATATTGTCTCTTTTTTTTTCTTTGGTATCAATGAGTATCTAGGTCAGTTTATGCACCTTGACTAATTCGATGTGATAATCTGACTAATTCTACAACATTTGAATGTCAAAAAAAACTCGTAGGATATTAAATTTTAAATAGGTGACCAACATGGATTGAACTGATTCCAAGATAAGAAGGTCTTTTTTGTCTCCTTTCTTTATGAAATTCTTCATTATACTTTTATGAAAATCTAGACGAGATTCTACACAAGAAACATATTTTTATGTCTAGATTCTCATTTAATTTATGGAGAATTTTTTTTGTTCGCTTTCTTTCTCGTTGCACGCCTCGACAGTGAAAAGAATACCCTTGCATTGAGAACAATTAGTTGATAGTTCCTAGTTTGATTTTGATGAGTTTTGTATGTGAGTGTGATAGATTTTGATTATAGTTAATTAGCATGTACATGTGTTGTGGAGGGATTTGAAAAGGTAATGAGGTAGTTATTTGGTTGTGTAAGTGTCAACCATAAATGTCAGGGTCATGACCACCTGATTGTTTGTGGTTAGATTTTGCAAGTATGGTTCACACTTTTTTAAAAAATGGTTAGGTTACTTTTGATGAATTAAATAAGGGAGTGTTTGGGGCAAAGAGTAGAATAGTGAGCTCAAAGGAATTATAAAGTTTAGGGAGTTGTGAATTCCTGGAATCCACTGTGTAAGGAGTGGATAAAATATAAAATTGATGTTTTTTTTAGTAGTGGGACCTACAAGCTCCTTGGACCAAACAAGAGGTGGAGTTCATAACTCCTACTTCCCAACTCATTGAGTCAAACATACCTTAAAAGACATGAGAAGATATTGTTGTTGTTCCATATATGTGCATGCAATAAGAGCTTCAGGATGGAGTTGCTTCAAATGTACTCGAACTTCATTTATGATGCACTTAAGTGTGTCTTAGGCTTCATTTAATGTAAGTTAGATCAATCAGTGGAAACAATAGTTCAAACTACTTTAATGGTGATTTATTCATTCTTAAGGGGTTACAAATACCAAGAAGCTAAAATTTATTATTCAATTTCAAATATAAAGCCCAAATTATGTAATTTTTAGTTTTTTCAATATTTTTTTAGGTTTATTTTGGTTGGTGGGTCGTTAAGACATTAAAGTATGAGAATGATTACTCTTGAAGATACTTTACGTGATTGATTTAGGCATTATAGTTTCAAGGTTAAAAAAAAAAAGTCAACTTTGTTGTATCACAATGGTCATCTTAATTTGCATCCAAAGCTGCTTTGCAATTCTTGTATTTTGCAGTGTAGTATTCGTAAGATTTAAATTTATGATACGTTCTTATATTACTTAAGATTTCTTATCAATTTTCATTTATAATAAACTACTAATTAGGTCTAACAACCAACATTCAATATTTTTATTAGTTAGCTTTTAATGTTATGTCTTGTTTTGTTAGTTTATTTGTTTTCCCTTTCACTAAAGTGTTAATTCTATAACATCAAAGTTGGTCAGTTCTGTATGCTTCATGTTGAATTCCAACCTCATTCTCGCTTAGTTTCATTTGCTTTGACATGGTGGTCTCATCATTTATTATATTTTGGTCGTTAATTTGGCAACTCGAAGCTGACAAACATTATTCTCAATCAGAAGAAAATGAGGTGTGAATGGTTTGCAAACAAAAGAAAAAAAAAAGTACTAGCACCCACATAACATATTTGTTTAAATAACAAAATTTTATTTTTCTTTTATTAATTAAGAAAAATTGGCCTCTAAAAAAAGAGTTTGATTCTAAATGTCTCATATTTTATTGATACCATTATTAAAATAAACAATGAATGAGTGATATAAAACAATTAAAGATTTTTTTTTAATTTAATTTAGAACATGTGGGTGGGGAATCGAATCTCTAACATCAATGTTGATAGTAGAAACTTTATGTCAGTTGAATTATACTCATTTTAGTAAAATCAAATTATTGGGTTTATTTTTAAAATATATTTTTATTTATAAAATTAAATTTTTGTGAAAATCTTTTGAAAAATGTGTATTACTTTTTTTTTTTTAGGAAATGAAATCTTATGAAATCAAATTGTTATGGGTTTTTATTTAAAAAGATCTATAGACTATCTTACAAAAATTTTAAGCTTCTTTTTTTGCTATGGGTAGATTTAGACGAGAACACATAATTGACTTTATGGAGTTCGCATTCTATTCAATCAAGAAAATGACGAAACTTAAGCTAGAAAAGTGCACCCTAGGACCCAATTAAGCATGGAAAGAGGGAGTTTGGGACAAGGCCAAACTGACCTGCTCGGCTTCGGCCTTGACCAAGGATGAGGCTAAGGTCGACCTTCCCCATTTGATGAATGAAGCATACTGTGACCTATTTGGGTCTCACGAAAAAAAAAAAAAAGTTTGAGTCAAAAGCCCAAATGACCTCCTTGTCCCTATTTGATGAAGGGGGCATGCTAAATGCATGCCTTAGCCCACTTGGCTCGAGAATTAATCTAATATGACACGGAAACCTTGATATGGACGCCCTGGGTTAGAATTTCACTATAAATACATCATTATGACTTCAGAAAAGGTAAGTTCATTCTAACCTAAAACATTTTACTAACTTAGGCATTGGAGGCGTTGTAGCAAGTACCACATCGGGTCCTTTCAGCATGCTTTGTCCTCACTCACATGTTTCCTAACAAACTAGTCACCAACTAAACACGCTTAACTTTGAAGTTCTTATGTGATAAAGGAAACTACCTCAATCACGTTTGAGAACCCCCTTAAACAAGGTGAACCCCCACAACATTAATAAGAATAACCCCAATTAACGAATTGATAATAACCCCAAGAAAGCTAAACAGATTTGGCTTGGAAGATTGATCAAATAGCAAGAAGAAAGGAGAATTTGTTCCTAATTTCAAGATTTCGAACTCTCCACAATCTAATTGATCAACCTAGATTGAAAGTTCTAAACATGCATTCTAAACACAAGAATACAAAGAAAGCATAAAAGCTTGAGAGATTTACTCTATGAAAAATTCATTCAAATTCAAAGTCTTGTTTCCAAAATGTTGGAATTACAACCCTATTTAAACTAATTGAAAAGGCACTATGAAAGGACACAACCTTTTACCAAATTGTCTAAATTCATCTACACCCTTTCAACTACCCTCATAAATATAAAAACATGAAATTAAATTGCATACATGAGAAATTAAATATGTGAATGAATCTAGATATTTAGATTCATTATGACTCTCGGATGAAAAGGTATATCTAGAAGCTTAAATGGTTGCAACTTTTCATCATGGGTTGTAAACTTAGCTTGAAAGCAAACATTTAATCCCTCTTGAAGTCTTTTAGCTCTAGCTCTTGTCATTGGTCCTTGTGGCATAATGATTACCTCATGATTGGGTTGACTTAGAAAGTTCTCCCATTGATTTTCAACTTGAGGTTCATTTGAGCTAGGTTGAGCTTGTTGAGCTCCATTTTCCTCTTCATTCAAGTTGGTTTGAGCATGTTGAGCCTTATTTTTCTCTTGGTTGGCTAACTCCTTATCATTATGATTAAGTCATCGAAAAGAAAGATGCACCTTGTTAGTATGGGTAGTAACTTTTAATTATTTTAAGTCTTTCTTGATAAAACTTTCACATTTTTAAGATCTCTCTGATTCGGATGTGATCTCAGTTCATTCATGTCCCCCTCCTAAACTCGGGGCATTACCTCGAATTTTGGCTATCAACACTTTTAAATGCAAATGTCTTTTTCAATAATGAAGTTTACAAGGAAAAACATAAAAAGAAAAAAAAAACACAAAAATATTAAACATATTTTACTTAAAGAAAACATATTAAAATCAAATATTAGCATTGACATTGATTTCTCACCTAGCATTATAAATATTTGAGTTCTATTACAATTTTACCAATTTTAATTACGATTAATAAATGTCGCCTTAACTCAAAAGAAAATGAATAAACATTCCTAATAAAATACATGAACAAAAATTTAAATATACACTTCACATAAATATCATTAAGATTGACAATGTTAATCAGCAAATATAGGTGATTATTATGACTCCAAATTTGTAATAACATTATTTTTTTTTTAATTTAGTGTAAACTAATCATATAGACAGAAACATAATTTTCATTAAATATACATTTTTTACAAAATAAAGTGTATAATAATGAATTATGTCGATGAATAAATGTAAATAAGACATTAAATACCTTTAAAAACATATTTAAAGTAGTAAGGTGATTAGTTTGAATGTTTGGTTGACCTTTTAGTGTGGCTCCCAAGAGAACCAATAAAAAGTAATTTATAATTACCAAACTCTACTCCTACTACTACGATGGCGTAACAATAGTGGCAAGTCCAGGTCGATCCGTAGGGAAGCGCAAAATATGTTTCATTAAGTTAATTTTCTAGTTATAGCGATAAATGGGAGATTTTGAACACGGATAGAGAAATGCGCATGAAAGTAAAGGTAAGAAAATAAAAAATAGCGGGCAAATGTAACCTAAGATTGAAAATTCTAGTTCTAGGAGCAAGAAGGGGTCCAATGCAATTTCGATCATCAAATTCTCTCAATCAAACATACATTTAATTTATGTGTGCACAACGACTTACTTGGTCTAACGAAACTAATTGACGCTACAGGCAGCCAACTCGTTGGATTAAACCAAACAAGTGCTCTAATTATTAATTAAAGCTTGAGCCCCAATTAAACTAAACATCTGCATTAGATTTTAGGGTTTCATTGTATGGTTAATTAACTAGGTAGTCCAACTAAGTAGCCAATTTATCAATGAATCTAGGTTTAACATGCATTCAAGGTATATGGCAAGCCTATATTCCTATCATGCATGAATCAACCATTTGCTACTTGGGGTGATTCAAGCGAGACAAACAATAAAAGAAACATGCAAGCTACAAATTGAAAGCGAAGACATACATCTATGAAGGGAGAGTCAATCCAAGCATAAAATATATCAAAATAATACAAGATTCTAAGAAACATAAATCTAAATGCATTGAGTTTAATCAAAAGAGTTCTGACAACGTTACATTGAGTTCCTCACTCTAAAATTAGAAAACTCACTTACCTCCCCAATGCATAGACAAGAAGTAGAGGAGGAGTTCCAATCTTTCAAATACAACTCAAAAAGATGAATAAAACCTAAAATCTAATGTCGTAGATGGATAGAGGACGAAAAATGAAGAAAACGATTGGTCATTTGCCTAAAACAGCCACTCGAATGAAAAGATATGACCTAAAAATCGAAGTGTAAATTTTATAATCGCGTATTCGCTGCTACTAGTTTTAGCCCCTAGCAAGCGCCTAAGCGCTCTGTCTCATAGGCAGTTTTATAATTTTGCCTCTTTTACCTAATTGCTTTGTTAGGGCCTCGAATTGATCGGTTTTAGCTCTATTTGTTCCTTAACGCTCAATTCTACTTCTTGGACGACTGATACTTCAATTTAACATATTAAATAACATAACGATCTCGAGTTAAGATGAGCAAATTAGCACCTTTTGAGTGATAACAGAGGTGTTTACTTGTTGTTCTAAGTGGCTCGAGGCTTTTTTTATGGGTCCCAAGCTGCCTCTTCTCCTTGGGACCTTTTTCCTTAGTCATGTTTGCTTTATTTTGTTGATTTGTTGGTTTTTACCTTTGTTTCGTTTGTGTGTGTCTTGGTCTTAGGCTGTGAGGTCCTCTTTTTTTTTACTAATTCAATCGAAAGAGAAAAAGAAAGAAAAAACAAATCTGAGGATAAAAAAAGATAATTGACTTACAGATTTTAAAATTTTGGCTTAATTAGTTCTTCCAAAAAAGGGTTAAATCCATAAATCAATTCAAATCTTGGAGTAACAAATAAAATAAAATAATTTATTGGAGCATGATTTGATAGATTTTCAAAAATTTGGCTTCGTTAATTCCTTCCAAAAATTGGCTAAATCCATAGTTCCTCGTACAAAAAATACATCAGCCATATCTTCGAAATGTTATTCTCTCTAAAAATAAAGAGAAAATCTTTTATTTTATTTTATTCTATTTTTTTTATTAGTGAGGGAAAGATAAAAAATATGGAATGAACCAGTAATTAATCACATATTTATTTTTTAAAAAAACTATCAAATTCCAAATTATGGAAATAAATAAAAAAATAAAATAAAAATGACAAAATAAAATATCAAACAGAATTAGGGGATAACAAATTACAAGAAAATGATGAAAGCGGCTTTTTCACTTTTGAAATATGACTTAAATTTGGTTGTTTTCAAATATAGAAAAAATGAGTCAAACTATTTATAAATATAGAAAAAATTTATCGTTTATTAGTGATAGACCCAGATAGAATTCTATCGCTAAATTTTTTTTTATATTTGTAAATAGTTTAATATTTTTCTCTTTAAATTATCATTTTACATTTTCTAAAAAAAAAGAAAAGGAAGAATTATCATTTTACAAAAATACTCCTAACGACTCATAAATAGTTGTTGAAAGATTCAAATTGTAACAACGGATATTCAATGAAGGCCTAAAACATTCAATAATAAATAAAAAAAACAGTTAAAAATATAATCTAATCTATCAAATATCTAAAAGGGAAATTTTCACAAATAAAAAAAATGTCAAATTATTTACATAAAATAGCAAAAAAAATACTGATACACATTGATAGATTTCTATCCGTGTCTATCAAAACTATTTAAAAATTTTGCTATTTTGGATAAATAGTTTTCTTTATTTTTCTATTTTTAAAACTTCTCCTATCTAAAATAATACTTCACAAATAATAAGTTATAAAATCTAAAGATATATAATTAAGGAAACTAGAAAAAAATCATAAATTTATATGTTGATTTTAAAGAAAATTAACAAATCAAGAACATTTAATTAAAATTTAGGTATTGCCTCTTCTCAAAAAAAAAAAAAAAAAAAAAAAAAAAACGCAGATATTGCCATTAAAAAATACATTAAACTGTCCAAATGAACCCAGCTGGGTCGAATTCCTCATCCTACATATTGTGTGCATATGTATATATATATATACTAAAAATATAATCACCATCATGCTAAGATATAGATATATACAGAACTAAGTTAATGTTTTTAGCTTGGAGAAATTATTTTTTTGACAATCTCTCAATTCTTAGCCAATTATTTTTTTTAGCAAATAGATTTGCAATATACATTTATATATATATTTTTTATTTTTTTAATTTTATCGTATGTATATTTATATATTATTTTTTTAAAAAATTGTAATGGGTAACAAAATAGATTAAGGGGGCATTTGGGACATTGACTTGGATAATATAATCGGTGGTATCATAGTATATGGTTATAATAGTCCGTGTTTGGGGTGCAAAGTATTTTAGTCTGAGTTATAATAGTTTGTATTTAGGGTGCAAACTATTTTAGTTAGGAAATAATAAATATTGTAGCAAAAAGGGAAGGAGATGATGAGTAAGAAATAGTAAACATTGTAACAATTAGTAACACTATGATAAAGTGGGATTTGAAATAGTAATACTATAATTAATTATAAATTATAATAGTTGCTTTATCGAACAAAAAAAGATAATAGTTTAAAAGTTATATTGGTAGGTGGCTACTATTGATCTCATTGACGATATTCTTCTCAATTCCGTCCTTTCTTCTACGGAGTGTATTACAAATCTTAATGCTATCATCATATTTTCTTAGAGAGACAAAGAGAACAAAATATATATATGAATATCATATACATATATATTTGAAACAAATAATTTAATTAACTGATATACCACCTAATAGTGTATCACTTATATATTATTGATATCCTATAATGATTTTTTTTTACGGTTGATTTTTTGAAAGACCTACTCGAGGTGTATTTATATTACTAATATACTTAATTTTAGGTGTTTCAGTAGTATATTAGCGATATACATAATTTTTGCGTTATTAGTTGAATGGTATACTCTATATGCAATATATCAATAGTGTATCAAGATGAATTTATATATTTTATAATTTATATACTACTAATATGCTTCATTTCAGGTCTATCGTCATTCAACTAATAAACCGAAGAATATATCAACCAATAAACTTTTAATTAGTAAAGCTAATATAACTTATATACCAACAACTGATGCATTTGTATTTCAATTTTATTATAATTGATTTTAGTTTTTATATTTTTTTTAATGTGATATACTTTAAATGTGTTGATAAAGGTTAAAAAATGCATGTTTTTATATACCATTTACTTCACTACTTTTCTTTAATAAAAAGACACTAGTATGATATTTTAACCCTACAATAGCCTAAATTTGGTCAAATGAGTAAATATGTCTTTAAACTGTCTAAAGTTAGTTTTTACTGTTTGGACCGATTTTAGTTTTTGCAAAAAAAAAGTGCACTGATGCGCCGGTATCAAAAATTCTAATTCACCAAATTGTGTCCAATTGTTCAAGGATGTTTCCCTTTCAGCCCATAATCGTTTTTTTAGCCCACAATCGTTTTCAGCACCAAAATTACCTGGAAAATATTTAGAACGTGATTTTCGATCATCCCTCAACCATCTTGGCCTATATAAAGAAGTGGAGGCCTCTTTCTTCAATCATCCTTGAATCAAGAACCCCCACGAAATCATTCCATAGTCTCTTCAAGAACGAAAATTCCTCTGAAAAGATGGTTTCTTTAGGTCAACCCTACTCATGAGAATGTGTTGTAGAGTGGATTCACCTTGAGAAAAAATTGAATCCATCCTAGAGAGCACCTTAGTTCGTTGGCTTGATTCAAAGGTCTTATTTACTGTTTTTCTAGATTTGTTCTTTTAGTTCTTCGCTATCTTCCTTTTATTTTTCTTATCATTTCTTGGCTTTCTATATTGTAACCCATGACATTAGATTTAATGAAGTCTATTCATTCTTATCTAATTACGAGCTAAATTTCTAAGGGGTTTGGTCATGTGGATATCCCTTAAGACTTGATGACTTGAGTTTATACTAATTCATCACATTGCTTTAATCTTTATATTTCCTTTGAGTTTATTGTTATCTTGTTAATTTGGACTGATCACTTAAATTGACGTGCTAGTGGAGTCTTAATGCTGAGAATAGGGTTTAAGATAAAAACTAATTTCACGAAGGAATAGGGGACTACCTAGAGATAGGACTGTCATGTATTCTTAAGAGATAAGATACACCGTAGGATATATAGAAATTGCATGAAAATGATCTAAGCTTCAGCTAGCCATAAAGATATAAGTTTAGCTACTTTAGGTTCCTAAAGGAACCTGAGAACAAGATCGAATAGGAAATTTTTTTTTATCCATGTTGGGTCATTGTCGACGTGATGCGGCTGCATAACTCAAGGCATAAAGTCTATTGGTTAAAACTTGATTGTAACTCCTTGTTCCTACCTTCTATCTATTTTAGTATTCTACACATTACCCAAAAGTCACTCATTTTATTGGTTACTACTTTGTTTATATTGAAAAGTTCTTTTTTAGAAAAACTGAATTGCATAAATAGTCTCTTAGGATATGATACTTGGAATACTCCCAAGTTTATTACTTATTGACAGTATATGCTTGCAATACTAGACCACACTTATTCATATTATTGTCATTCACACACATTTGGTCGATCATATATCAACAGTATATCTAACAACAATCAACATTTCAAGTGTATCTACAATATATCTATTATCAATCAACATTCAACCAGTAACTTATTTTGAAGTAAACATGTGTGTTTTATTTTATAAGTATGATATTCTAAATATATCAACATTATATCAGATAAAAGACATGATTGTGCATCAAACATCAATCAGTAAATACTTGAAGTAAGATATGTGTATATCAACGATATATCTAACATTAATCAATATTCTAAGTGTATCATTAGTATATCTAACAACAACCAACGTTCAACCAATAACTTCTTTTGAAATAAAACATGTGTGTTCCATTTTATAAGCATGATATTTCAAGTGTATCAGTTCAGTAGTATATCAGATATAAGACATGAGTGTATCAAACACCAATCAAGAAATACTTGATTAACTGATATAATTAAAATTAAGTAAATCAATATTATATCATCTATATATATTCGACATTAGGTATATCACTTAATGAATGTACTTGAGATTAAGTATATCAATGAAAAAGGACATTTTAGACTTCTACATTTTTAATGCTTGGGTTAGGCCGATGTTTTGCTAGATCTGTAAAAGAAAGAAAGAAAAAAAAAAAGTAAAGGCACGTTTTCAAATTTTATATCCTATTTTGCTATGCATGCAATTGTCTCTTATTTTAAATTTTAAATTTGAATATATATATATATATAGTTCACTTTAAACTAGTTAAAATTTTGTTCACCAAAACATGCATTTAGCCTTACTTTAATTATTTACAATCACAACATTTACAATGTAATATAATCAAGTTGGATCTCAATCGTCATCGTTTAAGACGAATGATTCGAGCTAGAAATAACATTGCACATCAAATTTGAGCAACATTTTAAGGATATAAATAACTTTATTATTGTTGATAATTTTGTATCAAGAATGATTTATATTAGATAATTTAATATTTTAAAAATATTTAAGTACCACATACACACAACCCTTAAAGGGTACTAATGCTTTCATTATTCTTCTTCTTTTTATTATAATCTATCTACCTTAATTTTAGAGGACAATTTTTTTAATGAGATAAATAAAGGTCAAATAGTTAATCAGAAATGGTATTTTTGAAACTTTTGAAAGCTCATAAACATTTCTGACATAGAGTACAAAGTTCAAAACATTTTTTATAAATTAGCCTTAGAGTAATCTTAGACATTATAAAAATGATTTTAAGTAACTTTTTTTAAATGGAGCGATTGGACAAATGATCAAAATGGAATAAAGCTTTTGAAATATGGCCAAACATATTTTTCTTTATGGAAATGGCCGAATGAATAATTATGATATTATTTAAAATTTAATAATGGACAAAAATACCCCTACAACTTAATCCCTATAATTATGCTATATTTTTTTTTAAAAAAAAGAAACTAATATTCTAAATCAAAATCTAATAAACTTAACCACTCCAAATCTAACTCAATTCTAAAAATAATAATATCTAATATAGTATCACAAAAAAAAAAAAAAAAAAAAAAAAAAAAAAAAAACTAAGGTAGAGATACAAAATCTAAGAAAACAAAATTAGAAATTAATGGTTGAAAACTAAAAAAACTTAGACCTTTAATTTTCACCCACAAACTAATATTATTAATTACCAAGAATATTTAATTATAATTACTAACTCAAAATTTACGCACAAAATAAGCAAATACATACTTTATATTCAAAATAGCTATCAAATACCTTCTACTCATAAATAATGAAAACTCATATTATAAAAAGCAATTTAAATCTTCGTTAGACTAGTCATACAAATACCTTTATAGTAGCTAGAGTCTTCATCTTATTTTGTAAATACTATATTGTAATAGCTAAAATCTTTATAAGATTAAGTCATTCCAAAAATGTAAATACTATTATATTAAAAAAAAAAAAAAAACACAAATACCCTATACTAAACTAAAGTATTTGACGTGAATAATATATTCGGGGAACAATTTGTTCAAAAAGCTAAACCACCTCTTTTTTGTGGAGCACACTCGATGTTGACCATGGACAGAAGGAGTTTCATACACAAGAACATATGCGAGAGCCACATCTTTCACGTACGTTATTCATAATTCAATTAAATACTCCAGTATATGAATTATCCTCACATTAATTGTGACTACGTTCAATTATCTTTGTTCTCCTCCACAACTCCCATGTCACCTACTTTGCCACAACTTTTTCATGAAAATACCAATTCTTCAAACCCTCCAATTCATCTTTCATTCCAATTGGATCGATTTTGATAATAATCGTAATAAAAAAAAAGACATTGCATACCTTATGTTTGGATGTGTTTTGAGAATGTCAATTCAATGATCAAATTATCAATCAATGCCTCTACAAAAAACCGGATCGTCGATGGATTTGCGGTTTAATCAACATCTCTCGTGACAATAGGACAAGACACAGTGGTACCTAAAATAGAGATAAAAACACTTGAATAAAAAGAATCTATTAAATAATTAAAATAAACAAAAGGTCAAATAGTTAACCAGAAATTGAGTAAGAGGAGAGAAAAAAAAATAGAGAAAATGGAAAAGTATGTCATAAATTGAAAGGTATTAATGCAACTTTTGAAAGTTTAATTTAGAGGTATCTTTGCAACGATATCTATTCAAATATTAACAATAAGGGTATTTTTGAACTTTTTTTTTAAGTGTAAAGGTGTTTTTAAAACTTCAAGGGAATTTTTGAAATAAAAGAAAGGTTTCTATTCAAAACTAACAATAAGGGTATTTTTGAATTAATTTTAGTTTAAAGGTAACTTTAAAACTTTTGAAAGTTCAGAAACATTCATGAGACAAAGTACAGAGATCAAAAACATTTTTTCTTAATTAGCCTTAGATTAATCTTAGACATTATAAAAAAGATTTTAATTAAGGGAAATTACTATAAACAGAAAAAATATCAAACTATTTACAAATATAGAAAAATTCCAGTGTCTATCAGTGATAGACTGCGATAGAATTCTATCGCTTTCTATCGTTCAAGTAAATAAATTCTATTGCTCGAGCGATAGAAAGCGATAGAATTCTATCGTAGTCTATCAGTGATAGATTATAAAATTTTTCTATATTTATAAATAGTTTTGCTCATTTTTTTATATTTGAAAACAACCCTTCAATTAACCCATTTTTAAATCATGTTATGGTTTATATTCTTCAATATGCTTATCTATCTTGATCTGCCTACCGATTGGACTGAAATCAGCATTAAGCCCACAATTGTTCAAATGGTTTCTTCTATTCTATAGTTCCAAATGCTTCTGAAATCTTTTCCACAATTACCTTTATTTTGAATTTAGTAAGACCACCTTACAAAAAACTACATCAAATTCCTAAAAAATAAAAAAAAATAAAAAATTAAGGCTATGTTTTAATTTTTGGTTTTTAATTTTTAAAAAATAATTTTTTTCTCTCTCAATTTTTTACAATAATTTACGTCTTTCTTATGTAAAAGAGTTGAATGGTTAACTATATTTAAAAACAAAAACAAGTTCTTAAAATCTACTTTTTTTTCTTCAAAAATTGACTTGGTTTTTGAAAACATGGATGAAAAGGAGATAACAAAGCATGAAAATTAGAAGTGAAAAAAGTGTTTATAGGCTTAATTTTTCAAAAATAAAAAACTAAATAATTATCAAATGAGCCTAAACAATCTGATCTAAATATTCTTTTATGGCTGAACTTTTGATCCCCAGTATATATATATATATATATATATATATATACTCTCAATTTAGTTGATGAACTCGCTCAATATAGTATTTATTCATCTAATTATTTTAGCAATATGGTACACTTGGAACGAGCCCTTGAGCTTTATAGTACATTTTAATATATTCCTTCGATTTTAGTTTATGTATTTTCAAATACTAAGTTTGATAGTTTAGTTGTTTCTTATTTTAACATTATTGGTTTATTTGTTTCCTATTTCCATTTTAGTCCATGTGGTCTATTTATTTTTCTTATAAAAACTTAGAATAAAGATTAAATTTGAACATTTGAAAGTACCATAACTAAATTAGTATTTTGACCTATTATTTGCTAGGGTTGTTTTCAAATACAGCAAAATGAACTAAAACATTTACAAATATAGCAAAATATTATTGTCTATCAGTGATAGACACTGATAGATTACTACCATCTATCACTGATAGACACAGATAGATGTCTATTAATGTCTATGACTAATAGACTATGACATTTTGCTATATTTATAAATATTTCAGTAGTTTTACCATTTAAAATAATTTGCATTTTCTTTTAGCAACCTTTTGTTATTTGTTCATTATGAAGTTAGATTTCTTTTAGAAGTTGCATTTTTTTTTAAAGAAAGCTGCACTTTTTTTTTTCTTTTTTTCTTTTTTTGACAAGAAAGAAACTGCACTTGAATAGTTGATCAGCCATTATTATTTAATTTTACTCAATATTATTATGAATTTACTTGGATTTAATCTTAAACTTTTATATGAAGGAGTTGATTGAATATCTTCTATTCCCATATCCCAATAATAGAACACTCAAAATTTTGCAAGGCCAAAAGGAGTTCAACCCATGTCAATTATTGATAAAATATTTAAAATGTTCATCGTGGATTATTGTGAACCCAACTTTGCCAATTAATTATTTTGGGATAGATTTTTGAGAAATTGTAATAGGTAGCATAGGTACCTACAAATCTACCCATGGTTTTCTAAAATTGTTGTTGAATGAGAAATTTTGGCAAATCAAATTTTGTCATGTCGTTCTAACGAAAGTTCATTTTATTTAGAGACAAATAAATGACATACTGAAAAAATACCATTTTTTTTTCTAGTCATCTGATCATAGTGAATTAAGCTCGAACCACGATCAATAAAATTGGTCTAAAATTATAAATTGGATTGAATCGAATAATTAAAGTTGCTCGTGTCCAAGGTCTATACTTATGAGAAATTTAGGTAAAATAAAATATTGGGCCAAGTCCAAGTCCAAATCTAATTATTAAGCCCAAAAGATAATCATACCCAAGCTCACAGAAGGCCTCTCGAAAACTCTATAAATAGCAGCTGTACCCTTCATTGTTCAATTTTAGTCCATGTATTGACGACAAATCTTAAATTTAGTCCCTCAAAGACAATTTTTACCAAAAATGATTAAATAATAATAATAATTTTCATACAAGGAAATACAATATGTGAATATTTTTTTTTTCAAAATCTATAGTAAAAAAATGCTAATAGATAACAAAAACAATTAGTAAAAAATCAACAATAAACTAGCATCAGGGACTAAATTTAAGATTTATTGAAAGTACTGGAACTACAATTAGACAATTGAAAGTACAAGGACTAAAATTGAACAAATTTCAAAGTACGAGGACCAAAATAATATTTTAACCAAGTTTATATTACAATTTTAGTTTAAATATACTTTGGGTTGTGTCAATTAGTTCCTGAATTTTAAAAATGTCTAATCTTTTAGTCTGAGTTGATTAGTTTTAAACTTTAGGTTGAGGAAGTCTATATTTTGGGTGCAAAGTTTAGTTTGAGATTAGAAAGTTTTGAGTTTCATATGCAGAGTTAGTTCTAAAATCTTTATGGTTAACCTGAAAAACTTGAAAATAAAATAATTATAATTTAAGAAAATTTTCACAGATAGAAAAAATTTCAAACTATTTACAGAAAATAGCAAAAAAAAATAATGATAAACATTGATAGACTTCTATCAGCATCTATCAGTGATAGACTTTTATCATTTCTATTACTGATAGACCCTGATAGACTTCTATCAGCGTCTATCACAACTATCTAAAAATTTTGATATTTTGTGTAAATAGTTTTCCTTGTTTTTCTATTTTTAAAAACCTCCCTATAATTTACCTAATAAAAAATCCTTGCTTTAATTATTTTTGTTGTCTTTTTAAATATCCAGTTTATTAAGAGAATATCCAAAATGGTAGTCATTTATTTCTATCTTTCCACACATAACAAAAGAATAAAAAAAGATTTTTCAAGGATCTTAAGTCCTAGAAGTGCATGATAAATGTCGAAAAAAACCTAATACTGCGAAGGAAATTAAGTGAAGTACTCCAGATACAAAGTAAGAAAATGTGTCTATAACTTCCCCACTAGGACCTAGCCCCAACCTAAAGTAGTTAGGTGGAGAAGAAAAATTAATCCCAAAGCAGCGCCCAATACACCTGCAACTCCCATCATATGAAATGGGTTCGATGTCCAATTATGAAACTTTTGAAAAAAGAAGTTGAATCGAAATATAGCTACTACATCAAAACTAGGCACAAAGAACCGATTAGAGTGAGCTAGTGGATAAATCGGGAATACAGACACAAAAACAACAATAGGGAGAAATTATCCTATACAACGTTCCACTTGTTTTATAACTATTATATTGAAAAATATATCTTTAAATGAAGAAGAGTTTAAAAGATACCAATACACTGTATTAGAATAGTCACAAAAAAGTTTTTTCAAACTAGAAGAGAGATTTTTCTTCTTTATTTATTTCTAACTTCGAACTTTCTTTATTTCCATCCGGAGGGTAAGAAGTGTCATAAACTCGTCTTTATATTTTGATAATGTGTCCTTTTAAAGTGGAATTCATCCTTTGTTCTCCTTTTCCATTCACTCGGATCTCTTCCATTTCATCGATTATGTTTGATTCCTTCTTTTCTTCCCAAAAAAAGGGAAGGAAAAGTGTCTTCTTAGGTGGATACTTCTTATTCTTGTTTAGTCCCTTTCGTTTCAGAAGTGGTTTCTATTTTTACATTTGTTTCTTCCTCGCTTTTCCCCATTTCCTCCTTTTTTTTAGTTTCTTAGTAACAATGGGTGACCGTATCTTACCTAAATAGTAGACACATGTAATAAATAAGAGAATACTAAAGATTCGAGCAATAGAAAGTGTTTCTATTATAGCTCCTTCTTTCTTTCTTCTTCTTCTTCTTTTGTGTGTGTGTGTGTGTGTTTGTATGTGGATTTTGAGTGATTTCAAATTCTGATGAATTTTAAATGAACTTTGTTGTTTATTATCATATAAAATTGAAAGATATATTTCTGTCAGAAAAAGATTCTTCTCAAAGTAGTCATATTTTTGCAAGATTTCCTCTCATTTCAAAGTAAGTTACTTAATATCAATGTTTAAATGCTGATATTGATGAAAATATCGAGGTCTCAATTTTATGTAAATATCAATAAAAATATTCGTAAAATATCAATGTAAATATCTATTATTAACATAGAAGGGAGGGAGGGAGAGGAAGATGGAGAGAGAAAAAGATAGAAAATTGAGGTTCTCGATGAAAGGTGTTAACTTTTAATATTAAACATTGGTGAAGTTGGTGGGATGAAGTTATTTACTCACTATGTTGGGAAGATGTAGGCCAAGTAGAAAGAGATATTTTAGCTCACTTTCCTAAACTCTAAGTTGATGGACTAGACACCGTTATTAATTTATTTTTAAAAATCATAACATTACAACAAAAACAGGTTTTCGTGACTCTAACAAAATTTTTAATAATCTCTTTTTACTATTGCAAACTTGATTCCAAATAAGGTATAAGCTTAAATTTACTTTGATTCATATAATTAAATTACAAAAATGCATTATTGAAAATTCTTGCTCCTATTAGACCATCGATATCTATATGCATTAAGATCCCAATTCATCACCCATGACAAACCTCTTGGTTCAAGAAATTAAAATAAGAGGATTGAATTAGTTATTCTTACCCCTTTTCAAATTCCATAAAAGATGGTTGATCTTATATTTTCATTCGTTATAATTTTATGATTCCATGTCTCAAAGGTTTTTCGAGGGATAATATTATAAACCAACTATGATGTTTTGTAAAAGTTTATACGTTAAAATATCATTTTGGTCCTCATACTTTAAAATTTGTTCAATTTTAGTCGATATACTTTCATTCTCCAATTTTAGTCCCTATACTTACAATAAATCTTAAATTTAGTATCTCAAAGATATTTTTTTTTACCAAAATTGATTAAATAATAATAATAGTTTTCATACAACGAAATGCAATATGTGAATATTTATTTTTCAAAATCTATAGTAAAAATGCTTATAGAGAGCAAAAAGTTTGAAAAAAAAAAATCAACAATAAACTAGCATTGATCAGGACTAAATTTAAGATTTATTGAAAGTATAAGGACTAAAATTGGACACTTGAAAGTGTAGAAACTAAAATTGAACAAATTTCAAAGTACAAGGACCAAAATAATATTTTAACCAATTTTATATAGTTTAGTCTAAATATACTTAAGGTTTATGTCAAATAGTTCTTGAACTTTAGAAATGTCTAAATAGACCTTTTACATTGCTAGAATTAATAAATAAATATTTATATTATTTAAGTATGTTAAAAAATATCTATTATTAATTACATGGAACGAAGGGAGAGAAAAAGATGGAGAGAGAAAAAGAGAGAAAAATGAGGTTCTAAGTGAATGTGTTAACTTTGAATATTAAACATTGGTGAAGTTGGTGAGATGAAGTTATTTACTCACTATATATGTTGTAAAGTTGGTGGGCCAGACACTCCCTGTAATTTGTTTTTTTAAGATCATAAGTTAATTAAAATAAGAAATTTTTGAAAGTTCGAGAACAAAATTAAAAAGATTTAGCCAAATTACATGAAAACAAACACGGTCGAATGCTCTAATAGATCAATTTGTTAATACATATACCCTGAATTAGAAAGTTAGAAGTTCGAATCTTTCTACCGTTACATACTATTGAACTCAAAAAGAAAATACGATTGATCGAATATTCTCTAATTCTACCAAACAACAAACACAAAAAAGAAAGAAAGAAAGAAAAAGATAAGATTATTCAAAATTCTCCAACAAGAAAAAGGGACCCAATAAAAAGTATATCATAATTGATCTCTATATATAGATGAAAGCCAAAGCTTCTTTCAAGGTTCACAAAGTCCTTTGGATACTCACCACAAAGAGGGAACAAGAACCAACCTCAAAGGGTCCAACCAGATATTGCTTTTTCTCTTCATATCAGTTTGTAAATATACAAAAAAAAAAAATAAATAAAAAAAAAAAAAAAAAATAGTTGAAATGAAAAAAGTGATGAAGGAATGAAAGTGTAAGTTGAAAAAGAGAGAGATTCAGTCATCATTTATTTTGGTTTTGTGGAGGGCATCTTTCTTCGAAAGCTGACAATTTAGAAAAGCAATACCCATACTTTCCCTTCATTCTTTTGAAAAAAAAAAAATTTATTTACCTAGAAGAAAGTTAATATTATCATTAATAGGTGCATTATCTACTAATTTATTTTTTAGGCCTATTATTAAGTAAAGGATAATTCCCTAATTAAAACGCTCTGATGGGAGGTGTCTATGTAAATACCCTAGGAATTGGTCCTCTCTCTGTTTCATTAAATAGTTATTTTTTCCTCATCAAGAAACGTAATTAAGTTCTAAAGGAAGGTCAAGAGAAAGAAATGCAATCCCTTAAAAGACTATTATCATTGATCAAGGTATGTTATTCTAACTAATGTTATTGTGAAAATCATATAGTTCAAAGATCTTGGAATTTATTGTTTTATACAATATTAGAGTTTTATTGTATAGTTATGAAGTTAAAACTTATATTGTGTAGATTTTAATGCTATATCTGGAGAAATTACAAATAATAGAGGAAATTAGAGTAAATATTGAAAAATAAATATGTAAACAATTAAGTTAAGGCGTGGGTATCTCACTTTGTATTTTTTTATATCAACCACAGATGCAATGACAAATATTCTCTAGCTTATACTAGGAGTGTTCAAAAAACCCGATCATGGGTTAACCTAAAATAATCTAAGCCAACTCGAACTAACCCGAACTTCTTAGTAATATTAAAAAATATGTTTTTTTTTTTTTTTACTTTCAACACAATTATATATACATAAATCTATTTTAATTTTATTTAGATTATTTGTTATCCACAAATTATTTGAAATAATTTTTTTAACACTATGAAAATCAATTTTTCATGATATAAATTAAATTTCATTTGCTAATCTTATTTCAATATGTGAAAAAAAATTAAATAAACTCTTTTACATATTAACATGTTACTTTTTTTTAAAACTAAAATTTAAATAATGAACTGAGTAACCCAAACTAGACCAACCTAAATGTTTTAGGGTTCGGTTGAGTTGGGTTCATTATTTAATAACGGTTATTTTGGTTGAAGAAATTGACAACTTGAACGATTGAGTTGAGCCTAAAAATTGCTTCAACCCAACCCACGAATACTCCTAGCTTGTACCCTTCCGAATATAACAACCTAATTGAAACGTCATACAACTCAAATACTTTGCATTAAAAGATTGGGTTTAAAACTCCACAACTCAAAATACCCTTATTTTAGCTAATTGCTCTTAGAAGAGCGAAAGAGAGAAAATAAGATAAGAGAGAGATAAAAATGAAGGATATATTGTGTATATTTGTTGTGTTATTGAGAGTAACGTAAAAGGTATTTATAGGCACTTTAGATTTAGAAAATTTAATACACAAATTTTAATATCTCTTCAAATATGTTTATACACTAAACAACAAAACCCTCTCTTTAACTCTCTCAAATGAAACTCCAATTTTTTTTAAAAAAATATTTATCAAAGTATTTTTTTAAGTGTAGTTTAATGGACAAGACACTTGCTACTGAATTAATTCACAATTGTTAATGGTTTTACATTTTCATTGATCTACAATTGTTAAACTTAAAATATAGGTCGATTTCTCTACGTCCCCTTCAACTAGCTATTTAAACGTACCATACCATTAATATATTTTATTTTTATATATATTTTTTTCATGGAGTTTAACAATTACAAGATGAAGATGAAACAATCAATCTTTAAAACGGTAATAAATGTCCTATTCATCAAGTATGTTACGATTAACTACTAATATTTCGTTAACTTGCTTGTGTTTCAATCCCTCATATATGTAAGATTATATTCTTGTAACTTATGCATTTTGTAATCCATAAATAATGTGGTGGTTGAATGCTTTTTGTCACAATTCAAACAAATGAATTGAAAATCACCTCATCCCAAATTCTTCTCTCTTTTTCTTATATTTTTTATAGTTTTTTTTTTCATTTACAGACTGTTTTTGGTGATAATATTTTTTGTTTGGTTTTTTGTTTTTAAATTTAAGGTTATGGAAACTACAAATATATTAAAATTAACCATGTTTAGATAACAAAAAATATGGTTTTAAAACATCTTTCAAAAGTTTCTTATTATGACTTTAAATAAATAAGTTTGAAAGTAAATGAAAAGATAAATAAATTGTTAATTAGTAAAAAAAAGGGAGGGTTTTAAAAATAGAAAAATAAGGGAAATTATTTACACAAAATAGCAAAATTTTTAGATAGTTGTGATAGACGCTGATAGAAGTCTATCAGGATCTATCAGTATCAGTGATAAAAATGATAAAAGTCTATCGCTGATAGATGCTGATAGAAGTTTATCAATGTCTATCAGTGTTTTTTTTTTGCTATTTTCTGTAAATAGTTTGACATTTTTTCTATTTGTGAAAATTTCTTTAAAAAAAAAACAAACTTTTCTTTTAAAAAAATGTAGTTGAGAAATCCCTCCAATTGATTTTTTTTTTTTTAAATTTTATTGTCTCAAAAAGCTATATTTTGTTCAAAAGAAAGAAGAAAGTTCAATAAAAAAGAAGTCCTAAAATGTCAATCTCAAAGATTGTCACATGGTTGATTCTCATTTGTGATCAGTTGTTCTTTTACATATTTCATAAAGATCATTGTTTTTTCCACTAAAAAAAAATTAGTCTTTAATTTTTTATTTTTCAAAAGTTAATTTAGTATTGCTTTTTCATATTTTAATTTTTAAGAGGACTTCGAAGTTGATAGTCCACCGAATTATGTTCAGGTTGGCATCTAGAAACCACTATTACTATAAAAAATAATGTAAATTATATATTTTTTAATATAAAGAAAGCACATTTGTAAACACAACAAAGACAATAATTGTTACTAAATAAATAAAGTTGATTAAAAAAACAAAATATTATTTAAGGACAAATTTAGGGTTTACTTTTTTTTTTTACTCTTTTTAAAGAGTCAATTTTTGGTCAAAATTAAGACGTCAATTTTTCAAAATATTTAAGCATAATTGACTTGACTAATTAACTTAAGCATGACTCAATAGTGAGACGTTTGTAACTTATTAAAAGTCAAGATTCAAATCCCTACTCCCGTATTAGTTATAAAAAAACTAGTTGAAATCTGTTTTTTTTTTTTTTTATCGATAACCTCAAATCAAAAACAATTTTACATAAATTAATACATAATTAATAGGACATTACTTCGAAATTGAAAATGACTTTTTAGCTCATCAATTAAATTAAATATTAATGAATTTTTTTGCTTCTATTAGATATTCCTACCCCTTTTGAAATGGATAAAAGATGGTTGATGGTATATTTTCAATTCATCACCCATGATGAATTAGTTATTTTTTTTTTTTTTAAACTTTTAAGTTCAACAAGTTTGGAGTGTGAGTATATCACAGTTAAATTGGTTAATAATGAGTTGTAGTACCCAATGCTTGTACTAAATCATAAACGAATAATTATAAAAAGGGTAATTATAATGAATAACAATTTTAGGGATAATAATAAAGTGTGTAGCAACATTTTAAAAAAATTGTAAATGTAGCAAAGTCTATCAGTGATAGACCCACCTAAACCATAAAGGTCTATTAGCAATAGAAGTCTATCATTGCTAGACTTTGCTATATTTGCAATTATTTTTTTAAAATGTTGTTATATATGCTAATACTTTGAATCTGATTGTTATATTTGCAACTGTTCCTTATAAAAATAGATCCTATAAACTCAAAGGTCTCCATAGGTAATTAAAAAAAATGCTCGAGTATTTTATGTATTGGTCCTTAAATGGCTTATCTACTCTAATTTGATCTACCCAATTTAATATATAGTCTCCAATCTTTTCCAAACACTTCACATCAAAATTTCAAATGGTATCTTAAACTATGTAATGCGGCTTGAATGCTCACCTATAACATTTTCGGTTAAATTCACCCTAAAAAATTAGGAAAATTATTATAAATGGAAAAAAATATCAATCTATTTACAAATATAGAAAAATTTTACTCTCAATCAGACTGCGGTAGACAATGAAAATTTTTTATATTTATAAATATTTTGACTCATTTTATTTTTTATTTTTTTATATTTGAAGGCAAATGTGAAAAAGATTTTTATGTAATATTTAGAGGCCAAGTAGTATAAAAGTTATTGTTCCAAAATAGGTTTTGAGAAAGAGATATTCTTTTACATTCCTTCAACCATAAGGAATATATCCAAACTAAAAGAGAGATCCTTTTCCCAACTTGTAAGTTGTATCTCTACCTCCCATTAATATATATTATATTTAATTTCTATAGTCTAAATAGAATCTTTATTTGATTAAATTTGAAGGTAATGATTATATAAGCAATTATTTAATGTGGGACAAAGCAAAAGGACAATATATATAGAATGAAGCATAAATATGGTGGTGGGACATTTCCCCACACTAATTATTTGTGCTTTTTTTCTAATTTCGACTTTGATTGGATAAGAAACTAATCAAGTAATTAAAATTTTATATATAATATATCTTCTTTTTTAAATATAATTATTCATCGTCTATGCATAAAGCTTTGTGAAAATATCAATTCATATTAGTAAACTTTGAAGATTGTATCACTTATAAAATCTCAAACTAATAATTGTATCAATTAAAACTGTAAATATTCATGAGAGAATCAATTTAAACTCTCTATAAGGATTTTGTTTTAACGGCAAGGAAGAATGATATAATCTTTTACTACTTTTAATAGAATTTAAAGAGGAAAATAATTTTGTTTAATTAAATTTGAGCTGGTTTTAAATGGAAGAAAGTGAAAATAATTATAAATAACTAACAAAATGTATACATTGATTTTACTCATTAAAGTGTATGGTTTTATATTGATGTACAATTTTTCGTTTAAAGTTTTAATTCATGTCATCCTCTTCAAAGTTTAGAAGTATAATTATATTTCTTTTCCGTAAATCTTCTTAATTTCTTTTTACACATGCATTCCTCAACCAACCTAACATTGAGATGTTTATTTGATTTTGTTTCATTATTTATTTATTTATTTTAAATCAACAATAATCTAGAATGAAAATTATCAAAGTGATCATAGCTCAACGATAATTGACTTGTACTACTTCTTCTAAGGTCAAAAATTAAAATTCTCATTAAAATGAAATATGAGAATGTTTATATTAGTAGAGATATAGTTAGGTTAGTGGTATAGTTTACCATTTCAGACATATTTGATAAGTAATTAATAAATATATGATGTATGAGAAAGTAATGACTGAGTTTGATAATGTGGGTGAGAATTTTTTAATTAGATATAATTTTATATTGATTTATAGGTTAAATTATCAAAACTATCCCTAAATTTTAAGTCGATTTAAATTATATTTTCAAACCTTGAAAAGTTTCATTAAGTTTGAAGTTTGTTTCAAAAAAACTCTTGCGGCTTTTTTATCTTTAAATTTATGAATGGAAAAGTTTGTGTCAGCTCATGTGTTATATATGTGAACAAACCTAAACACGTAAAAAGAAAATTTGAGAGTCAGTGCTAGAATCAAACTAAATAACAATAAATTGGAGGCGTTGGAATTGAAAGGAAAAAAGACAACGTGTATGATTGACAAATGTCACGTGTTCAATTTTTCTTTTTATTCACATAAACAAAAATAACTTTTCTACATATGAATTTAATGACAAATTTTTTTTTCAAAATTTGAAGGTGTGTAATGGAAATCAACCTCATATTTTTAGGTTAATTTTTAGGGTTGTTTTCAAACATAGTAAAATGAGTCAACTTATTTATAAATATAGCAAAATGTCACTATCTATTAATGATCGACAATGATATCAGTGTCAATTATTGATAGACTATTTACCTTAATTTTTATAATTTAACTTTATTTATATGAATGGGTTAATTGATTGGGATGGCTAAATGTTTGGAAAATGAGTGATAGATATGGGACCTGTTGGAATATTTGTCATTGGGGGGAGGCATTGACTCATTTCACTAATAAAATCCTAATTATGAGACAATGAATAAAACATCTTTTAAGTTTATATTAAAACATTACAATAATAATTTTTTTCAGAAAATGAAAATCCAACACTGGCGCGTGTTCATCACCTCCCAATCAATCAAGGTGGAGCTTCAGGAAGGTTTTTACTTTTAGAAATGCTACCTTTTAAACTTTTACTGAGAATTGGGTAAAAGTGTATCAATTTTTACTCGACTTGAATAAATGATCTAATTTTTACTTTGACTAGATAATTTTTTTGGAAAAATTATTTTAAATGATAAAATTACTAAAAATATTTATAAATATAGCAGAATTTTACTGTCTATTTGCAATAGACTGCGATAGATTACAGATAGATACAGATAGTAGTCATCGCATATAGACGGTAAAATTTTGTTATATTTATAAATATTTTAGTTTTTTTTCCTATATTTTAAAACAATTTTTTTTAAGCAAAGAAGAGACATTCTTTTGTTTCAATAAACATTTAAAAAGTATTTTCAATTTCTGTTGAAATTTGTGCTCAATAGTCTAATCATTCATGTTTTATTACTTAACAATTAAATAATTAGATGAAATTTCAGTCATTTTCATACAGAAAAAATAGTTAAGTAGTTATTTAATCGTTGATTTTAAGAGTTGAACAATAAGATTTCATACTTCTAAGTGAATTCATGTGACTGGATCTAAAAAAAATTATTAATTAAAGGGATATGATATACAATTACAAAGCTAAAACAAACTTTTAACTCATTTGTAATTGTGAATAACTCGGGAATAATCGACTTGCATGCAGTAATTATATCAATAGACAAAACTTATTTTATAGTATATAACAGTGCAACTTTGAGTTTATAATCAAGTAATTTTGAGTTTGAATGAAAATTAATTAATTAATGTTATCTAAACTTTCCTCCAAACCCGTTTGCTTTTTCTTTCACGAGGTTGCCACAAAGCTTGATCAATTACGAGAAGATTAAAATTCTTCAAATGTAAATTGTTATTATCTTTAATTGTTGTTTAAAATTCGAAAAATTGAATGTGGATCTAATATTTGATTTATAAATAATTTAGAAATAAAAAAAAAGGTTCTTCTACGAGGTGACTAGTTCATTCATATGATTTCCTATGTTGGTTCCATGAATCATAAAACAAAGTTGTATATTTTCTAAGAAAATGACGTTTGAAATTTGTTCGATTTTGTGCATCAATCAAAATTTGATTTTGTGAAAATTTTCATGGAAGTTAGTAAAGGTTTTCGAGATTTTTATATTACTTCTGATAAAAAAACAAAAATAGTATATTTATATAAATTTAGGTTCTAATTTGATGAGATTAAAATTTTAGGTTACATTTATCTCTTGAAAACATAATAAATCAATGGTAATGTGAAAAGTGGGTCCATTTGATTACTTTTGATGTTGTTTATTTGTGTTCTGCATATACATCGAGTTCACTTCAAAATATGTAATAAAATAATGCAAATTAATTGACGACTGAAGAATGCTCAATCCAATTGTGTCTGGAAATTACGTCATATCGTTACCGTTAACCATTACTGTTAAAATTATCGTTACTGTTCCAAAGAAAAAATTGTAAATTTGAACACTCTTACTGTTACCATTACCGTTATTGTTTGACCCTCAGAGGTAAAGGTAACGGTAATAGTAACGGTAATGTGACAAAATTCATAATTTTGAGTAAATGCGATCAAAAGCAATCCAATTACATTTGCGATTCAAACTCATTACGATTGATTCATCAATGAAATTCTATTATGATTTGGTAAACATGGTCTAAGAAAACAAATGTTATAGGCCTTCGCAAATTTAGGGGAAAAAGTTAGATTTTTCTATTTTTAAACATTAGTTCTTAAGTACAAATTTTTTTCTTAGAAAAAGGGAAAATTATTCAAAATGACCCAAAAAAGCAAAAACTTTTTTGTGACTGACATCTTCTTAAAAACTTGTCTACTATTGACCCTTTTGGCATGTGAAATACCACTTTTACCCTTAATATTAAATACTCACCTTCTCCTCTATTTCCTACATCTCTTTTGCTCTTTTCTTTCAACAACCAAAAAACGAAAATTCAATCTCATTTAAAAGTAAAGATGCTTCAATATTTTACTTAATTTTTAAGCATATTTGGAAAGAACGCGAAAAAACGTATAAAAACGAGTGGTCATTTAGCTAAAACGAAGTTGTATCGACGAAGATATGACAAAAAAAAATTATCGTTTGTGAAAAAAAGTGTGTGATCGCTGACATCATGGTACGCGATCGCTTATGTCATGGTGCGCGATCGTTGATGTCAGGGTGTGCGATCGCTGACCTCATGGGGCGCGATCGTTTTGTAATTTTGTTTTAGTCATATATCCGCCAATACAACTTTGTTTTAGCTAAATGACCATTGTTTTTCATACGTTTTTTCGTGTTCTTTTCAACAATACTTGTAATTCTACCAAAAATTAAACAATCTTCAACTCTAATACTCCAAAGAAAATTCATCGAAGTTTAAATGTTGTAAGGTCATTTATATTCAATATTCTTTGACATTTTTTTCTTTTTATAAACATTATTGGAAAGAACACGGAAAAACATATGAAAACGAGTGGTCATTTAGTTAAATCGAAATTGTATCGACGAAAATATGACAAAAACAAAATTGTAAAGCATGCAAAAAAAAGTGCGCGATCGCAGACATCATGGTACGTGATCGCTTTGCAATTTTGTTTTGGTCATATTTTCGTTAATACTACTTCGTTTTAGCTAAATGACCACTCGTTTTTATACATTTTTTTGTGCTCTTTCTGATAAGTATTATATATTTAATTAATAAATCTCATTTATATAATTAATATTTTAATCTTATTCAAATATTTATCTCTCTCATATTATAAAGTATAATTTTGAAACTATACACATTATATATTTGTGTTTTATACAATTAATTCTTTTATTTAATTTAAACAATTCAAATTAATTCAAAATTAATATATTTTTATTTTAATCTTAGTGAGCTAGCGAGGGGGCCTAATAGATCTACAGATTAGACGCTCCCCTCATACGAGATTAATTAATTAAATTAATCAACATTCATTAATTGCATATCACTCTACTAAAGACCTACAACTGCACTCTTCGTACTGTAGATGTATTTTTATGTCTAGGGATATAACCAATCAACAGTAAGTGGACCATTCACAAACTGTCTGTAACTACAACTGGGTCAAATTACTATTTTATCCCTGTATTATATCTAACTTCTTAAGTACTACTGATCCCTCTAATGAACAAATAGTTTATAGTCCAACTATAAACTAATCCTTCTCGGGCCAGTGAGAGGGTGAGACCCCATTGTTCAAGGTGCGGAACCAGACTTTTAAGGGAGCAATGCACCTACTTACCCTAAAGATAAGAAGGAGTGAATTCCATCTTGTGTAGCTATGTTCCTACCTCCCTACTCGGACAAATCCCCTAAAATGGTAGTCTTATTGAGTGACGAATCTGGTCACTCTCACCCATACAGGTCAAAGGATTGTCCTCATAGACAGGAGTTCATAACTCACTCAGGATTAATGTCGAGTCACCTATGGTAATCCTATGAAATGTTAATATCTTCAATTCACGGTACTATGAAGAGAGACAAATCAATTTTGCAGTCCACTCTTATACAAACTCTTTGTATATGATATCTCCACTTGCATGTCTCCACACGAACGATTAGAATCAGATCGTTTGTAACACTTTACAACTCTTGTAACAATTACAAAGTGGGTTTACATAGTGTTACTAGGATAAGACACCCAACCTTACCTATATACTACAAACCATTTAGGTTATTATTAACACATGATCCACCTGTATTTCTGTCACATACATGTTTAAGTTACATAAAATAATCTTTGATCTTAGTTTATTGAATTGAGTAGCACAAGTCCAAATGTCAAATAAAAAACTCCTTATTTTATTAAATAAATGAATTTTGTTTATACATTACAAACCACGAGATTTAGGGCACAATCCCCAACAATCTCCCACTTGTCCTGTGTTGGGATTATGCCGTAAATCTCATGGGGTCTCGTAACTTTGTAAAATGTATATGAATGATTATTATTCATTTAATTAAATAAGATGTATTTTATTTGATCTTTAGATCAGTTTTACTCAATCCAATAAACTAAAATCCTAGGTTATTAAATGTAGCTTGAACAGTATGAAGTAGACATACAAGTGGATCTTGTTCAAGTTATAACCTAAAAGGTCTGCAGTATATGAATAAGGTTGGATGCCTTATTATGGTAACACTGCGGATACAACCCACTCTGTAACTGTTACATGAGTTGTAAAATCTTACAAATGATTTGATCCAAATCGTTCATGTGAAGATATACGAGGGGGTATCATGTACAAAGAGTTTGTACAAGACCAGGCCGCGAAATGGCTATTCTCATGTTATAACACTGTTAACTGTAGACTAATATTTCATAGGATAACCATAAATAACTCGATCTCAATCCTGAGTCAGTTATGAACTTCTGCCTATGAAGACAATCCTTTGATTTGTATGGGTAAGAGTGGCCTAAGTCGTCGACTCAATATGCCTACCATTTTGGGGACTTGTTTGAGTAGAGAGCTCGGAACATAGCTACACAAATTGGAGTTTACTTCTTCCCGCTTTTAGGAAAAGTAGATAAATTTCTCCCTTAAGTGATGACTCCGGGTCTTGAACAATGGGCTCACTCTCTCATTGGCCCAAAAGGGATTTGTTTATGGTAGGACCACAAACATGTTGTTCATTATAGAATCAGTGGGGCTTAAGAAAAAAGAAGTGATTACAGGGGTAAAAAGGTAATTTTGACCAAGTTGTAATTACGAGCAATTTGTAAAGGGTCGACTTATTGATAACTAGTTATATCCGTTGGACACATAAAATTATCTACAGTGTGAAGAGTGCAGCTGTGGGTTTTTAGTAGAATGACTCGCAGTTAAAGAATGTCGATTTAATTAATTAAAGAGTTTGATTAATTTAATCTCGGATCATTAGAGCTTTTAATTTGTAAGCCCATTAAGTCCCCTTGCTAGCTCACTAAGGATAAAATAAGGTTAAATTGTTTTGAATAATTTGAATTGTTCAAATTATTTAAGGAATTAGATATTAATAAAGATTAATATAAAGTATAATATATGATGATATATTATAGTCATCATAAATATGATTTATGATTAAATTATATATTAAGAGAAAAGCAATATTTGAATAAGATTCAAATATTAATGTGAATTTGATTCATATTAAAACTTTATAGTAAAATTAGTGTGAATGTGATTCATATTAAAACTATAGTTTACGAGAGAGACATGCATTTACATATGATTTAAATGCATAAAGGTGTAATTAATTTGTTAATATTATTATTTAAATTTAATTAATTAATTATATTATATATATTAAATATGATTTAATATATAATAATAATAATAATAATAATAATAATAATAATATTATTATTATTATTATTAAAATAACTCCATAATTGCAGGGGAGTGGAGATATTGGAGTGAGGGAAAGTCCCTCACGTTTTTTCTAGTTCTTAAAAAAAGGTTTTGGAAAATTACAGAACTTGGGTTGAAGGATCACTCTCTCCATTTTTACTTTATGTATTTTTCTATTTGTGAAAACTCCCTGCCAAAAAAGTTTAAGAATCTCACCGTTCTAAACCTATCCTTGAGATATAGCAAGGAAACTCTTTTTGGTGGTGTTCTTCGATTCCATTGGTTTGTGCAGAATGTTTATTTACGTGTATTTTTTCTTGATACCCTTACTGTATGCTTAACCTAATTGTTCTCTATAAAATTTATTTTGAATTTACAATCTCAAATCAAAGACAAAGTGATAAATCGTTTCCGCAATTGGGATTCAATCCCTTCATCCTGAAGCTCGTAGGGTGTACAAAACAGTAAATATAACGATATTATAATACATTAATGTACACTAATACAATAAACTAGGGCATACACTATACCCAGTAATAGCTCCCACTTACCCTAGACAATGTAGTGCATATCTCGCAGACCTAGACTCTTTAGATGACCCTCAATCACTTTAGTCGTGAGAGCGTTTGTAAATGAATCAACAACCTGTGCTCCTTGTTGCACAATCTCCCTGATTCATGCCATGAAATGCATGAAATTAAGCTTTTCTTGAGCAGTTTTAATGTAGAAAATGGGTTATTGCATTCATTTTATCCTAACCCTTGTCTTAATATGTTTAAATAAGCTTAATGCGGGTTAAAGATGTTATTTGCAGATTTGGTGCTTTTTTGGCATATTTCTAGCAGGTTTCTGACTGTTTTTCATGTGATGTGCCCACAGCAGTAAGTGATGTACCAGCACTGTCTGACGTGGGCGCATCAAATGTGCTGTAACCACATCAGAAGTTATGCGCCCACATTATTGAGCCTAGTTTTTCCAAATTCGCGTCCAATCAATTATGGTTGTTGTTTTCTCGATCAAATCTGTTATCAACGTCTAAAAGGCTGAGAAAACGTTCAGAACATGATTTTAGGTCATTCCTCAACCACCTTGACCTATATAGAGGAGGATAGCCCTTCCATTTCAAAAATCAACTCTCCATCTACGATTTCACCACACTTTTCTCCACAATTCTACCATTGTCGTCACCACCCTTGGGCGTTTGCTCAAGTTCTTAAGTCAGTAGCCTTAAGAACGAAAGCTCCTGTGAGGCGTAGCGGCTCTAGGTCATCTCATCCCGTGAAAGCTTGTGGTGGGGAACGATTCTTTCTTGAAAAAAGGGAATTAACCTAGGGAAAGACTAAAGAATTGAGGACTTGTCCCAAGACCCATTGAGTTATATTTTTCTAGCATTTATATTCATTTATTTCTTGTAATTTTCTCTTTTCTTTTCACCCGTTGAACATCATCTTATAGCTATGATTTATGATTTAATGAAGGTTATTCTTTTATCATTAGTTATGTGTTAAATTCTCTAAGGGGTTCAGTTATGTGGATACCCTAGGGTTTTATGGCTTGAGTAATGTTTATGCTTCATACCTCTTTGACTTATGCATTTTCTTTGTTGAGTTTATGGAAAAATATTGTTAAGTTAAACTGATAACTTAATTTAACAATCTAGTGGAGTCCTAATGTTGAGAAAGTTAGGATATAAATTGATGTCACAAAGGAATATGAGACTAAAAGCCTAAAAATATGATGGTCATGTCGCCTTAGAAATAAGGGACACTGTAGGATAAAGAATCTAAGCTTGAACTAATCTAAGATCCAGCTAACCATGGAAACATTAGACATTATCTGCATAGATCTCCTAAAAGAACTTGACACAAGATCGAATATGAGTTGTTTTTTGTTCATGCATATTTCATTGTGTTGGTATGATGCGACCACATCACTTACAGCATAGACCCCAAAAGGTTGGAACATAACTGCATCCTTGTTCAACACTTTTGTTTACTGCTTTTATCAACATTCAACCTCAAAATCACTTATTTACTAGTTACTAGTTATCCTTTGGTTTGCATCAAAAAGCTCTTTCTTAGAAAAATTGAATTGCATAAGTAGTCTCGTGGGATTCGACCCTTGGAATACTCCAAGATTTAGTTGTGTTCCTTTAAATATGTTTTTCTCTTCAACATTTGTTTTTGTTTCGTTAATTATGAACTAAACTTTTTCTTTAGATTCAAAAATGTGAATACTCCAAGGAAGAAGAAGAAACCTTTCATGCACAAAAGTAACTTTACTCCATTCCTATAGCATGATTTGTTT
This sequence comes from Lagenaria siceraria, assembly GCA_002890555.2. Taxonomy (NCBI): domain Eukaryota; kingdom Viridiplantae; phylum Streptophyta; class Magnoliopsida; order Cucurbitales; family Cucurbitaceae; genus Lagenaria; species Lagenaria siceraria. The sequence goes on from CM016488.1 coordinate 9,641,969, forward strand.
TTATTGAGGTTTTTTTTCATTATTAAACTAGATTGATCACCTATATTAGTATGTTGGCTTTTTCGTCCTTAATCTTAAATTAATTAATTAATTAATTAATTAATATTTTGATGATAACGAGCCTGAATTAATTTATTAACAATTTGAGTATTTTTGAAGTGTCCATTACATAGAGCTTGGAATAACGAATTCATTGCAATATGAGTCACTCAAATCGGAGCTCAAACGAAGAAGATATGACCAAAACAAGCTTAACGGAAAAATCATGAGCTGATGATGTGGCAGATTTTTTTCATCAAAGTGGACCAATTGAAAGGTGCCACTTAAAACATGGGAGGAATGACACATGGTGTGCTTTTGATTTTTGGATTGGTTTTAAAAAGAAAATGAATTTAGTATTATTATATATGTTTGTGTCTAATAGCTAGTTGGACACATGGTGGGCAAAAAACAAATATTATTTTATGTTTATGCCCAAAACGGCTAGTTGAGTTTAAATTTCTTCCATTTAATTTTCTTTTACCAACATCCAATGACCCAAATTGAATTTGGTTTTCTCATACTCTATCTCTTTTTAAACTTTCATCTTCTCCAAAATTAAAACATCATTTATATATTTTTACAATTCTCAAAGCCACCATTGTTATTCTCTCAAAACTCTCATTTTTTCTTTTCATCTTATTCTTGAGAGAGATATATTGTATTGTGAGGATTTATTTGTTGAGAGCTTAAAATTTGTACATCCACACTTTTAGAGAGTTTGTCAAGTGTGCTCTTTATTTTTTTCAAACTTTTGTAAGAGTTGCTCTTGATCCCGAAAAAAGAGTTGGTTGTACCATTTTGATTCTAATCCGTAGAAAGGATTGAGTTTTCTCTGAAACCACAAAAAGGATAGTTTAGCGGTTGGGCTCTAATCTGTGGAAAGAGTCAAGTTCGTAGTGACATACCCAAGAGGAGTTTAGGAGGTGGATGTAGGCCGGTTGTGTCGAACTACTATAAATTTTCGGTGTCCTTTTCTCTAACCCTCTCATATTTAATTTTGCATTTAAATTTTTTATTATAGGTTATTGCTTGAAATTAATTGCAACTTTTAATTCTTGAAATTAATTGCTCATAATTGTTTATTTTGATTGGTAAGGGTGCTTGAAAGTGTTATTTTTAATTTCTTATTTATTTTGGATTGAATTTATTTTCATAGAATTCCTATTTAAATTACTTATTAGTATAAAGGATATTAATTTGTTTAATTGAGCTCACTTTAAGAAAAAATTTTAATTAGTTTGAAAAATTTTATTCATCCCCCTCTAGAGTTGTCATATCGATCCTACATAGTATACAAAAGTTGAATTTAATATTAAAAGGATTAGATAAAACTTGGTTTTCATAAAAGTAATCTAGGAAAAAATTTTAGACATAAGACTTTGCTTTTCACCCTAGAGATAGGGTGAAACCTTTAGGAACTTGGACTGTGTTCTTATGTATCTAAGTTCTCATTATTCATAGACATATATGTTTAATGGCTTAGACTCCTAAAAATTCTTCATAGGATTTCGAATAGGTGTTGAATCCGATTCACCATGTTAAAGTTTGAGTCAAAATTGCAATTGTATGAAAAGTGACATTCTCCAACCAAAGGGTATGAGCATATTTGAGTCCTTTTATTTTTGTTATCTTTAGTCTTTTTTCACACAACCAACCATCTCCCAACCATCATGTTCCCTTGATACACTATTTGGAGCACTTCTTATATTACTTGCTGACATTATGGTCTTGCACTGAGGACAAAAGACCATTTATTCTTTACAGGACTACACATTACAGGGGCTACGTCTTGATTGCGCTCACGACTTTTCCCTTAGCGGGATCACCAGCCAGTTAACTTTTTAAATTCTAATTCTATCAGTAAAAAAACTTCTAGAAGTAGGCCGATATTCTGATCTATGCCATTCATTCTTTCCTTTATGGCGTCGTATTTCTCCTCGACTCGGTCTCCTCTTGATCGAGACTGAGGAGATTTCTTTTCTTTGATTTTTTGTGGATGGTGATCTTGGTGTGAATCTCACCGTTCAAATCCATGTTCATTCATCTCTTACTCATCTTCTTGTGTAAGATCTCTTCTATTTGCAATAAATACTAAACTCGTCTTCTCCACATATGACGCCAACTGTTGATACCAAAATCCAAACAGAGTAAAAGCGTACTTGACCTTCACGTGACAACCACTAGGAATTTATAATTCGAGAAAGAACATGACCTACAAGATGGAAAGATTTATACACCGATATGGTGATTACTGCACAAGCCTCGATGCTTAAGTTAGAAAATGTCTCTGTGCAGCAAATAGAGAGTTTGAGTATTAGAATGGACTTACTTCCCTTAGAGTTTTACCATGTATTTATAATGTTTGTTGATCTAGGTCTTCCTCTTTCAATGTTTCCGAGTTGCATTGGAATTTTCTTCTTATCCTTCAGGCCGATTCCTTCATGGGCTACCTTTTCCTCCAGGACCTCTTTGGTTCATGATAGCATAGGCCAAACCGATGCCATTTTCCTCTTCTTGGACCATATCTTGTCCTAGACATCCCCTTTTAGTTTATATCCTATCGTCTTCATTGTTTCTTCATTTATAACGTCTTTTATGTCCTTTGGTCTATATCATATATGAGTGTGTCTTATTTAAAAAAACTTTGGATAACTATTTTAAAATAGATGAAAATCACTACAAATTTTGGTTTCCATTTTTCGAGAAAGAGAAAACTAAAGAAAATGTCATGACACGAGTTTTGATTTTTTTTTTTTATTTTCCCAATACACTTTCACTCAAAAGTAGTTATCATGTATGTTTGATTTAAAAATTTGAAAGAAACAATTTAAAAAATACTTTTTCAAACATGTTTTCTTTATTGAAAACCAAAATTTATTATTATTATTATTTAAAAAAAAAAAACAACTTTGAAACATCATTTCCAAATACAACTTTGAAAAACTTTGGATAGAACTTTAAAGGAAGATATTTATTGGATATGTGTCAGAGGTTGGGGGCAACTGAACGTGCGCCATCTTGTATTGGAACCACGGATCTCTATTCTGAAAATCCACTCTCAAAATACTCAAAACCAAAATTTTAAATATTATTACTAATAATAATAAACTACCAATTTTTAATTTTGTAATTCAATCCTCTTTTTTCAAAATTTTAATTTTATATCAGTATCGATGAAATTGTCGAAGTCTCAATTTTTTCAAAATGTTATCTTGGAAAAAAAAATTAGTAAACAATTACCAAACACAAGTTAGTAGGTCTACTATTTATATGATAATCACATTAGTGACTTTTTATTGTTTTTTTGTTTTTTTTTAAATACCTATTAGTTTTTAGGTTTTCGGTATAGTTTTCATTTGGTCGCTGAATTTTAAACTTTTACATATTTATTCTTTAAGTTTTGAGTTTGATTTTAATTTAGTCCCTAGATTTTATAATATTATAATTTTACTCTTGATTTTGAGTTTTGTTTCAATTTGGTTTCTAGATTTTAAAATTTTGATTTTTTCACTAAATACTCATTTTTAGTTTTTGACATTAATGTTTATTAATTAATTAAAAATAATTATGAAGTGATGACCTAGAAAATGTTACACACTTTGAGATTTGTTTCAATTTTAATTCTTTTAAATTAATTTATAGACATACACACTCAAGACGGAAAATAGGTATTCAGTGAAAAAAAAAATGTAAATCTTGAAATCTAGGGACCAAATTGAAACAAAATGAAATGGTAAGATTGCAACATTTTAAACTTAGAGACTAAAATGAAACCAAACTCAAAACTTAAAAAATGTAACATTTTGAAACCTAAGGACCAAGTTGAAACTAGACCCAAAACTTAGAGACCAAAATTATACTTTTTTTTTTTTAATGTTTCATAGATTTTTTAACTATATAATGAAAATGTTGATTAAATTCATATATTGGCATTAGAACTCATACTCTTATGGGACTTCATCCAAATATGAAATGTGGGGAGATAATCGAATTTCTAACTTTGAAATCGATAGAAGCTTTATGTTAGTTAAATTAGGCTCATCTTGACACTTAAATAAAACTCTTATTACATTTTCTAAGATTAAAGATTCATTTCTCCACCTACATATTTGTAAAATTTATAAAATAAGTTATGTTAATTTGATACATCATAAACTATCTTTTATACAATTAGAAATTTAGAGGCATATAATTCATTTTGTTTTCTTAAAGTACAAAAATTAAAAGAAAATTACTATAAACAAAAAAAATATCAAACTATTTACAAATATAGATAAAATTCACTATCTATCAGCAATAGAATTCTATAGCTTGCTGATAGATTGTAAAATTTTTCAATATTTGTAAATATTTTGACTCATTTTTCTATGTTTTAAAAAAAATCTATATTTGTAAATAATTAAGCTTATTTTTCTATATTTGAAAACACTCAAAACTAAAATAACAATCTTGTAAAAAAAATAAAAAAATAAAACGACAAGTTTATAAACATACCAATTATGAACTATTTAATTTAAGACAAAAAAAGACACAATTATTAAAAGTCAGACTTAGAGTCTTTTTCATTCTCTTATAAAAAGAACGAAAGAAAGAAAAAAAAAAAAAAAGTAGTATTCCATATTTCATTGCAGCGATCTCTTATAAAAAGAAAGAAAGAAAAAAAAAAAAAAAAAAAGTAGTATTCCATATTTCATTGCAGCGATAACATACCAATTAAATTTGGTTAAGTTATACAAAATATACATATATTTTGGAGGAAGTTTTAAAAATAGAAAAACAAGGAAAATTATACAAAATATACATATATTTTGGAGGAAGTTTTAAAAATAGAAAAACAAGGAAAATTATTTATACAAAATGGCAAAATTTTTAAATAGTTGTGATAGACGCGGATAGAAATCTATCAGGATCTATCAGTGATAGAAATGATAAAAGTCTATCACTGGTAGATGCTGATAGAAGTCTATCAATGTCTATCAGTATTTTTTTGTTATTTTATGTAAACAGTTTGACATTTTTTCTATTTGTGAAAATTTTCCTATATTTTGAGTAGTTTTCGAATAGGTCTTAGATATTAAAAATTTTCATTTTTATCTTTAAATTTTGAAATTATTCCAAAAAACTATTTTTTTATTAAAATAAAAAATAAAAATTGATATGATTGTTTTCGATCGTTATTACTATTTATTTCATCTAAAAATATGTTATTAAAATCATCACATAATCACATAATCAAGTTTTTACATGTCACTTTCTATGAATATTTACGTGAATTATGTTATAACTTATAACTGACGTTATATATGCCTTTCAATTTTTACGCATTAATCATCACATCAATTTATATCTTATCTCATGAGAGGAGAGGGCTTTTCCAAGGGGACCCACTATCACTATATCTCTTTGTGATTGTTATGGAAGTGTCGTATCGTTTGTTGAATTCTCTGCCTCTTAATTTTTGCTTTCATTATCGTTAGTGATTAGATTCGACTCACTCATCTTTATGTTTGCTAATGATTTGATGATCTTTTGTACTAGGGACCATGATTTTTTATCTTTCGTTTAGGCTGTTTGGAGAAGTTTTCAAGGATTGTCTGGTCTTGTGGCACTTGTTGGTAAAAATTCGATGTTTTGTGCTAGCATGTCTTTTGAGGGTCTTTCAACCTTCTTGAGATTCTTGTTGCCTTCTCTCCCTGTTCATTATCTTGACCGCCTCTTATTTCGGGAAGACTTTTGTATCAGGTTGTTTGCCTCTATTGGAAAGAGCTACTACCTTTATGAATAGTTGGTCTACTAGGGCTCTGTCTTATGCTGGTCGGTTACAGTTTATTCGTTTTGTTCTGCAAAGCTTCCAAGTTTATTGGGCTAGTGCGTTTGTTTTGCCTGCTAAAGTTGTTACGAACTTGATTGCTTGCTTCGCTCCTATCTTTAGAAAGAGAAGTTGGAAAGTGTTAGTGGAGCTAAGGTTGCTTAGTTGAATCTTTTCTTTTTGTATAATGAGGGTGGTCTTGACATCCGTTATATTCCTTCTTGGAATTAATTCAATTGCTGTCATGAAGCTATTGTGACTTATTCTGATTTGCTCTGGGTCCTTGTGGGTAGTTTGGTGATAGATATACGAACATGCAACAGAAGCAAATTAGAACGAATTACACTCTAACATACTCAATTTAAAGCACAAACATGCATTAAGAATAAAAGGAAAAACCGAGTTTAGAGCAACAACCTTTGTAGCACGAAATTCTCCTTGAATTCTTGATGATTTTGAACACGAATAGCACGTAGACCACCCCGAGAGTCTTCTCTACTATTCTCTGGCCTTAGATTGGATGGTGGGATAAAAAATGTGGTGAATTTGAGAGAGATTCAAGTATTTGAAAGTTTGGTGTTCTTGAGAATTTTTGCAAGAATTAACTATTAATTCCCAAAAATTATCAACCCAAAATCTCTGCATATCTCTTCTATTTATGCATCAAGCCATGCAACTTAAAATGCCTAAAAGATTGACACCCAATCTTGAGAATTTAGAGTGGGATCTGTGGCTAGTTTTGGTGAACACACCAAACTTAAACCATGCTTAGTGGAGAAATCCAACACTTGAATTTCACTTAAACAATTTGAATTTTAATATTAAATAAAATTAATTAATTAATTAATTTAATATTCAATATTAAAATAATATTATTTTTACATCAATCCCGATTTTTCCGAAAAATCGATTTTTCGAATATGAATCTTTATTTATATTTTTAATATTTAATTCATACCTAAATATTTCTAACTTTTTTTATTCGTTTAATTTGTAATTAAACGTCGATACGTTTAGATATATCGCAAATATCCAACGTTTATTCCCTAAGTCGAATTTGAATGTTTCAAATTCATTCACCACACTATCTAAGATTTTATCCGTTTGTGAGCTAGTAGAGGGACCTAATGGACCTACGTATCATGAGCTCCAACGCTCCGAGATTAACCGGTCAAACTCTTTAACCTAGTTAACTAACATTCATTAACTAACGGGACACTCCATTAAAGCTCGTAGCTGCACACTTCTTACTATAGATATATTTTTGTCCACTCGATATAACCATAATTATTAAGTTGATCTTTCACAGGTTGTTTGTAATAATAGCTAGGTCAAAATTATCGTTCTACCCTTGTGAATACATCTTGTTCCTTAAGTCCCACTGATCCTCTAATGAACAATTGGTTTGTGATCCTATCACTAAACCGAGTCCCTCTCGGGCCAAAGGGAGGATGAGGCTCCTTGTTCAAGACCCAGAGTCAGTACTTAAGAGAACAACCTATCTACCAACCCTAAGTTGGGTAGGAGTGAATTTTGTCTTGCAGGACTACGTCTGCAACTATCTACTCAGTTTTATCCCTGAAATGGGAGGCTTATTGAGTTGGCAAACTCAGGCCACTCTCACCCATGCAGGTATAAGGATAATCCCAAATAAACAAGAGTTCATAGTTAGCTCAAGATTGAGATCGAGTTACCTAGGTCATCTAGTTGAAATCGTCACTGTTAACAGTAAACGACATTATAACGTAATAGTGACTATTTCATGGTCCGGTCTTATGCAAGCTCATTACATAGAATGCTTCCACTCACATGTCTTCACATGAACGATTCAAGATCACATCGTTTGTATCAAATACAAAGTGGGTCGCATTCAATAGTGTTCTCAGGATAAGGTACCCAGCCTAATCCCTATACTCTAGATCATTTTGGCTATTTACTCGAACTTGATCTACTTTTATGTCTCCACATATAGTTCAAGTATTCATACTATAGCCATGAGTTCTTAGTTTATTGGATTTAGGGTTATATTAACAACAATTCACATATGCAATAATAAGTTTACTGAATAACCTCGATAACAACTTTATTGATAATAGAAAAATGTTCAATATTTAAAAACTACGAGTTTTAGGACATAAAACCCAACACTTGGGTGGAGGTGTATAGTTTTCAGGGTCAGAGTATTTGGGCGATCAGTACATCTAGGTCTTCGTATTCGTGTTGGCGGGTTATCCTTCACGTTTGGGATAGTTTGAATTCATCGGTTCAGTATTCAATTGATGATGAGTGTTGTTGTTTAATTTGGTTTGACCATTGGCTTGAAAGGGGCCTTATTCTCCAACAATTTTCATTGATAATGTTAGGGGTTAGTCCAAAGGATAGGGTAACTTGGCTTCCTTGTCGATCTGGTATGTTTTTGGTCGCTAATGCCTAAGAGTCCTTATGTCTTAGGCATCCTGTGGTGCCTTAGGCTAGCCTTATGTGGTTTGGAGATAATATTCCAAGACATTCTTTCATTTTATGGCTTGTTGTTTGGAATTGATTACAAATGCGAGATCGTATTCCTATATGGTGTTATGATATTTTGAGTGGTTTGTGTTCTGTGTAGTGGTGGAGTTGAGTCTAGGAGTAATTTATTTTTTTTATTGTCCTTTTACGAAGGCTGTTTGGGGGGACATGCTTTTGTTGGGAAAGTGTTCCCATATGATATTGCATTGGGATACAAAGCTCAATTAGATTTGTCACTTTAGCATAGGTAATCGACTAAGGTGTAAGATCTGGAGAGTTGCTTGGTGTGTTGTTATTTATCATGTTTGGTGCAAGCATATTATGCGTGTTTCATGAGGCTACTTTGTGTCCTCCCTAAGTGATTAGTCTGGTTGTTTGGTCGGAGGTGTTATTTGTTGGTCCAAGTGACTTGAGACTTTTAATGTGAGGACCTAAGCAACCTCTTCTTCTTAGGATATTTTTTCTTGAATTGTAAGCGCTATTTTTTATATATGTTCTTAAAAAAATAAATTTCAAAATTTAAGAATATTGAAGCGCATGAACATGATTAAAACCTATTCTAAAATCCAAAATTCGTGGATATCATGTATGATTTAACCATTAAAATATTCATTGAATAAAAAAATGAATCTAAAACATGTACAAACGGTTTTATTATAATCTATGCTAAATTGTAAAAAGTACCACTAAATTTTGTTATTTGTTTTTTTTAAAAAATACTCAATATTACTCTTGACCTTTTATAGAGATTTCAAAACTAGAATAGAAATCCATTAGAGGATGTTAAAACTTTGAATGAAAATTGAAATAAATGTGGTGGTGACGTGATATGGTGTGACAGTGTTCGATATTATCCCTGTCAGTTATCACCATATTGTTTTAAGTGTCAATTTTTATTTGAGAACAAATTTCTATTCCAACAATAGTTTTAAAATATTTATAAAAAATCAAAAGTAATATTACAACTTTTGAAAGACTGTGTAATTCTACACAACAAATGAGTGATAGTTGTCTCATAAATAGCTTTAAAAGATTTTGTAATTCTACACAACAAATGAGTGATAGTTGTCTCATAAATAGCTTTAAAAGATTTTCATCTTTCACGCATAGCAACTTTTTTGGCCAATTGTTTTAATGACTCATCCTGGTGCATCTCGGTCAAGATTGAGACAAAAACAATTGGCCAAAAAAGATACTATTTTGTGAAGTGCGATTTTTAACACTTTCTCGAAAGAGTAATATTTAGGTACATTATGAGCAACACTCATCTTTATGCATCATACTTTCATCTGACACATAAAAATGAATTAAAATAATTTTATAAAAAGAAGAATATAACACATGATAAATTATGATTAAACAATTTAATAAGATGTACAAAAATAAGGTTCTACTCGAAATGCACTTAAATATTTTTCATCCCGAAAAGAGGCATAATTCAACCCCCAACCCCAACCAAAAACAACAACAACAATCACACTCAGCTTTGTGTCTTATTAGAATTATGCATCCCATACAGAGCCAAAAACACTTCTTCTTCTTCTCTCTCTCCATGGCCTTCACTTTTACCAATCCTTTGTTTGTTTGGTTCACATGGGTATGGGAGCTTATGAGAGAGAAAAGACAAGTACTGTAGTGGGAGAAAGCGCTTCTGCTAGCCATGCCCACTATAAGCTCTTTCCCCAATAAAATAAACCACAGTGCCATTACTCTTCTTCTTCCTCCTCTTCTTCTTCTTTCTGCTCTTTAATTTCTTTCACTTTGACTCCCGTTATTGCTGGGAAGACCCTCTAATTTCTCTTCCTCTCTTCTTTTCCCCCAAATTACACAGGTACTTCTTCTTGCTTTCTTTGTTTTTTTGTTCACTCATTTTGGGGCTTAAACCCCATTCTTCTCTGTTACTTACTTTTTTGCTTGGTTCTTTCAAATTGAACCTCAATAATGCATGATTTCTTATGGGGGTTTTAGAAGCTTTTAGTTTAAAACATCTTCATTCTCTCTGTTTATGCCCTTTTTCTACTATCAAAAGCCACTCAAGAATACTTTACTTTTCCCCTTTCTTTTATTGTAAGGTGTTGATGGGTTTGAAACTTTTGTTTTTTTTGAGTTTGTTCAGGTGATGATGGATGATTATGAAGCAACAAGAATTGTATTCTCAAGGCTTCAAAAGCTAGACCCTGAAAATGCTTCAAAAATTATGGGGCTTCTCCTTCTTCAAGACCAAGGAGAAAAAGAAATGATCAGATTAGCTTTTGGCCCTGAAACTTTACTCCATTCCATGATTCTCAAAGCTAGAGATGAATTCAACTTCAACCCTTCTTCTTCTTCTTCAAGACCTAAACTTAATCTCCCATCTCTTGAAATTCCACTTCCAAATCATTCCTTCCCAAACCCAGATGATGAATTTTTCATCACACCCACTAATAATAATAGTAATCCGAAATCTTTTTACAATGGAGGAGGAGGAGGAGGTGATTTTGTTGATGAGTTTCAGTTTCAAGATCATAACCTCTCTTTCCTCAATGATTGCTCTGTAAATGAAAACCCAGATTTTTTTTACCCTGCTCCTCCTCCTCCGGCCAGCCCGAGCAGCGGAAATTGGTCGGAGGAGGCGGGTTTGGGGCTTGGATGGCGGCCGTGTCTCTACTATGCTAGAGGGTTCTGTAAGAATGGAAGTGGGTGTAGGTTTTTTCACTCCGGTGGCGGTGATTTGGGTTTGAAATCGATGGTGCCTGCCGACGGCGGCGGCGGCGGCGGTGTTGGAAGGGCGGAGATGGTTGAACAGTGTAATGATGTTGTTCTTCTCCGATCGAACTCGGGTCTGCAGCAGAGATTGGGAGTGGGATCTGCTAATAATTTTTTTCCTTATTCGCCGACGGCGGCTTCTGAATTGCTTCTTCAACAGCAGCAGCACGAAATGCGAAGGTATTTTCATCAATTCTTTTTTATTTAATTACTATAAATAAATAATTTTTTTTTTTTTTTTTTTTTTTAAACTATAAGGACTGGTTATGAGATTTTATCAGATTATAGAGATTAAATTCTAAATTTTAGAATTATAGAGACTAAATTCTAACTTTTTCCAAATCATAGGATCCAAATTTGTAATTTAACTTAAAATTTTTTATTTTGGATTTTTGGGTTAAATTACAAATGGTTTGTGTGGTAAAGTCTCAAATTTCCAAATATGTGTTTATTTAAAAAGTATTTATTAAACTTTCAATTTTGCTTTTGATAAATTTTGTGGGGAGTTTCATTAGATATAAAATTTAAATTTATATTTAGTAGATCAATTAATTTTTATTATTTTTTTATTGTCAAAAACTTATTAGACACAAAATTAAAAGATCAAAGACTTATTTGACATTTTTAAAGTTTAAGGATTTATTAGACACAAAATAAAAAAATCTATAACATATTGAAACTTTTATTAGTTTAAGGGTCAAATAGACACAAATATCAAAGTTTATGGACTAAATTCATAATATCACTATTTTGTCAAATTAAATTATTAATACTTCCACTATAATGAAAAATTTCAACTATAAAATTATAAATTTTCTACTCGGGTCTGTTTAAAAAAAAATGTTAAAATAAGCTATGAAAGAGACGCACTAATTTTTTCGAAAATGACTTATTTCAAAATTAAACAATTGAAAAGTTAAATCGAATACATTCTAAATTTACCCAAATAATTTAATGAGATATACTATTTTTCTTGAAGTCAGAAGTTTCAACCATCGTCACATCATTCAACTATTAATTTTTAAACAATTAAATGAAATCTACTTTTATTGTGGTGATTGACCAGATCACCCCCACAAAATTTGTCTCACTTTCCATTGTTTCCCTTTTAGTAAAAATTTTCCACTTATGTATTGATAATTTTTTTTCTAAAATAAAAAATGTCGTTTTAATGGAATTCTAAAATTACTTTTGAAACCAAACATAATAATTCAAAAATACTTTTAAAAGTTTGAAACCAAACATAAATCTGATATGCAGAGCGGTGGCGGGTTTATCCATGGTGGAGGAATCAAGCAACTCGGGGAGATTCCGGCTAGAAAGAACGGATTTTTCCGGCGGAGGAATGGGGAATACGGCAGCAGGACAAATTTACTTAACATTCCCAGCAGAAAGCTGGTTCAAAGAGGAAGATGTATCCAAATATTTCAGGTTCTAATTTCTAACATTTTGTAATAATTGGATTTAGGTTCCTTTGTTGGAAAAAGAAAAAAAAAACAAATGCAATTTCTATTTTGTATTTGTTTTCATACAAAACAGAACGATTTCAAATCATGTTTTTTAATTTAAAAGATGTTGGATTTCACAAAATTTCATAGGAAAACATTTGAATTAATATCCAATTTTCAAAAACATAAACATCTTTTTTAGTTTTCTAGTTTTGTGTTTTTGAAATTTATGTTTGTTTGTTCTCAATTTCATTTTCACCTTTCTTAAAAAATACTTAAATTTTTAGTTAAATTTGAAAAGCAAAAACAAGTTTTTAAAATTTTTTTTTTTTTTAAATTTTCAAAACTTGGCTTGATTTTTTAATGCATTGGTAGAAAGTTGATAATAAAACAAAGAAATTGATAGATCCCATTTGGTAACAATTTGATTTTTAGTTTTTGAAAATTGTGCTTGTTTCACACAATTTCTTGATCATGATTTTCATATTTTCTATGTAAACATAGGAATTACGGGCCAATAGTTTTTAGAAACAACTTTTTTAAGTTTTCAAATTTTGGCTTAAAATTTAAAAACTCTCCTAAATTGTAGACAACAAAACATACAAAACCAATAGATGAATGTAATATTTCAAGTTTATAGTTTATAGCGTAATTTTTAAAAACAAAATGGTTACCAAACGGGGCCTAAATGGTTATCAAACGAGAAAGCTTGACTTAAAAATAAAATGGTTACAAACACGTGGACAAAAAACAAAAAAAATTATAAGTAAAAATAATATTTATAGACTTAATTTTCAAAAACCAAATGATTATCAAACCGTAGTTACATTCATTTCAAGACGTTATTGCAAATTATATATCATATTTCAAGTAATAGGAGTTATTATATTTTATTTTTTTTCGAAGTTACATGATTCTAAAGGGAGAAGTTACATATATGCAGCATTTATGGACCAGTTCAAGACGTGAGAATCCCATATCAGCAGAAGAGGATGTTTGGATTCGTAACTTTCGTGTACGCGGACACGGTTAAGCTTATTCTGGCTAAGGGGAACCCTCATTTTGTATGCGATTCTCGTGTTCTAGTTAAGCCTTACAAGGAGAAGGGCAAAGTCCCTGACAAGTTCAGGTTTTCTTCTTTCCCTTTCAATATTACTTATAGCACTTTTGTCATCGTCAAAACCACTTTCTACTTATGCTCATCATGTTTGAAAATGATTCCAAAAGTTAAATACTTCCAGACCGCTTTTCAAACTGCTTTTAAAATGTCATTTTAGCAAAGTATTTTGTTTGTATGTTGAGGCTGCGTAAGTTGGCTATAAAACTCGTAGATATAAAAGAGAAAAAGAAGTGAAGATTCTCGTTCCACTCGAAAGATTTTTCTTATTGCTTCAACCCATATTCCCTAAAAAGTGGATCTCGCTCTAATAGCTCCGAATAACTTAAATACATGCATTCAAATCCCAAGCTTTTTCTACATCCACAACAACAAAAGTATCTTTTGTCACCCCTGTTCACTCTGTTTTCATTCGGAACCTAGCTCCACCACTCATTTTGATTATAAAAACAAAAAAGAAAAAGAAAAAGAAAAAGAAAAAAGAGAAGTGCTTGGGCACAAATCACTTTGAATATTCTTAAAAGTGTTTTAAAGTACTTTCTAAACAAGTTCATGGGTAGAAAATACTCACAGAACACTTTTTTTTTAAAGGAAGATTTTTTGGTTGTGGAAAAAGTGCTTTTTGGTCCTAAGCAAAGCCTAAATCTAATTTTAATCATACTTTCTCTTGACTTTATTGTATTTTGATTCCTAAAATTATTTAGCTTGCCTTGTTTTTTTATTTTCTAGTCCTTTTTTCCTTGCCCAATTGAAACCTTATATTTAAACTATAATTAGGAAACAACATCAAATGGATAGGGGAGATTTCTCTTCACCTTGTGGCACTCCTACTGGTCTTGATTCTAGAGATCTTCATGATCTCCATCATGGTAAGAAACCAATTCTCTCTCAATGATATTTTGTTCCTAAAATGTTACAACTTGCATATGAGTTGGTCCAATTATTAAAAAGTTAAAGTTGTAAACTCAAATGCTTTACAGTCATGTTGTAAACTCAATCGTATATAAATTCTGAAGTATCACGTTTAAGGGTTTGTTTAGTAATGTTCTCGACCGTTTATTTTGTTCCTCATTTTACGAGCATTGTTAAAAGGATGAAGTTGGTCTAATTATTAAAAGGATGAAGTCATAAACTCGAATGCTTATAGTCATGGTGTAAACTCAAACATATGTGAATTCTGAAGTATCACGTTTAAGGGTTTGTATAGTAATGTTCTCGACCTTTTTTTCTTCTTCTCATTTTACGAGCATTGTTGTGTTTTAGAAACAAGAAACATTTAGGGGGTGTTTGGGGTAAGAAGTGGAATAGTGAGGAGTAAGGAGTTATGAAGTCTAGGGAGTTGTGAACTCCTGGGGCCCACAGTGTATAGTAATGTTCTCGACCTTTTTTTTTTCCTTTCATTTTACGAGCATTGTTGTGTTTTAGAAACAAGAAACATTTAGGGGGTGTTTGAGGTAAGGAGTGGAATAGTGATGAGTAAGGAGTTATAAAATCTAGGGAGTTGTGAACTCTTGCAGCCCACAGTGTAAGGAGTTGATAAGATATAAATTTGATGTATTTTTAGTAGTGGGACCCACAAACTCTTTGGGCCAAACGAGGAGTGGAGTTCACAACTCCCTACTTCCCCACTCCTACCTCCAAAATCCTTGGGCCAAACACACCTTTAATGAATTTGATTATCATTTCGGCCTCCATGAGTTGGTTTATTCAACCAAATCTAAGAAGCTATATGAGTATAAACACGAGAATTCAAACATAGTCTAGCGAGAATCTAGAATGGGAAACATAATCCAAGTTCAACACACTTGTTTTTACAAAAACAAGAAACAAGAAACGGATAATAGGGAAGCGAGAGCATCATTAAACGAGCCTCAAGTTTAGCTATGGAAGTATTCTCGAAAGGTCGCCTTCGTAAATTGTTTTATAATGCAGGTGCAAGAATGTATTACAACAGTCAAGACATGCTGTGGAGGAGGAAACTAGAGGAACAAGCTGATTTGCAGCAAGCTCTTGAACTTCAAGCTTTAAGAGTAATGAGTTTGCAACTTGCTGATATCAAAAAACCTCATCATCATCACACTCCTCTTTCAACTTGTAGCCCTATTCCTTCTCCCATTCACTCTCCTAATCCCTTCAATCAAACCCTTTTCCATTCAATTCCGACCAACTCTCAACTTCTCCAAGGTACATTCTCTCTATATTGCATAGGGCAGTTTGAATATCAGAAGTAGTTTTTTTCATTCTAGCTAAATAATCCTGTCTTTTGTAGAGAATGGCTCGAACCGCTTGCCCGAGATTCGTGTTGAGCCTCAGGTGGTGAACAATTTTGATTCGACAGCCGATAGTGATAGTAGCAATGGCAAGGAAACTGACTTGCAAGAAACTAGGTACTAAAAGGTTCTACGTTAAAAAAACATTTTTGGTCTCTAAACTTTCATGAAAGTAACAATTTAGTCGTTGAATTTTAGTTGTTGACGATTTAGTAATTTATAACAACTTAGTTGCTGAACTTTAGTAAGTAACGATTAAGTCACTATACTTTACAATTTGTAACGATCTAGTCTCTATCATGAAAAATATTAGTATAATTTAAGGAAAATTCTTACATGTGTAATAAAATTTATTTATAAACTAGAAAGACTAAATCTTTACAGGATAAAAATTGACACTTAATTTTGATGAAACTTTTCATTGTTACAAGTAGAGGGACTAAATTGCTACAAATTTGAAAGTAGAGGGACTAAATCGTTACTAACTAAAGTTTAGGGACTAAATCGTTACTTTTACGAAAGTTCAAGGACTAAAATGATTTTTAACCAAGGTTCTATTTATTTAGTGGTGATTCATTTTTTTTAGTTATAACAGAAGCAAAAATGTGTGTATGAAGAAAGGTCTGAGCTTCTTCATTGACATGTCTGAGTTGATCTTAAAATTGCAGTTTTGATTTTTTGTGTTTTCTTTTAGTTTGGAGCATAATCTTCCCGACAGTCCCTTCGCCTCTGCTTCGTACACACCAAGCGTCATTGAGGCCGACGAATTGGATGCCTCAACTGACAATCATTCTGCAGCTTCGTCCTTCATTCCAACATCGAACCTTACCGCAGCACCCTTCAAATCTTTCAACTGCCAGTAAGCCCATTTTTCTTGCCTTGATTCTTTTAATATTCTGAAGTATCATTTCTTGCAGATGATGAGATTTGTATATCAATTTCAGATACTCTTCTGGCCATGGAGCCATTGGACTGTACGCAAGCACGGGTGGACCGACATGCCGAGTTGGGATTTAGCTTCCCCTTTATCTCATCATGTAAGTTCTTCCTTGGCTTCATTCAACATTCCAGAAGTTTTGTTTTTGATCCAAACAATCTTGTTGTCTTGTACAGAAATTTCTCATAAGAGAGGCTACATCAGCAAAGACCTGAGAATTACCATAACAATAGTATTTATTTAAAATAACAAAAAATCATAGGTATGTCAAAAGTCTCGAGATCGAGCCTCAGAACGAAGTTCTTGACAAAAAAAAACTCTTGTTGTCTCTTAGAGTTGGCGTTTTCGTTCGTCCCGCGAAGTCTCTCGACAAGTGTGAAAAAATGGGAGAGGTCATTCTTCTATGAAGATTATTGTTGTTGTAGTAGTAGGAGCAGCTAGTTTTAGCTTTTCAATTTATTTTAGTGTTAGTTGAAGTGAAGAGATAAGTAAAAGAGAGGAGAAACACAGTAAAAGGAGTGTAAAATGGCAAAGAGAGACATTGATTAACATGTAGTTTTGGCTGTTTGGGCACTGTAAAATTCTCTTGCCAATGTAAATCTTACAAGAGGAATTCAAGAAGCCAACATGTTCAAAATTCTGTCTTCTTTGTATATCAAAAGTGTTAATGATTAATGATAATAGGCTTTATATATATATATATATATATATATATATATATATATTGCAAAAATGGAATTCATGGGCTCTTGAATATTACAAGCTAGCACCAATTAGTATTAAATATACATTTTTTTTTAAAAAATAAAAGTACTATATTTAACCATTCTTGTTTGAGGCACCGAGTTGAGTTCATATTCTGTGGAGTTTATATAAAGATGTTTGGGGTGCTGAGTTGAGTCCATATATTAGAGGTACTTTGTGCAATTTTTTCTAACATAAATAATCTATTTTTATAGTGATTATTTTTGTTTGGAAACTTTTTTATTCCATAATTCTACATATATATTTTTTTTAATAAACTATAGATTGCACTTTGTTTTATTGCTTTTATATATATATATAAAAAGAATATATGTATATTGTTGGGAATTTTAGGAAATGCGGCGTAAGACTTACTTTTGGATCATACATTTCAAACTTTTTAAAAAAAATTTAAGCAATCATCTTACAAATTTATGTATGTGACGTTTCAAGTTAAGTTCGAGAAGATTATATTGGATTCATTGGAATAAAAAAAAATTAAATTTATATTGTAAATGAAATATTCTCAAAATGTAATTGTACTATAATGACTCTATTAATGGTCATGTAACATAGTTGACAAAAAATATATGTAATAAAAGTCACATTCTCCAGCCTAGTTATACATAATACACAAAAAATTATATATAATATGAGCCAACAAATGGTCAAGTCCACTTACACAAAAAAGTTTGTATAAATGTCCATCCAAATCCTCTATTGATAGATATGTTCGACAACTTCCTTTTCCCTCCCAAAATTCATTTTTTTTTTTTTTTTTTTTTTTTTTTTTTTTTTGCCATGATACAAGATTATGTTTTGATTAACTTGAAAAAAAAAGTTTTCAAAAAGTCATTTCATTTAAATACTTTAGATAAAAATTGTTTAAAATAATTAAAAAAAACAACAAAACTAAACATATCAATGAGATACAAGAAAATAATAATAATTTATTCATATTTTCAAACTTTGAATTTTGAAATTTTTTAATAAACAAACTTTAAGTACTTATTACAATAAAAAATGAGAATTAATGTGAAAATAAAGGGCGAGACAAAAAAAATATTTTTGACATTATTTACCATTCATTTTGATATTAAAAACCGGAATGTTATTATAAAATAGAAAATAAATAAAACTAAAACCGTTTTTAAAAACAATTTTTTTTTATTTGGTTTGAATTTTCTCTAATATTTTTAAAAACGTTTTTAAAATAAAAATAAAAAACAGAAAACTCAATTAGATACTAAATAGACCCATTTTTAAAAAAATTAAAAATTTAGAACAAAAAACCAAATGGTTATCAAATCACCCCTATAAACCTTCATCTTTTCATAATTGAAAATAAAATACCTATTCTAATAAAAGAAATTGAGAAAAATTAACTTTTTAGTCTCTCAATTTTTATTAATTGATTTGTTTGGTTAATGAATTTCAAAATGTGTACTTTTAGTTTATGATTTATTTCCTCTTCTTTCTTTCTTTACAACGGGACTTATTCAATTTTAGTTCATGTACTCTCAAATGACCAATTTTTGTTTCAATAAATCTTAAATTTAACCTCTCAAAGTTAATTTTTATAGAAATTCGTTAAACTATAACAATAATTGCCATGCAAAAAAATACGCTATATGTGAATATGTTTCCTAAATTTATAGTGAAAATGCTAATGGAGTACATGTTTGGAGTGATTATGAAACGACTAAAATCACTTTTGTCATGTTTTAAATTACTTAACAATCCTAAAAAAATTACTTCCACACACATCTTTGATCACTCAAAATTAATTCAATGTTTAATTTTACACTTTAAACACATTTTTCATATTATTAAAATTGATTTTGAATTACTAAAAGCATTTTAGGAGTGATTTTGAAAATAACAAAAGTAATCTTAATCATTTTAGAATTGTTATGTTGTATCAATTTAGATCTTAAATTTTTAATTTAATCAATTGTAACCTAAATTTAGATAACTGCAGCAATTTTAACCTCAAACTTTTTAAAGTGTAGCAATTTTAACCATCTAATAAGCTCTCGCTCCAAACACCGTTTTTTATTTTATTTTATGCATATTTAATGAATTATAAATCATATATATGATATGAAATATAACTAAGTTTTCAAGAAAAACAACATTAAAACTGTTTTTCTTTTTTTTTTTAAATTTATGAATTTTGGAAATGTTAGTTAATGGTTAATTTGTTTGTTGGTCAAACTTTTTTTCTACACGGACTAAACGAGGCTATTACTAAATGCTTAGGGACCCGAAAAATATATTTTTTAAAGATATTGTTAATATTTTGAAGCCAAAATGGATAACTCAACAATAATTAACATGCAATCTTTCAAAATTGGAGGTTCAAATTAATATTTTGAACGATTGAATTATAATTAAAATCGGTTAGTTAAAGCTAATAATGACATATTTGGAAATAATTCTGAAATAGTTAAAATTATTTTTGACATTTTCAAAACCGTTAGAAAAATGATTTGAATTATTCCAAATCAATTTTAATAGTAAGAAAATTGGGTTTAAAAATGTAAAATTAAACACTGAGTTGACTTAGAGTGATTAAACGTATGTTTTCATAGCGATTTTGAATATAACAAAAGTGATTTTAATAATTTCAAAATCACTCCCAAACATGAATTGGATATAACTCAACTAACATAAAACATGTAAGATGTAAGAGGTTCCGTATATTATTATTATTATTATTATTATTATTATTATTATTGGCTACTTAAATAATTTAATGAATATATGCATAATACAAACAAATAGGACAATGTCAGATAGTACATTTTTGAATAATGGCAATAAATGGTCTTCACTAAATAATGTCACATGAAGCTATGGTTGCAGCAACTAATGCAAAGAGATTATAGAGCCTTGTCAACTCATAATGAATAGTGTGTTACATGAAAATTAATTTCAATAATGTTACAAAAATACCAAAGTAATAGTTGGTAATAGGTTGTTAAAGACTTGTCAACTCAAAGGGGACATGTAAAGCATAATCATGGGGAACACAACATTACCTTTAGTAAGGATGACATTTTCTTTCCATTGGATTAAGGCAAATTCTTTCTTCTTTTCGGTATGTGTTTCTCGTCTTGCTCTTGTCCCATCCTTAAATTTTTTTATTTTGTAATTAATATACCAATGAAATTTGTTAAGGTTAAATTAAATAAGAAAAAGAAATACATCGGAAGGTAAAATTGTAAAATACTTTATCATTTGTTAAAAAATACTCATATTCTTTAAAAAAAATTGCAATATTACCTTTAATCTTTCGTACACATTTGAAAACTACTAGAAATCTATTAGAATGTTGGAAATCTATTAGAATGTTGGAGGCAACAAAATAGGACCTTCATATACTAAAAAAAAGTGTGACATTATAAATTTTATCCCACAATAAACCCCCTCAAGATGGTGCCTCTTTTGGGTCAAGGTCACCATTTTTGATGGGATCCCAATTTTATTTTATTGGACCGAATACCCGTTTGGGCTTTATGGGCTCTGATACTATATCAAAGAATATGAGCTTCCATCTCAAAATCAATTGGCAATGAGAGGAGTAGCCCATCTATCTTATTAAGAGTGTGAGGTCCCTTAATTTTTCCAATGTGGGATCCTCAATAAGGAGTGAACTGGAGTGAATCCAGGCCAAGCCGGCTCGATCGGCCTCGGTACCGAGGCTGAGGTTGAGCCCATCTGTTTAGGTGTGTGAGCCCGACTAAGACATATATGGGCTTTTGGGAAAGGATCTAAAGCCAAAGCGGCCACTTTGGGGTTGACCTCAGGTTCGAGGCCGACCCTCAATGTCAAATCCGCAGCCACGATAGATATCCTAAAAGTAGAGGAGATCGAAAGGACTTGAGGGAAGTCCTAAAAGGAGAAGGAAATGACCTACGACCTATATATAGGGAGAAAACGAACAAATGAGGTAAGTGAACTTCCAGCTAAAAGTTCTTCTAGCATTAAACCCCTTTTCTGACTTAGGCACCTGTGTGCAGTTCTTTCCTTTGTATTCCAAGTTCTATCTTCCCTAAATTTGTAATTTAGGGTTGTTGTCACGTGGAGGTCAGGTGAGCTTTTTCTTGATCAAAATTTGACCTCAATAGATTCTATTAGTACATTTAAGTTCAAAAGACAATGAATTCAATGATCATACTATTAAAAAAAGAAAGAAAGAAAGAAAGAAAGATAGATACAATACTAACACTAGAATAACTAGCCTGAAAAATATATGAATTTAATATAGAACAATACAAGTCACACACAATGTCAAAATAATAAGAATGGTATAAGGTAAATTGGGAAATGAAATAGAAATGTAAAGACACAAAAATTGATAACAAAGTTCGGTGCAATATCACCTACATTTGGGGGTAGAGTGCCTGATAGAAAGAAACTTCACTAATATAGAGTTAAACAATTACAATGAAATACTTATTTGTTAGAGATCTACTACAGTGACTCTCATATAACCTATTCCTTAGTGTTTAACTTGGGCTCCCCTATGCTTGAGATCCTTTCTCTTATTTCTATAACGCTCTTTCCACGTCTTGTTTGAAACACACTTCAAACAGACTTACTTAGGTTTCCCAAGTATGAGATCTTGTTAATATAAACAAACTTAGGCCCCTTTAAGCGTGTATCAATTTCGTCCCGCTTACGTATTGAAGTAAAATGACTCGAACAAAACTCTCCAGCCAAGTCTTCAAGATGCTTACAACAACCTCACAGAGAGTTCTACACCACAAAGCTCCCATACAACAAAGGGGCTAACCCTTAAAGAAGCTTGCAAATATGTATGAGCTATTACGTAGATAATTTCATAAAAGGAGAAAATCTTCATCGAAGAACATGAGAGGAAAGTTGTACCTGCAATTTCGAAACAAATAAGGAAAGTATATTTCCAAATAGAACTACTTAGACTAAACCAGAGCTTTTGACAAACCATAGAACAACCTGCATAATAAAACTAAGAATCACAAGACTTTACATGGAAAATTCAAAGTTTAAAGAAAAACCACAGTTCACTAGAAGAAATCCAATATGTGAAAAATTATTATAACCACAAAGAATAATTCTCTTCTTGATCTCGATTACTAGAGCACTCTCTCAAAACTTTTATACTACTCATAAGTCACACCCTTTAATCTTACTCTCAAACTAGAGTATACAAAAAGAAATTTAATAAGAGTTAGCACATCTAAGTTTAAAGTATTTCTAACTGGGATGATTTGAAACTAAAGGCATAAACTCCTTTTATAGTGCTTGAAACCTACGACTTTTTTGAACTTTTTCGATGTGGAACAACTGCACTTCTAATATTTTGCCAAACCTAACAAATTTCACATTGGCAAGATATTTGAAGAATCCACAACTTTTGCAATATCTTTTGTCTTTGTCGACAATCATAATTCTCAACTCCATCATAAAGAGAAAACCACTTGGAATACTGCCTTCCAAGATTTTTTTTTTTTTTCATTACATGCTGATAAACTTTGTTGAAATTTATGGTGCAACTTCCACTCACTTGGCTCACTTGGAAGTCTTTCAGTCGTCGACATAACTTCCAACACATACCTTACATAACCACCAAGTTAATGTCCAAGTGCAAATTTGTGGAACCGCTAACATCACATCCTCTATCATGGTAAAGCAAACATACCATAAGGATGAATTTCGTCTTCTTTGGAGGAAGTCATCGTCTCTCTTGACGAGAAAGACAACGTTAGTATCTAATTTGGAGCTCTTTGATGAACCTACTCTGTTTTTTCATGTACCCACACTAGGGGTGTTCACTAAAACCACAAAACTGAACCGTTTGCAAAATTGAACCGAAACTGAACCACTTTCTCACCTAAATCGAATCATGCGAGTCAATCCAGTTTAGTGTATTTCTAAAACCGAATTATGCAGTTTGGTTCAGTTTGAAAATTGAAAACCAAATTAAAATCAAACTGAACCTCATTAATTTAATATATATATATATATATATAAAAGTAGCCTAGAGTTTTTTTTCTCTCAAATTTTAATCTGCATGTCGCACTCCACCCTCCAAGTCATGTGAGTTTCCTTC
The DNA here is from genome assembly GCA_002890555.2 of Lagenaria siceraria. Taxonomy (NCBI): domain Eukaryota; kingdom Viridiplantae; phylum Streptophyta; class Magnoliopsida; order Cucurbitales; family Cucurbitaceae; genus Lagenaria; species Lagenaria siceraria. Next base: position 9,665,689 of record CM016488.1, read on the forward strand.
GTCGTTCGTCCTTCCTCACAGTTAGGGTTTTGTTTGCGTTCAATGACAGTGACGATCAATAGTCACTCCTTACTTCCTTAGTCCTCACTGCGGCAGACGACACCGAACGCCACCAGTAGATCGACAGATGCTTCATACTTTTCTTAATCAAACCAGACGCCACCGGCCTCGCCTCTCTTCTCGATTTCTCTCAGACTCTCTCTTAGATTCTCACTCCGACGACCCCCCCTCTTTTCTCTCTCAATATGCTGGCCCCTCCTCTTAGATCTTAGATTGTCGTTAGCTTGAATCTCATTATACCTAGACTAATATCAATTAGAGATTATATATATAAACTCACCGAAACCAAACTAAATACTCTCCCAAAGCTAATTATGTGATTTGGTTCGGTTTGTTGTAATTTCAAAACTAAATTATTCGATTCGATTCGGTTTGACTCCTAAATCGAACCGTGAACACCCCTAGCCCAGACTGTACGGATTTCTAACAGCCTATCTTCTGCTCGAAGGCCCTCTTCTTTGAACCTTTGTTAGAATCATGCTTGGAGTACATTGGATCACCATCACTGCTTAACTTTCAATTTTGTAACCCAAATTGTATTAACATATCTCTTGACTTGTACTACTTGCCACAAGCCAAAGTTGATCATTTCATCAAATTTCTCCCTTCAAACTTTACTGAACTCACAAAGTTTAACACATCTGCTTCACTCCTAGCAAATTTGTAAATAGTGAACAACTTACACTATTTACAATATCACAGCCCGTTTCATGAATTCTTTTATGATATGGAATTTCAGACAATGTTGCAACCATATAGCATATTCAGAAATTCAAGAAACTATAAACTTAAACTTTGTTACCATTTGTTGGGAAAAACTCTCCCACTACTACCACAGGAATGAGCCGAAAAAATAACAGAAAAATTAAAAGAAAATAATAAAACTGGGAATCGCAAGAATTTACAAGGAAAACTCCAAAACTAGAGAAAAACCACGGCCAAAAAGAAATCCATTATGTGAAAATTGTTATAATCACAAATAATAATTCTCTCCCCGATTCCAATTACAAGAGCACTCTTTCAAAACTTTTATACTACTCACACTATTTAATCTCACTCTCAAACTAGAGAATATAAAAGAGAATTTAATTAGAGTTTGTATACCTAAGCTTGTTTCTAATGGGGATGATTTAAAACTAAAGGCACATACTTCTTTTATAATACTTGGAGCCCATGACTTCTTAAACTTTTCTGATGTGGGACAACTGCATTTCTAATATTTCGCCAAAATCCAACACAACCATTATAAACATAACTCAACTAGCATGAACTTATACTATCAACCTCGAAGTCTGAGGTGAGTTTTGATTTTCCACCCCATATTTTGTCCCAAAAAACACTAGAACAACCAAATTTATAATAAAAAAATTAATTAAAAATTTAAAACTAATCAATACTAAATATATTTACAACATTAACAAAATGCATCACGCCTTTCATATACCAAATCTAAAATAGCACACAACCATGGTTTTTTTTTTTTTTTTTTTTTATTAATAAAATGGTAGAAATACATTGAATTTGAAAACAACGGCTGGTTGATAAAAAAAATAGTTAAAAATTACTTTTTTTAGTCCCTAAACTTTCATAAAAGTTTTGAATGTAAGTAACAATTTAGTCCCTGAACTTTAGTTCGTAACGATTTAATCCCTAAACTTTCAATTTTGTAAAAATTTAGTCCCTAAACTTTACTATGTAACAATTTAGTCCTTGTACTTTAAAATTTGTAACAATTTAGCCTTTATCGCAGAAAAGATTTCTTGCATAAATGAACTGATAAACTACTTAGGGACTCAATATTTTTAATAAAATACAAGGTCTACATAATAAAATAAAAAAAATTAACATATAATTTTGATAATTATTTTTTTACGTTAGAGACTAAATTGTTACAAAATTATAAGTACAAGGACTAAATTGATACATACTAAAGTTCAAGGACTAAATTGTTACAAAATTGAAAGTACAGGGACTAAATTTCGTTACAAACCAAAGTTCAGGGACTAAATTGTTACTTTCATGAAAGTTTAGAGACTAAAAGTATTTTTTAACCAAAAAAATTGTGTTCACAATTTCTTCACAAAAATTTTCATCTTTATAAGAAAATATTTGAATTTATAGTCAAGTTCATAAAATAAAAACAATTTTTTTCTAACTTTCTTTTTTTTTTTAAGGAAAATATCACTAAAAAGTAAATTGCAAATAATTTTTTAAAAAAACTAAGGAGTGCTTTATTTAAAAAATTAAAATTCAAATAGTTATAAAATGGGCATAATTTTTTTACCAAGGTTCTGCTTTCTAATTTTAGTTTTTTATTTTTAAAAATCAAAAATCATAACCACATGTAACAAGTTTTGGTTAAAAAGAAAAAAAACCAAAACAAAACATGCTTAACGATTTATGATTTACATTTTTGTTTAAATGTCAAAATTGCCAAAAATATTTTTAAATATAAAAAAATGTTATTGTCTAGACATCAGATAGACACGGATATATCTATCAGACAATGACATTTTGCTATATTTGTTAAATAAGTTAGCTCATTTTATTATATTAGAAACAATTTTAATTTTTTTTGTTTAATATTAAGTGGTCTAATTTCAGTTTTTTATTTTTTAAAATCGAAACTCATAACCACATGTAACGACTTTTGTTTTTTTGTTTTTTTATTTAAAAAAACGAAATATGCTTAACCATTTATGATTTACAGTTTTGTTTATTTTTAAACAACAACTAAAACCAGGAGTTTAATAACTAACTTTTTTTAAGGGTTTTTTTAACAAATTTTTTAAAGGGTTTAATAACTAACTTTTAATTATATATATATATATATTCATTTTTAAATTTAGGTTAAATTACTATTTTTGTCTCTATATTTTAGACTTTCTTTAATTTTGTCCTTCAATCAATCTCAAATTAGTTTATTATATTCAAATTGTTAGAGCTGAAAATCAAAGGCGGAGCATGAGCTTGTTTAATAATAATAATAATAATAATTAAAGAAAAAAAAGCAGCCAGCCAAGTGGGTTTTTTAAATCAGAAAACGGTTTTAGAAAGTCCCTTTTTTTCGCCTCTTTTTCTGTGTGCAAAATCCCTTCATATTCTAAAAACGTTTTAAAAATTGGAATAAAAAATGAAATATTTGGCAACTTAATTGATTTTTCAAAAGACAACAACAAAAAGAAAAGACAGAAGCTAAAACTAAAAGCACAAAATGAGGTGGAGTTTGATAATCATGTTTCTTTTTCGTACCATTTTTTATCATGATTTTTATACCGAATATTTAAATTCTTAACCAAATTCTAATAACAAAAAAGGATTATGAGTTAAATGTAGTGTTTATATATTTAATTTTTTAAAAATAATAATAATAATAATAATAATAAATAGTTATCAAACGAGGTTGACTCCATTTAATAAGGATTTTATGTTTAGTTTTATATTTTTAAAATTTATGCTCCTTTTCTAGCTATTTTTTAAAATATGATTTACACATTTTTAAATAATTCTTTGAATTTTTAATCTAATTCTAAAAACAAAAACAAGCTTTTAAAACCTAAAAAAATAATTGGCTAACAATTTAAATATTTTCTTAAAAAAATAAAAATTATAGTAAAAAAATATGAAAAATAAACATAATTTTCAAAATAAAAAATTAAAATTCAAAATGGCTATAAATGGCTTATACATATTTCATTATATCATTGATTCACGGGAAATTTTCACTGATAGACACTGATAGACTTCTATTTACAGAAAATAGCAAAAAAAATACTGATAGACACGAATGGACTTCTATCAGCATCTATCAGTGATAGACTTCTATCATTTCTATTGTTGATAGACCCTGATAGACTTCTATCAGTGTCTATCACAACTATCTAAAAATTTTGCTATTTTGTGTAAATAGTTTACCTTGTTTTTCTATTTTTAAAAATCCCCCTTGATTCACGATGTTCTACAAATATGCCAAAAAGAAGAGGAAAAATAAAATAAAACATTTAGGTCCAAGTTCCGAAATTGATCGTTTAGGATATCTTGTCAAGTTGTGGGATAAAATTAATAAGGTGGTTTGGTAAATATTTCGTTGTTTTTTTTAGTTTTTAAATATTAAATTTATTTTCTACATCTTTCTTAATATAAGAGTTTAATTTTTAGTTAAATTTTGAAAATAAAAATAAGTTTTTAAAAACAACTTTTTTTTTATTTTAAAATTTTAGTTTGGTTTTTGAAAAGTTTGACAAAAAGATGAATAGCAAAGCAAACAAAAAATTTAGAGGTAGAAGAAGTGTTTATAAGTTTAATTAAAAAAAAATCAAATAGTTATCAAACGTGACCTAAAATATCTAGGTATGTAAAAGAAACTTATTCATTGCGACTATTATTGAGGTCAATATTTTTGTTAGTATAATAAGTAAGAATATAAAAATTTAAACCTCTAACTTCAAGAAAAAAAAGTACGATACATCTGGATACCACTTGAGATAAGCTCTTTTTGGCCATTCTCGTAAATGTTAATATGGTGGACACACAGTTTAAAATAATTTCTCCCATTCATCAATTTAATATTTTATTTTACACTTTATAAAAGTAGGAAAATTTTCACAGTTAAAAAAAATGACAAATTTCACTCCCTCAAAATATTAAAATGGAAAAAATCTTACATTTCATTAGCACATAGATATTTACTTAATAAAAAATACCAGAAATATTAATCTCCACTCCACGTATTGAACTCTAAAAAGAAATTATTTAATTTACTTAAAATTACTCATTACTATAAAAAAAAAAATGACCCACTAAAATGTCAATATATTTATCATATTTATAGTTGATAGCTAAATATTATTTTTGAATTTAAACACCGTCCTCCCTTTAACATTTATTGGTAAAAATTCAATACAACAGTGTAACTAGAACTTTTAAGAGTTTAGAGAACAAATTTAAACTACTTATTTTGGATTGAGAAATCATTCCAAAAGATTGGAATAATGTGGCCAATGACCATTTCAAGTGATGAATGTAGAAGAGAGAATTTAAAAATTATATTTCAAACTTATTATTAAGTAATTTTAAAGAAGTTTAAAGCCGTCATTCACGTATAGATTAATAAATAATGCACTAATTACCATTTTAAATATTTAAGGTTTGATCCCTAATTCAAAGGAGTGCTTATACACATATGGTAAAACAAGTTTGATTAATAGCAACTTTAATATAACATTATGGGTTTTTAATTATAGAGAAAAACATGTTAGGCAAAAATGGACTGTAATCGAATAGAGTAAAATCGCAGCTAGAATAGATTAAGAATAATAATAATGAAGAAGAAGGAAGAGAATAACACATAGTGATTTTACGTGGAAAAAAACTACGGGCAATGATAGAAGAATTCCACTAGTATAAAATAGGAGTTACAAACTTTCTTTCTTATAGAGGAATACAAAGCTCTCTTATAAGAAGAAAGTCTCTCTATTTTATCTCTCAGTCACTTGTTGGAGATTTTGGGATGGTTTGGCAACCATGGGTCCCCACCTATTTATAGTCCAAAGAAACTTGGCCATCAAGTTAATTCAATGACTCCAAATTATCCTTGATAGATGTGAAGGATCCAATAACTCCAATTTCCCCTTGATCAAGATCTAAGGACCACAATTTGGCCTTGGACAAAGTGTAAGACCCAAAATTGTCCCTAAGAAACTTCTTGAATAATAAGGAAATTTCTTGATAATTATTCAACAATCTCCCACTTGGAGATTTGATTGATAATCAATCACATCTCCACACCATTCTTTCTACCTTGTCATCTTCATGTTGCTTATGTTTTTGTTAGGTCATTGAAGGATCGACACCAATTGAACTTGTCAGCATTGACGGTCTTTGTTAAGTAATCAGCTAGGTTTTCTTTTGTATTGATTTTATGCATATCCACTATTCCTTCCTCCACTTTCTCACGAACGAAGTGGTACTGCACTCGAATATGTTTGGACTTGGCATGGAAAGTTGGATTCCTTGCAAGATACAAGGCGCTCTGACTGTCACAAAATAGAGAAATTTTCTCATATTCATGCCCGAGTTCCTCCAATAGCATTTTTAACCATATCGCTTCTTTACTAGCTTGTGTAACTGCAACATATTTTGCTTCTATTGTTGACGTAGCCACAAGTGACTTCATTTTGGAAACCCAGCTTACAGCTCCGTTAGCAAGAGTGAACACATATTCGGTGGTGAATTTGCTTTTATCAAGATCACTTGCATAATCTGAGTCAACATATCCTCTGACAGTAAAGTCTGATCCTCCATAACACAATGCAACATCTATGAACCCTTTAATGTATCTAAGGATCCTTTTAACAACATTCCAATGCTCTCGACCAGGATTCGCCATATACGGACTAACTACTCCCACTACATGTCCAATGTCTGGTCTGGTACAGATCATGGCGAACATTAAACTTCCCACTGCTGATGCATACGGTACTCGAGACATCTCCATCCTCTCTGCTTCACTGCTAGGGCTCATACTGGAGGATATCTTGAAATTAACAGGAAGAGGGGTAGAAATTGGCTTACAATCTTGCATGTTGAAGCATCGCAAGACCTTCTTCAGATAATTTTTCTGAGATAGCCAAATCTTCCTATTATTTCTGTCTCGGTGAATTTGCATCCCCAGAATCTTGTTTGTTGGTCCCAAGTCCTTCATTTCAAATTCTCTAGCCAACTGAGCCTTTAATTCTCCGATACGATCTTTGTTGGGGCCTGCTACCAACATGTCGTCCACATACAACAGTAAGGCAATAAAGTCTTTTTCTCCAAACCTCTTGAAATATGCAAAAGGGTCTGCACTAAGTCTATTATATCCAAGGCTCACGATGATGGAATCAAATCTCTTGTACCAACACCTCGACGCCTGTTTGAGTCCGTACAGAAATTTGTTCAACCTGCAAACCAAGTTATCTTTTCCTTTTACTTCAAAACCTTCTGGTTGGAGCATATGAATTTCTTCTTCAAGATTTCCATGGAGAAACGCAGTTTTAACATCTAACTGTTCCAAATGTAAGTCAAATGTAGCACACATTGTCAGGACTACTCTAACAGTAGTGAGCCGAACTACAGGGAAAAAGATCTCATTGAAGTCAATACCTTCTTTCTGAGCATATCTTTTTACAACCAATCTTGCACGATACAGCTCCACTTGGTCTTCATTGTTGCGCTTGATCTTATACACCCATTTGTTGCCAATGGGCTTTCTCCCTTGTGGTAGCGATACAAGCTCCCAAGTCTTGTTCTTATGAAGAGCTTCTATTTTTTCCTACATTGCTGTCATCCATTGAGCAGCATCTGAACTAGCCATTACCTCTTGGAGAGTTAGTGGCTCTCCATCCTCAGTTAGAAGACCATTTGCAACATTGCTCTCCATAATATACTCAGATTACCAACCTTGTGGTTTTCTTATTCGACGGGATCGACGAATTTCTGATACTTGTGACTCAGCTGGATCTTGGATCTCGTGCATTGGTTTAGCTTAAGAAGAGTCTTCTACAGATTCTTTCTCCACATTTACTGTTGTAGTCTCTGAGCTTTTATTAACAGTGCTATGATCTGCTACTTGTTTATTATCTTCCATAAAGATCACATCCCTGCTGATGATAATCTTGTGGGCAGTGGGATCCCACAAGCGATACCCCTTCACACCATCAGCATACCCTAAGAATAAAAATCTCTTGGATTTTGGATCCAGTTTTGTAGTTTCTTGGACATTGTACATAACGTACACCGGACTGCCAAATATATGGAGGTTTGAATAATCAGCTGGCTTGTCTGTCCACATCTGCATTGGTGTCTTCAACTCAATTGTAGTTTATGGAGCACGATTCACCACATAACAGGCGGTATTGGCTGCTTCTGCGCAAAAAGTCTTCTCTAGGCCTGCAGCTCCCAACATTGCCCTTGTTCTCTCTAACAAGGTTTTGTTCATCCGCTCTGCCACTCCATTTTGCTGAGGAGTGTAAGCAGTAGCGAACTTCCTTTTAATGCCTTCCTGATTACAGAATTCTGCAAACTCGTTGCTTGTATATTCTCCTCCATTATCTGTCCGCAAACACTTAATCTTCTTACCGGATTGAAGTTCTACCTGCGCTTTGAACACTTTGAAGACTGAACACACATCTGCCTTCTTCTTGATAGGATACACCCAACATGTTCTAGAGTAATCATTTGTGAAGGACACAAATTACCTTGCTCCTTCTAGAGATGTAACTGGTGCTTGCCATACATCAGAATGAACCAATTCTAGAATTACTTTACTTCTAGAATTTGATGTGTTGAACTTTAATCAGTGCTGCTTACTTGTAACACAATGCTCACAAAAAGGAAGAGATACCTTAGTGAGCCCTGCGAGTAGATTCTGCTCTGTAAGAACCTTTAATTCTTGTTCAGACATGTGTCCAAGTTTCTGATGCCATATCATCGAGAGCTTTTCACTTGGGCTACTTGAAGCAACTGTTGCTTCTCCTTCTTGCAAATTTTCTCCTTCCAGCATGTACAAGTTTGCATTCACTTTTTCTCCCTTCATAAGTATAAGCGCACCTCGAATCACCTTCATGATTCCATTCTCAACTATAACCTTGCAATCTAGGTCATCAAGTTGACCTAATGAGAGCAAGTTCTTTTTCATGCCTTCTACATGCCGCACTTGTTGAATCGTGCGAACTGTATTATCATGGAGCTTCAACTTGATAGTTCCAATACCGACAATCTTCAAGGCATGATCATTACAGCTGAACATAGATCCTCCAGAGACAGGTTCATAATGATGGAACCATTCTCGATGAGAGGTCATATGATAAGTGGCTCCTGAGTCGAAGAACCATACATCAACCATTCTTTTTCTGCCTTCTGAAGTTGTCACTGCTTCACAAGACAAGGCACCACCTTCATTTAAGGTGCTTGCTACATTTCCCTGAGGACTGGAATCTTAGATTCCAACTATCCTTCTTCAGATGTCCCTTATTTCCACAATTATAGCACTTCATATTCTTCTTACTTCTTGATTTTGACCTTCCTTGATTTTGGCTCCCACTTGAGCCACGCTCCGCTGACCTACCTTTTGTCACCGTCAATGCTTCTGCTTGTTGTGAACTTACCAACTTATCTTCTTTGTTCTTGCGCAGATTTTCCTCTTCTAGGACAGCACCTGCAATATCATCAAAGCTTAGATAGTCGGTGAGAACATTATTTGTCAGATTGATGACAAGTTGATCATATGAATCAGGAAGACTTTGAAGTAGGAGTTCAGCACGTTCATTTGACTCTATTTTATGACCCAATGATGTAAGTTGAGAAAATAGAGTATTCATCGTGTTCATGTGCTCTGTCATTGACGTGGACTCTGACATCTGAAGAGTATACAATTTTCTCTTAAGGAAAATATTGTTGTGAAGTGATTTGGCCTCCTACAATTTGGTGAGATGATCCCAAATCTCCTTTGCAGTTTTCTTCTCCTCTATGCTTGACAATACATTATCTGCCAATGCAAGATGAATGTTTGCAATAGCATTCCCGTCCATCTTGTTCCACTTGTTATCATCTGTGATCTTTGTCGGCCTCCCATCGATAGCTGCAAGACAATTATCTTTTCTCAAGAAAGTCTTCATCTTCAACTTCCACAACGAGAAATTAGTTCCGTTGAACTTCTCAATCTCGAACTTTGCCGCCATTACTTCTATCACGAACTATAAACAATCCTCGATCGTGCCTTTTAATTCAGGTGCAAAATATCTAACTTATTTTCTAATGTGGAGGATCCACCTATTAGTGGCAACCATAGAGCATACGTTAAGTAGATATTCACATTCAAAATTAAACCAGACTCTGATACCACTCGTTACACAAAAAATGGAATGTAATCAAATAGAGTAAAATCGCAGCTAAAATTGATTGAGAATAATAATAATGAAGAAGAAGTAAGAGAATAACACACGGTGATTTTACATGGAAAACCCCTAAACAAATTAGGGTAAAAGCCACGGGTAAGGATAGAAGAATTTCACTAGTATAAAATAGGAGTTACAAACTTTCTTTCTTATAGAGGAATACAAAACTCTCTTATAAGAAGAAACTCTCTCTATTTTATCTTTCACTCACTTGTTGGGAGATTTTGGGATGGTTTGGCAACCATGGGTCCCCACCTATTTATAGTCCAAAAAAACATGGCCATCAAGTTAATCCAATGGCTCCAAATTATCCTTGATAGATGTGAAGGATTCAATGGCTCCAATTTGCCCTTGATCAATGTGAAAGATCTAAGGGCCACAATTTGGCCTTGGACAAAGTGTAAGATCCAATGACCCAAAATTGTCTCCAAGAAACTTCTTGAATAATAAGGAAATTTCTTGATAATTATTCAACAAAACATCCTAGTTCAAACCCACCCACACACAGAAAAAAATTGGAATACCATTAAAACTGGCACTAGTTTATATATATATATATATATGTGTGTGTGTGTGTGTGTGTGTGTGTGTGCACACCAGTTGATAGATATATATCATTGTCTACGTATATTTGTATCTATCAGCTGGGGTTGTTTGATTTGTAGAAATCTAAGATTTTCATTGAATGGACATGTAGATAGATTACTGCAATGATGTAAGATGACCAAAAATCTGGAGATGTCCGGATGCCCTTCTGAAACATGTTGTTTTGAGATTTCTATGTTGAGGACATCATCTTTACGTTTTTTACCCTTTCTTTTTTTCTATATGATCAACCATATATAACATTCTTAACCCATTTTATAAATCCTAAATTAATATATATATATATATATATATATATATATAATTTTTTTAGTAAAATAACATATAAAAATAATATAAATTATAACATATTAAATTAAAAAAATTCAGATTAATAAAAACAATTATGTTATATAAATTCAATTTATATTAAACTAATTATGAATTAATGAATAGTGATAAGGCCTTTCTTGAAATATTATGTAAATTTAAGACATTCCACCAGAAATTCTATCAAACAAACACCGTAATCCAAGTATTCTCAGATACCTGCAAAAATATTTCTACAAAACAAACATGATTATCTAAAGAAGTTGGACATTTATAATTCTGCATCCAAAGATTCAAGTTATCGATCTACATTTCTAAAAAACAAACGACCCCTTAGTAAAGACGTCTATACTATTAGCTTGTTAACATCATCTATAAGCAAAGTTCGGTACGAGAGAACAAAATAGAAATCGTTGAAAAATATTGTTCAAATATGTGCATGGAAAAAAAATCATCATCTATATCTTTGTCTTCGTTGTCATCGAGAGTGTACATCTTTAAGTAAATTGGTAGCACAATCATGTATTGGCTTTGTAGTAAATATATCTTCAATCCATGTGGTCACCTGCTTATGATTTAATATCCTACAAGTTTTTTTAACATCAAAATATAGTAGAGTCAGGTGTGTTGTCTTGTGAGATTAGTCAAGTTTGTTTGAACACTTACAAATGTATATATATACAAATATAAATTGAAAGATGGGTTAAAATGATTATGAGCAATAATAAAATGCATCAATCTCTATGCATTTTAGTATCATCACACACATAAAATTGAATTAAAATATTTTGAAAAAGAAAATAGAAATAATAAATTATGATGGAATAATTTGATAGCATGCACAAAGATTAGTGCAGGTCGGAATGTCTTAATTTCAAACGATTATTTGGTTATACATTGTGATTTAGTATAGTCATAGTGTAAAATTTCGGTCGAAATCTCAAAATTTCGATATTTCCAATAGGGGGGAATTTCGATTTTCCCCCTATTTCTCCAAATTTCGATGAAAATTTCGATTTTTTTTTCTTTTAGATATGCTAGCTAGCTTAGTTTAGCTTAAGAGCAATGATTAGGTGCATCCTACCAGGCTGCACCTAAGTTTTTCCCTTAGCTTAATGGAAGTTTTTACAATTTTATGGTCTTCTCTTGATTATAATTTATAAGAATTGTATAGTTTCACATTTTAAAATGTATAATTTCATATCAAAATTAAATTAATGTGAGTTTTGTTTGTTTTTCGTTTTTTACCTTCCAAAGCTTTCATTTCCAAGAAACCAAAATTGAGAAAAATAACATATATTTATTTTTGGCTTCATTCAAACATTTTCCATTGAATTTTCACATCCTTTCACTTCAAAATTGAATGGATGTAAGTTTTTTTTTTTTTTTATCATCCAAAGCTTTCATTTCCAATAAACCAAAATATAGAAAAACAACATATATTTGTTTTTAACTTCATTGAAATCTTATCCACTAAATAGTTATTATCCATATGAAGGAGGAATATCATCGACCAATGAGATGTATCCACTAATAGAGTCTATATATTGGTCGTAGTCCTACCATTTTCATTTAAGTAACTATCTTCAACATTTTCATTATAGGATGACTTGAGAGCAATATTGTTGTTTCTACAAGAATTATCAAGATTCTGGACTAGACGTTCCAAGATCATCTTTTTTTGTATTAGACATGTACATTTTATAATAAATAATTTACAATTATTTTGTATGCAAACATTTTATCTCTTTTAATTTTGCAATTAATTACCAATATTGATATTATTTTGTAATTATTTTTTCATTTCTTTTTTAAATTCCTGCTCTCGCATCGACATTTACAATATACATCTAAATATTGTGTTACTTTATAGAAATGATGATTAAAAATGGTCAATTATAGTCTAATTAAGTTACAATCAAAGTTTCATTAATTAATTATAACAATTTCTATAAAGTTTCCCAAAACTTCTATCAATATCAATATTTTCATAAAATTGGGACATCGATATTTCCATCGACATTGATATTTCAAACCTTAAAGTATAGCAAATGTCTTAATTGAATAACAATTAGGGAGTAAATAAAATATAATTTTGTGCTCGCGCGCGAGGACGGCCAAAAATCATAATAATAGTATAAATAGGGGAGTATGAATTATAATGCAAATGGTTCATTTTGCTCTGTCCTCATGTCCTCGCCTTCACGATCAGGTGTTGTTGTTCTTCGTGCATCTCATTTTCTCTCTTTCTTTCCCGCCTTCCACGGAGCTGTTTGAATTTTTCTTCCTCATCATTATCAAACTTCTCTTCTTCTTTCTCTTCGCTCTCGGATTGATTCAAGTTGCAGAGGAGAAAATTTTAATCGGAAACTATGAGTGAAACGATCGAGAATTACTTGAGAAAGAACTTCGACCTCGAGTCGAAGAGTCCGTCAGAGGAGGCTCAAATGCGATGGCGATCCGCCGTCTCTATTGTCAAGAATCGCCGTCGGAGGTTTCGTATGGTTGCTGATCTCGAAAAGCGAGCTGAGGCTGAGGAGAAGCGCAAGAAACTCCAGGTTTTCATTTGCATTTACGTTTTCTGGTTTCTGATCTAACTGATTCCTATTTACGCCTTCGTTCTTTTAATTTTCTCTTTGCTTTCGTGAGATCTTCATTTTTGTGTGCTGTCATTTGCTCTGTGTTTTCAGTTCAGGAAGGTTTCGTTAATTAGTTTACATGATTGATTACATTGTGATACGTAAAAGATTGATATTAGTTTTTTCCTTTTTTAATCCGCTTTTTTTTTCTTTTATCGGATTTTGAGATTGATTTAAAGATTGTAACAGTAGACGAATAATTTTTTATGGTCTTTGAATGAGAAGTCGTTGAAGGAAATGCACAAGTTGTTTCTGCGGAGTTAAAAGGACGGATTTCTTTCTCCACACGGGATTGGCAGCCAATTGTGAATGAATAATAAAAGTCAAATGGAAGAAATCCTTTCGAGTCGTCCATTTATTTAATAAAGTGGAGCAAATGGAAACACTGTTATAGTATAGCCAAATTAAGAAGACTTGTAGAATAAATCTCGGATTGAAACATTAAAATAGTAGTATGTTTCATCCGGTTTTCTATAGAAAGAATGAGCTTCTAAAGAAACAATCATGTAGAATTTTTCCACAAAAACGGTATAAAAAATCAAGACAATAATTTCTGTTTGGCAGTCTTAGTTGTAAGGAGAAATTAGAAAGGTCAGGGTGAGTAGTTTGTCGATCATTTCTATCTAATTTAATTAATGTACCACTGCACAGGTAGAGAGAAGAATGAGGGAATTTTCAACACATTTGAGAATATATATTAAATAATTTAATCAAAAACAAATTTTTAACTTTTTTTTTTCTTTGTTCTTTTGTCTAGTACCCCAGATGAGGTAGAAATTTGAACCTCCAATCTAGTGGAGAAGAGTAGATGTCTTAATTGCTAACATAACGACAACTTTAACATTTTAGATTTAGTGGTTATCTAATTTAAGTATTGAAGAACGGTTTATAATCAAACTTCTATAGGTTATTTTCTTTTACTATATAGTATAGCAACCCATAAGTGCTGCTCTTATACTAACACAACCAAACCTACATGTTGGTTGTGTTGAAAATTTTATTAATAATTGTTTGCACAAGCTTAAACTTTTGAATATAATGTAATATAACTCGGTCAAAACAGAACATATCTTCATCTCGAAGCTCCAAGACTTTGGGAAGTTTCTTAGCAATTTCCCTGCATTAGTTTCTCGCCATCTCATTAGCAATAGGATCAAGATGAGAAGTGTCTTGTCAACATCATTATGATGTCGTGCATGTCTCTGTCTATGTCAAGCTTAAGTTTGCCCCCAACCCCTACGTGGGCACATTTTCTTCTCTAGTGCTATTTGTTTATCAGTGTGTACTACATGACTTGAACTGTAGTGAAAGTTATAAAGTCTTCCTTCTATTGCATTATTATTTTCGTATAATGCCGACATGATTACATTTCTATATATTACATGGTCAATATAGCCTCTATATATACTAAAAGCTAGAAGCAGGGTTAATATTGATTTAGAAGCTTCAGACACGATAATTAGATTACTTATCCTTCTTCCATTGTAGTATCTGAAAGATATTCATGTCCATTCTTCTCTCCAATGTGTCTTGGGCATAAAGGCACCATTTCAGTAACTAAAAATGAAATATAGATCAGGGAAGTAACGATTTAAGATGGCCTTTTGATATAATTTCTTTCTCTCATAGAAGTACGTTTACTTGCTTAGGCTTTAGAATTGAATCGATTGATGGCTCTGGCGAGTGGTTATGAGAATGATAGTGGGTCTAGAGTTATTAAGTGGTATTCTCAAATGCCTTTTAAAGTGCCCTTTTTAGTTTTTATGAGTATTTAAAAGAATAGTAAACAAGTGCTCTTAAGCATTTCATGCTTATGTAACCACACAAAAAAGAAAATAATAATAAATAAAACTGTTGATTGACTATATTATTCTATTTATTATTGACATGTCAAACCCAGCCTTATATGATCTCACTGTCTCTGTGTTTAATTTGCTTCGAAGTATAAGAGTTCATAATTTCATTATCTGCAAGTTGATGTGATGAATATCAAGAGAGAATTTTATCCAAATTAATTAAAACTTGCCGAAATAAGAAGACAATCTCTCAATTTATAGAGAAATTGGAAAGCAAACTAATCATAATCCTAATTAATTACAGAAACTAATCTTAATCTTAATAAATTAAATAAACTAAGCCTAATCCTAATTAATTAAAGAATCTAATTAATTAATTAGGATTATGATAAATCTAATTAATCCTAATTAATCCTAATTCTGATAAATCAAAGAAACTAATTCTAATCCTAATAAATTAAGGATTTGTCTATAATACCCTAATCTTACTACATCACGATGGGTAGATGCCTCACATTTTTTTTCTTCTTTTGCAAATATCTGTAGATTGCATGTTTATTTTAACATAACTTGTAGTGTTCGGGTTACATAATCTGTGGAGATTTAATTGGAGATCCATTTCTAGTCCTCTGCATATCCATAGGATCATAACCATTGTCAATCAGTGTGAATAAATGGAAATATTGGGGAACAAGGAACATAAAGGCATCTGATTAAGACTTTTTTTTAGTTCGACCAATTGCCAAAAAACAGTAAGTTAAAACTTCTTGCCTTTCCTGCTTTTCCCTGTATGTTGTACAGGAAAAGATACGAGTAGCTCTATACGTACAAAAAGCAGCATTGCATTTCATTGATGGTATGTATTCTGATTCCCTATTACAGTATCTTATATTCATTATATATTTGTTCGCAGTTTCAAAATTGTATATTAATACGCACATACACATTTTTTATTGCTATGTACCAGCCGGGAAGCGAGGTGACTACAAGCTCTCCACAGAAGTTAGGGAAGCTGGTTTTGGAGTTGAACCTGATGCATTAGCATCCATGGTTCAAACCCACAACACCAAGAGTTTGGAACATTATGGGGGCGTTGGGGGATTGGCAAGAGAATTAAACGTTTCTTTGAAAGATGGAATTGTTACAAGTGAAATACCGTCAAGGCAGAACATATACGGCATCAACCGTTATGTTGAGAAGCCTTCAAGAGGCTTTTGGATGTTTGTATGGGAAGCCCTGCATGATTTGACTCTCGTCATTCTCTTGATTTCTGCTGTGGTTTCCATTGGCGTTGGAAATGCAACTGAAGGTTGGCCTAAAGGCATGTACGATGGGCTTGGAATAATAATGAGTATTTTTCTGGTCGTGATAGTAACGGCAATCAGTGACTATAATCAGTCCTTGCAATTTAAGGACTTGGAAAAGCAGAAGAAAAACATTATCATTCAAGTTACTCGAGATGGATGCAGACAGAAGGTTTCTATTTACGACTTGGTGGTTGGAGATATCGTCCATTTGTCTATTGGAGATCAAGTCCCTGCTGATGGCATTTTGGTGTCAGGCTACAGCTTATCACTTGACGAATCGAGCTTATCAGGTGAAAGTGAACCTGTAAATGTAGATGATAATAGGCCTTTTCTTCTAGCAGGGACCAAAGTGCAGGATGGATCTGGTAAAATGCTAGTTTCTTCGGTTGGCATGAGAACTGAATGGGGAAGATTGATGGTCACCTTGAGTGAAGGAGGAGATGACGAAACACCACTTCAGGTAAAGCTTAATGGGGTTGCGACAATCATTGGAAAGATCGGCTTGGTATTCGCTGTGTTAACATTCATAGTTCTGATCTCAAGGTATTTTGTGTCTAAAGCATTACACAATCAGATTGGCCACTGGTCCTCCAAAGATGCATCAATGCTTCTGAATTACTTTGCCATTGCAGTAATTATAATTGTTGTTGCAGTTCCAGAAGGACTGCCTTTGGCCGTGACACTAAGTCTTGCCTTTGCCATGAAAAGGTTAATGAAGGATAAGGCACTTGTGAGGCATCTCTCTGCTTGTGAGACTATGGGTTCTGCAACCTGCATTTGCACTGATAAAACAGGTACATTGACAACAAACCATATGGTCGTCGACAAAATGTGGATCTGTGAAGAAACGAGGACAATAAAAAATTCCCACGACGAAACTGCTTTGAAAAACTCTGTAGATGAAACGGTATACAATATCCTTGTACAATCTATATTTCAAAATACCAGCTCAGAGGTGGTCAAAGGCAAAGACGGGAAAAACACCATTTTAGGCACTCCAACCGAGACTGCATTGCTAGAATTTGGCTTGCTTTTGGGTGGTGCTTTTGGTACATTGAATGATGAGTATAAGATCGTCAAAGTGGAACCATTCAATTCAAATAGAAAGAAAATGTCTGTTCTTGTGGCTCTTCCCGGTGGTGGCTTTCGCGCATTTTGCAAGGGAGCATCAGAAATCATTTTATCTATGTGTGACAAGGTTCTCAGTTCTAATGGAGAAGCATTGCCTCTTTCAGACGAAAAAAGAACAAACATCTCGAATATCATTAATAGCTTTGCCAACGATGCGCTTAGAACTCTATGCATCGCCTACAAGAATATAGAAGGTTTTTCAGCACCAGAAAAAATTCCAGATGATGATTTTACTTTAATAGCTGTTGTTGGCATTAAAGATCCTGTACGTCCGGGTGTAAAGGAGGCAGTTCAGGCTTGTTTGGCTGCTGGAATTACTGTAAGGATGGTAACTGGGGATAACATCAATACGGCTAAAGCCATAGCCAAAGAGTGTGGCATTTTGACAGAAGGTGGTTTAGCAATAGAAGGGCCAGAGTTCCGCAACAAGAGCCAAGATGAAATGGAGAAGTTAATACCAAAACTCCAGGTTTTACATATTATAAAGAAAACCTGAAATTCATAATTAGAAAAAAAAAAAAAAAAAAAAAAAAAAAAAAAAAAAAAAAAAGAAGAAGAAGAAGAAGAAGAAGACGACATGTTGCCACCTTGTGTTTGGTTTTTATTTGTTTGTTTGTATCTGTAGGTGATGGCTCGATCATCTCCTCTTGACAAGCATACGTTGGTGGGACAGTTAAGGAAAACGTTCAAAGAAGTGGTGGCTGTAACAGGTGATGGGACTAATGATGCCCCTGCTTTGCATGAGGCAGACATTGGATTGGCCATGGGTATTGCGGGAACAGAGGTTTGCTTAAAAATTATACACTTCCCAGCTTTGTACTCTATCCGACCTAAGTCTAAGTGAGCATAGTTTAGTAGTAGTTAGCACATACTTCTTCTCTTGAAATTGGAGATTTAAATCTCCGTAGTCCACTTATTTTCATTTGTTGTACTGGGAGAATTGGTCTATACCTGATAGTTGACATTTAGTCCTTTTGAGGTCGAAGGTTCAAATTTTCATACACGGTTGAAATTGGCACAAAAGAAAGAGAGACAATCACTCAAAAGAAAGAAATTTTCATTAAGATTCTAAGAATGTACAAAGATGAACACTTCTTGAGAGAAGCTTTTTTCACTCTCTCAATACATACTCACTCACTTTTCTTCACTAATAAGGTTGTCTAACTCTCTAGCTTTGCTTCTTTCTTCCTTTCTTTGCTTGTTTTGCAAATGAGGATACAACTCTTATTTATAGGCATGAGATCCCTGAACTTAAGTTTGAAGATTTTTCTTAGACATTTCTATGAGTTTTATCCCTATCCAAAGAATTTCCTTTAAGCCTAAAGAAGCCTAGGATATTTCTAAATCTTTTCTTCGAGATATTAATTTACAATCTTCTAGATGAAACTAGAGATGTCTAATATTTACATTTAAATTATTTATGTAGATACTTCAAGAAGGTTCTAGAATAGTTAGTGTTATTTTCTACTTTAACCTACACTACTTATTGTACCCGAGAGAATTGGTGGGTGGTTTAGGTTGAATTAAATGTCTATCAAATTCATGGAATTGGCTAGAGAAATTCATCATATACGTTCATAATGTCAACATCTTTGAGGAAGATCAAAATTCCCCTATTATATCAACTCTTAAATTTATAGAATTGGCAACACTTGGGTCGCAAATTGACTCCAAAAGATTGAATCAGTCTACAAGAAAAAGATAAAAGGGAAAAAGGCCTATTTGATAAGGCATTCAATATATAAAATTACATCTTAGACCTTAGTAAATGACAAAAAAGGTAGAAATTCTTGAACGATTATAATTAAATTGTGATAATACATACTATTTTAAGAATTAATTCATTAGGCCCTGTGAACTGGAAGCTTCTTTACTTTTCTTTTCATTTCCGTTTTAGAAACTTGAAGCATTATTAACACTTTCGTTTGTCTGCAAAATGCATGCAGGTTGCAAAAGAAAATGCTGACGTAGTTATAATGGATGATAATTTCACAACCATTGTTAATGTTGCGAGATGGGGACGTGCAGTCTACATCAACATTCAGAAGTTCGTTCAGTTCCAGCTTACAGTCAACGTAGTCGCTCTCATGCTAAATTTTATATCTGCATGCGTTTCAGGTATGTAAATCACTTTATTCTCTCTACCTTTTCGAACTCGAAACGAGAATGCGAAAGTCCCATTTGATAACAATTTTGAAACATTTGAATTCTTTATCATACCCAAAAGTTCATAAAACCCGACTTGAATTTTTTAAACATTTTTAGAGAGTAGACAACTAGTTGGGGAAAAAAACTTTACACTACTACCGCATAAATAAATAGAAAAATAACATAAATTAAAAGAAAACAATGAAACTGGAAACACAAGAATTAACGTGAAAAAACTTCAAACTGGAGAAAAAAAACTACGGACCAGAAGAATTCCACTATGTGAAATTACTATAATTACACATAAATCTCTCCCGTCTCAAAGCTTTTGTGACTACTCACACCATTTTCCCACTCTCAACTAGAGAAATACAAAAGGGAATTTAACTAGAGTTAGCAACCCAACCTCTAAGTGTTTCTAAGTACGATGTGAAACCAAAGGCATAGGCTCCTTTTACCGTGCTTGAAGTCCATCACTTTCTTAAACTTTTCTAATGTAGAACAGCACTACGCTACTAATATTTTACCAAAACCCAACACACTAGATAAAGAAACTCATAGGTGTAACTAGTGTTTATAAGCTTAATTTAAACATAGCCTAAACTTTTTCAGGGTCTGCTCCTCTGACGGCTGTTCAAATGCTATGGGTGAACTTGATAATGGACACGCTGGGCGCTCTAGCTTTGGCCACAGAGCCTCCCAACGAGGGACTGATGCAAAGAAAACCAATTGGGAGAAACGTTAATATCATCACTGGGACTATGTGGAGAAACATCATCGGTCAGAGCATCTACCAAATCACAGTCTTGTTAATCCTCAGATTTGAAGGAAAACGCCTGCTGAATCTCACTGGTCCTGATTCAAGCATCATTCTCGACACATTCATTTTCAACTCCTTCGTGTTTTGTCAGGCATGTCTCTTTTCCAACGACTTATTAGACACTTTTAAAAGTTTAAGAACTGACACTGACTTCGGTACACAAAACTTGACAGGTATTCAATGAAATAAACAGCCGTGACATGGAGAAGATAAACGTGTTCAAAGGGATGTTTGGGAGTTGGGTATTCATTGGAGTGATGGCATCGACGGTAGGATTCCAAATCATAATAGTGGAATTTCTTGGGACATTCGCAGAAACAGTAGGATTAAGCTGGAAATTATGGGTAATGAGCACTATAATTGGAGCTGTGAGTTTGCCAATAGCAATGGTCCTGAAATGCATTCCTGTTTCAAACTCCAAAACCACATGCCACTTCCACGATGGTTATGAGCCACTTCCCACTGGTCCTGACTTGGCTTGATAAACTTCATTCATATTTCAGGTCAGTTCCCCTTCCCAATCATTCTCATCTCTTTTTAATATTCTCTTCTTCTTCTTCTTCTTCTTCTTCTTCTTTCTTTTGTGCTTTTTTTTTTCTTTTCAACACTTTTTCATTTGCTTTATGTGTGTGCTTTGCTCTCTGAAATGTCTCAATGTCGCTTGTTTTTAATATATATATAATTAACTTGTTCATATTTGGGTATGTATTTATTTAAATATTGAATCCCCTCCCCCCCTAACTGGCTTCATTCTACTCATAATTTCCTTCTCTTCTTGTACAATAATTACTCCAATGATTTTTATCTGTTAAAACAATATATACTACAATAAAGTTTTGTTGAAAAAGTTTTTTTTTTTCCTTTTTGTTGGACTTATATTCCAGTCTTACATTATAAAATAAGGGTGAGGATTTAACCTTACCACTCGAAAAGGGATTAAATGTTTAAGTGTCATAGAAGTTAAATTGTGTGTCTATTTGGTCTTTGAAATATTGAAAGTATCTAATAGATCTTCAAAATTTTAATTTTGGGTTTAATAGGTCATACTACATACACATTGAAATTTTAGATTCAATTTTTATCTATTAGATCGATCAAGAGAAATTACTATAAACAGGAAAAAAAAATCAAACTATTTACAAATATAGAAAAATTTCACTACTATCAGCGATAGACCGCGATAGACTTCTATCGTGGTCCATCGCTCAAGCGATAGAATTCTATCACGATCTATCATTGATAGACAATGAAATTTTCTATATTTATAGATAATTTGACTGATTTTTCTATATTTGAAAACAACCTTTAGATCAATTCATTTTCTAAACATTGTGAACATGTTGAGATCTATTGGATACAATGGAAAGATGAGAGACATGGTTAGCTACTTTTAAAGTTGAGATGTTTCCTGGACACAAAATTACTAGTTCATGAATTATTAATTATTACACCTTTTTTGAAGCTCAAATCGACACATACTTAAGATTTAGGACTAAATTCCTTGGTTGAGCTAAAATGCAGGAGAGAAAGAGACTATACTTAATATATTCTTAATTTATTTATAACAATTTTTATAAATGAAACTTAATTTTATCACTATTGATCTATGCTCAATGTTTTCATATCTTGTCTTAATACTCGTTCAATCATTTGTTTCACATATTGAAATAGAAAATAGAATATCACTGACTTTAAATTTTTAATGGAAAACCATTAATGAATTTTAACAATGGATTCTATTCTACAATTAATCAATTTTATTTGAATTCATTATATAATGTCATTGTTAATAATAATAATAATAATAAGGCCAACATATTAATTTTCTTGACAAATTTATCTCCCTTTACTATTTTCAAACTTCCAACCAAATTTGATTTCCAATATTATATAAGAATCACTATATTGGTTTCAAAAGGTTCCGCTATGAGCTACCACAGCTAATACTTTCAGGCTATAAGATGCAAATATGTCCCATGTTAGATAGAAAAAGAAAATACCTTGGGAATATAAATACACAAATTTGGCTAGTATGGTTTTGAACCGCGTTTAAAAAGCAAACTTATTCACCACATAGCTTCAATGTAAATAATATCATACCATTATAAAGCACAAGAAGAAAAACAACCTTTATCCACTTTTTTTATACTCACAACCCTTTAGCCCTTTGACTTTTTTTTAGATGTTCCCACTACCACTGGGTCAAACTATGATGGTTAAAAACAACCTTTATCCACGAAATTACAGCAACGAAAAAATTGTTATCTTAATGGATAATATTTGAGTCATGCCATAAACTCAGTCATATAAATAAGAGCCTAGAGTGTTAAGCAAAAAGTTTTGGGTAAATCCTTGAATGCCAAACCGAAATGTTGAGCATTGGATATGCCTGTTGTGATTAACACTGTATGGTTTGTCTTCGTTTTGTATACTTTATGAATATGCTCAGGACAAGTTACATGTAACACTACTTTGGAAATGTTGTTTACAATGACCATGGATTCCCTTCAGTTTGGGGTTAGATAAAGCAACGTTTCAAATATGGACACAATTACAAACTTAGGTTACCATGATAAAACATGCAAGAATCTAACGCTATTGTCCGAATCATGTTACTTGGAATAAAAAGATATGCTAATTTGTGCATAGCCAAATGCTAAAACATGTGTATCTTTTCATTTTTAATCAAATATTTGAATTTCCTTTTCTCTCAATTGTGATGTGACATGATTCAAACAATACTTTTCATTATAGATCATTCAGAGGTTTTTTTTTTTTTTTTTTAAATTTTCTCAATAAAGTTAGAACTCTTTTGGGAATGGTATGATCTTTTAGGTATATTTATCATATACCAAGTATTTTAATTCAACAATGTACTAAACTATAAGCTAAGTTGAAAAAAAAAAAAAAAAAAAAAAAAAAAAAAAAAAAAAAAAACCTCTAAACTTTACCCTTTATGTAAAAAGTTTCCATCCTTTCAAAAGATGTAATATTATCCTTGACCTCTTATAAATATTTCAGAACTATTCTTAAAATATAAATTATTTAAAATTTTAAACGAAAATTCGAACCTGAAACAGTGCAACAATTCAAAATTTTGTTCTACTACATCATATTAGATCTCAATTTTTATTCAAAATTTCTAAGAATTTTTACTCCAAGGGTAGTTTTGAAAAGTTTATGAAAAATGAAGGATAATATTATAACTTTTGCATGAATAAAGATTTCTTTTTTTTGTGCAAATGACAAAGTTCAAGAGTATATTTTATAGTTTACTCTAATTCATAATATTATCATTATTGTGTCAACTCGACACCCTATTTAAGGGTGTGTTTGGAATATATTTTCAAGTATTTAATTTAAAAAATAAGTCATTTTAGAAAAAATTGGAGTGTTTGACACCTACTCAAAATAGTTTTTGAAAATGTATTTTAAACCATTTTTATCAAAAGAATTGAAATAAAAATAAATTTTTTAGAAAACATTTTTTTTTCAAGTCAATCCAAACAAGCCCTAAATATGTCACAAATCATTTGCACATCAGTTAAACTAATCCTTAAAATTGTATATAAAAGATTGTGTATAAAAAAATAAAACCGTGATGCAAGTTATATAATTTGACTAATAAATTCTAATACATACTAGCATATGTAATATATAACTAAAAGTTCTTTGGATAACCATATAATTTTTAATTTTTAAAAGCTTATAAACACCTCTCCAACCTTTAAATTTCTTGCTTTGTTACCTACCTTTTATCAATATTTTCAAATTTTAAAAACTAAAATAAATAGTTTTTAAAAATTTGTTTTTGTTTTTAGAATTTGACTAAGAATTCAAATTTTTTTTATTTAAGAAACAAAAAAACTATTATAAGAAATTGAAAAGAAATAAATTTATTTTTCAAAAATCCAAAACCAAAAGTTATCAAATGGAATCTAAATCACCTATCTTTATAGGTCAAACTAAATACATCCGCAAGGTTCCAACGTTTATAAATTCATTGTTGTTGTATAAGCTATATATTTAATTGATTATATACTTGAAACTTTAGAAAATAACCCTCATTTTGCAAATATCAAAATAACTCAACAATAATTGACAGAATTACTTTACGCTCCCTTTAAAGTTTAAATTTTCATATTCCACATTTGTGTACTTCATAAGTTCTGGACTAAATATAAAAGGCTGGAAGTACACAAAAGATCTAGACAGTAAAATTTTCAATTACACCTCTAACAAATAACTAATCATTATTGCCAAACACATTTAACAGCAATTCCAGGTGAAAGTAAAAACCAAATCACAAATATCTTCCATATTCTTTCAGTCAGCACAAGATAGGCATGTTATTATATTTCTTAACTCTTGCAATAAATGGCTCCCATGGCAGAATCACCATGAAAAACAACATAGCCATACTTCAGTATGAAATCACAGTGCAATAATAAAATCAAACATCATGCAACAGACTTCATCTGTTCTACAGGTTGTACATCGTTATTTTGTTCAGTACCGAATGTCGTACCTTTCCAAAAATGCTGAAGTCCTCAGGCACAGTAATTCCCAGAATCTAAGATTATTGACAAATCCTCCAATAAATATGTAAGCTTCATATAATTCACAAAACCTTCACATGAACAACTTGAGATGGAATTATTCATAAACAGCCACAAATAGGAATATGACAGTGAAATAATTAAATGTAGGGTCTGGTCAACTCCACTATTATTGCTCTATAGAGAACAAACCTTCAGAACTTTGGTGAATTAAGCAAGATTGATTGTGAAGGAGACATA
Source organism: Lagenaria siceraria (assembly GCA_002890555.2). Taxonomy (NCBI): domain Eukaryota; kingdom Viridiplantae; phylum Streptophyta; class Magnoliopsida; order Cucurbitales; family Cucurbitaceae; genus Lagenaria; species Lagenaria siceraria. The sequence goes on from CM016488.1 coordinate 9,691,239, forward strand.
TGGGTATGCATCAGAATCTCCTCCAAGACCAGCCATCCCTCCTCCCACTTCATCTTCAGTTTTCCAATATGTACTGCACAATCAAAGTTCTAAATCATTAAAATACTTGCATCATAAACAACCACGTCCATAAAATGCATTCCATGTACACAAAATCAGAAAAAATCCGCTATCAGTTTTACATGGAGTAACTCCGGGTATAACAGTAAAGGCAAGAAGTGTAGGCAGATTAACCCATCAAGTTCCCATTGAAATAGAATTCACACACAAAAAAAACACTTGTCATTCGTTGGTTATTAGGAGCATCCCAAAAACGTCCTGGTCAAAATATGGCTTTCAAACTAAGTTCCGAATTGGTGTTGTAGACGTTGCCAAAGGGAGTCCATAGCACATGGAACAGAGACAAGTTTTTTCTTTTTTCTTTTTTCTTTTTTCTTTTTTTTCAATATGGCAAGGATTTGTATAGATTATTACTCAAAGCCCACTTTAGTCCCTAAACTTACACAATTCTTTTGTTTTGATTCTCATACTTTCAAGTGATCTATTTCTGTTCCTCATGGCAAGCTTTTCGTACATTTAATAGAAACCTTAGACTGCTCGTTTCCAGGCCCAGTACAAGACCAAATATATAATTTTGTTAAAAAGCTACATATCTTGTAAAAATAGAAAACTAAATTATGTTGAGTTTAATCTTTGTTCACTCAAAATTGATCTTCCATGTACTATATTAATTTTTACACCCAATAATTTCTTAAATACAAAAATAAATAAATAAATCCATAAATGATCTAGTCTAGAACGTTAGATTGTCCAAGTATTGAAACACATCACCCAACTCATGATTCATAGAGTAGAGCTGTTCACTGAACAGTGAACTCTAAATCCAAATAGGCAATTTAGTTCACTATTGTTACAATGGAAAAGGCATTAATTTAAAAAAGTGTTTGATAACATTATTTTACCATTTTCTTCCAAATTTTCTAAGTTAAAAAATAAACTTACTATTTTATAATCAACTTTTCAAAATATTCTTAAAATTCTAGGCACTTTAAATTTTGAAAGAGTAAACTAGTTGTGTTTTTCAGGACAAAAATAAAGTTTTAAGTTACTGATTCATAGAAATTTTTTTCTTATTTTCTATTAAATTGTTATCATATCATAGATGGCCATTTTCTAGAACTAAAATTATTTCTTCCTTTTAAATTAATGGTGATTTTGGAGGGCATAATAATCTTAACCCTTACAAACCACCGTTATCATCTAATCATAGAGCTCAAAATTTGATTTGGAAAGCACAAAGATGTTATGGATATAGTTTTAGGAAACCTAATTCTTTCGTTTATGAATTTTGGCTATGGTTTCAAAAATATTCCAAAAGTGTAGGAGATAAAACAAGATGTAAACAAACTTATCATATAAAACCAGAAAATTAACACCCATTAGATAGTCATTTGGTTTTTGAAATTAAGCTTATAAGCACTACCTCCACCATGATTTCTTTGTTGACATCTACTTCTTAAGAGTGTTTTCAAAAACTATTGCCAAGGTTTGGAAACTAAAAAAGAAAGTTTTCAAAAACTTATTTCTGTTTTTAGAATTTGGCTAAGAATTCAAATGTTTAGTTAGGAATAATGAAAATCATGGTAAAAATGTTGTCAAAAAACAAGCACAATTTCTAAAGTCCAAAAATAGAATGGTTATCAAATGAGGCTTTGGATATCAAACAGTCTCTTATTTTTTAATTTAATACTGCCTGGAGTGACAATAGCTTCGTCTTTTATGGGGTGAAGAATTCTCTAGCAAATAACAACGGTAACGAGTACACCTTATCCTTATTAATGATTTAACCATCTATTTTCAAGGGGGAAAAAGACCTAAACCTCTAAATAATACACGGAGGCATCATTAGCAAGTGGAGAATGACATCCTAAATCATCATCCAGATAAGGTGTTTGTGGCAGTGTCTGACATGACAATTTAATATCCTCCATAGTATATCTCAGTTGAATCTTAACTAAACAAACATGGCAGCATAACAATTGAACCTTTAGCCAGTTACTGTTAGTCAACATGATGTGAGAGTTGAATCATGAATGTTACTGAGAGCAACTTCCGTAAACATCCATTAAATGCCAATAGAATTGAAAATACTTAATAACTTACCTGTTGGTACTGTCGCACAAACCTTCAAGGATTGATCTTACTTTCTTCTCACTTTTAACAGAAGGTGCCAAAACAGATGCCTGCAAATCACTGACAGAATCAGCACTGTCGAAACTCGAAAGAGGAAATGTTTGGCAGAAACCAGGGAGCAAATGCAAGATATATACCAAGAAGGATGGTGGTAAACCATATCTCAGGATACTCTCAGCAAAGACACGTACGGCACAGAAGTGCATCCAGGAAATGAAAACCTGCAGATTTGTAAGAAACTTATTCAGAGGAAAGGAATAAAATAACATGCATTTTTACAGGTACACCTGGAAGAAGGATCAACCTCAGCATAACTAGCGTAGGACCACTGCAATAAAGAACTTCTCAAACTTTCCTGGTCCTGCACCAACTTTTCTAACTCCTGTTTTCTACTCTCTTGTGCTTCTGGACTATATTCAAAGTCACGAATCTCCAACACATTAAAAATTAAAAGAAATTAGGCCTAAGAAACTACTGTATATTAATTTAATTGGGTTATAAAATATGATTCAAAATGGATTAAATATTCACCTGGAACCCTTTTTCACGTGCACTTGTTTTGAAATTGTCTGCAACGCGACTAAAGAGTGTTACAGTGAAAAGGGCATATTCATTATCCTCGTATAACTTCTTCGAAGACCTGGGAACCTAAAAAAGCTTAGCATAATTATGAGAACATAAAAAGAACAGAACAAGATACAAGAAGTAGCAGCATTATAATCCCAGACATTTCAACATTGTGAAACTACAGTAGTACATTTCACCTACTCTAATATAATCTAAGTCAGCCATAGAAATGTTACCATGCAAATCACAATCCTATTAAAATGGTGTACAAGAGGAGTTAGAAGCTAAAAACACAAACTTACCACATAGCCAGTCAGTGTTTCATAGCTAGACAGCCACTCTTTCTGAGAGTACTTGGGAACAATCACGAGAAGGGTTGCTAGATGTTCTGAGGTAATTATGTCCTCTGGTTTTACAAGATTGGAAATATCACAGACTGCCAAGCTGATGAAAGCAAGATCAATTAGAAACATCAAATTGACTAAATACAAATGTATCTATTATGAGCGTTCATACCTTCCACTTTGCTTCCTGTTAATGGCATTAAGTTGACTCCGCACATTATTGTACTCAGCAACACGAATCTAGCAATAGAAATAGCTTTTCAATGAAAATTTCTACTTAAAACCCCTAAGCATCCAAAAATTAAATGAAATACATTAAGTACATAACTAAAAGGCTTCAGTTATTCTTGGTTCGTCCACTACACACGTCTTTCAGTTACATTAACTAGTTCTAATGTGAAAATGAAAATCAATGTACTGAATGATAATATTCAAATACATTTAGAACATATAGTCCAATACACATGTTTTCATCATGTTCATCTCTTAAATTTCTAGAATATGAAGTATTACGCCATATCCATGTCCATGCTTCTTAGGATATAACTCCAAAAGCTTCAACACTTCTATTTCCAAAGTATTTGCATATGGAAGTGTCTGCACTTGCTCGTCATCTCAAGCTCTACTAAGCCTGCTGCAGTCTCATCCTATATCAATGGCTACCGCCTTGCCGATAAGGCTAGGTGAAGCGATGAAAATGGAAGTGGTGGCAGTAATGCATTCAGAAAACGGAAGTAGCAACAAGATACAAAGATCAAGATTCGCAGCAACCATGAAGGTCAAGGGCAAAATAAATACTTACTCCATCAAACAAAAATAATAAAAATGGTAATAAATGATTTAAAATGAAGGGAGAAATCCTAATTGGAGGCTTGAAGATCTCTTCTAAATTATAATCTTCCTTTATGTTGCAATAGGATTTTGGAAATCTTATGGAGAAAATTTTCCACAATCTCAACAACAGTTTCAACACAACTTATGATAGCCACATCTCAACCAAGGCAGCAGCTCAAGCAAAGAAACGTTACCTTGAGATCATCCTCAATCTTGGCCACTTGACTGTGAATGCTATCCACAATGTCTCTAAGAGGCGACATTGTTGGGTACTTGGCTTCATCCCACACAAACCTTCCATTTCCAAACACAATTCAGCAAATCATGCAGACAAGCGACCACAAAATCCGAACCTAATTTCCCAAATGGAACTCAAATCTTTAGAAAACTCCCATTTTACCTAGTAAGATACGAATCAACAGGGACTCCATCAACCGTCAAAACATTGCTCTCCACACCTGAAACCTTCTCCAGTTCCTCGATCTGCCGTCTGATCTTCTGAGAAACTCCTTCCACAAAGCTGTTCGACTGCACAATGAAATAGAATTTGAAACTGGAAACATACAGACTACGAAGATTTTTGGCCCAATTCTAATTACATCATTTAAAACAACAAATCAAATCGCATTGGAAAATTCAAAAGACTTCAAACTGAATTCAACAAACAAAATTTTATTCAAAAACAGGTAAGAAATACCTTCAGAAGATCATCGCTGAGTGAAAGGAGCGAATCGAGCGTTCCAACACGGAGATTAGGAATATTGAACTAAAAAAAAGAAAAAGGAAAATCATAAACATAAAAACGGTAAAATCATGAAAATCAAGCAGATTTGAAGATTTGGCGGTGAAATCAGTACTCTGTAAAGAGAAGTATCGAAAGAGTGCTTGGAGATTTGTTCTTGAAGACGATTCCATAGTGAAGAAGCGGAGCCTTGAACAGGTAAAGAGACCATCCAGTATCGGCTCGCCATTACAGCTTTGTTTCCAAGCTGTCGAAGAAGTATCAACTCGAAACGAGAGAAGAAAAAGAAGAAGAAAAAGAAGAAGAAGAAGAAGATCAAGAGTTTCTCTCTCTTTCTCTCTCTCCCATCTTATTTCATTGAGGAATAACATTACAACGTCATCTCAAGATCTGCAAGATTTTCAACGGCTCAGATCCATTTACACTATGGACGTGTAGGACACAAGATTCATGATCAATATATATTCCTTCTTTTTTTATTTCATTGAGTTATATATTCCTTCTTTTTATTTCAATTTCAACATTTTTCTTTCTTTTATCCCTATTTTTTTTTTTTTTTAAAAAAAAATCAATTATAGTGCCTAAACTTTCATAAAATTAGAAAAACATTGTAATCTTTCTTTGTTTGAAGAATTTCAAAACAAATGACATTGTAGCTTTTTTTTCTTCAAATTTGTGGGTTTTGTAAAAGTTATTTGAGGGTTCATGATGTGCATTAATTAGAAATAATTTTGTGCATGATTTGATTTCATTTAAATTTGTTGATATGTGAATCCGATCGACAAGATAGGTCGATTTTGGTTCAACTTTAGACGACTTGGATGACCTACAATAAAGATCTCACATTTAGTGTTGCTTTACTCAACATGCTCTCATGCTTTGGGTAAGATTGAGAACGAATATGTTTGTGTCCGAGAGGAAGAGATGTCAAGGTCTTTGGGCAACCTGTTGGATTGCTCAAGGTTGCTTTACTCCGTTGGGTAATTGGTTCGGACCTTGGTTCAACTTCATGCTATCAATATCTTTCATTTCCTTTCAGCCCATCCCAAAATAATAGGTGGGCTCGTGATATTTTTCAAAATGATGCCCTAAATTATCTTATAATAAAAATAAAAACAAAATTGTAAAATATCAAAATTTATAGTAATCTACAATTGTTTTTTACAAAAAAAAAAAATTAAAAAAATAGTAATAATAATAATAATAACAAAATGTATGGAACTAAGAAAATGTCATCAAGCAACTATATAGCACTGATATTTTATTTAAAAAGAGTCATCCTCCAAACTTTCTTTAAAGTAAAATCGTCAATCAACTTTTTATAGTCAACTCTCTCCAAAATGTTATTCTCAATCGCTATTGGTGCTAACCCATTAAGCCTTTCCTGTGACATTGTAGAGTGCATATAGGTATTCAACCACTTCAATTTGAAAAAACTTCTTTCTGCGGATGCAACTATCGCAGTAATAGTCAACAAAATTTGATATGCAATAATAACGTTAAGAAAAATATTATCTTTCACAAACCTCAAAATATCTAGTGGCCCCATTTTTCGGTAGGCAAGAATCCTCTATTAACTTCAACTCCACATACAATTCATTTCCATCAATATTTAATTTTTCATCATTCTTAAGAGCAGACTCAAAATAGTACCATGGGACAACAAACTTGTATCATTTAGTGACTGCAACTTATGAGAAGTAAACATAAACCCAAATGTTTTTTCTATATTCTTGGTATTGTTCAAACCTCCTATTACGAGGAACAATAGCTTGTTCATATAAGAAGTATTTAACTCTAAAGAACTCCTCTTGAGATTTTGGAACCATATTTCGGGTGTTATCTGAATTCTCATTAAAAAAAAAAGATCTTTTAGTTTCACGCCTTCGTGGAAAATACAGATCAATATCCATTTTCATGGCAATACATTCAAAGCATTCTCAAAGCTAGTCTCTCTATATTGCTCAAAAAAATAAATCAATCCCTTTATTTTTTCTGTAGCAACATCAATAAGCATATCCTTTGATTGTAAGTGTTTACTAACTACATACACCACACATAATATATCAAATCAAATAATAATAACCGCCAAAAACTCATAATCACCAAGCTCATTTGTTGCCAAAGATTTAGCTTCACTTTGCATTTTGAAATCATTATCACTAATTTCGGCCACTTGAAGTAAATCTTGACGTATTTCAGGCATTTGTTTTCTTATAGCTTTAACACTCTCAACACGGCTCTGCCAACGAGTAGATGACAATTTAAGAGTAAGGATTTCAAAGTTATTCTTCAAGATTTCCTATCTTTTTGTACAATGGGCTAAATACGTTGTATGATGCCAAAAATATCTCTAGCTTTACCACAACTATTGGTCATACTAGACAATTAAATTAAGACTATGACAACCACAAGGAGTGTAAAATGCTCTTGGATTTATATCTAACATTTTTTTGTTGTACTCCTTAATGCTTACCTTTCACATTATCATACACGTGCCCTTTACATCATCTATGTCAAGACCAAGATCTTTCGATTCCGTTTGTAAAACATTAAAAAGTCCTTGATCTGTGGTATCATTCACTTTCAAAAATCTTAAAAAGGACTCCTCAATAGTAATAAGACTAGATGATATATCAACATATCTGATTATAAGAGACATTTGTTCTTGGTGGCTCACATCTAGAACACAATCAAGTATTACTGGAAAATACTTTGCTTGCTTTATATTCTTAATGATTTTAGACTTGAATAATAGGATCAAATTTCACATAACATTTCAATTAAGCCCAAAAAAATTTCATTACTTTTTTTTATATATATAATCTATCACTAGTACCACAAAATGCTAAGTTATGTTTTACAAGGTATTTCACAACAAAAATAAGTCTAAACAATTCACCTTTCCAGTGATCCTTTTCTTTTTCAAGTTGTTCTAGTCCCACTTTGTCAATAGTCTCGTTATTTGGAATATAAGACGCAAATCATACCAAGTTGCCATATTCTTAAAATGTTCTATACTATTCTCATGTTCCTTGATCATTGTAGTAGCACGTGTCCAATCATTAAAATTATAAGTAGCTAATTTTTCCTTTCCAAATCTTTTGCTAAAAAATTACAACAAAAACAAAAAATTCGATCGACCTCTCTTGAATAATCAAGTCATTCTCTATCACATTTTTTCTCACTTTGTAATACTCTCGTATACCAAAAGAAAAAACGCTTTTAACAATTTGTTTTTAAGGTCTTTCTCTATGGACAAAACTCTTTTAGGGCCTTTAGCTACTAAGAGATCAATCATTTTGGCACTAAGATTATCCCAATTTCTTGAATCAAATATATGAGGCATATTTGCAGCATCAATATCAATATCATTTCAGCATTTTCTTAGCCTTATCACTAACAAGATTAGTATTCTAAATGGGCACATCACTAGAAGGGTTCTCATTAGGCACATTTTCATTTAAATTAACACAATTTTATTATTCAAATTATCACAATTTTCACTCAAAATATTTTATTCAACAATATTATTACTTTCTATAGGAGTTTGTGATTCCTTTACAAAAAAACTTATCAAGAGGTCCTCTTTGAGATTGAGTTAACTCTTCTAGTCTCTTTTTTCTTATGTGTTTCACGTTCAGAATCATGTTTTCTAATTCCAAGAACCATGATAAAAAAAATTTAAAAAATAAACCAAACAAGAGAATGAAAAACAAAATGATAGAAAGAACCCGAAAAATAATTGTTTGAAACATTAGTCATCAATCAATCAAAATCAAGATTCCAAAACTTGTCTTAGCCATCCATTTTATTTTCGAAGTAAAAAATTAACTTTCAATTAAAAATCATCACATAAATAAAAAATGGATGATTTGATAAATTTCAATACCAATAAATAAAAAGAAAGCCCATAAATCTACCAACAAATTTAATTTTTTTTTTAAAAAAAAAAAACATTTACCTTCAAGATCACCAAATTGGAGAAGAAACGATCCTCAAATCCCCACAATCTCCAAATAGTAGTAGTGGGTAAGAACCTTCTTTGTTGGCTTTTAGATGATTTTATCATAATTCACATCACGAATAAAGATTAAGATTGAAACTATAAATATAATAGAATTTTTTTTGCCCCATAAATGTAGGTTTGGGAATCAACAAAAAAGAGGAATTTGAAGGATTTTTCTTCGTTGAAGAGGAGAGAGAAATGAAGAGAAGAGAATAGATGAGAGAGAGAAAAAATTGTGTTATTCTGTGTTCTTATGCAAGGAGCCCCTAAATTATAAGTTTTTTTATAAAAAAATAAATAATAATTTGAGGTCCTCTAATGGATTACAACATGAGTTAAAATTAATGAGTATGTTTATTTTAGAATTTTACTACGCCTTTCATTTAAATTAGTCAGAGATCTAGCCAAATTTAAATATAAGGCAAAAATCAAATTACTCATCTAAGTTTAGGTCCAACTCGAGGAAAATTAATTAATATTATTCCTCTTAAAATTTTTTATTTTTTTTATAATATTAATTTTTTAAATAGTTCATCATATCAAAAGAAAAGTTGATAGTTGATAACGTAACATTAAAAATTATTGACCGAATAATGAAGCAATGTAAGTTGACAATTATATATTTTTTTTCTCGAGTGTAATAAGGGGTGGAGGTGGTAGATTCGAACAAGAAGTTGCTATCACATATAAGTATTAAGTGGACAATACTCTATTTGGTTCAGAAATAACTTATTATTATAATCCTTTTAAGTTCTATTGTTATTATTATTATTATATATAAGAAAATTTAAAATGTAGAAAAGAGTTTACCATAGACAAGAAGACGAATAATTCTTTAATTATGGTTATTACAATTAAGTGCAATTAACTTCTAAAAAATGCAATTGTTTAAGAATTTTAGAAAACTAAAGTCAAAATTAGTAAATTTAGTTCTATTAAATTATTTCAATATTATTTTAATTCACAAACATAGTAATAGGAAATTAATGTAATACATTAGTCTAAGATCATCCCTTTAGATTACCACTTCTTTTTTTCTGTCAAAGGAAGACTTCACGCGGCCATTGAGTAGGCTGGGTAGAGGAGTAAGGTTAAGCAACTGAATTTGACGGTTAAAACTAGGGATGATAGTCGATTCGATTTTGTTAGTTTTGAGGTCAACCAAGAATCAAACCAAACCAATTGGTTTTATAAAGAAAATATCCAAATTGATGTCCAATAGAGAACAAAACAATGGATTGGTTTTTATTTGGTTTGGTTTTTGGTTTTGATATTTCTTTTTTTCTCTTTCAAAATTTAATTTTTATTTCCAATTTTGTCCTGAATTGGTCATTTTTACTAATTTTAAAGTAAAATTGGGTCCATTTCTTGTTTTTATAGATTGAAATTGGACATTTTTATATTTTTTTCTTCGTACTTTCTAAATAAATACCGTACACACTCCACAATAATTAATCTTTTTCCTAAACAATAAATATATATGCACCATAATAATTAAAACACTAAAAATATCTAATATTGTTAAAATTTATTTTTAAGAGCATAAATACCCTCGATTTGGTTCGGTTTTGATTGGTTTTTCTAATCAAAATTCGATCTAAACCAATATTTTTTGGTTTTCTCCAAATAAAACCAATATGTCCAATTTTATACTAAAAAACCAAACTAAACTAGTAGATCAATTCGAATTGATTTGATTTTTCAATTTTTTGTAACACTCCTAGTTAAAACTATATATACTTTGTCCATCTCAAGAGAAAAAGAAAATAAACCCATATTATACCTACGACGTAGTAATTTCATTCAATAGATTAAGAATTTTTAAAACTACATAAACTACATTCTAACTCTCTCTCTCTAAAGTATAGGGCTCAAATTTATAATAACCCTATGAATATGTTTCTCATTCCAAATACCAACGCACCAAGTAATTGGCAAAAGGATCCATGTAATTAAATGGATAAACCGTTGATAAAATACAGAAACTATACATCAAAATTATATATTTTTTTTTTCCATGTCAAGGTTAATAAATAACAATATACAAACTGCCAACTCCAATGCAAGGAAGAATTTCTTGAACAAGATGACATCTAGGCCGCTGAAGGGTCATTGATCACACCCAAGAAGTCATCTTTTATGGTTCCAATACAAAACTGCAAGCAAAAACAATAGTTAAAATGAGATACATTACATTCTAGAATTTGAGCATAGCACACAGATTCTATGAAAAGTCACAAAAGCAACTACCAAGGAGTTGTCAAGTTTTGAACATTTTCACCACTTGAGAGAATATATGCTAAATAGGACACAACTTTTGAACTTTCATGTAAAAAGTTAAAAAGAATCTCATTCAGCCGAATATATATATATATTATATCTTTCCTATCATTAAAATATCAACATATCACCTAATTCAAAACTGAGATAAAAGGAAAATGTTACCCAGGATGAAGGCCAAAAACTATATTTGCATAGAAAAGAAAAATTGCACCATGCAGAGGACAGAACAGAACAAATAAATTTCGAAAAAAACAATACTAAATAAGGAAGAGAAGGCACTACAATTTCAGTTGCATCTACTCGAGTCCCGATTATCTTCAATCGAACTTCACTGTCCTTCTGAATCTTAACCTACAAGAGAACATAAACAATTCAGTAAATTTAACACAACAAGAGAGCATTATCAGTCTATGTTAGAGAATGCATGTAAAATAGAAATATACTGATCCATCAGAAGTGGTATAGTTTGGCACATCCCCGGACTGAAACTCCATATCATCTGGTATCAACTGAAACACAAGATGTGAGATAACTTCAATGAAAGTTCAGCACATTAATGGGGGAAAATATATGATAGGTATAAAAGTCAAGATGTTGGTGTCGCAAATTCAGTTTAGTGAGAGGACATTCAAGTAGGTGGTGTGATATCAGAGAAAGCAAAAAAGGTGATTATTGAAATGTACTACAAATATATACTTACATGGTTTGAAACAAAAATCTGCACAGGTCCAGCTTCAGCAAAGAACCCCATCTACAATAGTTGCAATTGCAGTCATTAAATGTATTTATTTTATAAAATAAATTCATCAATTAATTACTAGATAACAAAAGAGTGACATATACATACCTTATTTACCATCGTAACAACTGCTTCTAAAATTTCTCCTTTAAATGGTCTGAACACAACACACTGGTATTTAACGGGAAAAGTGACGAAACCTGTCCCATCACGAATCAACCCTTTCCCGATATTCTCAATTCCCGTGATTGCCACTACGAAACCATGTCGGCCACTGTGTCAACATTCAAAATTTTATCAATAACAACATCCCTCTAACCGTTCACTAGTTGAAAAAAGTATCAAACATTCAAAAGAAATATCATCCATCAAACTGTTTTTATTTGCTTTCATCCGTTCATGAACTGATCATGTTTTTCTTTATATGAAGATGAAATGACATGCATATGCATCAGAATAGAATTCTATGATACCATGCAGCACAGAAAAAATGCTAGGAAACAAAATTTAAACCAGCATCAGACATCAGTTATGCTCCCTCTATCCCATTAAGGCAATTTTGAGCCTTTGTGCATGGTGTTAGAGGAGACTGTCTTCCCCTGGTTTGAGGGGTAAAGATCTCACATTCATAGAAAAAGTTACCCTAATTCTAATATCAATGGAGTGTGACCAAATACCATCCTAACCTTTTTTTTTTTGTATTTCTCGCTTCTTTGAAGATTTCAAATAAAAAATTTAAAAACTAAAAACATGTCTAGTATAGAGAAATAAAAAATTTCCCTAATATTTGACTACAAACATCAATTGCCCAATTAGTAATCTGAACTTCTGTTCATCACCCCATTAGAACTTGGAAGTTTCATTGCTTCAATGAGAGTTGGATGTTTATTAAAATAACTAATGTAAAAATCTGAGAAATCTTTACAGTTTTCACATGTTTCTCAGAAGTCCAACCCCTCTCTATCAAACATATTAACAATGTCAATAAGTATAACCAAGATCAAATCTAGCACTTCATCTTATCACATGCATTTTGCTCTAAAATTAAGAAAAAGAAAATAACAGCAACAGGAATGTGGTAGGGAAAATAGTTAAGAAACCTGCAAGTGCCCTCAACATCTTTCATTAGTTTTGACACCAGGTTCTCGCGGAGGTTACGGCCAAAGTGCCGTGGATGTAGCTGCATATTCCTCTCCAAAACTATGTGGAAGAACATATTGGCTCCCTCTACCTGAACGAAAACCCACTTGAACTCAACGAATGCAACTTGAATGTTAAATTACATTGTCCCAATTTTTTTACAAAGGGCGGGAGCCTAGGGTATTCTTTTTCTTTTAACAATAATCTCATTTTAAAAAATAATAATTAGAGTGTTAAATTACATTGTCCCAATTTTTATATTGGTATATATCTATATATCTATATCCATATGTATCTATACATGCTATGGGGAAAAAATCCACTTGAACTCAATGAATACAACTTGAATGGCGTAAGAAAAGTTGAACACAAAAATTAGAGTAAAATACATGCCGAAGAAGAGTAAGGAAAAGAGAAAGGGTGAATCAAGAACCGGTTAAAGAAACAAGTAGCAAAAGGGAATTTCAAAATAGGGTTCTTTCGACAAAAGAAGGGGAGAGAAGAAAAGAGGGGAAAATACCAAAACCGATGTGATAATGGACCAGAATCAATCAATGTCTACTAGACAATATCAATTTTCAACCAATAAACTCAGAGAACTATATGCTCAGATTGTTCGGTTAAGCAAAGAAACAGGCATCCTGTTTCTTTCGTTACACAAGTTCTAACGTCAGTTGTAGTGAAGAAAGACATAGATGGAGATCGAGAGAATACCGGTACGAAGGCGGCGGCGGCGCTGAACGGAGCGAACGGCAGCGAGGCAACAGCGTCAAGCAGGGAGAGGGAGAAGGCGAGATTACGAGAGTGAGATTGAAATCAAAGGGAAGGGAGTCTGGGGTATTATTTGTAAATTGCTATTTCTAACTTAAATATGTTTTTTTTTCTTAAAAGACACATCACACAATTATCTCCTAATTTCCTTTTCCCTCTGGAAAGTGAAGTAGATTTTAATTAGAGATAAAATGTAAACTTTTAAAAAAAAACAAATTCTATAGATATTAAGTAGGGATAAAATGTGATAAAAAAAAGTTTATTTAATGATTTAGGTTAAAAATTAATTTTAGTCCCTAAACTTTTATAGAAATAATAATTTACTCCTTAAACTTTGTTTGTAACTTTTTAGTCTAAATTAGTGTGAAAATTTAATGAGATTTCTTGCATAAATAAACGAAAAACTGATTAGAGACTCAATAATTTTATAACATACAAAGTCAACCTCATAAAATAATAAAAATTGTCATCAGATTTTGATTATTTTTTTTTTGTTGGAGACTAGATTTTTATTAATTTGAAAGTACAAGTATTAAATTGTTACATATCAAAGCTTATGAACTAAACTGTACAAATTGAAAGTAATTGTTACAAAGCAAAGTTCTAAGACTAAATTATTACTTCTGTGAAAGTTTAGGGACCAAAAGTGATTTTCAACCAATGATTTAAATGTCAAATTGCCTCAGATAATCAAAATTTTCTCGCTCATAGTCTCTTTTAGATAGTATATAGATATATAGATAAATAAATAACCTTTGAGTGGTAGGTTTGTTGTTATCACTTTAGTTTTGGAAAGAGAAACAAAGTTCCATTGGGATTTCCCATAAGGATTGAAAAATATCTTGTAAAGAAAATTCTTGTGTAAATTTTTTTTTTTTTTTTTTTTTTTTTTTTTTTGTAGGAATTGGAAGAAGAAATAACCCGTAAATTCTAATTCTTTCCGGAAATTTGTGAGAGTGTTTTTTCAACCCGAAATTAAGAATGATAAATAAAAAAGATTTAGAATTTTTAAAAAACTTAAGAGTATCTTTGATTAGCCATCCAAATTCTGTTTTATGTTTTTAGATTCACTTAGGTCAACAAATATTTGTTTGGGAGATAATCCAGATTTTGTTTTAATTTTCCATAGAGAAACAAAAATTGAAAAAGGAAGTTTAAGGTTTAAATTAAAGTTGGGTTTGAAAAGTTGTATTAGAAAAATGTAAAATTGAAGACATTTAATGAGGGACAAAATGATATTTTCATTATGTGGAACCCTCCATTTAAAATCTAAAAAGTTTGAAATTTCTCACAAAGTGCAAAATCATATCAAATTAGAAGTTTGAAAATTTGTCATAAGAAATCCAAACGATGATTATACGATAGATTGAAAAGCTAGCTTCTTGTTTCTAAAAAAAAAGTGTTAGCTTACACTTACTAATCAATATTTAAGTTTATGCTCCTAAAGTACTTCATAACTATATGCAGAGATAACACACGACATTTTAAGAAAAAAGAGATGAGTAACTATTGAAAAGTGAAATCACCTTAAAGACTAGATTAAAGTTCTGCCATAATAAATTTACGTATTTGTTTTATGATAATAATTTTTTTTTTTTTTGATATCCGTGAGTATCCGGGCCAGTTTACGCGCACCTCAACTAATCTCACGGGACAACTCACTCGACCCTACAACAGGCGAGCTGCCAACTTACCCGTAGGACATTAAATCCCAAGATAATAATGATAACGTTAGGTATCACTTATTAACTAGTATTTATGTGAAATTTTCTTTTTTTTTTTTTTTTTTTTTTTTTTTTTTTTTTTGCAATACAACTTTTAAATGAAGTTATTGTGCTCCAATTCAACCAAAATTACATACAACTAATTTTTTTTTTTTTTTTTTTTTTTTTGAAACTCAATGAAAAAAAAAAAATTAAAATCCCATTCGAACCTTATCACCCTCAACAAAGGGGGAAAACCAATAAGGGAAATCATAAGCCCAACTACAAGGAGAAGAGGAGGAGTTAAACTCAACTAATTTTTTAAATTGAGTTTGTTGGTGAAAAATAAATGAAAAATTGAGTTTTTCAAACAAAAGGAAAAATGAACTTTGGAGAGGTGAGAATCTCACATTGCTTAGTTAAGCATTGAGATCTCACCTTATTTACCCTATTCTTTAACATTGAGATTGAGCCTAAGGGTACTCATGTTTAGAAGGGGTGAGGAGATGGGCAATGGTGGGCTTGTGGCTTCTCCACATGCGCACTGGCGCCGTTCGTTGGTCGAGGTGTGGTCAAACGAAATCTATATAATCATTTTACAATAACGACAAAGTTAGATATCACTTATTAACAAGCATCCAAATTGAATTTTATGCTTGAATTCTTTCAAAATTACCGAGCACTCTTTGGAGTAGGACAACATAAGTTATTTATAGCAAAAAAGTGGGTATATCTTTGGAAGAGTGAAGCCAACTTATCATAAGAAATCTCCACAATTGTTTTACAATAATGACAAAGTTAGATATCACTTATTAACTAGCATCCAAATTGAATTTTATACTTGTATTCTTTCAAAATTACTCACCGCTCTTTGGAGTGAAATAACATAAGTCATTTCTAACTAATGAACGAGTGTCTCTCCGAAAGGAAAGTCACTTTATCCTAATAAATTTACACAGTGATTTTACAAGGATGACAAAATTATAAACCACTTTTAACCAACAATTAAACAAAGTAGTATGCCAAGTTAAATTATTTAATTCTAAATAGCTTGATAGCTAATGTTATGATAATGAAATTGGATCCAACAAAAGCTCGGGGCTCTTGTGGGCTGAATTGTGGGCTATGGGTTCAACTCCAAATTGATCATTGTTGGAGCCATGATCCAAGTGAATTTTTGGGGGTTTTTTTTATAGAAATATTTTTGGAAATTTATTTTCAAAAGCTGTTGTCTCACAAAATATTGTAGACTAACCTAATTGAAATAGTTATTTATTTAAATTAATTAAGAGCATGTTTGGAAGTGATTTTAAAATGATTAAAATTATTTTTGTTATTTTCAAAATCACCGTAAAATATGTTTTTAATCTTCTAAAATTAATTTTTATGATTGCAAATTGCATTTAGAAGTGTAAAATTGAAAATTAAATTAATTTTGAGTGATTTTAAAAATGACAAAAGTGATTTTAACGATTTTAAAATCACTCCCAAATATACCTTATAAATAGGTTTAGAAAAAAAAAAAAAAAAGATAAACTTATTCTAAAATCAATTTAATGTTGCAATACTAAATGAAGAAATACCCTCAAATGAGAAAATATGGAATTTCCAAATTTCACTACAATTTTCAAAATTTATGGTCAATGTAATTTAGGGAATGTTAGAATTTGGGTGATAAAACAAAAAATGTATGGAATTCTCAATATTTTACAATAAATTTTGAAAAATGTTTGAATTTAGAAATAGAATTTTGTAATAAAATAAAGGTTTGGGAAATATTTTTTTTTCTCACGATTAATTTGTTAAAATCTTCTAGTAATGAAGTAAAAATTTAAGGGTAAAAAGGAAACTTCCATTTCTTCTCTTATGCTCGATGATGGTGTAAACTTCATGTCTCCACATTTTTCAAACAATCATCCCCAGTGAGGGATCCAGAATTTTATGTTTGAGAAACACCAATGTATATAAAATTAGAAGTTTAGCCTATCAATTTCTAAATTTTTGTTTATATATAGTTTTTAAGTTTTAAAAAATGTTTAATAGATCCATAAATTCTCAATTTTTGTATGTAATAGATTCTTAAAATGTTAATTATGCATCCAATAAGTCTCTTGCATATTTGAAAGTGTGAAAAATTAAATGTTATATTATACATTAAATTTAACTTTGTGTTTAATAGGTATGATTTGACATTGTTTAAAAATTAATTTATCTATTAACTGCAAAATTTAAAATTTAATGTTCAATTCGACACAAACCATTTTTTTCTTACAAAAAAAATTAATTTTTAAACATTTTAAATATTTTAAAGATATAAAATTGAAGTTTATTGATTTATTAGACATTTTAAGAGATTATAGTCAAAATTGAAAGTCTAAAAATTTATTAGTAACAATTTTCAAAACTGGGAGGCTAAACTTTTAATTTAACCTTCGTATAAATGTAATTTTAAATACATTGATATATGATGTTTAAATTGAGTAATACTAATTACAAAATTATTATAATTTTTTATCTAATTATTCACCCATATAAGAAGAAATCATTTAATTAATTTTCATCAAATACTTTTACAAAAGATCTGGCCCTGCCTCACATTACACTTTGTCTTGCTCTCTCATTCTTCACTCATGTTTTTTTTTATGTTGATTCAAATATGTCATTTAAAATTTTTTGTTTTGGTCTTGATATCAGTCTCTACCTAGATAGCACCAAGACAATCCATCAAAACAATTAGTTAAATAGAGTGTTATTTATGAAAAGTAAAAAAAAAATGTGCTATTTCTGATAATTACCTTCAAAACTACCATTTAAATAAATTTTCAATTAATTAAAGGGCTTTCAACTTCTTGGAATGTGGGATTTGTGTGTGGTGAGTTAAACCATTGAGTTGGAAATGAAATATGAAATATGAAATTGGAGTGAGTGAACCCTGTTGAATTTTATGAGTTGAATTCTTTCAAATTACTTACCCTATTGAGTTTTGGAGTGGAATAATATAATTTATTTATATCAAAGGAGTGAGTATCTTTCGAGAACAAATTCAACTTATCGTATAAAATCTACGTTATCGTTTTATAATATTGGTAAAGTTAGATATCACTTATTAACTAGCATCCAAATTGAGTTTTATGTATGAATTCTTCCAAAGTTACCCATTATGTCATGGAGTGAAATATTATATATCATTTCTTACTAATGAGCGAGTGTTTCTTGAAGAGAGAAACCACTTTATCATAAGAAATCTACATAATCGTTTTACACTAATGGTAAAGTTAGATATCACTTATTAACTAGCATCCAAATTGAATTTTATGTTTGAATTATTTCAAAATTATCTATCGCTCCTAAGAATGGGATAACATAAGTCATTTCTAACAAATGAGCGAGTGTCTCTCGAAGAGCGAAGCCACTTTATCATAAGAAATTCTAGACAATCATTTTACAGTAATAACAAATTAAAGTTATATATCACTTATCAACTAACATTTAAACAAATCAGTATCCCAATTGGGAAGGGATAGCAAAAGCACAATTCTAAATAGCTTGATGGTTAATGTTATGATAGTGAAATTGTATCCAACAAAAGCTCAAGACTTTTGTGGGCAAAATTGTGGGCCATGGGTTCGACTCCAAATTGATCACTGTTGGGCCATGGGTTTCTTTGAACATCATCCAAGTGATTTTTTTTTTGGATAAATATTTGGAAAACATTTTGCTAGAGTGAGAATATTTAAATTTGATTTTATACGTTCCGATCGGATCATATAAGGGTGAGAATCAAACTTCTAATTTTGATATCTATAGTATATGTTTATGCTAATTAAACTATACTCGTATTGGCAAATCAATATTAAAAAGTTTCAATAACTAATGGTTTTTTCCCTTTAAAGAGAATACCGAAACAAAAAAGAATAATAATTACATTAAGGCCATGTTTACTAATCTGTAATGAAAATTGGTGTAATCGTACTGGAATTTTATTGATAGATCAATCGTAATGGGCCACAATAAGAAATGCAATTAGATTGCTTTTGATCACGTTAACTTAGAATTATGAATTTGTCGCGTTTTCTGTTACTGTTACAAGTACCTTTTTAAGGTCAAACAGTAACGATAACAGTAAATGTGATATGTTTTGTGGTTCTCATGTTGTAATAGTATCATAATCGCAACGATAACGGTAACGTAATTTTCAAACGCAATCGGAATAATCACCATTTACTTTTCAAAGGGTTACACTTTTTTATTACATATTTGGAAGTAGGCCCTATATGTCAATACAAGTACATAATTGCATTGATTTATTATAAATTATTTATCATATTTCAATCACAAGTTTTAAATTATTTCTTAGACTTTATTGATTATAAAAAGACAACATAAGCATGTTTGGAAGTGATTTTAAAATGGATAAAATCACTTTTTTGTTTTCAAAACCAAGATGTTTCTAATGATTCAAAATCATTTTTAATAGTATGAAAAATACGATTAAAAGTGTAAAATTAAACATTAAATTGATTTTGAGTGATGTGTGTTTTAGAGTGATTTTAAACATAACAAAAGTGATTTTAGCAATTTCAAAATTAATCTCATACGACTTAAGAAAGTGCATAGTAGTTTTAGGAAAATTAGGTAGATGGTCATTTGATATATTTTTTTATTTTATATATTTTTCTTGTGTCTAAATTGCCCTACTTCATATCAATTAGTTACATTAAATATCGGTTGTTAAAAATGTTGATGGTTTCAAATATGATATTTATTGGGTCAATCACTTATTATAATTTGAATATTAAATTTTTTCTTCTAAACTTTTTTTAAATATTCAATTTTTAGAACGCCAATGTTAAGTAAAAAAGAGAACATATTATTATATTCATGTTAGCATAAAAAAAATTATTATATTTATATTCATTAACGTTTTAAAATTATTAAAAGAATATATAAAAGAATAGACATGAACTTTTTTTGTAAAGGATATAGATAATATTTTTTGGGAATGAAAGTTTTGATAATGAACACGATACAAATGTGTTTACGATCAAGAGATTTCTCATTCTACCTTCCATTTCTATTATACTAAAAAAAATTGAATTTGATGAAACAAATTACACTTCAATTTATTGGTAGCTTAAATAATACAATACATCTAACATTTATACCATTATTTGTTGTGCTTCAAGCATACAAATTATCATTATGCATATATTATTAAAAGATCACTAGACGTTGGTGTGTACAAAATATACTTTTAACTATATTATATATATTGTTAATATATTTAATGTTATGCGATTTTATTGTTGATACTAAATATACATATATCTTAAAATTGTTTTCAAATATATAAAAATGAGTCAAACTAATTTACAAATATAAAATTTTTTTACAGTCTATCAGTAATAGATCGCGATAAAAAATCACTTGAGCGATAGAAAGCGATAGAGTTCTATCGCGGTGTATTACTTATAGACTATAAAAAATTTCTATATTTGTAAATAGTTTGATATTTTTTTCTGTTTATAGTAATTTCCCTATATACTATGCATATAATTTTAAGCAAGTAAAAAAAAGTGTGTCGGCATGTTATTGTACCTTAAACTCTTCAATATTAATATTAAAGATTTTTTTTTAGTACAAATTGGGTAGGAAGATTTGAACCACAGATCTCTTGGTCATCAGTACATACATATGTCAGTTGAACTAAACTCTTGTTGACCAATATTAAAGATTTATTGATATCTACCCTATAAAACATTTTAAAATAATGTCATCTATTTAATCCAATAAAAATATAAATAAATAGGCTACTGCAAAAGACTGCCTCTCCATTGATAAGTAAAATTTACTAATTATCATTTTACAAATTTACCACATTTGTATAACACCTTACCCTATTGAGGTATGAATATTGAATATGATTAAGTTAATGTTGTTCTCTATTGTAAAGTACCAGAACATATTGTCAAAAGAAACACAGTTCAATTGGCATAAAAAAATTATTATCATCACCTTCGACATCATAGGTTCAATCCTCCTCCCATATTGTCAAAAAGAAAAATTAAAAAACGTATTTAAATACTTCTAGAAATTGAAAAACTTCATACCTATATTAATTAGATCAAATTATAAATTTAGTTACGAAGTTTTAGGCGTGTCTATTTGGGGGTGTTTATAAACTTCTTTGATTCACCAATAATTAAAGAAGTTTATTCTCTCGTTATTCACATTAACTCACATTTCTCACTTCGTTATTCATGTCAATTCTCCCAATTACTCCTCACCCTATAATAATTACCAACTCATCGCTCCAAACGCCCAATTAATGTCTAAACTTATAAATTTCATACTTTCCTTTTGTATTTAATAAGACTCTACACTTTACAAATGTCTAATAGGTCTTTGTCATAAAGATCTTTGATCTTTTAATTTTTTTTAAAAAAAAAGATATAAATTTAAATTTTGCATCTAATAGAACTCTAAGTTTTTAATGACCTATTAAAAGAGTTCAAAGACATGTTAGATACTTCTAGAACCTCAAAGTCCATACACTAAACTTAACATTTAACCTATCAATTAGATATTTTATAGGATATAAATATCAATCTATCTAAGCAAATATCACCCATATATATTAATTGAATTAAAATAATTCTATAAAATTAATTATTAAAAAAAAAAATCTGTTCATATATCTTGTATTATATAGAGATTCTTGGTCGGCGGACAGAGGACGAACCACAAAAGAAGGGAAAGAGGACGAACCACATTCTTGAACTGCACAGAAAAAAAATGCATCGGAAAGTAAATTGAAAGTCTATTCCATCCTGATTTCAGATGATTAAACTTATATAAAAAATTCTCCTATTCCTCTAAACCACAAAATACATTAAACAGCCCAAAGCGAGCATAGCTCGACAAATATATGGATGGGTTAATGACAAATAGGCCTGTAGTTTGAATCCTCCTACACACCTTTACTTAAAAAACAGTAAACAGCTAAAACGTGACCATCGTAGCAACAAACATGACATAACTCAGCGAGTATGATATCCCTAACATTTTCTCATACAAGTTATGTTATATTCTTCAAAAAAATGTAGGCATTGCTAGATCCATATGATTCCAGGAAGATTCTTGATCAGAAAATCACAAATCATGCTTTCTTTTTCAAGATATCTAATACATTTGCAAATAGTAATCAGAAGAGGACTCGGGGATATAAATTTTATATTGCAGAAATGAAATGAACGGCATTATCAAAGAGGTCATGCTCCTTAAAGAGATGAAGGAATACAACTAAATGGTTCGATTCTTTGTGAGCTTTCCTAGAACACTTTCTTCAAACAACTTCTTGTATTAGTTTTACTGAGTTTTTTACAATCTTTGGGGTAAATCCATGTCTAAGAAAATTAGATAACTACACACGCTCTCTGAAAACCAAGTACCCGCGATCCCCAAGAGATGAATATGGATATTTGAGAAGTGTTCTTCAGGTGGCAAAGACACGGTTACACGTTTAAAAGAATTGTCAAAATAGAACTACATAATTCTTTTACCATAATGACAAAGTAAATATCTCTTTTGAACCAGCATTTAATTGGAGTTTTGTGCATGTATTCTTTCGAAATTACCCCACCGCTACTTGGGAAGGGATACCGCATAGCACAAGTCGTTTTCAAAAGGAGGGTGAGTGGCTATTGAGGAGTGAAGACACCTTAAAGACTAGTTTGAAAAGTTTTGTCAGAAGAAATCCACAAACCGTTTATCACTTAATAACTAGCATCCAAATGGAGTTCTATACTTGCATTCTTTCAAAATTTACCCCACCGCTCCTCGGAGTGGGGGTAGCATAAGTTGTGCCTAGCATAGAGGCGAGTGTCTCTCAAAGAGGAAAGACACTTTACCAAGTGATAACTTCGAGGACTGAAATGCTTGGACTTTGGAGTGGTTTAATATGGTTGAGGATTTTGTGTCTTTTCTGATTAGACCAACTGAAGAATCTTTTGTGATCTTCCTCTCCCTTGGCTTTTGGATTTGGTACAAATTACAATATCCTGCTCCTCTTATCTTTAGCATATTTCCTAACCCCCATCAGTACATTGTTTCTTAACTTCCACCTCTATACCCCTACACCCCTACCCTCCCTCTCCTCAAATTCTGTATGCAATATTATACTCTAAAAATATGAGATGACAAATATCAAAAGCAGTTACATGAGCACAAGGAAAAGCTATACTATACTATAAGTCTATACCAGCATCTCTATAACATAACCACAGATAAAGATTTCTCAAATAAACAAGCTCAACCAATAGAACCAAGAATGATGATCAAACATAAACTGAATACTCACATAGTCATATGCATATTTAGCCGAACACACTGAGAAGCAGAAAATAACAACATCCAACATAAACTCCATAACTGGCCCTTCCTTCTCCGGCAGACAAACACATATTTTTCACCCAACAAAAAAAAGGGGGGGGGGGTGGTAACATGGTCCAACTCAAGAGTCAAGACCAAGAATGTGAAAATATATATATATATGTTAATTCTTTCATTGAACAGGATTTCTCCCTCACATATTAGCAAGTTATTGTCATCAAGTTAGTCCTTTTTTCAGTAAAATTTTCACTCCATGGTTGAAATCTTTGAGAAGAGAAGATCTTTATCCCGACATTTTATTGTTCTCAAGGTACTTCTTGTGACAAGTTTTACTGCAATAATGCTTGGAAGTGATGATCTAAGTCTTAAGCAACTCTTTTTCAACGTGCAAGAGATTAACATATCCAATAGGTGAAGAATCAAATTTTACAAACTCCATTGATATCCATTAATTTGGCTTCAGTTGGTAAAATTTTGGCTCACAATTAAGAGTGATAAGTACAATCCCCCCTACAAAGAAAGACTAGATACTGCTTCTACATCGTTCAGAAAAAGGCATATTAAAGAAAGCCTTGGATGCAAGCAATCCTCAATGCTTCGGATATCAAAGTGGAAAAACAAGAAAGCATGTAACCTTCAAAATCAAATTGTATGGAGTAACTCATTACATTGCTGCATTATCCCTAAAGGAGATAAAACTGAGAAATATCAACTCATATCACTTCTACTAACTCCAAGGTTCGATTGCCGAATTTACTGACCTTCCTGAACGTTTCAAGCATCGCTATCACTGCTATCATCGTCGTCGTTCCCCAGATCCGTAGCAAAATAAACTCCAGGGTGAACCGTTCGCCTCCGCGTCCTTGAAGGAAGAATGTTGTCCAAATCGACCTCCGCAAGTGGATCATCCGACAAATCGCTCTCTTCAGAATCCAATTCGCTTCCATCGTCACTGGAATCTTCATCGTCGTCATCGTCTTCCTCTATCAATTTCCCTTTCCCTTTGTCATCCTTCATAATACCCTTCCCCTTTCGATCCTTAGCCGCTTTTCCACTCGACTTTTCACCATCCTCACTGTCGTTTTCATCCTCATCCTCCTCCTCGTCGTCTCCCGCATCTAAATCAGCTCCAACAACTCCATCTTCATCTTTCCCTTCCACAACTGAAGAAATTTTATCAATCTGTTCATCACTTTCCTTATGGTCACCATTCTCACCATTCTTCTTCACATCATTACAGGATTCTTCACCCTCAACCACTTCGAGCTTCTGAATTTTGTTCAAACGCTCCTCTTTCGTTTCGCAGCAAGGATCAGCAGGTTTCCGCTTCGCATCAAATGCGACCTCCTCTCTATTGGTAGTTTCCGCCATTAATGTGGCGCCAAACCCTACCTTTGAAGCTTCGAAACCTAATTGCAGAATCAATGGAAGAAACAAAATTAGGGTTTTGAAAGAAGAAACTGTAGGAGAATCAATCGACGAAACCCTGTTTTGCTTCGAAACCGGAATCAGATTTGGGCCAGTTTCATAACTTCATAATTTTCCAGTTCCATTTTCAGTAAAAATTCAAATTTCACCCCAACTAATTATCGTAAATTCCATACATTTCACTTTTTTCACCATGTAAGTAAATTTTGAAATTTTGAATAAATTATTAAATTATTAAAAAATATAGCTTTATGAAAATATGACTACTAATAATAATATTCCTAACTGGTTTCGGAGTAAAAACAAATTAATCATATCGCGGAATGGGAATTATCATTTTTCAAACCGTAGTATAGGAAAATTAAAAAAAAAAATAATAATAATAATAATTAGGAAATTCACATGAATTGTTGATAGGAATTTTTGTCCAAAAGAAAAAACAAAGAAATAGGGAAAGATTTCCACTTGGAAGCCATGCTGCGAAGACTATAATGAGAGTGTAGCATCGGGTAAATTGGCATGACGTGTCAGAGGGTTGTCAGGTAAACGTGACGCGGTTAAAATTAGTGTGAAACTTGGTATTTAAACAAAATCAGTGTGAATATGTCAGTTAACTTGTTAACGGTAAAACTGTCACTCTGTTATTCATTATAAGAAAATCCTGATATTTATTTTGGTGAGATTCACATTTAAACTGTGATCTTAGCATAATTTATGGCACTTTATTTATAAGAAAATCTATTATTCACTTTCAAATATGCATCCTTAAGTTGTTTTGAAACTACTCTTACTTTTGTTTATTTTCTTTAGTTCAATCTTTAGTGATATATTGTTTAGTTTTGAATGTTCTAATTTTAATGCTTGAGTTTGAAAAACATGGTTTTATGCAAAATAATAATAATAATAATAATAATAATAAAAAAGTTAAAAATCACTTATAGTCCCTAAATTTTAATATAAATAATAATTTAGTCTTTGAATTTTTATTTGTAACGATCTAGTCCCTGAACTTTCAAATTTGTAACAATTTAGTCTCTAAATTTTACTATGTAACAATTTAGTCTTTGTATTTTAAAATTTGTAACAATTTAGTTCTTATTGTAGAAAATAGTGTTAAGATTTGATTAGACTTCTTGAAACCTATAAACTAATTAGAGACTCAATATTTTTATAAAATACAAAGTCTACATCATAAAATAATAAAAATTGACATCTAATTTTGTATTTTTTTTTATGTTATGGACTAAATTGTTACAAATTTGAAAATACAAGGATTAAATTGATACATACTAAAGTTTTGAGACTAAATTGTTACAACATTGAAAGTACAAGGATTAAATTGTTACAAATTAAAGTTTATGGACCAAATTGTTACTTTCATAAAAGTTTAGGGACCAAAAGTGTTTTTTTAACCTAATAATAATAATAAGGAGAATTTTTAAAAATATTAAAATAAGAGAAATTATTTACACAAAATAACAAATTTTTTAGATAGTTGTGATAGACGCTGATTGATAGAAGACTATCATGGTCTATTTTTTTTTTTTTTTTTTTGGCTATTTTCTGTAAATAGTTTAACCTATAAAAAAAATTCTAATAATAAACTATAATTTTACAATTCACCCAATCATACTTCTTCAAACAAAATATTTTGAAAATTTATCTAGTGAGTCTAAATGAAAGATTTTGTTCTTTTATCTACCAAAATGATGTGGTTTTAATTTTCTCATTCGTTTATTATTATGATTATTATTATTTTAATGGAGTTCTTAAATTAAGGTTTTGGATTTTTTTTTTTTAATTAATATATAAAGCGTAAAACTTTCATAGCGTAGATTGTAGAGGTAGTTATTAAAAATAGAAAGAAAAAAATTTGTAGTCCTCAATTTTGAATCTAGCTTTCATTTGTTTCATAAATATCAAAATGTTAAATTGCTATGAGTTTTGAGAATAATTTCTTCCGAAAAAAAATTTGGTCCTTGAATTTGTTTTAATTTAAACTAAAGGTGGGAATTAATAAAATTTTATAGGTAAAAGCCAAAAATATCAAAGTCTAGAAATTAAATAAAAACTACACTCAAAACTTAATAAAACCTAACGACTAGATGGAAACTAAACTCGAAACTCTAGTAAAAGTATAATATTTTTTAGAATATTACAAGGTTAAAAGATTTTTTTTTTTTAGTTTAAATAATTATGGAGGTAGAAATGGACCATTAAATTTGAGAAGGTAATCCTTTTTTTATTATTTTTTTATGACAATATGTTGGATTGGAGGATCGAACCTCTGATCTAATCGATAATGTTTAATGTCAATTAAATTAGCCTCATTTTGGCATTTAGAAAGGCAATTAATATTTTATAAAGCTATACCTTTATTAGCTATAAAGACAAAAGATTTATGAACCTATGAATCTATGACTCAAGCCGGTATAAAATATTTTAACATTAAAAATAATGTTCAAGATTGTTAAGATATGATATTAAATTTGTCTTCATCTATCAACTTAAACTTTTGGGTCAATCGACAATTTAGGATGGTATCAAAACTTTTTTTTTTCTCGCGTGAACTAGCGTCTCCTTGTTCTCAACTGCTTCTTGTCTGAGGGTTTTCTCCCCTCACTTTTTTTATTATTTTTTTCTTTTTTAGTTTAATCTTGTGTGATCTTGAAATATCCACAATATATATATATATATATATTATATGATTTGATTTCCGTTACGAATGAAATTATCACTACGAATTTCGAAGACAAATATTTTCTTTAGGATAAAATTGTTTAGAATTTTATTTCTTTTGTAGTAAAATTATTTAGAAAATTGTTAGATAAACATTTTATATTTTGAAACTGGATTTGATATTTATGGGTTTCCATAAATTTCTTTTATTAAAATTGAAGTGGCTTTCAAATGGATTTAATATATATATATGTGTGTGTGGTTGGGATAATTTGACTTTTAAATTTTTTGTTTTGAAAATTGAAGATTTTTGTTTGGCAAAATTATAGAAAAATACATGAATTTTAAGTGTTGAAATTACTATAAACAGAAAAAATATTAAACTATCTACAAATATAGAATTTTTTTACTGTCTATCAGTGATAGACTGCAATAGAATTCTATCGCTTTCTATCGATAGAATTGCTTGAGTGATAGAAAGCAATTCGGTCTATCACTGATAGACTGAAATTTTTTTATATATTTGTAAATAGTTTTGTTCATTTTTCTATATTTGAAAACAACTAAAAAAAATCTTAATATTTCAAAAACTATAAAACATAAACTAAAATAAAATAAATACTATAAAACATAAACTAAAATAAAATAAATGTTAAAAAACACTTATGGTCCCTAAACTTTTATGAAAGTAACAATTTAATCCATGAACTTTGATGTGTAACTATTTAGTTCTTATACTTTCAATTTTGTAACAATTTAGTCTATGAATTTTAGTATGTAACAATTTGATCCTTGATCTTTCAAATTTGTAACAATTTAGTTCCTAACGTTAAAAAATTCATCAAAATTTGATACCAATTTTTATTAATTTATGATGTAGACTTTGTATAATATAAAAATATTTAGTTTCTAATTTGTTTATCAGTTTATTTATGCAAAATATTTCATTAAATCTTAATACTAATTTCTACGATCGGACTAAATCATTACAAATTTTAAAGTATAAGAACTAAATTGTTACATAGTAAAGTTTAAAGACTAAAAGTGATTTTTAACCTAAAATAAATAACCAAGTTTATAAATTGATTTGTCAAGTCGTTCTGAAAAGTATTATTTTTTAGATTTAATATTCTTTTGCAATGAAAATTCATGTGTGTTCTATACTCACATCGTTTCACATCTAAGAAATCGTATTGGTTGTTCCAATCAAATTTTTTTCAACATTTTTAATTAAAAGTTTTGATTGAATATGGAAGCTAATTTATTGTGGGTTGACATTTCTTTGGAATGAAGATTCATGTGTTATTTATGATCTTACACTTAATAATTATAATGATAGTTATAGTCGATCATTTTGTCAATGACAGAGTGAATATTTTTTATTGATTGGTGAACTAGTATGTGTGTGTGCGCGCGCGGTTGTATGCTTGTGTGTCAATGAGATAAATTAGATGAATGCTTATTTTTCAAAAATATAATATGATAACTAAATTGTATGTATTTGGTTATGCAATTTTTTTAAAAAAAAAAAATTACAAATTTGGTTTGAAGAAATTTAGAATTTATTCCATGTGGTTTGATAAAGATCTTAGAGATAGTCCCTAGAGACTAAGGACATGTTTGAGAGTGATTTTAAAATCGTAAAATCACTTTTGTCATTTTCAAAATCATTAAAAAATACATTTTAATCACTCAAAATTAAATTAGTTTTCAATTTTACACTTTTAAATGCAATTTTCAATCATCAAAATTAGTTTTGAATAATTAAAAACATATTTTACAGTGATTTTGAAAATGAGAAAAATGATTTTAACCATTTTAAAATCACTCTCAAACATGTCCTAAATTCTAACTTTCTTCAAATTATTGAGACCGAAGTGATGAGATTTAAATGGGTAAATAATCCATTAAAATTTAGGTCAATATTATTTTTTACAATATTATATTACTAGTGTGTTTGAATTAACTTTTCAAGTGTTTAATTTTGAAAATAAGTCATTTTGAAAAAAATAAGTCATTCCAAATAGTTTTGAAACAATTTAAAAGTTCAATTTAAATAGTTTTTATAAAAGAGTTTAGATAAAAATGATTTATTTAAAAAATATTTTTTTTCTCTAACCAATCCAGAGGAGCGTGCATGAATGATATATATAATAACTATACAACACACAAAGGCCATCAACCTTAAGCTTCACATTATTTTATAATTTATTATAGAGATGTGGAAGAGATGAAGAAGAGAGAGTGGACAAAACAAGAGAATATGACGAGAAGAAACAAGAAGATAGGGAGAGAGAGAGGTGAAGGAGGTGAGACTATGATAATTATTAATGGAAATTATTAATGTAGGTAGGGATGATCTCCTAATGTTAGGGCAAATGTGGGGTAGTGTGTATTAGGGGTAGTAGGGAACACAAAAACGTAAGTTAAACATATGAGAGTGCTCGAGAATTTCTATCAAATAGAGTATTAAAGGAGTATTGAGAACCACAAAAATGCAAGTTAAACATATGAGAGCACTAAAGATTTTCACCTGGAACCCATGCTACCAAGACTATAATTTGCTCAAGTATCTGTAAGTTTGTCATATGAAATTGGCATGACGAGTAAGAGTGTTGTTACAAAAATGTGACACAAACGAAAATCATAGCCATCGTTGCCATTTATAAGAAAATCACCTGGGTGGAAGTGATTTAAACTCCTATAGGAGAATCTCTTGTTCATTCTCGAAACTTGATGCAAATTTTTTTTTTTTTTTTTTTTTTTTTTTTTTTTTGCCCATCTTTACTTGTCTAGAATGTTTTTAGATGGAGATTTAGGAGATGGTTATGAACATAAGTGGGTTTAGAGTTAGGGCACAAGACGACCTTCAAATTTGTTGATAGATTTCATCTTAAAATTATATTTTGTAAGATTGGTTAAGTTTGTTATAGTTTGGTTCTCAACTTTCAATTATGCATCTAATATGTTCTTAAACTTTAATTTCAAATTTTGTGTCTAATAAGCCTGAATTTTCAATTTTTATTTCGGTCTAATATATCATTAACGATGTTGATGCAAAATTTGGGACAAGGAAACGCACCTAACCCTCAGGTGACATCATCAGTTGAATTTGTAATTTAGGAAAAATAGTACCTGCAAAATAAAGAAAAAGAACTTCGATGTCCAAGTCAATAAGAGAATTATAAAATAAGTAAGAAGTCAGAACTTCTAAGTTACTTTTGATGGAGTCATGAGAGTCTATTTTATAGGGATTGGACCTAGGGTTTTATTATGACCCTACTCGGTTAGGATATGAATTTCCTAATACCATGCTAGGATCAAATCTCACTTGGGTCTCCTTCCCACGTGCATCCCCCATTCGGGGAGATTTTAGTCGGCTCGGCCCAGCCGAGCCTGCGGTTTGAGCTTCTCGCTCAAGCCGCTTGCTTTCCTTTAGTCCTGTATGGTCCTGGCTTTTACCTGTGTGCCCTCTAATATCTAAAATCACCGTCAACATTAGCCCTTCTACATTTTTTCAAATTCACTCACATACTAGTCATGATAGTTTAAACGTTTAAAGTTCTGTTAGACACGAAATTCAATTTTATATATAATAGATCAGTTAGCTTTTAAAAATCTCAAATATGTATATCATACATCTATTAGGCACCAAATTGAGAGTTGAGAGACACATTAAACTTTTTTAAAGTCAAAAACCTCTTAAAAACTTTATTTAAAATTCAGAGGCTAAATAGGCATAAACGTAAAAGTTCAAAGAGATACACTTGTAATTTAATATTGATATTTCAATTGCATTATTTAATAGAATTGAAATATTTGAAATAAAAATAGCAATCAAAGTGTGAAGACACTTCATCAAATTTCTATAATAAGTATGCACACAATTTAGAACTAGTTTCAACCAAACAAGAGTACTTCAGTAATATCGATATCTATAACATTCTTTAACGGTCGAAGAATTTTCAATTACATTTAAAAGTTTTAAATTGATCAATATAACTACATAAGTATAACTTAACTGATATAAAATATATATTTCGACTAAAATGTTAGAAGTTCGAATCTCCAATCTCCTATATTGTTGAACAAACGTTTATTGCGAAAGAAGTTAAAATTAAAAGTATATATAACACACAAAGGCAAAAGCTTGACATTCTTTTATTATACAAACTTGCATGGTCACATTTTAGCACCAAAATAAACAGTGTATTGTACCAAAATAGACAGTACGAACATCAAGTTAAGCCCTTCACCTCCAAAGGATTTTCTAGCTAAATATTTGACCATATGTTGTGAAACCATGCTTAAAGCTTCTTTACTATGTAGCTATGTCGTCGCTTAGTAGAAGTCATCAAGAGACAAGTTCTCGACCGATCCAAAGCCTTCGAGAGCTCCCATTCTCGAGTAGTTGGTCATTGATCCACTCATAAAGTCGAAAGGTGAATCGTTGTCGAAGGCAGAACTAGTGTCATAGATGAATGACGACACGGGATCTTCCATGGTTGGACTAGGCACGTATATGGAGCTGGCAGCTTTGCTAGCATCGTAGTCTTGAAACACAATGTCGTCGTTGATCACGACGTTGGTTGCTATGTCGGAATATATTTCTTGCTCGCAAGCCTTTTTTGCTTGAATCACCTAGGAAATTCACGCCAAGAGGGGAAAAAACGAACATTAATAAGCATCCAACGAGAAATTTATAACAATCTCAGAATTCTCTTCCCGACCCCAATTTAAAAAGAAAAAAAAACTCTCCTAAAAATTTGTACCACACAACTCATACTCTTTAAGAACACTTTCAAATTACGACATGCTTAGCGTGTTTTTAATTCGAACGATTTGAAACCAAATGTCATAAAAGTCCTTATATCTTTTTAGTGTGGACGAATTTTTGATGTTGTAATATTTTGTCAAAAATTCTAGAGCAATTGTTAATTATGAGTTAATTACTTATTAGAAAGAATATGAAGCTTACATAGTTATGTTCTTCACAATCTTGGTAAACCATGATGAAATCTCCTAGATGTAAGCCATGGGCATTCACAAAGTCTCCTGTGACAACTCAATACCAAAAACAAATAATACATATATCTATATATCTTAGCTAGACCAAATTAAGCTTGGTTAAGTTTGGTTTGATAACGATTTCGAATAAGATTTTCGTAACAAATTAATTGAAAGGTAATATATTGGAGAAAGCCTACCGGTATTTTCAAGTACATACATTCTACTATTGTTATTTGGCCAAAACCTGCAAAATTCAAAACGAAATAATGACATTATTTACATATAAAAAAAGGGGGAATTTTTAAAAATAGAAAAAATAAGAGAAACTATCTACACAAAATAGCAAAATTTTTAGATAGTTGTGATAGACGCCGATGGAAGTCTATCAGGATCTATCAGTAATAGAAATGATAGAAGTCTATCAATGTCTATTAGTGTTTTTTTGCTATTTTCGATAAATAGTTCGGCATTTTTTCTTTCTGAAAAAATTTCTCAGAAAAAATGTTTTTCAAATTTCAAAAATTAAGAGAAAAAAAAGTATTTTTGACATACAAACTAATTAGTAAATAAATATATGGGGATTTTTAAAAATAGAAAAATAAGAGAAAATATTTACACAAAATAACAAAATTTTTAGATAGTTGTGATAAACGTTGATAGAAGTCTATCAAGGTGTATCAGTAATAGAAATGATAGAAGTCTATCGCTGATAGATGCTGATAGAAGTCTATCAATGTCTATCAGTATTTTTTTTGCTATTTTCTGTAAATAGTTTGAAATTTTTTCTATATGTGAAAATTTCCCTAAATATATTTCAAACTGAAAAAAAAAAAAAAAAAAAAGCAAATTAAATCTTTAATTATCAAACCTATATTTAAAGTTCCAAACATGCACCCCATCCAAGTCATCCATAGTGATTATAATTCCTTCTTTAGACTCCAAAGCTGGAAGGTGAGTTTCAGCAGCTTTCTGAAAATTAAAATTAATTAATCAATAACTCCCCTTTTAATCAAACTAATTAATAATTATAAGAATAATTTATGTATTAATTAATTATGGCTATATATATAAATTAATTAACCATAACCTTTGGGAGTATCATTCTCCTCAGAGAACTAACATCACTGTTCTTAAGCTCCTTCTGAAAAAGAAACTTCAAGTTCCTTGGATCAATTACCTGTTCAATTCAAATTACAAACACAAATTTTTTAATCAAATTATTTAATTTATTTACATCTTAGCTAGCTGTTTAAAAAAAAAAAAAAAAAAAACATATTCTTTTTATACTCTTTTTTCTTTAAATTTCTCAAATTACTTCAAGTTTGATTTATAAGTAAATTAGAAAATTTCAAAACAAATTACAAATTTCAAATAATGATTATAAAACTTCAAAACTATATCAAAATCAAAAAGGAAAAAAAATGGTGTTTTGGAACAGCAATGACACTGCCCCCAACACGACCACCTAAAAAATCCAACATTAGGATCGAAAACATAACCAAAAAAAGAGAAAAGTACGAGAATTATTTATAGTATTTGATGGACAAAAAGAGAAAAAAAGAAGAGAGAATTAAATTATTAATTAATGAATGAAACAAATTCACTTTCTTCGAAACTATATTGTCTGGGACATAATGTAAATAAAAATACCATCGAAAAAGTGATAAGAATGGAAGAAAGAAATAGAAAAAAAAAAAAAAAAAAAAGGGTGTTTGGATTATTATAATAAAAAAAAATTAGTTTATATATATATATATATATATAATATATATATATATATGGTATCCCTCTTTTTGTTTGTTAGGTCTCGTCTTCTTCAAACGCTACTTTATTTGGGTTGCCATACAAAATCTTAAGGCTTAATTAATTCACCTCCATTTTGTACTTAAATTACCAACTTACCCAAAGTCACGACCATTTTTGCACCATGAAAATAATAATAACAACATAAATAATAATGGATAAATCAATTTAAAGACTATTTACAAATATATAAATTATAGACGGCAGAATTCAATCGCAATCTAAACAGTAATGGTTCATTTTTCTATATTCTCTTTTGTTTTCAATTTATCTTTCGTTATTATTATTTTTTTTACGCACAAATTGATGGAGGAGTTGCTTCTAACTTGTTCCTAATTCGTAGTGCTTAAAAAAAATTACTAGTAAAACAATCTATATAATCTACGACTTAAGTCTTTAAATTTACTAATATTTAGTAGTGATTTAACATATTTTAACTAGTTAGACTTTTTATAATTAAATTTTTACCAACTCTCAATAGGAATAATGACTAATTATATATGATTTTTTTAAAAAAAAAACTTATTAAACTCTTAGATTGCATTTATTTTTATGCACAATTATTTACTATGTGATAAATTTTTAAATTCCATCCTTCTTTAGGGAGCTAAATCAACTGTCTAATCACAATTTACTACGGAGTGTTGGAGTGTTTCGTCCTCAAGTTGGATTGGGTAGGTTAATTACAATTTACTACGGAGTGTTGGAGTGTTTCGTCCTCAAGTTGGATTGGGTAGGTAAAAAAATTAACCTGATAATTAAAGAGGTTTATTATCTTGTTATTCATATTAACTTTATTATTGGTGTCAACTTTTTCAATTAGTTATCACATATAATAATTACCAATTTAACTCAACGATATAGTAGGGTGCAACCCAAAAAGTAGAGGTTGCCCCAATAGAAAAGAAAAGAAAAACTTATATATTAAAAAAACATATTTTTTTTACAATTATGAGGTGGGAATCAAACCTAGTTTATTGTAGATACTTAATGTCAGTTAAATTGGAAAGAAAGTAGTAATTAATTAAAAGTATGGGTAGAAGAAAGAGTTTTAAAAAAAAAAACAAAAAGAAAAGGAGAAGAGAGAAAGTACCCGGGAAGGAGGGAGATGGGGAGTACTGTTATTTGAAGAAGAAGAAGAAGGAGGAAAGAAAGGAAGATTAGAAGAAGAGCGGCGGCGGTTTCTAGGCATCCGTTTCTTGCGATGGAGAGCAGTAGAAGGGAAGGCAGGGGAGGGGACGGCGGCGGCGAGATCATCGGCGGGGAGGAGGAGACGGTGGTGAGAGGGAAGTGGTAATTGATTATTATGATCATGGTGGTGGTCCAAAATGGGCATCATGATGAGAGAGAGAGGAAGAGAGAGAGAGAGAGAGGGGATAAAATGTGCTATTTTTGGAAGCTGATGAGTAATAGTGAGAAGATGAAGGGGAGGAGAAGGGGGAGGTGAAGAAATATAGAGAGAAGGGGAATGGTGGGGTGGTTAAAAAGGAAATGACAAATGTGAATGGAAGTGTTGAGGAAAATAAAATTAATTATGGAATTATATAAATATATATATATATGTAATGAGAAAGAGAAAGAGAAGTTTTAACCATGGTTAAGTGAAGAAGAAGGGAGAGAACCAGAAAATGAGAGACGGATGGACGGTGAAGAAGGATGAAAGTTGGGGAGAAGAGGAGGGTTACAGGTGGAACAAAAGTTCTGAGATTGCATGCAAAATCAAAAACCACTATATATATATATTTATATTTATATTTATATTACTCTCTTCTTTCCTTTCTTTAATTTCCTTTTTTTCTACTCTTCTCTTCTCTTTCTTTCTTCTTTATACTCTCTCTTTCCTTAATCAATGGCCTTTTGGCGCCTTTCGCTTTGGACTCTCCGTCATCTCTCTTTCTCTCTCTCTCCCTCTAGTCTTTGAAATTCATGTTTAAAACTAAGGGAAAATATTTGGTCTCTTCACGTTTTAGATTTAGTTTTTATTTCGTCAATTTAGTGAAAAATCAAAAATTAAGACGGTAAATCTTGAAATCTAGGGATCAAATTGAAATAAAATTCAAATTTTTAAGACAATACTTAAACTTAGAGACTAAATTGAAGTCAAACTCAAACCTTAAAGACTAATGAAGTGGATAACATTTTGAAATCTAGGGATCAAATGAAAATTAAACTCATAAATTAATGATTAGAGGCATCATGGGCGTAACGTCCTCGACTTATTCTCAAACTTTAAATAGGTAAGACAGCACGACTGCTTTGTTCAGCCGCACCACGAAATCGAGAGCTCCAAGTAGACCATTTTTGGTAAGCAAAACTGGGGATGCGGGATGAGCCGAAAGTCGAGTTACAATGCCTAACTTATAAACTAAATAGTTATTTTTCACTAAAATGTATCTTGGGCTCCACTTTATTCCACCAAATTTTTCAATCATAGTTTGCCACATATTAAATTATTTACTTCTTTTTTTAATATTTTTTAAAAAAAAATTAAGAGCAATACTTGAGTGCATACAAAGATGCACATATCTCTATACATCTCACTTTCGTCCACACACAAAAATATAATTAAAATTTTAGAAAAATGTAGGAAGAATGTAGGAGGAATTTGCCATGTGGCAAACTATGATTAAACAATTTGGTGAGATGCATAGAAATGGGATGCACCCTAGGATGCATATATATATATATTTCTTTTTTGTGTGTGATGAGACTTGGATGCACAAAATGATGCACCAAAGTATTACTCTAAAAGTATATAGGGAAAAATAAATTTTTAGTCCTTAGGGTTTTTTTTTTTTTTTTTTTTGTATAGTTTCCATTTGGTCCCCATAATTTACTACTTATATGATTTTAAATGTGAGAATTTTATCAAATCATAGGGACTAAATTATAATTATAAACCATAAATACTTAAATTCTAACTTTCTTCAAATGATATAGGAACCAAATTGCAATTTAACCTAGAATTTTGAAACTTTGATTTAATAAACATTTGGGTACTATTTGTTAACTATTTAGCTTTTTTGGTTTGGAAAATTGTGATTATTTTCTCAAAGTTTCTTACTTATGGTATTCATATTTCTTACTTTTTAATGTAAAGATTTGAATTCTTAGTCAATTTTCGAAACAAAAAACTACTTTTTTATTTAAGTTTTCAAATTTTGGCTTTGATTTTTAAAAACAATCCTAACACGTAGACAATGAAACATAAAAACCAATAGATGGAAGTGATGTTATTATCGGCTTAGTTTTCAATAACAAAAAACTAAAATCAAATTCTTACTAAACGGAGCTTAATTTTTAAAAGTCGTGTTTGTGTTTTCTTACCAAAAGTATATAATAGATTTTTAATCCCTCCTTAATTTGTTAATCACTTGAGTCTAGTTCGGTAACTATTTGGTTTTTTTATTTTTCAATTTTTAAAAATTGTGCTTGTTTTTCCACAATTTCTTCCTCACGATTTTCATATTTCCTATGTAATTAAAACATTTAAATTATTATCCGATTTCCAAAACATAAAAAAAGATTTGCGAAAACTAGTTTTTTTTTTCAGTTTTCAAAAATTGGCTTTGACTTTTTTTATTTAAAAAAAAAAACTTCTAACATCTAAACAACAAAAAAAAATAAATGAAAATAGTGTTTATAGACTTAATTTTTAAAAGTAAAAAACCAAAAATGAAAGGAGGTCTTATTTCTGAAAACCGTGTTTGTTTCTTACAACCTTTTTACTATGGTTTTCATTTTTCTTGACTAAACATTTAAATTCTTAGCCAAATTTAAAAAACAAAATCATCTTTTCATAAACTATTTTTCCCTTCAAAATTAACTTGGTTTTTAAAAAAAACTTCTAAAAGGTAGATATCAAAACAAAGAAATCAATATGTAGGGAATAGTGTTTATAAGGTTCATTTTCAAAAATAAAAAACTAAATGGTTATCAAACGAGTCTTTAACTTTTAATTTTTTGTGTTTAAAAGGTTGGATTATGAACTTTCAATTTTGTGTATTTATAGGTCATCTCTGATAAATTCGAGTATTTTTGAAAAATGAATGGATCTATTATATATAAAGTTGAATTTCATGTTTAATAGAACTTTAAACTCTTCATTTTATATGTTTAGTATATTCTTAAATTTTTTTTTAAAAAAATTAAAGTTAAGACTAAATTTGTAATTTAACATTTGTTATTCTTTAATATGTGTGTATTTGTTTTGAAGCACAAACAATGAGGAATAATGGAAGGAGAACGGAACTCGGTTAGATCTAATACTACTTTAGTCTCTACTTTCAATAAATAATCTTAACATTAGTTCTTTGAAGTTAATTTTTATCGAAGTTAATTAAATAATGATGATGATATAATAATTTTTTATATAAGAAATGACCTAATGTGAATATGTTTCTAAAATTTGTAGAGAAAATACTAACCAATACTAATTTTTAACCATTAACAAATAGTAGAAACTAATTTTAAGATTGGTCAAAGGTACATAGATTAAATTGGGCATCATTTTCATAAAAAAAATTTGGACATTCGAAAATATATTGACCAAAATAGTATTTTAATATTCTTTTAATATATAAGAATAAATTATAAATTTAGTTTTTCAATTATTTTTTTATAATACAATAGGGGTTGGAGAGATTCAAACCCTAGACTTCATAATTATTAACACATACAGGTGTCAAGTGAGCTATGGTCTGCAGTTTTTGAATTGTTATGTCTGTGTCAATTGATTTTTTTTTTAAAAAAAATATATAGTAAATTTTTGAAGTTTCAGCTTTGTGTGTTGTGTCTAGTAAATTAATTTTAAAATTCTATTTGTTCCTAAACTCCGATTTTGTATTTAAAAATTTTTAAACTTTCAATTTTGTATCTAATACGTCATTGATTAACAATTATAAAATTCACAATATAATTAGAAAAATTACAATAAACAGAAAAAATATCAAACTATTTACAAATATAGAAAAATTTCACTGTCTATCGCTCAAGGATAGAATTCTATCGCAGATAGAAAGTAAAATTTTTCTATATTTATAAATAGTTTGACTCATTTTTCTATATTTGAAACAACTCATATAACTATTAAGTTTAATGGTAGTTAAATACAAAATTCAACGCTTAAATATCTATTATATAGGCAATATTAAAAGTTAAATGATAAATTATCAAACCCTAAATTATAAAATTCACAATATAATTATTAGATACAAAATTCAACGAAAATTACTATGAACAGAAAAAACATCAAACTATTTACCAATATAGAAAAATTTTAGTGTCTATCATGATAGACCGCGATAAAATTCTATCGCTTTCATCACTCAAACGTATAGAAAAATTTTAGTGTCTATCATGATAGACCGCGATAGAATTCTATCGCTTTCTATCGCTCAAACAAATAAATTCTATCGTTTGAGTGATGAAAGCGATAGAATTCTATCGCGGTCTATCATTGATAGACTGTAAAATTTTTCTATATTTGTAAATAGTTTGATTCATTTTTCTATATTTGAAAACAACCCTTTTAAATAGGAAAATTTTTACAGATAGAAAAAATGTCAAACAAAATAGCAAAAAAAACCCTGATAGACATTGATAGACTTCTATTAGCATCTATTAGTGATAGACTTCTATCATTTCTATCACTAATAGACTCTGATAGACTTCTATAAGTTTCTATCACAACTATCTAAAAATTTTGTTATTTTGTGTAAATAGTTTATCTTATTTTTCAATTTTTAAAAATTTCCCTTTTAAATATCTATTTTATATTTTTCAATTTTTCAATTTTTTTTTTGAAAAGTTTGCGTAATCTTCTCTCTCTTTCCTACCAAAAATACATAGGCCGTTTTTTTCCCAGTACAAATACATAGGCCGTTTTAAGCCCTATTTAATGATGTTTTATATCTGTTCCATTTTTGGAGTAACTTCCTAAAATATTTATTTTATTTTTCTCAATATCTATATTAGTTACAATTTTTTTTAAAAAAAATAATTATTTTGATTCATTGTTGTTATAGTTCCAATAAATTAATGAAGTAGCTTTGAATATGTGAACTATCATATTTATATATATGAGCATTGAAAAATGTAAAAGTTAACTAAAAATTAAAGACATGTTTAGGAGTAATTTTGAAATGGTTAAAATATTTTAGTCATTTTAAAAATAACTATGAAATATGCTTAGGGCCTGTTTGAGAGTGATTTTAAAATGACTAAAATCACTTTTGTCATTTTTAAAAATCATCGTGAAATATGTTTTTAATCCTTCAAAACTAATTTTGATGATTGAAAGTTAACATTTAAAAGTGTAAAATTAAAAATTAAATTGAATTTGAGTGATTAAAGTGTGTTTTTTAGTGATTTTAAAAATGACAAAAGTGATTTTTAACGATTTTAAAATCACTTCCAAATATGTCCTTAAAAAATGTAAAATTAATATTAAATTAATTTGGAGTGATTAAAGATGTGTTTCAAAATAATTTTAAACATAAGAAAAGTGATTTTAACGATTCTAAATTAGAAAATTTAGAGATGAAAATAGAATAAATATGAAAATATAAGGAACAAAATAAATATTTTAAATATTGATGAATTGAAATAGAACAAACTTTTAAGAAAAAAACAAACAAACTTAAAAATTGAATGAGTAAAATGAGATTTAAAATTATTATATAATTGAAGTTTTAAATTAAATGGTTGTTTGCGTTGGAAGTTTATGAAATGATGGATCATGTGAGTTTTTGAAGTTGGAGAGGAACAAAATTTTAGGTTGAAAAGTGTGATTTTGTTGGAGATCTTTCTGGAATTCAAATCTTCATTACTCATTCTTTTTTTTTATCTCTTGTACTATCAAAACCAAATAAATAACTAATTCTTTCATTTTTATGTGAAAATTACATTATTAAAAGTATTAAAATTATTGACATATGGACAAATATAAAAAAATTCACTGTCCCGATAGAATTCTATTACTGTCCCGATAGAATTCTATCACTGTCTATCGCTCAAGCGATAAAATTCTATCTAAAATTTTTCTATATTTGTAAATAGTTTGATATTTTTTATGTTTATAGTAATTTCTCTTAAAGGGTATGCTTTTATTGATTTTGAATGTAAAAAAATTGATTTTAATTGTTTCAAAATCAAATATGCGATTATGACGCTTTTAACTATACTATTTTTGGTCCTAACGAAAGGTTTAGAATTGTTTGAGTTAAATTGAGAATTTGTAAACCATTTCAAATTAATGTCTGGTAATTTGAAAATTATTTTGTTTTTTTGTTTTATATTTTTCAAATTTATGTTTGTTTTCCTCACAATTTGTTGGTACGTTTTTCATCTTCATTAGAAACACATATGACTTCAGAAGAATGATTCCAAAAATAAAATCAAGTTATGTACTGGTTGCAATATTTGATATACAATATACATTACTCAACTTCTAACTTAATTGTATGAATCTTTAAAAAAAAAAAAAAACTAATGTTATGAATTGATCTAAAATATTAAAAGATGTTTTAACAAACAACACATTATTTTATTACTATCATTAGTAGTAGTACTTATAGCTCAATAATATCTGGTTGGGATGGAGATTTGATCAAATGTCTCTATTTTAACCTGTTGAATTATGCTCGCGTTGACACATATTAGATATTTCATCTAAATTTCTCCCACATTCCTTCAAACATTCTAATGAGCAAAGTCGGATAGTAAAAACTTAGTTGTGCCATGTTTTTTTAGTTGAGACGAACTTATAAATTCTTAATATTGTAATAATAATAGTAGATATATGAGGATCCCAAATTGAATGATATCATTTATCGATAAGATAATCACACATATGGTTAAATAAATATGAACCAATCGAAAGCTTGAGTTGCTCGAACGTGGTGGTACTAAGTAAAACGAGGTCTATGTTAGCTTCCAAAATAAAAATACAAGCATTCTCAATTACTTAAATAAGGTATTATCATGTCATGGTTTCCATATTATAAACGTATAAAAGGAACAATTGTGACATATGTATTTGTATAACATTTTATTGTCAAAATATATTGAGATAAACCTTACATGTGTCTTAAAAATAATCGTATAACTCTTTTTTTTTTTTTTTTTTTTATATCCGCGAGTGTCCGAGTCAGCTTACGTGCACCTCGACTAACTTCAGGGGACACTCGTCCGACCCTACAACATTTTGGTGTCAATTTTTCCATAGGATATTAAATCTTAGGTAGGTGGCCACCATAAATTGAACTATAGTACTAAATTTCCATCGATATGTCGATATTTTCATCTATATTTCCACGTTTTCATGAGTTTGATATCGATATAAGGGGTGAATCGATATTTCTATTATATCGTAGAAAAATCCACGAAGCACAAAAAAATAAGCATCAAATTGTCACTAATATAAAATGATATAAATAACAGACATGTTTACATATTTGAAAATAATAAATTATTCATTTACTAATTTAATTTAATTTTTTAATTTTTTAATTTTTATAATTTTTCCAAAAATATCCATCGAAATCGATATTTTATCGATATTTCCATCGAAATTTCCGTAAAATTAAGACA
Organism: Lagenaria siceraria; assembly: GCA_002890555.2. Taxonomy (NCBI): domain Eukaryota; kingdom Viridiplantae; phylum Streptophyta; class Magnoliopsida; order Cucurbitales; family Cucurbitaceae; genus Lagenaria; species Lagenaria siceraria. The sequence continues at coordinate 9,734,467 of CM016488.1, forward strand.
TCGATATTTCCATTGATATCGATATTTTAAATGTTGGATTGAACCCACAACCTCTTAACCCTTTGACATTTCTTTAGATGTTCCGATTGCCACTAGGTCAACTCATGATTGTTAAAATAATCATATAACTCAAATACAATAAAAAATATTTTATTTTATTTTTATTTCTGGAAATTAGAATATGTCAGTTTGATTGTAAGTAATGGTATCAAAATGATTTTTTTAAATTAATTCAATAATTTCAAACATCTAGATGAATTGTGTGATAATTCACATATAATTAAAAGAAAATGTCAACGAATTAAAATATTTATTTGGTAATTTGCCTTATAAAATAAAATAATTTGGTAATTTGAATAATTTTAATTTAAATAAATCAATATCTTCAGGGATTCTAGGCTCCAATATTTCGCAGGCATTCAAGTTTAATACCCCAAAATTCCGCCGGATTCCTTCAGGCGACGCGGCAGTCTCCGGCGAACTCCTCCGGCGAGAAGAACAGAAAATGGAATCGAAATTGGACGGTGTGGTAGAAGAAGGAGAAACGAGGAAAGTTGAATTTGATGCATCGGAGATAGAGTACGTAAGCTATGGCGGTGAGCATCACTTACCTCTTATCATGAATCTCGTCGATCAAGAACTCAGCGAACCCTACTCCATATTCACTTATCGTTACTTTGTATACCTCTGGCCCCAACTTTCATTCCTGGTATTAATCTCGATTTTGTCTCAAATCTCTGACCAATTAGATCATGATCGTCGCCATTCCCTTTAATTTTTGCTCCGTTCTTTCTGTTTTTGCTGTTCAGGCCTTTCATAGAGGAAAATGTGTTGGGACGGTGGTTTGTAAGATGGGGGAGCATCGGGGGACTTTCAGAGGGTACATTGCGATGTTGGTTGTCATCAAGCCCTATAGAGGAAAAGGCATTGGTAAATTTTGTTCTCTCTGATTTCTGTGAAGAGATTGTTGTCCACCTGTGTTTGAGAGCGGTTCATTTTCTGTGATGTGTGATCAGTGAAATTTATGGTTTAGTTTTTCTATGTAAAATGGATTTATCAATGGCCCTATTTATTTGTTGCTGTGATTTCTTTTGGAAGACTCATTTGTATTACTTACTTATATTTCAATGTTATTAGAATAGGGTCACATTATTAGAATAATATCTATTGAATGCTCTTTGTCAAGAATGCCTGATTTACTCTTGGGCATGATCCTAAATTTCTGTTCCTTTAGTTGACTAGAACATCATTTATTTATATGCATAACACTGACATTACTTCATAATGTTTTGCCAGTTTGAATTGGATTTTAATACACCTCTTTTTTTATAAACCTATTAGAGTTCATAGATCTTCATTCTTATTTATTTTCTTGTATTGTAGCTTCAGAGCTAGTCACGAGGTCTATAAAAGTCATGATGGAATCAGGCTGTGATGAGGTATGTTGGCATTAACTATGGTATTTCCTCTGTCTTATGTGTGAGCCAATATTTATTTTCCTTCATTAAAGGAGTCAAAGCAACTAACTTGTGAGTTCTCTTCTCTGTATTATAAAGATTGGTTTCTTACTTTCTTAATCGAATCACTGAACTGTTTGGTGATACTTGTGAGTTCGCTTCTCTGTCATATAGAGATTGGTTTCTTACTTTCTTAATCGAATCACTGAACTGTTTGGTGATACTTAACTTGTGAGTTAGTTGTGCCATCTGCAATATTAACCTTTTAAAGAGAAAGAAGGCTCGAGCATGCACTGCATCATCTGCAATATTATACTTGTTATGTCATCTCCTTTAAATCTTAAGTGGTCTCTTCAACTCAAGATCTCTTTCGATCCCCCATGCCTATTTGGCAATACTTAGTATTTTGGTTTTGGAGTTCTCCTCTTTCATCAAGCTCTATTTCAATCCAAGCCAATGCCTTTCATAAGGTGCTTGGAAAGAAAATTGGCTTTATTCCTTCCCATGAAATTATGTCATAGATTCACTGAAGATAACTACAACCACAAGTCAATCATTTAATATTGAAATTTTAATTGTTAACATATTTAGTAATTTAACCTTATTTATTTCAGTATTAAGTTGACCTTCGTTTGCTTACAATAATGGAGAAAATGGAATATATGAAGAGGCTTTAAAGGTAATTATTTAAACTTTAAAGTAGTGATGAATTTATTTACAACAAACCCCAAAGGTCGGGTAGTCTAGGGGTAAAAGACCTTTAAATTAAGACCTTTGAAACTCCTTGGAGCTAGCTACTTTGAGTTAATTAGTATTTCTTTGAATGTCCTAACTATCAAATAATTTAGGTTAAACTGTTATGATCTTGATTTCTATGTATTGAATCAAATATAAGGTCTTCTGGAAAGGGACCATATACAGATTTGGAAAAAAATGCTATGAATATAAATAAATATAACATGGATACTAAACATGGATATAGACAGCTAAACAATTGCTAATATTACAAAGATATGAAAGAAATCCAATAGGTGAACTAAAGAAGTCGAAATGTTTTGGGTGTTAATGTGCCCGCACAGTTTATCAAACTAGCAGAGAATCTGTTTCCTCTCCTAATCCTAACTAAGAAGGTTTAAGGTGTGGAAGAATGATGGGAACGTGTTTACTTATTGGGACCATGGGTTTAAGGATTGAAGGTCACCTGTATTAGATATTAATATTTAATGAGTTTCTCCATTCCAATGATGTAGAGCTAGTCAGCTAGGCAACAATCATGTAGGATTTGTCGATTTGATGACTTGTGCATAACTTATTCTCAACACTCTCGGTTTAAAGGAGGAAAGGCACTCTCAAGTTAGAATATTAAATTTCTTATAAAAAAAAAAAGTTAGAGTATTAAATTGTTTTCAATGTGGCTTAATTACCTGCTTGAATCTTCTTTGGAAGTTATCCTGAATTGATGGCATGGAAATAGCTGGACTTGATCTGACTTTGAGATTAACGGCTTCTGTTGAAATTACCTGCAGTAATACTGTCTTCAGCTGCACACGTCTTTTTTATTTGATTTGACAATTCGAACCAAGTTGACCTTTTTCAGTTTTTCTGTAAAATAGTTTGGCTATTGTTTTCTTATTATGTTTTGAGATGCTAACTGCAATTATTATGCTGTCACCCTTTCAAGCAAAATGAAAAATCTTTTGGATAAACATGGTTAAACTTCATTTGGGGATGTTCTCAGACTCTTTTCATGTTAGTTTTCTCATTTTATACAAGTCTGCAATCATTCTTCTTGTATTAGCTTCACCAGTTGGAACTGTTTTCTATAATCTCTCCGACCTTTCTAATCTGTGTTTTTAGTAATGGAATGCTTTGTTTCAAAGAAAGTTGACATATGCTAACTTACCACCTGATGTTGTTTTGTCTCAAGGTCACATTAGAAGCTGAAGTTACAAATAAAGGAGCGCTTGCTCTATATGGTCGTCTGGGGTTTATCAGAGCAAAACGGCTCTTCCATTATTACTTGAATGGAGTCGATGCATTTCGTTTAAAATTATTATTTCCACGCATGGAATCACACCCATCCTTGCCTTTAATGGAGCACAAATAGAGCCGATAATCAGATGGGTAACGACAGTTTATGACGCGTTATGGTATCCATCTAGACTTGAAACAAAGCAATCCATGTGAGAACACTATTCAGCCTTTCTGCTTCTATAATTACTTTGTCCATGTCCATCATGTGATGTTGTGCATTAAACCCAAGTTGTTGAAAATTTAAATATAGCCTCTGATCTCTCTCTGATGTTTCTTCTTAGTTGTTAGAAGTCAATAGAGCTTTAGAAAGTTGTTTAAGCTGTAAATGTAGCCATCTGAGTTCAGACACTATGATATTGTAAGCTTGTAATGAAATCAGAAGCAGTTTTGAGTTATTCTGCTTATTTGAGATGGGGATGATATACATGAATGGGAGTTATAACTTATTATTATTTAGTTCAACAACATTTTTTAGTGGGGACTCGAACTCCTGACTTTCATCTCGGTCGATGGCATGGGATAAAACCAATGTAGCTATGCGAAGGTTGGTTTATTATTTTAAGTTCAATATGAATTTTTTTGTTAGTGTAAGTATTTGTTTGTAAATTGTCGTGATCATTAATCTTATTTATTAAAATTATACAAAATCTATTGTTGAGCGGTCTGCCATACAAAATCTATTTGATGTTGTCAGAATATTCGAACGCGCATCTGGTCTTAAAACTAATTTATCAAAGAGTGAGCTTCTTGGGATTCATGTTACTGAGGATGATTTGGAAGGATTGTTGTGTGCTTTTGGTTGTAGAAAGGGTTCTTGGCCGACTACCTATTTGGGCTTACCATTGGGTGGCAATTCCAATTCTGTCAACTTTTGGCAACCGGTGGTGGAGCGTTTCTAGCCTAAACTTCATAATTGGAAGTATGCTTATATTTCGAAAGGTGGTAGACATACGCTCATTCAGGCTACTCTCTCTAGTCTCCCTACATATTATTTGTCCTTGTTCAGGGCCCCTGCCACAGTCATTAGTTGCCTTGATAAGATGATTCATGCTTTTTTCTGGGAAGGTGCTCGAGGTGATGGCGGCATGCACAATGTTAATTGGGTGATCTCTCAACGTCCTCAACATCTGGATGGGCTTGGTATTGGGAACTTTAAGCATCGTAATTCTGCTCTTCTTGCTAAATGGACTTGGCGATTCTTAACAGAGCAATCCGCCCTATGGAGGAAACTTATTGTGACCAAATATTATCATTCTGATTGCACATGGCCCACATCAATTCCTCCTCGTGGCTCAGCTAAATCTCCATTGCGATTCATCAGTCAGTATATTGATTTGGTTGCCAACCGTATTGTTCGTCATCTGGGTAATGGAGCTTCTACATCATTTTGGCATGATTCTTGGCTTAGTTGTGGTGTTCTTGCTACAGAATATCCAAGACTTTATCGCATCACTCAACATCCAGAAACTACGGTTGCGAATGTTTGGGTTCCTTCCACGGGTGCATGGAACTTAAGTTTACGGCGTAATCTTACTGTGTTAGAGATATCGGAATGGACTTCTCTATCTTCTTACTTGGCTTCCATCAGATTGCGAAACTCTCTTGACACTTAGATGTGGCCTCTTGACCCTTCCTCTAATTTCACTGTCAAATCTCTTATGGCTGATTTAGTGGGTGCATTGGATTGTGGTTCTACTGATCTTTATTTTGTGATTTGGAAAGAAAGATATCCAAAAAAGATTAAAATCTTTCTATGGGAGCTCAGTTGGGGTGCCATAAATACCTCTGATCGTTTGCAGCGCCGCTTCCCTCATTGGCATCTATCTCCATCTTGGTGCCATATGTGTTGTAAACATGATGAAACGTTGATCCATCTGTTTTTACATTGTTCCTTTGCTAACAGTTTTTGGAACACTGTCTTGCATGCTTTTGGATGGTCCTACATGTGCCCTAATAATATTTCAGACGCTTTGTCATCTTTGTTGGCGAGTCATCCTTTTGGTGGTACTAAGAAAACCATTTGGTTGGCTCTCATTCGCGCTTTCCTTTGGAGTCTCTAGGGTGAATGGAATAGGCGACTCTTTCATGATTCTCTCTCTTCTTTTCAACGCTTTATGGAGCCCGTTTTATCTATTGCTTTTTCTTGGTGTAAAACGAAGCATCCTTTCACCCATTATAGTTTATCCTTTTTAGTCAGTAACTGGCTATCCCTCCTGTAATTTGTATTATCTGGGGTTAATTATAAACCTCCGTTACCATTATCAATAAACGTTTCTTTTACTAAAAAAAATTATAAATTCGGTTTTATCTCTCTTTTTTTCTTATTTATTTGATTTAAAGATGAATTTTAAAACCAAGCAGAACATTATTGGTCGAGACTACCTCATTGATCAAGAGGTTAAATGTTTGAATCTCTCTATCCCACTTTGTTGAGTTCAAGAGAAAGCGAAAAAAGTTGTTTACTTGAAACCAAATTCGTTGAATTATTAATATAAAATGAAAAAGAAAAAGAGTGGTATATACACTATGTATGAAAAAGGAAGGGCAATTTTTTTTTTAAAAAAAAAAAAAATCCTTAACATGGTAATCTTAAAAATCCATGTTTCAGCTTATTCAAAACTCGATGTCCCTAAAGAATCTTATATTACCACAAAACAAGTGACCACTAAAATTAATCGAAGGAGAAAATATAAATTTTGTCATTAACGGTAGAACGGTGAGATAGAGGGAAAAAGAAAAATTATTTTTTTTTTTAGTTTAATAATTAAAAAAATAAAAGATATATATTTCTAAAATAATAATTTGAGTAGCATGTCGACTTTTGCTAGTAATGAAGAAAAAACTAACAATGAAATCAACGACCAAATGCAAACTTTTAAAGTAAAATTATTGAGCTTGAAAGATCAAACCAAAATAACTTAAAGGTGTAATTTTCCCTAAATTCTATAGGTTAAAATCAATAGATTACATAGATTGATTGACACACCATTCAAACATAAATATATAATAAAAAAAAAACAAATATAAATGTAAAACATTAAATAGTTGGATAAAAGATTAATGTTTAACTTAAAATTTTGATCCTATAGCTTGGAGAAAACTACAAATTTCATCTCTATAGTTTTAAAAGAGAGAGTTTAATCCATTTAGTTTGATAAAAACTTCATAAATTATTCTTATGATTTGATAAAATCTATACTATATATAAAATGGGTTATAAGGAGAGAGCCTTCACATATTCCTTTTGTCCTTTACATCTCGAGTGAATTCCTATATTACTCTTTTGTCAAGTAGATGCAATTGTTGAGTGTAGGAGTTTGATTGAAAAACCATGGATGTGACATTTCTAATTTTCAATTTACATATATAAATGTATATATTTCAAAATTGAAGTTTTAGGTCGAATATGTGCAATTGATGTTGATAGACATTACTATTCGAGATGAGATATAACTCTTCCATAGTAATTTTTTGTCGAGTTCAATATGCAATATATGTCATTGACGCCAATTGGATGCATCTATTTGGATGTAGGTAGTTTACACATTTACTCTTCCCGTGTATGTATGAGATGCACGTGTAAAAAAAAAAATAACACTTGTGTTCATTCTTAAAAAATTAATCTAATACAATCCAAGTTTAGAGAAAGTACAAACTAAAATTAGAGAATTTAATCCAATGAAAGTAGTTATATGGTTACACAATGTTTTGTGTATAGGAGTGACTTTAGCTGTAGATATTTAAAAACATTAAATTAATAAGTGATGCATTATCTCATTATCTATACTACAATACTAAAATATTAACATATTTATTAGATCATTTTATTACTAACACACGTTTCTCTTTTTTGTATTATATAAAAGTATTTTTTTAATGCAATAATTGGAAAATATTATAACAAAAATCGTTACCATATCTAGTTAAGGTTTTATAAAATAAAGAATTGTTTTCAAATATAGAAAAATGAGTCAAACTATTTACAAGTATAGAAAAATTTTACTGTCTGTCAGCAATCGACCTTGCTATAGTGAAACTTTTTTAATATTTATAAATAGTTTAATATTTTTTCTATTTATAATAATTTTCCTAAAATAAAGTTATAGAATATTTATTTATTATATACTAAAAAATCACAATTTAAAATTAAATTAATTATGACTACCAGATTTCACATCCATCGCACATATTTTTGGATTATTTCTTGATTATTCCTCATAAATAGCTCTAAAAAATATTTGGGAAAAGTATTTTTTTGGTTCATAGGTTTTAGGTTTAGGTTCTATTTGGTCCCTAGGCTTCAAAATGTTACCCATTTAGTTCTTAAGTTTTGATTTTGATTTCAATTTAGTCCCTAAGTTTCAAAATATTACAATTTTATTCTTGAGATTTGAGTTTTGTGTCAATATGGTCCCTAAGTTTTAAAATCTTACATTTGTAACCTTGATTTTTTATTAAATATTCATCTTCAATAATTAATGTCAATATTTACTTATTAATTTAAATTAATTATGAAGTGAAATTTTAATTTTGATTTTGAAGGTGATGAAAAATAGTGAAACTCAATTAATTATAATTCGTTTTATTATTTTAAATTTATTAACATATATTAACACTAAAGATGGAAAATGAGTATTTAATGAAAATCAAGGTTAGATATGTAATCTTGAAATCTTGGGGCCAAATTAAAACAAAAATCAAATATCGAAAGTAAAATCATAACATATTGAAACTTAGGAATTGAAATTAGACTCAAAACTTAAAGACTAAATGTGTAATATTTTGAAATCGAAAGACCAAATAGAAATTAGACCTAAAATTTAAGGACTAAAAAAATATTTTTTCCTAAATAATTTTTATGGTTTGATAAAATCTTTATAAATAGCTTATTTCTGGAAAAAAGAATTTTTTTTTGATTAAACATGAGCCCGCAAGCAGATGATCCGGACCAATGAATCAAATGAAGCCCAGAAGTAAACTCTGCCCAGAAAATTTGTTCGGTCTTCACTCTCTGAACTAAACCCAAAGCTTCCCTTCCAAGGGCAAGCCTATCTTCTTCTTCTTCTTCCTCCTCCTACAATTCTTCACTGTTTATCATCCCATCAAACTGAAAACAAATCAATGGACAGGCTCAATTTAGCCCTAACATCTCCTCCCAAGTTTGTTTTTCTCACATATTCTTCTACTTCTTCTATCTCCACTCCCACCAGAACCAATCAATTATGTGGAAGCAGGCGCTTGGCAAGCTCCAGGATTAAGTCTCCTCCCAGAATTTTTGCTTCTGCTGTTAATCGTCGACCCAACCACCGTATCCTCGGTAATTTTCGAATTCCCTATTGAAAATGATGTTTAAAAGTCGCTTGTAATCTTCACTCCTTCTTATTTGATTGTTCTCTGTTTTCTTCGCTACCGTGGAAAGCAGTGACTGAACGGTTTGCAACGGTTTCTTCTTCGACTACCAGCAATGATTCGTCTTCTGTTGGTGTTCCATCAGTATCTATTCCTCCTCCCTCCTCATATGTGTAAATTTTCGTTTCCTTATCTTTCATTTTTACTTGGTTTTTGGAATTCAGTTCTATGGTTTTTTTTCCCTCTTAAGAAATGGGTTTGATTGAATATATATGACATGAATTAAGGTCAGTATATTAGATGCAACTGACAGCTTTGTTCTGGTTGCAACTTTTTTAGAGGGTCGCCTCTCTTTTGGGTTGGTGTTGGTGTTGGGCTTTCAGCATTATTTACATGGGTGAGTGAGAACCAAACCTGTTTGTCTGAACTGCATATTTTTCTAATGCGGATATAATTAAATTTATCAACAAGCTCTTAGGCTGAATGTTCTTTTAACAATTTTTTTTGAAAAAATTGCAGGTGGCTTCTTACTTAAAGGTGAGTTTTCTTCTACAAGGTATGGGATTGTGATTGTGCCTTATAAACTGTTTCCTGCTAGAGTTGGTCTTCTATAGCTCTCTCTTAGCTTGCAGTTGCACCCATATTCTTCTGAAATGTTATTCTCTCTGCGTGGAGTTCTACACGATACCAGTTTATTGTCTGTGCAGTTGTTGACCTTTGAAAAGTTGTATCATCCATTTATACAAAAACTTTCTGCACTTTTGTTGTTGGAAAAAAGGTGGTGAATAACCCTTCTTTGCTGCTCATCTCATTATTATTAATATTACCTATAACTTTGATTTTTTTTTTTCAATTCGTTTTTGCATGAAAAATGTATTTCACATCTACAGGGTTCTTCTGTTTTCCTTTTTTATTTATCACGTTACTTTTCTGATTGAAATAGCCACAAAACCCTCATTGAAATCTTGTGAAACTCTCAAGTTTAAAGATTAGTAAATGAATGTAGGAAAACTATATGCTAGCGTTTTGGATTTTGGTATCACATTCTGATGTTTTGCATTGATGTTTTTATAATTCTGTGTTTTATAAGTGGTAAAACTTACGTGGGTTTAAGGGAACCAATTTACAGTTGAGGGAAATTTGGTAGCCTCTTTCTTTCCTACAACTGTGTTTCTACTAATTTTTTTGCATTATCAGACATTCATACCTTACACTTTTCAACTATTAATACTAGTTTACTTTTGATGCTTCCATTCTTTCATTAATATGTTGTTTTCTCAATCCTCATATTCATGCCTATTGACCAAGTTCTATCATTAATAGATTGATCCCCACCCTCGTCACATTTTCTTTTGTAAACATCAATGATTGGGGGACTATAAAAATGTTCTATCTTTCCCTTTCATAAAAAGATTTGTGTTTTAGTTCATAATAATGTTTCTATTTACTCCTCCCAAAGCAGAATCTTTTCCAGTACTTTTTCTTCCATTTGCCCTTCTACATTTCTATGGGTCTTTGGTTTCTATAAGATCGTTGTACCATTTTCTTCTTGCATATAAGTTACAACTTGGATCATTACTAACCTTGACCTGTCTGTGTGTTTCTTTTGTTCCTATATATTTTATTGTAAATTTGTAATTACATTCCAGAAATATGCAATGCAACAAGCTTTCAAGACGATGATGTCTCAAATGAATTCTCAAAACAGCCCAATGAGTAATCCTACTCTGTCGTCTGGATCACCTTTTCCAATACCTCCGACATTTGCAACTGGCACAACAGTTTCTCCATCTGTTTCTGAACCTGCTGCGTCAATTGATGTAACTGCAACAAAAGTTGAAGACGAACCAGTTATTAATGTCAAAAGTGGGACAGAGAACATGGAAGCAAAGAAGTTTGGTAACTAAGGATCCTCCTCCTATAATATCATTTCAATTTGTTGGTGGTTCTTGATTTATTTTTATGATATGATTTCTGTGCTCCCAAGTGACAACCCTCTTGGCTGAAGGCTTGAATGTTTGGGATACAAATGTCAAGGTTTACATTTTAGTCCGTTTGATGAGCATGACTGAATAATCTTTTAGGTTTTATTGTATCTTGGTATTGGTGTGTGAACAGTATCTTCCGTAACCTTCAGGATTTGTTGCTTCTCAACTAACTTTACGACATTTTGGTATCAAAACTCAAATGGATTTATAATATCTTCAATTTCTTACCTCCTTATTTCATTCGTCAATAAAATTTGTTTCCCTTCTCAAAAATTATCTTCACTTCCTGACTTCCAAGGTAGGAGACTAATTCATGAAACTTTTTTTCACAGCTTTTGTAGACGTTTCTCCTGAAGAAACTGACCAAAAGAGTCCATTCAAGGAAGATGCCACAGACACAGATGTTTCAAAGAGTGCTCAGCCGACTGAGGAAGTAAGTTTGTGTTTTTTAGCTGTGTGGTGGCTAGCGTTGATTTGATATGGTGACTTACGCTGAGATTTTTTTTATGAAGCTTCCATTGAATGGAGCTGCTTCTAAGCAGGCGTTTAATGCTTCAGATGGATCACAATTCAGTCGTAAGTTGAGAACAATAAATGTTGTTACTTCCCCCCCCCACACCCCCTGGGGCAATAATTACTTAAATAGAAAGTAAAACGGAAAACCATCATGGGTTGGCCTAGTGGTAAAAAGGAGACAAAGTCTCAATAAATGGCTAAGAGGTCATGGGTTCAATTCATGGTGGCCACCTACCTAGGAATTAATTTCCTATGAGTTTCCTTGACACCCAAATGTTGTAGGGTCAGGTGGGTTGTCCCGTGAGATTAGTCGAGGTGCGCGTAAGCTGGCCCGGACACTCACGGATATCAAAAAAAAAAAAAAGAAAGTAAAACAGAATGGCACGGCAACTCAAAACCCAGTCTGAAAAAATAAGAGAATTTTGATCTACACATTGACATACCCTTATAAATTTAACCTCGTTATTTGATATTTCCGTCTCATAAATTTTCTTTCTTAATTTCTATGTTTTTTTGTTATTTTTTTTTCTTTTTTCGGTGCTTCAAGGCATTCATGATTGAATGTGTATTACTGCAGTTTAGTTATTGCATAAGTTTTATTAAAATCTATGATATTCTCATCTATTAGGAAAACCTGGCTCAGTCTTATCAGTGGAAGCCGTGGAGAAAATGATGGAAGATCCGACAGTACAGAAGATGATATATCCGTATGCAGCTTTTACTGTTTATCTACTTCATAATTTGGTTGCCCCATATATATGTATGTTTTTATCAGTGGAAACACATCGCTGTATTCAAAATAAAGAAGTAAATAGAAATGTGTGGAAATAGGCATTGCTTCACATATTTAAATGCAAAGAATTTACAGTACATCAAGCCAATTTGGTAATAAATATCGAAGGATACTGACTTTAGGTCCTGTTATCTGCCAGCGTCACTTGCCCCAAACTATATTTTCTATATAATAGAGTTCCACAGGGAAGTTTACCAAAAAAAAGAGTTCCACAGGGAAGAGGATCAAGAGGAGTTCTTCACAATCTCTTGGAGATTTAAGCTTATTTTTTATACTCAATACTTCCTGAGCTAAGCCCACCTAATTTTTTATGATAGGAATTAATATTCCACCCGACTAAATGGTTGTCTCCTCAAGGAAATCTCATACTTTTTTCAGTAGTCATGATGATATTTATTGAAATTTTGCATAGGTAGAAATATTAGAGAGGAAATGAGTGTAACTCTGCCACCTTTTGAAAAATAAGTGCTCTTCCGTCCTTTCCATCTTCTCTTTGACATTGGTGGTGAAGTTAACAACTTCATTCATTTTGAACTCAGATGATATCTTTAAGAAACGCTGTTTCAAAAATCTCTGAAAGTTCTTTGGAGATTAACCGGTGAAATCATCGCCTTGGGGCATTCTTATCAACCAACTCAAGGATAATTTCTTTGGTTTCTTTTTTTTAATGTTTCTTAGGGCTAACCTTGGAAGACTCAGTAGTAGACTAGTAGGAGCCATCAGGGAAATTGGAATGAAAGTTGCTTTAGAATGTTTTTTTTGGGATAAAGTTTTTAGCAAGGTCTACAATATTACTGTCTCATTTTCTCTAACTCAGTGAGGACCTAACAACTGCCACTTCCTGCCTGTTGATAAAGAGAACAATTTGTTAATCTGAAAGAATGATGTACATTGTACATATTTACATTCCGTATCCAAGGACCAGAATCAGATGTAATGATATCCTTGCACCAACTGTTTCTTTTCATTGAATTGAAGTTTTGGTCATAAGACTCTTCACTATGCACAAATGCTTATTCTGTTTTCCACCATGCCTTGGGTGTTTAATGCCCTCTTCTTTTCTAGGTGAATATATTTTCTGCCTTATAGGTTCTTTTATTGCTTGCCTTGTTGCATTTGCTTGTAACTTGTATGACCATTTCCTGAAGCAGCTTACAGATAGATTTGATTCATGAGTACTTGAAATTGTGTTGATTTCTGAAAGGAAGACATTTTTCATCTTACAGCCATTTGCCCGAGGAGATGAGAAATCCAGAAACATTCAAGTGTAAGTCTATTGGTTAATGCAATCTTCAGGCAATATGTCTTCTATAAGCAATGAGAAAGGAGGGTATAAATCATTAAGGTGAAGGCCCAGGGGTGTTCCTGCTGAAGATAGAAGCAGAAACCCTGGTAGGGGGGAGGGTATGCTGGAAGTAAATAAGAAAAAAATTAATGAGAAGAAAAAAAAAAAAGAAAGAAAGAAAAAAGAAAAGAAAAGAAAATGAATGTGTGAACTAAGTGGGTACTGTGAATGCAAGGAAGAAATTAGCTGTACTAAGTGATTCTAACGAGATGCAAGCTAGTTTTTCAATTCTGTTTTAACCTTCTAAAATAAAAATTTGGGAAAAAATCAATTTACACCCCTAAACTTTTGAGAGTTCTATCAATTTAAACCCTGAACTAATAATTGTATCAATTTAAACCCTAAACTTTCGTAATTGTATCAATTTACACCCTCCATTACGTTTTGTTTGGATAAATATCGTGTGAGACTTATAATTTTATCAATTCAACCCTAAACTTTCATAAGTGAATCAATTTGGACTCTCAATTAAAATTTCATTTGAAAACTGTCCATGCATCTAGTCTAGATCGTCCATTTTATCAATCTGACATTTGAAGAAGTCTACACACGTGTGAGAATTGAATGCATTGACAATTTTCAAATGTAATCTTAATAAAAAGGTCTAAATTAATTCACTTGTAACAATTTAAAAATTTAATTGAAATAATTGATACAGAAAGTTCAAAGTTTAAATTGATTCGATTATTTAAAAGTTTTGTAGTTTTCTAGAAAATACAGGATTAACTATTCAACCACAACATGGAAGTATGATTATTATAGTGTCACATATTGTACTATTATTCTTTAGCAGCCTTTTAGATAAATAAAAGTGAAAGATATATTATTTGGCCTTTCTTACCACCTTTCTTTTGTTTTGTTTTTTTTTTTTTTTTTTTGCTAATCCTACTACTACTTATATTCAGATTTACTATTCATTTGGACTTTCTATACATTTATTTTGAACTTCACAATCTAGAATCAATTTCTGGTGTTTCTGTGATTTTCTTTTGGGGGCATACTTGGGAGATTGGCTACTTAGTTTGAAATTTTACTCGACCAGTTTCTATTTTCTAATCTTCAACAAGGCATCACTTATTGATTAACTATATTGAATAGGGATGATGCAAAATCCATTATATCGTCAACAATTAGAAGAAATGCTGTAAGTTCAGTTTATTTATTTATTTTTCCTCCTTTAAAGAAATATTTATTTAATTCTGTTCAATGGCTTCTTTATATATCATGTTAGTTTGAATATTCATGTGATCAATCCTTTATGCTTCGTGCTTTTGCTTTCTTTGTCTTTTCATGTCTGCTCCTAAAATCTTCAAGTAGCTTAAGCCAGCACTGTCGTTTTCATACTTTTGAAACTATACACAAGTCTTATATTTAATTTTATTGAACATTTTTGTAAGATATCAAATTGCGGAACATGCTTCGTAATGTTGTAATCCAATGTTTTTCCGATTAAGCGTGATCAGTGCTTTAAATGCATGATGCAAGCGGCTAAGATCCTGTTTTTCACATAAAACTGAAATTCTAAGACTGAGTTTAACATGATTTATAAAATGGCGAAATGCTTTTTAAGTTCATATTATATTGCTCAAGTGTTCACTTTTGGAAAGATTGTTGTGCGGGTGAATAAGCCCCTCTGTGAGTTGTTCCACGTCTTTATTATCTTCCAAGTAAGAACTAAGAAGTTGCTGTACTCTATAAGTCAGAGAATGAATCTCTCAAAAAGTATGTTCCATAAGACTTGAGTTACATATATATAGGCGAATAAGAAACCCTAATCTAGACAATGTGAAATTACACTTAAGGACAATATACATAGATAATTACAATTAAGGACGTATTCTAACACTCCTCCTCAAGCTGGAGCAAATATATCAATCATGCCCAGCTTGTTACATAGATAATTTATTCTTGCTCCATTCACAGCTTTGATAAGAATATCTCCCAACTGTTTTCCAGTCTTCACATATCCTGTAGATATCACTTCTTCTTGTATTTTTTCACGAATGAAATGACAGTCCACTTCAATATGTTTAGTTCGTTCATGAAACACTGGGTTGGATGCAATATGCATAGCAGCTTGATTATCACACCATAATTTAGCTGGCACGGTAACGCTAAACCCCATCTCAGATAAAAGTTGATGTATCCACATTATCTCACACACAGATTGTGCCATAGCTCTATATTCTGACTCCGCACTCGAGCGTGAAACTACATTCTGTTTCTTACTTTTCCACGACACTAAGTTTCCTCCAACAAAAACACAATATCCAGTCGTCGATCTCCTATCTTCTCGAGATCCAGCCCAATCTGCATCTGAAAAACACTCAACCCTTGTGTGGCCATGATCTTTATATAAGATCCCACGTCCAGGTGCAGTTTTTAGATAACATAAAATTTGTTCTACTGCAGCCCAATGATCTATTGTAGGAGAAGACATAAACTGACTCACTATACTCACAGCATAAGCAATGTCTGGTCGTGTCACTGTTAAATAGTTCAACTTCCCGACTAGTCTTCTATATCTCTCAGGGTCTTTAAACAATTCACCTTCTTTGACAAGTAGCAAATTTGGTATCATTGGAGTACTACATGGTTTGACTCCTAGTTTTCCAGTCTCAGACAACAAATCAAGTACATATTTTCGTTGTGATAGATAAATACCTTTCTTGCTCCTCATTACTTCAATACCCAAGAAGTATTTTAACTCTCCCAAATCTTTAGTATGAAACTGACCCTGAAGAAAAGTTTTAAGAGAGGATATACATGATACATCATTGCCAGTGATAACAATATCATCAACATACACAACTAGCAAAGTAATACCATGCTCTGATCGTCGATAAAATACAGAATGATCAGATGTACTTTTCTTCATACCAAAACATTCAAGGGCTTGACTAAACTTACCAAACCATGCACGAGGGCTCTGTTTCAATCCATACAAAGATTTTCGAAGTTGACACACTTTACCACTCTCCCCCTGAGCAACAAACCCAGGTGGTTGCTCCATATAAACTTCTTCTTGAAGATCACCATGTAGAAAAACATTCTTAATATCAAGTTGATGCAAAGACCACTTGTGAGTAGCAGCCATGGAAAGAAACAATCGAATGGAAGTCAATTTGGCAACAGGAGAAAAAGTATCAGAATAATCAGTCCCATAGATTTGGGCTTAACCCTTGGCAACAAGGCGAGCTTTCAGACGAGCCACTGTGCCGTCAGGATTGAATTTGATAGCAAACACCCATTTACACCCAATTGCCTTCTTGCCTGCCGGCGGAGACACTAAATCCCAAGTACCATTGTCATCCAAAGCAGTCATCTCCTCAATCATTGCACTACGCCACCCAGGATGAGATAAAGCTTCATGAACAGAGTTAGGAATAGAGGTGGAATCAAGAGATGTAAGAAAGGAATAAGTGGGAGGAGACAACTGGTTATACGAAACAAATGAAGCAATAGGATAAGTACAAGTGCGCTTGCCTTTCCGAAGGGCAATAGGAAGATCATCACTCGATCCTGGATCAGATGTCGAAGAAGGTAGAGGTGGAGGACATGTTCCTGTGGGTTGTTGAGGAGGCCGTCTGGAGAAGACTCGAGTAATAGGTGGAGGAGACGAAAGAGAGACAGAAGACGGCGTAGGAAGAGACGGTGTAGGAACGGTAACTTTGGTAATCTCATAAATCAAAAGATCATCATCCTCCCCTTGACAAGAACTTGACGGTGAAGAACTAAAGGGTATATCTTCAAAAAACGTAACATCAGGAGATACAAGATATCTGTTCAGATTAGGAGAATAACAACGATAACCCTTTTGAACACGCGAATAGCCTAAGAATATGCATTTCAACGATTTTGGATCTAACTTAGTACGATGGGGACTAACATCCCGAACAAAACAGACACACCCAAATATCTTAGGAGCAATAGGAAACAAAACACGATAGGGAATCTCACCGCTGAGAACAGAAGAGGGCATTCGATTAACCAGGAAGCAAGCGTTGGAAACAGCATCCGCCCAAAAATGCTTAGGGACATGCATTTGAAAGGATAGGGCTCGAGCTGTTTCAAGTAGGTGTCGGTTTTTTTTTTAGCAACTCCATTTTGAGATGGAGTGTCAGGACACGAGGATTGATGAATGATGCCATTATCACGTAAGTAAGACCCAAGTACATGAGAAAAATATTCACCAGCATTATCAGTGCGCAGGATTTTGATAGAGACATCAAATTGAGTTCGAATTTCAGCATGAAAAGCACAAAAATGAGATAGTAATTAAGAACGATTTTTCATTAAATATAACCAAGTCACACGAGTATAATCGTCAACAAAAGTAACAAAATAGCGAAAACCAGTTTGGGACACAACAGGACACGGACCCCAAATATCAGAGTGAACTAACTCAAATGGAGCACTAGGTCGTTTATGGACTCTAGGACTAGAGCTAAGACGATGAAACTTAGCAAACTGACACGAATCACAATTTAAAGAAGACAAAGAACGAAATTCGGGATAAAGTTTCTTCAACACAGACAATGATGGATGACCTAAACGACAATGAAATTCAAACGGGGATGTAACTCCAGGACAAGCCACAACTTTTGGGATTTGGTGGTCGAAAATGTAAAGGCCTCCTGACTCATGTCCTCTACCAATAATCTTCTTCGTCACATGATCCTGAAACAAGCAATAACCAGGAAAGAATGAGACAAAACAGTTAAGGTCACGAGTAAGTTGGCTAATAGAGATTAAATTAAAAGACAATT
Source organism: Lagenaria siceraria (assembly GCA_002890555.2). Lineage (NCBI taxonomy): Eukaryota > Viridiplantae > Streptophyta > Magnoliopsida > Cucurbitales > Cucurbitaceae > Lagenaria > Lagenaria siceraria. The sequence goes on from CM016488.1 coordinate 9,752,718, forward strand.
GAGGCAAATGTAACATAGAAGACAAAGAGAAGGAAGAAGTAAGATTAACGGTGCCGGAGCCAAGGACATAAGAGGTGGAGCCATCTGCCAAGGTAACAGATGGGGATGAGGTAGGGGACAAAGGACTAGAAAACAAGTTAGAATTACCTATCATATGAGCAGTGGCACCAGAGTCTATGACCCATTTGGTAGATGATGTAAGGAGGCATTTTGTATTACCTGTCTCAGTAATGGTGGCAATAGGAGTCGATGAGGAAGATGCCTGTAGGGATTCTTATACAACAGCTTTCGACAATCACGTTTCAGATGGCCTGGCTTACGACAATAATGACAGACGATCTCCTGAGAATCTGATTTTCGACTATCATAGGTAGGCTTCTGAAAATGGTTAGGCATCCCTGAAGGAGCTCGGGGTTGATCATTCTTGCTTATGAGAGCACTGCTCGGTTGAGACACAGACGAACCAGATTGAGAATTCTCAATACGAAGAACACGACTAAAGGTGTCGTCTAGCGATGGAATGTCAGAATCAGATAGAATCTGTGTTTTAGCCATGCCAAATTCAGGTGACAGCCCATTCAAAAATATCATAACAGCCATCTTTTCTTGTTGAGCTTGCTGAACTTTGATATCAGGGCTGAAAGGTAATAATAAGGCAAGTTCAGCGGCTATCTTTTTAAATCTCATAAAATAGCTTGTAACAGATTCTGCCTTCTGTTCGGCTCGAAAAAACTGCATGCAAACATCAAACATTCGATGGACGTATTCTTTCCCCGAATAAAGAAATTCTAAGAACTCTAAAAGTTCCTTCACCGAATTACAATGATTCACCAAGCCAACGACTTCACTCTCAATGGAGTTCTTAATTTGAAGATAAAGACGAGCATCATCGTGAAGCCAACCCTTTTTCTTATCATCTTTCGGTGGATCCTCAGTTACATGATCATCCATATCAGTACTCAGTAGGTAAAACTGAATCATTCTTCGCCACTCATAGTAATTAGATCCATTTAACTTGTGTTCGGTGATCTTGGATGATACGGGAAGTATATTAGACACCACCATATGTGTCGGTTCAGCCATGACAACTTGTACATCTCGAAAATAGGGTAGATGCAACAAAAAAACAGTGAACCAAGACCCGGAATAGCTAAAACAGCCCCAAAAAGGACCAAAACAGTCACAAACCCTAAGCGCAAAAAGGGTATTTTCGAAATAACCTCACACCCGAGACGATTTTGATGGAACCAAAGGTACAGACAGGTTGGAAACTCAAAACCGAGAAGAACCCAGCTGACGGACGCGGAATCGGATGTCCCACGCGCCTCCACGCGCCGGCGCGTGACGGAGGAGTCCGAAGGTATAGGCGGTGCGTGAGCCTCACGCGCGGCAGTTCCCGACGACTGACGAAGACAGATGGCTTCGGAAGGTGGCGGCGCTTCTTCTGAGGTGGGTGGTGTCGACAAACGGCCACTCGAAATCGATGACCAAAATACAAAACCTTAACTCTGTGAGATTGTTGCCGTCAAACGAAAGTTCGAAAGTTCGAAACCCTAGAGGGCTCTGATACCATGTACTCTACAAGTCAGAGAATGAATCTCTCAAAAAGTATGTTCCATAAGACTTGAGTTACATATATATAGGCGAATAAGAAACCCTAATCTAGACAATGTGAAATTACATTTAAGGACAATATACATAGATAATTACAATTAAGGACGTATTCTAACAGTTGCATTTTGTAGTTTCCATTTTAGCTTCCTCAGATCCTTCTTTGTTTTCTTCGGGCTTTGGACAACCAATTTCTAATAGAGAGGCGTTTGAGGTGATGGACCTTCTTTCTCATCTTCATGATCAACTTGTGCATTGATAGAGAAGGGGCTCTAGGTTACTTTATTATGGGCTTTTCTTGCAGCTCTTTGTTCCTCCTGTTGTCTGTCTGCCCCAAACCAACTCTATTTTCTCCTCCCACTGGAAGGTTAATTTTTTGTGGTAGGGTATACAGAGGAGAGACAATACTATAGACTGTTAAAAAACACTCTTTCTTTGTGTTGCTCCTGCAATGGTGAATCCTTTGTTAGCGTTAGGCTGTAGAGGATCTCCATCACTTGTTGTGGGGTTGTCATTTTGCACAGTCTCTCTGGATTCGAAGGATGAGCTCGTTTGGTTTATGTTGGGCTTGGAATAGAGATTGAGGAGGTGTTTTTGAGGTCGCCTATTTGGGAGATGGGCAAAGTGTTATGGCATGCTGGTTTCTTTGCAATTCTGAGAGAAACAATAGGATTGTTAAAGACGTGGAGAGGCTGTGGCTGAGGTGTGGGAGATGGCAAAGTTTAATGCTTCCTTATGAGTATCGGTCACTGTACCTTTTTGTAACTATGATTTTGGTCTGATTTTCTTGGATTGGAGTCCTTTTCTTAGTTATTGGACTCTGTTTCTGTGTTGGGCTTAGTTTAGTTTAGTTTTGCTTTTGGTTTTGTTTTGTTTTTTTGTTATTTTCTTTCTTTAATGCCTTTGTATTTCTTTCCTTTTTCTTAATGAAAACGTCAGTGCAGAAAAGGAGTCTCTTTCAGACATAATTGATAGGCTGGACAGATTAGAGGAGCCAGTGCCTATGAATGTGGACATATTTAAATAGTTATTTGTGCCTAATGTTATATCATTTGCATAACATTTAACGATATATAATTTTACTTTTCTTTTCATAAATGCCATAGGTGCTAAACAGGCTTCTATTTCTTGTCTTAATGCCTTCTCATTGTCATAATCTTGGTCCATTGGGCTAGTTCTTAATATGTTTGAAGTATGTGACATAACGCCATCTTCTAAAATGATTTTTTTTCCTGCTTTAATCATTACTCTCAGTAACAATATGAGTGGAAGCCCTCAATGGGACGGTCGGCTCATGGATTCTTTGAAAAACTTTGATCTTAGCAGCCCTGAAGTTAAGCAGCAATTTGGTTAGTCAAGTCGATCTCTTTTGATTTTGTACATTTTGTCAATAGTTGTTTTCGTGGGTGTTAAATGGCTTGATTACTATTATCTGGTTGGGATTTGCTATGACATCATATATTTCATATACAGCTGAATTGATGATATATGTGATTTTCTGTGCACGTTGCAATCGTATATGTTCACCCACTCTTAAAAAATATGACCAACATTTTGTTTTTGTTTTTGTTTTCCCTGTCAAAATAATTGATGAGCTCGGAAGTCTGTAAATTTTGATTCAGTTTTGGTTTTCTGATGATTATGTCAGTTTCTCTTTTTCCTGAAATTGTTTTAAATATATTTTTTGAAATTGAGTTTCAAAATTGCGATTCATGAATTCTCAGAATTAATAAAATATCATTTAGTATATCTATATGGTTTCGTGAGTTACTTGGTGCCTGTTTAGAAATGAGATTTTAAAACAATTTTTCTGTTTTTAGGAATAAAAACTGTTTTCTTTTTTCATGTTTTCTGTGATGTTTTCTCAATTAATTATTCATTTATATAAATATTAAGGCTTACCATATTTCTGGACCTTGACAGATCAAATTGGGCTTACACCTGAAGAGGTTATTTCAAAAATTATGGCCAATCCCGAAATTGCAATGGCATTTCAAAATCCAAGAGTTCAAGCAGCCATCATGGATGTATGTTCTACTTAAGGTTAATAAATTTTTGGTTCAAATCTAACATTTCAATTTGACCTTTTGCAGTGTTCGCAAAATCCACTGAGTATAACAAAGTATCAAAATGACAAAGAGGTACGTTAAATCAATATTGTTCTTGTACTTCCATCTATCACTCGGTTTATATAGAATTCAAATGAAGTTGTTACCATAAATTCAGAATTTCACTTTACTGATTCTGGTGAAAGGCTTCTTTTGGCAGATTGTTAGTATATATTTTATGTAGTTAACTTGTTCATTCTCAACTTCACTTATGTCTTTCTAGTTTCATTCACGTCGCTTCTATTTAACAATAATGAATTGTATAGTTCTGTTGGAACAGTCGGTTTCTGTTGTTGTAGTCTGTAGATCTATCGTTTAGCTGGTGTGCCGTCTTTTTAGCTTCATGTTTCATACGTGCATATGCCTTCTTATTCAATTCCTGCTGACTAGAGTTCCATCGATTAAACAAAATAAAAACAGTACTTTCATTTCATTCCATTGCCAATTCTAAGCATATCTCAAAGCATATGTTCCTGACGAAGAGGTCAAAGATTCGAATTTCCACTGTCCATTGTAAAAAAAAAAAAAAAACCCTTTACCATCTGTGCTTCCACACGTGCAGTAGATTGTTTCATTTGTCTGTTAAATGCTTGACGTAATATTTTTGGACTTATATGTCTTATCCTTTTATATGAGCATGGATTTCCATTTCCTTATTTCTTTTGAAAGTAATAGTATGATAGCAAAATACTCTCATTTCATTTTGTTGTCAAATCTAAGCATATCTCAATTGCTTAAGGCATATGTTCCTGACCATGAGGTTATAAATTTGAATCTCCACTGTGGTGTTGAACTCCTTAAAAAGAAAACCAGAAATCTTTATATTCTATTCCTCCACACGTGTAGTAGATTATTTCATTTGTCTTTATTTGATGTTTGACATAATATTTTTGGACTTATATTTCTTATCCTTTTGCATTGCCTTATTTCTTTAGAAAGTAAATCACACTCTCTCATTTCTTTTATTTATTTATTTATTTCTTTATTATCCCTTTAGGTCATGGACGTTTTCAATAAGATATCAGAACTATTCCCGGGAGTTTCTGGAGCACCATGATACTTGTAGCTGTTTTAGTTACTGAATGGTATAAATGAATATATTGGAATTTTTGGGTGAGCTAATTCTTTTTTCCCTTTTTAACTAAGTTTCCTCTGTATTGCTTTCTCTGGAGATCCATGTATTTATTAGTGGTTTTGCATTTAATCAACTTCATAGGAACCTCCTTTTCACATAGTGGTTAGATTGTAAGAGTCTTTTATGTTTCTTGATGTATTAAGTCAGTCAATGTAATTTATAAGTAATTTTGGCATATTCCTATTTGCCTCAATTGAATGACATTATTGGAGGTATTGCTGAGTGAATATCACCACCCTTTATTTGGAAATTAGGTGTGAGATTTATCATGTATGTTTGACTTCCCATTTTTATTTTTGCATCAAAACATTCTTCAACTGGCAAATATGAGCTACAATGGAGAAAGTGCAGCTAGGTTGGAGCCCTTTACCTAACAGGAAGGAGTATATCAGTCTTTATTTATTTATGGTTAAATTATAAAAAAAAAAACTATAGTTTTACCGTTGCAATATTACCTTGACTTTTTATAAGTGTTTCAAAACTACACTTAGAATAATTTCGGTTGGATGTTGAGATTTAGAATGGTATATTGGTAAAATCTAGAATGGAAATTTGGATTGCAACATTGTTCTAGGTTATCATCACATTGCTATATGTCTAATTTTCATTTAACATTTAAATAAATTCTATTTAAGGGTAATTTTGAAACGCTTATAAAAGATTAAGAGTAATATTGCAACTTTTGAAAGTATTAAAGTACTTTTGATGGCAAAGTTTACGGATATATATTATATATATATAATTTAGTATTTATTTATTTATTAAGTTGGGAGATTGAACTTTTATCCCTTTTGGGTTATGTTCTAATTGTGATGTTTATCATCCTCATTTAATGTAAATGAGATATTATGATTGGACTATTGGTATTAGCATTTGAGTGACAACACAGCCTTGTAATATAACATAGGTGCTAAGATTCCAAATTAAAATGGTGATTTAGGTATCTAAACAATATCAGGCCTATCTTATGCATTAGTTTGGATGAGAGTGTTCTTACTCATTTTGTTTGCTGTTTTTCCTGCAAATAATAATAATAATAAAAAAATTCCTAAAAAAAATAAAGAATGTAACCTAATTGAAAAAGTACTGATTTTAAATTCAAATATATGGTTAACTGATTTTTAAAACAATTAAAAGAATTTATCAGAATTAAAATGCGGACATTTGTGAAGTGAATAAGCAGGTAATATTTTGATGAATAATGGAAGCTGGAATAGAATGAAACAAATCAAATGGGAGCTAGCTAAAACTTTTTAGTACAAACAATTAGGGGCAGAGGGATTCGAGCCACAAAGCTCGTGATTACACTTTCATTCGGATTTCAATTGAGCTACTTTGGCAAGCTAGCTATAATTAATAGAAGCTAAAATTGGAAATAAATTAAAAAAAAATTATTTTTTTCTTTTAGATACACTGTAGTCTCTAAACGTTGAGACCCGTTTTTATTTGGATCTTGAAATTTCAAAACTCTTTAATAAGTATTAAACTCAAAAAGAATATTAACGAATAATTAATTTATTAGATATAATTTTAGATGATTTTTAATCACTAATTTTTTAAAGTTCAAGGATTAAATAGACATAAATTTCAATGTTTAAATTTGCAAGGTAACCCAACTGATTTCAACTCTATTCTATGGTGAAACATACTTCTTTCCTCTTTTTTTTTTTTCAAATACTTGTGTACTAATATTTTATTTTATTTTATAAATTTCACATTAAGAATTATACTTTTGTATATCCTAAGTTGTATTTATTTCTATGCAGTCCACACCAATCACGCAACAAAATAAAAAAATAAAATAAAAATAAAAATATAGTAGAAAGAAATCTTCGTGACAAATTGTAGTTAAGACAATTGGATGTGATGCATAAAGATGAGTTTAGCTCAAGATGCACATAACTATTTTATTTCATATAGTTCTTAAGGGATTGTTTGGGGCGCTAAGTTAGTTAGTATAGTATGTGGGGTTATAATACTTTGTGGATTAGAATAGTCTATGTTCGGGGTTTAAGGTATTTTAGTCCGGGTCTAATTTTTTTTATTTTACAAGTAATGGTATTTTAAATATCAGTAAATATAAAGAAAAACATATGTTCTAACAATTTCTTAAGAATGTGTTGGATTTCAATTTACCTTATTATCTGTGCAACGGGTCATTTTGGGATGTACCCTACCAATATTGGTGAACATGTAAAAAATATGTGAAATTATGTTACAATTCATATAACTCATTAAGAAAGCATCATATTTTAGAGATACAAAAAAAAAAAAAAAAAATCTATAATACTGCACAAAAACGCAAACGTTGGACTGACTGTTGCCAAGTATAGGAACCATGACGACACACCAAAAAATATTGTAAACGTAAATACACGAGTCCAACAAAATAATTATGGTCCATTATCATTAAAACCAATTGAAGAAAAAGTAATAGTACCTTAAATATCATATTTTGTAAATAGAAATAAAAAGATTTGTTCCACAAATTTTTATAAATGTCTTAGATTTTAAGTTACGTTATTCTTCGTCAATTTGGTCATTTTTGGATGTAATAATACTGTTGAACATGCATAAAATGTGTGCGGTTAGATTAAAAATTCATATAATTGATTGAGTAAGAAACTCCACATTTGGAGGTGTACAAAAGCAACCAATTCTCTAACTCTATAAAATTGCACAAAACCGTATATCTACAGGTGATAGTTGCTAAGCATAGGCCATTACTACGATGACATACAAAAAATATTGTCAATTTATATACATGATTCCAAAAATAATAACAACAATAATAATGATGGTTGACTATCATTCAAAAGCAGTTTAAGAAGAAGGGTTAATCAAATATGTTTTTTGAGGGGTTCACAATACTTAAATATGTTATTATATTAAATGACTTGAATTAAAATATAAAAGTCATTGTAAAAGATTTCTTGGGGGAATTCTTGTCTTACTCTATAGTTCAATTTTATTAATGACCTTTTCTAATTCAATATATACATAGTTTTCCTGCTTTAAAATTTGATAAGATCCATGAAATAAATAATATATTAGGACATGTTTGGATTGATGATTCATGCTATGAAATGCATGAAATTAGGCCTTTATTTGAGCATTTTTAATATGAAAAGTAAGCTCTTACATGATTTTTATCCCAACTTTGGTCTTAATATGTTTTAATAAGCTTAATGAGAGCTAATTATCCGTAAAAGATGATTTTTGCAGATTTTGTGCATATCTGGTACTTTTTTTTTACAGGTTTCTGGCTAATTTTCATGTGATGCGCCCACAGCAGCAAGTGATGTACCATCACTATCGAGTCATAATTTTTCAGATTAGATCCTGTTCAGATCAGTTACGATTTTCACGATTTTATCGGCTGAAGATCCTCGATTCTGCCTGGTGAATCTTCAGAACGCGAATCTCAGCCCTCTTCAACAGATTTGGGGCCTTTAAAAGGCGACGAAGCTCTCCAACTTTGATAAGAACTCTCCATCGCCGAAATCACCACTTCTTTCTCCATTTTCTATCATTTTTCTAGCACCTTCGGTTTCTTCTTAAAGTTCAAGTCAATAGTCTTAAGAACGAAAGTTCCTTTAAGGCGTAGCGACTCTAGGGTTTCTCTTCCCACAAAAGTGCGTGTCGAGGCAAGATTTTTTCTTCAAAGAGGGGGAATCATCCTAGGGAAAGACTTGTTACTTGAGGATTTGCCCAAGTTTTTTTAAGTTGTATTTATTTTCTAGCGTTAGTTTCTTTGTTTATTTTCCATTTTAATTTCTACCAATCAAACGTTTTATTATAGCTATGATTTATGATTTAATTAAAGTGATTATTTTATCAAAAATCATGAGCTAAATATTTTTGGGGATTTGACAATGTAAAAGCCTTGGGGTTGTTATTGCTTAGGTTACGTAATGCTCACACCACTTTGTGTAATCACATTCTCTTTGTTGATTTTAAAATATAAAATCGGTAACTTAATCTGACCATTTGATTTAACGATCTAGTGGAGCTCTAATGCTGAGAAGGTTAAGGTGTAAGCGGAGTTCACAAAGGGATATGATACTAAGAGCCTGGACATAGGATGGTCATGTTACCTTAGAAATAAGATCCAGCTAACCATGGAAACATTAGGCATTAGCTGCTTAGAACTCCTAAAGGAACTTGACACAAGACTGAATAGGTGTAGTTTCCTATTCATGTGTAATTCATTATTCGGTGTGATGCAGTCACATCACCTAAGGCACAACACCCGAATGGTTGTAGCATTGTTTACCCCTATTTGATTACCATTGTTATTTGCCTTTAAGGTTTTTTAGGCCTATAAAAATTCTAAACTTTTTCTTTGGTTACCTTGGTTTCATTGATCCATAGTAATAGTTAATTTAAACTCAATCTAGTCCTGTGGGATTCGACACTTGGAATACTCCAACTTTATTACTTCATCGATCGTGTGTGCCTGCACGTAGACCTTGTCCTACATATTCCTATCATTTTTATCACTCATACACGCTCAGTCGATCAATTGACTAGAAAAAAATATTTTTCAAATAGTTATTTTCACTTAAACAGTCTTTAATAGAAATTGTTTAAAATAAAAACACTCATGTGTTTAGTTACATTTTCTCAAAATTGTTCTTATGCACAAGTTTGTTTGTTTTGCTATATACTCAAAGTGTTTCTATTAAAATTTCAAATTATTATAAAGGAAGACTATTACACATTATGAAGTGGTCGTTGGAGTGACTGCCAGAGTTGGTTGTCGAAGGTAATCATCAGAGTTGGCCACCGATGATAATTGATAGACCTAGTCATTGTCAAAATTGCGCATCGTAAGTGGCCTTCGTTGGAGTTGGCCACGGAAGATACTTGTCAAAGGTGAACGTCGAAGTTGGTCGCCGATGGGTAGAGTCGTTGAAAATATTAAAAAATGATGGAGAGTTGTTATTTTAACCACTGAATTATAAATAGTATTACTGTAGTAAAAAATGATTAAAATTAATCTTATCCTCATTATCTCAACACTCGCCCCAATCGCTGAGTAGGCTATTATCTTAGTCCATTCTATTCTAAATTAGTGCCCAAAAACCCTTATGCTATGTTGTGTTATGACAAACAATTGAACTAAGCCAAATATTACTCAAATTGAATTATGTGTTCAAGTTTAAGTTTTCAATTTTTCTATACCATAAATTTGTAAATTTTGAAAAGAGAAAAATTTAAGTGTAGTCAGGTTGCACCTATATTTTATCCCGATGTCATCCAATTGGAACGTGTCATATGGCATTTTTCTTTTTAAAATATTTGTTTCTTTTAAATTTTTTAAGAGTGGAGTATGATAGTGATGCACCTAATCATTGCTCTTTAAAAAAAATGTTAGATATTCAATTGAAACTTTTAAGTTCAATGGCAATTAAACACGTAGTTTAAAAAAAAAAAAACCATTAAACACAGTTAAAAATATTGGACTTAATTTGTAGCATAACTAACAAATTTTAGGACTAATCCGCTTACTTAGATTAATTAAGAACTAAAACCCTCCGATTTGAAGAACACCATAATGAATATGCGATTTCATTGGCTTGAGTTGAGAATAAAAAATTTTCATTAATCTTTCTAAATTCTTGACAAAATATCAGAGATTGCCATCTCAATCTTATTGTAGCACTCCCAAACTTCTTCTACATCTTTAACTCTCGCTGCATAATCCATCTGCAAATCACATAAAAAAAAAACACTTCAATCAAAGGAGAAGATCGATAAGAAATCGAAGAACAGCACAAAATTCTTCGCGATTTCACTTCAAATCAAGATAAGAATCCATTGAAGAGCTTAACAACATCGAACTTACTCGCGTAACATTGTTGAAGAGAAGAGAATAGAGTTTCCTGAGAGCAGGCCTCTCCGCAGGCGGTTTGTATTCAATTATAGTGTACAGATCTTGTTTCAGCAACGCCGAACTGCTTCTCAACCGCTTCTGAGCTTCCTTCCAAGCCTCCGATTCGATTAAGCCTCTCACCTGCAAAAGCGCTTCCACGTGGCCTCTGATTCCGGTCTCAGCCTCGTCCAAGCTCTGCTCCGGCGCGATCAATTTCAGATCCAAAGCATTTGCTACTTCCACCGGTATCGCTGTTACTGATGACGCCATTAAAGCTATGAATCCAAGCCCTAGTCTTCTGCTTATGTTTCTCGCGTTATTAGAACATTTGGTGTCTTGAATGATTGGAAGGAGACTGTGGGAAGAGAGGAAGAGAAATGAATGCGATTATAGAGGTTTGAGACTGAGATTGGGATTAATTCCGCCATTGGAGTACAGAGTGAGCTTTTTGCAACTCTGTATCTTTGTATGGATGTGAGATGATAGGAATTTGCCACGTAAGCAAGGGATGGATGAATTTTTTTTGGAAAAAATACATAAAGTGACATTCTCGGCAGAGAAGTTTTCCGGCTTACACCAATATTTTTGTTGTGAAATCACCATTTGTCAGGTGACATTTATTTTCTTTAAAAAAATTTCATATTATGTAGTAAATTTTTTTAGTGCTAAAAAAAAAAAAAAAATAGTGCATCTTATATTGTTCTTATCGGGTTTACTATTTTTTTTCTTTTTTTACAATCAATTTGAACTTTTTTAACTTGTGAAGTTGTATCAATTTCAACTCTAAAATTTTAAGAGAGATACAATTTAAACCCTAAGTTGTCTTTGACAAAGCTTTTTTCTTATATAATGTTCAATGCATTATGTATGTACAATATGAAATTGATAAAACTTTAGAGAAGAACGACATTAGATCTATTTCTTTTTAAAAGGTAAATTGACCTAAGTTCCATCTTATTGCTAATGGATATAAGTCTTTTTTTTTTCTTTGGCTAAATTATTTAAAAATGGCCATGAACTATGCACTTTGGGTAAAAAGTATCCTTGAACTTTCAAAAAGAGTTCAAAAATACCCATGCCGTTAGTTTTTATGGAAACCGTTAAAGTTTTGTTTAAAAAATATCCTTTAACTTTTCAAAAGTTTCAAAACCCTTAACTAAAAAAGTTCAAAAATACCTTCACTGTATATATATGAACACAAACTGTTAATACCTCGTTGCAAAAATAACTTTAAAATTTTAAAAAAAAATTATAATTGCTCCAAACGTTAATAGTGATCATTTGTTTGAAGTTTTCTTAGTTTGAAAAGAATGAATTTTAAAACAAATTATATAGGTATCATCATTTTTTTTCATATAAATACTCTTATTTTCTCTTAAATTTCCAATTCTTAATTTACACCAATTTTCTCACAAACCAAATTTTAAGTTAAAATATAAAATCTCACAAAATTCTAAAATCAAAATATCCCAATAAACATACCAAAATGATAAAAAAAAAAATTATTAGTAGTTGAGTGTGTATTAATAACTGAATACATTTTTTTATTTGACTATTTATTATTTTGGTATGTTTAAGATGAGATTTTTATATTAGAATTTTGTGAGATTTTTTGGAATTTTATATTTTAACTTAAAATTTTGGTTGGTGAGAAAATTAGTGTAAGCTGAGAATGAAAAAATTAAGAGGAAAATGAGAGTATTTATATGGAAAAAAATGAGGATATCTTTGTAATTTGTTTTAAAGTTCATTCTTTTCGAACTTAAGAAAACTTCAAATAAATTGACATAAGCTTAGGAGCAATTTTAAACTTTTTTTTTTTTTCATTTTAAAGTTATTTTTGTAACAAGGTATTAATGGTTTTTGTTCATAAACTTACAGTAAATGTATTTTTAAACTTTTTTTTAGTTAAAGGTATTTTTGAAACTTTTTAAAAATTCAGAGATATTTTTGAAACTTTTGAAAAGTCCAGAGGTATTTTTGAAACAAAACTTTAACGGAACTAACGACAGGAGTATTTTTGAACTCTTTTTTTAAAGTTTTAGGGTACTTTTTAACATTTTAAAAGTTTATGGGTATTTTTGACACGGAATGCATAATTCAGAGACTTTTTTTTTTTTTTAATAATTTAACTTTTTTTTTAATCATGGACAATTTAGGATTAAATTGTACCTTAACTCAATGGTAGTCAAGGGGTTAAACACCCTTGTGACAGTTAGCCTTAGACTTATTTAAGCCCATGTCTATTTATTTTAGAATCAGTTTCCTAATTTTTTTTCCTAGCCTATGACCTATTTCGTCATATCCAAATTTACCTATAACATTAACCCTACTCTCAATTTAGGATTCATGATTTAGGTTTAGAATATTTACGAGCTGATATAGAGAGCCCAAAATGGTAGTACTACCTGAGTTGTAGTTTTAATGTACTTTTGTACTGTGCTTCTCTCTTTTGACTTAGAATTTTGGAATTTTGCAAACTTATCATGATTTTTCTTCTCTCATAGAGTGCTCTCTCCCTCCCTCCCTCCCTCCCTCCTTTGTGATTAATGGATTGTGACAAATATTTCATCCAATTGAAGCCCTCATATCACCATTCTTTGTTGTGATGGTTCTTGTTTGCTTCTTTATTTGGTTTTGGTCAGGGGTGTCTCATGTCTTTTACGAGACTTTTCCGTTTGATAGATCATGAACAAGTTCAATCTAGTCTTGATTTTCTCTCATTCATTAATTTTGAGTGCAAAAGTAGAATATACTTGTCTCTATAAATGACGCTGACTGTTGATGTCAAAATTTGTACAGGAAAGAGTCCGGCCTTCACCTGGCAAAAAAGCTAAATTTGTTTAAAAGAGAAGAACAGAACCTGCAAAACAAAGGGAAACCTACACACCGATGTGGTACCTGTCACACACACTTCGATACTTAAGTTAGAGAATGAGAGAGTGTGAAAGCTTTAGAATCTGAGAGTGAAAATGAACTTATTTCTTTTAGAGTCAAAATAATATATAGGACAAATATCAATTTATACTCTTAAACATTGGGGTTATATCAATTAAAACCCTGAACAAATAATTGTATCATTTTAAACCATGAACTTTCATATGTGTCTAATTTACACATTCCTATTACCTTGAAAATCAACCATATATTGATTCTCAAACGTGTTTAGACTTCTTCAAATATCGGTTTTACAAAATTGACGATTAAAATAAATGCATGAAGAATTCTCAAATAATATTTAAACTAAGAGTCTAGATTGGTTCATTTATGAAAGTTTAGAAGTTTAATTAATATAATTAAAAATTTCCCAGAGTTTCTTCAAACGAAACATAATGGAAGGTGTAAATTGATACACTTACAAAAGTTCAAGATTTAAAGATACATTCATTATTAGTTTATGGTATAAAAATTGATATTTTCCCCATCACATTTATAGAAAAAATTTGACCATGCCAAATTAGTGTTTCAATAAAGGATTAGATTGAATAGAGGCCAAGGCATGCATTAGACATGCCCCATTTACCAAAATGGGAGCCTTGACCTCGACCGCAGTTGAGGCAAGTTCATCCGAGCCTCGACGTGTGGTCTTAACTTGAGTGTCCCCATTTTTCTAGTCTGATAACTTCTAAATTTCGTCAAATAATCATGTCATTTGATCCAAATCACCCATAACTAATCGTGATCACAACTTACTAGTTATGCATGGATACCTTGTAAGCTCAAATTTCTACATTTTATTAACTATTTACAATGTAATTTTCTAAAAACAAAACCACAATCGATCACCCATTAGGTCATCAGAAAAATGTGAGATCATGCAAAGACTGAACACCAAAATCTTTAAAGTACATAAAAAAAAAGGAAAAATCAAGGACCTTTAGGGACCATGCCACTTTGGTGCTAGCTCCAATTAAAGTGAATAATCCTAATTCATAACGAGAATGGAATCAAATATGGGGAGAATAGATTTCTTAAATAAAATAAATTGAAACTGAAGCATAGAAATTAAGGATGCAATTTCATAAACTATAAAGACAGACGACTAGCATGTCTCGAAATCACATCCTAAGAATCTGCAAACAATTAAATGTATAATATGTACTGAGCGATATTTAAGACAACATACTGCCTAAGAAAGTGGTAAAGATATAAAAACAAGAGAGAGAGAGAGAGAGAGAGAGAGAGAGATACCATAATCAACAGAGCAGCTCATGAATGATAGAAATGTTCACCGTGTTATATTTCTTATCTAAGTAAACGACGTACATGTATTTTAACCACATAATCTTTTGGAAATGATAATTGTTTTAGAGTACTTATAAGCAAAAGGAATTATGAATACAAAAGAGTTTACACACACTGATCTAATTTGAAGGCATTCCAACTGCATACCAAGTTTAATTGCAAGTTCCGAAGTAAGCGTCTCTCGAACCTCGCAACACCACTCCCTTACAAGTTCAATATTCTAGCGAACCAACAGACGGTAGTCCCGAAACATTTCCAGCTTCATTGCCACCACTGGTAAGTCGCTGACCAACGATAGGGTTGAAGGACTCGATTGCCTGTTCCCCTAGTTTCTGAAAGTCCTGGGGAGAAAGTATCTTGATATACCCGACATTATTGACAAATGCCCTGCAACATATTCACACAGTAAGTGTGCTGAACTTATTTTAAACTATATAAGAAACATTACACGCAGAACTAGCAGACGGTCGGGTAAATGAACATGCACAATGGCAACAAATTACAGGTTCACGCAAGGCATAGAGCAGTGGGATAATTGCTGCCAATCAAGAGGTTGAACAAATAGATTAGAGTCAGAATACCAAATTCTTCACTTTTCGGTTTCTTATATAGAAAAGCTTTAGAGAGTAATTTAGGAGAGGAAACGAAGAGCTCACAATCGAACAAAAGCAACTCTCAGAACAATGGTACCATGTTCATTTTAAGCATAAGCCTATAAAGGGATGCATGGAAGTCAAGTAATGCTCTGGAGCACGATACATTAAAAAGAAAAGTATATGTCAATTACTTACTCCCAAGGGTCATCTCCAAGGAGAAGTACATCATTCTCCCTGTCGACAAATACAAGCTGCCAGCCTGATCTATGAGGGTCTTCCAACTGTCCCTCTATTCCAAACATCTGAGCCAGCTCCTCTCGCAGCTCCTGATAGCTGCTGAACCGGGAGATGTCTAGTGAGCGCCCAACAGATCCGGATTTGTAAACCTGCAACAAGAAGAGCTATAAGCCAGCATACGATTAATAAAAATAGCATTTACCTCATGTGTTTGCAGGTTCGCACCTTCACAAATGTTCGAGTTGGATTCGATGGATCAACTTGCCCTGAGTTGTGCAACAACTCAGAAGAGTCTTGGACACAACTGTACAGAGAATTCTGAAATCCAGAATCTCCCAGGGGCATTGAGGATGAATCAGGACCAATTGATGGAGAAGCGTAAGTGGGCACATTAGAGGGAAGTAGAAGTCCAGATGAATCAATATTTACACCAAAAAGTGTAGGACTTGGAGAATCTGAATTACAGTTTCCCAGCTCCAAAATTGAGTCTCTACCAGAAAATGGTGGAAATGACATTGAGTTCGGGTGAGCATCAACCTGTGAATGAGCATTCTTAGAAACAGGAGATTGTTGAGGTAAGTGCTCGGTTAGGATTGACTGCCCACTTCTGTAGATATTGGAAAGATTTCCCGTCCCTTCAGCACATGATGAAGCAAGTATATTTCTTCTAGAGGTAATGGATTCCGAGTAATTTGTGTTGGAATCCATAAGGTCTGTTCTGGGAAATGTGGGTGATGGCACATTTGAATGCCCACCCTGATGAAATTGATTGCTTTGAACCTGAATGGTATCATGATAAGTATGCTGTTGCTGGTTTGGCAGATCCTCAGGTTGGTTATGTAGAGTTTGCTGGAGAATGTGTTGAGGTAGATTTTCTGCCATAACTTGGCTTGGTGCCTGAAGGATATTCTGAGGCATAGATTGTTGAACCAATTGCTGTTGCTGCTGCTGCTGCTGCTGCTGCTGCTGTTGCATCTGCAACAGAGAGTTATGGAAGCCTGCCTGTTGAATATATTGGAAAGGTTGTTGAAGATGCATAATTTGCTGTCTCAGCATATCAACACCTCCAATGTTTGGCATTCCAGCAGCCAACATGGCTTGATACTGTTGATTATGATCATTTCCAAACATGGAAGAATCAAGTCTCTGCTGCAACCAGGGCAGGGAGCCCACAGATTGCAAATTCAGTGAGTGTAGACCTTGTTCCCCGACTCCTCCCCGAA
This sequence comes from Lagenaria siceraria, assembly GCA_002890555.2. Lineage (NCBI taxonomy): Eukaryota > Viridiplantae > Streptophyta > Magnoliopsida > Cucurbitales > Cucurbitaceae > Lagenaria > Lagenaria siceraria. The sequence continues at coordinate 9,769,751 of CM016488.1, forward strand.
CCCACATTAAGCCATTAGATGCATCATCTCTGTTATCTGTAAGAAACAGACCATTACAAAAAAAAATGCAACCATAAATAATGAGTACTTTGTGAAAACTTTTATATCTATATAATGTTAAACTAATCACTGTCGTAAGCTTAAGCAATCCCTGCTAAATGACAACACGGCGTACCGAATTTCCCACACATGCCATATGGAAAATGAAATGATCATATACAGATGAACACCACATAAACTCGGCTAAAATAGAGATAATTACACTTCTTCAAGATAAAACATCATTACAAATGCAAGTAAATAAATACATGGTTTGAATATATTAAAGAATAGGCTCCAAGTGATATTCCTATAGATTCACAGGTGGAAGTTTATTTTATTAGATTTTTCTAAGCTGTTGTTCAGATAAAAGAGTGGCTTTGCCGGTTGTCTAATCTTTATGTTCTCAGTTCAGTTGATATCAAAAAATTTCTATTTCTTTTCAAGTGCTACTGTCGGTTGTATTTGGTTGTAATTGTTATATTTTATTTTTTTGTTTCATTGTAATTTGAGTGTTGATTTCTTTTCATTTTATCAACGAAAAGCCGTGCAATCAACAATTTTTAAACATCAGTTAATTAATCAAGAATACAAATGATATTAGGTTTACATAAAGATGAACTTTCAAGCCTTATGTCAAAAAGAAACCGTTGGTGGACAAAGAAAAATCTATAGTTATGAAGTAATTGGGTTAAGTTTTTTTTTTTGAAAAACCAAAGAAAAATTAATGAGAACAATTCATACGAAGTAAAGATGATCACACCATTGAAATGTTATTGATCCAAAAAAAATAATAACAATAATAAAAAGAGAGATGCCCGGGTCAATTAATGGAAAAACTTTTAGGAATGCTAAAGTCAATACCTAACTGAGCTTAAATGAGTATGTTAACAAAATATCGATACGCTGATACAGATGAAATAAACCATAAAAGAGAATTCGAAAACAAAATGGAGAATATGCTGGTACAGATAAGATATATTCCATTCCATTCCATTAAGAAAGAAAATCACAAACTCTACTTCTAAGATTTTGAAATCTGGAACTAAAAGTCCAGGTTAATATCAAAAGTTCAGGGCACTGGAAATTTTTTTAAAACGGCCAGCAAAGATAATCCAAACTGACTGAGTTCCCAATCACGCCAACTCCCCTTCTTTATCCTCAAACCTCAAAAAAGACTACAATCAGTAAACCAAAATCAATTCATTTGATGCCCAAAATTTTCCATCTAAAGAATATGCATTACAAAGCATCATAAACTTCAGAGAAAAGTTTGCACACCTAATGCAGAGGACCGGAATGAATTAAGTAGATAGAAAACAAATACCATGGACAGAAGAGACTCCAGGATGCCATGGACGTTTCAGTCTAAGCGGAAACAGAGACGGATACATAGGAAATGTAGTCAAAGGCTCAATTTCCCACAACGATACTCTTGGCTGCCTCTCCCCAGCTGTTGACTCATCCCACCCTACCTGCGAAAGGAAAAACACAAAAATGAACCGAACAGTCAAAGGTCTGAAAGGAACGGATTATTGTTATTATTATTATTATAATTATTACTTTAAAAAAAGGAACATGCACCCACAATTTAGAACAAACAGTGTCTTAAATAGTTTGTTATCAATTTCCAAGTCCTTCAGATGCTGACATTTCCAATCTACATACAAGACAGGACAACACGTGGAACAACTCTCTATTGCTAGCTAATGCTGTGGGTTAAGGAAGGAAGAACTTAATAAAATGTTGTGCTTTGGGATTAGATGAGATCAATAATTAACACCTTGATTATTCACAAAAACTTCATAAAGCTAACACCTATTTGCTGAAATTTCAGATCCAAACGATTTGTGCATCCTAAACTAGGAATTTCATTTCCAATAATATCTTTTCTATATACTAATAAATACTATTTAAACTTTAAATATATTTCCTGAAGTGCATTAAAGCATAGAATACCACAGCAATCAGGTTTTCAGACCACTCACACAATAGCCATGGTGCAAAGTTGACAATCTAACGAAAATTCAATCAAGACTATAAATTTACAGAGCAGTTCAATCAGCTTTATTACATCAGTTCAACCCTCATGTACAGAAACTACCGCAAGAAAATTCAATTCATGCAGATTTCAGTACGTGTACACATATGTGTGCAAGTGCATGCTTGACGACACAGAGAAAGTTCTTGACAAAAGAAGGTATCTGATGGACAATTAGCCCATATTTGAACAAACAAACGATGAGGATTGTAGACTCTAATTTTGAACCACCACAAAAGGACACAGGTTACAAATCAGCAGTACACAAGAGAAAGCCATTCATACTTGAGGCCACAATCTAAGCATGTGCTACTAGATAAAGTAAAGAGAAATAACGTCATCATAAATTTAGCAAGTGTTTTCGTTGAACTGTCATGGAAATAAAGCTGCAACACCTTGACAGAACGCCAATGAGAATTCGGCCAGCGAACAGGATCAAGATCACTTATTCCAGTTATAGTACCCATGTACCTGACAATTCAACTATCCACATATTAGCGTTCAGAAACATGCATATTGCAGTAAAATATCCATAATAAAAGGTACAATAACTTTAATGACAACTCATCTGAGTTTATCACTATCTTGAGACAAAACATGTGCATTATTAAAAGTATAGATAGAAATGATACTGATAGATGAACAAAAATTGCTTCGTTCACGAGTACAGATAATTAAATACAACTTCTATTCTCTTCTTCCTTCTTTCTTTTTCTTCTACTTCTTTTTTCTTTTTTTCTTTTTTTCTTTTTTTTTTATAAGAAACTAAGAACTGCTAGAATCGTTTGATAAAATTTTCATTTTCAATTTATGGTTTCCATTTCATTTTTTCATTTCCCGTGTTTCAAGAAACAAACATATTTGATAAATCAGCTCATTTCTTGTATCTAAATTTCAAAAAATCATGTCTTAAAATGGGGAAAAATTCAAGGAACTACAAAAAGTAGCTTCTATTTTTTTATCTCCCATCATATTTTTTTTTAATACTTGCTTATCTTTTTCGTTTTATTTCCCTTTTTTTCTTTTTTTTTTCTCTCCTTTCCTTATTGTTTTGTTACCCTTTTTTTTCCAATAACGAGCCTTTAGTTATTATTTTATATTTAAATCTCTATTATTTTCCCTTAATTTTGATGAGGCTTCAATTTCCTTTTAGTAAATAATAATAATAATAATAATAATAATAATAATACATAAATCATGTTTACCATTTATCTTCAAAGCAAATAAAATCTTTCTTTGTTCTCTTTTTTAAATAAATGATCGTTGAAAATTAACAAAATTAGTCAGAAAATTCACAAAATAAAATCTTTCTTCGATCTCAATTGAATTCGCCTGGGTGATGGGGGTGATATGGTAGATCAAATTTGAATAACATTGGAAGAATAAAATTGTTAGAATTTCTACGTGTATAAATATTAGGGTTGTTTTCAAATATAGAAAAATGAGTCAAACTATTTACAAATATAGAAAAATTTCACTGTCTATCAGCGATAGACCGGGATAGAATTCTATCATAGTGATAGAATAGAACTAATTAGTCAATGATTTAAGGAAAAATAGTTATTAAAATTGCTTATTATTAGAAAATAGTGCCAAATATCGGCAATATAATATTACCACCAAGATCACTTATTATTAGAGAAATATTGCCAATTGTCAATACCTCAATTGTTAAACTTTGTTAGTCGATGTCAACCACATCCTAATCCTTGCTCCTAGAAAGAATTTGTGAGACCTCCCATTGTGCATATTTACTCAAGGAAAGGCAAAAAAGGTAATTCACAGAAAACAGTTAATTAGTGGTCAGGGAGATCCTGCATGGATGAATGGTGAGTGTATGTACGATATGAGAGTGTGGAGGGTCTTTGAAGGGGTTTGGGTAGCCATTTGAGGATGTAGAATAGTTCGGAGACTTTTGCCTAGTGAAGAGGTTCAACTCTCTAGAATAGCTGGTTGTTTGTCTCATGTTTCTCTCTGGTTGGCTAAATAACCCACTGTATATTGACGAATTATCAATAGAATCAGTGTTGGTTTGAATTATTCCTCTGTTTGTGTGTAATATTGTGGTTCATCTAGGGAGAACGCAGAGAACGGCGCAAAACAACTTGAGGAAAAGGGACTGAGAAAGAAGTTGTTGAGATCAAAGAAGTACTATGGAGCTTGGGAAAGAACCGGAGTGTCTCAAGGCAAGTATGCAGCAGAATAGAAAAACCATGGCAACCAGGTAAGGGTCATCAACCATCACAGAAATTCTTCTCAGAAATAGAAGGCAAGGAAGAACTAGAAGAGCAAGAGGCTCGATCGTAACTGAAGAAGGTGAGTCTTCTCCTCCCATGAAAGGAGGAGGTGATCAAAGTCAGTTAAAAAAGCTAGAGATGTTGGTTTTATCTAGTAACAATCCAAATTCATGGTTGTTCACGGCTGAGAGATTTTTTTTTTCTTTTTAATAAGAAATAAATTTTATTGATGTATCAAATTTACAAAAGGAGGGCAAAAAGCCCGAACTAAAGGAGTTACAGAAGACTTTTCCAATTGGTCAAAAGAGATGTTAGATCATATGAATTGAAAAAAGATGTACAATTGCACCAAGTCATAGCAAGGTAGCTAGTATGATAAAAAAAAAAGTATCAAAAGAGCACCCCTTTTCATTGAAGAGGCCGTTGTTCCTCTCCTTCCATATTGTCCATAAGAAAGCACGAATCATGAGACCACAAAATCTTCTTGTGTGAGCTAAAAGGATTACCAATGAGCGTGTACGTAAGAAGGCTCAAAATATCGTTAGAAAGAGGAGTAGACCATCCAAAGAAGATAGTGATATCCTGCCAAAAACGCTTAGTAAAAAGGCAATGGATAAAGAGGTGACTTGGTGTCTAGAAATCAACGTGGCAGAGGTGGCAAGCATTGGGGAGATAGAGCAATGTGTGGGAGACATCTCTGGATTTTATCATTCGTGTTGATGGCATTGTGGCTAATCTCCCACATGAAAATTTTGACTTTTTTGGGGTAGAAGTCAGCCCATATAGCATAAAAAGGGGAGGGGTTTGTTTCTTCCCCCAGATCAATGGTCAGTGACTTAGTGGAGAAAAGGCCATTTTTGTCAAGATTCCATAACCATTTATATCTAGTAGGAGTAGGCTGAACATCAGTAAGAAGGTTCATAAGAGCCATCCAATCCTCAAAGAGCTATCAGTAGGCCGAGAGGTAATTTAGATTCACCAATTGCCAGATACTAACAATTTTAATCCTGAATTTGAGCAAAAAATTTGATCGTGAATTTGAGCAAGCAGTAATTGATTGGTACTAATCTGCAAACAACTGTAAGAACTCACATCTTGGGCTGGTTTGAGACCAGGCTTTATGATGGTTAGTGTTGTGGCAAGAAGGCAGTTTATGTGCCTGATTTTTTAACTTGAATCCAAACGGAACAGTGGCTGAGTTTAGGGAGAGATTTGAGACGTATTCAGCACCACTGTCAAAGCCTAAGAAGCACAAACACTTTAGTTTGACTAGCGTGTTCGCATCTGACATGTGTCGACACTTGGACACTCTGACATTTGTAGGACACGTATCAGACAGTTGGTAGTGTAATACATGTGTTAGACACTAGTTGTACAAAGTCAAAATAGAACCAATATTTGTTAGAGAGTAGTATTAAGCAGACTAAATTGATAGAGGATCAAGACCTAGCGTTGAAGTTGGACTTCGGGTCAGATGAAACAAGGCCCAACGTCGCCCAAGAAAATCAACCCAGCCCAACCAGGAGAATTTATAAGTTCCAATCCCATAAATCCCACAAATTGCAATCCCAACTCAATTATCGATCTAGTCCATTACCCTACTTAATAAGGTAAAATACCTAGGAAGCATGCACACGTTATTTTGCACAAAGTGTTCGTGTTAAACACATGTCAGACATGGATAGGTCCAAACATGTTTCCGAAGCGAACATTCATGTCTTTTTACTTTTTTTTTTATTTTTTGATTTTTTTAATTTCAAACACATCTTAAACACGCACATACAAGTCAAGAACGCACACAAATACATCAAAAACACAAATATTTCAAATCCACAATAATGTTGGAGAGTGGCAGCTGGTGATAACATGATTAGAACAATGATGTTGGCTAGAGGCTGAGCAAAAGTGAGGGAAACTGAACAATCGTGGGGCAGCTGTTGTGGAGGAGAGTAGAATCGAGGACGGGGAAGAGAAAATTGTGGGCCGTTGTTAAAGGGGGAGAATAGCAGAATCGTGGGGTGGGGGAACGCAATCTCATATTTTTTTCATCAATCAAATTGCATTCCATATCTAATTCTTGGTCTTGGACTTTGGAATCTTCTTTGTCCTTCTCTGTCAAATCTCTTTGAGATGATTTGATTGGGGTGGCTAAGCCACATGTCCAAGACCTCTACTCAGTTATTTGGAAAGATTATTATCCGAAGAAGATTAAGCTTTTCCTCTAGGAGCTTAGTCTTGGTGCCGTCAATACTACTGATCGTTTGCAACATCATATGCCATATATGTCTCTTTTGCCATCTTGGTGTGTTTTGTGTCAGTGCGATGGGGAATCTCTTGCTCATTTTTTGTTCATTGCATTTTGCCTCTCATTTCTAGCACATTGTTTTGGAAGCGTTTGGTTGGTCTCGGACATTATCTAAGTCTATCTTTGATATTTTGGCATCTGTTATGGTGGGTCATCCTTTTGGTGGTACTAAACGATTGATTTGGTTGGCCCTTCCGCGTGTTTTTTTTGAACCCTCTAGTGCAAGTGCAATGGGCGTGTCTTCAAGAATTCTTTCTCATCGTTTGATAGATTTTGTTATACAATTTTGTCTACTGCTTTTTATTGGTGCAAAGATAAGCACCCTAATCATTTCAGTCTATCTTACTTAGTCTCCAATTGGAAATGTTTCTTGTAATTGTCTTTTGGCTTTGGGGTTTCCCCTATTTCATTAATCAGCGAAATGTTTCTTATAAAATAATAATAATAATAATAAATAAATAAATAATAAATTAAAAAAAAAAATGGGGTGGGGGAAGGGAGAACATTTTTTAGGGTTAGGGTTTTTTTCTTTTTGAAATGGGTTGTTGGCCTTTATTAAAGTTTATTTTGTGGGTTTGGTGGGCTGTTGGGCTGTTAGGCTTTGTTTCCATTGGATATTAGTAGACAATAACTTATTGGCTTCTATGCACCATTTAAAATTTAAACTAAATTGAATTGTCATTTAAATTGATCTTTTACTATTATCTAAAAAAAGTCTCAAAAGATAATGTGTCCCCGACGTGTCTGTGTCCTATATTTTCAAACATTGGTGTGTCGACGTATTCGTGTCATGTCATGTCTATGCATCTTAGGGTAATACCAATCCAACCCGGGGTTATTAGAAGCTGAGTGTCAATTGAAGAGAGAAAAAGGGCTTTGCTTTAGGTGAGACGAGAAGTATATGATAAGGCATCGCTACAAAAATCGCAAATCCCGAGAGTTGAGGGTGTTGCGGTGAACAACCTTGGAGAGATCGAAGTTGTCCAAGAGGAATCAGTGGAAGAACCACATGAGGCACAAGATCTGGGAGTAGGGTATCATGTTGAATTGGACCTGAAATATGTTATTGGGTGCTCTCTACGGAAACAATAAATGTCAAAGGGTTGATAGGTGAAAGAGAGGTAATGATTTTAATCGATTGTGGAGTCTCCCACAATTTCATCTCACAATGACAGACGCATGAGTTAAAGTTACCTAGACAAACAACGTCGAATTATAGGGTGGTAAAGGAGATAGGAGTTATGGTGCGGGGCAAAGGAGTTTGTAATGAGTTTTTACCGAGACAAACAACGTCGAATTAAAGGTAAAGGAGATGGGAGTGATGGTGTAAGGCAAAGGAGTTTGTAATGAGTTTTCGCCACTTTGAAACAATACGTCGAAAAAGCAGCGCGATTTTTCTCTAAAAATTTGTTGTGGTGGGGCTACCTAAGTTGACAATTCAAGAGGATTTATTACCTCTAGAGTTTAGGGTTTAGGGTTTTATCTTAGGAATGCAATTAGGATGGGATTCATGGGGTAGGTTGGACAACCTTAAATATAACATTTGAATTGGGGAAGAATAAGGTTACCGTCAGAAGAGACCCATTACAAAGGCAGAGGTATCTCTAAAGATGCTCACTCGAATGGGGTTTATTTGAATTACAAGGATTGAACTTTGAGGAACAAGTCAATGGGGTTAACATCAATAGTGACAAGGGGTCAACGTCATTGCAGGAGGAAACTCGAGGATTACTGAAGGTATTACGAGCATCTAAAAGATTGGTTGACTATCAAATTGTGTTGAAGGAGGGCCAACAACCAGTGAATGTACGACCTTACAAGTATGCTCATGCCTAGAAATCATAAATTGGGAGTCTACTTAGTGAGATGTTGGCTACTAAGATAGTCAAACCCAAGTGACAGGACCAAATAAATTGTGAGGATTACCACACTTTAAACCAAGTGACCGTACCAAATAAATTGTCCACACCCATGATTGAGGAATTACACGATGAGCTCCATAGATCAATTGTCTATTCAAAACTTAACTTGAAGTTTGGGTACCACCAAGTCAAAGTGCACAAGTCTGATATCCCTAAGCTACTTTCCTAACGCACAAAGGACACTACAAATTTCGGTGAAGCCATTCAAACTAACACACACTCTCGCCACTTTTCAATCTTTAATGAACCAAGTGTTTCATCCTTTCTTATGCATTTTTTTATGACATTTTGGTTTACAACCCTGATCTTGCAACCCACGTGAAACATTTGACTATCGTCTTCAACATTTTGCTTCTTGGAAGAGTGGTTTTTTTCCTCTAAAGGGGCAAGTTAGCACTCATATGTTCAATTTTGAATGGAAACCTCATTTATTTTTTTCTCTTTAGGGCTCCTTCGACAGTGTGTAAGAATCAGATGATGAGGGATTCTTGGTGGGAATGGGTCAATGAAGAATAAGAAACGATTTCATTGAGGTATGAAATAAGAAAAGTAGGGAAAGAAGCCTCAATCCAAAGGAGTTACAATTGACATCTTCAATTGGACAAAAGAGAATCAAAACTATACATTTGCACGATCATACCACCTAAACTTTGAAAAATTGTTCAGTGGTTGATGTTGTTCTGTCTCAAAGCACTCTCTCTCTTTCGCTTGGGTTCCATCATGGTTTGTCCAATAAGAAAACGATGGATGTCATGACTCTCTGCTCTTATCTTCGATTGGGGAGGCTGCATTTAGGTCTCGGAGAAAAGACTTTCATCTTTAAAGTCTAGACTCAACTAGAGGCTTTTCTTGTAGCTCCTTAATTTGTTACTTTTTGAACCTTCTCCATGTAGTGAGTCTGTATTTTCACACTTTGGAATGTGAAAATCCTAAAGAAGGTTAAGTCGACCGGCTATCCATGGAAGAGTTAATACTCCTGATAGGCTTTTGATGAAGTTGCCTTCCTTGATTGGGCCGTTTTGTTATCCTTTATTGGAAAGCGGATGAACACCTAGATCATATCTTGTGGAACTGTGAGTTTGCTCAGTTTGTTTGGAATTACGTTTTCACTGTGTTTGGTCCCCAATTTTCTTGATATGAAGATTATAGGGAGCATCGAGAAATTCCTCTAAGTTCCTACGTCACCCCCTAATTGTGATAAAGGAAGGTTTCTTTGGCAACCTAATTGTGATAAAGGAAGGTTTCTTTGGCAACCTTGAGTTTGTGCTATTTTATGGGGTATTGGGGGGAAAGAAACAATAAAACTTTTCGAGGTTCGGAGAGGGGTCCTTGTGATGTTTGGTCCATCGCTAAGCTCTATGTTTCTCATTAGGCATCAATGTCAAAATCTATGTATATTAGGTCTCATTGTGCTTCGCTAGAGTCCCTTTCTTTAGAGGGTATTCCTCTTAAGTTTTTCTTGGATGTCTCCCTTGTATCATATTCTTTCATTCTTTCTCAATGGAAAGTTTGGTTCTTTATCCCATATAAAAAAAAATCAGGAAAAAAACCATTTTACACAATCGTTCATTGTTCACAAATAGAAAGAAATGAGTCTTTGCCAAGGAAAGAATCAAATACCTATCATTGGGTATTAACCAAGGGGGTTTGAAACAGAATAAGAGAAAATTCGTGCAATGTTGTAGTGGCCCATTCCTCGTTCAATCTAAATAAGGCTTCTAGAAGCTAACTAGGTTTTTTTTAAAAGGAAACAAGACTTTTCATTGAATAAATGAAAAGAAGCTAATGCTCAGAATACAAGCAAACGAAACAAAACAAGAACTTGCGAAGTACACTTAAAGACTAGCTCAAAGTGCTCAATGCATCAGGTTTGGAATCGGAACCCACTATAAATAGAACTATCAACATAAAAGTGTTTGGTTTGCATTATTTCTCTATTTGTTTGTATTATTGTATGTTCTGCAAGTGAAACCTCGTTAGATACCTTAACAAAATTCTATTTGGTTGACACAAGTAAGATTTCTAACTCAAAGATAGACAAATTACCCGTTGTAAATGGAAAGGTAATTAAATTTAATCCATTCAAGGAAATGAACAATCACTTGACTCTTTATTAATGTGAAAAATTAGTAACCATCTGAAATTGCCACAATGTATTCATTGTCAATAGAACAAACCAAACAATTTTATCATTTAAATGAGAAATAGGAATGCAGGAATTTCTTCTATTTTTCTTTTTCCTCATTTTTGTAAGAAGTTATTTCATTAGAAGCATGAATTAATCAAAAGCAGAGGAAGACCCTCATGCCAGGCAAAGGAAGCAAAATAAAATGCCTTTGATTACCCAAAAGCGTAGATACCCAAAATTTTAAAACTTAGAAGAAGAAGAAGTTAGTAGTCCTGCAATGTGTGTGTGTGCGTGTGTTTTTATTCTTTTTTTGGGTATTTCAAAGGCTTTGGGGATTGTTATTTTCGTGTTGTCTTGAAGATTTTTCAATTTTATTTTGAAGTTTGAAGTTTGACAGTTAAAGCCTTTTTTGGAAGTCTAGGGGTCTTTTATTTTGGTGGTTTGGTGTTTTAGCGCAGTTCGAAATCTTCCAAAATCTTTATTCTTTAGTTTCCACTGGCTCCTCCCTCCTTTGATATCTTATGCTCACAGTTAAGCGTTTCTTTATTTTGGTGTTTTGTTTGGATAATTATTATATCTGGTTCTTTTCAGGGAGGTTTTAACTTTATTTGCATGTCTCTTCCCCTTTGTATTTCTCCTTAGTGTTCTTCTATTTCCTCGATTGAGATTTGTATTTATTGGGCATTTGTCTCTTCTCATTATTTCAATGAAATTTTTTTGTTTCTTTGTTCCAAAACAAGTAATATTCTCCATAAAAGAAAATCCTCACTCTACCCAAGAAAATCCCATTGTTTCCCTCCAACTAAAAGACCCAAAGAAACGAAAATCTCAAATTTCAACCAATCTACGTATAGCTCCAACATTCAAGGAATGTCTTCCAAGGAAAATGTTGAGAAGACTAGTGATATAGGTAGGAAGAACATGCCAATCAAAAGTGCTGAAGAGGGAGTTATGCAAGAATTTCTTATATCAAACAGATGATAATGTTCTATTTAAAGTTACAATACCTTCGAACACTTGACTCTTCAGTCTCAAAAAGCATCCGAAAACGCATTCCTACTGAAACACGGGTATGAAATACAGCTTTAACATATTTTGTCAGAGGGATGACAAACTCTGATGGGCTAGCCCTGGAATTATTTTTTACAAAGAAATTGTTTCAAGATGGGCCAAAGTAAATTGTAAAACAGCAATAACAGCAGCAAAAGGAAAGAATATTTACGAACCTGGGGTTGTAGAACACTGTGAAACAGCTATTCGTTGCAGCAGCATGAGCTGCGGCAGCAAGGAGTCCAATGTGCATGCTATCACTTGATAAAACAGAAGAGGGCATCACAGTTTGTGGTCTTGTGGCACGGCGTATACCCAAAAGAAGCTGATTTTTTTCGTTCCTGATTCAGGGTGTTCAAATTATAAACTCCGAAATGGAACACCATAGTATGAAAACACATATAAAGAGAAGGGAATAGTTACCATATAAAAAGTACAGAATCTCCAGCAACCAATCTTTTGGCACTAACAAACACACTCCAACCAGTTGTAAGAAGGTGTCGTTTTGGCTGTCCTGTGACAACAAAAAGAATAAGCCATGTCAGCTGCATATGCAGTTTACTGTTCCCAAATAGTCTATTGAAAAACAGAGTTTCAACACAAGAAATGATAGTGCAAGGAAAAGCACAGGAATACATCACATCATATAGAAAAGAAAAAATCAGAACACAGGGACCCCCCAAAGCATCCTTTACAAAAGCTATACAGGTAAAGGAGAAAATAGAAGGAATGGGAAAAATAAAGAAGGAACGAAAAATAAGAGAAAATTTTGAGATGCAGCAACAGTAGATACGCAAAGTGAATCACTCAAATCTCTTTGCCATCAACGTTGTTAAAAATGTTTTTGTTCTTTTTAAGCTCAAAAGTTTGAAGTAGCACTAGACACCTTAGGAAAATGGACTATGATTTTAACTGAACATCCACTCTTCCACTGCTTGTCTGCAAGAATGGATCATTGGAGTTGAAGGAACAATGGTGTACTTCCTATGAATGCCATTCAAGAGAATCCTACCCATGGCCACTTATCACACGAGCCATCTCCCTAGGATGGCTCAGATCTTAAAATCAAGGTTTATTTTAACTCCACAGCCCCATAAATGTGGGTTTAGAGAACCCACTTCACCAAGTGAGATAAACCTCTTCTCCGTTTTCTTCTACCTCTTCCCATAAACAACTCTTGTCAACCTACCACACCTCAAGACAATAGCAGTTAGCAACCTAGAACCGGACTAATAAATAGTAAAAGGTATATTTCATAATTTGATAATTAGGTGTGAGTGTTGTATTGATTAAAAAACTTACTTTTCATTAACGAAAGAGTACAAGGAGGGAAAATAAGACATCCTCCCAACCTACAAAAACCAAACGAGGTTATATATATTATATTATCTAAAAATAGAAATATTAGTATAAGAAGGTGGTGAGAAACAATGACTTGCATCCTCGGTGTCAGTCAGCCACTTGTGATTCGACCCTTCATTAGGGAACAAAAGACTTGTTCTTCCATCGCGAAAAAGTACTACTATTAATGATTTGATCCATCTAAAGCCTAACTTTGAAATAAACTTTTAAGTGGCATTTGCTGTGAATTGGGGCGGGCGGGCAGGCAGGGGGTTCCATGGTGCATGAGTAATTTAGAAATATTAATTACTTAATTTAATAATAAATAATTGAATTTAGATTTAATTATTCTTTTATGAAATGAAAACCATACCATCATAGAGAAAATGAAGGGAACACAAGCAGGTAATACCAAAAATTGAACCAGCACTCTTAAAAGGCAAAAGCCTCTATGGAAAAGAGCTCCAACTGTTTAAAATGAAAAGTAAATTTAATTTAATATAAAATAACTTATTTAACAAAACGTTATTCAAAAAATTAATTGCACTCTACATAATTAATAGAACTCTTGCCAGTAATGGCTCACTCTCTCTCACTCTCTTCTCACCTCTCACCTGCAAATGCAGATGGAGATGTTCATTTTTCTAGCAGGAACCTGCTCCAAAATCCCTAATCCCTAGTTAAGCAGGGAATGGGGGCAAAGGGGATAAGGAATATGATCCCCGCCCCATTGCCCTAAAAAAGTCATTTAATTGAAATACTATTTTACCTTTTCCTTTAAATGGGCATTCGTTGGGGAGATATAAACATTTAATTAGAAATTTCCTACAAAAACCATTTAATTAAGATCTTTGGCAAAAATAAAAACTAAACGGGTAATAATTCCTGGGGGAAGGGGAACTCAATCCAATGAACTCCTCGCAGTGGTCTCACCCTGCTCCCCGCAAAATTAAATGAAGGATTTTGCAAAATGGGGAAATAAAGTGGGGTAGGGTAGGGGATGGGGAAGCCATCCCCATCCCTATTCCCTTAAATGTCCCTAGATACAAAGCCACGTCTTCACCATTGGTTAAGAACTAACGTATTGCTTGGTTCCAAGGGTTTAGTTGTAAGCCATCATTTAGCCACAATTGTAAACCATCATTTGGCCACCGTCAAACAAAAACCCTTCCCCATTGTAGTAGACTCAAATACTAGAGGGAGATTGTTAAGTATCCTTAGTCCCTGCAATCACAAAAAAATCCCCAACAAGGAAGAAAACAAGGGGAATACCTCCCTGTATCTATTATATTCAAGATATAAACCAGCCAAACAACTTAATTTCAGACAATATCACAAGATAAGCAAAACAGAGTAAATATAAGGAAAAATGGAACAAGAACACGATAAGGAATGATTCGAGAGCGCCTCCCTCTCCAAAAGCTTTCTCAAGCTCCAAGTTCTTCACACCCCAATTGATTCCCGCAAAACCCTTCATAAACCCTCACTGAATGGTCCCCCTACTGATTGTAATGGAATTTGCCACGTCCCTAAGCCCTTTTCTCAGCTGCTTTCTCCATTTTACCCCTTCTTTCATATGTGTGAATGATAGGAGATCTTATAGAGATATGTCAGAAGCTTCAAAAGGCAAAGCTTTCTCCATTGGTGTGCATTGAAGCACTATCCACAGATTATGAAATATTTCAAGCTTCTATTTGAATTGCCCCCCAATCACAAATCTTTCAAAGAAAAGAGAATCAATAATGGAACCAAACTTCAAAGAAGAAAATGTTCAAAATCTTCATAAGAATGCTTATTATGAATCAGAAAGTAAGAAAATACTAAAAGATCAACCCTCTATTGATAGGGACTGATTCTGTCAACCTACCACCTACAACTGGGTAAACAACTAACTACCAACTAAAAAAATTAACCATTCAAATGAAAAGGAACAAAATAGATACTAATTATGCTACATAAATTGATGATCAGGTCCTATCCTATAGATAGAGAAACTCACAAATGAGTGGACACTCGACTTAGTTAGTTAGGATGGACTACAATAGCAAAAAAAGCAGGCTGCTTATCCAAACAGAGAAGAGGATGTAGCTCTTTTATAGACCTTATATCCATCTACATCTCGGAAACTAGAAGGGCTATTAATGACAAAAGACCAACTTACAAAGATGTTCTTAGTACAAACGTCATTAATGAAAATAGAAAAGCGCAACCATTAGACCCAGCTCCTTTAATCCATTGCTGCCCCTACCCCCTCCACATAAGCTAGAAAAGTACTCCATGGGAACAAACTCGAAGCCCGATACCCTTCTTCCCGTCAAATCAAAGGGCATCAGCATCTTCCAAAGGAAAGACTTCTACCACAGGTGGTATAAAATTTTGAGTGCTTCACGAACCCACATATTCTCTTACATTCTAACTTCACTCATTCCATTTGAATCCAACAATGCGAAGAAACTAAATAGACATATCCTCAGTCAGCTGCATGGTTAGCACTTGGCAGAAACCAGATACTTCCATTCCCTTAACGAACCTTGGAATCAAGAGTCCTTTGGTGAACAAGTGTGTGGCATCGAAGGAGGGTTAGATAAAGGAAGAAGGCCTCCCCTTCAATAAAATGGATAAGGAACTTTTCTGGATGAACAATAAGTGGTTTAGGGGCAGTTGCGAATAAAGACCCCAAGGCCTAAACTGAAAGGATTCGATGGAGATTAGCATTAAAGGAAAGGAAAATTTATCTAAGTTGATTCTCAGCCGCCAGCGGATTTTGATGACAAACAAGTATTCTTCAATTCATTGACAAGATGAAATTACAAAAGAGGCAAACATCAAAAGGATCAAGCATCATTCCTTTAAAGATTCTATTATTCCCCTCACCCCACAAACTCCACAAAATTGGGGCTTTTTCATTATTTTTAAAACTAGGTGCACTCCTTGAAACCCCAAGGCTTAAAGCCCTGGGCCTTGGGGCTTTTTCATTATTTTTAAAAATAGTAATAATTAAGATTTATCCTTCTTTCTTTCTTTCTTTTTTTTTTTTGGAAACAGAAAGAAAACTTTTCATTGATATAGTGAAAAGAGTCTAGTGCTCCAAAATACAAGATACCAAGAACAACAAAATTAACAAGGATACATATCGAGTAATACAAAGACAAAGAGACATAAATTAAGCTAATTTAGCCTTCTTTATTAACTAAAAAAATCAAATTTACTATGCCTACATGCAAAATTTCTACTCCAACTATATTTTCTCTTCTTTATCTAGTACTTTTATATATAGTGCGCCTAAAAAATAAAAAGCTCGCACATTTTTTTTGCATCTTGCGCTCAAGCCCCAAAAGATTATTGCGCGTTATTGCTCCTTGGGCTTTAAAAAACACTACACTTGTCATCATTTCCTCTCCAAGTAATATTGATCTCCACTTGTTGAGTCTTCTACAAATTTTCGTGAAGGAGAGTGTTGAAGTATTGAAATAATCAAGTTATCCTAACATATTAGCTTAAGCTTTTGTAAGCTTTTGGGTTTAGTGGTGATTTAACAAATATATTCATGGCTTGACTCCAATAAAAAAATTTGACCTTGTTGATGGGTCCTGTTAATAATATGGATGGTTGCCATTGGATGAAAGATGTCGTGTAAGGGAATATTTCCGCGTAGGAGTCTTTCGTGTCAAGAGTCCATCTCCAATGGTTTTTGGGGAGGGAAAAGAATGGTGGATAGGTTTAACTCGAAAGCTTAAGTTCATGATTTGATGAAGGCCCAAATTCCAAGAGGCTGCTTCCTCTTTCCTTATATTTGCAATGGAGATGTCTTTACATAAGGCTAGAGCATGAGACGTGGGAAGGTCTAAACCAATCCAACGATCATTTCAAAAGAAAGTGGACTTCCCATAACCAATTACACTCAATATACTATCATAGATCAGATCTTCCTACAACATAATGTAGCTTCAAGGACCGGGATGCTTTAAGTCCAAAATTGCCCGAGAGATCCCCAAAATGGGATGTGTCATACTGTGCAATGAAATACCTCCACAGGCTGTCTTTGCCTCGTAGAATCTCCAAAACCATTTTGCAAGAAACTTCTGTTCTTGGCATTAAAATTGATCAAACCCAATACACCTTCAATCAAGGAGTCAGTCTACCTTTATCACCATTTTTTTTTATATTCATGAGTGTCTGAGTCAGCTTATCCGCACCTCACCTAATCTCACTGTACAGCCCATCTAACCCTATAATATTTGGGTGTCAAGGAAACTCGTAGCATATTAAATCCTAGGTAGGTGGCCACCATGGATTGAACCCAGGACCTATTAGCCCTTTATCAAGGGCATGCCCTTTATTTACCACTAGGTCAACCCATGATGGTTTACCTTCATCAACATCTTCAAAAGTGTTCTTCGCAAACTAGCATGTCAAAAAAATTCTGACCAAACAGTGCCATGGAGCTAAAAAATATTGAAAATTAAAATCCTCTATTGTTTGTGGCAGTGTTAGCTTTTATCCTTGTCTTGAACAAACATTTAAGATTGTGACCCCCCATCCACCCAACAAATGAATTTTCAACATCAAAAAGTTGCATATCGGCCCCTTTCCATCTTCTACCCAACCTTACCATGTATTAACCAGTAAAGCATGTTGTGCTTCTCCCAAAAATAAGCCATTGTCATGTACTTCCTCGTTTCTTCTAGACCCACACCCTCAGAGTTGTGGTGATTTAACATGGTAAAGGAGCACAAGATCCTATGTCCAAATCCATCTTAAGTCATTTCCTCCCATTCAATATTGATAACCACTTGTACGCAGGCCTTATGCAAATTTCAAAGCCCTCAAGTGACATGGAGTGCAAAGTATTGATATTAGATTTAATTTATCATAACTTATGCGCAGGATTTCTACCAAAGATTGAAGATATTAATCCTTACCCAGCAACAAACCAAGCAAATAATCTTATTCTCTTCAAGATGTTGAGTTTCCATGAGGATGAGAAGAAAGAACATGACAAGATGAGGAAGGGGTTGAAGCGGAAAGCAAACAAAGAAGAAAGAACTTATAAAATTAAAAATGATAAATAATAACTAACTAACTAATAAACGACTCAAGAAACCATAAGCATTGGTCTCTATATCCATAAAAGTATCCAAAGATTAAGTGGCAAATCCAAGATTTTACGTCGAGGGCACAAGTCCATAGACATTTTAGATAGGTATGGGTTGATGGCATGATGCAACATTAAAATTAAGTAATATTGAATAAGTTAGATTAAAATTTAGTCCCTAAACTTTTAAGTTTGTGACTATTCGGTCCTTG
Source organism: Lagenaria siceraria (assembly GCA_002890555.2). Lineage (NCBI taxonomy): Eukaryota > Viridiplantae > Streptophyta > Magnoliopsida > Cucurbitales > Cucurbitaceae > Lagenaria > Lagenaria siceraria. The sequence goes on from CM016488.1 coordinate 9,788,121, forward strand.
AACTTAAAAAAGAATTTTAAAATGTCTAATAGAATCTTAAACATTCAATTTTGTGCCAAATAGATCATTAAATTTTCAATTATGTGTTTAATAAGTCCTAGGATTAATTGACATTTTTCAAAATTTCACGAACTTATTAAACACAAAATTGAAAGTTTAGAATCTCACTAGACATAGATTTCAATTTTATATCTAATTGAATAATTAATTTCTACTTACACGCAATGAACTATAAAGAGAGACACTGCTTCCCACCAGTCTAAAAGCTTTTGGTTCGCATAAGGTTTTGCTTGGAAACAATTTTATCTTTCTATCAATGATTTTTGTGGGTCGCCCTTCCAAAGGAGATGCAAAGACACATTGGTTGGCTTTTAATCAATCATTTTTTTGGTCTTTTGGTGCGGAAGGAACAGGAAGATCTGAAATAACGCTTGTGCTTCTTTTGACGGTTTCCTTGATTTAGTTCTTTTTGAGGCTTTTATATTAGTGTAAAGTTCACACTATTTCAAAGATTATAGTCGATTTTCTTTACTAAACAATAGGAATTCATTCTTGTAATCCACCATTGGTGGTTATTTCATAACTCTGATCCTATCTCAGAAAACAAAAATATGATAAAGACTAGAGAAAAGATCTTTAAGTTCATGCCAAAAATCAATTCTGAAATAGTGAGAGGTAGGCTCATTAACACCTAAGATCCTATCTTGAAAACACCTTTCAAAGAAGCAAACGGAACCATGAACATTGAACAATATCAGCAGCTTTCATCAATCTCCCTAGCCATATCACTAAAATACCCCCAGCAGGACCATCAACTTCTAAGCAGACCACCCAATGAATCTAGAGGTTCATAACTCTATGACAAGAGATCTTCAAATTTGACTGACCAAGTGTCCTGCAACAGAACCTCTTACATTCCAAGAAATATTCTTGAAACTGAAGTGCTCTGATTTTCCTTTTCATCAAGGGTTTGGTTCTTTACTTCCCAATAATTAATGAGGTAATTCAATTCTCTGTCATCTGCAATTTTCCTACTACTTAAGCTCAATTTCATTATTCCGTAACCAATTAATCGTTAACCTTTGCTCTGATTCAGAGACAAAATGTAATTCAATGTTCATACTCTAGTACAAACCAAACTCTCTGGGAAGTGAGTTACTTTTTTTTTAACAAAACAAAGTGTCTTACATTTGATGAACTTGATATCACTATCACTTTGTAGCAAAAGCAAAAAATGATTCTTGACAGCTTCATTTCAAATGCCAACTAAATCTGAGTGCTTAACCAACACTACAAATAAATTGGTTGAACTAGCGATCAATAAAAAGGTTGGAGGTAAACTAGAAACCATTAACAAAGAAAACCTTCGCAGTTATTTCCTCAAATGGACAGAACATCAAGGGACTGACCTCGAAAAATATGCCTAAACTTCCATTCAACATCATGAAGGTCCCTTGCAATCAGCTCTTGTGCTGGTGGCTGTTGTGAAAAATCCTGCAGCACCATACCAGAGAAAGATGGCAAAAGTCATCCATCAAATCCAACAAAATCATATAACAGAATATATGTATGTACCAGTGGAGGAAAAACTTTCTCAGCAGCACGACGAGGTACAGAAAATCCTCCATGGGTGCTTGTATCACTTGCTGTCAACGTCTTGCAAAAGTAATTTGTTGGCTGTCTACTTGGAATCCCCAATTCCATGGGTAGAAATGTATCCTTTTGCTCTTGCTGAATGTACAAAATAAATTGAGATGAGGTATTAATAAATGTGGCAAGAAGAACTGAAAGAGAAACAGAGTTGGAAAGATATTATACTGCAGTCAATGGCTGTAATGTCATCTGGGCATATACTTCATCCGTTTCCACATCTGCCTGAAATGTCACACATACAAATCCTGCTTAAAACTTCTCCTTGCTTAATTAATCTAATTTCCTCATTCATGGTTAATAAGAGATTAATGAAATATTTACGCATTAAAAACATTAATCATGCAATGAAGGCTAGACACACTCAAATTACATGAAAATTAGAGAACCCACATGCATTGTAACGTTGTGAAGTTGGCATATCAACTGGGGAGGTAGGTTCGGGTAATTGGGTATGTGCCCATCAACTTCTTTGTTGGTCGTGGCAGCAACCTACAGACAAACAATCAACATAAAAGTCCTTTCATTTCCACAGGCCTATGCAATGACGACTAGTTTAATTAAGGCATTTCTCAACTTTTCTACATACAAAGAAATAAATTAAAAGGACAAAGATAGCCGCAAAAATGGAAAAATATATTTTCAAACTAAAAAAGAAAAAAAGAAAAAACCATGGAACCTGTTCGCTGTGACCCTGAGGGAAGTAGACAACCCGAGTCCCAGCAGTTGGGAGGGACACAAGGGGCCCCGCGCATGCATGCCATAGCTCTGAATTCAAGCATTTCTTTTCCCCTCCTATAATCATCACCATCATTACAGCGCCATAATTAAAGTTCAGCACAGAAGATCAAAATTTATGGCGGGAGATGAGGGAACCATAGCATTTAATAAAGGGAGGAAAAACAAACAACAAAAATGAAAAAAGGCACATAATAATAATAACATAACAATTCAAAACAGGATTTCCTTCGTCCCAAATTGAAACAGTAGACCAAAACAAAACCAACATAAAAAAGCAAAGAAAAGGATAGCAAATCATACCTTCGTGATCCTGCTGACCAAACCCTGATGTTGAAAGCTTCATATCAAGCTTTCCCCTATACTTAAAAAAAGACTCAAACCACACACACAACAAACACACAAAAATTCAAAATAAAAAGAATAGTAAAACCCTAATCGACAGGACAAGAACCCTGCCTGAAACTCATAACTTTCAACCGATAACATTAAGAAGATTCCTCCGCTGCCTAAACCCAACGCAATCACTCACAACCCCACCGCGCTCTCCCATCTCCCCCGCCCCAAATCAAACCAACCCAATATCCATCCTCTCAAATACAGAGTGTTTTTAGGGTTTAAGCACAAAATCCCCTAAAATCAAACCCCCTTCCCTCCCTCCCTCCAACCCCTCAAACAAACTTCCCACAAAAACACTCAAACCAAACAAATTCAAACCTCAACCCACACATCAAAAGGCCAATCCGTACTAGATCCCTCTAGAGAGAAACAACAAAAAAAACCAACGAAAGCGAACAACAATCAAGTGGGGAAACTGAGAAAGATGAGATGAATTAAACCCCAAAAAAAACCCCCACTGACAAACAATTTTAGAGTAAGCCGGTACCACAATCGGACTGACTGAGAATGTCAGTCAGTACATATACATACAGAGAGCAAAAAAAAAAAGAGAGAGAGAGAGAGAGAGTAAAAGAGAAGAAGTGATTTCAAAGAGGGCTTCTCTTCAAAAAAAAAACTGAAAGATGAGAGAGAAAGAAAAGACAGAGACAGAGGAGAGAGAAAGCACGGTCAAGGCAGTGTCTGTGAGAGAGAAAAATGGTAAGTTTAAGTGTTTTAAGAGTGAGAAAAAAGAGAAAATCTAAAACGAAAAAAGAGAAATGGAGTCCAGGAGATACTAATTTAGGACGACGCAATCACAACCCTTCATCTCTCCGTACCTTTTAATCCTCACCGTCCATTCCCCTTTTGATTTGACAGCAGGCATGTGCCACCATCCTCCAGTGGTCCTTGTCAGAAGTACGGATTATGTTAAATAATCACATTTTCTCTTTTTTTCCATTTTTTTTCCCATTTTTCATTTTTAACTTTCAAGATTTCTTTTCTTTTTCTCTCTCTCTTTTTTTACACATTATTTTCTTTTTTTTTTTAATTTCCTGTTTGTTAAAATATCTTTGGTTTGGTTTTAGTTGCCACACTTTCAAAAGGTAGGAGAAAATTTTCAATTTTAGTTTCTGTTTTTTTTAATTGAGTTACACCTACGCGTTGATTTTTTTTTTTAAAATCTAGTTAATTTTTTATTTTTCTTTAAAATAGAAAAGAGTTAGATATGTCATTGTCGAGATGAGAGTTAGATGTGTCGTTATCAAGATGAAATTGATATATGGATATCATTTTTTTTCATCTCCATCTTTGTTTGGTAACATGTTTGAAATAAATTTTTTATAAAAGGAGTGATGAACCAAATTTGGATTTCTAGGTTGTAAATGATTTGTGATGAACAAGTTTGATGCAAGGATCAGCTGGCATTGTATTTTTTTTTTTTTGTTAAATTTTTTTTGCGTTTGAATATGCAATATGCACACAAATTTATGGAAATTTGTATTGAAATATAGTTATGATGTATTAAAAAATTATGTTTATAGGAAAATTTTTACAGATAAGAAGAATGTCAAATTATTTACAGAAAATAGAAAAAAAAATAATGATAGACATTAATAGATTTCTATCAACATCTATCAGTGATAAGATAAGTTTCTATCACTGATAGACTTTTATCCGCATCTATCATAATTATATAAAAAATTTGTTATTTTATATAAATAATTTTCTTTACTTTTCTATTTTTAAGAATTTTCCATGTTTATATATATATATATATTTTAGGTTGGAGAGAGAGAAGAGATCAAGTTCAAAATTAAAATAAGAAAGGTAATTGCTTCAAAAATAAAATAGAAAATAAAAAAGAAAGATAAAATCTTCAACCTCATAAGAATCCTCGTCTCATTCGAGGCAAGTTCCTCCATGGCCCATTCTTTTTTTAGTTGTTTACACCTCTAATCTAATTTTAAAATAAAACAGTTTTCTTTTGTGTTGAATATTCCACATTATATTTAAAGGTCCTATTTATGTACTGTAATAAAAATTTGATGAAATTATAATCAAAATTAAAGGAAATAAAATTTAATTTATTCGATGGTGTTTAGTGCTCATTAGAAACATTTATATCACAATTAAATATAGATGATTACTATAATATTTTTAATAAATATATAGTTAATTAAAATGTAATAGAAGTGGTGTGAGTTCCACGTGATAGTCTATGGAAATGATATTGATAACCATTTTTAGTGTAATGGAATTACGGGATATGATTACAAATGTAGGAGTGGAACTCACAATTGATTCTATTACAATGTATGGTAAACATAATCGATCGTAATGAGGTAAGTCTTCTATTTTCTTTTTTTCATTGATTGATTATGTTTGAAGATGTATAAACATAATTTAAGTTGGTAATGTCAATATGAATTCATTTAGGGATTTTTTTTTTTTTAGAAACTTATCCAGACAATGAAAAGAGTACTTAGATTTAGACTTTGTTTGTTAATTAGGTTTATAAACACTACTTCTACCTATTTATTTCTTTGTTTTTGTTATCTACTTTTCAAGAGTGCTTTTAAGAACCAAACCAAGTTTGAAAACTTAAAATTAAAAATTTAAAAAAAAAATAAAAATCTTATGTGTTTGATATCTAGATTTTTATTTTTTATTTCTTAAAAAAATTAAATTAAACATGTTTGGTAACTGTTTTTTATTTTATTTTTTATTTTATACTTAAAAAGAGTCAAATAGATAGTTAAATGTGTTAGAAAGTGAAATATGTGAAGTCATGGAAAAAAACTATAATGTATATTGTAATGCCTACTGTATATTAAAACTATTGTAGGAAGCATTAGATTAAGAAACACAAACTGGAAGATGCAGGAACCATCAATTGGGACTGATGATGCGTGACCATCTAACACTTGGGCCATCAAGAATGGGACCGTAACCAGCAATTGAAATTAGTGATAGAAGATCAATGCATGGTGATCAAAACTAATGACTAACGACTACTAGTCTTTGCTTTTAGTCCTCGTCCCAATCGTTAGTCACAATAGGTGATGGTGGGTGGTTATCGATAATAGTTGTTGACATATGGTGCATTGTCAATTGTCAATCTCGACCATTCAATTGTAGTTGTTAGAATGGTTGCATGTCACTGATCCCTTTGTCTTAGTCACTAGGCGGGACTTGAAGTGGGGGACCAACAATTGGCAATCACTGACCATTGTCGGAGTGATCGTTGTCACTAGTCTCGATCGCCTACAATTAGCAACGGCTAGTGATAGTTGCTAATGAGTGGTGGTTTTCGATCATCGGTTCGCAACCCTGAAAACTGATATCAGTTTCGGTCACCACCTATCCATCGACAAAGTGCTGGCTAGTCACCAATCTCCGATCATGATACCAACCATGCCAATCGCCAGTCAACGATTCTCCAGTTTCAATCGGTGACCATTGACCATTGTCGAAGTGATCGTTATCAACAGTATCGATCACTGACAATTGGTGGCAGTTGGCGAAAGTTACTAATGAGTGGTGGTTTCCGATCATCGATTCACAACCTCGGAGACTGATATAAATTTTAGTCACTACCTATCCGTCGACAAAGTGGTGGCTGGTCACCAATCTTTGGTCATAATACCAACCACACCAATTACTAGCCAACAATTCCCAGTTCCAATTGTCAATGATAAGTGACCAACAATCATTGGTCCTCAGTCCTTAATCCTTGGTTGCCGACAATCGATCCTTGGTCCCCGATCCTAGTTGTTGGTCATTAATCCCCAATAGTAGGTGGTGCATAGTGGTCACCAACCACTTATTCCGGTCATTGGCTATTGAAGGTGGTGTGGTGATTGATGGCTGTAGAGTGGCGACATCAAGGTGGTGAAAATGAGCAGAATATCTTCACACTGCCCTCTCCCAAATCTCTTCACCTTCACTTCCACCATAGCTGCCACCAACAAGTACCAAACATCACTTACCACTTACGACCCCCACTCAGTCACTTTTGTCAACGTGTCCTCCATCTACAACCACCATTATTAGCACCCTCGATGACCACTGAAATGCACCTAAAAAGTGCTTTTATTTGCTTTTTTATTTATAGTTATTTATGCTTGATTTATTAGATTTGATGTTGTTTGCTAGTGAATTTCATATTTTGAACAAAAGAACGAGACTTAGAGCTAAAAACGGGTAAAATTATCCAATTTTGCATAAGAAAGACAAGTCAGGACCGATTATACAAAGTAGGAAGAAAGAAGGTAAGAATAGCCCAAAAGGGGGTATTGTGGCACTCCATAGCGCTACGCATGGCGCCCAACCCGAAAGCACCAAAGGGGGGAGGTGTTGCAATGTACACAACACCGTGACAGATGAAAACTTGTCGAGGAAAAAAGCACACCATGGTGTCATGACCACAATCATCAAGTTTTAAAAGAAAATACAATTTTGGAAAGATTTTACTATTTAACCTAAGGCTTTTGGCTGACCACAATCATCAAGTTTTAAAGTTTTTGAGGCGTAAAGAGAGTACTGCTTCGAGCAAAGTACTGAAGTTCTTAATGTCGAAGTTGATTGGAGAACGTTGAAGGGTCGATTCCACCAGGGACGGGACCTGAACGCTAGAATACACCTTCTTTCCCTTTTGAATCTTGGATTATTTTCTGTATTTTTTGCATTTTAAAGATGGTTCTGTCTTTGGAAGTCATATTAGGCTAAATTCTCATTATTTTTTATGGGTAGATGAATTCTTTAGATTCTTTCTAAACACTTTGTGATTCTTGAATGTTAATTTACGTTAATGCTTTTTAGTATGATAGTTCTTAATACTTTTGAATGTTTGATCAATGTGTTAAATGATTTCATGATTTAAATCTTGCTTTAATGAGTAGTTTTTAGATTAGATCATGCATGATAGACTATCGTTTAAACACACTAGAGTAGTCGGATAATGGTAAAGATTGTTGATGAAGAGTTTTAATACTTTGCTTAATTATCTAGTTTCAATAAATTAGTAACTAGTTTTTAAGTGAAAAAAAGGGTTGATCTTGAAAGGGACAGTTTGGATAAAAGACTTCTAGATCTAGGTGTTGTATTAATTGGTTTTATAATCAAAGCAATTGAGTTTGGTAATGCTATTTATGAAGTTTATTCCCTAAAATGTCTCTTTGTTGATAATGATCTCTGATAACTCCTGAAATAAGCTATCTATCTTCGCCTAAATCATGTTAGTTCTTAGGAATTTAATGTTTTATTTAGTGTTTTTGGCAAGAAATCGAGCAAAGGAGACCATCGGGACGTTTCAGATGCAATTCGGGTCGAATTAGAGCAATTGGCAACAATTTGAAAAAAAAGGACAAAAATGCCCCTTGGAGCGTCGTTGCGCTCCCAAGACAGTAGCGCGTACAGGGAAATTTTAGGCAATGTAGCGACGCTGCCTTCGCTACGCTGCGACTTTGGTGCCCAGTGTCGCTATGCTCCCCATGAGCGTAGTGACATTCTCGCCTTTTTCAATATATATATGTCTTTTTTAGGGCGAAAGGGTGTGAAGAAAATGGGAGGAACCAAGCCCCAACTCGATTTTTCTTACTTTTTCATATTTTTAGCTTAGGATTTGTAAATTTTGGGTTGTAATTATGGATTGGAAGTCCTTGCCTCTTCCTTCTTTGTCCATGAAGAACTTGAGGTAAGTGTTTTCTAGTTCTTGGGAGTAATTCCTATGTAAATACTTGAGACCTTGTTTTGTATAAATTCTATATTTTGATTAATGCATCTTTCAAATCCATTCTTAATCTCGATGTATGTTTTTAGATGGATTGACGCCCCTCCCCTTGAATGTATGTCGTTGCTAATCGATATTAAGTTGTGCTTGCAATTAAGCCTAAATCACCAAGTAGCAAGGGTTAATTGTGCATGGTTATATTCATAGGCTATCTAGATTCTAATGGATGTATGTTTAATCTTGGTTCAAAGATAAAATTGGTTAGTTAAGTAGGCTTTCCACTAACTAATAGCGCATGGGAATCCTAAAACGTAATGCGCATGTCGAGAGTCTTATATGACCGCTTAGGACCCAATAAGAGTCAAAGCATGTAGTTTAATTAGGGATTAGACTTTAATTAATACTTAGGACGCTTAATTAGCTTAATTGTACTAGTTGTCCGCCTTTGTAGAGACTAGCGTAGTTACGCCAAACAAGTCAATGTGCAAGTTTAATCTAATATGAGTTTAATCAAAGCAATTCGATGATAGTGATACATAAGAACATAATTGTTCCCAAGAACTAATCCCTTATCCATTGGTTACATTTACCTCTATCTTTATCTTTCTTGCATTTAATTTCACGTCTTTATCTATTTCATACCAAATCCCCCCATTTTACGTTCTAATTAGATAATTGGCTTAGCGAAGCACCGTTAGTGCACTTCACTCCGGATCGACCCAAACTTGCCACTTGTGCTACGTCATCGTAGTATAGGTTGTAGTTCAGTATTACAATTTTTTTATGGGTTCTTTTTAGGAATAAAACGACACCGAAAAGTGCTTCTATCAGTCTTCTTTGGAGCTAGAAATTTTCTTCTAGAAAGATGATAATAAATTTATGAAATATGATGTAACTTCCATAAAGTTATCCTTGATTTCAACTATGGATGACCTGATTTCAACTGTGGGTGGCCAGCCCCCAGTTTCCACCAATTAATTTCACTAAAACAATTGTTTGAGTCCTAATTGGTTTTCCCACGACAACTCTTTTTTGCGAATAAATTAGTCTCCTTGTGAGGTTCTTTAACTGATTCCATAAAATCCTATATCCAAATAATTTGTATATTTTAATTTTGTAGAGATCTATAAGATTTTGCCACAATTGTAGTTGTTCAACTGCTTGTAGCTTCATTCACTTCAATTTTCATGCTTTAATATTTTCAAAATTGTAATTAATGACAATGTTGAAACTTCAAACGATTTTTCTTTCCTGTAGCAAATAACATTAATGGTGGAGCTTTTATATGTCTTGGTCCTCCACACAACTCTGTTGCATATTGCTTCCCTTTCCAACTCTTAGTAATGACTGGATGATTGCGCAGATTTGAACGACAACTACTGATCTGAAGAACGTTTGTGTCTGAAAAGGCTAAATGACAGCGGATCCACGAATCTAAATGGCAATGGTGGATCTAAACGACTTCAAGCAGATCTAAACGTTGTTTGTGTTAAGAGCAATACTTGTTGAAGCTGACACACTAACATAAGTAGGAGCATCATCTTGGTTCACTATCACCTATGAATTATCGCTAAAGCTTCAGGATCCCCAAAGAAGAAAACTCAATGAAACCAAGCGGCATGAATTCGAAACAGGGCGGTGCGAGTATAAATGATGAGTTACAAATCCGGATGGTTCACTTTGAATCTGAGTAGCCTGAATATGCACAACATGCTTGATTTGAACAACTGGAACGATGATTGGCCGAATGTATGAGTCGTAAAAATTATAGATAGATAAGGTCTACGTGCAAGCATATATTATCAATGAAGTAATAAACTTGGAGTATTCCAAGTGTCGAATCCCACAAGACTAGATTGATTTTTAAGTTAATTATGACTATGGACCAATGAAACCAAGGTAACCAGTGAAAAGTTATATGTGATAGGCAAAGGAAAAGCTTAAAAACAGTAAATAATAGTAATCGAACAGGAGCAAAAAATGTTTCAACCTTTTGGGTGCTATGCCTTGGGTGATGCAGCCGTATCATACCAGAACAATGAGTTAGACATGAATAGAAATCTACTCTTATTTAGTCTTGTGTCAAGTTACTTTTGAAGGAATTAAATTTCCAGCGGAAGCGATTTATCGCATTGTAGTTTCAATTACTCAATTATGAAACTTAAAGAAACAAAGAAAAAAAAAGAAGAAAACAGGATAAACTAGCATGCAATTTAAAAAAGAGAAAACTTAAAAGGAAGAAGAAGTTGCTTATCCTTGATGAATCTTCTTCACAAAATCATTCTACAAATGGATAAGGACACTACCACTAAAGAGCACTCACTATTCTCAAGGTTATCAAATCCATGGAGAGTGGTCTCTATTTGTCTATTTAAAGGGAGGAAGAAGAAGTTATCTTCTTCATTAGAGAGGAATTATGGAAAGAGTTAGTGGGGAGGAATTATGGAGAAAAAACCTTCACACCATGTTGATAATAACTCCCAATGGGAGTTATTATTTTCTTTAATTTAATTTAAATAAATTAATAATATAAATTAAATTGAATTATATATATATTAAATCTCATTTAATATGTAATAATAATTAGTTACTACTTAACCAATTTCTCTCACATAACTTATAGTTTAATATAAATCATATCCACATTATTTTTAACCTATAGTTTTATATGAATCTCATTCATATAATATTTAATATTTGAATCTTATTCAAATATTTCTCTCATGTATATTATAAAGTTTAATTTTTATATTTTATATAAAAATCAACTTTATATTATAATGTATCAATATACATTATTTAATTGTATCTCATACAATTAATTTCCTTAACTTAATTTGAACAATTAAAATTAAACTAAGATAGCTGACCGTGATCTTAACCTATATGATCTAGCAAGTGGACCTAATGGACCTATCAGTTTGAAGCTCCAACGGTACGAGATTAATTAATTAAACTCTTTAATTAAATTAATCAACTTTCATTAACTGTCGATAATTCCATTAAAGATCGACAGCTGCACTCTTCTTACTGTAGATATATTTCTATGTACACGGATATAATCAATAAACAGTGAGTCGACCTTTCACAAATTGCTCGTAACAATAGCTAGGTCAAATTATTGTTTTACCCCTATGTTACCTCTAACTCCTTAAGTATCACTGATCACTCTAATGAACAATGTAGTCATAGTCCAACTATGAGCTAGACCCCTCTCTGGCCAGTGAGAGGGCGAGACGCCTCATTGTTCAAGACCCGACATCAGCTCTTAAGGGAACGATTCATAAGACGTGAATTTCTTCTTGTACAGTTGAATTCTCAGCTGCCTGCTCGGACAAATCCTCAAAGTGGTAGGCTTATTGAGTCGGCAAACCTGGCCACTCTCACCCATACAAATCAAAGAATTGCCTTCACAAGCAGAAGTTCACAACTAACTCAGGATTAAGGTCGAGTCACCTATGATCATCCTAGTGAAATGTACGTCTCATTAAGTAACGGTGTTAATATAGGAGACTAATCATTTCACAGTCTGGTCTTATATATGTCTCAAATATATAGGATACCCCCACTCACATGTCTCCACATGAACATTTAGAATCTAAACGTTTGTGACACTTTACAATACTTGTAACAATCACAAAATGGACCATATCTGTAATGTTACCAGGATAAGGTACCCAACCTTATCCATCTACTACAGACCGTTTACGTTATCACTTAAACACAATCCACATGTATGTCTCTATATGTTTAAGTTACTACTAATAACCTAGGATATTAGTGATGTAGACTACGAATCTTGGAGAATTCTTGAAGAGAAATCTTTATTAATTAATTGTCCATACGTGGGGGGAAGACTCCTATTTATAGACTTTTAATACAAGTGGGGGGTAAAAAGGAAATTAACCTATACTTTTATCCAATTATCCAATTTAACCCCTTTCTACTTACATCATTCTACCCCTCCAAAAAGAAAACTCGTCCTCGAGTTTTAAAAAGAAGAAATAAAATGAAACAATTAAGAAATAAAATAAACTTGTACAACGGAGTATGACCAAACCAACCTCCTACATCTTGAACAAAAATATTATGAAAAACACTCCAAGACATAAAATTTTCATCAAGTTCATCAAGACTCCAAGAGTTATAGATGTTCAAATACCCATTGACCAAGCCAATATCTTTAAGCAAAGAAAAGAACTCTTTCCTTAGTGAATCAATAGCTTTCACTGATTGTACAGGAAGAAAGTTCTTCCAATAGATGTCATATCCACCAAAGTTCTTCTCAACAACTTTCCTTAGTGAATTAATAGCCTTCACTGGTTGTAAAACATCCTTCTTCTTAAGTGGTGTTAGAAAAGAGTCTCTCAAATTAAGACGGGCAACAACGGTCAAAATTGGTTCCATTGGGAGCATAGTCAAATAACAACCTAAAACATTAAGATTTGTACTCCTATCTTGATGTTCTTGCAGCATGACCACTTTGATTTTGGACTCGATATGGGTTGCCTTGATGTTCTTGAAGGATAGCAACATGTTCTTGAACATTTGATTGAATGCCCATTTGATCTTGAAACGATTCTTGAACCCATTCTTTGACATTCTTGAATTGGTGTTGTTGCTCATGATTTTCATATGAAAATCGAGAAAAACCTTGCCAACCAACTTCTTCTTCTTTTGATGTTTCAAAATTAAACCAAACCACATTTTGAAGAAAAGGTCTATGAGAAGGATGATGTTGTTCAAAAACTGAATTATAATTGTTCATACCCGTTTGATTTATTTGGATGAAGGGTCTTGGTGGACTTCTTGCTCTTTCTTGAAAATGTCGACCATAATTCTTCTCTTGATAGAAAACAAGGCCATTATGACCATAATTTCTGTGTTCTTGGTATGGTTCTTGGGCTTGAAGATGGTTTTCTTGATACAAAGGGTTAGGAGGGTACCTTGAAAAGTAATTTTGGTGGAATTGTGAACAACCTTCATCGTTTGAAGAATCCAAATCATATTCCATCATATTGTGTGGAATCGGTCTTTGTTGTTAAAGAATAATACCTACCAGATGATTTTGGTAATTGATTGTTGGTTGAAATTCTGAAATTTGTCTTCTAGGTGGACTTCTTGCAACTTCTTGCATTCTTGCATTTTCTTGATTGTCGTTTTCGATTTCTTTGCCTTTTCCTTTGTTGTGGACTGCAAAAGCTCTTCCCATTTTGGCTGTAAGTGTCTCAATGGCTTGCTGTATCCCAGAAATTGTGTTGTTTATTCCACTCACAGCATTTTCTAATGTCTTAAGCCACTGCTCGACCGCTGGTGGGGAGAAAGATGCTTCCGCATCTGAGAGAGTTGGTTCGGTATTTTTGGGGTTTTTCCCGCCCATCAGATCCCTTTCACGAGGTGCTCTGATACCACTTTGATGTAGACTACGAATCTTGGAGAATTCTTGAAGAGAAATCTTTATTAATTAATTGTCTATATATGGGGGGAAGACTCATATTTATAGACTTTTAATACAAGTGGGGGGTAAAAAGGGAATTAACCTGTACTTTTATCAAATTACCCAATTTAACCCCTTTCTACTTACATCATATACCACTTTGATGTAGACTACGAATCTTAGAGAGTTCTTGAAGAGAAATCTTTATTAATTAATTGTCCATACATGGGGCGAAGACTCCTATTTATAGACTTTTAATACAAGTGGGGGTAAAAAGGGAATTAACCTATACTTTTATCCAATTACCCAATTTAACCCCTTTCTACTTACATCAATTAGTTTATTGGTTTTTGGGTTAATGCAACTAAATGTCAAAGAAAATAACAATTATTTTATTAAATAAATAATTTAGTTTGTACAATACAAGTTTACAAAATGCAAGACCACGAGATTTAGGGCATCAACTCCAACACCTTTAGGAGGTCTAAGCAGCTAATGCCTAATGTTTCTATAGTTAGCTGGATCTTAGAATATTTCAACTTCAGTTTCTTTATCCTATGGTTCTCCTTATTTCTAAGGTGACATGACAGTCCTATTTCTCGGCTCTTAGTCCTATATCCCTTTATGACATTCGTTTATACCCTAAGCTTTTTAGATCGTTAAATTAAGTGACCAGTTTAACTTATCGGTTTTATTTTTAAACTCAACAAAGAGAATATGTAAAACAAAGTGGTACGAAGTGCAACATAACCTAAACCATAATAACCCTAGGGCATTCACATTGTTGAACCCCTAAAGAGATTTATCTCATGACTTTTGATGAAATAATTAACTTTATTAAACCAAGAACCATAGCTACAATATAGAGTTCGAATATTAAAAAGAAAATAAAAGAACTATAAGAATTAAATGAAAAGAAATACTGCAACTTAAGGAGAAATTGGACATGTCCTCAATTTCCTAGTATTTTCCAAGGTTGATTCCCATTTTTCAAGGAAGATCATTCCTCACCCACGCTTTCATGGGATGAGATGACCTAGAGCTGCTACGCCTTAGAGGAACCTTCGTTCTTGAGGCTATCGACTTGGAAAAATTGAGAAGATGTCCACGGGGCTGGTTAAATGACAGATACGGTGAAGAGTAGTGTTGATCTTAAAGGTGGAGAGTTGTGTCTTGAAATTTACGGCTTCTCTTCCTCATATAGGCCCCAAATTGGTTAAGAAGTGCCGAAATTCAAGTTTTTGGGTTTTACTAGGAGAAATCAGGGTTGTCCAGCTAATTAGAACGTGAAAAACACAACTACATTTGACTACGTTGGATTCTAAAAAATTAGGACTCATTGATGCGGTCGTAGTGAAGCTTGCGATGCGGCTGCATCAAACAGAAATCTGATGTCTGGCCTCAAACACCTGTCAAAGTTCACCAAATCACCGCCAAATTAGCAAATAACATCTTTTGAGCACAATCGATCTCCATGACCTAATTTTAACTGATTAAGACTAAATTCAGGGGAAAACTCATGCTATAATCCATTTTTCAAAGTAAAAGCACACAAATAAAGGCCCAAAAACATGCATTTCATGGCATGTTTCAATCGACAAATGGAAACCTACAAACAAAACAAATCACAGAGAGTAGTGACAAATTTGCTCAGGTGCAGTGGTGGATCTTGATTTGAGTGAAACCCATGAACTTAAACCACTAACAGACGAATCTTCAAATGGAGGTCCACACAACTGAGGATTAGGACAAGCAACGATCGATCTTTATTGGATTGCTACGGCGTGTGTCGGTGTCCATCAAGTGACAGATGAGTGGCAGTGAGAGTGACCGCGTGAGAGAGAGGAAATCATGAGTAACCACGTTTGGCGGTGCTATTGTCTCCATCATGAGATAATCCCTTGCTCACGGCAGACGACGATAGAGCACGTCAGAGGTAGTTTAACTGCATAGTTCGCAACTGGACGGATCAAATCTGTAGTGGCAACATGGTGGTGGAAGCGTAAGAACCTACACATTGGCAGCCGACTGAGTCGGCAGTACTTAAGCAAAACTTCAAGCAGTGGCACTGGAAACTATGTGGTGGAGAAGCCCAAACCACACAAAAACTTCCTAAACATACTTTCCTTTTTCTTTTCCTTTTTTCACACGAAACCTCCGTTCTTTGTTGTTGGGATCCATTGAATATTTGTTTTTCTTTCGATAATGGACCCTGAAGATTTGATTCATCCATGTGTTTCTTTTGATTTTTTGTCATGGGAATCTGATTTGTCCATGCTTTTCACCATCAAAATTTATTTTTTAACAGGATCATGACAATTAAGTCATCATAGTCTTAATTTTCTTAATTGTGCAAAAATCTCAATTTTGCATAGGTAAACCACTCTCGTTCCCACATATGACACCAGCTGTTGATGTCAAATTTTGGACAGAAAAAAATACACATGATCTTCACGTGACATCAACGATAAATTTATAATTTGGGGAAGAGAGGTCTCACAAAACAAAGAAAAAGGGCTCCGTTGCCAAAGCCAGAGATGGAGAATTGTATAATATAGAAGAAGACAGAAGTTTAAATTATCTCATAATGGTGTATTTATAGGGGATTTTATCTAGAGTTTATCTTAACCCTATTAGGATTAGGATATGAGTTTTTCCTAATTCCAGATAAGCACTTAATCTTATCATATCTTAATTTTGGCTTATTTCGTCAGATCAAAATTCACCCACAACAATAACGATTTCCACTTATTTATAATAAATTAAATGACAATAATTTTTTTTTACACTTCATTTTCACATCAATTTTTTTTTACATATATCTTAAAGTTTTTTAAATAATTTCAAAATTAAAAGTTAAAATAGTTGGAAAATATGAATAAATTTATTTTTTTTTAAAAAAAAACACAACCATCCATAAAAGGGTTTGTTTTTTTGGTTAAAGACATCATTAATTAAAGGAAGTATTGCTTCGTAAGATGTGACTATTTGTCTTGCTACAAATAGTCTATAATTCGGTGATGTTCTTATAAAACACATATAAAACATAAAAGAATTGTTTCCTTAATTCTCATCTCCTCAATTCTTATCTCTTTTATTTACAGTTACCGACACGTTGTAGTGTTCGTTGAATCGTGTGATCGAAGTGCTGCATTCACAAGCTTAGTATTATGCCTTATCCTATGAGACGATGATTTATGACACCTTATGCACCATAGCAGGAACAAAAAATGTCTTAAGAAAACAACGTGAAGCTACTTTTTTGTATTTTATTGACATGTTTATTTTTGTTATTTTTCTCATCTTATTTGTGAATAATCAATGCTTTTACAATATTGATATTGTCTTATCAATATGGATTCTTTTTTTTTTTTTTTAATAAAATAAAGATATAATAATTGTATATGTTAAATGGAAATTTATAGTACTAATATTTTGATTTTATTTTTATAAAAAAAATATAAAACTAAAAAAAGTCATCATTTTTTATTTTATTTTTTAGAAACGGAAAACAAAAACACAACCATCAAACATGTTTTTAGTTTTTTTGTTTTTAAAAAACAGAAAACCAAACATGTATATTAAAATAACATTTGAAGTCTTAGTAAAAATTCAAAAAACAAAAACAAAATTTAAAAACCTCCTCCTCTTCAATTATACTCCAAAAATTAAAAATTTTCATTTTATCCCTTGAAGTTTGAAGTTTGTTTCTTGTAGGCTTTCGCTACGGGTTTGCGACAGAAATAACCGACGTTGTTCCCCAAAGGAGGAAAAATAAGTCGCTACCAATCTTGATTTACAAAGTGTGATTGATCACCCAAAATATGTCAAATTGGTAGGCAAAGGAAAGATAAAGGGTTTGAGGGTCTTTTGCCTATAAAAAGGTATTAGCACCCCACAAAACACTCATTCAAAAACCAAAATTTTATTTCTTTTCGTGTTATTAAAAAAGGGTCTTTTGTAAGAAAAAAATTATTTTGACTTTTAAATGTCTCGTGTTTTGTTGAACGCTACAATTATAAATAAGGATCATAATTTGAGTGGCCAAAGGCTATTAGAAAAAAT
Source organism: Lagenaria siceraria (assembly GCA_002890555.2). Lineage (NCBI taxonomy): Eukaryota > Viridiplantae > Streptophyta > Magnoliopsida > Cucurbitales > Cucurbitaceae > Lagenaria > Lagenaria siceraria. The sequence goes on from CM016488.1 coordinate 9,806,123, forward strand.
TATTTGAATTTATTTGTCATCCCAAAATAAATTCATCGCCCCAAGAATATTATGAAAGTCAACATTTTAACCTCTTAGAACATGATTTTGGTTTATTTACTTAAAAAGTGTCTAAAATAAATTTTTTACAATTTTTAAGGAAATGCTTATTTATGAAATCAATTTTAATTTGGTTTATTTATTTTAAAATAATTGGAAAAAGAAACCTTTTTAAGAAAAATTGTTTTTTTAGGAGAGAGAAAATTTGCGGTAATCTAATTTTCCTTCAAGTTTGTTATTTTTTAAGAAAATATTTATGGATAATTTTAAAAATATTTAAAATTCATTTTTAAAGAAATAAATGCCTTTTGTGAAAAGATTTTTTTAATAATGCATATTTGCAACAAATATACTTTTATTATACAATAATATAATAAAATAACTTAGGGACGGCGGCAGCTGGACGACTCTCGGACAGAGTACTCCAACAGCGGGGCTTGCACGATCTGAGAGAGACGATTAAGGAGAGAGATAGAGGAAAAAAGAAGAGATAAGTCTTACCGGCGACCGGCAGCTGAGCGAAGGTGCCGCGAACTCGAAGGGCAATGGTCGGCAAGCGAGTGGCACACATAGGTGGCAAGTGTGGCGGTGGTTGTGGCTGTGAATGGCCATGGGTTGAGAGAGAGGAAGAAAGTTTAGAGAGAGAAAGAAAGTTTAGAGAGAGTGGGATTTGGGGGCACTTGTGTAAAGAAGGGAAAACAAATGTAAAATGCTTTGTATTTTTTTTTTAACCCACTTAATACATATATATAATATAAAAAATTTTCTAAATTTCAAATCCTCACCTTTTCCCTCTTAAATTCTCAAATCTCCCAATATCTTTTCCAATTAACCCAATTTTGGCTCTAAAAATCTATACAGCAAATCCACAAATTTAAGAATTTGAGACCTTTTAAAATCTCTACTCCATAAAATTTGAAAACTAAAATATCTAAATTTATTCTACTTTAAATCTAATTATCTCAATTAGATTTTAAATATCCATCCAAAAAGCCAAAATTAAGTCAAAACTTAACTTCAAAATACTCAACCAAGATGAAATTTTACCTACGGAACGTCCACAAACAATTTTTATCTACCTAAAATCCAAAATATCTCTATCCTAATTTAATTTAAAACTTCAAAATTGTTTATCCACTTAAATTCAAAATTTCAAATCTCTCATTAAAATAGTATCTAATTTCCAAATCTTTTATCACTAATAATGTAAATTAAATTATCTAAACCCAATTATTCATTGTTACCCTCGAAACTCAAAATATAACCCAAATATCTCTAAAATTCTAAATTTTTTATTAATTAAAGTCAAATTAACTCATAAATATTTTCAATTATCACAATTTAACTTTAAGTTTCAAACGCAACGGGAAAACTAAATTCAATTAATTTGAGATAATTAATTTAAATTTACTTAAAACTTGTGATGTTACAAACAAAGAGGAGGAGAAACCAATAGATAAAGGGACCAAATGGGGGATGAAGGTTGTAGTTGCTTCTTCACCAAAAGAGGAAGACAAAAGGGACTAGGTCGAGTAAGCACATTCACGAGGTTTAAAGAAAAGAGATGGAACAACTTAAACTAAGACTTAATATTTCAATTATTTTCACATTGATAATTAATTTATAATTTATTAAAATATATTTATTTTAAATTTTATATGATTAAATGGAATTTCAACTAATTTTCCTTAATCTAAATTATTTGATAAAAGTATAAGAAAAATAATTGTCATAAAAAAATAGAATCAATTCAAATTTGAAAACAGATACTCACGATAGAAGTTTTTACTATTTCAAGTTCGAACCCAAATGAGGTGTAAGCCTAAGTCTACATTAGTTCATATAATTAAATTACACAAATTTAGTATTAAAACTAAAATTTACTGAGCGCTATTAATATTTTTTAATTTAAAATTTATTAAACTAATATCGTCACTAGTTTTTTTGTCAATTGCTCTTCAATGCTAATCTATTAAAGTCATATATATATGATACTAAAAAACAATCATATAAGTCTAAAAATTCCAAATTCTTTTTTTTTTCCCTTCAAACCTTTTTTTTTCAATTTAATGACTCTAAAGAACAGTCACTCTTTAGTGACAGTTAATTCTTGTTATAAATTGGTGACACGAAAAAACTGTCATAATAGTCGAAAAATCCAAAATTTTCCGTCTTTTCTTGCCAAAATCGCGCCTTTTTCATTTTTCTACATTTAATGACTGTTATTTACAGTCATAAATTCGTGACACAAAAAAACTGTCATAAATTTCAAAAAATCCGGAAAACTCCATTTTTTTCTCGCCAAAAATGCGTAAATTTAGCTTTTATGACCGTTTTTTCTCTCTCCTCTCTATTTTTGCCATTGTTCATGAGTCATTAAAATCTCATTTTGTTGTAGTGACTTATGTAAAATGAATCTTTTGTATTAAAACTTGTTTAAAAGAAAACACATTAACATCAGATCTTGGCATCACAAGACATTGATTTCTCGCCTCAAGAATCTAACTATCGACATGCCGAGTATTCATAATTCCATCCCCGGAAGTTCTAACAATAATTTTATTTGAAAGATATATATAATAAAAATATTAAAAATTAAACACAATTACATCATTAACAAGTATAAATGGTTAATTCATTTACGAAATTTAAAATCCAAAGTTATAAGGTAACCATAATTAACTAAATAAGAATCTAAAACATTATTCACGGAATTTAAACTTTAAAAACAACTCAAAATAAATAAATTGGTCTATATGAGACACAAATAAAATTGTTAATAATTTATAAGCAAATATATAATTAAAAAATGGTCCTATTTATAAATAGGAAAAACTCTTTATAAAACTCACAATTTCCGACAATTGACGATGGTTAATGCTTCCTTTTGGAGTGCCTTTTGGAGTGCGGGAAGAAAATGATCTTTTAGAAAGATTTAGTTTATCTAGGAAGAGAACAGTGGGAAGAGGAAGAGATAACATGGATGAAAAAAAATATGGAGAGAAATTAAGGGGTTGAGTGATTGTTGGAAGAGAGAAAAATTTTGAAAAAGATGAAAAAATCAAGAGGGAGAGAGAGAAAAATGTGAGAAAAAAAGAGAGAAGGAAGCCACTAAAAATCTTTTTTGGATTTTTTAGTGTTGTATTGTGTGTGAGAAAGAGAAAAAATCTTTCGAAGAAGAAAAAAGTGCATGATAGGAAGTGTGTATGTGAGTTAGTGAGAAAAAGAAAAATTGCTAGAATTTCTTTGTGTGTAGCATGTATTCATAAACCTCTAATTTATAGAATTTTCAAACCGTTCTTGATTTAAAAAAATAAATTAAATCAAATTTAAAAGAAATAAATAAAAAATAATGATCGATGATTAATTTATTAATTTTAAAAACATTTAGCATAATTAGGTTCTTCCAAAATTTGATATAATTAAATTTTTTCATACAAAAAGGATTTGATCATTCAAAATTTTATTCTCCCTCCACAAAAAAAAAAAACCATTATTTTATTGGATTAAAATAAGAACATGCTTTAAAATTTTATTTTCTCTAAAATATAAATATTTAAAAAATCCTTTATTTTATTTTATATGAACATAAAATCTTCAAAATTTATTTCCCTAAAACGCAAGGATGAAAAAGAGATTTTTTTAAATAAAAAAATAAACTTATTTTTTCTTTATTTTTTTTAAGTGAGTAAATTCTAAATTAGTAAGAAATACACAAAATTACACCAAAAAATGATGAAATAAAATTCTAGACAAATTTAGAGGTTTATACATTTCATAGATGAAAAAATTTGTATCTACTTATGTAAACAATTTTAAAAACATACGTGATAAAGAAAAATATAAAGACACATTGTTACGTACTCAATTTCAAAATACAAGATAAAAAAAATTGAATGAAACTCAACGTATACAATTCTCTCCTCCCATTTTTCACATCAAATGTTATGATCCTAAATATTTATGTGAGTTAATTGGGAGGTTGGGATTCCTCGAAAATCCTAAATGGAGGATCGAATGAGCCTATTATCACTTTTATTATCAATTTCTTTACTGGTATTTCCTTTTATCTTGCATGTCACTCTCCCACTTTTCTATGATTATGGAAATTTCCTCCATGAACCAACTCTGATACTAAATACTATGATCCTAAACATTTTATTTTATTTAGTTTATAGATTTTAGGGTTTTAGATGTCAATTAATATTAAACTCTTGTATTTCTACCAAGTCAATTAGTAGTTAGTGATCATCTATAATAGTGGGTTAGTCCTTTCCTTAGTTTAAGCTAGGGATGTTTTGGTAGTAAGTTGTTTTAGTTAAATTGTGAAAATCCAAAAGGAGATGAGAAAATTATATTACATTGAGTTATGTGAGTCCATTGGGAGACTGAAATTCTTCGAAAATCCTAAGTTGAGGTTTAGTCTCTCACGAATGAGTCTATTATCACTTTTAATATCAATTTCTTTCATTCTATTTCTTTTTATCTTCATATCAATCTTTCTCTTTTTCATGATTATGAAAATTTCCTCCATGAACTGGTGATACCAAATGTTACGATCCTAAATATTTTATTTTATTTAGTTTATAGATCTTAGGGTTTTAGATATCAATTAATATTCATCCCTCGTATTTCTACTAAGTCAATTGATAGTTAGTGATTATCTATAATAGTCGTTAGTGGTTTCCTTAATTTTAGGCATCTTTTGATCGTGGGTTGTTTTAGTTAAATTGTGGAAATTTATAAAAAAAAATTAAAAAAATTTAATTATTAATTTAAATAAATAAAACAATAATAATATTAATTTGTTATCTAAAATATTTACCATTTCAACATAAATTCTAAATTTTAATTGATTTTAAATAAAAATAATTAAATAAAATTATAAACGGAGAACTTTTACCCGGGATCCTAACTTCGAATGGGGATTTTCGACAGTTAACTTTAAATAGAGGGAGTAGAACTACAGGAGTATCATACCAATTTTATTTTAAATTTAATTGATAATTTAAATTATATAAAATTTTACATAATTATCATAATAAAAAGTTGAATGTAAATATTAACGTAACCTTGTTCAAAATTTAAAAGTCTAAAGTTTAAAAGCTATTTTTGGAAAATGTCTAAACCAATTTTTCACTTCAAAATTAAAATGTCTAAACACATCAATTTTTTAATTTATTTAATTTGAAAATGGACAATTATGCGAAGATTATCTTACTAGAGAATTCCTTCAAGGCAAAAGTGGGAAAGCAAGGGAAAAAGAAAATGAGAGAAAATGAACTCCTCAAAGAAGGAAGAGAAAAAAGAAGTTGAACAACGTACAGCGCCTCCTCAATCTAAAGCATCTTACTCCCAAGCATATCAATTTCTTTAGGGTGAGTCCTCACAACCAAAAACGGATTGCAAAGGAAAAAATCCTCAGCCAATACCATTATCAAATCAATTTCAATTTTTAGGATCATCAATCCCTCCAAGGCCTTATGCCTTGACAATTACCTCTTCCCCAATAAAATTAGAGGAGTCCTCTACTCCTCCAACCACCTATGCTCAAGTCATTACAAAACCAAATCCTCAAAATCAAGAAATTACTCTTTCTAGATCCTTCAATTACCAAGCATCCTCATCATCCTCTTATTTTAATAAACCTCAAACCTCTTATATTACAATCCTCGAACCTGAATTTTTAGGAAATTCTATTCCTGAAACAATTCAAAAAACATTTCCATCAAACTTTCACTTTATTCCAAGCCATCTCAAAAACCGACTATTCTATGAATTCATTCTTGTTGACACAGATTCCATAGAAATTACTCACACACAAAACAAAGATGACCCCAACAGAATTGCTTTTTCAAAAATAAGAATTTTACGAGTTTTGACACCAACCAAATGGAATCAAAATATTTACACTGAAAAGCGATTTTCTCATCAATTTCTTCCACAAACCTACTCTTATATTGATTATCAAAATGCTTGGTATAACATGTTTTTGGCTAAATAATTTCAATCATTCCTAGTTTATTATATTTGACAAAACATGTATTCAAAACTTTCCTTTATGGTTCAATGATTGGTGGGATATATTTGGCCTTAATGAAGCCATTTTACCATATCAACTCACTGAAAGTTTTAAATTATTTTCGGACAATATTTTTCCAAACTCTTTAAATCTAATTTTACGTTTTTCAAATTACTTTCATCTTGCATGGATTTTTTGCTGGAACTACTCAATATCAGAAACAAATGGTGTTTCCGCCCCTAAGAACATCCGAATCAAATGGTGGGACAAATTCAATACTGCTGTTGCTTCAAAACATATAGTCTAAAAATGGTTCTCCATCTACCCGCAACATTTAAAGCCAACCTTGCAGAAAAGCCAACAATTTCTAACTCAAAAATCCGGATTAATGGCGGCTATGACACAAGTCACAAATGAAGAAGAACTTAGTGTCATCATCCAACAAATTTCTTCTCAATCCACCACTAGTCAAGAAGACAGCACATCTCATATCCAAGAAGATGAAGATCAAGAGGATTTTGCCAATTTCTTTAGTCAAATCTACTCCCACATAAAATCAGCCAGCCGATCAAAATCAATAAGCACAAAACTATCAAACTCGTCATCATGTAATCCTCCAGGTGTCATCTTGTGTACAGGTGTCATGTAAACATTAGGTGTCTCTACACCTCTTATGTAAAATATTACGTGTCATGTAATAAATAAGTGTCTTGTGTCAACAAGTGTCTCTACATCTCTTATGTAAAATATTACGTGTAATGTTAATAGTCACTATGTATTGACGTATATTTTGCTTCCACCTTCTATAAAAAAGGAAGCTCAGTCCATAGGTAGACAAAGGTTTTTTTTTTAGCTTTGTGTTCTTGCATCTAAAGAGAGGAAGAACTTGTATCTGTGATATTTCAATAAAAGTTTTATTTTTTCTACTACTTTCTTGAATTCTTAATCCTATTCAAAGTTCTAAGTAAGTTTTCTATAATACTCTTTTCATATTCCAAGAAAATCTCTAACCTTATTTCTATCATTTTTTAAACCCAATAATAATTACCTCATAATCATTCCATCGCTTTAAAGATAGTTCAATACACGTGTCATTCATGCACCAACACCACATGCCAAATTCTCCCAAATGCAGATGATAGGGTGGTAAGTGAAGAGGTTGGGGGAAAAAGTGGAAAATACGAACCTAAACTTAGATATTATTCCAAATGAATTTAGTCATCCATTGCAATTTTTCATTAAATATTATGTTTATTTTAGTTATTACAACTAAATCACAATAACTCATTATATTACCGACAAACACTAACTTTGGATTATTTTTTTAAAAAAATACCACGGATAGTAATTATTTTAACTAGGGGTAGAAAAAAAAAATATGAGGATTAATTAGAAAAAAGAAGTGGTTTTGAAAGAAATGGGTGAAAAAAAGTGATTCTTAAACTATTTAAGAAAATAAAATACTTTCCGGTATCTTTTAGTGAATATGTTTTTTGAAAATGGAATACCAATCATTTCTAAGAGATCCACATATTACAATTGTTATGATTTTTTTTTTAATTTTTACAAATCCATTTTCTTTAATTTTAAAGAAAATACAATCATTTTTTTAGTTATCATCTTATTACATCATGCATTTTCTTTTTATTTTTTAGCAATATTAAATTTAATTAAAAAATATTATGTATTTAAACATTTATTTGTAAAATAACAAACTATTATATATAAATAATATAATGTTCTTGTTTTTGTTTTTATTTGAAAATAATCATGTAAATAAAATAGTTATGTTAAGTTCAGTCAATAAAAATAAATAAATAAAAACATTAAATTGTTTTTAATATTTAAATAAAATAAAAAATAAAATAGACCGATGATGACTAACTAAAATTAAAATCTTATTTTATTATATCATACTGTAGTTTTCTTTTTAATTATTACATACTTCACAAATTTAATAAAATAAAATTACAATTAAAGTTTAAAATATTGATATCGATTGAAATTTTGAAATATTTTATAGAAATATTTCATTACATACAAAATAATTTTAAATTATTTATTATAAAATGGAGTGGATACAAAAACAATAGCATTAAACTTACATTACATAACATAATTTACCCGTAGTTAAAATAATTACTATCAATTGTACTTTTTTAAAAAATAATTTAAAATTAGTGAAAGATAGAGTTGGTACTTTTTATTATTAGGGTAAATTGCAAAAACCACCGTTTAAATATGGTGGTGGTAAAAATTGAACCCTTAAACTTTCATTTTAAAAATTTAAACCCTCAAACTTTTAAAAGTGTAAAAATTGTACCTCTAAATTTCCATTTTACTCAATATTTCTTTTTTCTCTTATTTATACCTATCATCGTGTCATTTCCTTATGTTCAATCATCCACTTTCTTATACTTTTTTTTTTCTTTTTGAAGCAAAGCAATTATGATTCATTAAAACAGAGGATTTAAAGCAGAATTACAACGAGAGCCATCTAAAAATAATAAAGGACAAAGCCACCTGGGAGGGCTAACAGACCACTCCCCTTTCCAGTATCCTTCTTGATGAAATTGACCAAAGCCTTGGAGTCAATCTCCACTTGAACAAGAGAGATGCCCATCCGTTGGACAAGCTTCAACCCAAAGAGGAGAGCAAGAGCCTCCCCCTCCAATGCTGCAACTTTACTCGGGATGCAATCCGCCGCAGCTACCACCAAATCTCCATAAGAATTCCTAATCACAGCCCCAATCCCCACCATGTTAGACTCTAGGCGGCATGCGACATCGGTATTGAGCTTAAACTCACCCGTCGGTGGTGGGAGCCAGATGGATGGACCTTCCATCGAAATAGAAGCCGCCACCCTCGAACTTGAACGAAGACAGGTTCCCAAAAGGTTGGCAGTGCAAAAGTCACTGAAATAGGAGGCTACCCACGCCACTCGCACCGAGGTCTCAACAATTGGGAGATGACGACCTTGACTGTTGCGGTCAGCCCACAGCCCACAGCCCACAACGCCCAACACCCCACACTAAAAAGTCCAGCTTTGGAAGCGTCCCCCAAGATTGAAGCACACATCACATCTTGTATTGCAACTTTTCTATCCACCCCCCGCATCAGGCTAGGTAGCAACCCCTCCCAAAATTTTTTTGCTCGATTACACTACAGAAAAATATGTTCTGATGTTTCTCTATACTTACCACACACCCCACACCATGGATTAAGGTTGACTCATCTGTTGTATAAGTTCTAGTTAGTTGGCAAAATATTGTGATACACCCTCCACATAAAAATCTTGACCTTGTTTAGGATTGGTAGATTCCATAGCAATTTTCACCACTTTTCAAGGCAAGTTACATGAGAGCTGGACACTTCACTTACCTGATTAGCATAAAGTTTATAAGCACTCTTAGTTGTGAATATCCCATCATTCGTGTAATGCCAAATCCACTGATCAGGGGCAGTAGATTTACATATAGGGATAAAGCTAATAACCTCAACATCATCCTGACAAAACACCTCTTGAAGCCTTTGCATATTCCAACGCCCTCATCATCAATAAAGAAATTGACCCTTACATCCACCCATTGGAGGTTTGAAGTAGAAATGGATTTGAAAAAATGTTCTTTTGGCAACCAAGGAGAGCCAAAGGCCAAAGTGTCCTCTCCCGATCCAATTCTTCTACGAATGCCCAATTTTAACAGATCGCGACCCCACACCAAACTACGCCACACAAAAGAAGGGCTATGACCCAAAGGAGCATCCAAGACATTAGCAAAAGGATAGTATTTACCTTTAAACAATCGAGCTGTTAACGAATTAGGTTGAGTTAAGAGCTTCCACACTTGCTTGGCTATCAAGGCTTTATTGAAACCTTCAAGACATCTGAACCCAAGGCCACCTTTTTCTTTAGGAAGACAAAGCCTATCCCATCTCATCCAATGAATTTTAGAGCCATTATGGGAAGATTCCCACCAAAATTTAGCCATACACCGCTCTAAATCAATTCAAAGACCTTTAGGGAGCCGCACATAGGACATAGCATAAGTGGGAATCGCTTGAGCTATGACCTTAATAAGGACTTCCTTCTCCCCAACAGAGAAAAAATTTCCCTTCCAACCAGTAAGCACCTTCTGCACACGCTCTATTAGATAATTTAGATCATTCCACTTGTGCTTTGAGAAATGAGAGGGGATACCCAAATACTTACCCAAATTTGATACAATAGGTATGTTAAGGGCCCTCATGAACTCATTTCTCGCCTCTAGTCCAGTATTAGGACTAAACATAATTGTCGATTTGTTAAAATTAACGCACTGACTAGAGGCTTCTTCATAGCGGTAAAGGATATCACTAACAATGGCTCCCTCCTCCAAATTTGTCGGACAAAACAGGATGCTATCATCTGCAAATAGAAGATGAGAAACCACAGGACAAAAGCGAGAGATTCGACAGCCAGAAATCAAATTCTACTGCTGGGCATATTCCAACATGCTAGATAGACCCTCAGCACATAAGAGGAAAAGATAAGGGGATAACAGGTCCCCCTGGCGCATACCCCTCTGAGGCTGAAAGAACCCTCTAGGACTTTCATTGATTATTACTGAAAAACTCACAGTGGAGATGCAATCCATAATAAGCGATATCCAAGCATCATCAAACCCCAACTGGCTCATAATCCGTTGGAGAAAAACCCATTCCACCCGATCATATGTCTTTCTCATGTCAAGCTTTATAGTAGCCAAACCAGACTTCCCTCTTCTTTTGTTGACAACATGGTTAATGCATTCATAACCCACCAGGATATTATCAGAAATAATTCTTCCAGGAACAAAAGCACTACGATGCTCAGAGATCACCTCAGAAAGTACCATCTTGAGCCTGTTAGCAATGGTCTTTGCAATAATCTTGTAGGACACATTACACAAACTGATAGGCCAAAAATCGGACACCTCTGTCGGACTCTTCTTTTTTGGGATAAGAACAATATTAGTATGATTAATAGCCCTTACGACGTGTCTGTCGTTTAGAACCTTTAAGCACACTGCACCATCGTCTCTTTAGTGATATCCCAATATTTCTAGTAAAAGAGAGCTGGGAAGCCATCAGGACCAGGGGCTTTAGTAGGAGCCATTTGAAACAAGGCTTGTTTTACCTCATCTTTTGTAAAAGGAGTAAGAAGAGTGTCATTCATCTCCCTTGTTGTAAAATTTAAACCCAACGGTAAATGTTTTTTTTTTTACACAACTTGTAACTAATCTTCCTTATAAATATAAAAAGAAGCTTAGAGTTTATACATACTGTGAGAGAGATAGATCTAAGGGTGTGAGGTTGTGTACTTATCTAAAATTCTTCAAGAAAGTGTTCTTCCCGTGGATGTAGGCTTCTTTGGCCGAACCACGTTACATGCCTGTGTTCATCTTCTTCTTCCTCTTCTACTACAACATCTGCATGCATCAAAACTCCATTACTAAATCATCCAAGAAGAGAAATTGGGAGAGCAAGAGTGTAGAAAGGTTTTTTTGGTTTTGTTTCTGTGAAACTAATTAGAAAGCAGAGGATCTGAGAAGGAGAAGTTTTTCCCACTTACCACGTGTGTGATCTTATCAGAATAACGTGCTCATTCTCCTTTTTTCAATCCAACAACCAAATTTTTCCACCTTTTCTCAGACTTCTTCCCGTGGGTCTTTTTTTGTTTCTTTCCTTTCAGCTTTCTTTTGGGCCTTAGAATTCTGTATAACAGCCCAACACTTGTAATTTTACGAGGACTTGTCTCAGGACAACATTAAGCTGGGTTTCATTGGGATTTGAAGAGGTGAACAAAGATGAAAAATAGGTAAGAAAAACCTGTTCCAAGTCTTCATCAGAAATTGCCCACCCTCCATCAGAATTTAGCACTTTATGAATGGTATTTTTTACCCGCTTGGAGGAAGCTTGTTTATGGAACCACTCTGTGTTTCTGTCTCCCCACTTTAACCAATTGTCACATGATCGTTGCTTCCAGTATATTTCTTCTTTTTCAAGCGCTTGGTCCAAACTCCTCTCAAGATGACATATTTCATCAAAATTAGGACCTCCCCCACGGTGATATGCTTCTTGCAAACAAGATCTCTTCTTTGCAATATCAGAACCCACCTCCTTCGCTTTGCCTTTCCCCCATTTCTGCAATTGTTCTACACATCTGGATAAAGAGTTTATAAATGCAACTTCATTCCCAGCATTCACATTCTAGCAACCTTCAATAATCTCCCGAAACTCTTCTTCATGAACACAAAATTCCTCGAAGCGAAGAAATCTATGTGCCGTTCTGTTCCTCGTTTGTATCAATTTATCATGAAGCTCAACACAAATTGGTTTATGATCAGATGTGCACCACTCAAGGTTAGATACTTTAATAGATTTAAAAAAATTGCAGAAAGATTCATTTCCCAAGAAGCGATTAAGTCGTTAAAAGATCCTTGACCCCCCTTTCCACCTATTAGTCCAGGTGAAAACATCACCAGAATATCCCATTTGGAAATGCTTGCCGAGCCTCCCTTCTTCTCTGCTTCCCACAAACATTCATTTAGATCCCCACCCACCAACCATGGAGACGCATCATTATTACTCAGTCTGCGAAGCAATTCACACGTTAGTTTTTTATTTTGTGATTTTGGGCATCCGTACCCTCCAGAAAACCGCCATCTACGCCCCAAGGAAGAGAGGCTACAGTCAATATGATTGCTGGAAAATGATCGAATAACCACATCTACTACCTTTCTCCACAGTAGCGCAATTCCTCTGCTGTTACCTCTGCTCGCCACAGCCAAACAACTATCAAAGTTCAACTTTCTTTGGATATTATCCATGCCACTTCTGTTGCTCTTTGTTTCCATTAAAAAAACCACTTGGGATTATGTCGACCTAGTAAGTCTTTTAGATCTCTGAACGTCCTCAGCCTCCTCATACCCTGAACGTTCCAACAGAATATTTTCATTGCGTTCGGTGGGGCTGAAAATCAGCCTCCACCGATATAGCTTGCATTTCGTTCTCCTCATTTGACTTCTTTTTTTTCAACCCCCCCAACCACTCCGTCACAGCTATCTCCCTTCCTTTTTCCCTCTCCCCCACTAATAGTTTCGGCTTCAAATGAATTAGTAGCCTCCTTCAATAGTCTACGCCACTTCCTAGGTTTATTGCCTACATCATGTGAAACCTTCTCTAGACATTCAGCATTGGACCCACTTTATTCCAAAAGAGCATCCCCACTTGGATTTTCACTAACCTCCTCCACCGATTCAACAGGGGCTGCCACATCAGTTGAATTGGAAAAATCTAATTCCATAAATGTATTATGATTTTCCTTAAAAACCTCCTTACCTTTAGGCATCTCCTCATTTAATATGATTTTTCCCTTCTTCTTGTAACGTTGGCATGATTTTCTCTCCTCTGTCCTCCACCGTCTTCTCTCTCTCCAAAATAGTTACATTTCCTTGCAGGCCTGTTCCAGCTGTACTTCTCCAGTCAAAGCATCCGTCTCCGGCGACGCCTCCTCCCATCTCGTACATCGCTATGACTTCTCCCTCCATATCGATTTCCTCGACCATGGCCGATAGACTCCCGAAGTCTATGCTCCGAGACAGCTCCCACCCCAACTTTGGAATCATCTTTCTTGAGAATTGATGCTTTCAACCAATCTCCATATTCAAATTGAGTAGTAGCATCTCTCTTAACGTGCGTACATTCCTTGCAAGAATTTCCTATTCGTCCGCAAGAAAAACAGAAATCTGGCAACCACTCATATTGGATTGGACACCACACCCGTTTCCCTTCCTTGGTCTTAATTTTACAACCTCGTGTGATGGGCTGAGATACATCTAAAGTGATACGGACCCGCATGAAATGACCGACATCCACTTTGAGTGTCGCCTTCAATCTCTTTCACCTTGCCAAGGGACGAGCCCAAAACACTTGCCATTTCCATAGACATGCAATTAAAAGGTATGTTGTGAATTTGGGCTTAGAAATCAGCTTCCTTAACAATCAAATCCCCAATTTGATCATTTTCTTGTGAAGAAACCATAATGAGAATTGCTTTTTCAAATGACCATGGCCTGTATTCATAATCCTTGCATTTTCCCTTGCCGTTTTAAACTGAATCAAGAACAAGTTTCTCCCTGCAACGTCGATCCTAGTTTCTTGATGGACTCTCCAAGCGTACTTCATGACTGAACAGAATGCTTCAACATTAATTCTCTTTGTTGTAAGTAATTTTCCCACCACGCTTAAAGAAATGTTTAGTTTTGTAAACTGAATTTTGCTCTCCTCAACTTCAAACTCTCGTTCTTCTTTCCCAGTAAGAGTTAGTTTATGCCATTGTAAACTTAAGTCCTCCATAGAATTCATCACGACAGCCAATTGTAATCAAATGTAACTCAAAGTAACTCTTACTCACAAGCTACTGGAAATCTCTCAAATAGAGAGAAAGCTCTCCAATAAAGAGAAAGCTAAAACCACTTTCTCTATATTTCTTCATCTAAAGAGAAAGTGGATGATTGAAGTGAAAGAGAATGACTATGGATGAGACTTTAGAGATGAAAGCTAGAGAGAGAAACAACAAATATTGAGTAAAATGGGTTTAATTTTTATATTTGTAAGAGTTTAAGAGTTTGATTCTAATATTTAAAATAGTGTGATGGTTAATTTTACACTTGAAAGTTTAGATGGACAATTTTTAGACTTTTAAAAGTTTAAAGGTTTAATTTTTAAAACTAAAAATTTAAAGGTACAATCGTTACTACCACCATATTTCGAAGGTAGTTTTTATAATTTGTCCTTATTAGCAATGACCTGTTTGGTAGACAATCTAAAAATAAGGGATCCAATGAAAATAAAGTTGTATTTAATTTTTTTATATATGTGTTTGGTAGCAAATTCATAAATTAAAATTTAATTTAAACAAATTTTCAAAATATGTTTGATAATATATTTATAAACCATAAGATTAATTATAGTTAATCACTAAATATTACGTTGAATATAAACTATTACTAATTATTTTATGAACTTGTTTTATAATTTTTATTTTATAATATCATATAATAAATAATATATTATACGATACATATTTTAATCTACTAAAAATAATCGAGTTTATAGCATGACATACTACACTTGTTGTTTTTATCTTTTCTAAAAGAATTATGCATTTCAAAATTCTAAATTCAAAATATTGTTATAAGAATTTACTATTTGGATTATAGAATTTGGAAACAATTTTTTAAAACAAATTTTAGACTACCTACTAAACACAACACAGATTCATTGAACTTAATAAATTTTAAAACATAAAATAGAATCAGAATTTACTACCAACCCTCAAATGTTGAAAATCAACTATTTGTAGTCACACAAGTAAGTGTCAACAGTATAAATGTCTTCTTTTTAAATAAATTAAAGTATTTCAAATTAGAATTGAAAATAATATTTAATGTCAGATCTTTTATAAAAACTTCAAAGCATTATAAATTAATTTCTTTCATTGATGCCAAAAAAAACTTGTTTCGTTAAAATATTAAATGATTAAAGTCATTAAAATGTTATATAAATACAAGGAAAAATCACTATTTTAATCTTCAAGTTTTGAAAAATTCATGGCTAATTTGATTGGCAATTTGAATTATGTTTTATGTTTACCGATTCACTGAGTTTAAGAAATGCGCGTTTGACATACAAGTTGAATTATGTTTATGAAAAAAGTTTTCAAATCTGGCAAATTATGAAAACAATATTTTTATGTTTTTAGTATATATAGATTTGAATTTTAAATTTTTAAATGTAGAATTATATTAAATAGTGATAAATATAGTATGTTATGTTATAAACTCGATTATTTTTTTAATTAAATTATGATTATGTAATGTATTATAAATTATGTAAATTGTAATAATAAACCAAATATTTAGTGGGAACTAAAATATGTTTATAAATAATAATTAATAGTTTTATGTTAACCAAATATTTAGTGGGTAACTAAAACTAATTTTATAATTTATAAATATAATATTAAACACATATAAAAAACAATAGTTTAAATTATATTTCTACCAAACACATACTTAAAAGGTTAAATTATTTATTTTATTTTTATTTTTTTATGTTAGAGATTAAAGTATTACAAATTTGAAAAGTACAAGGATCAAATTTTTATCTAGTAAAATTAAGGGACTAAATTGTTACAAAATTGAAAGTATAGGAACTAAATCATTACCGCCGAAAGTTCAGGGACTAAATTGTTTCTTTCATAAAAGTTTAGGGACCAAAAATGTTTTTTAACCTATTTAAAAATATGAAATTTAGTTGTGTTTTCAAATTTATGTTTTTAGATCTATTCTTAATTTTTTCTAAATATAATTAAGTATTGTTTATAAATATAAAAAAATGAGCCAAAATATTTATAAATATAAAAAATTTCATTAAATTTTTCTATATTGGTAAATAGTTTGATATTTTTTCTATTTATAATAATTTATAATTAATATATAAATTATAATTAATATTGCTCCGGGCATCTTAGACAGCACATTAATTCTAGTCGTAGAACAAAGTTACCTTCGCTGCCAATTCTCATGGGTTTTCTTCTATTTTTCACTCATTTTGCTTCATTTCTCCGCTAGATCTTCTCCACAAAACCCTCCTATCTTGCTTTCTGCTCTTTCTTCAGCTCTCTCCCTAAGAATTTCTTCACCCCTCCAAATGGAATTGTAATACGTGAGATCGTTCTTGATAGTCCCATAAGATGGGAGTGCTGTCAAATAAGATTTTGAGGGAGGAATTGAAACCGGGGGATCACATCTATTCTTGGAGGCAGGCCTATATTTATGCTCATCACGGTTTCTTCTCCTTCTCTTTCTTCTCGATTTCTTATTTTTTGATTTTGTTCTAATTTGGGCATAGTTTTCCTTTACCCTTTTGCATTTTGTATCCATTTCTTATGCTCTGGTTTGCCCTCAATTGCGTAACTGCATTCTGGAATCACTACCCATGATTGCTGTATTGTTTTTCTTTGATGGGCATTTTGATTTTCTTTTAGAAATTGTCATTTCATCGTCGTTTGTGTGGTTTGAAAGTTAATCGGATATAGATTTGGGGATTATTCTTGAACTATGGGTGGTGTTGGCTATAATTTATGCTAATGTCTTTGATTATGAATTTCGACTCGTGAATAGATTATATAAATCTGAAGAGATTGAATTCCCATTGCTCTGCTGACTTTCCAATGGAGTTGCTTATGAATTAAGGAAAGTGAAAAATCCCCTGAATGAAGTGACTCAAATGGAGGATCTCTTATTCACCTTTGGCTACTTGATTTTGTTTTCTTTCCACTTTTACGAGCAGGGCGAATCATTTCCTTTTTATTTATAAGAGGGGCAAAATTTTATGCTGTAACTTTTTGTGTATAAAATGTTTGAACCCACAAAATTTAGAGGGAGATGTAGATGAAAAGCTATAAAATGTAGCCTTTATGTTCAAGTTTTAAATCAAAGATAAATTAGGAGTAATTACTCCCTCTTTCCAAGTTTTTTCTTTCCCTTACGGTCTCCCTCCATTTACCATAAATGAAATTTTATATTGTTATTCCTAAGTTCCGTGTCTTTGGGCTTGATCAATACCTTATCTTCTATGTCTTTCTTTGTTGTGTAGTATTAAATTTTTTTCTCTAGTAATAAAATTAACACGTTTATATCCGGGTATGTTCTCCTGTGAACAAATTGGGAAAGTGATGGATGATAGTGCTATGATCGAGAGTGCACTGGTTATATAAGTTATTAGTTATTACCCACTTCATAGAGGCAATAGTTTGGTGATTGTATGTATTTATGCTGATATGACTTATGTGTTTGGTCTGAATCCTGTTTGCTCTACATCTCAAATTCTTTGTAAATGGCATTCAAAGTCTGCCTTTTCTGCTGCTGGGGTCCAGCTTCTTTTTGGTTGATATATAGAATTATTCATCCCTTTTCACAGATTTGTGCATAATTGGCCTTCCACTTAGTGATGAAATTGTATATTCTTGACATCATGGAGAAATTTATTTATTCGCTGGACAGTGACATCGAACATTCTTTCTAGGTCGGGAGGCCACGCGATTCCATTACTTAGATGTTTGAAATGGGTTTGAAAGCTATCAGATAATGGTTTTCCTAATGTGTGTTTTGAGGTTATCTTTTCTAATGAATGTGTATTTGCTCTTTCTTTTGAGAGGGAAAGTGGATGAGGCAGAGGAGGTTTTTTTCTCTTAATCTGTTGTTGCATGTTAATCAAGTATCATAGAGGAGTTCCTTGAGAATATGAAAAGGTGTGGAAAAATATCGTTCTTAAGTGACTCATTGATTCCAGTTATCAGTAGAAGTCTCTCTTTGCTACAACTTTTATAAGTAATAAATTCTGAATGATGATAATTGTCATTTTGACTTATCTACTTATATTACTCCAGGGATTTTTATTGGTGATGGAAAGGTGATACACTTCACTCGAGGAGGAGGTTTGGAGATTGGCTCGGGAACGGTATTAGACCGATTCCTTGTTAGTTCATCTACTCATTCTCCAGACAATCCATGTCCTGTATGTGGTGATCAGTCAAATAGTGATGGTGTAATCTGTTCGTGTTTGGACTGTTTTCTTGGTGGTGGCGATCTTTACATCTTTGAATATGCTGTCTCGCCTGCGTTATTTCTCGCAAAAGCCCGTGGCGGGACTTGCACTCTTGCTTCTTCCGATTCATCTGAAGTTGTCCTTTATCGTGCTTCTTTTCTCCTCCAAAATGGCTTTGGTATGTACCACATCTTCAAGAACAACTGTGAAGACTTTGCCATCTATTGTAAAACAGGATTGCTTGTTTACACCACTCTCAGCGTCGGTAGGAGCGGGCAGGCTGCATCATTTCTTGCGGCCACAAGTGCAATTGTTTCTTCCCCACTTCGATTTTTAACCACCAGTTGTAGTGGTCTAGCGCTTGTTGGTGTGGGTATGTATTGTGCTAGTCGATTTGTTTCTGACATTGGAGTGCGTCGTGATGTTGTTAAAATCCCGGTCGAGGAACTCGTGGCTAGAGTTAGCAGCAGCAATGCTTCAGAGGAAGCAACACAGACGGCCAAGGAAGAGTAGTGTTGAGTAGTGTTGTTGTTGGCTTCAACTAAACCATAGAATTGTCTTGAAAGTGAAATCCATTCTTAATTATGGACATGGTTGAAACTTGTATCAAGTATGTATTTGTTGTGATTTGTATCCACATTGTTGAAACTTGGAACAGAACTAAGGGAGTGTTTAAGGTACATGCTGGTTATTATAGTAAGTGGTTATTATATCTATGGGTTATAATAGTTTGTAGGTTATAATAGTTGGTGTTTGGGATGTAGACTATTTTAGTTTGAACTATAGTAATATGTGTTTAGGGGGCAGACGAATAGAAAATAGTGAACACATAACAAATAAGGATAGAGATGACGAATAAGAATTAGTAAACACTATAACAAACAAAGGAGGATTTGAAATAATAATACTATAGTTAATTGTAGATTATAATAGTTGGAAACACTAACTATTTTAGTTGGAGTCCTAAACATGGAGTGGGCTATTAACATGGAGTTGGGGCCTAAATACCCTCTAAGAGCGGAATAATGAGAAGCAAATAGTTATGAAATATGAGGAGTTGCGAATTCTTGGTCTACAGTGTAAAAAGTTGATAAGATATAAAATTGATGTTTTTTTTTAATAGTAGGACCCACTAACTTTTTGGCTCAAATTGGAGTTCACAACTCCTACTTCCCAACTTTTACTTCTAACTCATTGGTTTGTTTGAGGTAAAGGGTAAAATAGTGAAAAGTAAAGAGTTATGAAATCTAGGGAGTTGTGAACTCGTGAGGCACATTGTAAGAGTTGATAAAGATATAAAATTAATGTTTTTTTTTAAGACTAGGACTTACCAACAACTCCTTGGGTCAAACAAGGAGCAGAGTTCACAACTCCTACTTTCACACACTCTTATATTCTCCACCTTAAAATTGCATATTTTTTCTTTTTTAATTTGTTCAATGATAAACAAAATTATAATATTCGATAACAATCAATATAACAATATTCTAACATTGATAGTTTAAATGATTCAAAATAGTGCATGTCGATAATAACAACATTATTAATTGACTTTGTAATTCTTACTTGGAAGAAACTTTTGTTAGGTAAACATCCAATTATTCCATAGTCAATTTTAGATTTCTAAGATTGTATCACAAACACAGACTTCTCAAACTTAGACTCCAAACACAAACTTCTTAAACTTAGACGTCAAAAACGTGCCTTGCAACCATTGTATTCCAAACCTGCGCGCCATCACTTTGATTTACGAAGGAATACCCATCCCTTTGATTTCAATTTCACTCTCATCTTCTCGCCTTCTCCCTGTCCCTGCTTGAAGCTGTTGCCGCGTCGCCGCCTCTCTCCGTTCAGCGCCGCCGACGCCACCCTCGTACCGGTATTCTCTCGATCTCCATCTATGTCGTTCTTCACTAGAAAGAAAGTTAGCTTTACTTAACAGAACAATCTCAGCATATAGTTGGGGGTTTGATGTTAAGATCAAATACCGCTCTGAATTTATTTTTTGAAAATCGATTCTGTGTAATACTCACAGACCCATAACATCGATCGGTTTGGTATTTTTGCACGATCCCAAATTGAGTCGAGAAAACCCTATTATCTGCAATTCGCTTTTGCTATTGTGGCTAGTTGTTCTTTAACCTATCATTCTCAGATTCGGTTTCTTCTTAGTCTTCTTCAGCATGTGTTTGACTGTAATCTTTGTGTTGAACTTTTCTTTCGCCATAGAAGTTGCATTGATTGAGTTCATGTGTTCAGGTAAAGAGAGCCAATATGTTCTTCCACATAGTTTTGGAGAGGAATATGCAGCTACATCCACGCCACTTTGGCCGTAACCTCCGTGAGAACCTGGTGTCAAAACTTATGAAAGATGTTGAGGGCACTTGCAGGTTTCTTAACTATTTTCCCTACCACATTCCTCTTGCTGTTATTTTCTTTTTTCTTAATTTTAGAGCAAAATGCATGTGATAAGATGAATTTCTAGATTTGATCGAGAGGGGTTGGACTTCTGAGATACATGTGAAAACTGAAAAAGATTTCTCAGATTTTTACATTACTTGTTTTAGTAAACATCCAACTCTCATTGAAGCAAAGAAACTTCCAAGTTCTAATGGGGTGATGAACAGAAGTTCAGATTACTAATTGGGCAATTGATGTTGGTAGTCAAATATTAGGGAAATTTTTTATTTATCTATACTAGACATGTTTTTAGTTTTTAAATCTTGATTTGAAATATTCAAAGAAGTGAGAAATACAAAAAAAAGGTTAGGATGGTATTGGGTCACACTCCATTGATATTAGAATTAGGGTAACTTTTTCTATGAACGTGAGATCTTTACTGCTCAAACCAGGGAAAGACATTCTCCTCTAACACCATGCACAAAGGCTCAAAATTGCCTTCATGGGATAGAGGGAGCATGACTGAATGTATATGCATGTCATTTCATCTTCATATAAAGAAAAACATGATCAGTTCATGAACAAATAAAAACAGTTTGATGGATGATATTTTTTTTTTGAAACTTTGATACTTTTTTCAACTAGTGAACTGTCATTATTGATAAAATTTTGTATGTTGACACAGTGGCCGACATGGTTTCGTGGTAGCAATCACGGGAATTGAGAATATTGGAAAAGGGTTGATTCGTGACGGGACAGGTTTCGTCACTTTTCCCGTCAAATACCAGTGTGTCGTGTTTAGACCATTTAAGGGAGAAATTTTAGAAGCTGTCGTTACGATGGTAAACAAGGTATGTCTATGTCACTATTTTGCTATCTAGTAATTAAATGATGAATTTATTTTAGAAAATAAATACATTATTGACTGCAACTGCAACTATTGTAGATGGGGTTCTTTGCTGAAGCTGGACCCGTTCAAATTTTTGTTTCAAACCATGTAAGTATATATTTGTAGCACATTTCAATTCTCACTTTTTTCCTATTTGGCTCTTTATGATGTTATGAGCCACCAAGTATCTTGGGGCTTGGATTTTTTTTCGACAGTTTTATATCAACGCAAGTCATATATTCATCCTGACTACAAACATCTTATTTGTAATGAATTTATTTCCTAGCTTTCCATTATGGACTGCTTAGTTCTTGCTTACCAATCTTAGGCTAATGATCAATGCCAACGTACCAAATTTAGATGGGACAAACACCTCCTACTTGAATTTACTCCCACTAAACTGAATTTGCGATGCCAATATCTTGGCTTTTATTCCTTTCATATATTTCCCCCCATAAATGTGCTTAACTTTCACTGAAGTTATCTCACATCTTGTGTTTCAGTTGATACCGGATGATATGGAGTTTCAGTCCGGAGATGTGCCAAACTATACCACTTCAGATGGATCAGTATATTTCTATTTTACACGCATTCTCTAAACATAGACTGATAATGCTCTCTTGTTGTGTTAAATTTATTGAATTATTTCTATTTTCTTGTAGGTTAAGATTCAGAAGGATAGTGAAGTTCGATTAAAGATAATCGGAACTCGAGTAGATGCTACTGAAATTGTAGTGTCTTCACTTCCTTGTTTACTATTGTTTTGTTTAAAATTTATTTATTCTGTTCTCTGCGTGGTGCATGTTAATTTTTCTTTTCAATGCAAATATAATGTTTTGCCTTCATTCTTACAATTTTTAAATCGAAGGATGCACTTGGTAGCAAAGTGTTGAAAGGTTCCCAAGTTTTTAAGATCCTCACTAATTTAAAACGTTTTCCCTTTTATCTCAGTCTTGGAGTAGGCGAATATGTTGATATTATAATGATTGAATATATATATATATTAGGCTGAATGAATTTTAGTTATGAGATTATTTTTTCACTTTTTATAAAAATGTTCAAAAATTGTGTCCAGTGGTACAGTTGATCTATTTAGCATGTTTCAAGTGGTGAAAATATTCAAAACTTGATAACTCCATGTTAGTTGCTTTTGTGACTTTGATAGAATCTGTGTGCCATTATCAAATTCTGGTATCTGCTGTGACTCATTTAACTATTGCTTTTGCTTGCAGTTTTGTATTGGAACCATAAAAGATGATTTCTTGGGTGTGATTAATGACCCTTCAGCGGCTTAGGTGTGCATCTCGTTCAGGAAATTCTTCCTTGCATTAGAATTGCCTTGGTCGGATAGATGGAGTTCAACCTGTCTTTTAGCATCTTTTGGAGTTCGCAATCCAAGTTTTTTGAAGAAGATTACTCTATTGAAGACATTTGTATGAATTGGAAGGCATTTATTTTCACTATGTAACCAAGTTTCTTATTGTGGTTGTACTTTTTGATTTATAGATTTCGTGTATTTCTTGCATTTGAAATAGGATATGATGAGAGTGCTAAGGGGATGTAAACCTAGTTGAGATGTTCGGGTGCACTAACTGATCCTCAATACTTTTTTAAATATTTAGTTTCATTGTAATCAAGCTCTTGCTCTTTTCATTATATCGATGAAAAGTTTCGTTTGTGTTAAAAAAAAAAAAAGTTGTCAGTTTGTATATTGTTCTTTATTAATCTTGACATTGGAAAAAAAAACTAATTTTGTTGTATTGTTAATGCATTTTTTCAACCGTTTATCCATTTAGTTATAATTATGAAAATTTATGAAAATTGTTATAATTAGTTAATGAAACTTTGATTGTGGCTTGGTTTAATTAGATTATAACTAACTATTTTTAATCACAATTTCTATAAAGTAAGATAATATTTAGATGTCTATTGTAAATGTTGTGACATGATGTGAAAATCATGAAAGTTTTGGATGGTGAAAGAAAAAAAAAACTCACATCAATTTGAATTTTGAGGTGAAATGATGTGAAAATTTAATGAAAAAAATTTAAATGAGGTTAAAAATAAATATAGGTTATTTTTTTGTGGGTTTTCAAATACAATTTCTTTAAAAATGAAAGTTTTGGTTAAAAATTTGAGAAAAGTTGGAAATTAAAAAAAGTCACATAAAAAAGGCTTAATCTTTTGTCAACAATGTGTGAAACTATATAATTAATTATGTAAACAAGATCATAAAATTAAAAAACTTGAATTGAGGTAACGTAGTTAATTAAAAAAAACTCAAAATTTTCTCGAAATGTCAAAATTTCTCATCATTTTCTTGATATTTCAAAATTCGTCGAAATGGGGGAAATCAGAATATTCTCGAAACTTCATAAATTCTTGAAATTTTCAAAAATGGGAGAAAAACGAAGGACCCGTTTGGATTGGCTTTCTAAATGTTTGGATAAGTGTTTATGAGCGCAAAAAAAATGTTTATAAACATTATGAAAGTCTATCTAAACGGGCCTGAAATTTCCTCCAATTAAGATTTTGATGAAAATTTCTACCATAGTTAAAACATAGTAAACAAATACACTATATAAGATATAGATGGACACTTAGTTTTTTCTATCACTCTTCTAGTTATTGACTTTATCATCTTCTTTCTCATTTTCCTTAGCTTTGGTTTAATTTTTCACCATATCTACACTAAAAGAGGTTGTTTGGGGCGCTGAGTTGAGATATGATGTCTGTAGATATGATGTTTGTGGAGTTTATATGTCTGTGGGGTTCATATGTATGTGTTTTGACTGTTTGGGGTGTTGAGTTCATATGTCAGAGGTATCTGGTGCAGTTTTCTTTTTTTTACATAAATAGTCTGTTTTTATGATGATTGTTTTTGTTTAGAAACTTGATAAATGGAACTATCTCAATTATGCTTGAGAACTCACCTTATTCTAGGTGAACCCCCACAACAATAATAAAAGTAACCCCATTAACAAATTTGATAGACAACCCCAAGAAAACTAAACAGTTTTGGCTTGGAAAGAATTTATCAAAGATCAAGAAGAAAGAGAACTTGTTCCTAACTTCAAGATTTCGAACTTCCCACAATCTAATTGATCAGACTAGATTGAAAGTTCTAAAACATGTATTCTAACACAAGAATACAAAGAAAGCATAAAGCTTGAGAGATTAAACTCTGAAAATTTCATTCAAATTCAAATTCAAATTCTTCTTTTAAAATGAATTAATCTACACCCAAATATAAATACATAAAATTAAATTGGATACATAGGACATTAAATATGTGAGTGAATCTGGATTTTTAGGTTCATTATGACTCTGGATGAAAACCTGTATCTTGAAGCTTGAATGGTTGCAATTTTTCACCAAAGGTGGGAACCTTAGCTTGGAAGTAACTCTTTAAGCTGATGTCTACTTATTTTCTTATCAAAATTTTTTATTCAATAATTCTACATATTTTTTAGCACACATGTATTGTTGGTAGTTTTGGAAAATGGGGTTTAAGATTTACTTTTGGATTATGCATTTCAATTTTTTTTTTAATTTAAGCAATTATTTTACAAATTTGTGCATGTGACGTTTCTAATTAGATCATTTTTATTTTAATACTTTTGATAAAAACTTTTTAAAACAAAAACCACTCATGTGAAAACATTTTAAAATAAAAACCACTCATGTGTCTGATAATTTTTTTTCAATAGTGTTTTTATATACAAATTGTTTGATTTCTTACATGATTAAAGTGATTGTATGAATGTTCAATTATTATAAAGAATGACTATAAAATACTATTGAACTAATAAAAAAAATCGAGAATTCAACATTTTGATGGAACTTACGTACTTTTGTGTCAACAAAGGTGCTTTTATTGACAATTTTGTACGGCAACTTAAATATAAACATTTAGGAGAAGTCAAGGCGCTTAGTTGGTTGTTATAGTCAGTGAGTTATAATAGTTAGTGTTTGTGGTGCAAACTATTATAGCCTAAGTTATAATACTTTGTGATTGGGGTATAAACTATTTTTGTTTAGGTAGAAAATAGTAAACATTGTAACAAAGAAAAAAAGAGAGGTTGAGTGAAAAATAGTAACTGTAGCAAAGAGGGTTTTGAGTAGTAGTCATAATTTAAAAGAGATGATGTATCAACAAAGCTCAAATTTGTAGTAGTTATAATTTAAAATAATGGTTGTAGGAGTGGTGGAGTGACCGCCATTAGAGGTCGCTGGAGTTGGTCATCAACAATAGTGGTTAGATGTTGCCAAAGTTGGCCACATGTGGTGGTTGCTGGAGCTGGCTGTTGGAGGTGGTAGTTGGAGTTGGCCACAACAATGGTGGTTGAATGTTGCCGGAGTTGTTGGTCGGAGGTAATCGCTGAAGTTGGTCATCGGAGGTGGCTGTCGGAGGTGGTCGCCGGAGTTGGCCGTCGCATGTGGTTGCTGAAGTTGGTCATTGGAGGTGGTCAGGTGGTCGCCGGAGTTGGCCGTCGCATGTGGTTGCTGAAGTTGGTCATTGGAGGTGGTCACTGGTGATGTGAGCTGAGTGCACTGTTGGTGGACATGATATAAAATGTCGGTGACATACGATGTTGGCCTCCCAAACGATGAGTTGAGTTTATATCTCAACTCATCTCATCTCATCTCCTCACCCCAAACACCCCCAAAAGTATAATCAACATTAAGAACTAAATTAAAACACAAACTAAGATGGTTTCCACACAATCACCATTACACTATTTATGCAATAATAGATGACTTTTATTTATTTATTTATTTTTTTAAATTTTTAATATATAAAAATCAAACTTAAATCTAAAAATTCAGTAGAAGTTTAGGGAAAACTGAAAAGCTCAACGACGAGAAGCAAATCTTGAAGAAAATAAGGGGGCGGCTGGAGTAAAAAATAAGGAGGCGTTGTGAAGAAAGTCAGGAGAGGGGTATTTTGGTCCAATTAATATTTGGATATATTATTTTTTTACTGATCGGCCATTTTTTCAATGGAAACCCTGTTTATACATTTTTCTAAAATACATATTAAATAGGAACCCTTGCAAATATAGCAATCAGATTCAAAGTATTAACATATATAGTAACATTTTAGAAATTTTTTAGAAAAATTGCAAATATAGCAAAATCTACCCATGATAGACTTCTATCGTTGATAGACTTTTATAGTCTAGGTAGTCTATCACTAATAGATTTTACTATATTTGTAATTTTTTTAAAATGTTACTATACACTAAATATTATCTCTAAAATTACTACTCGTTAAAATAACCCTATTAAAGATGGCTATGCTTCTAGTTGGCACACATTTATATCTTGGATTTATTACTCTTACTCTGTTGATGTTGAAACCTTCCATTGTTTATTCAAAAAATAGAATTTTGAGGGCCTACAAAGTTACAATATTCCAAAACCATTTTTGAAAATTACTTTAAAGTGTCAAAATACAATGCACTCAAATTTATAAAACCATCAACAATGAACTAGGTTCATATTAGCTAATGTTGACGTTTTTAAAAAAGCTTTAAATTTATCAACTCATAAAAATTATTTAAGGATGAACCAAAGCAAATAAACATTACCAGATTTGGTATGTTATCACTTAGCATTTTTTTTTTGACATTTTCTTGACACTACCCCATCACTTTTTAAACCAATATTTACTTCAAAATCTTCAAATTTGACAACATCAATACAAATATCAACATGTCGAGAACATTTTTACATCTTTCAACTTACGATAGTATCAAAAAAAAAAAAAAAAAAAAACTGTCAACATGTCGATGAACATTTTACATCTCTCAACTTACGATAAAATCTGTAAAAATGTCAACATATCGGTGGACATTCTTACATCATCCTGCACATCAACATAAAAAGATACAAAATTAGAAAGTTGAGAGTGAGCATTGAGTCAGATTACATGAATGCAAGGTCAAGAATTTACTGGAATGGCCACATATCAAATCCTTCAGGCTTCTTTACAAGGATCTGATTGTACTCTGGTCTTGATGTCTGCAATTAATTCCCACATTATTAGAATCTCTTAATATTTGGACATCAATAAAGGAAGAATAACAAGAAAAATAGAGATGAGAATGTTCACGATCTAATAATTTCACAGTAATTAAGCAACAAAAGATGTGTTTATGCTAGATTTTCGTTATAAATTTATTATAAAGATTAGTCTCAAGTGCCAGAATAATTTTTATGGAAAATTTATTAATTAAAATATAAGAGTTATAAAGTCTGGGAACTAAAATAGAATTTAGACGACCTAAAAAGAGTTCTAGAAAGTGTGGACTCATGTGCAATGAGCTAGATGTTAATTTTAAGTGAGCTTTCACTGAAAAGAAATAAAAGAATACAAAAGTGGCATACAAAAAACAGAACGTAACACACCTTAACGGCTCTGATCCAAAATGATAAGACCAAGAGAATAGTTACATGAGACATTTGAAACAGACGTCATTTATGAATATGATTTACTCCTACTTTGCTTTCGAGAAAAATAGATAATGCCATGCTAACTTCAGCACAAATGGATAATGAACACTGAATCTATCTAAGAATTGCTATTGAAAATGAAAAATGATTTCACAAGACAGAGACCCATCAACGAAGAAATTAATCTTCAATGTTGATGCCTACATAGCGAGCAACATAAGAATTGTCTACAAGTTTTATTCAAGAAAATCCAAGGTATGAAGATTCTTTCCATTATCATATGAATGTCAGGTATCCTATCTCAAACTGACTGCACCTCAGAATTGAAAGCATACAACTAAATCTATACCAGCTCATTAGAATCAAGAAGGTGCGAAGCAATTTCCCCTCTCATGAATCATGATTTATGAACAGAAACACCATTCTACAAAATTTATGATCCCATTCTAAATCCTAAAACTGATTTTAGTCATCAGTATGGTCATATTTTAAGAAATTCAATTGCTACTCTAGATCATATTTAGGTCTTGACAAGCAAAAGGCAAAAGTGTAGTATTTCTAAATCCAGTACGTGGATAGGATATATTGCTTCACCAAAATCATTTTACTGCAGATTTCCAGATTCCCCATATGGATTGAGATGGTTGTCTAAAACCATTTTTAAAATTTTCTTTTTGGCAAGAAAGTTTCATCAATGCCAACAAGAAGAGATGAGAAAAAAGACATCAACCTATGGCCAAACTCTATCCAAACGAGATCACAAAAAATGCTTTTCAGTTAGCATTGACGCTACTATGAAGGAACAGATAAACAATTTTCCTTCCTAAGGACACTTCACTTTTCAATTGAGCTCGAGTAAAAAGGGATGTATTCAACATGGGAATCTAGAAAACCTATATTTCAAGAGGGCATTAAAAACTCTCGAAATGCCTTCGTTAGGGAATCTTAGGATGCCCGGAATCTTCAAATGCCAAGACATCTCACATTTGAAAACACACGCAGTAATCCAAATGTCCACTCCATGAGAGTATTGGATTCCCACGAATCAAACAGCCTCTAAATGTATTTTCTTTCCTCGGGTACAAATTTTTTCCTTCTATATTGTGAATACTTCGTAGATTTAGGCTTATATTTCACCCGGTTGAAAACTTGATTACAGAAATCATTTCTCTCTACAATGTCTCTCTCATTCCCTTCATCTTTTTCTACATGGTACCAGAACATACCTTCGTCGGGCATCCACATCCATAACTACCAAAAATTCAACCTCAAAGTTGGAGGAAGCAATAACTGGGCAAATCTCCAATGAAACAACACCATACTCCATAGTCCAAAAAAAAGGTCATAAACTGAAGGGCAAAAGTTATCTGTAGTGGTTAAAATACATGATACTGTTTATTTGCCAGAAAGGAAAAGATGAGTATTCACTTGCAAAAGCAACCACACGACCTAAAGTTCAGATCTTTGAAAGCCGACAAGCCTCGTGATGTCCTAGTTAATTAATTCAGTCAATACTAATGTTGGAGAGATTTTTCTTGTATCAGCAAAGAAAATTTGGGACAACAGTATATATAGCGCTAGTGATTTGTCTGTTTTGTTTGGGGAGATTCGAAAATAATAAATATTAATAGAGCTGGTGATTTGTCTCTTTTGTTTTCTAGATAAGCATACTAGAACCTCTTGGATTTTAAAAGACGTCTATCATATAATTCAAACTCAAACTTACAACCAAAGTTCTTTCAAATCTTAAGAACTGATACCTTTTCAAAAAAAAAAAAAAAAAAAAAAAAACTTAAGAACTGATAATGCACCAGAATGCTCTAGTTCCATTTTAGGTAATAATAATGTCTTGATTGGGCCACAATAGTCCGGTTAAAGCTCTAGTATTGAAACTCTTAAAAAAATGGAATAGCAGAAAAGAAAAATAAACAACCTCTCGAAGTTGCTAGATGCCTAGTGCATTCCATAAACATCCTATAACACTATTGGGATGAGGCCATTCATCTAGTAGCTATAGCTTAATTAACTGAATGCCCTCGAGGACAGTATTTCCAAACTCCTTTTTAAGCTATCCTACAATTTCACAAAAAGAGTAGACTCTTCACTATTTTCCCCATAATATTTGGATGTACCTAAGAAGATATGCAAGGAGTTAAACCCATATTGGGATACAAAATGAATGACTTTACTTAAAGAAAACAGAAAGGTCTGATGAAATCTACACAGATAGATCAACAATTGATCAAGGATCTATCTCAGGATACTAAATGTATGTATGGAGAAACCAAATCACATGGTGAATCAAGAAAAAGCATGTGTTAATCAACATCTACAACCCAGCTTGTAGGAAAGTGTCAAAAATGTAATTTGTTTACTTGGGGCCATTTATGTAGCTCATTCTCCTTTGTGTAAGTATATAAGAAATCATTAAATAAGGGCTGACCTTACCCATAATATTATTTTAGTTCCTTCTATATTGTGAATACTTGTATTTTACTCCCAAGTCCACAGCTGATTAAATATATCATCTAAGAATTTGTCCAAAGCACTTCTATTCACTTGAAAGTCAACCTTCAATAAGAAAGCTATGTCTAGCAATATAACACCAGAATTTTTCTAGCCCCAACAATCTTTACACACTTGCTTTGGATGATTTTATTTTTTAAAATGGTAAATCCATTGGCTAGCGTCACTCTGCTTTCTAATGTGCCTGATATGAGACCTTTCTCTACGAACAGAAACAACCATTTTCCATCTCATGCAGTGGTGGCTATCACAATTGCAATCAGTTGCTTTCTGCGCAAAATTTCTAACAGGGCTTCTCCATGTTCTCAGTCATAATGGGAAGAATTCTAAAAATCAGAAGAAAATAGGCAGGAGCATTAGCAACCATTTCAAAAGCTCAGTTTGCAATTCTTTTTCCATCACAAATGTAAAGGTTGCTGCTAAGGAGCAATCCTAAATATTCAATGGTCCGAGTAGGAAAGCTGACAAGGCAACGGTAGTACACAAATCATCCATTACCCGCGGATGAAAATTACATCCAGGAATCCTTTCAACTTCTTTAAATCCTTGTTAAACGGCTTGCAAAATGGCAAGGCATGGCCTATACGATAATTTTTTTTTCTTTATTTTCTAATCATACTTACATAAATTTCTTCCTAGTTATCTAATCTACTTTCAAAAACATTTTCTACCTTCTAGCTAGCCAAATTCTGAAAACTAAAAAGACAGAAGTTCCCAAAAAATATGTGTGTCTTCCGAAATTAGTGAAAATTTCTAATGTTTTCATAAGTTTAGTCTAAACCAGTTACTATATACATCGGGGAATAAGCCTTCACAAGATTACAAAACAACGAAAAAAAGAAAAGACGGCTTTCTCTACAACTATCATTCCGATCTACACCGCCGGATCCAGTCCAATTGAGACAATAAGCCTTAAGACAGAGCAAGAATAACAACAGACGGATAACGGAGAGACTTACAAGATCTTTGAAGACAATAAAAGCTACGACGAAGAAGAGAACGAAAAGGATCTCAAATTCCGCCATCTTCAAGAATCTGAAAGCCGCTTTAAGAAACCCTCCCCCCGACGATTCGTTAACATTCCTGCTCCGACCACTTGCCCGAGCCATAGCCACCGACGACAACGACGACTGCCGCTTCTTGACGAACCGCGGTTTCTCTTCAACGATCAAAGTATCATTCGAGGCAACTCCAGAGGGTTTTCCTCTCTTCAGATATTAAGTTGGTCAAACACTCAAAACTCTTTCTCCTCCGGACAATTGAACGTGAAATGGTCAAAGACTCGAAACATTCTCTTAAGATACATGCTTAATTTTCTTTAAAAAAAAAAAAAAAAAAAAAAAAAAAAGGAATGGTTACCAACATCTTTTCATTTTCAAAACTAACTATTATGCTTTTTGAAGACTTATTAAACTAATTTTTTTTTATAAGTGGAGATCGACTATCGAAATTTAGTTAAAAATCTATCATGTTTAGGAGCTAAAATTATTGTAAAATATGTTTTAAATCCATCAAAACTAATGTTGATGATATGAAAATTGCATTTAAAAGTGTAAAATTAAAAAGTAAATTAATTTTGAGTGATTAAAAGTATATTTTCGAGTGATTTTAAAAATGACAAAAGTAATTTTGACGATTTTAAAATTACTTCCAAACATTCAGTTAGTTATCTTTACCAAATATAATATTATTTACATAACTTTTAAAATCTTTAGCCCACTTTCTCTTTTCACAATTTTCAAGGTTCCGTTTTGTAACGATTTCGTTTTTTTTTTTTTTTTTGAAAGAAGTATGTCTATAAGCTTAATTTTAAAAAATAAAAACAAAAAATGAAATTGTTACAAAATCGAGTCCAAATTATCGAGATTGGTTTTCAAGTGATTGACTTGTGATTTTTAAAATTTGAGAAAGATCAAATTTTGCAAAAAAAAAAAAAAAAGTAAGATATGAGAAATATATAGAATCTCGGTGTTAATCTGTTCAAGATTAATATCGAGATTTTATATATTTTCCATATCTTACTTTTTTTTTGTTGCAAAATTTAATCTTTTCCAAAATTTAAAAATCAAATTGCAATCACTTGAAATCATTTGGATAATTCGTAAATTCATTTGAGAATAGGGAAACAGAAATTGGGCTAAAGATTTGAAAAATTACATAATTATTTGATATAATATTTAGTAAATATAACCGAATTTGTAAAAAAAAAAATTGAAAATATATAAGATTTGGGAAGATTAACTAAAATATACCCAAAATTATTGATAAGTTAGAAAAAAAAATAATTTTTTAACTAAAATCTCGGTGATCGATCTGGTCCAAGATGGACTGAGAAACACTAGTTTAACAAGTTTTCAAAAAACGTGCTAGTTTTGAAAAGTGAAAAGTTGAGAGTGTTATTTCTGACAATTTTCCAATGTAAAATAGTGGTTGATTTCATGTTAAAAACTATTTTAGTCTCAAATTTTTTATAGAAATAACAATTTAGTCCATAAATTTTAGTTTAGAACAATTTAGTCCCTAAAATTTCAATTTTGTAAAAATTTAGTCCCTGAACTTTAGTATGTGACAATTTAGATATTTTACTTTAAAATGTATAACGATTTAGTTCCACTAGTAGAAATTAGTGTTGAGATTTAATGAGATTGATGAATTATATATATTAGGAGCTAAATTGTTACAAATTTGAAAGGACAAAAACTAAATTATTAAAGTTTAGGGACAAAATTGTCAAAAAATTGAAAGTTATAGGAAATAAATTGTTACAAACCAAATTTCAGGGATTGAATCGTTACTTTCATGAAAGTTTATGAACTCAGACTGTTTTTTAACCTATCAAATTTTATTCATTTTCACTTTAAAATTGAATACACTCTCATAGACAATGCAATTGGTAAAAATCTCAATCCTAAGTTTTGAGTCTAGTTTTTATTTAGTTCCTAAATTTAGATAATGTTACAGTTTTAGATTTTAAGTTATGAGTTTGATTTTAATTTACTCTCTAAATTTTAAAATGTCACCATTTTATCCTTGAAGTTTGAATTTTATTTCAATATGCTTCATACTCGATTTCTCACAAAATAATGTTTTTCAATCTTTAGCGTTTATATCTATTAATTAGTTAAAAATAATTATAAATTAAAATTTTAAAATTAATTTTAGGGATGTTTTCAAATATAGAAAATCGAGCCTAACTATTTATAAACATAAAAAAATTTCACTGGCTATCAGCGATAGACTGCGATATAATAATTTATCTTAATTTTAATAGTGATACAAAATAGTGAAAACGGCCAAGGTAATTACTCAAACTCATCCAAACAAACAAAAGTAGCACACACATAATTCTACTATCACACTGTTCGACGAGATTTTCCAAAAAAATTTAATTCGTGGAATTTGAACTTTGTATTTGTATTAATTTCAGTGTAGTATAGTGAGTACGATCTCTAATACATAATTTTTGATGGATTCTCTAAAAAAAATAAACTCCTTGTAGGCATGATGATCTTGGATGATTGGCCTGTGGGCTTGGTCTTCTTGGATGATGATCATCGGCCTTTGGGCTTGATGATCTTCTTGGAGGAGAGGATCGACCTTTGAACTTGATGATCTTCTTTGAGGAGAGGATCGACTTTTGAATTTGATGATCTTCTTGGTTGTTGATCGGTGGACCTTTGGACTTGATAATCTTCTTGGTTGTTGATTGGTGGGCTTGTTGATCGGTGGATCAGCCGAGCTTTAGAAAGTCTTCTGGAAGTCCTCCGAGCTTTAGATCTTTAGAGCTATCTTCAAGTTTTCAACACTTTTGTTGACAAATGCTTCCAACCTTTCCAAGACCCCTATTTATAGAGTTTCTACGGGCCTTCATGGGCTTGGGCCCAGTTGCTTTTGGGCTTGGGCTTGGGTCCAATATCTTCTTTGGCCCAAAATTTCACAACGGGTTGTATCAATTTAAACCTCAAACTAATAATTATATCAATTTAAATTCTGAATTTTCATAAGTCTATCCACTTAAACCATAAACTTTTATAAATATATCAATTCAAAATAAAACATAATGGAAGGTTTAAATTGATACAACCTCCAAATGTTTTTTAAAAAAACTTAATTTTATTTAATAATTTTTTTTTTAAAAAAATATAGTTCAAAATCTATTTTAAGTGATGGTTATATCCTCTAAGTTTTCTTCAAAATGATTTATTTTTTAAATTAAATACTTAAAAATGTATTCCAAACACATCCTTAATGTTGTTCGCATTTTCTTCCATGGAAATTCAAAAAGCTTCATCCGTTCTTTGTTCTATATATAGTTTCATTTTCTCTTCATTCTTTTTCTACTGATCCAGAAAGCATTTTTGAAGAAATCCAAAGTTTTTCACTTGCAAACAGATTGAAAATTCCTTTTTGTTCTCAATTTTTTATTGTTCTGTTTGTAGCCACCTATTTTTATCCGGCTTTATTTAAATTAATTTATTTTTAGATTGATTTTTTATCTTAATTTTGATTATTTATCCACATTTTTATGTTAATTTGTAGCTTTTATTTAAGTTTAATTAAAGTAACCAAGTTGGTTAGGGTAAAAAAAAAAAAAAAAAAAAAAAACAACAACAAAGCAATGGTAAAAAAATTTGAATTTGGTTTTAATTGCCTAAAAGTTTCTTTCATTTTTTAGCTTAGGCTATGTTTAGCAAAATCTCAAATTTGAAATAAAATTCATTAAAAAGAAAGCAAATGCAATTATAGAATTATTTTGAGCTTTATAAACTCCATCTTTCTCCACACAAAAAACCCTAAGTTGGCTCCATCCATAACAACTCCCACATCCTCATTTTCTTTTCCACAAAAACCTAGCCACCACACCCATTTTCCTTCTTCTTCAGCAAAAAGAGAGGGCTAGAGAGAAAACAGAGAAAAAAACCCTACAAAAAAAAAAAAAAAAACCAACAGATAGAGAACAAACCCTAGAGGCTCTTTATCCTTACACACAAAGTTTTACAAAAATCAACCAAACCCTTCCCAAAAATCCAACGATCCACAACACAAGCGAGTTATAGTTTCGTTGGAGGTTGCATTTGGTAGGGCATTTGTCCAAAGGATCCACACCTCAGACAACCGGCGACTTCGTGTTCTGGATGTTAACCTTCAATCTTCTTCTTCTCTCTTAGATCTAAAAAAATAGAGAGAAAGAAAAAGTTATAAAGAAAAATAATTTTTATCACTATTATTTCTTTCATTTCTGTATACGAATGTAGATCTACTACTCTTTCTATTTCGTCTTCAATTTATTCCATTCTATTATTATTTTTTTAGTGTTCATCTTCTCCTTCACCACACATTCTTTTTTTGAGTTCTTTTTTTAAAAAGTAAAATATGTGTTTTTTTTAAAAAAAAAACAGAGGTGAAAATAAAGAAAGCAGAGTAACATACCTTGGTGAAGATATTTATTGCTGTCATAAGAATGAATGAATCTTTTTTTGTTGAAGAAAAGAGAAGAAGAAGTTTAAAAAAAATAAAATAAAAAGAAGAAGGTTGAAGGTGATGAGTAGAAGAAAAAAAGTAGGTTGGAAAAGAAAAAAGAGGGGTTGAAGAGAGGTGTGTGCGCGAGCGTTGTAGGGAGGCGTGTTTTGTTTTAATTTTTTTTAAAATTTGTGTTGACTGCCACTGATGCAAGTTTCCTCTTTTTTTCTTTTTTCTTTTTTAATTATTATTATTTATATAATTTATTTATTTAGTTTGTTTTATTATTAATTTTAGTTTATTTATCCGATTTTACTATTTTTGTTTATGTCTTTTCTTATTCAATTTTACCTCATTATTACTTTTCTTTAGTATTTGTTGAATGAGAAATTTCGGCCAATCAAATTCCGCCACGTCATCACAGTGAAAGCCCAAGTCTAAATGTGAAAATTATAAATTGGATTGAGCCGAGTAATTAAAATCATTTGGGTCCAAAGTTCAATACAATTCAAGCCCATTGAAAAATTTTGGGTCAAAGAAGATATTGGACCCAAGCTCAAGCTCACAAGCAAATGAGCCCAAGCCCACCTAAAACTCATGGAAATCCTCTATAAATAGATGTAATTCTCCTTCATTTAAAGGGGTGGGAAGTATTTGGCAACGAAGTGCTGAAGATTTGAAGATTGAAGCTCTGAAGATTTCAAGACTCTGAAGCTCTGGTCGACCCAAAGATAGAAGACTGAAGCTCTAATTGATCTCAAGTTTACAATTTCCTGAAGAGGGAAATAATTGAATGTTGAAGCTCTCAAGTTCTAAAGAACTGAAGATCAAAGCTCTCAAGATCTGAAGACCGAAGCTCCCAAGCTCATAAGTTTTGAAGATTGAAGCTCTCAAGTTCCAAAGAACTAAAGATCAAAGTTCTCAACCTCTAGAGTCCTAAAGACTTGAAGATTGAAGGCTGAGGAGGCTAAAACTCTTGAAAGCTCTTAAAGTAATAAACAAGCCAGAGGCCAATCCAAGTTGATCAACAAGCCATAGGCCGATCTAAGTTGATCATCAAGCCCAAAGGCCGATCATCCAAGAAGATCATCAAGCCTAAAAGTCGATCATCCAAGAAGATCAACAAGCCCAAAGGCCAATCATCCAAGAAGATTAGCAAAGCCCAAAGGTCGATCATCCAAGAAGATCATCAAGTCCAAAGGCAGATCATCTAAGAAGATCAACAAGCCCATAGGTCGATCATCTAAGTAGATCAACAAGCCCAAGAAGCAAAGTTTATTTTTTGAGAGAAAGCATCAAAGGATTATGTATTAGAGATTGTACTCACTATACTATACTTAAATTAATACAAATATAAAATTCAAATTTCACGAATTAAATTTTTTCGAAAATCTCGTCGAACAGATTGGCACGCTTGGTGGGATCACTCTACCTTTCATCTCTTTCTCTCATATAAGTTTAAATGGCATCGAAAGACAACGCTTCCAAAATCTCAAGCGATGCTTACACGGGGTCAATTACTCGTGGTCGCTCCAAGGAAATTCAACAATCTGACGAGCAACCAACTTTTGAGATCGCGAGAAATATATGGGAGCAGATCTCGAAGGACCCAAAAGTTGGGGTTGACATCAGAGAAAATCTTGCACTTGACACGCATACCTCACCTCTTGAACAATCAAGCGATGAGGCATCACACCCCAATATAATGTCAGTCATGATGGCCGATGTGAGTACAGGTGAAGAAATGATAGCTGAATTAGAAAAGAAGGTGAGCATGCTAATGAAGGCAATTGAAGAAAGAGATTACGAAATCTCCTCTTTAAAGAATCACATTGAAAATCGTGATGTTGCTGAGTCAAGCCAGACGCCTGCTGCCAAGAATAATGATGAAGATAAGATAGTCTTGCAAGAAAGCCAACAACAACATTCAACTTCAATTGCTTCGTTATCTGTCCAACAATTGCAGGATATGATCACAAACTCAATTAGAGCTCATTATGGTGGTCCTTCTCAAAGTTCTCTCTTATATTCTAAACCATATACAAAGCGAATTGATAATCTAATAATACCAACCAGATACCAACCACCTAAGTTTCAGCAATTTGATAGGAAGGGCAACCCAAAGCAACACGTCGCTCATTTCATCGAAACATGTGAAAATGCCGGTACGCGAGGGACTTATTGGTCAACCAATTCGTTCAAACGTAGAAAGGAAATGATTTTGACTAGTATACTGACCTGGAGTCTGAGTCAATTGACAGTTGGGAACAACTCGAAAGAGAGTTCTCAAACCGCTTCTACAGCACATGACGAATAGTCAGTATGTTCGAGCTTACCAACACCAAGCAACGAAAAGGTGAACTTGTCATTGACTATATAAATCGCTAGAGAGTGCAAGTTTGGACTACAAAGACCATCTCATTGAACTGTCTGCCGTTGAGATGTGTATTCAAGGCATGCATTGGGGACTTCTTTACATTCTTCAAGGTATAAAGCCTCGCACTTTTGAAGAACTAGTGACTCGCGTCCACGATATGGAGCTGAGTATTGCTAGTCGAGGAGACAAAAACACTTTAGTCCCTAATGTAAATAATGAAGAAAAGTATGTCGATGTGACTTTAAAAGAGTCTATGTTTGTCAATTCAACTCCTCTTAAGTCGTCCTTCAAAGGAAAAGATAAAAAGACTGAAAAATGACAAGAACATGAAACGCGTCGTCTGACTTTGAAAGAAATTCAAGAAAAAGGTTATCCTTTTCCTGATTCTGACATTCCTGATATGCTAGAACAACTACTGAAAGCACAGATGATTCAACTTCCTGAGTCTAAACGACCAAAAGAAATGCAAAAAGTCAGTGATCTAAATTATTGTAAGTATTACCGAGTCATCAGTCACTCAGTGAAAAAATGCTTCGTTCTAAAAGAGCTAATTCTAAGATTAGCTCAAGAAGGAAAAATTGAGCTAAATTTTGATAAAATGGCTCAATCAAATCATATTGCAATAACAACAAGTAGATGATGCTCTAGCCAACTCCATCATAAAAAAGTGTGCCTACATCAATTTGGAATGTTAGAACCTATATCGGTTCAGTTTCAGCATGAGGGGCCAGGAAATAAATCCAAAGACGTGATCAAATGTATTGCTTCTGAAGATAATACTTCTGAAACTCGTCAGCAAGAACAAGAGCAACATATTGTTCAAAAGAAATATTGCTTATTGAAGCTGAACGTGAAATGAGGAAGAATGCAAAATTTTCTCAACTTCATCAACTGACAACATCAAATGAGCTATTCTATAGAAAATTTCTTCTCATGAAGAAGGAGGATGAAAACTCCACAAGTTCGTATTATATTAATGCCGAAGAAGTTGACGATTCAAAAGAAATCAAGCAAAGAATTTCTGTGTTCGATCGTATTAAGCCTTCAACTACTCGATCTTTAGTCTTCCAAAGATTAAATATAGCTACGATAGAAGAAGAAAACTAATGTTTAACGTCTACTTCCACTCAAACTTCAGCTTTCTAAAGACTACGGTTATCAAATGATGTTAGATTGAATTAATCGGTATGGAGTCATCAATTATTAGTGTATTTGAGTGAAAGACGTGAATCTGCTCGATTTTTAAATACAACGCAATTTTTGTTGTTGTTGTGTTCTCTCTAAATGTTTGGATCTTGGGAAAGCATGTTTTTTTTAGTATTGGGGTATCTTTATCCTTTCAAAATTACTACTTAATAATTAAGGCATCGTTATGTAATTATTTCTTTTTTTGTTTTTGAAAATTAAGTCTATTTTCTCATATTTTCTTATAATAGTTTACTATCTTTTAATTTTTTTTTGAATACAAGAGTTGAATTTTTTAGCCAAATTCCAAAAATAAAAACAAGTTTTTAAAAACTAATTTTTTTTAGTTCTCAAAATTTGGCTTGGTGTCTGAAAACATGAGTAAAAGCTAGATAAGAAAGCAAAATAGTTAAGGGATGAGGGGTGTTTGTAAACTTAATTTTCAAAAAAATAAAATAAAAATTCAAATAATTACCCATTAGGAGCTAAAAATTCATTTTGCTATTTTTCTAATTTATATTTACACATATTTTTGCTATTTTTAGAATAAAACTTTAAAATTTGTTATTGCTCAACTTAGCCCCAAAATCAATAGGTTGCCTATTCTGATTTTAGAATCAGCCATGTTAAACAACATTAAAATAGAAATAATATTCCGATTTGAATTGATTTCATTGTAATTGGTTTGTGTTGTTTGCCTTTTAACATGAAAGAGTATAATACTCATTTTATCCAATAGATCTCAAATATATTAAAAAAAATTAAAAAAATTATTGCTTTATTAGACATAAACTTAAATTTTGTGTGTAATTGAACCTAAAATTTTCAATTTTAAATTATATATATATAAAAGATGAAATATGTTGAGCACCTATTAGCCTTAAAAATTAAATTGTCTGATATAACATTTAATGTTATTTATAAATTTCAAATATGTTTGAGACCAATTGGACAAACTTGAAATTACAAGTAACTATTATAAAACAGAATTAAAAGTTGAATCTATTAAAAATAAAATTGAAATTTAAAAACCTAGACAATTATTTTGGGATGACTATATAGATACCAATTAAAAAATTATTAAACTTGTAATTAAACCCCTTATATAAATTTATACCCACTGCATATTTTTTGGGATTTTTACTTTGAAATTGGCTTCCAGTTTTTTAACTAGTTAAAAAAAAAAAAAAAAAAAAGCGAACAGGGAATGAGTAAAACCTGTATAATATTAATGTGAAAAAAAAAGAGGAAATTTTAAAAATAGAAAAATAAAAAAAATTATTTACACAAAATAACAAAATTTTTAGATATTTTAATAGATGCTTATAGAGGTCTATCAGGGTCTATCACTATAAACGCTGATAGAAGTTTATCAATGTCTATTAATATATTTTTTGCTATTTTCTGTAAATAGTTTGACATTTTTTCTATCGGTAAAAATTATCCAAAAAAAAATCTTTATAATATTAACCTAGATCATTAAATTAAGAAATTCGTTTGGAAGTACACATCATTTTAAAGCCAATCACAATAATGTCAATCAGATCCTATATAATATATAGGATATCGATTATTATTTTAAAAACGGATGATTTAATTCTTTATTCTCGAAATAATTAAAAAAAAATGTGACAATTTTCAAAGGTTACAACTTAAGTAGGGAATTAACATTTGATTTATCTTTTTTCAAAAGCTAATTTAACTAGCATTGAAAAGTGATATTTAAATAAATTGTCAGCTAAACGAGCTTGAGAAAAAAGAAAACCTTCAAATGGATTATTGAGTTTAGCATTGTTCATCAAAGAGTTTTTCAATGGAATGGACTCG
Organism: Lagenaria siceraria; assembly: GCA_002890555.2. Classification (NCBI taxonomy): domain Eukaryota; kingdom Viridiplantae; phylum Streptophyta; class Magnoliopsida; order Cucurbitales; family Cucurbitaceae; genus Lagenaria; species Lagenaria siceraria. Next base: position 9,847,940 of record CM016488.1, read on the forward strand.
CAAAGTTCCATAGGTCTACATTTCATTCCAATCAAGTCCATTTTAATTGAAAGATGTTGTTTGAACAAATAAGCATCAAATTATTCAACCAATTAAAATGAAGGGCAAATTGCTCCTTAAAGTAGGGTGATAGTTGTAATTACACTCTCAAACTTTCAATTGTAAAAATTGAGCCCTCTCAAATTTATTTAAGTGTTAAAATTGGACTTTCAAACTTACATAATAGTAGAAATAGTAACAATTATATAAGTTTGGCCTAGATAAAGGTCGAGGCTGAGCACATTAATTATTTGGATTTTGATACGAACTAACCATCTTCCCTAGGCATATTAGTTTGTAACAATGCATCTTTAGTCTAAACTTGTTATTTTCTCAAATTTGTTGCTTCTATCCTTATTTGATGTCGATTATACTCCTCTGTCTAAAATCACACATATCAATAAAAAATGATACATTTTTAAAGGGCTTTAATGCCCTTTAATAAGTATGTACATATGTTTCAAAGGTTGTTCCAAAATATGTTTAGTAAATGATAATTTATTTTTCAAAGGTTCTTACTGTCCTTTGATAAATATATACATTTTTAAAAGTTTTTTATGACGTTCATAAAAAAAACATATATTTTTAAATACCTTCGATAAAGGATAACCCATCTTTTAAATATTTTTAATGCATGTATGTGTATGTATGTGTAACAAAGGTTTTTAACCACTTTCGATAAAAGTAGATATTTTTCAAAAGTTTTTTTTTAAATACCTTCGATAAAGGATAACCTATTTTCCAAACAGTTTTAATGTGTTTGATAATGATATACCTTTTTCAAAGTTTTTTTTTTTTTAATATCTTCATTAAATGATACATATATTTCAAAGGTTTTTAATGGATTTTTTTTAATATAAATATATATCTTTTTTAGAGGTTTTTATTAACTTTCAATAAAAAGTATAGTGACTAAAATTGAAGATTTAAAGGTATATGAACTGAATTTGAACAAATTCTAATATAACTAAAATGGTATTTTAACCTTTAATTTATTTTTTTGGCTTTTTTAAAATGTTAAATTATAAATTTGGTCTTTTATAGTTAAAAAAAGGTTAGAATTTAGTTCTGGTAGTCTTAAGAATTAGAACTTCGTCTTTTATAATTTGATAAAACCTCATAAATAGTCCTTATAGTTGGATAAAATTCTTATAAATAAAAATAAATTTACAATTTAACCCTTTAAAAACAAATAACAATTATTAATTTTTTTTTTTTTTTAAAAAAACTATTAAATCTTCATGACCTTTCTTTGTGGGGAATTATTTCTCAAGCTAGAAGTATGAGAATTTGCTTCTTCTTGCATGATTGGTGATGTGACGACAAACGATCGGCAGCTGGGCTGAAAGGCCAATAAATCTCTCTAAAAGAAAATTCTAGCCTCTAGGTTTGAATTTTATTTTAGGTAAATTACAAATTTAGTATTAAATTTTGTGACAAATGGTAAAAACCACCGATGAACTATAGTGGTGGTTGCAATTACGCTCTCAAACTTTCAAATTTAAAAATTGAACCCTTAAACTTATAAAAGTGTTAAAATTAGACTATTGAACTTATAATAGTTGTAGAAATTAGACTCCCAAATGATAAAAATTGAGCCCTCAAATATATACAGTTGTTACCATTTCTACGACTATGTAAGTTTGATGGTCTAATTTTAACACTTATAAGTTTGAGGACTCAATTTTTACAATTGAAAGTTTGGGATATAATTGCTACAATTACTATACTTTAAGGATAGTTTTTGCAATTTGTCCTAAATTTTGAGTTGGTGGGTCTCGTAATTATCAAAATTTCATATTTAGTACCTATTTAGAATTGATTTTGAAATGGTTGAAATCACTTTTGTTATATTTATAATCACTCTAAAACACATGTTTCGACTGAGTATAAAATTGTAACTTTTAAAATAATGGTCAGTAATTGTGCTTCTAAAAAAATCAATTCAAATTAAGGAAATTTGTATTTGGTAAATTTCAACCTTAAACATGATCAAGTGGGGTATAGTGTTTTTGTAAATAATATAAAATTGTGGTGATTAACAATAATGATTAAATAGATCTGCCATCAAAATTTACATAATTTTCTGGTTGATAATTTAAAATTTTAAATAATTATTTAAAATGTTATATCATTTATATAGGGTTGATTTTTTAACCCTTAATCTCAAATTAATTAATGTTTTGATGATAACAAACATGATTTTGTTTGTTAACAATTTGAGTATTTTGAAGTATCCATTGTGTAGAGCTTGGAATAACGGTTCCAACGCAATTTGAATCACTCAAATCAGAATTCAAACGAAAAAGATATGACTGAAACAAGCTTAACGAAAAAATACCCGATGTTGATGACGTGGTGGCCAAATCATCAAAGTGGACCTACCAAAGGATGACAGGTAGAGCAATAGATAAGTGATACATGCAGCTTTTGATTTTTGGATTGGTTTTAAAAAAAAAAGATTTTAAAAAGAAAATAAATTTAATATTATTTTATGTTTGCGTCTAACGGCTAGTTTTGGACACATGGTGGACTTTTATTTTTTTTGTTGGATTTTAAAAGAAAATGATTTCAAAAACAAAATGAATTTAAAAAGAAAGTGAATTTAATATTATTATATATGTCTGTATCTAACGGTTAGTTGTTTTTAAAAGAAAATGAATTTAATATTATTTTATGTTTGTGTCTAACGGCTAGTTGAGTTTAAATTTTTACCATTTAATTTTCTTTTAACATCATCCAATGGTCTAAATTTAGTGTGGTTTCCAACAACTTTCTTTCTCTTTTTAAACACTTCATTTTCTCCCAATTTCAACCACAATTTTCACATCTTTTTACAATCCTCCATAATTCATTAAGCTTCCATTGTTGCTCTCCCTCCAAGCTTCAATTTTATTCTTTTCATCTAATTCTTGAGAGAGATTCATTGTATTGTGAGGATTGATTTATTGAGTGCTTCAAATTTGTAAATCTACTCTTTGAGAGAGTTTTCTCATATTGCTCTTCATTTCCAAATTCATTATAAGGGTTGCTCTTGATCCCTAAAAAGAGTGGTTGTAACGGTTTGATCCTCAACTGTGAAAAGGATGGAGTTTGTTCTTGCGCTCGAAAAAGAAACGTTGGGTTCGACTCTAAGTCGTGAAAAGAGTCAAGTTCATAGTGACATACCCAAGAGGAGCTTGAGAAGTGGATGTAGGTCGGTTGTGCCTAACCACTATAAAATTGTCGGTGTCAATTCTTTATTCCTCTCCTATTTATTTTTGTAATTAATTTGTTATTATATTTTATTGCATGAAATTAATTGCAAAATTTATTCCCTGAAATTAATAGCTCATATTTGTTTACTTTGATTGGTAACTCTTAAATTTACATATCATTTACCAATCTTATTATTAAAATAAATAGGGTGCTTAAAAGTATTAGTTTTAATTTTTTTTGGTTATTTTGGATTGAATTTATTTTCATAAAATTCTTGTTTAAATTACTTATTAGCAAAAAGTTAATTAATTTGTTTAATTGGGTCCACATTAAGAAAAAGTTTTAATTAGCTTGAAGAAATCCTATTCACCCCTCTAGAGTTGCCATACTGATCCTACAGTTTTCAAATACAACAAAATGAGCCAACTTATTTATAAATATAGCAAAATGTCACTGTTTATACAATAGATATTGATAAACACATCTATCAATGACAGTGATAGACACGGATAGATACTGATAAACATCTATCAGTATCTATCACTGTGTATCACTGATAGAGAATGATATTTTGTTATATTTACAAATATTTTCAGACGTTTTTGTCATTTAAAATAATTGCCTTAATTTAATTTTTTATTTTGTTTTCTCTAAATTATTTGTGTAATTATAAGAGAAATATGTGATTATATATATATATATATATATATATATATATATATATGATATATTTTAAAGATAATATTGGAGTCATTGGACTAATCAATTTGAAAATTTAGGAGAGGAATTGGTTGCGTGAGAAATATACGAAACAAATACACAATCAAATTTAATTTATAAAGGATAAATTTGAAATTTGAAAATTTATCAAGGAGTAATTGCTAATTTTGCAACAATCTATTATTTTTAAAAGGGAACAAATTTTAAAAACCATGAGAATGAACTTGTTATTAAAAAAAAAAAAAAGTAAATTTTAACCTTTTTTTTCTAATCAATCTTACCAAACACTTAAAGCCTTTAAGATTTTTGTATAATCACTTTTAATTCTATCAAAAACAATCTCAAATATATCTTTAATAACTCAAAATCAATTCAATGTTTAATTTTACACTTTCAAATATATTATCTTATTATTAAAATTAATTTTAAATAATTAAAATTATTTTCCAAGTGATTTTGAAAATCACAAAAGTGATTTTAACTATTTTAGAATCACTCCCAAAGATGTTATAATTTCTTGAATTTTCTAATTTTTTAAATTTATACATTTATTAAACAAAAATTTGAAAGTGTAGAATTTCATTAAACAAAAAATTTATATTTATATATATTTAATTAATTAATTATATTTTAAATTTAAAATTAGAAATTTTGGGACTTGTTAGACATAAAATTAAAATTTTAAAGACTTATTGAATACTTTTAAAAGTTTAAAGATCAAATAGACACAAACTTCAAAATTTAAGATTAAACTTATAGTTAATCTTTACTTTAATTAAACTCTCAATTTTTATTTTTATTTTTTTACAAGTTAAAAGTATATGCAATACCTCCAAATTCTGGTACTGTCGCCACGTGTCCGAGACGATGCAAAGCGGTCAACGTTCTTAAAAATGGTTAATTTTAAAAGAAAGAAAAAAGAAAGGAGTCGCCACCAATCTTTTCTATGGTGTGATTGGACACCGAAATAAATTAAAAAAATTAAATAAAAATGGTCTGCGAAAAACAGTCATTTGTGTATGGAGAATGTGTTAGCATCCCAAACACCCGTTTAGAAAACAGTGGCCAAATTATAAATCTTCAATTGAAAATTATTCTTTAATGAAAAAAGTTTTAAAACAAATGTCTTATTTTATCCCTAACTACTCCAATATTTGAAGTAATGATCTCATAAAATAAGTGGAACAAATTTCCATCAATTAGTCTATGCTCTTGGGATCAGAATCTCAGACTCCTAAAGATATGATCCCTCATCTCAAGAATCTAGAAAAATGAACTCCTAGATGTTTCTAAATTTCGTCGTAGGAATGTTTAGGAAAACGGTCTTAAAAATAATTTATTAGAAAGAAAAAAAATCTTAGGAAATAATAGATTAATTTTTAAAGGTTAAAAAAAATAAAGAAGATTGTGAGAAAATTTTAAACTATTTAAAAAAGAGCTATAAAAAGGATTTAAAAAAATAGATAAATTTCAATTAGAAATCAAATAAGATTTAACCTAAACATTTTAAACATTTTATAAGCCAAAACATAATATAATGATGAACTAGATAAATATGCATATTAAAATTTTAATAAAAACATATTGGAGAACGATGTCAGACTCCCAAAGAATTAACTTTCCATCTCAAGAATTTTAGAAAATCGAACTCCCAAACTTTCCAAATTCCATCGTCAATTTTTTTTATTAAAAAAATTTATAAAACAAAAAGGTTAATCAACAATGCAATTTACAAATTAAAACAACATATATTAAATTAACAACAATAATACGAATTAAATAAAAATAACAAAAAAAACATTAAAAAATTAGATGAAGCACTACTCAAATAAAATAATATGTCAAAATATATAAATACATAAGTTAAACATAGCAATAAATAAATAAAAATTACTAAAAGACGAGTTGCTAAAATAAAAAATAAAATAATAATAATAAAAATAATAAAAATATTTTATAAAACATGCCAAAATAAAATAATATATAATAATAATAATAAACAACCCATCCCATCTCTTTCTTTTTTATAAAATAATTAATAATAATTAATTTTAAAAAAAAAAGGTCTGTCAGAGCCAGATCCCTAAAAAAAATAAAATAAAATTTAAGAGGCCCATCCTATCAACTTTTCTTAACCATTTAAAATCACTTAAACCCTCTTTTTCTTTAAAATGTTTCTTTTTTTTTTTTTCTTTTTTTTTCTTTTTTTTTTTTTAATCAAAACTTATGTTCTATTTTTTTTAGCCATTCAACAAAGTGGCTAATTTTTCTTTTATAATCAACAAATCACAACAAGAGCACACTCATTCTAAGGTATGTTACTCTCATTTTTTTAAACTTTCGTCTCTTCTTTTTTGTTTCACATTTTACTTTTGTATATAAAAAAATGGCAATAAAGAATCATGGAAACTAACGAATATGAACCTGAGAAAAATTAAGATAAATACAATAAATGATAAATTTAAAGTATAAACGAAATTTATATAAAAAAAAACGAAAATAGTGATAAAGCATGTTGTCTATACCTCTTCTTTCTCCTTTTACCGCTTGTAGGTGCTCAAAAGAAGAAGATGACTAAAGATTCGGAGCCTAGAATACAAAGGTTGTTCGTTGTTTGAGGTGCAGATCCTCGGGACGAATGCCTTACCAAATGCAAGCTCAACGAAGCTAAACATTTCTTATGTTGATGGATTTTTTTTATACAACTTACTCATTCTTTTTTGTTTTCTATATTTCTTTCCTCTACCCACTTCCTTTTTAGATATATAGGATTTTTTTATCAAGAAATCTCCCTCTTTCAAAAGACCAAAACCAACGAATGTATAGCCAACTAAAAACATCTTTAATACGAAAAATTCCTAAATAAAATATTTGTCTATCAAAAAAAGTTTTTTCCTTATTCTACATATATATTATCTTAATCATTAAAAAGAAGAATTTTTTTCATTATTATTTTTTAAAGATTAATTATTAAAAATTCTTTAAAAAAATAAAATAAAATAAATAGGACAAAAATAGGTGGCTACAGATACTTGCTCTTAAAATTTATAAATTTTATTAATATTATAACTTTTAAAATTGTTTTTGAATATATGCTTGAAGATTTTTTCTTTAAAATAATAATAAAAAATTGATGTGAGTTTTGACTTTATGAAAAATCAGTTGGGAGAAAGAAAGTAAAATAGTGTTCGATAAATTTTAATTTTAAATTAGCAAAACTAGTTACGGTGTTAGATAAATTAATATTAAATTGGTGTAATTTAATTATATGAACTAAAGTAGGCTTATTATTTTAATTATTTTCACATTGATCCTTATTTTATAATTTATTGTAATATATATTTTAAAATTTTGTATGATTTGAATTTCAACTTATTTTGTTTAAGAGAAATTATTATAAATGTAAAAAATATCAAATTATTTACAAATATAAAAAAAAGTTCACTATCTAACAGTGATAGACCACGATAGATCGCAGATTGACAGTGAAATTTTTCTATATTTGTAAATATTTTGGCTCATTTTTCTATATTTAAAAACAACCCTATGTTTAATCTAAATTATTTGATAAAAGTTTAAGAAAAATAATTGTTATAGAATCAATTAAAATTTAAAAACATATGTGAAAAATATATTATATGGAATAATATTTTTATAATATAATTATTTAAATGGTTAAGAAAGTAGCAATTTTTTAGAAAAGTTGAATCTAAAAGCTACTATTATTTGCTTTTTAACGTTAGATAGAATTTAAAAGGTGATTCTCATAGATTAATTAATAATTTTATTTACTAAACAAGGAAGGTGTTAAGATTTTTCCAAAATTACTTTCTATTGCAATCTCAAACGGAGCCTAAGTCTATTTTCTTTAATACTTAACGTGCTATGAGAAGATTAAAACTTTTTTTTTTTACCTTAAGTAAATCAAATCACATCTTTTTATAATTGAATATAATTATTTTTAAGCATAAATTTTTTTTAATATTTTGTTGAATATTATGTAAAGTTATAAATAATATTAAATATTTATTTATAATTTAGTTGTATCTTTTGTTACATTATATTGTTATTTTAAACTTTCAATTTTCAATCGATGATTTATGAAATTTCTTGTAATTTATTGTACATAGATTTAAATCTCTAAGTTTTGTAGCGTGGATTGATGTCCGCTTTTGAATATTTGTGGCTAGTTTTAGCCATTTCACAATTATAAAAATATATGTAATTTTGTTACGATAGAAAAAATGTCAAACTATTTATAGAAAATAGAAAAAAATATCTATCAGTAATAGATTTCATCATTTCTATCACTAATAGACTCTGATAGACTTCTATCTCCGTCTATTACAACTATTTAAAAATTTTGTTATTTTGTATAAATAGTTTTTCTTATTTTCTAATTTTAAAAATTTTCCTGATAAAATTTATAAAAAAATGAATTTAATTTTATCGAAAATGGATCGCGGAGATTTCTAAACAAACAATAACTCTTTTTTCCTTTAAATATGAAAAATTAAAATAATAAAAACAAAATTTTAAAAAAGAGGAAAGAAATTGTGACGGTGACTTTTTTTTTTTTTTTTTGCCATAAAGATAGTGATTTGATTTATCTAAATTAAAATTTAAAAATAAAATCCAACCTTCTAATTTCATGTTGAAGTATTAAAAAAAAGTTTTAAAATGTGGCATAATGGAGTTGGGCCACGTGGAAGGTCGGCAGGTAAAGATACAGACCTCGTGCACGGACTTTCCCGTGTCGTTTGATATGATAATATAATATTTATTTTTTTAACGTTATTGTAAAATAATATCGACAATAAATATAAACTTAATCTTTTACGTAATTGAAATTGAGTAAATCATGTTATATACTTCTTTCAATTTTAAAATAAATATTTCGTCAATTTAAGTTTTGTTTTAATGAAAAAGCTCTCCAATGATATTTTTAGAACAATTTCGAAGTCTAAAAATATAGAATGAAATATTTATACGGTCTAAGATTCTCATTGAAACCTACTCCAAAGTTCTTATATATTTTAAATAAGTGCACCGACTTTGTTCTATTTTAAAATTTACATTCTATCATAGTCGTTGTCTTTTTTTTCTTTTGCTTTTTTTTTTTAAATCTATTTTTAGTCCTAAATTTTAATAAAGTAAAACATTTTTCCTCTTACTATTCTAGGATGTTTAAGTTAGTTTTTAGTAGGAGAGTTAGAGCAAACTTTTTAAAGAAGAAAATGAACTTACCTTATATGTAATTGTTATGCTTTATATATATTGGGGCTAAACATGAAGTTTCCTTCATCCTTTTAAGAAAATTATTCAATTTTTTTACCCTTTTAAAAATAGGACTCTCGAAGGCTGGATTAGGCTGCACGGGAGCACCAGATAAGGGACTAATGAGAATAGACTCCAAAGAATGGAGAAAGTTGGCCTCGACTTCCTCTGAGGCCGAGGTCGGCCAATTCAACCGAGCTACTCAATTTGTTCGCCTTCTCGTCTTTTGCATTTGTCAAAATGAGAGGGACAAGTTGGCCAATTGCTCTTAAAAAAATAAAAGAAGAGAAATATGAGAAAGTAATGAGAATAAAATGTTGAAATATTGTGAGTTGATAATTAAGAATATCTTGCTCTTTTTAAGGAAGTTCAAACTTCTGCAATGTAAACCACTGATGTAACAAATATTCTCTGACATGTTCCTTTAAAAATACTATAACTCAACTGAAATATTATGTAGCTCAAACCATCCTGCACTAAGAAGTTGAGCTCAAAACTCCACATAAAATCCATGGCTCGATCTTTTAGCCAATTACTCTTCAACGAGCAAAGGAGCGAAATATGAGAAAGTAAAGAGAATAGAATGTTGAAATATTATGAGTTGATCAGAATATTTATAAATGATGTATTTATAGAAAATTTTTATATCTAAGAATTTAATACTAACAAGGAAAAAAAAAAGTTAAACCTAGAACCTCTCTTACCTATACATTTTTTCCTTTAAAAAGATAAAACTAATTAAATATTAAAAATTTAAGGGTTGCTTTCAAATATAGAAAAATGAGTCAAGCTCTTTATAAATATAGAAAATTTTTATTGTCTATTAGTGATAGACCGTGATAGAATTATATCGATAGATAGTAATAGAATTCTATCGTGGTTTATCAGCAACAATAATTTTTTTTTCTATATTTATTAAATAGTTTGATATTTGTTATAATAATTTCTCAAAATTTAACGATATTTAATACTAAGATTCCCGAACTCTAATTCATAGATGAAATTCAAAGTCAACATTGAAGTACCAAATTTATTATTTAAAAAAAAAAAAAGAATTATTCTTCAAATGGCCGAGGACTTTCTTTCCAGAGAAAAAAAAAATAGGCTAAGGACTTGATTTGGCAGTAATATTTTAGATTAAAATATTATTTTAGTCTGGATTTTAATCTTTATATTTAATTTCAATCTCTCAATTTTTATTAAATCTTAAATTTAGTATCTATTTTCTTTTACCGAAATTAGTTAAATAATAATATTTTTTTTAAAAAAATAATAATAATCATTTTATTTGAATATGTTTTTAACCAAAAATGTTAATAAATAAAAAAAATGGAAAAAATCAACAACAAACAACTAAATTTATTTTAAAAATATAACTAAAATTGGACATTTAAAATTACATGACTAAAATTGAATAAATTTCAAACTATAAAAATTAAAGGGCAAATTGTAAAAACCATCCCTCAAATATGGTGGTAGTTGCAATTAGACCCTCAAACTTTTAATTATAAAAATTGAGCCCCTAAACTTCTACCAGTGTTACAATGAGACCATCAAACTTATAATAATTGTAGAAATTGGACTCACAAATAATAAAAATTAAACCTTCAAACCTATACAAATGTAACAATTTATACAATTATCTAAGTTTGAAAGTCCAGTTTAACCTAATTTTTTAACACTCATTTAAGTTTGAGGGCTAAATTGAAAGTTCAAAGGTATAATTGTAACTACCACCATACTTTAGAAGTGGTTTTTTGAAATTTATCCAAAATTAAAATAGTATTTTCTTTTGCAAATACTTATTTTCAACATTTAAAAAGTCAATCCAAACGGGCTATTAATAAAATCTACAATATACTTCCAATTTCTTCATTGTCATCACTTATGATGCATGCATCTATGTACATCACATTTTCTATATTTAAACATCTTATTAATTAATTACAAAAACACAACAAGCAAAAACTATATTTTCTACATGGTTCTGAACTTAAATAAGTCTTGCAATTTTTACTCCAATTCAATTTTTGCTTATTTTCTATCTAATTTTAATAGAAAATATTGTAAAAATCTTCATAAAGTTTTAGTAAAATAAAGTTTTGCTCAAAAGAAGTTTCGCCAATGCACAAATTAACTATGGAACAATTTTGTCAAAATCTATAACTTTTAACAAAATAAAAAAAAAAAAAAATAAAACTTAGTTCAAATGTCATTTTTCTCTAAAATTTTATCAAATTTTGATTTAAAAAAAAGGTCAATATTACAACAACTATATGAACTTGAGGTGTAATCTGATGGAATTAAAATTTTAGGATGAAATTTTGACTTTTTTTTTCATCTCAAAAGATAAATAATAAATGGATAATAGAAATTAGTTGGGTGGATTTTTAGAGTTGATAACTAGCAGCAAACACAACTTTAATTTGCAAAAGCATACCGATCAAATTAATTATAACTTTTTCCCCCTTTTTGAACCATATTAAAACGAAAGTACAATGATTTCAAGTGAAACTTTTAAAATTATACAAATTCATTCAATCACCACTATAATTATTGAACTCAAAAGTTAACTAATTTTCGTGGTGTTAACAATTGGAATAATTTAGGAACAATTAAATAGAAATTGATCGCATTCATTACTTGTCCTAACATTGAGCAATGCATGATTTTTTCTACAAACGACTCGTCCGTCCAGGGCCCATTGACTTGGCCATTTCTCTTAGTAAAAACTTTTGGATCTTTCCAGTCGACGTCTTTGGCAACGTTGCCAAGAAAACCACCATCTTCGGCACCATAAATCGCGGCAACTTTCCTCTACAATACTCAATAATCTCCTCCTCTGTTGGCAGTTGAGTCAAACCTTCTCTCAAGCTCACAAATGCACACGGTGTCTCTCCCCAGAACTCGTCTGGTCGCGCCACCACCGCTACTTCATTCACAGCTGGGTTCGTGTACAAAACTGATTCCACCTCAACACTGCTCAAATTCTCTCCACCACTTATAATCACATCCTTTGATCTGTCCTTGATCTCCAAATACCCATCTGGATGCATCACCCCAACGTCTCCCGTGAAGAACCACCCATCATCGGTCATTGCTTTTTTTGTTGCTTCAGAATCTTTAAAATACCCAAGCATTATTGATCCGCCTCTTAGAACAATCTCTCCAATTGAAGCTCCGTCTCTTTTCACACTCTTTCCAGTCTTCGAATCCAACACATCTGCCTCTGCCATTGTTAGAGTCCGCACACCCTGTCGTGCCTTCAAACGTGCACGCTCCGTCGCGGGTAATTGGTTCCACTTTGACTTCCACGAGCAACAAATGACCAACCCCCCAGTCTCTGTCAATCCGTACCCATGGCTGACATCAAACCCCAATGATTCGGTTCGAAACAGAACTGTCGCAGGTGGCGGCGCTCAGGCAGTAAGAATCTTGACCGGTCGTTCAAGCGGCCGATTGGCAGGGGAGTTTGTTAGCATGTTAAGCACCACCGGAGCTCCACACAAGTGTGTCACGTGATGGCGATGAATCAATGAAAAAATTAACGCCGCATCAAATTTTCGAATGCATATATTTGTGCCTCCTATGGCAGCAATTCCAAAAGGAAAACACCATCCGTTGGCATGAAACATTGGTAAGGTCCATAAATAAATAGATTGCTTAGGAACTCCCCATTCAATAAGGGAATCAAGCGCCACTGCAAAAATTCCTCTATGACTGTGAACCACTCCCTTTGGCGATGACGTCGTTCCAGAAGTATAGTTCATAACAATCGGATCCCACTCACTCACCGGTCGAACCCACCGAAATTCAGAATCCCCTTTCCGAACCATTTCCTCATACGAATCCACAAAACCCCCTCCAATCTCAACAAATAACGACGATGACGATGGTGAATCCTCCACCGCAGTATTAGATAAGGCACAAGAATCTTGATCAACAAAGATAAGTTTCGATTCACTATGGCGAAGGAGAACAAAGATGGTTCGAGCATCAAGGCGAAGATTGATACAGTTGAGGATGGCACCAGCCATCGGAACAGCAAACTGGAGTTCGTACATCGCGGGAGTATTGGGAGCAATAACAGAGACAACATGACCTTTGTGGATGCCAATGGAAGAAAGAGACGATGCGATTCGAAGACATCGACGATAAGTTTCTGACCAAGTGTAGGTGGTGGAATTGTAGATGATTGAAAGAGAATCACCATAGATGATGGAAGCTCTTTCAAGGAAACCAATTGGAGTTAGGGGAGAGGAATTAGCAGGAGTTGGCTTCAAATCTTCCATTGAAATTGATAGGGATATATTTGTTGCTCTGTTATTGTTGCTCTGTAGAAAGGGGAAGTTAGTTGTAAGTTGCAGAGTGGGGGAAGGATGGGAGATGATTGGATCATATATAAAAAGAAATTTCAACCAACTTTAAAAGATAATGATGATGTTGATGATAAGAACAAAACAACTTTTGGGAAAAAGGAAGTAACTTCCCAAACTCATCTTATTGGAAATAGATGTGTGCTTTTTTTGTGCTTTTTTCTCTCTCTCTCTTTGATGACAATAAATAGATAGGAATATTTGAAAAATTGAAGTGACTTTTATGTCCTTATTCATCAATAATTTACCTAACTTTGCCTAACAATAAAATAATTTGAAAAAGAATTTGTCAAACATTTTAAAAAAAACCCGTCATTTTTGCACACCTAAGCAAACTGTTAAAATACCACAATTTTTGTTGGTAAAGCTACCCAGAAACTACGTGGGAACTCCAATAATCTTTTCCACAAATAGAGAAAATTCTAAACAAATGCATATTTTTAAAACTATGATTAAAAAAATATAAAGGAAAAAATTGATTAGGGCCCGAATTTGAAAGAAAAAAGGAAATTTTTATGAGTACATAAACATATGAAAAAAAAAAAAAAAAAAAATCATTTTAGTCATTGAATTTTCAAGAATAAGCGTGTTGGTTCCTAATGTTTCAAATTATTCGTTATAATCACTGAATTTTTAAGAATACTTCTCTCTTCTTTCTCTCCTCCTCTCCATCCGGATCTGTCACCCATTCAAAATGAGGAAAGATCTGAGAAACAAGTGGCTCTTTTGTTCAAAACTTCAGGGATGAGAAGAGAAAGGAAGAGAGAAGGGGAAAATATTAAAAAATATATTTTTTCTAACTCATATTGCCAAATCATATATTTAATTATTTATTTATTTAAATTTAATAAATTTATTAATTTGGGATCTTTTAAACCTATTTTAAAAATTTAGGACTAAATATACCTATTCTTAAAAAGTTAGAGACCAAAAGATATATTTGCACGAGAAAAAGGGAAAATCGTACAAATGACCTTTTGCTGATGTATGAAAATACCGATTTTTCCCGGATTGGGGCTCGCCACCACGAAATCTCGCTCATTCCTCTTGCTTCTCGCTCCTCGTTTCTTCATTCTCGCTTCTCCCTCTCGATCTTCATCAACACAAAATCAGACATTTTTCCCTTTATTTTTCCTCTCGCTCTTGTATCCGCTTCGTGAATCTCGCTCTCGCTCTTGTATCCGCTTCGTGAATCTCGCTCTCGTATCCGCTCCGCTTCATCGATCTCCCGCACGTCAGTAGGAGAAGAAGGAGGAGGAAAAGGAAGATCAAGAGAAGAAGGAGAAGGAGAAGTCAAGAGAAAACGGGAGGAAGAGGAAGATCAGGAGAAGGAGAAGAAGGAGGAAGAGAAAGATCAGGAGAAGAAGGAGACGTCAGTAGGAGAAGAAGGAGGAGGACGAGAAAGATCAGGAGAAGAAGAAGGAGAATATCTCGCTGAAAATTAAAGATTTAAAAGAAGATCGTCAGATTTAAGAAACAAAAAGTAAAAAACATAGAAGTAGAGTTAGAGAAAAATGAGGAGAAGATCCCACAAGGAATCTGAGACTATTGAGAAAAGGAAGAATGAAGATTTTGGTAATTTCACTTAAGCAAAAGGTCAAAAAAAATATTTATTTTTTAAACTGGTCAAATTTCATTTGACGCTCTTATTTTAGGCTTTCTATACAATTATTTCCGAGAAAAAGCACGTGTTTTTTTGCCTAGGATTCTAAAGAAACAAAATTGGTTGGGATTCATTAATTTCTGGCCAGAAATTTTAATTTTTGGATCAGAATTTTCAGTTTAGATACTTGACGAGAAATTTATGTTTTTTTCAACCAGAATTAAAGTTGAGCTTTGTAAGTCGAAAATTGATGTTTTTTTTAAGATCACAATTCAAACTATTCAGGACCTTAATCATTATTATTTTCTTTTGAAAAAATACTTTTTTTAGTTTTTGAATTGTTAAGAATGGATGCATTTGGTCCCTAATGTTTAAAATTAGTCATTTTAGTCTCTAACTTTTTCAAGAATAGATTTAAAAGATCTTTCCTACTAATAAAATCATTATATTTAATCATAAAACAATTTTGTAGTTGAGAATTTGAAAATTCTACACATGAAGAACTCTCTCTCACTCTAAATCTTTCTCTATCAAGAAATTAGAAAGAAAAGAAGGAAAGAGAGATGAGAGATAAGTGAATTGAGTTGAGTTGGTAATTATTATAAGTGGGAGTATTGAGGAGTTAACACGAATAACGAGGTGAAAATGTGAGTTAATGAGAATAACGAGGTAATAAACCTCTTTAATTATTGGTGAATCAAATGGTAAGTGAGTTTTTTTTACCCCAACTCAACTTGGGGCCAAACACCCCTAAATGATTTTTTCTAACCCCTATTTTTTTTTTTTTTTTTTTTTTTTTTTTTTTTTACAGCCAAGATTTCAGTTCGATCTCATCATTTCCCCTCATGACACATGGAAGAATCAAAGGAAAAAGGGGAAATCTACCCCCTATTTTTTTTTTTTTTTTTTTTTTTTTTTTTTTACAGCCAAGATTTCAGTTTCGATCTCATCATTTTCCCCTCATGAACACATGGAAGAATCAAAGGAAAAAGGGGAAAATTACCCAAATTATTTTAATGGAGAATCATCCCACCTCAATTTATCCATTACTTTATCCTCAATTCACTCATCTTCTTCCTTTATTGCACCCATCTTCAAAATTAACTACACACCCAGTTTTCGAAATCTAATTCCCATTTGTATTTTCTCTTGGATGTCGTTTTTATTCTTAAATTTCGAAATCTACTTCCCTATAGCGACTCTTCATCCTTGACCCTATAGATAGAAGGAGGGTCGAGAGTTTAGAGTTTAGGTCGGGAATGGGAAAAAAAATTCTCCGAAAGCTAAATACCGCCCCCGCCCCATTAGGCTTTTTCCTTATATTTGTTATAGTAATTTACTGCTTATGTTATTTTTATTATATTAATTTCATATTTATTGTTTCATAGTCAAAATAATGAATATGTTTGAATTAGTGTAAAAAAAAATGTTTGAATTTAACGGTTTTTAACCTTTACAAAACTTTTAGATTAAAAATGTTTATTTTAAAAATTTAGGGACTAAAAAAGTAATTTTTTCAACTTTTTTTACCAATATTTTCAAAAAAATCAAGCAAGAATTGAAAAACTAATAAAGATAATAAAAAAAAAATTGAAATTTGGGTAAGAATTAACTTTTTACTTTACACAAAATGCAAACTATGATAAAAATAAAAAGAAATAAGCTTAATTTTAAAAAATTACAAACAAAAATCAAATAGGTACCAAATAGAGTTATAATTTTTTTTTTATACATATTTGAGATTTTTCTTCTTAAATCGTAGATTGACCCAAAAGAACAACCTGCTGTGATATATTTCTAATTATCGATTGATCCAAAAATTCTTCCACCCCAAATTCTTTGTTATTGTGTGGACAAGAGAAAATTTTGAAACATAAAAATGTAAATAAAATAAAAATATGAAAATGAGAGATGTGAAATTTGAAAAGGTGAGTCCAAATCTGGAGAAAAAAAAACAATTTAAGTAGAGAACAATAAAGGCACTGACAACTCACAGTGGCGCCTACGTTTGATAGTTAACAATTACCGCAACCATATTTTAAAAAATAATTATTAGGTGCAATTTACGCTACAATTCTTTCTATACCACTAATTTTCTTTATTTAAAAAAGTTATATCACATGACATGATTTTATTGGAAATTAGATGGACCACACATAAGAAGATTGCACTCACGTTTTTTTCCTTTTTTAAATGTTGGAATTTGATTGTTCAATTTAAGCTCATTCATTGACTATTTTGTACATATCGTATTTGGTCTGATTCGACTTTTAAATTGTTTAATTTTATTCTTATTTTTTATATTATTAATTATCAATTGAATTTAAAAAAGATTTTGTTAATAAATTTAATTGATTTTTTTTTTAAAAAATGAATTCTTTTAAATTAATTAAATATAACTCAATTTTAAAAAAGTAAAATATTTCATCTTATTCAACATATTCTTCCCCATCGCTCTAACCTTTTTTTAATTGTACCTATTTTTAAAACTCATTACTCTCCCATAAATACACAGTGGAGGAGGGTGAATAAAGAGGATCAAAAAGAGGAGGAAGGATAAAAAAAGATGAATTTGAAGAAGGGAAAAGAGGGTAAAAAAAAAACGAGGAATTTGGAGAAGGGAAAAGAGGGTGAAAAAAAAGGGGATGAAATTGAAGAAAAGATTTACGAAAGATTAGGAGAGAATGGAGAAAAAAGGAGATTGAAAGATTAGGAGAGAAAAAGAAATCGAACAAGAGGAAAAATTTGAAAATTGAAGGAGAAGTTGAGGGATTGAGGAAGGAAAGAAGTGAAGGAAGAAGACAAGAGAATAAAGAAGAAAAAAGAGGAGAGAAGAAGCCATTCAATAAAGGTGTGAGCCCCATGTCATATTTTTTTTAATCTATTTAATAAACATAGTGGCCCCACGTACTTTTATATTATTTAATTTTTATCCCTCCCATTTTCGGTTTCTACTATTTATTATTATTATTTTTATACACATATTTATTATTATTTTCTCTTTCTTCTCTATATACATCATCTAATCTCTACATTTACAAAATATTTTATGTTTGTTTTTACTTCCTTACAGATATTTTTAAATGTTTTGTTTTAAATTTATTCCATTTTATTCGATTCTTTTTTCTTTGATATATATATATATATATATATATATTATTAATCCTTGGATTCTCAACCTCAATGCATTATATTTTAAATTATAGATTGTTTTCAACCTGAGATTTCTATTAAATGATATTGAGTTTTAATGAATTTCAAACTAATGAGTTGAAGTTTAAAATTTCTTTTAACTCCAGTTTTTTTAAATGTTGAAATTTTTTAATAGCATTTTAAATTTCTTGAATTTCAAACTTAAAATACAATTTTCTTACCACGCGTTGACAAAATAAATTTTAATTTTACTAGCTAACAAAGTTTTCAAGTATTTCCTATGTTTGATTTAATTTAGAGAATTTCTTCAAATTTCTTATTTTATTTTTATGCATTGAATATTTAAACAAAATTCAAGTTAATTGGGCAACTTTCAAAATAAACTCTAGCTTAATGTGAATTTCAAATTTCAAATGAATTTCAAACATTTTTAGATTTTTCGTAAATCCCACGATGGAGTCAAATATTGCTTAAGAGGGAAATATTTCATAGAGAATCCAAATATTAATTGGCAATCATTGTCGTTCGCACAAGCAAAGATGGAGAGAAAACATACCTAATTTTCAAAAACTAAAAATAAAAAAGTGAAAATGGTTTTCAAATGGAGCCTTAGATGTTATTGAAACTTAATTGTTCAATTTAGAGTGACTAATCTGACATAAATTTTAAATTTTAAAGACTAGATGTGTAACTTGTCATATATATATATATATATATATATATATATATAAAATAGAGTTGTTTTCAAATATAGAAAAATGAGTCAAACTATTTACAAATATAGAAAAAATTTTACTGTCTATCAACGATACGTGATAGACTGATAGACAGTGATAGAATTCTATCGCCTGTCGCTGATAGACAGTGAAATTTTTCTATACTTGTAAATAGTTTGATATTTTTTTTTATTTGTAGTAAATTTCCTATATAATATGATTAGAAAAACATTGTTAATAAACTATTAAATAAATTAATATAGGATACTATGGGTTAGGCACCAAGAAATATCCCTCACTCCTATTACAATTACAAAAATTAATAATTAAAGTTGGTTTGATAATTGAGCTTATAAACAATACTTATCAACTCATAAGTTCATGTACTTTGTTATCCATTATCAACTGAAACTTTCAAAAACTTGTTTTTGTTTTTAGAATTTAAATAAGAATTCAATTTTTTCTTTAAGAAAGATGAAAACCATAATTTAAAAATTAAAGAAACAAGCATAAATTTTAAAAATAAAAGGTTAAATCAACAATTAATAATAAAGCTTAAGTTGATGAGTGAAGGTAAATTTAATATTATATCAACACCCTAACACTCCCCTCATTTGAAGGCTTGAAATATGTAGAAGACCAAAAAGTGAAATCAATATTAATTCGAGAGAAAATAACATTGCAAAGATTTAAACATAAAATTTTCCACTCTAATACCATGTCAAATCATCGACTTATCCAAAAATGTAAGTTGTTGGGTGAAGGTAAATTTAATATGAATTATATCAAACTCTAACACACACAAAAAAAAAAATAGTTATTAAATGGAACTTTATGTTTTCTTATTCTATTTTTTAAAATTAGGCTTATAAAAACGACACATAACTATATTTTCTTTCCTTGTTTCTTATTCTATTTTTTAAAATTAGGCTTATAAAAACGACACATAACTATATTTTCTTTCCTGTATTTATGTCTCTTAAAAATAATTTGATTTTTTATTTAACAAAGAACTAGAAAAAAAATCAAACAATTACTCTAAACCAAAACCCACTCATTAAATTACTCAATTTCATCATATTTGGATTGTATTTCTATAAAATGTGTTTTTCTTCAAGAAAACATTATGATTCAAATACGTTGGGTCAAACCTATCTCAAACATGGTGTTCACAAAATCAACCCATGTGATTATTTTAACAAATCTTACAAGATCTAGCATTAATATTTTGAAATTATTTAGAGAGTATGTTATACTTTACCTTCGGCAAAATGTTTCTAAGCATCACAGACGTAGATTTTGTTGAAGGTTTGGCTTCTTTGACACGTAGTAAAAGTCTAATGTTGAATTTGTGACTTTTATAACATGACTTTGGCTCCTACAATAATATTTTTTTCATAATAGATTAAGAAATCAGAAAGAAGAAACGATTAAAAATTAAGTAATATACGCTAATTTAAAGAGAATAATTATTCTTACTGTTACCATTGAGTTTATCGTAGAAGATGAAAACCATGTAGTGTACATTTGGTCTAAACCTTTTGTATAAGCATGATCGCAAGTTGGATCAAAGATTAGTGGATTGAACTCTTCCTGAATGGTTCAAAATAAGAACTTCAAAAAGATTACAATTTATGCATGTTTATATTATCACTCATTTATTGAACAAATTAAATAATTAAATTTCCATATAAGAGGTTAAATTACCAATTTGGTTTCATAATTTCGGCTTTAACTACAATTTAATTAGTTAGGTGTCATTTTAAAAGTTTCAAATTCAATTTTGGTGTTTCTTCGATTTTTTAATTTGATATATCTGTATGTAGTTTGGTTCAATCTCTCTTCTACCATGGTAAGTTTTATGGAATGTTTATGATTTATAGATTAGTCAAAATTAGAGTAAAATGAATAGATTTTAAAGTAAGTAAGAGTTATTTTAGTATATTAAATAAAATTTGAGTTAAATATAGGGAAATTTTTATAAATAGGAAAAAAATATCAAAATATTTACAAAAATAGCAAAAAAAAACACTGATAGACATTGATAGACTTCTATCAGCATCTATCAGTGATAGACTTCTATCAGCATCTATCAGTGATAGACTTCTATCATTTCTATTACTGATATACCCTGATAGACTTCTATCATTTCTATTACTGATAGACACTGATAGAAGTCTATTAGTGTCTATCACAACTATCTTAAAATTTTGCTATTTGGATTTTGCTATTTTGTGTAAATAGTTTTCCTTATTTTTCTATTTTTAAAAGTTCCCCTTAAATATACCAAAATGATTTTACAAGTATAAAAATAAATTGGAAATTAACTGAAACGAGAAGAACCATATGGGTTATTTAACCTAAATTTAGAAACGTGTGAGTAGAGTCTTAAATAATTAAATAAATTTTTGGCTAAATATACCAAAATGATTGAATTTTTAAGATTTTTATCTCGGTTTCATCAATATCTTCAGACTTTGTCTTGAATTTTCATATAGACATTTAATATCTTTGCTTCATAGGAGTTCACTTTTTAAAACTCATGAGCAACAGCGTGATGGTGGTAAATCTTGAGCAACGATATCAAGTAGTCTTAGACAGTTTTGAACAACGAATTTATCTGCGAGAAGGCACGGTGATGAAAAGCAGCTTGAGAGGATTGTGCCGTTAGAAGGAATGAAGCTATTCAGGTGCCACACAAGAAGAATTACGTTACAAGTGATTGAGCAGCAGGATTATTGAAGATAGCTACATAAATTGTTAGACAAATACAGCAAAAGCAGAATTCGAAACAACAACCCGGAGGATCTCAACGAAGTTGCAAAACACAAGGAGATTATGAAATATTCTTCAAGAATTAGGAGCTGGAGATTTAATTATTTACTGAAGGAAAAATTGTCACGAGGAACCCAATTGGGACTCAAACAATTTTCTGAGTAAATATATTTGGTGAAAAACTGGGGACTGGCCACCCCACAGTTAACTAACCAAATTTGAAGTAAAAAATTTGGGGACCACCTTGGGTCGGACTGAAGACATATGCCGAAACCCGTTGTAAAAGATAGGCAAGTTAACTCCGCTTAAGTGTAGGAAGATGAAAACTAGGTAGTTGATTAGATACAATGACGATCTAATCAACACTTCCAATTAGGCGTGTCACAAGAAGAGGGGAATGATCCCTTATTGACGAAACGCCAAGTTCGTGTGTCTACGCTCCTCAAAGAAAAGGACGAGCACGACACAAATCTTGCGCTCAACGCTACTTAATAGTGGTGGATGCGCGCCTGTAACCTAGCTAGACCTTCAAAAGAGCTCTAGTTGGATATTTCCGGCATTACCAAAAATCTGAGATTGAACTTAGTAGAGCCAAGTTCGATATGGTTATACCAGTAAACGTCAAGTAAGGTACACCATATAATGTGAAGACAAGGGAAAGTAGCAGAGTATGGCCGAGAAACTGAGAATGATCCTAAGGAAGGCCAAACTAGGTATGACAGCATACATGTAGAAGGATTGAAGCACCAACAAAAGGCAAAAGTAATACTCCTAAGTTTACATCAACACACACGGCTAGCTGATAGTCGGTCCTCAAAGACAAACTTAGGGTGGGGGGCTAATGTTGAGGGTGAATTTTGGCATGATAAAATCTAACTTAAAATCAAGATAATATAAAATAACATGAGATTTGATCCTAGCTTGCTAGGGATTAGGAAACTCATATCCTAATCCTAGTAGGGTTATAAAACCCTAGATCAAATCCCCTATAAATAGACCATAATGGTTTCATCAAAGGTAACTTAAAACTGATGACTTCTCCCACCTTTTATAATTCTCTTACTGACTTAGGCATCAGGTGCGTTTCCCTATCTCAAATTTTGCATCAACAACTTTATATTTGGATATGAACTGTAAAAATATAACATAATTAATTAAATAAATTAATACCAATTACCATTACTATTAATTTTAATTAATTATCAAATATAATTATATTATTTAGACTTAATAAATTTCAATTAATACATTTATAATTAATATTTTATGGTACCTTAACTGTTTAATATAAAAAAATTATTAATCAATAATATTCTAATTAATTTAATTATTTTTTGGTAAGTAAATGGAATAATTTAATTAAGTGTAACTGATGTTTAATGTAAAAATAAATATTTTTGTTTAAGTGATAAAATAATTAACTATTTTAACTTCCAAATATTAATTATTCTCTAAATAATATTTATGATCCAAACATATACAGGTTGAAATTTGAAAAGGGAAGTTCGGAGAAAAAAATAAAAAAAATGTTTGGTGGGCCAACAGTAAAGGCACTCACACGGAAACTCGCAAGGGCGCCTACTCCTAGCGGTTAACACTTAACCTAACCCTTTTAAAAAGTTTTCCATATTTTTATACACCCTATTTTTATCTTAAAAAATTGTGTCACATGACAGATTGCACCAAAATTTTTTTCTTTTTTTAAATGTTTGGAATTTGGTTGTTCAATTTAGGTTCATTCATTAACTATTTAATTTTTCATTTTTAACTTTTTAAAATTAAGCTATAAACACTTTTTACCTCTACTGTTTTATTATATATTTTTTACTAATATTTTAAAAAATTAAGAAAAATTTCAAAATCTAAAAAAATAATTTTTAAAAAATTGTTTTTGTTTTTAGAACTTAGTTAAGAATTTAACTCTTGTATCTAATAAATATGCAAATTATTGTAAAAAGATTGAGAGAAAACATACTTAATTCTTAAAAACTAAAAACAAAAAATGAAAATAGTTTCCAAACGGAGCCTTAGATGTTATTGAAAATTAATTGTTCAATTTAGAGTGATTAATCTGATATAAATTTCAAATTTTAAAGACTAGATGTGTAACTTGTCAAATATATATATATAAAATATTATTAATAAATTATTAAATAAATTAATATAGTATACAATGTGTTAGGCACTAAGAAATATCCCTCACTCCTATTACAATTACAAAAATTAATACTTAAGACTGGTTTGATAATTGAGCTTATAAACAACATTTCAACTCACAAGTTTATGTACTTTGTTATTTACTTTCAACTAAAGCTTTTAAAGCTTTTAAATTAAATAGGAATTCAATTATTTCTTTAAGAAAGATGAAAACATAATTGTCTTAAAAAAAAATATGAAATCCATAATTTAAAAATAGGAGAAACAAGCATAAATTTTAAAAATAAAAAGCTAAATCACTGATTGACATAAAAAGTTAAGTTGATAAGTGAAGGTAGATTAATATTATATCAACACTCTAACACTCCACCACATTTGAAGGCTTGAAATATGTACAAGACCCAAAAGTAAAATCAATATTAATTAGAGAGAAAATAAAATTGAAGCGATTTAAACACAAAATTTTCTTCTTTGATACCATGTCGACTTATCCAAAAGTGTAAGCTGATTGGGTAAAGGTAAATTTAATATGAATTATATCAACACTCTAACATACAAAATTTAAAATTAAATAATTTTTAAATGGGACTCCATATTTTCTAATTCCATTTTCTAAGATTAGCTTATAAAATCTACACACAACTATATTTTTTTTCTTAGAGAACTTTTAAAAATAGAAAAATAAGATAAACTATTTACACAAAATAATAAATTTTTTAGATAATTGTAATAAACTCTGATAGAAGTCTATTAGGGTCTATCAATGATAGAAATGATTGAAGTCTATCACGGATAGATGCTGATGGAAGTCCATCAATATTTTTTTTTGTGCTATTTCCTGTAAATAGTTTGACATTTTTTCTATCGGTGAAAATTTTCCTTTTCTCTTATATATATCGTGTTAAAAAGTTATTGAATTTTTAATTTAAAAAAGAAGAAGACAACTACTCTAAACCAAAACCCTCTTATTAAATTACTTAATATTTGATCATATTAATTTGGATTGCTATTTCTATGAAATGTTGTTTTCTTGAGAAAACAATTATGATACAAATACGTTGGGTCAAACCTATCACAAACGTGTTGTTGACAAAATCAACCCATATGACTATTTTAACCAATCTTACAAGATCTGGTATTAATATTTTGAAATTATTTAGAGAGTATGTTATACTTTACCTTCCTCAAAATGTTTCTAAACATCATAGACGTAGATTTTGTTGAAAGTTTGACTTCTTTGGTACGTATTAAAAGTCTAAAGTTGGAATTATGACTTTTATAACATGACGTTTATTCCTACAATACTATTTTTTCATAGTAGATTAAGAAATCAGAAAGAAGAGACGACTCAAAATTAAATAATATACATTAATTTAAAGAGAATAATTATTCTTACCGCTAAAATTGAGTTTATCGTAGAAGATGAAAACCAAGTGATGTATATTTTGTCTAAACCTTTTATATAATACGATCATGTAAATTGGATAAAAGATTAGTGGATTGAACTCTTCATAAATTGTCCAAAATAAGAACTTTAAGAAGGCTACAATTTATGCATAATTATATTATCACTCCTTTATTGAACAAATTAAATTTCCATAAACTTGAGATTAAATTACTAATTTGGTTTCATAATTTGGACTTAACTAGAATTTAATTAGTTACATGTGATTTTAAAAGTTTCAATTCAATTTTAGTATTTTTTTTTTATTTTTTTTTAGTTTAATATATTTGTGTGTGGTTTGGTTCAATCTCTCTTCTACTACGGTAAGTTATATATATAATCATTTTATTTATTTATATGGTAATGAGTTAATATTTTCAATTATATTACTTGTATAAATGGAACGTTTATGATTTACTGATGAGTCAAAATTAGAGTAAAATGAATAAATTTTCAAGTAAGAATTATTTTGGTATATTAAATAAAATTTGGGCTAAATATATACCAAAATGATTTTACAAGTATAAAACTAAATTAAAAATTAATTGAAACTATAAGAACCATATGGGTTATTTAACCTAAATTTCGAAACGTGAGTAGAGTTTTAAATAATTAAATAAAATTTTGGCTAAATATACCAAAATGATTGAATTTTTAAGATTTTTATCTCAATTTCATCAATATCTTCGGCCTTTGTCTTGGATTTTCAGATAGACATTTAATATCTTTGCAGAATTTCATTTTTTAAAACTCGAAATAATATTATTCATGGAACTTTAAAACACATCCGACATGAATTTTCTAATACCCTTTATACAATGTGGAATTAATTTTTATACTTGGGATATGAATAGTAAAAATATAACATAATTAATTAAATAAATTAATATTAATTACCATTACTATTAATTTTAGTTAATTATCAAATATAATTATATTACTTAGACTTAATAAATTTTAACAAATACATTTATAATTAAATTATAAATATTTTATGCCTTGAGTATTCAATATAAAATTTTATTATTAATCATCAACATTCTAATTAATTTAATTATTTTTTAGTAATTAGATTAAATAATTTAATTAAGCGTAACTAATATTTAATATAAACATAAATATTTTTGTTTAAGTGATAAAATAATTAATTAAACAATATATTAAATAACGGTAAATTTGATTTAAAACTACCGTTAGTGTTTTAATTAAAATTCTCAATTAACATGGGTTTATCTATAGAATGAATATTTTTTTAAAAAAGTTCTCATATAAATGTTATTTTCTGGAGGTTGGAAGTTTAAATTTCCCTACCTAGTTTGTGCTAAAAAATAAATTTTAATAATGAGTTAACTAATTCTAATTATGGATATATATATAATCTAACATCTTAATTAATAATGTTAAAGGAGATTAGCTTAGCCGTAATTGACATTGTATTCTTTTTTTTAAGGTTACGGGTTTGATCCGCATCCCACCAGTTGTTGTACTAAAAAAATCTTTTTAATTAGTTATGATCAAGGTTCGAAATATCGATATCGATGAAAATTTTAGAAAAAATTATGGAAAGTGATGGAAATTTATAGAAAGTGTTATAATTAATTAATGAAACTGTGATTATGATTTAATTAGACTATAACTAACCATTTTTAATCACAATTTCTATAAAATAAGACAATATTTAGATGTCTATGGTAAATGTCTGAGTAACCGTTGACACGAGAGATGAAATTTAAAAAGAAATGAAAAAATAATTACAAAATAATAAAAAGTTTATGAATATTTTGAGGTAAAATGATGTGCAATTATGAAAGTTTTGGATGGTAAAAGAAAAAACTCACATCAATTCAATTTTAAGGTGAAGTGATGTAAAAATTTAATGAAAAAAAAGTTTGGTTGAGCTTAAAAATAAAATATAGATTATTTTTTGTGGTTTTTTCAAATTCAATTTCTTTATAAATGAAAGTTTTGGGTCCAAAATAAAGCTAAAAATTGAGAAAGTTGGAAATTTAAAAAAAAGTAGCATATAAAAAATGATTAATCCTCGATCGAAAATGACATTGGCGTGTGAAACTAAAGAATTGTGTATAATCATGATCATAAAATTGAAAATTTTAAATCGAGCTAACATAGTTAAAAAAAAAATCAAAATTTTCTTGAAATCTCGAAATTTCGTCGAAACGGGGGAATCGAAATATTCTTGAAATATTCTCAAAATCTCAAAATTGGGGGGAAAACTAAATTTCTCCCAATCAAGATTTTTAGGGTCTCGAAATTTCAAGATTTGGATGGAAATTTTCCAATATGGTTATGATTAATTATTTTTTTTTAAAATCATAATTAATTAATTTATTGTAATCTTGACTAATTAATAGATAAAAACTAACTATATTTAATACGGCTGAATTAAAACCAATTAATACAATTGAACTAATAATTAGTTATTGCTATTATTATATATTAATTAAGCCAATCATAAAGAAATATTGATTAATCCAAGTTATTAACACTTAAAACTCCTAGTAACATAGACGGTATGTTTTTCCTCCACCCCAATATAATACCCAAGAAGAAAAAAAGAAAAAAAAAATCCCCTCCAAGTAACATACCTTACATAAATTTATTAATTTTAATATTTAGTCAAACGGTCTCTAATTAGTACCAATTAACTAGTTTAATTATTAATTAAAGTTATTCAATTTAACTCATTTATATATTGATTGAAATACATTTTGATTGGTATGTTTTGGAGTTTGTTCAATTTTAGTTTATATAATTTTAAATGTCTAATATATTTTAGTCCACGTAATTTCAATATATCGCTAATTTAATATTGTGACTTATTTTCAGTTTTTTTTATTAGCACTTTTTCTATAAATTTTGAAAACTTATTCACATATTGTATTTCATAGTATAAAAATTATTATTATTATTATTATTATTTAATCAATTTTGATAAAAAATTATCTAAAAAAAACTAAATTTAAGATTTATTGAAAATATTAAAATTAAAATTAAACATTTAAAATTACAAAGACTAAAATTGAGGTTCAAATTACCAAAATAGTATTTAAACTTTTATATATTTTAAAGCAACCTAAATCATCCCTCTCTCCACGAGGATGAGACCCATCGGAACTTGCCCTTGGGAAAAATTTTAGTACTTCCGAAGTACTATATTCTATGTGTTTACACTATAAATTTGTTTTTCATAAATATTTGTAGATCCCACATTAATGCCAGTGAATCACATTTTATTTTAAAAACTGGGTTGACGTTGTACACAATAAATGAAGGTAGTATGAAAACCGTAGTATAAGAAATTTCTCCATTGAAAGGGAAATTGGGGATAGTTTTTCTCATTCCTGCACGTTTTCTCCATTTTAACATTTATTTATTTTCATTTTTACTATAATTATATTTACAATATTTAAATTTCAAGCTTTATTGTTTAATAATTAGATAATTTGATATACTTGAACTATGAACTTTTTTGGATAAAATGTACTTTTGGTCCTTGAGGTTTGAAGTTATGGTCTATTTCGTCTCTGAAGTTTCAAAAGGAACATTTTAGTCCTCAAAGTTTGGAAAATGCTTCTAACTGGTCCCTGAGTCAATTTTGACCGTTAGTTGATTAACAAAAAAAAAGTGATGTGACGACAATTTTTAATAACTTTATATTATTATTTTTAAATAATATGGATTAGTGTAACCCTTAACGACCATGTCATATGAAGAGAACTCCATGCGAGTTGAAGTAGAATATCGAAAGTCCATTAAATTGGCAAAATCATTCTCTTTCATGTCGTAATAAGTCATCTAATTGAAACCCTATCCATCCCTTCCATTCTCTCTAAGTGTTATGACACGATTCTGCTAGATGATCCCACAATTGTCGCATGAAATCATATTCCAGGGAGGTTTTGATAGAAAGTGGTGAGAAAGAAAGAGCAATATCAACCCTTGTTGAAATGCCCAATTTTGGAAAGGTTTAAATCCTATCGTAGTTCTTGAACTTTGAATAATGTTCTATTTTGGTCCTTGAACTTTTAAAAATGTCCATTATAGTCCCTCAACTTTGAATATTATTTTTATTTTAGTCCCTAAACTTTTAAAAATTGTTTGTTTTAGTCTTTGAACTTTTGAAAAATGTTTATTTTAGTCTCTCCTATATTAATATTTTATCAACTTTTTAACAAAATAGCTAGGTGACTTCTATTTTTGAATGACTAGGCTACCAAATAAGTTGACTACGCTAAAAATCTAGAGATTCAATTTTGAATAAGGTGGCAAAGCGGGAGAATTTAAAAGACATTTTTAGTTCAAAATTTTGGTAGGACGTGTTGGTTGTTGGCATTTTACTTTAGAGCCTAGACATCAAAAAATACAAGCTCCCTCACATTTCTATTGACGAGTTAACATAATCTTAATAGTAGGAACTAAAATAAACACTTTCTAAAAGTTTAAGGATTAAAATGAACATTTTTGAAAGTTTAGGAACCAAAATAGAACAAGATTCAAAGTTTAGATACTAAAATAGAATTTAAACCTTTTGGAAACTGAATCTATAATTTCTTGATTTTTCATCATAATGTTATTGAATTTGGGGTATTATTGTTAATGCCCTGTTTGAGCTTCGTTTGCTGAGATCTGCGTGTTCCCTTTCCACACATTGCTTACAAGATGATTATTTGTCTCCTTGTGTTCTGTGGCCTTAATACACTAAACAAAATTTGAAGTTTTTTTTTTTTTTTTGCTAGAAGATCTCTTTATTGATCAGAGTATCCTTATGTTGGTTCAACTCCTCTTGTGGGTTTCTTTTTTCTATTTAAATTGGAATCCATCCTTTAATTTAACCTCTCTCTGTTTAATGTGGTCTTACCTAAAATTTGTACTATCGATCTTAAGTTTAGAGATATGTTTTTTTGTTTACCAAGCATTAGATGTTTAGCCATTTTCACAGGGAGGGAGAGGGGAAAGAGAGTGAAAAAATAAAGGAAAAAAATCCATCTAATTAGAAAATAATATAAATTTATTAAAAATTGTCACCTCATCATGCCACATCACTTTTTCGTTAGTCATCTAACAACCAAAATCAACTTAGGGACCATTTAGAAGTATTTTCCAAACCCATCTTAAAACTTGAGGGACTAAATAAACATTAACATCAAATCTCAATGATCAAAACTGTATTTTTCCTTTTTTTTTTTTTAACAACATGTGGAAGTAGGGGAATCAAACCTCTAAACTTGAGATTAATAGTACAAATTTGATGTCAATTAAGTTATGCTCATTTTGACCGACCATAAAATTGAACATAAGCACTATATATATTGAGAATTAAATAATTGGTTAAAAAACAATTTTAGTTCTTAAACTATTACAAGAGTAGATGATGTAAATTCAACCATTGAACCATTGCATGTACCAGAGGGAGCAATTACAAGAAGCAAGGCAAAGAAGATTCAAGAGGCATTCACATTACATATTCAAAAGCTAGCAAATTCACGAGAAGCAACAAATAATTTTGAACCCAAATTTATATAGAATGTTAGTTCAATGAGTTAAGAAGAGAATGACATGAAGATGACATGGAAAAAGTCTTATAGTTTGGAAGATGGCACGGTGGACAAAAAAAATGTGCAGATTTTGTGAAATAAATGCTGTCAAATATGCACTGCTTGGGAAAACGTGATGTCAAACCTTGTCAAACGTGCACCTCAACTTTGCAGCCTTCTAGAGGAGATATTTAAGACAATTTGGAGACTTTTTATCTTTTTAGTTTTGCATTTTGACTTATTAAATAGTATGCAATTAAGTTTTAAGTTCCTAGGTAGAAATTTCTACAATTTGCATTTAATGGTGTTTGAATGACTTTTGGGTTCTTAATCATATCCACAACCATTTGGCCTTTAAAATGGCTTGTAATACTCTTCAAAACTCAGATTATTGTTATTAAAAAGTTTGTGCTTATTCAACTCCTTTGGTGTTGTCTTTTCTTTCAAATCTTGCTTTAGGTTTGATGTTTAAATCAATTCATTGGATTAGTCTTGATCAAGCTAATTCTGGAGTGAGTTGTCTTAGGATCTAAGAGTGACCATCATAGATTCTAAGTTTGATCTAAGTTAGCTTTCTTTGTGAGTGTTTGCAAGGATTCTAGAAGGATTTCTAGCTTTGCATCCAACAAACATCGCGGGCACTTATCAAACTTTAAGATCGATATAGCAACCCTAGAGGGAGAGTGGATAGGGTTTATTAAAACTAATTGAACTTTTTTCTAATGTGGGCCCAATAAAGCAAATCATCAAACTTTTTGCTAACAAGTAATTTAAACAATAATTTTATACATATACATTCACTTAAAAAAAATATCAATAAATTAACATAAACAAGTTCAAGAACTAGTAATTAATTTCATGCAATAAATAATAATAAATTAATTGCAAAAATAAATTGGGAGAGGGATAGAGAAATTGACACCGTGATTTTATAGTAGTTTGGCACAACCCGACCCACTCCACTTCCCAAGCTCCTCCTGGGTTTGTTCACTCAAATCTAACTCTTTCCATGGCTTAGAATCGAACCACAACCGCTACAATATTTTTTTTCGAGAGCAAGAACAAATCTAATATTTTCCACGATTGAGGATCAAACCGCGTTACAATTACTCTTTTTGGGGATCAAGAGCAACCCTTAGATTGAATTTGGAAAAATTAAAGAACACGCTTGACAAATGACAAACTCTCTAAAAGAGTAGATTTTCAAAATTTGAGCGTACAACAAATCAATCCTTACAATTCATAAATCTCTCTCAAGAAAAAGATTAAAAGAAGAAAATTAAAGCTTGGATGAACAATATTGGAATTTTTGCATTTTATAGAGGATTGAAAAAATAATGAAAATTGTTATAGAAAATTGGAGACACGGATAAGTTTAAACAAAGAGAAATAAATGAAAATCAAAATTAATTTAGACCCTTAGATCTTAATAAAAAATAAATTGTGAAAATTAAAAGATTTAGAAATAATAATAATAATAATAAAAAATTAAAAAAAATGCCCCCAACCGTCACTGCAGTTTTTTTTTTCTTTCCTTTGTGACCGTTAACCGACAATATATATAATATATTAATTTTTTTAAAATTCATTCTCTTTTTAAAAACAAAAAACAATTGTAATTCTCCGAGTGCTCCATATATCATCATTTAATTAGTCTATTTTGATTAATAAGTCAACAGGTCATTACCTTATATATTTTTTCCTTAAACTTGTTTTTGAGATATCTTCTTCATTTGAGCTTCGATTTAGATAGTTTAAATTACGTTGGAAATGTTATTATGAACTCTGCATAATGGACACTTCAAAATGCTAAAATTTTTAGTGAATTATTTTAGATTTATTATCATCAAAATATTAATTAATTAATTAATTCATTGATTCGTTTGAGATTAAAGGCAAAAAAGTAAATAATTTAGTTTGAACTCTTGCTCGTAACGATATAGTTCATGTACATTCAAATTTGTAATAATTTAGTCCCTATCATAAAAAATCTCTTCAAAATTAAGGGTAAGCTTTTATTATGTAATGACGTAGTGCTTATACTTTATAAGAAATTTGATTTTTTATTAGCTTATCAATCTACATATGTAAGAAATTTCAATCAATTAAGGACTCAATCCTTACAAATGGTAAAGTACATGGATTGAATTGTTACTTATTAAAGTTCAATGGCTAAATTCTTACAAACTTGAAACTATAAGGACTAAATTATTACGAATTAAAGTTCAGAGATTAAATTGTTGCTTTCATAAAATTTCATGGACCAAAAGTGTTTTTTAATCTAAATAATTAAACATAGAATCCTCATCCTAATCCCTACAAAAATTAATAGAGAATTTCGTAGAGGTGAAGAATGAAATGGAGGCAAAGACGGAGATAAGAGATGGCTAAGCCTAATCAATAAATTTCTCCAATTATTTATTGCAATCAACAAATTTTATAGACCAATTTCAACACATTGATCAATTTTAACTAACTAATCTATGGAGGTAGCTTACCAATAAATAGATGTTATTTTCTTTTTCTTTTTCTTTTTTATTTAGTTTAATTTAATTTAATTTTTGTTTTAGATTTTTCTTTTAAAAAAATTAAGAGGAAATGATTCAAACTTTTAACATTTTAATTGATAGTTTAATATTTCAATCCGTCGAAGTTCATATTTACAAATAACTCTCTTTTATTATTTAATACTATCATAAGCTTACTTTTTATTTGTTAATTTATCAATTCAACTTATTAATCAATTTTAATTAACTAATTACATATTTTAGCTAGCATAATCAACTAATTTTTATTTGATTAATTCATTTAAATAAGTTGTGGTTAATTAGTTTGGTCAAAGAAATGATGATTAATGTCCTTACTATATATGTTAATCTACCCATTTTTGTCAACTTGAATATACCTATGATTAGATTAGGTTTTTATCTCTTTTTAGGGTTTACTTTGGTAAGAATTTAGTCTTTTTATATTGTCCTTTCGTATTCTTTAACCCCTTATTCTTTCAAATTTATTTTTTAAAATACAATATTGATCTAATTAACCCAATATTCTTTTTCTTCTCCTTAAATTTACAACTTCACCTAATTATAGCATGTAAATACATCCAAAAAGTTAAGATTTTTCTTCCTCTTGCTTTTAGTTCAATCACTTCAAAAAAAAAAAAAAAAGAAAAAAAAAAAAGAAAAATTATTTCGATCATATTTTATCGAAAGTCATAAAAGACCTTTAAAAATATATATATATTTATCAAATTTCGTTAAGAACTTTGAAAAATATGTTATTCTTTACTAAATGTATTTAAAAAATATCTAGTTCTTATCGACATTAAAACCCTTTGGAAAATAGGTTATCCTTTACCGAAGGTATTAAAAAAAACTATTGAAAAATATCTACTTTTATAAAATTTAAATTTAATCATTCGAAGTTATATTATTTTTTTATATTATTTTATCAAAATTGGTTAAATAATAATAATAACTTTTATACATAAAAATACATTATGTGATCCCTTTCTTAAAATTTATAGTAAAAGTAGTAATAGTTAATAAAAAAATTAAGCAAATTGCAAAAACCATCTTGAATTGTATGATGATGGTTGAATTACACTCTCAAACTTTTAATTGTAAAAATTGAACTCTCAAACTTATATAAATGTTAAAATTAGATATTCAAACTTATAATAGTTGTAGAAATCAGACTCTCAAATGATAAAAATTTAATTCTTAAACTTACACATTTGTTATAATTTCAACAATTAAGTTTGATGTTCCAATTTTAACACTTTATATAAGTGTGAGGGCTCAATTTTTACAATTAAAAGTTTGAGCATATAATTGCAACTACCACTCTACTTTCGAGATGGTTTTTGCAATTTGCCCCAATTTATTTGTTATATATATATATATATATATATATATATATATATATATATATATATATATATATATATATATATATATATATATATATATATAAAATTCCATTTCAAAAAAGAAAGAAGTTTTATAATTTAACTTTGGTTTAAATACCACTATGCCTTTTCCTACTTTTTAGTTCATATACCTGAAAAAGTTGAATGCAGTCCATGTACTTTATTCTGATGATTTACAAAATTAACCAAAAAAAAAAAAGAAAAAAAGAAAAAAGATTAAGAAAAATTATTATAAATAGAAAAAATATCCAACTCTTTACCAATGTAGTAAAATTTCACTATTTATTAATAATTTTATCGCAGTCTATCGTTCAAGCTATAAGTCTATCACGGTATTTTCCTGATAGATAGTAAAAATTTTCTATATTTGTTAATAGTTTTGTTTAATATTTCTATATTTAAAAATAATTCTTTAAATTAAATACAATGAATCGAGAACAAAATAATATTTACATGTTTATTTTTTGTTTGCACGTGCTTGCACGCACTATTTTTTTTACTTATAATTAAGATGGATCACACTTCGAGGTAATTGATAGATAGGGAATAATTTGGAGCATATAGTTTAATATTTTTATATTTAGTCCACCATATTCCCATTATTTGATGCACTATATATATACTAAAAAATAATTCTAGTCCATGTTTAAAGATATTGTAGTAACTTTCAATCTTTGAATTTTAATATGCAAGCACTTTCAAAAAAAGAAAAAGTATGCAATAATTTGATATTCTTAAATTCAATCCAACAATGTTAAAACGAATATAGTTCAACAACACATAAAATAGGTTAGCGATCAAAAGATAAATAATTAGAATATTTTCACCTTTATTATACTAAAAAACTACAACAAACTAGTCTCTTAAACTTTAAGATATAATAATTTGATGTTTATAATTTAAAATTCATAATAATTTGTCTTTGTCGTAAAAAATCGAAACAAATGTTAATTTTTATTATGTGGTTAGTTTTTAAATCTTAAAGTTTATAAACAGTACATACTTCCACTTAAGTGATTTATCTTAACAATGTCTTAAAGTATAGTATTTTTTTAGTCCATTCAAACTACCAAGTCTATGATTTATGAATACAATTAACTATCTTATTATTAATAACATATACCAAAAATAGTTTTTACTATTTTTCTAGCCAAAAATAATTTTTAGAATACGTTTGGGGCACTGAGTTGGTTATCACAATCTGTACGGAGTATAATAGTTTGTAGGTTATAATAATTTGTACTTCGGATGCAGACTATTTTAGTCTGAGTAAGAATAGTAAACATTGTAACAAATAGTAAACACTATTAGTAAAAAAAGATTTAAAATAGTTATACTATAGTTAATTGTAAGTTATAATATTTAAAAACAAGGATGTGATGATCTAAACACCCCTTTACGTAGTACCACCCTTTTGGTAGCAATATGGAGAAAAAATTAACAAGAAGATTTTTTTTTCAATAATAATAAATTTTAACCTTTCTTTTGGCAAATGCTTAATTCAATTATAATGGTTTAGTTTAATAAATATTTTTTTATTGAGAATAATAATATATAAATTAATTAATAATATTATATAATCGTCAATTCAAGGGTTTACATGTAAAAAGCTATTCATAAAAAAAAAAAAAAAAAAAAAAAAATGGAAAGCTAACGAATTCTAACTGAAAGTTGATGTGAGAATTGATAGTAAACCTAAAATTACTTTGAAAAGTACTCATTCTAAACAGGTAACTGTAAATATCAATGTGAATATAAAACAACATAACTATAATTTAACTAATGACAACATTTTCTATTAAAACTTAATTAGTAATTATGGACTATTTATTTTGTTAAAATCATATTTTTATTAATTAACATATACCAACAAATTGATTTATAATGCTGTACTACAAATTTTTTTTAACATCTTTATAGTTTTTTTAAAAAAAAAAAATTAAAAAACAAGTAACATTAATAGAAGCCAACATAAATATAGTTCAATTAGCATAAATTTGTATTATCAATTCCATAAAGTGTTATTTTGTAGTTCGGGATTAGAATCGCACAGCTCCACTCATTGAGAATTCTTTATTGTCTCCTTTTCTTGGTTTTCTGATTTTTCGGATTGGTTAATTTCTCAATGTATGCACGATGTACAGAACTTTGTCTTTTTGTCGAAGGTTGACCGACCTTTAATTTGATGATTATTCCTTTGTTTTTTTTTTTTTTAAAAAAAAACTTCAAGGTCAGGAATTTGATCTTCCAACCCCACATTCTATTTAAAAAAAAAAATACATTTATAGGTGTTAGAAGTAATTTTAGACTAGTAAAAGATGACGATAAAAGTAAAACCAGGAGAGTTACCTAATTCCAAAAGAAAACGGACCCAAGAGTGGCAGGAAATAGGCCCGGGAGAGTTCCTAACCAATAGGGAGAAAAGGCAGTTGGGCAAGGACCCAATTAACCCACCTCAGCCTTAGAGGCGAAGGCCAGTTGAGCCTTAGTGGCCAGCAGGCCCACCTCGACCTTAGGGGTAGAGTCGAGGTCGTACTAAGGCCGAGCAGAGCCTAGTAAATCCCTTGCGAGTGGCCAATCCGGATCTGACCCTCTATTCTGTAAGCCCTGCAAAAGGTCCGATTTCCAGCCTTGAGTATCCGATTTTTAAATAGGAAAAGGAAGTAGATTCCAAATCCTAAAGGAACAAGGAAGACCCCTGAACTCCATTATAAGTAGAGCATGGAAGTCTTACAAAAGGTAAGTTCATCTCCTCCCTAAAATTGCTTGCTCTGACATTTGTGTTGAGATCTAACTTAAGTATCAGAGTATTTGTAGAAAGCACCACACCAGTGTGTTATTTTTTATTATTTTATAGGTAATTTTTTTTTTCAAATTATAAATTTATCGTGGATATGTAAAAGTCAGATAAATTCACTTGACCGAATTTTGGCACCAAGAATAGGAAAGCAACAAAAACTTGTCCTCCTCGACAAGGAGAAAAGTCCTACCTATTATAAATGTAATATTTAGTGTAGATATCCATAACCTACATAGGTTACAAAAATCCATAACCTCCCATTGAATTGCATAATGTAACATACACCATTCATGTCCTACAAATAGTGTGGAATGGTGCTTTTATAATACACACCAAAATTGAGTTCAATTGTTATCTCTACTTTCTAATTCTCTCTATTTTGTTGTTTTGTTCTTTCTTTGTTCTTCTTTTGTTCTTGTTTTGTTCATATTTTATAACACGTTATCAACACGAGTCGCTATCACTTTGAAGATTTTGTAGAAATTGGATTCGATTCATTGGAATATCAAGAACGCTCAATCCCCGCTAGAATTTTCTCCATGATTCTTAAGGTATTTAGAATTTCGTTCAAATATGGTAAGTATTTTGATTTTGGTGATTTGGTCTTGTTTGATTTAGAAGAAACAAAATTGTATGTGTTTGATGTATTTATCATTGGTTTTCTCACCACCATCATTCATCTTTATTCTATTAAAACAAAAGTCCAAAATAAGATGAGTACTCTATTTTAATCATATATGTGATTTATGTGTTTGCAAATGGATTTTTAAGGTATATTGGTATTAGTTTTTTTTGTTAAACTTTTAATTAGATCAAATGTAAAAAGTTCATATTATGAGATTTCTATAATAAGAAAACCTAAGCAATAGGTTGCATGGTAATTTTGTTTTCCTAGACCTTATTTATTCTTAATTTTGATTAGAGCTATTCTAATACCAATGATGATATTTTTCAACCTTTTGAAGTAAACTTTAATCTCTGTTTTTATAAGTATGTGTGTTAAGCGTGCGCTTGCCTACATGAACTCTTGAATGCGATTTGGTATAAAGTAATTAAGCATTATTATTGAAAATTCATATAAAGCATTGAGCATTTAACATTTTATTTTATGCCTTTGGGGTGCATATGATGCATATTAAATATAGATAATTCACATTTTGGTTTAAATTTTATTTGAAGTATATACAAATATACATATGTATGTTTACTATTGTTAGACAATAAACAATTTTAAATTTGTGAATTGAATAACCTCTTTAAAGCGATTGTGTAAGTTGAGCAAAGAAGAGTTTTTTTTTAAGGTTTTTTAATTCTAAATTCAAATCAATATAATTTAAATTGTCTTCAATTTCTTAAGACTACCAAATTGTAAATTATCATATATGTTTAAAAATGCTTGATATTTTGCCTAAAGTATATCATTTAGAAAAAAGGTTGTAAATTATGGTCAATTCAATTGAGATGTTTCTTAATTAATTTATATTTTCCATATATTTGAATAGGAAAATTGAATTAGGATGTGTTTATCTCTCATATTTGTAACAATTGGAAATTTTCTAAAAAGGATTATTATGATTATCTCCTACACATATTATCTTTTATATGTTAAAATTATCTTCTAATAATATTATCTTTTATTTTTCAAATATGAGAATAAATATCCAAGATTATCTTTAATTTTATTTTGAAAGGTTTAAGATTTAAAAATTAAAGATTATTCATTAAGTGAATTAGTTTTTATAAGATGGAAAATAAACTTTAATAATTTACTTAGATACATTAATCTATTAATTAACTCTTAATTAAATATTAATGAATTAGAAATAAAAATTTGACTATAAGATAACTCTGTCTAAGGATGGTTCTGGCTAGGATGAGGTATTTAAGCCGACCATACGACACCTCTACCTGGGAACTAACCTGGGAGTTGAATTAGTCAATTTTTTGTTTGTCTATTGAAATTTATTGGA
Source organism: Lagenaria siceraria (assembly GCA_002890555.2). Lineage (NCBI taxonomy): Eukaryota > Viridiplantae > Streptophyta > Magnoliopsida > Cucurbitales > Cucurbitaceae > Lagenaria > Lagenaria siceraria. The sequence goes on from CM016488.1 coordinate 9,887,657, forward strand.
TTGTTAAATATTTAAATGAATATTTAAATTATTCTCATGTGGATTTTGTAAACTTTAAAAATTTATATATAGTGATAATATATATTTGAATGAATTCTCTCATGGTAAAATTTGAAAGTTATGCATAATAGTTTATTAATTTTCTAAAGCTAATTGTGATTTAATATACCTGAAGTTGCATAAATCAAAATAAGTTTATTTATTCAAAATAATGAATTTCGACCATTTAATATCATTCTTTGACGTGAATGTTACAATATTTAATAATTGTGATTGAAATAATTTTAATAGAGGAATAAGTAATTATTCTATTAAAACCACACGTATTTATATGAGAATTTCATATTTCAAATGTGATGCAAAAGAGACTATGATCTTGTACCAAGAGTTTTTTTTTTGAAAAATTAAAATCCTTAATAATGAAAAGGAAGACGATGTGTGGTATATCAAATTTCGAGAATTTATTTGAATCTCTTGAAGAGATCATAACTTATCATTTTAACCCCTAAATATGATGGTATTTGGATGTTACAAGTTTTTAGAATCTCCTGAAGAGATGATTATTCTTTTTGACCCACTTGTATATGAGATATTTTGTTTTCTTTTGAATCTCCTGAAGAGAAAAGAATAATTAATAATATTTATGTTTTGCATATAGTACTATGCACATAGTACAATACATTTTCCAAAATTCAAATGCTTGAAGCGAAAAATCAAATATGATATATATTAAGTCCTGTAGACTTGATTAAATATTTTGGAAAATAAATATTATTTTGCTTAGAGGAGCAAAATTTACAATTGATATACCACATTCTCTTGTAAATCAAAGAGAAATTTATTAAATTTGGAAGGTATATATTGTAATAAATATCATCTAGAGAAATTGATAATTTATTGTCTCCTACGGAAAATGCATATAGAAAAGTTATATGTTTTTCCTTCTAAATTGTATTACACATATTCGTGTAATTAAAATATATGCAACAATGAACCCGAAATTCATTGATCTAAATATATTTTTATTTGACATGATGAGTCATTTTGGGTTAGTAGTGAAAATAATTATTGAAAATATACATTCACATCCACTGAAGAACTAGAAGATTCTTTTATCTAATAAATTGCCATATTTGGCTTTGTTCTAAAGAGATTAATTATCAAACTCTCACTAGTTAAAATTGAAATTGAACCTCTCAAGTGAACTATTTAAATATTTTATGGTTTTGTTGGCGCATCCAGTTGATGGTCACATATATGTTTATTATCTTCAAAACCTTACATCCACAAAGTTAGTTGCTCAAATAGTTAAGAGTACAATTTCATGATTTTGAAATTAAAAATTTTGTTTTGATAATGCTAGTGAGTTTGCATCCCAACATTTGATAATTGATTGGGATAGGTGTTGAACATCCTGTTGCTTATGTTCAAATAACAAAACTTCTAAATTTGTATGAGATCACATTGTTGTGTATGCTCTAAGCCAATAACTTATGAGCTTGTGGCCAGAAGCCAAATATATTTCATGTGTGCAAATGTGCAGTAAATGATTAAATTGTTACACTACAACAATTAAAATAATGAAGTAATTAAAATGAATCCTCAAAAGAGCTTATAAATCTATATTGAAATTGATTTCACATCAATTAATAAATACTATGAACCCCTGATGGGTGATATATTTACTACACAATTTGCTATTTGTCATTAATGAGACAAATTTTCCAACATTAGGGGGAGGAATTAAGAAAGTTGGAAAAAGAAATTGAATGACATGCATATGCATTGTCTCATTTTGATCATCATATAGATCACTTTGAACTAAAAGTTCAAAAGATAACTAATTTAAATATTACAAATCAAATGCTATATGTATTTGCAGAACCTTTATAGTTGTAAGAAAGTTACTAAATTATATATATTGGTTGTAAATACAACATCTAAAAGTGATATCCCAATGCAAGAAGTTGTCAGTATTAATGAGTCTACATCATGCCTGAAACGTGATAGACAAATGGGTTCCAAAGATAAAGATCCTCGAAAAGTAGTCTATAATAAAAATAATAATAAAAAAATGACTTAGTTAAGAATATGAATATTCCAGAAGAAATCCTAAATATGAGTACTCATAAGAATCTTTAAGTAAATAAGGATAATAAAGAGATCTCGATAAATTATATGTCATGACAAGAAAAAGGATGGAACCATACTTGTATAAGTTGACAACATTTTATTATTTATGAAAATGCGTATTATGTATTAAAAAATGTCAACATAGAAGGGATTGACTTATGTGGAAAGAAACAATCCAATAGAAATAAACTCATTTTTCAAATCGTGAGGACTAGTAGTCCAGACTTTAGATAATGTCAAACATGTGGGATACAAGTAAGTATTTGTAAGAAAAACAAATAGAGTGAAGTCACATGATATAAAGCGAGACAGATTCCACAATAATTCTCGCAATAAATTGGTATTGACTATCATAGAACATATCCTCTAATGGTGGATATACAATACCATAAGATATCTAATTTATTTTACTGTGTATGAAAAGTTTAATATACATCTTATGGATGCAGTCATACCACATTTAATGAATATTTTAATAATGATAATCCCTGAAGGACTAAAGGTACCAAAATCATATAATTCAAATATTAGAGAATTATATTTATCATAGAGATTCTTATAAAAATCACTCTTGACGAATGTGATATAGTGATCATCTTACTAAAGATTTGTTGAAATAAGGGTATAAAATAACCCCATTTGTCAATATGATATTATAAAGAAATCATAGTCAAAATTTACTATATACGTATATGTTGATGATCTAAATATATAATGGAAACTCTTGAAGAGATTTCAAAGGCAATAAAATTTCTTAAAAAAGAAATTGAGATGAAAGTTCCAATAAACAAAGTTTTGCCTTAGTTTGCAAATAAAACATAAAGCGCGCATATGTGATTACATCAATTTATACAGAAAAGATCTTATATGAACTAGTTACAACATTGAACGCTCTTGTGGTGCTTCATTCACCTGATGTGAAAAGATATACAATTCTATTTCAGGATGATAATGAAAAATTAAGGTCCTGAAGAACCATAATTTTGGGAAATAAGTGCACTTATATATCCTTACTAGTGATACACTACATGTTGTAGTATTGTAGTAATTTTGTTACATAAATAGAATATTTCTCCAAAAGAAAGATATTGAAGCATATTTAAATATATGTTAGATTTTATATGAGAATTAGCTTACATGGATTTATTTTATTATAATAAATCTAATTATGATTTAATTGGTTGTGAGATGCAGATTATTTATCTAACCCATGCGAGCTAGATTCTAAACAGGCTACTTAGTACATGGAGAAGCATTTTTATATTTTATGGCAGCCTATAGAGCAGATCATAACAACAACCACTTTAAATCATATTGAAATCCTGATTCATGTTGGCTCCAATAGTATTCTTACATGAAGACAGTAAAGCATAAAATGACTACATCAATATTCAACATATTTCTTCAAAAGATGACCTGGAGGACTTATTGACGAATGTGTTACCTACAACAACATTTGAGAAGTTGAGTCACAACAGTTGCATGTGACAACCAAGAGTTATCAAGTGATGCTTTTATGAGGGGGAGTTATATGTGTTGCACTCTTTTTCCCTTGACTATGGTTTTATCCCACTGGGTTTTCCCAGTAAGGTTTTTAATGAGGCAATTATTAAAATATATGAATAATGTACTCTTATTATTAAAATATATGAATAATGTACTCTTTTTCCTTCGCTAGGTTTTTATCCCATTGGATTTTTTCTAGTAAGGTTTTAACGAGACATATATTCTATATAATATGGATATTTAAGGGGGAGTATTATAAATGTAATATTTAGTGTAGATATCCATAACCTACATAGGTTACAAAAATCCATAACCTCCATTGAATTGCATAATGTAACATACACCATTCATGTCCTATAAATAGTGTGGAATGATGCATTTGTAATACACACCAAAATTGAGTTCAATTGTTATCTCTACTTTCTAATTCTCTCTACTTTGTTGTTTTGTTCTTTCTTTGTTCTTCTTTTGTTCATATTTTATAACACTACCTTCATTTTGATTTTTGAGGACACCCAAATATATGAAAATTCCTCGAGATTCAATGGTGCTCGATATAGTCTTATTTTTAGTTAGTAATTATTTATTTATATCAAAATGATGACTCATATAACATAAAAAAATAGAAATTAAATGGTAATAATTTATTATTATTATTATTATTATTATTATTATTATTATTATTATTACATCAAAAAGCAGAAGTAGGTAGAAACATCAGAAACGCAAAAAGAGAAGCTACGGTGGTTGTTACACTATAAAGCAACTTTGTCAGTTTGTGTGCGTGCTTCCCTCTATCATCAAACCACTAAAAAGCAACTTTAAATAGTGTGTGTTGAAATGACACACATGTCCCTCTACAATTATTTCATATTTTTACTAAATAAATAATCAACAAACAAAATTTAAATTTCAAAAACCTAATGCCCTTTTAAAACCATATATACAAATATTAAAAATTTTAATTGAATTAAAATTTTTATATGATTTTATGTCCCTCACATAAACTTCTGAAATCGCCACTACATAGGAATAGCTTGAAATTTGCTTCCTTCGGAAATTTAACTAGTTGAAATAAAGGAAAAAAAAAAAATAGAAAAGCATAAGACTTAAAAAAATAGGGAAATTTTCACCGATAGAAAGATTATCAAACTATTTACAGAAAAATAGTAAAAAAAATATTGATAGACATTGATAGACTTCTATCAGCATCTATCAGTGATTGACTTCTATCATTTCTATCATTGATAGACCTTGATAGACTTTTGTCAGTGTCTATCACAACTATCTAAAAATTTTACTATTTTGTGTAAATAGTTTCCCTTATTTTTCTATCTTTAAAAATTCTCCTAAAAAATATATAGTTTAAATACTATTTGGTATTTATATATTTGAGTTTAATTTATTTTGGTTCTTATCCTTCAAAATGTTCATGTTAGTCCATGTACTTTTAGCCTTTATTCATTTTGTTAGTTGTACTATGAAAATATTCATTTTGACTTTTGTACCTTTAAGAAGTGATCATTTTGTCACTTTATTTTTATGTTTAAGGAATTAAAATGATAATTTTTTAGAAGTTTAAGGACTAAAATGAGCCAAAACTAAAAGCTTAGGCCATGTTTAGTAACCATTTCATTTTTTATTTTTTGTTTTTGAAAATTAAACATATTTCCTCACATTTTCTTATTAGTTTGCACCTTTCTTGAGTACAAGTATTGAATTCTTAGCCAAATTCTAAAAACATGTTCGAAAAACTATTTTTTTTTGTTTTCAAAATTTAGCTTGATTTTTGAAAACATAAATAAAAAGTAGAAAAGAAAGCAAGACATTTAGAGGTGAGAGGAGTGTTTGTAGGCTTAATTTTCAAAAACAAAAATCAAAATAGTTACCAAACAGAACCTTAACCAAAGTTGCATTTAAATCAAAATATTACATACACAGAAAACAACATTTGATTGAAATAACAATTACAAATATGTTCAAATTTAATAAATTAATTTAGGGACAGTTGCAAATATAGCAATCAAATTCAAAATATTAGCATATATAACAACATTTTTAAAAATTTGCTACACACTTAGTTATTATTCTTAAAATTGCTACTCATTACAATTACCCGTTAATTTAATAACAGAATTTTGGTTTAATGTGTAATTGTTTAATAATTCTTCCTTCCTTTTTTCTTATAAAAAAAATACTAAGTTTAGGCATATGTGTATCTGCTCATAAAGATTCCCCATCCCCACCCCACAATTTGGCCATTGACGAATCATTTCCCTCCACTAAGCAAAATGACTTTTTTGCCCATTTTATTAAGAAATCAACATTTTTTTTAATTCCTATCTATATATTTGTTCTATCTCTCCATTTCATTTGTGTGCAACGCTCCCCCTCCCTTTCTTCTTCTTCTTCTTCTTCTTCTTCCTCTTCGTTCTTCTTCTTCTGTTCGATCTTCATTTTTCTTCGTCGTAGCACTCTCTTCGATCGTCATCGCCGTTTGTAGTGCCTTCCTTCCCCGGTAACTTCAGTTGCATTTTTTCTTAAGTTTAAATGTTCTTATTTACCTTGTTGATTTGGATGACATCAAAATATGTGAAAGTTATCCAAGCATCCTATAACATCTATGTTAAAAAAGAAACTTTCTCAAGCTCTCAATGCTGATTATTTTCATTAGGGTTGTACATGGATTGGATTTAGGGTGTTTTTTTGGACCAACTAAAAAATTCGATTTAGTTGGGTTTGCAACCTAAAAGACCCAAAGTCTCCAATCCAACTTGAATTCAGGGTGGGTTGGATTGAGTTATCGAGTTATAACTTTTTTTTTTTTTTTTGTAATTAAAAATATTTAAATTTATCTACCACGGATGACTAATAACTAAAATCTTATAAATTTCAAATGTTAAATATCAAGTATCTATAATATTTATTACAAACTTTAAACAAAGACAAATATCATAATAATTTTAAAAGAAAAATATTAAAAATTCACAAATTAATCAATAAAAAGTAATCAAACTTTAAATAAAGAGAAATATATATATATATATATATATAATTTGGGTTGGGTTGGGTTGGCCAACCCCCACCCAATCCAATCCAACAAAAATAGAAAAAGTTTAACCATATATATATATATATATATATATATATATATATAATTTGGGTTGGGTTGGGTTGGCCAACCCGCCACCCAATCCAATCCAACAAAAATAGAAAAAGTTTAACCCAACCCAACCAAACTCTTATATTTTGGGTTGGGTAGTCTGGGTTATTTAGGTCATTTGAACACTCATAATTTTTATGTCATTGCTTAACTAAGTATATACAAGTTTTAATATATTTTTAGAGTTAGAGGAGTGATTATCTTACCTCATATTGTCAAGAAAAGAAAAGAAAAGAAAAGAATAATGCAAAAATGTCCCATTTTTATCTTCCTCTTCTTACCAAGATTTAAAATGTCGAGATCTCAATTTAACGAAAATGTTGATGAAAACATCGATAAAGTGTTAATTTTGAGGAATATTTATGAAAAATTAAAAAAAAATTAAAATATATTTAAATTGATAAATGAACACTTTATGCTTCTTCTTCATGTTTTTCTTCTTCCTCATTTTTCGTTGTTTATTATGGTGCTTTTTTCCACTTTTTCTCTACTTCTTTCTTCTTGTTATATACTTTTTCCTATTAAAATTTTATAGGGTTTCAAGAGACACTGCAAAAATACTTCAAAATTATAGATAAATTTATATATTGTAATTATTAAAAATATGCAGATTTTCGAATTTACATGTAAGGATTATCTAGAAAGCATGCTGGGGATTAACACCTAAGATGAGTTTGGTAGTTAGAAATTTAAACAATTTTTATCTTTCAGAAAAGTGTGTTGTTCTTTTTTCATCATCATGTTCAAAGTTGTTGAACTTTCTTTTATACTTGCAGAAAGAAAATAAAGCATCTATAAAATTACAGAGCATAAACAATTTCTATGGAAGATTTGAAGCCAAGCCCTGCTAATTCCTCTCCCCTCACTCCAATCGGCTTCATCGAAAGAGCCGCTGTCATTTATGGCGATTCTCCGTCGATCATCTACAACTCCACCACTTATACCTGGTCGGAAACCTATCGTCGATGCCTTCGACTCGCCTCTTCCCTCTCTTCTATTGGCATCCAAAGAGGCCATGTTGTCTCCGTCATCGCTCCCAACACTCCGGCCATGTATGAACTCCACTTTGCCGTTCCAATGGTTGGTGCCATCCTTAATACCATCAACCTCCGACTCGACGCTCGAACCATCTTTGTCCTCCTCCGCCACAGCAATTCGAAACTTATCTTCGTTGATCAAGCCTCTTGTGCCCTAATCTTTGAAGCTTTGGCCTTGTTCCCACTGGAGACGAAACGACCGTTGCTCGTCCTCATTGTCGATGACACTGCTATGCAAGATTCGCCATTGCCATCATTTGTTTCAATTCACAAGGATTTTGTTGATTCGTATGAGGACATGGTTCAGAGAGGGGATTCTAATTTCCAGTGGATACGACCGACGAGTGAGTGGGATCCGATCGTTTTGAATTATACTTCTGGAACAACATCATTACCAAAGGGAGTGGTTCATTGTCACAGAGGAATTTTCACGGTGACGCTCGATTCACTTCTGGAATGGGGAGTTCCTAAGCAATCAGTTTATTTATGGACCTTACCGATGTTTCATGCAAATGGCTGGAGTTTTCCTTGGGGAATTGCCGCTGTAGGCGGCACAAATGTTTGTATTCGAAAATTTGATGCGACTTTGATTTTTTCCCTGATTCGTCGCCATCATGTGACACACTTATGTGGAGCTCCAGTGGTACTCAATATGCTAACGAATTCTCCTGACAATCGACCACTTGATCGACCCGTCAAAATTCTCACTGCTGGAGCACCACCTCATGCAACAGTTTTGCTTCGAACTGAATCATTGGGGTTTGTTGTCACCCATGGGTATGGATTGACTGAGAGTGGTGGGACGATAATCTGCTGCTCATGTAAGTCGGAGTGGAACCGGCTGACGGCAACGGAGCAAGCACGATTGAAGGCAAGGCAAGGGGTACGGATGCTAGCGGTTGAGGCGGCGGATGTGTTGGATCCAAATACTAGAAAAAGCGTAAAAAGAGATGGAGCTTCCATAGGAGAGATCGTTGTGAGAGGTGGATCGATAATGCTTGGGTATTTTAAAGATCCAGAAGCGACATCAAAAGCAATGACCAACGATGGGTGGTTCTTCACCGGAGATGTTGGGGTGATGCATCCAGACGGGTATTTAGAGATAAAGGACCGATCAAAGGATGTGATTATTAGCGGGGGAGAGAATTTAAGTAGTGTTGAGGTGGAATCAATTCTCTACATGAATCCAGTTGTGAATGAGGTGGCAGTAGTGGCACGACCAGACGAGTTCTGGGGGGAGACACCGTGTGCTTTTGTGAGCTTGAAAAAAGGATTGACTCGAAAACCAACAGAGGAAGAGATTATTGAATATTGTAAAGGAAAGCTGCCACGATTTATGGTGCCAAAGACGGTTGTCTTCACGACGGAGCTTCCAAAGACATCGACCGGAAAAATTAAAAAATTTGTGTTAAGAGAAATGGCCAAGTCAATGGGACCCACACCAAAAAGTAGATTGTAGAAAAAAAAGTCATAATAACTTATTTGCATATTAGCAATAAATATTATGGTGTTTATTTATTGTTCCCAACTTATTGGAATTTATAACAATGAGAACTAATTGACTTTTCTTTTGTTATTTAATTTAGTTAAAATGATAAGGTGGGTTCGTATGGTTTTAGGGGTTTTAGAGTCTGGTTGGATTCACCGAAGAAATAAATGTTTTTTAAAAAATATTTTTTATTTAAATTTTTTTGATAAAACTGTTTAAATATAATTTGAAAGTATTTTTAAAAGCTATTTTGAATTATTGCCAAACACTTCAATTTTTTATAAAATGACTTATTTTTAAAATTAGACAGTAAAAAATTAAATCAAACACACTATTAATTTCATCTTTGCACTTTGGATTCATATTTTAAGGCAAGTTTGAAAGTTATTTTTGTTGATTTTAATGGTTTAAAATCAAATTTCATCTCAATTTGAAAATTGAGTTTAAAAATATAAATTATTCGAAATATTAATTTAATTTTAAATAATTAAAAATATATTCTTAAGTATTTTTGAACATGATAAAAATAGTGATTATAATCATTTCAAAATCACTCCAATAAGTTAGGGTTTAGTTTGATGAACTTCTCAAATTGTTCTCATTGCAAATATTGTTCTAAGGATATGTATCTTAAATATTTGAGATAATTAATGTCTTTTTTCGGTTACAAGATAATTAATATCTAGGAGGTTGTTGTTTGTATTTGTTTTACCAATTTTAAAAATAGAAATCAAAATTAAATAATTAGATTTAAATTTTAAAATAGTATTAATATTTATTTGATATTTTAAATTAATTTAGAATCATATTTTTAATATAATGTATATATGTTTTGCAACTCAACTTTTGTTGATAAAATAATTAACTAATTGATGTAAGAGAACATCTCGATTAAATCTAAAATTAAATTTGGAGTAGTTGCAAATATAGTAATCAAGCCTAAAGTATTTACAGATATAACATAATACAAAAGAATTTAGGATATAACAAATTTTAAATTATGTTTTTAAAATCTATCACTAATAGACCATGTCACTAATATCGCCGGTACCAACGATAAGGTCTATCACTAATAGATTTTGCTATATTTAGAATTTTTTAAAAATATTGCTATACACTTAATTATTATCTCTAAAAGTGCTACTCAACGTAATTACACATTAAATTTAGTATTATTTAATATATGAATAAATTAATTAATTAATCAATTCAAACAAAAATAAATAAACATTTTAAAATTAAACAAGTAATATTGACGATTAAAAAATAATTTAATTAATAAAAATAATTAATAACTATACATTAAGTGGAATAATAAAAGTTTTGAATAGTTTTAATAATATAACTATAAACGTACTAATTTAATTAGCCTAAACAATATATTTTCTATTTAATAATTAATAAAACTAATTAGTATAAAGATCCCAAAATCAATCTTTTCCCAAAGACACCCAAAAGAACGGAGAGAAAAACTAAGAAACTTTGAGTCTAATTTTGTTGAAGAAGATGATGAACAAGGGAGAGCACAAGAAGACAATCGATTTAAGTGGTTTGACTAGATAGTCTATATCTATTGTGCAAAGAGGTAGCTCAGAATTCTATTCAAGTGACGAAAGTAAAGACGAACCCTATTTGAGAGAGATACGATAATGTAAAGGGATAGCCAATCTCCACCTTTGAATCAATGAATCGAGCTTAAACTCCTTTATAAATTTGCTATATTGTCTATCCTGTTTTAGGTAAGACGAATCCTATTTGAGAGAGACAATACAACTATAATACAACAAATTTTGTTTTGCGACTGGTTTTGTAAGCATGTTGGGTACATTATCTAAGATATGTATCTTTAGAATTTCAACTTCCCCTTTTCGATTTCATCACGAACGAAGTGAGATTTAGTACGATTGTGAAATTACTGGTTCTTAGATAAATAAATAGTGCTTTGAATTATCACAATTCACCCAAAGTTACTTGGAAGAGTTCTAAGCCATAATTGTCATTCTTTGATAACATCGTATATGAAAATAAATTATACCTTAGTTGTTGAAAGTATTAATACTGGTTATAGTGAGACTTTCCAACTTGAAAGATTATTGCCAAGTAAAAAATATATGTAACCCGAAAGAAATCTTCTTCTGTCTAAATCCCCAACATAATCTAAATTAACATACCCAAATAACTCACTGTTAGAAGGATCATTAGACTTATAGTCAAGTTTGACCCTTTTAAAGTATTTTAGATATCTTAGCACTCATTTTGTAGCCTCCTGATAAATGTTAAAAAGTGCATGTTTTCACTATCTATTTTATTAATTTTCTCTTGGAGAAGAACTACTTTATAGATATTTTGACCTCGAAATTACATAAAATGAGTGAGCACATATCATTTAACTGCTTTAAGTTAGTGTTGGCTATTCTAAACCAATTTCAATTTGATCTTAGTAATTCTTTTTAGGATAAATTATAAGTATGGTTTGTATGATTTTGGAAATTTTTTATAATTTGATCTTTGTGCTTTATGAACTCATTCTTAAGGCATATTTGAAAGTAGAGTATTCTTTTGTCTAGTTCAAAAACACTCTAAAATATCATTTTATAATTCTTTAAAATCAATTTAAAAGACCTAAAAGTAAACATAAGAAAACTAACGCCAAAACTTAAACAATCAAACCCTCGAAATCAAACTAATCAAATGAAAACAACTCTACATCAAAACAAAACAAAAACTAGAAACAACATCACCATGACACAATTAAAATCATGGTATATCAATTACATAAGTGATATACTTTATATAAAGTATATCATTTAACTGATATACCAAGTATAAAGTATATTAGTTATACACACTAATACACAAATGGTGGTAAAATTAGAATAATAAAAAAAATGGAAATCTAATTTAAATTTTAGGTTATATTTGCAATTTTTAAAAACTTGCTAAGATTTGCATATAACTTTTTTTTTTTTTTCTACCCATTACAATTTTTCTATATATAAGCTATAAAGAACATCGAATATTTTAGTTTGTTATCGAAAATATATAAAAGTATCTAACGCCCCTCTCTAATATTAGTTTCAAATTACTTGAAAACATTTGAATGTATTTTTTTTTTTACATAATTCACTATTAATCTTAGTTTGTTTGTTGTGTTCTATAAAGTGATCTAGTTGTTTGCTAAATTGACTAAAATAAGAGACTTAAATATAGATTTGTAGTGTGAGAGATAATTGAACCATACCTTTTTTATGGTAATTATATTTTAGAAGATTAAAAAAAAGGTGGAATTTGATTTGAAACATAATTTGAAAATTGAAATTCCATTTATAATTTAAATAGAAGGGTAAGTTAGTAAAGTTGAATATATATCAATTTTGTCCTAAGGTATTTAATAAAAGTAGGCAAATAAAGATGGCATATGACAATATAATTTCTACACCTAATAATATGATAATTTTCTAATAGTAAATGGTTAATGGGCCCACACTGGATGTTATTCTTTTTTTTTTGGTAAACCCACACTATGTTATTCAATTGTCTCATTAAATTTCACGTATGGTATTGAAGGTCTATGCGGGGTATGGTATTGAATGTCTATGTCGGAGTTTAATAATAATAGTAATTGTAATGAGTAGCAATTTTAAGAATAATAACTAAGTGTATAAAAATATTTCACTTGGTCAGTTAGACTTCTATCGTTGATAGACTCTTATGGTCTATTAGTGATAGACCACCTAAACCAGAAAAGTCAGACTTTTCTATATTTGTAATATTTTTAAAATATTACTATATATGCTAATACTTTAAAATCTGATTGCTATATTTACAACTGTTCCTTTAATAATTTGTAAGACAACTCAACTTTCAAATGATTCCATTTTGATCTTAACTAGGTCAAAAATTAATTTTGGTTTTTTGAGATTTTCATATGGCTAATATTTTACTTTTTAATTTTACAAATTAAGTTTATTTTTTCTCTTTTTTTAAACAATGATTTTTATTGTCTTAAGTAAAAGAGTTGAATAATTCTTAGCAAAATTCAAAAAACATATAACATGTTTTTAAAAACTATTTTTCTTTTAGTTTTCATTACAAAGTGTAATGTAAAACAAGTTATAAATTAAAAACTAAAAACAATCAAATGGAGGCATTAGTGAATGAGTTAAATTAGCAATTAACTCAAAAACTTGCTTCTAGATGAAGATAAATTTAATATTATATCATCCAACAGTAGGTAAGAATTTAAGATTGTAATTTTAAATTTATAACAATTTAGGTCTAGTTTGGAATTATTGTATATTTTAAAATAATTGAAATAATATAAAGTAAGCCTTTGGTAAATTTTAAATTAAAAAAAAAAAAAGAGAATACAATGGGATAAAATGAGAACTTGAATAATTAGTTAAGAAGAGCCAATCACATTTTCAAGGGAGTTATCTACTTTTTACCAATAGTTTAAAAAACCAAGCTAAACTTTAAAAACTAAAGAAGGTAGCTTTTAAAAACTTTTTTTTTTTTTTTTTTTTTTGAAATTTGACAAAGAATTCAACTATTGTACTTAAGAGAGATACAAATTAATATAAGAAATGAGGAGGAAATAGGCTTAATTTTCAAAAAACAAAAACAAAAAACGAAATGGTTACCAAAGGGGCATAAGTTAACTAGATTTTACAAATCAATTTGATTTGAAGGTCAATAAAATCAAAATTCCTAAGTCTTAAGGCCTGTTTGGATTGATTTTATAATTGTTTGGATTGATTTTATAATTGTTTAAATAAGTGTCTAAAAGTGCAAAAAAAATGTTTATAAACACTGAGAAAGTCAACACAAACGGATTCTTAGGATGTGTTTGAGAGTGATTTTGAAATAGTTGAAATCACTTGAAAATATGCATTTAATTTATCATTTAAAATCTATTTAATGTTTGATTTTATAGTCTTAGACACGCTTTTCATATAATTAAATTTGATTCTAAATAGTCCAAAACATATTTTATACTAATTTTGGTTATGATAAAAATGATTTCAACTATTTCAAAATTACTTTCAAACATAGCCTTAGTCTTTGAACATATGTTCAAATTTAAACTATATACTTTCAAATTTGTCACAAATTAATCCTTTAATTTTCATAAAAAATAAGTATTAATTTTTATTATGTAATAATTTAGTATATATTATCTTAAGTTGTTGAGTATTGGCAGTATTTGTTCAAGTATTCTGCTGTTGTTTTACAAAGGTGTGATGTCCTTCAAGTTGTCTCATGGGTTGCTGTTATCCGCTTGCGGTTGTTTCCTTGTTGATTTTTTTTTATCAGTGTGTTTCTGTGAAAGTATTTTTGTGCTGACTATTTGTTTCCTTATTTGACCTTTTTGTTTTGGGAATTATTTTTTTAAAAATCAATTGTTCCCTTTTTTGGCTTTCGACTGTTTTGGAATGTGGCAATCTTCACGTGTTGAAAAGGGAACAATGTTTGAGGTTTTAGAATTAGCCGTTCAAAAAAAGAAGAATATATTGTTTCGTTTGTGCTCTACAATATGGTTGTCTGAAAGAAGCACATGAGTTAACAGATCGTAGCAGTGCTATTTGATCTTAAGGCATTCTTGAGATCTTGTCGAAATCAACATAGTTACTTTGGGAAGAGATTCATTCACTTAGGAGGAGTCTAAGTTGTGTCGAGTAAAGTAGCATTCATTTGAGTTTAAAAAGCTAAACATTAAAGAAGGAATCTTCTACTTAGAAGGAGCCTAAGTAATCGATTACTAAGAACATTATGATTAGGAGAAGCTTAAGTCAGGCTGTGAGAAAGTCTAGAACATTCTTTTCAATTGGTTTAGTTGAAGTTGGTTTCGGCTAGACAAAATCTGGCTTTTATTCACTATTTCTCCAAGCTTTTATTTTGCTGCTACATATAATGATATTGGCTGACCATGATTTTTATTTTCTCATATTTAGCTTTCAACATTGATTTCTTACTTTCTCACGAATGTCCTAAGAAGAAAATTTGTAGTCGGTAGAGAAAGGAAAATTTGAGTGTGAATTACTATAGAAAAGCATTATGGATAGAAGGGAAGAACATTGATTAGTACAAGTAAAAAAAATGGACACAGATATCTTTATTATTGGTTTGCATTTCTTTTGGGGTTTTGAGTGTTAATTACAATATTTGTTGTGTTAGGTGATTATATTTTGTTGTAAATATGAGTTTGGCTTTCCTTATCACTAATGCCTTTTTTATTCAGAGTGATTGGTTAAGATTTATGGTGGATTAGAGGTAAGAATATTCCTCTTGAACACTCTCAATAATTTTGATTAAGGTTTTCAAATTGAATTCTAACATATCTAAATTTTGCCTTTGATTGTGTAGACTTTAAAGAAGTTGACGTTTATTCGAGGAAATGAAATTTGGATTGAGAATTGTAAGTAATTTCCACAACACTTCCAAAATTTAATTTTGACTATTGTGATTTGATAAGAGTTTGAAAGTATGTTTATCTAATTTGAAATTTGATTTTATAGTTGTGTATTTTTAATTGTTTCGGCTAAATGAAAGTATATGGTTGTTTGGAATTGTTTTGTATTGAAAGTATGTTTAGTTTTTTTCTTTGTCACATATGAAAAATAGTGAAAGAGTTGATGAAAATTATGATGTAAATGTTGATGTTTTTTATTATTTACAATATATCAATTTTTTATTGCATAATAATGTTACAACACGAATGGGGAAGATACAACTAACACAACAAGCGACAGAAGTTTTAAAGAAGGTTGGAAAGTGGAGAAGGTATATTTTGTACTTTGAAACTAATTAGGAGTGTTCAAGTCAATTTTTAGGACTTTGTTAAGGTAAAAACATCAACTCCCTCCCCTTGACATTATTGTATATTGATTGAGATTTTTTTAAACTAAGTTTGGCATTTCAAACCTTATTCTTGTTGTCTAAGAAATCTTGCAATTATTTTAGGAGCACAATAAGTAAGTGGAGTTTGAACTACCGTGACGTGCTTTTTAAAAGGTAATATTCAGTGGCTCTATTATATGCTTGAGTTATAATGTGTTGTGACTATCCTGCAGTTATGGTAGCCAAATTCATGCATTTAATGTATTTATTAGACATTTAATGCCTTTTTAGTGGTTTTGAGTTTGAATGTAATACTTAGGTTTTTGAAGTTGTTTTGAGAGTAAAGTTTTATTCAGACATTTTTAGGTACTTTTTAGTTGGTTTAGAAACTCAAAAGTACACTTAAGAATTATTTAGGTTGTTTTGGGAGCTGACAAGTCTCTTGGACACTTTTTGAGAATCTTTTAAGTTGTTTTGAGGGTAAAACTGTCACTTAGACACTCTTTAGGTTCTTTTTAGGTTGATTTTGAGTTTGAAAGTCACATTTAAGCATTTTTGAGTTGTTTTGGGAGTTAAAGTGTCATTTAGACACTTTTTAGGTTGGTTTTGAGTTTAAAAGTTACACTTAGTCATTTTAAAGTTGTTTGGGAGTTTAAGTGTCATTTAGACACTTTTTAGATACTTTTTAGTTGGTTTTGAAACTCAAAAGGACACTTAAGAATTATTTAGGTTGTTTTGGGAGTTGACAAATCTCTTGGACACTTTTTAGGAACCTTTTAAGTTGTTTTGAGAGTGGAAGTGTCACTTAGACACTTTTTAGGTTGATTTTGAATTTGAAAGTCACACCTATGCATTTTTAAGTTGTTTTGGGAGTTAAAGTTTTATTTATACACTTTTTAGGTACTTTTTAGTTGGTTTCGAAACTCAAAATGACACTTAAGAACTATTTAGGTTGTTTTGGGAGTTGACAAGTCCCTTGGACACTTTTTAAGAACTTTTTAAGTTGTTTTGTGGGTGAAAGTGTCACTTAGACACTCTTTGGGTTCGTTGTTTTGAGTTTGAAAGTCACATTTAGGCATGTTAAAGTTGTTTTGGGAGTTAAAGTGCTATTTAGACACTTTTTAGGTCCTTTTTAGTTAGTTATGAAATTCAAAAGGACACTTAAGAACTACTTAGGTTGTTTTGGGAGTTGACAAGTCTCTTTGACACTTTTTAGGAACCTTTTAAGTTGTTTTGAGGGTGAAAGTGTCACTTAGACACTATTTAGGTTTTTTTAGGTTGATTTTGAGTTTGAAAGTCACACTTATGCATTTTTAAGTTGTTTTTGGAGATAAATGGTCATTTAGACACGTTTTAGGTTGGTTTTGAGTTGTAAAGTCACACTTAGGCATTTTTGAGTTGTTTTGGGAGATAAAGTGTCGTTTAGATACTGTTTAGGTTGGTTTTGTGTTTAAAAGTCACACTTAGGCATTTTAAAGTTATTTTGCTAGTTAAAGTGTCATTTAGACACTTTTTAGGTACTTTTTAGTTGGTTTTGAAACTTAAAATGATATGCTTAAGAACTATTTAGGTTGTTTTGAGAGTACAAGTTTCTTGAACATTTATTAGGAACTTTTTAAGTTGTTTCGAGGGTAAAAGTGTCACTTAGACACTCTTTGGGTTCTTTTCAGGTTGGTTTTGAGTTTCAATGTAATACTTAGGTATTTTGAAGTTGTTTTGGGAGCTAAAGTGTCATTTATATACTTTTTAGGTACTTTTTAGTTGGTTTTGAAACTCAAAATGACACTTAAGGACTATTTAGGCTGTTTTGGGAGTTAGCAAGTCTCTTGGACACTTTTTAGGAACTTTTTAAGTTGTTTTGAGGGCAAAATTGTTACTTAGACACTCTTTAGGTTACTTAGATACTTTTTAGGTTTTTTTAGGAGCTTTTTAAATTGTTTTAAGTTGTTTTGAGGGTGAAAGCAGTTTTAGGTTGTTTTGAGAATCAATATGACTCATATGAAGTACTTTGACACTTTGTATATAGCATATGAGACTTGAAAGTTATGCAAATGAATGTACTTTATTAATTTTGATATATGATTCGTTTCAAACAAGTAAGATTGAGCATGTTGTGCTTATTGGACTTTAATATTCCTTTTCAGGTCTATATATTTTGAAGATGATGTAAATGCCATTTTGCGTGAAGACCAATTGACCAAGTCCAACTGACCAAGTAACATTTTTTGTGAAGACCAACTAACCAAGTGAAACATTTTTTGTGTATTTAATATTTGTTGAAGCTAATAGCTCAGGAAACAAACAAACACTTGTAATTATGGTTGGGATGATATATTTTGATCAAGGAATTAAGGATTAATACATTTTTAAAATTTTTTGTTACAATGTTGAATATATTTTTATTTTAAATATTTATTTTGAAGCATATAATAATATAATAATAAATATATTGGCAGTTATAGTGTTATGCGACGTTTCATGCGTGGGCAGAAAGGTTTTTTCTTTTCAGATCCTCATTTCTGTCGACAAATCATGCGTGGGCAGAAATTGAGTTTTGCCGACGGAAGTTGTAGTGTGGGCAGAAAGTGTTTTTGCCCACGCGTAATACGTGGGCAGAAATGCAATTTCTACCTACAAATTGTGTTACGTGGGCAGAAAGCGATTTCTGCCGACGTTTGTTGCGTGGGCAAAAAGGCTTTTCTACCCACGCGTTTCATTGCGTGGGCATTTATGCCGTCGCAATGTCAAAATGCGTGGGCAGAAGCTCTGCCCACGGGCTGCTGCCGTTGTCTGCCCACACAGAAAAACGTCGGCAGAGGATTTGCCCACATTTTTTTGAGGATCTGTCGACGTTTTATTGCGTGGGTAGAGACAAAAATTCTTGTAGTGTCTCTAACTTAGGGAGAGCATAAGTAGTTGTGCGCACATTGAGTTCGGCTTTACGAGTGTCATTGTAATTGTCCCATATTTATAGATAAATACATAATTGTAATTGCTAAATTTTATTTTAGTGAAATTATCTTTCCTAAGCACACTGCCCCTTAGACGTAGGTGTTCTGCACCAAACTGGGTTACCAAAACCTTTGTGTTCTGTCCTGAGTTTATTTTTCTGTTTTATACATGGTTGTAGCTAGTCTTATCGTGTGTTAGATAACCATCTATTTCAACATATTATATAAGGTTTATAAACACATTTAAGCCCTAATCAATAAATTAATGAATGTACATAAATAATTAGTTTAGTAATCCATTACACATTATAAAATATTTTTCACGATGTGGACTAATTAAATTGTTAAACATTAAGTACAAAGACACTAAATCACTACATATTAAAGTTTAGAGACTAAATTGCTACAAAATTAACAATATATGGATTAAATCATGACAAATTAAAGTTTAGAAGACTATATAAATTATGTTACTTTCTAGAAAGTTTAGGGACTAAAGGTGCTTTTAAACCATTTATCTATTTAGATTATGTAACCTCCCAAGTTCAGGAGGGGTACATAAATGAATTGAGATCACATCCGACTGAGAGGAGTCTTGAGGATATAATGGCCAAGTGAACTCACCTAACCTTCATGTGCCGCAGATGGTAAATTTGTAATTTGAGGAAGAGGTCACCTACAAAATAGTCTAAATAATACACTAGTGTGGTGCTTACCATAGACACTCTGATTCTTAAGTTAGATTGGCACCTTTGAAGGAAATCAGCTCGTAGTTGAAGGTCATTCATGTAACCCGTGTGGGCAAACCAAAACAAAAGTAATTTTTCCTGAAAAGGTTTCCTCTCCATTTGCTTAGAAAAAAAAAAAAGAAGAAAAGAAAAAGGATAACGAAGGAATGAGGTTGGTTTTCCTTAAGCATCTCATTGCCACTTTGGGTCTAGAAAATCTAATTCTTGATCTTTTGAGCCAGAGTAGGGGAAAACGAATTGAAAGCTTTATAAAACTAATTCAAGTTTGTTTAGGCTGAAGTAGAAGAGCTTTTCTCTTGCTTATACACGAATAGGTTTGAAGAAGCTATTTAAATTTGCATCATGATTAATTGTTATTAGATTACATTGTTGATTGCAAGCATGATCTTAATAGACTATTAAAAGTGGAGTAACAAGCCTTGCAATTAAGCAAACTTATTACTTTTGTATGATTATGTGAATTCAGCCTCGCTCGAGGATAATCAAGAATTAAGTTGGGTGTGAATTAATAGCTACCGAAAGGTGCTATCTTATTCCACCTAGTTTGAGCTCGTTCTAGGATTTTTCATGTTTATTCTATGATTTTGTAGGTATTGAGCACTAATAAGGCAGAATTGACAATTGGGTTGAGATTCAGGCTAAAATGAACCAAAATGGAGGTTCGAAGAATCAACCAAGGAAAAAATTACCAAAATGCCCATGAGGAGAGCGTTGCGGTGCTCCAAACTTTGATGAAAACAGAAGCACGCGCATAACGCCGAGCGGCGCAGCGGCAAAGGGTCACCAACCTCGAGATTTACTCTGTATTTTCTCTTTCCAGCTCTTTCTTAATTGTATTTTCGATCTTGCAACATTGGATTTGATCTTGGCATACCATGAGTGGCTAAGGTAAGTATCTCCTAGCCTAGGGTAGGATAGAAGCTCATTTTATCTTGGTTGTGAGACTTGTATTTTTTTTGGTTTGTTATTGGATTTTATTGATTCTTGATGCAATTTCACCCATTATCTTTTCTTGGTTTAACTAGAGAAAGATGCATCTATATGTGTTAATTTCAGTAAGGAATAGGTTAAGGTATGCTTGTGTGTAAATTTAAGTTGTCTAGGACAATTCTTTTACAACATTGTATGATTAATGAATTCAAGAATTAAATCAATTAGTAAACTTAGGTTATCCGAGTTATTAATTGTCTTGGTTTGATTACCTAAGCTTAATGCGGGTATAATTTAATTGATTAGGCCACTATCGAAACTGATTGATTGAACATCTAGATTAATTAAGAAAATAATTAATGCACTAGGGCATTTAGCTTTGGTCTTCTAAGCAAACAGGCTAAGAATAAAATAAGCAAGAAACGTATTCTTAGAGTTCAATGAGGAACCAAGTAAATGAGTGGAATCCAAATTCTCTAGACTAGGCTTTTAATCAACTCAAATTTTATTTCAATTTGGCTCTTTAAATTAGTGCAATTTACATCTCTGCTATTTAAATTAGTGCAATCACAACAACCAAACCCCCCTCTTCCATTGTGACCATAAAATTCACGTAATTTGCTAATATAATTCATATATTCCCTTGGAGATGACCCGTTCCCACTAGCCTACAAGCTCGTAAGAATGAAAAAATATATTATTTATTTTGGGTCTCATCAGAACTGGAACAGGGTCCAAAATTACCTGTACAACATTATCTTTTAACGGTTTTAACCTCCTCATTCATACAAATTATTGAATTTTTATTTGCATGTATAATAGTTCATCGACTTATTTAACTTCTTTTTTAAGTTAACGGACCTATTAAAAATACAACTGAATTTCTTCTAATTAAAGGATCCTTAATTTTCAATTATGTATAAAAAAAAACCTTTGAATTTTTTTTTTTATTTTAAAAAGATTGAATAGATCATTAACATAAAACATGAAATTGAAAGTTCAAAGACTTACTCGAAACTCAAACAAAAGTTTAGGGATCTATTAAACATTTAGAGACGACACAAAATTAAAAGTTCAGACCTATTAAACTTTTTTAAAAAAATTATTAAATATAAAATTAAAAAAGTGGGAAGACTAACTTGTTATTTAGCCAACTTAAAGTCGAAAACTTGAATATTTTAAACAGTACTGTTTTTTTTTAATGAATGATTTACCTGAGCAAAAAAAAGTTTTATGTTTTCAAAACTATATTTATATAAATTTTAACGATTATTTTCAAATATAAAAAAATTAGTCAAAATATTTACAAATATAACAAAATGTACGGATAGACTACTATTATTTATTATTGTCTATTAGTGATAAAACCAGATAGATGTCTATTAGTGTCTATCATTTGTCTATCATAGATAGACAGTGATATTTTGCTATATTTGAAAATATGTTTAGCAGTTTAGCCATTTAAAACAATTACTCAAAATTTAATTGAATTGAATTTTTATTTTTACATGTCAACATGAGTATAATTTAGTAGTAATTGACACATACTTCTTTCTTGTAGGCTAGAGATTTGTATCCTCTCGTACTTACTTTGATGTACTAAGAAAATTGTTTTCAATGTGCATGTCACACTATTTATTTACTTCGAATTAAGATGAGACATACTTTTCTAGAATTATTATTATTATTATTATTATTAGTTTTACAATTATAGGTGGAAGATCAAACCCATACTTATGGGTGATTCATTCACACAAATTTAAGTCCAAATTGTCATAATTGGAGTCTAGTTGATAGATAGGCCAGAAATAATGAGCATATTGTATAATAACAAAAGTTTTAAATTAAATCCACCAAATCCCATAACTATTGATTATTATAATGATCCATCCATAGTTGACATTGTTTTCAAAAGAGGTTTCCTTATAGTTATTAATTTAAACGTGTTTGGTTGGCAATCCAAATTCTATTTTATATTTTTAGATTGACTGAATTCAGTAAATATTTGTTTGACAGACAGTATAGATTCTATTTTTTGTTTTTGAATTCTGTGGTCTAAACAGTAAAAATTTTGAAAATAACATTTTTTATGTTTTCATTGCATCATAATTTTGAATTTTAAATTCTAAAATGCAGAATTATATTAAATAAAGATAAAATATTTAAAAATACAATATGTCATGTTAAACTCAATTCAGTTTTTTAAAAAAAAAATGTATATTATATAATGTATTATAAATTATATAATATTACAAAATAATAATTATATACCGTCTTTAACTTAATACATGTTCATAAAATAATAATAATAATAATTTATAGTCAACCTAATATCTAGTGAATAACTACAACTAGTTTTATGATTTATAAATATAGTACGAAACATATTTAATTAAAATAATTGTTTAAATTAGAATCCAACTTATGAATTTGCTACCAAACACATATATAAAAATATAAAATACAAATCTGTTTCCATTGAATCTCTTATTTTCAAAATTTTGCTTTCAGATTTCCTACCAAACAAACTAATTATTTCATTCTTTTGAACTTTGGTCCATATTTCTTGACACCATGCATAGTATTAAATTTTTGTACTCGACATCTCAATGTTTCCATGGACATTTCCACATTTTCACGAGTTCAACATCGACATGAAGGGTGAATCAACATTTCTATCATATAGTAGAAAATTAATAAAACATAACAAAATAAGCAACAAAATGTCACTAATGTAAATATTATATAAATAACAAAACACGTTAACCTTGTTTAAGAATCTTAAAATGTTTATTTATAAATTTAATTTTTTTCCGAATTTTTTAAAAATACTTTTCCATAAATACTTATGGATATTGACATGTTATTGATATTTCCATAAAATTTAGGCTTCGATATTTTCGTGAACTATCAATATTTTAACACTTCCTTTGACACATAGCTTTCCAAAATTATCTTCATTTCTTAAATATTTTTAAAACATAAATATAATTCTTTTAAGTCAACAAGAACACATGCCAATTTTTGGTTGGTGTGAAAGACTTTTGTGTGGAAATCAAAGTTTTAGGTACACACATGTAAAACCACACTTTAGTTTTAATTGGTTTTGGAGTCTCTCTCTTATTTAATTTTTTTTAAAAGACACAAATAATTGACTAATTGAGAGACTTCCAAAGCCTATAATAAACAAAACTTTTTTTTTTTTTTGGAAAAAATTATTTAAAAAAGTAGCTTCCAATGAAACCCTAATTGTCAACTAACTTTAACTACAAGTATAACATTATGCTGTCTATTATATGTGTATGTAAATTACTTGAGAAAAACACAATGTCTAGAATTTAATTATATAAACTAATCAACAATATTATAACATATTCTCATTGATTTAGGGTACAACATTGACTCCAAAAATTAAAAATGGTACAATTCTCAAGGAAAAACAAGATTATATTAAAGTTAGTTAAACTCTATTTAAGTTCATCCTTGAATTTTAAGGATTTTTTCAATGTATTTAAAGAAAATTTATGATATATGTCATTCAACTTTAAATTTTGTATTTGACAAAATCTATATCTATAAATGAATAATCCTATAATAAAATAAGTTTGTCACTTATTCTTTAAATAATAGTGTGTCACATAAAATTTAAACATAGGGAAAGATAGGAGAAGTATTAAACTCTTTAAAAAAATGGTTAAACTACAAATTTAGTTTTTGAATTGTCTAGATTAATAAATTTTTATTCTTTAAAAATTAATTACTAAGTTCTCGCGTTTGGTAACTATTTCATTTTTTGTTTTTGAAAATTAAGCCTATTTCCTTCTCTTTTCTTACCATGGTTTGCATCTTTTTTAAGTACAATGGTTGAATTCTTAGCTAAATTTCAAAAACAAAAACAAGTTTTAAAAAGCTAATTTTTTAGTTTTCAAAATTTGGCTTGGTTTTTTAAACTATTGGTAGAAAGTAGATAATAAAGGAAGAAATTTGGAGATAATTTGGAGATGGGAGTAATTTTTATAGGCTTAATTTTAAAAAACAAAAACAAAAAACCAAATGATTATCAAACGGGGCCGTATCAATTTTGTATGTGGTTAGATTTCTTAACTTCAAGAAGGAATTTAACAACTTCATGAATTTCATTTTCCTTTTTATAGCTAAGAGGCCATTAACTTTCTTTGACACCTTTTAAAATTTGTTACATTTTAATATTTAATCGGTTTTAAATATGAGTTTCATTTTTTTTAGGGTTTTCACATTTTTAAGGGAGAAACATATTTGTAAGAGAGGTTTTGAGTTTAGTTTTCCTTATTACTTAATTTTGTATTAAATTCTTAGATCTAAAATACTCGTATGAATATCTCTTACAAATGCGTATTCTTAACATACAACACTTCAATATTTTATTACAATCTACTTTCTTATATTTCTCTCTCATTTGCTTTTTTTTTTTTAAGAGCAATTTGCTAAGTGAATGATTGTTTTTTTTTTTCGAGTTTTTAAATTCAGCCTTTCAATAAATAGTGGTTTGAGTTACATACAAAAGTTTCAATTGAGTTGATGTATTCTAAAGGAGACACACCAAAAAATATATGTTTGCACCCATGGCAAATAATGGTTGATATAAATTCAAAGTTTTAATAGCTCACTCATTTATAAGAATATTACAACACACGAGGGATCCAAACTTACCATCTCATATAGAAAGTAGAAATGTTTAAACTACTAAAACTATGTTCATGTGTGTATGTATATATATATATATATATATATATATATATATATATATATATATATATATAGATGATTTAATTTGAATTTCAAAATTTAAAGAATCAAATAGATTTCTTAATTGTTAAATTATGTTAACATTGACGTTTAAAGGGTGTTTGGCTCTTTTTGTTTTGGGAGAGAAAAGTAGTTGTTTGTGGTCCTCACAACTAAAAAATATCACTTTTATATTTTATTAACTCTTTACCCTATGAATTCTTAATTAGTAGTTCACAACTCCTCATATCACATCCTAATTCCTTAAAGGGATGTTTGTGGGCCACCAACTTCAAGTTGGTGGAGTGAGCATAGTTTGTTCCATGTTTTGGGTTCTAAATGTAATAGTGGTGTTTACAACTATTTATAACCTACAATTAACCACTGTAAATATTATTTCAAAACCTTTTTTTGTACAGTATTTATTGTTTTTCACTCATCATCTCTCTCCTTTTTGTTACCGTGTTTATTATTTCCTACTCGGATTAAAATAGACTGCACTTTAAACACAGATTATTATAACCCATATTAAAATAGTTTGCACCCCAAACACAGATTATTATAACTCAGAGTAAAATAGTTTGCACCTCAAACACAAATTATTATAATTCACATATTATTATCTCATAGATTATAATAACCACTAACTATAATAATCAACTTAAGGTCCCAAATGCTCCCAAAGTTTACAACTTTACTCCTTATCCTAAATGTTTCCTAAATTAGTTGAAGCAAACAAAAAAAATTAAAATGAGAGCAAGGATAAACGGAAGAGGAAGGGAAGAAGACATATGTAGATGAAAAGAAAGTAAAAAACAAAATTGTTCATTTAACTTTAATAGGCAAATTACCTATCATAATAATTTGCACAATCTTTTTTTTTTTTTTTTTTTTTTTAGCTACACCGGTCAAGTTCAGTAGTTGAGCCATTTTTGGACTCGCCTGTCGAGCATCGTTGAGTGAAGAATTGACCACCTATTATACAGTGCATAAAATCGGCCATCGCTATCGATTTGAGTTCATCATCTCTACTCTAAGTAACTCTTAAATCATCGATTAACTCAAAAGTTTAAATTGAATAGGTGAAGGGGAAGACAACAATTTGAACATAGGATCTCTTGAACCAACCTGCTCGGGTACGATTTTAAATCATTGATTTACCTAAAAATTTAAACTAATCATAGATAAAGGCAAATTTAATCATATCATCTAACAATAACTCATCTAAACCTGCATTAAAGCAATGCAATTAATTATATGAGAAAATGAATAAAGTGGGAGACAGCCATAACATAACAATCCAAGTCAATGAAGTCATAGTGACCATCACGCGGGTTCGCAGATTTGTTTGACTGTAAAATAAAGTGAGGGAGGGAAAGCCACTGAAAATGGTGTTTAAATTTAAAGCCTTCTGGACAAAGCTCTTAATTAATTAAGTCTTGAGCTTCATAACAACAATGGCTTCTATGAAGATCACTTGGATGCTCTTCAAACTGCTTTTCTTCACAGTGCTTCTCATCCCCTCTACAGCTTCTCCAACCAAAGATAACATTATTCCTCACTTTCGTAAGATTTCTTTCCCATTCTTTTCTTATTCTTTTTCCTTTTGTTGATACGCTAATTTATATGAAAATTATTATTATTCTTTAACCAATATAGACAATAATTAATTTTAAGGGACTATTATAAAATTTATTGGAAAAGAAAAAGTTAAGCATTTGAAAGTATGTAAATGAATATTGAATAAAACTCAAAGTATATATATAGGCCAAAACAATATTTTAATTAACCTAGATTTTTTATGAGATGAGACAGTTTAATTAGTTCAAAGAGATGTGAACTTATATATTGGAATGATGGTTTTATCCTTTAGTAGAACAATAGTGGGGATAATGGAGAATCAAAACTCTCATGTCTAAAGAGAAAGTGTATACCAATATATTACCGTTGAACTAAACTCATTTTTTGGCTTATGCTTCTAGTTCTAGATTTATACAAATAATTTAATCTAAGAATATAATTAAGTTCATTGTAAGTTTGATGGACTCAAAGAAAAAAATGTATATAGTTTGATATTTTACTGGTCTTTGCTTATTTTGTTTGGCAAGTTTTTATATTTTTAAGGGAAAATTACCTTTTTAATCCTCGAATTTTTAAGAATGTATGTCTATTTTAAATGTTCTTGAAGTAATTTCTTTTATTTTATATGACGTTTTAAATTAAAAAATAATTTTATAAAAAATTAGGGAAATTACTATAAACAGAAAAAATATCAAACTATTTACAAATATAAAATTTTTTTACTGTCTATCAGTGATAGACCGTGATAGAATTCTATCGCTTTCTATCGCTCAAGCAAATGAATTTCTATCGCTTGAGCGATAGAAAGCGATAGAATTCTATCGCGATCTATCACTGATAAGACTCTAAAATTTTTCTATATTTGTAAATAGTTTCACTCATTTTTCTACATTCGAAAAGACTCCTAAAAATTATCTCTTCTCTCCTTTTGTAGTGTCTTTTCTCTCTCTCCTTCCTCCACCCTTCTTCCCTCTTCCCTTCTTCACTTGTTTAGTCAAAGTTTAAGCAAGCTGACCTAGGTGCCTCACGAGTAGTAAAAAAAAAAAAGAAACCTTTTCGTCGACATTGAGACTTTAAACCTTGGAGCAATTAAAGAAATATGTCATTTAAAAATGTAAGATATAATTTTTCTAACCAATATGAGTATAGCTCACCGCAGACCTTGTAATATTGACTTCGAAGTCAAAGGTTCAATTTTTCCATCTCATATATATTGTAAATAATAATAATAAGAGATAGTTGCAAATATAGCAATTAGATTTAAAATATTAGCATATATATACAACAACATTTTAAAAAATTGTAGATATAGCAAAGTCTATTAGTCTATCGCTGATAGACTTTTATGGTTTAGGTAGTCTATCACTGATAGACCATAAGAGTCCATCAGTAATGGAAGTTTATCACTGATAGATTTTGCTATATTTGCAATTTTTTTAAACTGTTGTTATACACTTAGTTATTATTCCTAAAATTATTACTCATTACTATTACCTTACTAATAACAAATGAAAAAATAGAGAAAAAAAAAGAGAGAAATATAATGAAAGTTGATTTATGTTAACAAATAATTAATTTTGAGTTATGGTATATGTTTTTGAAGGTAAGATAAAGATGGAGTATAGAACTGTTGGGAAGGCTGCGTTGGGAGGAAAGCCAGCAGTTTATGATTTCCCTTGGAAAGGTGGTTATAATCCTCCAGACAACAACCGTTGATTTCCCATATTATTGGGTCTTTTAGGATCCATATATTATTTAACCTTAAACCCTACAAAATTAATATCGATGATGTACTCTTTCGTTGCTTTGCTTCTTTAATGTTCACTTTGTTTTATCATAAAAGGTCACATTCTCTAGCGAGAAAGATGTTGGAATTGCAGATGTTTTCTCTTATCTGTACTCGTTATTTTCAATGGTTGTCTTCTTTGTTTTGTCTCTTGATGTTGTTCTATAATTTGTTGTTTGTTTCGTAAATAAAAAAAGTTTAATTATAATACATGATATTATAATATAGATTTAATGATAACGTAACATAAATGATGAGTTAACTAATGAGCTTGTTTGTTAATTTAATTGAGATGTTCAAATGTTAGATACTCTTAAATTGTCGATTGACCCAAAAGCTTAAGCTGATAAGTGAAAACAAATTTAATATAATATCTAACATTCCCCCTCACTTGCGGGCTTGAAATATGAAGAAGAGCCAAAACAAGTGGAAATGAATATTAATTTGGGGAGGAAACAACAATGCATAGCTTGAACCTAGGAACATCTTGAACCAACCTGCTCTGATACTATTTTAAATCGCCGATTGACCCAAAAACTTAAGTTAATAGGTGAAGTCAAATTTAATATAATATCTAACAGATACCTTTTCTCAATTCTTATAACAATACAAGGAAAAGGTATTTTCATAATGTACAAAATTGCCATTAAATGCCCTAATATGCCTTTGAATAAGATCTCTTGATAGTTTTAAACGTGTCGGCATTGGCGTCAGAGAACCCCTAGCGTGTCGAGAGATGCTCTCCAGATGCTAAAAAGGTTGTTGCCAGAAGAATAATGCTTTCTTGATGTTGTTTGTACAATAATTAGGATAAGTACTTATTCCAATGCTATATAATTCCCGTCAACAGTAACGTCTCTGTTCCCGAGGTTTACTATATTGTTGGGAGAAAATCGTGCAAAATGGGGCATATCTTATGGGGATTGTCTTTCGATGATGGCATCGGGAGAGAAACCTTTTGTCGACAGATGTAGTGATCGTCAGCAGCTATCAGAGGCCTATATCTCTTAACACTTTTAATGATGTCGTCAAGAGATTATTTATTTGCTTTTTTTGAAAAGTTCTTTTCTTTATAACCTAATATTTTGACACAATTAATAACTGAACAATCCGAATTTTCTTACATGACATTCAAATCAACTAAAATTGTTCATAACATTCTTGTTCGCATAAGAGTATAAAATGTTTACATATAGTAACTATACATATATAAATAAAACTACAAAAATGTTTCATGAATCGTATATGCATCGTTGACATAATCTTCAG
Source organism: Lagenaria siceraria (assembly GCA_002890555.2). NCBI lineage: Eukaryota > Viridiplantae > Streptophyta > Magnoliopsida > Cucurbitales > Cucurbitaceae > Lagenaria > Lagenaria siceraria. The sequence goes on from CM016488.1 coordinate 9,917,855, forward strand.
CTTGTGACTTCAAAAGCACCTCCAAAGTACCGAAATTACCGAACATTTAATTAAGTAGAGCAATTACCATTATTATTATTAAAGATATCAATAATTAAGATTAAATTTATCAAAAACTCAATTAAGTGATAAGCATGCAAACTCAACCCAACATTTAAAACTAATCTCAAACACAACAACTTAATGTCAACTCATCCAATTTTTGCATCTAATAAAAAACACTTGAACTTATTCAAACTTCATTAACATAAACTAATCTTAAACACAATATTTAACTTATTCAAACTTCATAAACTCTCATAAACATAACCATTACCCAACATTTAACAAATACTAAACCGACACCCGCCCCCTACACTCATCTCACACCCACCCAATCCCGACAAAAGTTAATCTCAAACACAACATTCAACTTACTCAAAATACTAATCAACGCTAAGAAAAGTGATCTAAAGCTTTTGCAACATCTATATAGTGGCGTTTAACCATTTCAATTGGCAAAAATGACAAACAGATCAAGGCCATAAGAATTTTTGTAAATACTTCTTAATTTTACTAACATGAACGAACACTATCAGCATGTATTACAATTAAGTTCATGTTAAAATAAAAATGTAATAAAATAAGAGAGAAAAAAGAGAGTGAAAGAGGGGAAGGAATATAATATAATGATATTAGTAAAGCTCAACATGATTTAAAGTGGCACAAAAAGGATCAAAATGGGGTAACAATTTCACTTCGGATGAGGAGATCAGAAAAATTAAAATTACATTTTTTTTTCCAACGCATCATCCATTTAGATAATTTTATATTTAAATTTATTTAAAATTCATTCTTTGAATATTCCGACACTAAAATAATCAATTTGAAACATTAAAGACTAAAATAGCATTTTTTTCAAGGAAAAAAAAAACAGGATGTCATATATATATGGGAAATTTTCATAAATAGTTTGACATGATGGACTTCTATCAGCATCTATAGTGATAGACTTCTATCATTTCTATCACCGATAGACCCTGATAGATTTCTATCATCATTTATCCAAGTATCTAAAAATTTTGCTATTTTATGTAAATAGTTTTTTTTTATTTTTTTATTTATTTAGTCCTTGAAATTTCAAAATAGACATTTTTGTCCCCTACATCTGTAAAATGATTCTGAATGGTCCTTAACTTAACTTGAAGTTAACGAAATGCTGACTGGACTGCTATGTGGTGATGTGGATGCTAATTGTATTTAATAACATGTTAATTATTTTTATTACTTGAAAAATTAATTAAAAAATTAATTAAGAGAAGCATCAATTCCTTTGGCCCTAAAACACTTGTGATTTTTTCTCTCATCATTGTAGCATCGACAAATAGTTTGAAACTTTAGGGACCAAATAGACCTGATCACCAAACCTCAAAGACCAAAAGTATATTTTTTTTCTTATATATATTATGACAAAATTTAAAAATAATGTTGAATTATAAACTATTGACAAAAATAAGGTACATAGGAAAGAAATCCAAAAAATAGAGTGGTTGAAGAAAATATTAACAAAAATAGGGTTGAAAAATCGTGTACCCCGTACACGATTTCCACATGGCACCCATGTGGATTGGTCAATGAGACCAAAATCGTGTACGGGGTACACGATTTCCTTTTCTTTTCTTTTTTTTTAAATCACCAATTATATTTCTTAATATTGTTATTTTATGACATACTCATGTAAATGCATCTCAAGATTAGAAATTCGTAATAACTTAAACTTTAAATTACAAGTGAGTCATGTGCCACATGGTGGACATCTTTGTTGACGTTGCGGACAACGAGGTACAGGCACTTCAAAATGTTGCTGTTAATGAATTAATTCATCAATATCCTCTTGGGTGACGACTGATGGATGTTCATAATACTCTTGTTAATGGCCAGAACTCGATCCGATGTCTGCTCTAGGAGAAGTTGGAATTGGATCATGAAACATCGGAGGTTCCTGGTCAACTTGTTTCTCTGGAATAGCTTCACCTTGTTGGCGTTGTCGTCTACGACGAATACGTCTTCGATCAATGTCAGCAACAATGAGTCGTCTTGTCTGCTGAATAATATTTTGTACATTTACCAAGTTTTGGTCACATATTGTAGTCAACTCTGGTAAATCTTATTGTACTGAATATTGATGTACATCTTAGACAAAATTATTCTAAATGGTGAAAAACTTTAATATTAAATAATGTTAATATCATATAAATAAAAAAATGTAAGATGACAAAACTCTTACCATGGAGTAGTAGTAAGCACCATCATGGGTGATAAATCGCCTCATGATTGAATCCTACCAGGGAAAGTAATCGTGGATCGGGTACACGATTTCACTACCCCATTTTTGGGATTATTTTCCTTTCCACCCTATTTTTGTCAAATATTATTAAATTAACATTATTTTTTAAAAAAATTATGAAGTGTTGTCTAAAAAAAAGTTATTATAAGTGTTATTAAAATTTTAATATGTACTTTTTTTTCTAGTTTACTCTATATTTTCAATCTTAAATATCTAGTACCAATACATTTAGGTTGTTTTCAAAATGTTTTATTTGAATTTTGAAAATTTTAAAATTATTTCAATTTTATTATTCTTATTCTTATTATTTGTTAATTGTTTAGTAGATAAGAAGAACATAAATTTCATATATATTGATGTGGTGTTGAGCCACGCAGGCTAGACGAACATAAATATTTGGCTGACATAAATTTTGTAGCCTAAATATTTGGTTGACATATATTTTGAAGATTTGTGTTACATTTTCGTCAATTTTTTTAGTAATAGATTCATGACCTTAGTAATTTGATGGAAGGGACTCAAATAAAAATTAATATTTTTATATGTAAAAAATATAATTGTGCGGAGAATGGAGATGAGTTTAAGTGTAACATGAACTATCTACTTAAGATGTAATATCTTATAAATTTTCTTGACAAGCAGAAGTAGTAGAGTCTAAAAATAACTCTACATGAGTAAGGAAGAATGTGGTATGAACTTAAGAGACGTAAACATTTTCAACCAAACGAAGTTTGCTAATTATCAAATATTTCAAAAGTTTGGTTATGAGAGGGTCTTGGCAAGGTTGGTACGACAAACATGCCACTCTTCTCAAAGCGTCGTTGAGGTCCAACCAATCTTATATATAGTGAAATATCATATGAAGAAGAGATTTTTTCAATGAAGAGTCTTATCTTAAACATCACCAAACTATCGTGGATTAGTCTTGTAACGACCCGACTCCCTAGAAGTCATTACTCATGCATGCATGTATCTCACAATAACCTTTTTTGTAATTTTGAGTAAAAACCAGAAATTCATAAAATAAATAATTAAATTAAACAATTCAAAATCCCTTCCAAAAGAACATAACACTAAACCTGATCGGGGTACCCCTAACCAACAACTAAAACAAAACAGCTAACGAACAAAATGAATAAACGAATAAATTCGCCAGTCAAAAAGAAAACAATTTGGACAACTTAATTAAGAAAAACATGAACAAAAGAAATGCGGAAGCCTCCTCGTGTCCCTATTTGGCCCGGTCACGGATTCTGTCTGTCGCCTGCCGGCCCATTCTTGCTTTTACCTGAAATCCATAAAATGTAACTGAATGAGTATAAAACTCAGTAAGTAATCCCACTGTTGGGATTTTTAGGTGTATAGGCCAACTGCCCCGTCACCATGCCTAGCGACCTGAGGGCACGCCGTCAACGCTGTGGTGTGAGCCTGATGACCCACACCATTGAACATGGAGGTGAACCCGTCGGTCCACGCATGTCTAGTGGCCTGATGGCACACCGTCAAAACTGGAGGTGAACCTGATGATTCAGGTCATATAGCATGGGACAACGGACGTTGGCATCAGATTCAGTTATACATACGCATACACAATTAGTAAATTCTCAAACAGCCAGACAAGTCATAAAGTAGCCAGATAACCCGTAGCCAGATAAATAAACATGCCAGTAGCCCAATAACACTGTGAAGTTGTGGCCTGGCGGACCACTTACCTCAATTAGTCAGTCAGCAACTACACAGAACTCTCGATCGACCCTATCACAAATCCAAACCACATTCAGTAACTATACGTTCACCCATCTCCCAAAATTAGGTTCTCTACCACTCCATCACTTACCCACTATTAGTAACCTAGAGGCCTTCCGCTCTTCGAACCTGTAACCCAAGGTTACCGCGCGCTGGGCGACACCCCAAGCGAAACCCCAAAACCGAAATCAGAATGCAATTGGACCAAAGATCTAAAATCCACACCAACCTTTACCAGGAGAACTCACCGAAGAACTGGCGAATGAAAACCCACTGACGGCGGCAGAACGGCGATGGCGGCGCGGCTGGACGGCAGCGGCGGCTGAACGACGAGCTCGCGTGGCGACTGGTGCGACCTGACGCGCGGCGGCGGAATGGCGAATCGGTGGCTGTGAGCGGCTGCGGGCGGCGAGCGTGACCTGAGACGACCGGCGACTGCAGCAGTGGTGACCGGCAGACGCGAGGCTGAAGGCAGAAGCGAGGGTGATGGGGCGCGACGCAGTCGCGAGGAAGAAGAAGATTTTTTACTTTAATTTAATTTAAGTATACCTTATAATATCACTAAATCACGATATTATTCCTTTTTCTTCTCTCAAAATTCACCATGTTTTCCAAATAAACATCTAATTCAATTTCAAATTCTCTAGTTACTCTTAGGTCCAAAATGCCAAACTAATTTCCATTAACCCCAAATAATTAATAACCAAACAAAATAAAGAAAATTTTGTAGGATGTTACAAGTCTAATAATAAAAAAAGAGATATAGTCTCAATAAATGGCTATCGTGCTATTCTTCTAAAATGACACTTAATTTTGGTTTTGTGTATCCCAAATCAATATGTGGATGTGAGTGACAAAACGATAACAAAGAGAATTATGGCGGGCTGATAGGTTCCTTCTTCAACCGAAGGAATCGTAGTAGAGCCAAAGACAAACAACAATGGCGGGCTGTTTAGCCACTGCCACTCTTATGCCCACTTCTCCATTCAACTCTCGTCCTCTTCTTCATTTCACTTTCAGCAGACAAATTCTCGCACCGAACATTTCCTCCGCCGCTCCAATTCTCCGGCGACGATTCCCCTTTCAATTAGGTTTCAGAAGCTACGGTCAGAATGCCCGGTTTCGTTTCGATTATGTTGCAATTCCAGTGGCGAATTGCACCAGAAGTGGTGCAGATACAGAATTGGATTTGACACAGTCCGTTGATTGCGTGGGGACAGCTCAGGATGTGGAGTGTGTGGTTTCCCCGACTGATGAAGATCCTTCATCTTCAGTTGGGGTGCCATTGGAATTAGGGATTTCTTCCGATATTGGTGGTGATGGTTCCACGGCAGTGTTGGAGAAAGCCTGGGAGTTTGCGGTGTTGGTTTCGCCGTTTTTCTTTTGGGGTACGGCTATGGTGGCGATGAAGGAGGTGCTTCCAAGGTCTGGTCCTTTTTTCGTTTCCGCTTTTCGTCTTATACCTGCCGGTTTCCTCTTGATTGCGTTTGCTGCCTTTCGTGGTCGCCCCCTTCCTTCTGGTTTTTCTGCTTGGATTTCCATCATTCTCTTTGCTCTAGTCGACGCTACATTCTTTCAGGGCTTTCTTGCTCAAGGCTTGCAGAGGACATCCGCAGGGTTGGGCAGTGTATGTTTCATTTTTTGCATTTTTTGCTTCGTTACTTAGATGTCTTTTTACTTCACTGCAGATTTATGGAACTGCTAATTGGTGTATGTATATGCCCTAAAAAAAGGGGGAAAAAAATCAAGAACACAACTGAAGACAAGAAAATTATTTGGTTGAACTTCTTCTTGTTTATTTCCTTTGCTTGCTTGATTAGAGAATCCTTTAATATTGTATCCCTTTTGATCTTTGAAGAAGATACAAAGATTTACATGGATATACTAAAACAGTTGCATAGAATTCATGCGGACAAACTTATGGAGATTGCTTTTTCTTCGATAGTTATAGGTGCCAATGCATCCCACCCATATTTCTCTACTTGGAGTTGAGTTCTCATGATAAGAACTTTTGTATTTATGATCTGTCTCTCATTTGTTCCAACTGGAGAAAACTTACCTTCGCTTTCGTAGGCACTATAGATTATCTTTCTTTTCATCTTTCCAATGACAAGAGAAAAAAATGCGCACACACATACACACTTGGCACTTTTCTCTCTACATCTCCATACTCATTCAAATATCATGTGGAAATTATATATCATTTACATTTTCTGTACATTACCTTGATTACAGGTAATAATTGATTCTCAACCATTAACCGTGGCAGTGCTTGCAGCCTTCTTATTTGGTGAGTCCATCGGTTTAGTTGGAGCCGCTGGACTTGTACTTGGAGTTTTAGGACTTTTACTTCTTGAGGTACTCCTTTTTCCCTTTGGAGGCCCTTGTGTTAGTTTTACTGCCTTGCAGATGCATTATATAACTGAATGGTTGTAGAGATGTGCATGACTTATGAGACTAACAAAGTGTAATTGTCAACAAACTCGATTTATGTAATTTGTGGCGGGTTTGGGGAGCTTTCAGATGACGAGACCCAATTTTTTTTAGAAACGAAAACCTTTATTTTATAATACTCTGCTGTCATAATGCTGAGAGGTTCTGAATATAAAATTTATACTGAATTTCAAGAACTACTACATGCACTTCTGCATCTTTAGAACTGGGATATGATCAAATCTTTTAATATTTCAATCTCACTATTCATATTCTTTGTAAACTTTGATTTAACCATCTTTTGGGAAGATGGTTGGGTGGGGATAGACCCCTCTCTTCGGGGTTTTATCAGTTATATCATTTGTCCTCTTTGAAAAATTGTGTCGTGTCGGACTTTTTGGTTTGGTCGGGGAATTTTGTCGTGTCCCCTTTCTTTAGTGGGTTTTTTGTAAGCTTGGTTTTTTGTACGCCCTTGTATTCTTTTTTTTTTCAATAAAAGCAGTTGTTTCTAAAAAAAGAAAAAAACCATCTTATGAATGCTCAGCTTGTCTTCCTGGCCTCCTTAAATAAACCACTTATGTTTTCTCTTCCGCAATAGAATAATTGTCTTTTATGTGCAGTGTGTATGAATGTCTTTATAATCTTGTAAACATTATGTTTATACGATTGTTAAAAAATTATATTATATGAAAAGAGGTTACGTTCATGAAATTACGAAACTAATCTATCTGCACTTTATCAAAGGATAGCTTCTGTTGATATGGCAGTCGGTTTGACAGGTTCCTTCACTTACCTTTGATGCCAATAGCTTTTCGTTGTGGGGAAGTGGAGAGTGGTGGATGTTTTTAGCTGCACAGAGCATGGCAGTAGGTACTGTCATGGTCCGCTGGGTTTCCAAGTATTCTGATCCTATTATGGCAACTGGATGGGTAAGATCAACTGTTGAAGTGATCTCTTATGAAATTACATTACTATTCTTTCTTATGCCTTTTGTTATACAAATTATTTTAGTGAACCCTTTTTGTCATCCTTCTTAAAATGTATATGATGACATGATTGAAGAAAATTAGTTCTCGATCTACCTTCAGCACATGTTCATAGTCCTCATGGGAAATTTCCTGCTCCCTTCACCCAATTAACCACATGCATGTTATGATTTTGATAGATCAGAAGAGAGTTCAGTTATGAGTTTAATATGTGGTGGCTGTGATTTGTACCTTCCCTAGTTTCTAATTAAGGAAGAGTTGTTAGTTTAGCATGCAGGCAATTAAATACTGAAAGCATCAAACTTCAATGGAATTCCTTATTGGAGTCATGAAGTACTTGAAGGATGCCTTATACAAGGCCTCAGTCTATTGAATTGAAGGAAATAAAGCAAGGAACTAAATAAATCTAATCTTTTTATGTTGCAGCACATGGTGATTGGTGGTCTCCCGCTTTTGATGATCTGTATCCTTAATCATGATCCTGCAGTCAGTGGAAGCCTTAAAGATTTTACAACAAATGATATACTAGCACTCCTTTATGCATCCATTTTTGGAAGTGCTGTTAGCTACGGTTCATTCTTCTATAGTGCAACAAAAGGTTTCACACTTTTCCCTCCTGGCATTCTCTAGCTTGTAAGGGGCGTTTTGCTTTGAAGTTCAAATTTTATCATCTTGTTGCTTTATTATTATTATTCTTATTGTTACACGTGACTTTATACTTTGGTTGATAGCTATGGTACATGTGTGGTTCCATGTAAAACATGATAAAAGACCATGTAAAGGTACAACCATGAAAACTATTATAAAAAAACAAAGAATACTAAGAAGTAAAGAACCTTTTTCAGCTAACATGCACACAACAATAAACCTGCTGAACTTTGATCTATTAGAAATTGAGAGTAAGTTGTTGATGCAATTATGCTAGTTTAATTATTAGAGGTATGAATTTTATAAGTATGATCAACGACACAAGGACAACACTACCTTATAGGCCCTCACCGTGCCAAATTAATAGGCATTTTGAAATCCATTTAGCTTCAGAGTTCACTGATTTTCTGATATGCTGTGTGCATCTGATCAAATGTTTAAATGCCCTTTATACTTTTTAGGCATTCATGGCTCGTTACTTAATAGCTACTTTTGTGCTAATTCTTCATTGTGGATGATTTTGTACTAATAGGTAGTTTGACAAAGCTTAGCTCTCTTACCTTTCTCACTCCAATGTTTGCTTCAGTTTTTGGGTAAGGTTCTACACGCTATTTTTCAATAGAGGGGACAAATACAAATACAATGAATGAAATATGAAATATCCTCTTTACTGTTTAATGTTTCTTCTGTTCGTTTATGTCAGCTTTCTATATTTGGGAGAGACATTTTCACCTATTCAACTGGTTGGAGCCCTTGTTACTGTGGTTGCTATATACGTGGTCAACTATGGCAGTAGTTTGGAATGAGTGCACAAAATCTGTTCACGCTTTCATCATTCAAAACAAGGGTTACCATCGTTATTGGACATGAAAGGCCAGTTTACATAATACTAAATTTAGAAGAAATTTCCCGAAAGGATATACAGGATGCAATACTTTATCATGCCGCAATCTGATAGTACATGTGCAGCAGATGAATCTTGTGCGTAGCCAACACACTTAGGCGATGATGCATGATAATGTACATCTGCTTATTGGGGAAGAAAATAAGCAATTGGAAGCTGCCTGTCAGGATGTCCCCCGCAAGACTCGTCTTGTTAGTTTTGATTTGAACTCGGGCAAAGACCATTCAAAGTCGTAGCATTTGTAATTATAGTACATTAAATGTATTCAAATTATGTAATTATGGCATTTGTAATATAATTTTATTGTCAATTTTATCATTTTTTTGCTGCTTGACATAAGTTCATTTATGGTTTTATATTAACAAGATCCTAGTGAAAGGAGAGTCACAATTTTGCTGAAACAATTGGCACAGCTAATAATGAGTGGAAGAATAATGAGTGAAGATAATATAGGAACAGGAGAAATGGTTGCAAGTTTGCAACTGAATACAAATGCAGAAGTAAAACTCTGCTTTTCACAGCATGAAAAGAAGAACGGAAAAAGACAACCAAAAAAAAAAAAAAAAAGCAGGCAAATGGGAAAGAAGAGAGATCTATACAATTCTAATCAGGTGGAGCCAGTGGCTGCAACAGGAATTGTATGTAGAACTTTACCGGCATTGCCTAGTCTGCCACGGCCAATGCCGGTTCTTTGGGAATCAGTGTCTCTCCTTCTTTCGGTTGTTCGCCGCCTGTTATCGTCTCTGTCAAGCCCTGGTTTTGATTGCAAACTGCTCCCAGAGCCATCTTTGGTGTTCTGTCTTGATGTCCAGGAGTCAGTTGAATCAGCAGAGTTGGGCTCCCATGAGGCAGTTGAAATGCCCCTATGATGCTGTTGAACACTGCTCACAAAACTGTTGCTACCGGAGGACTCTTGATCATCTGTATCTCCCCCTCCAGCAGCAACCACAGGGCCACCCCTTCTCACCGTCACGTACTTGTGAAAGCTCGGTTCCAGAATATCGTCGTCCATGGCAACTTCTGATTCAACAAAAGGGTCTCTGATTTCGGCCGTGCCCTTCAGATTGGCCCTGTAAGGAACACTATGCTCATTTCTGCTAGATTGGTATGTTGGTGGATTGCTTCTATCCTCAGAGAAAGCACAGGAGAAATTTGAACTTGTAGTTGAATTGAGATCAGCAACTGCTTCAACAATGGAACATGCCTTGGTTACACAAGCTGGAAGAGAAACAGGGTTGGTATTCTTTTGATGGAAATTCTGAATGTCTTGAAGCAACATCTTGGTGTAAGATGGTGTTTGACTCTGATTCAATAAAGTTTCTGGATTAATATCCAGTTCTCTGGAATGTCTTGCTGATCTGCTCCTTGCCAGTCCCTGGGGTTTCTGGTGCTCTACAACAACCACTTCTGTGTTTGACAATGGTGTTGTGGAGGTTATAATATTCACAACCCCTCTGGTAGCAGTGGCAGTGCTGCCAGATTTGCTGCCATTCACTTGGGAAACTATTACTTTGTGACAACTTTTGGAATCAGTTTTTGGCTTCTGTGACAGAAGATTGTAGGGTATCAATCAGTATTAAAAGACTTGCTATTTTCTAGAGATATAGACACTGAAGTAGTAAAAGAAAAGGGTGTGTAGGTTCCAAATGTACCTGGTTTACCCCATTAATGGAGTCTTTAGCAATCACTTCTTCGGTTTCCTTTTTGCTTCTGTTTTGAATCCTGTTGTGTGGCTGTGAATTAGTATCAATCTCACCCAATGGGTTTCTTCTGTAAGGAGATTGCTCTGCTTTTCTTGATGAGCTGCGGCTGAGAGATGGCTGCTGCTGCTGCTGCTGATTTTCGTCTGAAGCTTTAACATTTCCATTGTTTCTTGCAGGAGACTGTGAACGAGGCGATGAAGCAACCCTTGAACCCGCCATGGCTGTTGCTTCGCCGACGTTTCTTTTTACCGATATCCTCTTAACGGCAGTCACAGTCGCCGAATCATTGCCACCACAACCACCATTGGCATTGCTGTTCTTGTCCATTTCCACATGAGAGACCGTTGCTGGAACCGAAACCATTTTCGCTGGCCGATTGAGAACACCACTGGTATTGGCATTGGCATTGACATTGGAAGTATTATTTGAAGCGTTCGATGCAGAAGGCTCCCCCGACCGGCGGCCAGGCGACCTGCTAACACGCCTCTCTCGGCTGCTGGACCGTTGGTTCTGATCTCTTTCCCTACTTGGGGTCCTCCTCCTCCCTTGAGAGGAAGAGTGTCTCGAAGATTGGCGGTGGCGCTGCCTCTGGTGGTGGCGTTTCTCCACCGGAGTTCCATCGTCATCAAACTCAAGAGAATCAGGATTCTTCCCATCTTCATCTTCATCACCAAAATTGCCAGAATTAACACCATCTCTGTCACAATGATCAAAATCATAGCTTCTCTTCGAACCAGAGTACTTTCTTCCATTGCCCTTAGCAGACGAACTCCGACTCAATCTTCCACACTGAATCAAAATGGCATCAACTTCCTCTTTAGTACAGCTCGAAGTTCTCACCAAACCCACCTTCAAATTTTCTCCCACAGCTCCAGACTCCAAAATTTCACAGGAAGAAGAAGACACAGTAGGAGTAGCAGCAGAGAAGACAAGTCCATTCCCCTCTTGAGGTGGAGGAAGAAGAGAAGCCCCATTTTTGTCTCTTCCATCATGGCTCTTCCTGTGCTTAATCACAAAAACCTCCTTCTTCACAGGGTACTCACTTCTTTCTTCTTTCCCTTCACCATTATCTTCCCCTGTTTTGTTGCAGCTCTTGAGTTTCACATCAATGGTAGGAGGAGGCTGAGAAATTGGGATGATGGGTTTGCAGCCATTGCAGGAGGTGGGATCTGGAGCTGGAGGTACAGTGGTGGAAGAAATTGAAGGTAAAGTCTTCTTCTTTTTGCTCAAACAAGCACCCATTAGAAATCTTTAGCAGACCCAACACTGGAAATTCTCTAAAGAAGTAAGGAACAGGGAGAGAAGAGATTGGTGGGTTTGAGATTTGAAAGTGAGATTAGTGAAGAGAAGAGAGATAAAAGAGAAAAAGGAAGCTAACGGGTGGCGCACTGTTCAAGAAGCATTTTCAAAATGCTGCAACTTTTTTATTTTATTTTTAAAAAAAATAATGAGAGAGAGAGAGAGAGAGAGGAAAAATTCGAAATTTGAGTTTTGTTGCAGAGAGGGAAAGAGAGAAAGAAAGAGGGCAAAAAATTTCTGACAATAAGAGCCGTTAGATGAGTTGAATGAAGAGAAGCCATGTCCTTTGACCCCAACAACAACAACCATCCCAAATTTCTCTCTCAATCTCAACACTATAAATATATATATTTTGGCTCTTACTTGTTTCAAAAAAAAAAAAAAAAAAAAAAAAAAACTCTTTACTTTTTTTATTTATTTATCTATCTATTTATATATAGTCTTTCTCTCTCTATTTTTTAAATTTATCTTCCACCCTCTCTTGCACGTGCTTCTCACTCTCTCCTTTTATTCATTGCTCATCAAGAATGTTTTAAGATTCGTTTTGTTAAGTAGCATGGCCATTAACATGAATACCGCTAGATCGTTAAAATATTATAAATTTTAGATTGTGGTTCTAACCCATATTTAAAATGTCGATTTAGACGAAAATACCAAGGTTTTAATTTTACGAGAATTTCAATGAAAATATCGATAAAATGTCGATTTTGATGGATATTTCTGAAAATATTATAAAAATAAAAAATTTAAACTTTGAATTTAAATTAGTAAATAAACATATTTTATGATTATTGCTTTCAAAATAATATTTTATGATTATTAAACAAGTTACCATGTCTATTATTTATATTATATTTACATTATTACATTTTGTTGTTTATTTTTTATGTTTTGTGAATTTTCTATAATGTAACGAAAATATCGATTCACCCTTTACGATATTGAATCCATGAAAACGTGAAAATATCGATGGAAATATTGACATGTCGACGGAAATTTAATACTATGATTCTAACTAGTATTTGATGTTCAAAGCATAGCTAAACTGATATAAAGTGGAAAATTTGTTAGTACTAAAATTTTCATACTCCTTACCTTTATTAAGACAATTTATAGTATGAAGCTAGAGTATGGTATTCGTGTAATATTAAAAAAATTCTCATATAAAGTAGGTACCTTTACTTAAAAAGTTTTAAAGTTTGAATTCTGGTACTTCATGTTAAAAATTAATAATAATAAATAATTTACATCCGCCTTTTTTAGATTTTGGATGTATTCAATTTCATAATTCTTAAGATTTAATCTTGTAACAAATTTTAAATTTAGTCTTTTAAAAGTTGATTTTTTTTTATTGAAATTAGTGGAATAACAAAAATAGTTTTTTTTTAAAAAAAAAAAAGACATTGTGGATATATTTCTTAATTTTATGAAGAAATGTGAATAGAGACTAACTTTTTGTTTAAAAATAATAATAAATTAACTTGAGTGTGAGAGAATTAATGTACGAGAGAGAGAGAGATTTTAAATTGGGTAAGAAAGAGACATATTAAATTGAGTGTGAGAGAATTAAATGTTGAAGTGTGTTTGTGTAAGAGAGAATCATTCCTATTATTTTATTTTATTTTATTATAATTTTAGTTCCTCAATTTTAATTGTCTATTTTGATTTCTTAATTCAATTTTCTTTTTGTTTTGAATTTCTTAGATGTGGTTCTCTACAATTAAATGATGATATGACATGTTTGTTAAATAAATACTTGGATAATTTTCTATGATGTGGGTTTCTCGGACCACGTGTCCTTTGCTTTGTCTGAAGGCTTTCCTTGTACTATGTATTTTGAGGTTTTATATGAATATTGCAGTTTTAAATAAATAATTAGAGGAATATTGTAGTTTTAAAACTATTTATAAAAATATTGTAGTTTTTTTTTCAGGTGAAGTGATGTTTGGCAGGTTGATTTGGTCGAGAATCCAACTCTCGACCATCAAAGAAAGTCGAGACTTCAAGTCTTGACCATCCCTAAACACCCGTGACTCCTGCAAGATGCTCACCTGCCTGCCACTGCCAATCAAAGAAGAAGAAGAAGCTGAAGCCACATGTCTGCCATTGCCAGTCAAAGAAGAAGCTGAAGCCAGTCAAAGAAGAAGTCGAGACTTGAAGTCTCGACCAGCTACACCTGCACCGCACCGCCTCTGCTTGCACGCCTCACGCGCCTCAGCCTGCTACGCCTCTGCCTGCACAACGAAGCGTCCCATCACTTGGGGGTCGAGACTTCAACTCTCGACCCCCTTCCTATAAACCAAACTCCCCACCCATTCACTTCATCACTTTCACTTTCCTCATCGGCTTTCACTCCCTCTTCACTTTAATTCAACCTCTCGCTTTCACTTTCTTCATCGGCTTTCACTCTCGCCCTTTCATTTTCTACTATCAGCTTTCTCTCATTTTTCTTCCTCCTAGCTTAATTAATATTGTGAGGTTCGTACATTTATTATTAAATTTTTATTTTTTATAATTAATTATAAATTTGATCTATATTCTCATACTATTTTATTTTTTCAATAGTTTTGTTGCTGTTTAAGAAACAAAGAACAAAAAACAGGTACACTTTGACTTAATTAATTTTTTTTTTTAAGATTCATCTTCTCATATATATATATATATATATATATATATATATATATATATATATATATATATATATATATATATATATATATATTTGTAGTTTTTGTTGTTGTTTTGATAACAAACAACAAAGAAGGAGAAACTGTTGCCACTTTGAAGAAGAAAAAAAGTAGAACCGTTGTAGAATTTGTGAGTTTTTTTTTTTAATTTATTACTAGTTTTTTTTAACATTTTTTTATATATTTATATCATATTATACAACTCATTTAATGTTCTTAATTAGTTTCTAATCGTCGTTAAATTAAGAATATTTATAGATTGATGTTAGGAGCTTTTTTTTTTACAGTTTAATATTCTTGTTTATATTATGTTAGATCTACCATGTTAATATTTTATTTTGTTTTCGTTTGCATTGTAAATAATATTAGATTTATTGTATTTACTATTAAATTTCTATTTTTTGTTTTATAGTATAATATTTTTGTTATTTGAGTTTTTTTTTTTTTTTTTTGTATTTTATGTTTATAGTTTGTTAATACAAAAAGTTTAGTACTTTTGTTTGTTTTCTTAATAATATTTAATTTTTTAGTATTAGTTTTTTAATTTAAAAAGTTTAGTGACTTTATTTGTTTTGTAATACAAAATTACTAATTTGAGTAAATTTTTTTACATTTTTTTAAAAACTTAGGTTTTTTTTTTTTTTTTTTTTTTTTTTGTTAATATTAGAGTTTCTATGCTATTCTTGAAAAAAAAAGGTTTAGTATTAGATTTTTTGCATTTACTATGAATATTTTTATTTATAGTATAATATTTTTGTAATTTGAGTTTTTTTTTTGTAATTTATGCTTATAGTTTGTTAATACAAAAAGTTTAGTATTTTTGTTTGTTTTCTTAATAATATTTGATTTTTTAGTATTAGCTTTTTAATTTAAAAAGTTTAGTGACTTTATTTGTTTTGTAATACAAAATTACTAATTTGAGTAATTTTTTTTACATTTTTTTAAAAACTTAGGTTTTTTTTTGTTAATATTAGAGTTTCTATGCTATTCTTGAAAAAAAAAAAAGGTTTAGTGTTAGATTTTTTGCATTTACTATGAATATTTTTATTTATAGTATAATATTTTTGTTATTTGAGTTTTTTTTTTTTTTTGTATTTTATGCTTATAGTTTGTTAATATAAAAAGTTTAGTATTTTTGTTTGTTTTCTTAATAATATTTAATTTTTTAGTATTAGTTTTTTAATTTGAAAAGTTTAGTGACTTTATTTGTTTTGTAATACAAAATTACTAATTTGAGTAAATTTTTTTACATTTTTTTAAAAACTTAAGTATTTTTTTTGTTAATATTAGAGTTTCTATGCTATTCTTGAAAAAAAAAGGTTTAGTATTAGATTTTTTGCATTTACTATGAATATTTTTGTAATTTGAGTTTTTTTTTTTTTTTTTTTGTATTTTATGCTTATAGTTTGTTAATACAAAAAGTTTAGTATTTTTGTTTGTTTTCTTAATAATATTTGATTTTTTAGTATTAGTTTTTTAATTTAAAAAGTTTAGTGACTTTATTTGTTTTGTAATACAAAATTACTAATTTGAGTAAATTTTTTTACATTTTTTTAAAAACTTAGGTTTTTTTTTTTTGTTAATATTAGAGTTTCTATGCTATTCTTGAAAAAAAAAGGTTTAGGGTTAGATTTTTTGCATTTACTCTGAATATTTTTATTTATAGTATAATATTTTTGTTATTTGAGTTTTTTTTTGTATTTTATGCTTATAGTTTGTTAATACAAAAAGTTTAGTATTTTTGTTTGTTTTCTTAATAATCTTTAATTTTTTAGTATTAGTTTTTTAATTTGAAAAGTTTAGTGACTTTATTTGTTTTGTAATACAAAATTACTAATTTGAGTAAATTTTTTTACATTTTTTTAAAAACTTAAGTTTTTTTTTTTTGTTAATATTAGAGTTTCTATGCTATTCTTGAAAAAAAAAGGTTTAGTATTAGATTTTTTGCATTTACTATGAATATTTTTATTTATAGTATAATATTTTTGTAATTTGAGTTTTTTTTTTTGTATTTTATGCTTATAGTTTGTTAATACAAAAAGTTTAGTACTTTTGTTTGTTTTCTTAATAATATTTGATTTTTTAGTATTAGTTTTTTAATTTAAAAAGTTTAGTGACTTTATTTGTTTTGTAATACAAAATTACTAATTTGAGTAAATTTTTTTACATTTTTTCGAAAACTTAGGGTTTTTTTTTTTTTGTTAATATTAGAGTTTCTATGCTATTTTTGAAAAAAAAAAGGTTTAGTATTAGATTTTTTTTATTATTTAAGCTTGATGTTTATAGTTTTTAATACAAATTACTAAGTGGCTTTTTTATGTATTTCTATAATATTTGATTTAAGTTTGATAATTAAATAAATATTTAGTAATGTATTGTTTGTCTTTTTTTTCTAGAAAATGGTAGACAAATGTTTGGGATTTGTGTTATTTTCAAATGGTCATATGATTGATGGTGTTGAATATGACCAACCAGCTATTGAAGGTTTTAGCATAAATGTGAACAGTGGAATAGTTTTTGAACAATTCATTGAAATGGTAGGGATGTCACTTGGTGTAGATATGAGAGCAAATCAGTTAGAAATAATATATAGACATCCTAATCCAACACCATCAGGATCAGTAAGGTTTATGTGATTCCCTATTCCTCATGAACAAGCAATGAATCTGATGTTTTCAATCGCACTGTCACTCCTAAATTTAGTGGATTTATATGTTAATGTGAGTAGGGTAGGATTTGATATAAACTTGAATGCACAACCCTTTAGTCAATTTGAAGACCCGATGGACCCTGATCCTGATTCAGTTGCACCAGCCTGTGATGATGAAGGTATGGTGGCTAATAATCAATACAGGGATTTTAGAACAGAGACTGACGATGAATTTGAGGGTTTGGACTTTGATGGTCGTGAATATGAATTATCTTCAGATACATTCACTAATTTAGAACACGACTCAATTCTAGCCCTTGTTGTTGTTGACAATACCCAATTGTATAAGGGGGTGATTTGTCAAGATAAAGAAATGCTACAACATGCGGTCAAGTGTTTTTCTATCAGGCATCACGCACCATATGAGGTAGTAGAATCGACACCGGCTATTTGGGCAATTCAATGTAAGAAGTGGGAAGAAGGTTGCAAATGGAGACTCTGTGCAACAAAAAGGAAATCACATGGCTTATTTGAGATCACTAAGTATGTTGATCAACCTACATGTTTTTACTCAGAATTAAGTTAAAGTCATGTGCAATTAGATTCTTCAATGATTGCCTTAGAGTTTTGTGATGTCGTCAGAGAAAAACCGTCTATTAGCGTGGCACAACTACAGCCTGACATAAAAACAAGATTTAGATATCATGTTCCTTACCATGGGTGTGCTAGGGTAAAAAAAAAGGCGTTGGCTAAAGTGTTCAGCGATTGGGACGAATCATACAAATTGTTACCTAGATGGTTGTATATGGTTAAACAGACCAATCCTGGATCGCGCGTGGAGTGGAGGGTAAAAGAAACGCCTATTGAAGGACATGTTATCCTTACTTCTGTATTTTGGGCATTTGGTCCTTATATAGAAGTCTTTAATAGATGTCAGCCAATTATTCAAATAGACGGTACCCACTTGTATGGTAAATATAGAGGAAAATTACTGCTACATCAGTTGATTCTAATGGGCATCTTCTTCCTCTTGCATTTGCCGTTGTTGACGAGGAGTCTACAAATTCATGGGGATGGTTTCTGAAACATCTAAGGGAAATAATTACATACGAAGATGTGTGTTTGATTTCAGATCGACATGCTAGCATTATCTCAGCCGTGAACAATCTAGAAAATGGTTGGACGGGACCAAAACATCATCATCGATACTGCTTACTGCATATTGTCAGCAATTTCAATAAAAAGTATAAATTCAATCACTTAAAGAATTATGTTTATCGGGCTGGATGTCAATTTCAAATTCGCAAGTTAAATAAAGCGATTGAGGACATCAGAAGAATAAATCAGAGTTGTTTGAGTTTTTTTTTTGACAACATTGGTATTGAGCAATGGACTCAAGCACATTATGGAGGTGTCAGATACGGGTGGATGACGACAAAGCTATCAGAGTACATCAAAGGAGCTCGAATGTTGTCGATAAACGCTCTCGCTCAGATAACATTTTTCAAATGTGTAAATTATTTTGAAAAAAGAAGAGAAGAAATAAGAGCTGCTTTAGAGCGTCGAGATAAATACACCAGGTAATATTGTTTTTTCTTTTTTTAGTAATTAACAATTCATGTTGAATATATTAGTAATACTAAGTGAGTAAACATTTAGGTACGCACATGAAATTTTTTTGAAGTGGGCTGCAAGATCCAGTAAACATGAAGTACAGTCATACGATCGATATGAAGGTGTGTTTCATGTAAAAACCGGACGTCATAGCTCAATGCTAAAGGAGGAAATATTCAAACACTGAGGTTAAATGGGCCTGAACGGTACTGTTCATGTAACAAATGGCAAGCATTTGGCATCCCATGCTTGCATTTTATGGTGGTTTGTTCACGATTTAACATGAACTATGAAAGATTTCATTGAGGACTACTATAAACTATCAACATACACTGCATGCTACTCTCCTCAATTTCAACCTGTACCGCACGAAGATTACTGGATAACACATCCAAATATGCCTATCTTACATGCCGACCCATCGTTGTTGAGGAAACTTGGTAGACCAAAGAGCTCTTGATACCACAATGAAATGGACTGGTCAGAATCGAGTACTCAACTACGGTGTGAATTTTGCAATCAGTTAGGTCATATTCGGAGGAAGTGTCCTTCGTTACAAAGACAGGCACCCGACAATTAATATTTTTTATTGTGTAATTAATATTTTTTTATTATGTAATTAATATTTTTTTACTGCGTAGTTAATATTTTTTTAATGTGTAATTAATATTTTTCTGTGTAATTAATATTTTTTTATTATGTAATTAATATTTTTATTGTGTAATCCATCTAAGAGAAATAAATATATTTTTTTCTTTTAGATCATGGCTTTAAACCCAGGACCGCTTGATCCTTATGTTTTATATGATCAATCAATTCATCGATCATCAGTTGTATGGCAAGATCGTACTACAGGTGAGATATACTGTAGACGTCGAGAGGCGGTTGTTCATCGCACCATCCCACTGCACCGTAGAATACTACCACTACTTCGTACATCAGGATTCTATGGAGTTTCCAGGTTGGGATTCATTCAATTAGATTGGCATCTCATCACTGCACTAGTTGAGAGATGGAGGCCAGAGACACATACGTTTCATGTTCCTTCTAGAGAGTGCACTATCACTCTACAAGATATAGAAATATTGTTTGGGTTACTTGTTGACGGCGAGCCTGTTACCGGAGAAATGCATGATGATTGGTTGAATATTTGCCAGTTGTTACTCTGTGTAATCCCACTGATAAAATTAGAGGATCCAGATTAAGTTTAACATGGTTAGGGACACAATTTCTAGGGCTTGATGATGATGCAGACGAGGAATCTGTCATGAGATATACACGAGCATACATATTACACATGATGGGTGGAAGTTTGTTTTCTGACAAATCAAGTCACTACGTGCACTTAATATTCCTACCATTGTTAGCCAATCTTCATGAAGCGGGACGGTATTCTTGGGGTGGAGCGTGTTTGGCATGGCTGTATAGACAGCTGTGCAAAGCAAGAAAACCTGAAGTTCGTGAAATCACTGGGCCTCTGATACTTCTGCAATTATGGGCTTGGGAGCGATTTCCAACAATTATATGTATGATGTACCCATTGCACCTCCACTGGTTCCTAGGCGTCGGGGGCGTGCTCGAGTAGAAGAAGATGACTTTGATGAGGTTGATCACAATGTGGAAGAATTGCCCCCTATGACGCAGACGCATAGCCACACTAATTATGCTAGTTCGATGATGATGATGCCAACATTTGGTTCAGGATATTATGATTCAGAAGCTGGTCCATTGTCAGCTAGTCCATCGTGTTCATACATGCAAGGACATGGGCACGGATGTGGAGAGCATAACGAACATTTATACTATGATGCGCCTGTAGAGGTACCAGAGCCACCAGAGGAACAAGAGCAACCTAGAGTTCAAAGTCGACGACGACAACCAACTCGAAATCGACGACGTCCACCTTGTGGGACACATTAATTTTTTTTTATTATCATTCTTGATAAATGAAAAATGTTAAATTGTTATATTGATATGGATATTTTAATTTATAATTTAGTAATTTTAAATTATTTACTATAAGTCTGTAATATCTTTTAAAATTATAGTCGACAAAGTTAAGACCATGATAAATTTTTCTTATCATTGAGAAATAGATGGATAAATTTTTATAAAATTATTTTTTTTAGAATTATAGCTAGTTATAAAAAAAAATAAAAAAATGGTCGGGTACCAACTTGTTAAAAAAAAAAAAACAAAGTGGTTTGGTCGAGTGTTCAACACTCGACCATTAAAGGGGAGAGAAATGTGGAGGTTTGGTTGAGTGTTCAACACTCGACCATTAAAAAGAAAAAAAATATATATATTTTACAAATACTTTAACAATCACATCACAAAACTACCATATTTTTACAAATACTTTCAAAACTACAATATTTTTATAAATAATTTTAAAAACTACAATATTTCTTCTATTTTACCCTATATATTCCCTCCCCCCCCCCCCCCTCCCAAAAAAAAAAAAAAAAAAGGTTAGCTAGATCGTAAATGATTAACACAGTAATTTCATTTAGGTACGTACAATTATGGACAACTTTGTGAAAGATCAAATTGAGGTCATAGTTGTCAATTTACCGTTAAAATATATATCTTCAACCAAAAGGTTAGAAATTTAAATATCCACTGTAATGTTTAATTTGTCTCTCTCCCTCTCCCAATTTTTAAAACCAAAGTTAGAATATAAATTTATTATTGAAGTTGAGTCGGCTAATTTTTCTTTAAGCAAATTGTCTTACAACATGTCTCTACTCTTATCCAAGGACATCATGGTTGTATACTTGATTTCTATTTGGAGAATATTTTTCCTTATTTGTCGTAGATTACCAAAAGTTGTTTTTCTGTTTTTGTCTTGGCAAAGATTCTCTACTTTTTACAGAGTTGTTTCCTTTTGTTGCTCATATATATGTGTATGGTTGGTGTGGTTTAGGGTTAGCCCTTTTGTTTTATGAGCGTTTTTGTAATTATGAGAGTTGAGCATCAACGTGTGAACCTCTCTGTCAGATTGTTGTCATTTGCCTTTAGTGTTTGGCTGAAGCGTTCTATCTAGAACCTACTTGGGTAAAGAATGTGACATTTTGATATATACTTAGAGGATTTTAATGTTGTTATAGTGAGTGAATCTCATACTTAGAGGGAGTCTTAGTAAACTTGTTTGGGGTGAGTTCCAAACAACCGGTGGAAAGAGTGCTAGTTCAACAAGAGAGGGATTATCAAGTTTAGGAGGAGACTAAACTCTTCACTACGAGTTTGCTGATTGAGAGTCACTGTAAATGATGTTTAAGAGATAAATACTTCATTGTAATCACTTACTCTTTATTAGTGAAGTTATTTTCTACTTGGCACCTATCCCCTAGACCTTGTTGATTATTGTAACAAATTAGGTTACCTATTTTTAATTTGTGTCTCTATTTACTAGTTTCTCTCTCAATTTTGCTTATTGTCTTTCATGTTGTTTTTAATATTGTGTATGGCATGCAGTGCTTCATGTTAGATTCACCTATTTTTCAAGATTACTACTCCTCCCGCATATTAGGGCAGAAGGTCGAGTTACTGTTACAGTATTGGAATAAGACCTGTAAAAAGTTTATGGCTCTAACTTTGATTGTTAATCCGAGTATAACTTGATAGACCAATACAAACCTACGAACCTCAACCAAGATAGGTCACCTCTCCTTCTCCAAACACAATACTAGCCACCCAAAATATAGGTTTTGACTATGGAGTGAATTTACCATAAGTATAAAATAAAGCCATTTTAATTATGAAAATGGTTATTCGGCATATTGGTAGGATGCTCCATCTCCCTTCAATAGCCCTTAGTTTGAATTCTTTATGCATGCAATTCCTTTAAATTAGTTTTTCTTTGGTCTACTAATATTTTGACCATGACAACACATTTTAATGTATAATAATTTTTTTTTAAAAAAAAACAAATACTATGAATTACCATTTATGTTGCAGTAAAAATTAAAATATATTGAACAAAAAAACTATTTTTAAGATTAAATTATAAGTTTAATCTTTAAATTTCAAAATTTGCATTTATTTAGTCCATGAACTTTAAAAAGTATAAACATAAACTTTTAATTTGTGTATATTAAGTCTTAAACTTTCAATTTATGTCTAATAAATTTCTAAAGTTTAAATTTTGTGTTTTAACATTAGTTTAAAACCATAGATATATTTAACAGAAAAAAGTTGGGGGCTTGATTTATCGTGATTTTTTGCATGATTAAATCAGTTGGAGGATGCATTAAATTTGTTCTTAATAATAAGTGTCAAATTTATTTTATAGTTATACTATTTTTTTTTTTTTTAAAAAAACATATTAAAACAATCCTCAAGAAAAAACACCATGAAGATATATTTCTAAATTTTATAGACATAATGCTAAAATAATCTAAATTATTTTTAAAAAAATCAAAATTAATTAATAGTATGGATTAAATTTAAGATTTATTGAAAGAAAAAAACTAAATTTGGGTATTTGAAAGTATAGGTATTAAAATGAAACAAAATCCAAACAACCAAAATAATATATAACATGAGTTCAATAATTGTTATTCATAGACTACTTATAAAAAATTATAGGGCAAAATGCACTTTGGTCCTTGAAGTTTGAGCTTAGCGTCTATTTGGTTCCTAAAGTTTCAAAATGAATACTTTAGTCTTTGATGTTTGGAAAATGCTTCTAAATAGTCCCTAGGTTAACTTGAAGTTAGAGAGAAGGTTTTGCTTCCAATAAAGGTTTCTAAAAAAAACAGTTTTAGAGAGAAGGAAAAGAAAATTCCACCTCATTCAAATGACAAAAATTAATAAGTAATTGAAAATATTATATCATTTATAATGTGTCAACTCAACATGTCATGTCATTTTTCCGTTAGTTAACTAACAATAAAGTTAACTTAGGGACCATTTAGAAGTATTTTTCAAATCTTAGAGAATAAAGTGTTTATTTTGAAGTTTTAGGGATCAAATAGACGCCAACCTCAAGGACCAAAAGTGCATTTTTCCCAAAATTATAATACTACAACAATATATATACATAGACTTTCCGTTTAACATTTGACATGTTATTAGATGATATATTATATCTCATAACATTACTAAATGCTGCTTTTATGACAAACCATAAATTGAAGTAATTTTTACCTACTACCATAATAAAATAAAATAAAATAAAAAATCCATACTAGATGTTTGTTAAACTTAGTGGTTTGTTCTTATTGAAGATGAAAGAATGCCATAATTACTGAAACATCTCATTTCCAGAAAAAACTGTCATTAGGTAATTAAAGATTAAATTTATACTTAAAAAATAAATATATACAAACTGAAATTTCTAAGATACTACCTTAGTACCATACTTTCTTTGTTCACACTATAAATTTATCTTCATAAATATCAATGGACCCTACATTAAATATCAGTTGACCCATCCTATTTTTAAAAATATGTTGACGAGGCACACATTAAATTGGAAAATTTAAATTTTCCCACTGCCCTTCTTTCATGGTTCCCAGCATTTAATTTTCCTCCATTCATCATTTATTGTTTCATTTTTTCTGTCTCAAACCCACCAATTTCTAACATTCAGATGTTAACAGTAAAAGAAAAAGAAGAAAATAAAAGAAGGAAAAGGAAAAAGGAATAATAGCATACAATGAACCTAATTTTATATGCAGGAAAATTTGTCCTGTTAACAACAATACACTGTATACAAATTACAAACCAACAATGGCTTCTGAGGAAATTTTTTGTATGCAAATTTAGTGTCATAAAAACTAGCTAAACCAGAAAAAGTAAGTTAAGTTAACAATCAAAGAGCTGAGATGAACTTCTGAATTTTCCCCTGTGTTCGTTCTTTCTCCTCTGGTCCATCCAAATCTCCAATATTGTCATGATACTCCTTTGATTCACAAAAATAATTGATTACTTCAGAGCATTTAAAAGAAAACATATTCTTGTTGAAAGAATATCAAAACTCTGGCCAGAACAATATAGCAGACATTTCACTACTAAAGCACGTGAGTGCATTATTCTGACAAATTGAATTTCTTGATGAATCTGTCAAAAGTGATTACAGTCGTAGAGAACATTTAAACTAAGCTCGTTTAAATATATGCTCTAAACTAGTAGATGTTAGAGTTTTAAATTCTTCAACCTCACGTGTTGTTGAACTAATAATAGAAAAAGAATATTTAAATGAATTCTATTTCATTTATTTATAGGGAAGTTCAACTGCCACAACTCCATCTCGTGTCGGAATTAAGTACCGGTGAGTTTTGGAGGCTATTAACAGAGAGCTTTCTAGTGGATTGAGGAACTAGCCGGAGATCAAGAGCTTTTGAATCCTCCATTTGTTTGTGACTAGTTGTTTTGTAAAATTCCGCTTGAGTTTCGTTGAAGTGGTAGGCTATAAAGCAAGATGGAGAATCATCTCGAATTAGTTGAGGAGAATTTTTAGTGTGCAAAACAGTTGGAGAATGGAATTCAATTGATGTGAAACGGAATGCACCAGTTGATGGAATGAATATGAAGAGGAAGGCTGAGGTGTTTCACCAGACAGAATCAGCAGCCAATAGGGGATAGATGGACAAGGGAAAAGCTGGCATAGGACCTACTTTAGCTGTACTGACGACCATGGCAGTAACCAGCCAGTGTTGGAGGGGAAACTGAGGGACAAAACGTTTTTCTTTTCTTAGAACAAGAAACAACTCCTCATTGACAATGAAAAAGAAAATGTTCAAGAGATGCAAACTTCCAAAGGAAGTGGAAGGAAATATAACAAGATCTAGAAACAAATACAATCAAATGAGAACGGCCCAGAAACAAAAAAGGCCCAGCAAACCAAAGCTCAACTCCAGAGAAACCTTGAAAAGCTACCGCAGCAGCTGACAAGTTGAACCAAAACTAGTAAAACCTAGCCAAAAATCCTTCTCCAGTAAAGATCTAACAAACCAAAATCATCTGGATAAGTTGATTTTTGTTGGCCAAATTCAAATGTATGATTTGTTCAGATCAAAGCCAATTTTGTAATGAATACGTTGATGGAGGATGAGTAATTGGAATCAACTTCCCGAGCATGGAAGGTGATGCTCTTACCCAGTTTGATTGGGAGGATGGCCGAAAGCCTCTTCGACTTTGAATCGAACTATAAGACAATACTTCACAGATCATGTTAGCACACCAGAATGATCCGATGTGGAAGTTTCTTAGCAGTATGTTTAGAGTCGACCATGTGGGAACCGGTAATACCGAGGCAAATTAAAATTCTGGTGTTAGCCCTGATAGACAAACTGCCAAGGAGATGCTGTAAATAGTCTGAAGGAGGAAATATGGCCAGAAGTAAAAACGTTGGGACTAGAGGGCACACACAAAAATTGGAGTTGCCCCAGAAAACTGAAGATCTAACTTCCTTCAAACCTTGGAGTAGAGCTAACTTCCTTCAAACCTATAGCCCAAATCCCAAGGTCCGTCTAATAGCACAAGGCTCATGTACCTCCTTGAGTGGGCAATTGACAAAGGAAGTTCAGCAAAACTAACAAACAACAGAAATTCTGAATTTTGAAGGTTGACCAAGGGCAAGGAATAAATGAAGAAGCACTAAGGTCTATGCTTCCATCTGGCAAAAAGTAATTGACTGGTCATTGCAAGTAATAAGAATTAGAAGTATCAGAGGTATATGACAGTAAGACAAACAAGACGTTTGTAGCAGAGGAATAAGATGATGCCAGGATATAACCAAAAACCGAGCATCTAAATTATGGTTTATAGGTAGCAGGGTTATATAAACCATGTGATTGTGTCGGATTCACCCTGCACAATAAAGATCAAAGCAACGGTAGGCCACAGTGAAGAAGTTGAGTTGGTTAATAGGGGAGCCACCTACAGGCCACAACTTTGTTCCTAAGAAGATAATGGGAGAGCTAAAGCTGCCCAAACAAAGACTCCTAGGTGAATGGGCAGGGAGATGTCCTCGTGTCAAAGCTATCAGCTTGTGGAAATGTAGTTATGTAGACATGGAAGTCATCAACGGGAAATTTGAGGCATGTCAACCAGGAAGGCCACTTTAGAGTCAGTAGACTAATCAGCCCAACGATTTCTCAACATCCACCTTTAGTAATAGACAAACAATAGTTCGCACCTGCCACTAGTAGCATGGCTTTGTAATTTCATGACTTCTACTTGGAGGACAAGTTGGCTCTATTGGGACGAAGTATTGACAAGCCTCAAATACACCCAACTTATGAGAGGAGAACTTGAAAACTGGATAGATACACATGTGTGAGGTAAGGAAAGAGAGAAATGAGAATCTACGAAAGTAACTAGAGGACATGAGGAACTACAAGTAGGCGTGGCTTAAGAGGGAATGGACAGAGATTTTACTAGTAAATTGGGGATTAGGAGAAATAAGGACTTGGCTTTGGACCATTTGGACTATCTAAAGAAAGTGAAACTGAAAGATTTTAGAAGAGATCGGAAGAGCTTCAAAGAAATTTGTGAATGATTTTGAATATCTTTCTTCCACTTGGTCCTCTCTCAACATTTTGATCATAATAATACCATTTCCTCCATTGTATAGGTTATTTTATAATAAGGTGACTTCGGCTTGCCTTTTGCATACTTCATAATTTCAATATAAATAATTAATTTCTTATGAAACAAAAAGAATTACAATGATTAAAAGGCATCTCTCTAATCAATATACTGGATTTATAGGAAGAATGTTTCCATTTGAATAGAACAAACAAAAAGTTCTGTAGAAGAAGAGATAAAGCAAGAAACGCAACAAAGAACAACCTATTTCTTGAGGAGTCACTTCTCTAAACACCAAAAAGAAGAAATAAGTGGATTTATAAGGGTACATTTGGTTAGTGGTCTAAAAGCAAAAGTTTGAACATAAGGGATTTATTAAATAAATATGGAAATCAATGAAATACAGAATTGTATGGCATGCTTTCAGCATTTTTGGAGCTGTATTTGGCAACAGATTTATAAATTGGATCCCAATTTGAGAAGTTACTTAAAATGTGTTTGATAGTACATTTATAGGCCATAAAAATAGTGGTAGTTACCAAATAAATATTAATCTCCACTTCTATCAATTAGTTTATGGACATATTCAATTTCATAAATTTTGTATAATTACTATTTTACAATATTGTATGATCTAAAATGCATTACAATACATAAACATAATTTTAATTTTAACAAAAAAATAAAATGAGTTTTATACATCGAAATTTCTATCTTTTTTCATGTAATTCTACATTTAAAATTCTCAAATTTCAAATTTAGATATCATTTAAAATTCTCAAATTTCAAATTTAGATATGCTAACATCATAAAAATGTTGTTTTCAGAATTTCCACAATATGGAACACAAAATTCAAGTTTCAAAAACAAATATGCCGAATAGATACTTGTTGAATCTATTGGACTCAGTGAGTTCGAAAAACATAAAAAGAATCCAAATTGTATGTCAAAAAGGCCCTAACTTACCATCATATGATCGCTTAAACATCATACTCAACCTTTGGGAAGTAAACTAAAATAATATATATATATATATATATATAAATTGGAGATTTAAAGAAAAGGCCAAGTGAGAGGCAGACCTGAAGAATGTTCTTGATGTCCTGCCTAGTGAGTTTTTGTTGCTTGAGTAATAATTCAATTCTTGCTCTCATTTGAGAGTGTCTACAAGGAAACAAACAAATCAAGACAATCAAATGAAACAGAATATCAAAGAGACCTTTAGGTTATGTTCTCATTTCTTTTTTCCTTTTTTTTTTATTTTTTTATTTTCTCATAAAAAAGAAAGAACTGAAAACAAGAAACCACTGGTCAATACATTTCAATTTTTTCTTAAGGGAAAAAAATAAAAATGAAACATAAAATGAGAACAGATGTAGTTGGATGCAACACTTACGCAGAGCACCATAGATGTCCCAAAATAACAGCAATCAACTGCAAGAACAAGGATTAATGTTATACCCCTATTGAGTATTAAAAATGATTAATAATGTAAAGAATTTCAAATTTTTGAATACTCGATTAGACCATATTTATTTTCTAAGCTATTCATATCTCCCACCTTTAAATGAATTCAAATTTCCCTCCAACTTCAAATTTGAATTTCCTAAGCTAATGCGCACAAAATTTATGCTATAAACTATTTTTCGTTTTTTTATCAATAAAGGCTTTATTAGATAATAAAACATTATAACGGACATAAAAAGATTTTCCAGCTAAGACTATATACTTTAGTTAATGCTGAAATATGAATGATATCCCTCCATAGACTTTGCTTCATCTCCTCAAAGTATTTAAATGTTTTGAACTTTTTTTTGGGGGGTCAATAGAATTTTGATAACAAAGATAGAAACTATCAAGCAGGATAAGATGCCCTCAAGCCAAAAACAAAACCGTAAAACTTGCATGTGATATTTAGCCAATAAAATATTTCAATGCTAAAGAATGAAACGTTGACATTTCTAAAGTCTAGGTAATAAAAAAAAAAAAAAAAAAATTTAGCCTCCAAGGTGCACCTCGTTGGCAAGGGCTTGGGGTCTCTTGGTCAAACTACTAGGATGGAGGTCCCAAGTTCAAATCAGATGAGCTTAATATAAAACAACCCTCGATATCTCCAGATCCGGGCCTAGGGGTAGACCTGGGTATAGGAGAGCAAAGCTCCAACTCCCGGTTATCAAAAATAAAATAATAATAAAATAAAATTCAATAACTAAATTTTATGAAACATTCAGCCCAAGGATAATGCTAGTTTAAGTGTAAGATACAGAACTGTCTGGAAGTTCTTAAAAACTGAATCATGGAGAAGATATCATACAGTTAAAATCTGTATTATCTGCAAAAACATGTTTGGCATAATTCATTCTAGAAGTTATTTATCCTTATTTTCCCTTGCATTATTTTCAAGGGTAGCTTGTTTCTAAGGATATTTTTTTGGTAAAGGAAACGTTTATTGATAATTAATGGGGGTTTATGATTAACCCCAAAAATACAGATTATAGGAGGGATAGCCAGTTACTGACTAAGAATGATAAACTATAATGAGTAAAAAGATGTTGCGTTTTACACCAAGAAAATGTAGTAAATAAAACAAGTTCCAAAAAGTGTTGATAAGAGGAGAGAGAATCCTGAAAGAGTCGTCTATTCCTTTCCCCCCAGAGTGTCCAAAGGAAAGCTCGAATGAGAGCCAACCAAATTGTTTTCTTAGTACCACCAAAAGGATGTCCCACCAACAAAGATGACAGAGCGTCTGAGATATTATTAGGGCATGTGTATGACCATCCAAAAGTAGGCAAGACAGAATTCCAAAATCTGTTAGCAAAGGAACAATGTAAAAAGAGATGGGTCGGCGTTTTGTTTTGTCTACAACACAAGTGGCACCAAGATGGAGATAAATGCCAGTGAGGAAAGCGGCGTTGCAAGCGATCAGCAGTATTGATGGCACCCCAACTGAGCTCCCATAGAAAGATTTTAATCTTTTTTGGATATTTGTCTTTCCAAATCACAGCATAAAGATCAGTAGGAGCCCCATCCAATGCGCCCATTAAATCAGCCATTAGAGATTTGACAGTGAAATTAGAGGCAGGGTCAAGAGGCCACAGCCAAGTGTCAGAAGAGTTTCGCAATCTGATGGAGGCCAAGTAAGAAGATAGAGAGGCCCATTCCAATATCTCTAACTCAGTAAGATTGCGTCGTAAATTTAAATTCCACGCACCAGTAGAGGGGACCCAGACATTTGCAACTGTGATTTCTGGATGTTCGGTGATGCGATAAAGTCGTGGATATTCTGTCGCAAGAATACCACAACTAAGCCAAGAATCATGTCAAAATGACGTAGAAGCCCCATCACCCAAATGTCGAACTATACGGTTGGCAACCAAATCAATATACTGACTGATGGACCGCCATGGAGATTTTGCTAAACCTCGGGAAATTGAAGTAGGCCAGGTGCAGTCAGGAGGATAATACTTGGCCACAATAAGTTTCCTCCATAGGGCGGATCGCTCATTTAGGAAACGCCATGCCCATTTAGCAAGAAGAGCAGAATTACGATGCTTAAAGTTCCCAATACCTAGCCCTCCCAGATGCTGGGGACGCTGAGAGATTGCCCAATTAACATTGTGCATGCCCCCATCACCTCGAATACCTTCCCAAAAGAAATCACGAACCATCTTATCAAGACAACTAATGACTGTAGCAGGGGCTCTGAACAAAGACAAATAATATGTACGGAGACTAGAGAGAGTGGCCTGTATGAGCGTATGTCTACCCCCTTTCGAAATATAAGCATACTTCCAATTATGAAGTTTATGCTGAAAACGTTCCACCACCGGTTGCCAAAAGTTGACATAATTTGAATTGCCACCCAATGGTAATCCCAGATAGGTAGTCGGCCAAGAGCCCTTTTTACATCCAAAAGCACACAACAATCCTTCCAAATCATCCTCTGTAACGTGAATCCCAAGGAGCTCACTCTTTGATAAATTAATTTTAAGACCAGATGCGCATTCAAAAATTCTGACAACATCAAATAGATTTTGTATGGCAGAGCGTTCAGCAATAGAAAACAACAAAGTGTCATCAGCAAAGTGTAAATGATTCAGAGAAACAGCTGAAAGACCAATGGGATGAGCAATCGTGAGACCCAAGGAGGAACTATGGTCGAGTAGACGACTCAGGCAGTCAGCAACTAAAATGAATAAAAAGGGAGATAGAGGGTCTCCCTGCCTTATACCTCGAGATGGAATAATCTTGCCCCGAGGACGACCATTTAGGATAATGGAGTAATTGGCACTAGTAAGACAGCCTCTTATCCATGTGCGCCAGAGTTGGCCAAAGCCTTTAGCCTTGAGAACTGAATCAAGAAAAGCCCAATCCACCGTGTCGAAAGCCTTCTCAAGATCAAGCTTCAGAACAATCCCAGCCTTACGCGAAGAGGTCCAGTCGTCTATGAGCTCATTAGCCATCAAAGAAGCATCAAGAATTTGCCTGTTGGCAACAAAAGCCAGCTGATTGTCAGCTATGGTGGAAGGAAGGACCATCTTAAGTCTGTTTGTGAGAACACGAGCAACAATCTTGTATGCACATGGGATGAGACTTATCGGTCTATAATCAGAGACTGATTTAGAGTCCATTTTCTTTGGGATCAGGCAGATATAGGTCTCATTTAATTTAACATTGATGACCCCAGAATTAAAGAAATCATTAATCAATAGCATGAAATCATCTTTAATAGTGGTCCAGAAAAACTTGAAGAATTCAGTTGTAAAACCATCAGGGCCAGGAGATTTGCAAGCACCAAGAGAGGATACTGCCGCAAAGACCTCATTTTCTGTGAAGGGTTGCTCTAGCTCGAATGATTGAGTAGAGGATATAGGACTCCAGTCTAGATTGGTGGGAAGGAAGCGCTGATTACCATCTTTTGTGAAGAGGGATGAGTAGAAAGCCAAGAATTCATTCTCAATAGCTTGTGCCGTCTTGTGCCATCCCGCGATAAAATTTCAGAAATGGAGTTTTTACGGCGGCGGGCAGCGACAATTCGATGAAAAAACTGGTATTTTCATCCCCTTCGAGAAGCCATTTAAGCTTGCATCGCTGTTGCCAATGAATATGTTCTTGAACTGTCAAGTTTTCAATCTGTTCTCGAAGCAAACGACGTCTGTTAATCTGTTCTATCGTGAGAGTGCCTCTATCTTCCAAGTCATCTAGATGCTTTAGCTGATCCACTAAAGAAGGAAGCTTAGAAGCTTCCATGCGTTGATCTGTATTCCATTCACGGATAGCGAATTTCAATCCTTTCAATTTCATCATAAAACCATGTCCCGGCCAATCAGTAATAGGATGCTGTCGCCACCGGTCCTCAACCAGTTTGCGAAATGAAGGAACTTGTAACCATGCATTCTCAAATCTGAAAGGACAGGGACCCCAGACAATATTTCCGGATGATAGTGCCAATGGAAAATGATCAGATGTTGTTCTATCCAGACGTTTAAGGGAAACTGAGCCAAATTTACGAAGGCAATTGTCCGTAATTAAAAACCGATCGAGGAGAGACAAATATTGTATAGGACCAGAACTGGACCAAGTAAAACAACCATTTGTTAGTGGGATATCACATAATTGATGGTTGGTAATCCATTGATTAAAGGCGCGCATACTGGAAGAAATTGTTCTGTCGTGTGATTTCTCCCAAGACCATCTAGTAACATTAAAATCTCCACCAATAACCCAATTATCGCCACCCAATCCAGCCAAATCATCGAGCTCTTGCCAGAAGTCAGCTCTATACAAATTATCAGAGGGGCCATAAACTGCTGTGATCCAGAATGAGTAACCATCTGTCAACGATACATTAATCGAAACAGAAAAATGTCCCTGAATAACCTCTAGTACAGTGTAATCCGGCTCACTCCATAGAATAAGAATACCCCCTGATGAGTCAATGGCATCTAATGTTGTCCAGCCAATATAAGCGAAGCTCCAAATGGATTTGATTAAGGAAGAATCCACTAAAGAAAGTTTTGTTTCCTGCAAAAGATCAATACCTGGATTATGTTGCTGGATGAGCTTTTTAACCAAAGTACGTTTCCTCCAGGAATTGAGTCCCCGAACGTTACAAGAAATGAATTTCATTGGTCTTCCGAAGTGCCCTCCCCGATGGCCAATGTTGCTGTCTTATCATAGTGAATCGATGAGTGTAAGCCGAGGAGTTCTCTTTGTAGCTTGGGTTTTTTACCTGTATTAGTGCTGGTTTTTTTTGGCTTCACAGGTGGAAGGGAGTTTGGAATGGCCATAACACATAACCCATGGTTGGATAAGAAAGAGGATAAGTCTCGAAGGTTGAAAGGAAAGTTTGTTGTGCTTGGCTGGTGGCTAAATGGGGCTGGTTGTTCTTGATGGGAGCTAATGTCAGGTGGAAGTGGGAGAAGGGAGCATATTGGTAGACTGTGGGATTCATCTGGATCATCACCAAATATGGTCTCGTCTATGGGAAGGGAGGCAAATTTGACATCTTTTGCAGGGCTGGAGAGATAGCCTTCGGTGTCGGATCCGGCAAAAGGGAGATTTTGGTTGTTGGTTGATGTGGAAAAAGTGTTGCCACGGTGGAGAGAAGTGGGCCCCTCCCGAAAAGTTACCGTGGAGAAAGAAGGCTGTGAAAACGATGGTGAAGCCGAAGTATTGGGGCTCGAATTTAGGTTTTGAAAATTGAAGGAAGGCGTTGGTGAATCCGGGTTTATAGGGCTTATCAATTGAATTTGGGAGTTGTGGTCGGTCAGATTATCATGGCAGTTGACTGAGTAAAGGCTGGGATTAGTTGTTGTTGCTGGGCTGGGAATAGATTGTGCTGTTGGGCCGAGGATTGCAATTGGGCTTGGGTTTATGACTGGGCTGGGATTTGTAGTTGGGCTACGGCTTAAGATTGAGCTAGGATTTTCGGATGGCCTAGGAGTTAATATTGAGCTGAGATTGGCAGATGGGCTAGGGTTTACAACCGTGCAGGGGTTTGCAGATGGGCTAGGGCATGCGGCTGGCCTGTGGTGTGTGTTTTGACTAGGGTTTTCGGTGGAAGAAAAAATTAAATCTTGTGTGGGGTCTACAAGATTTGTTGAGGGAGGCAGCCGGTTTTGATTTCCCCTAAAGGTTGGAGATTCCTCCGCGTGAATTAAGTAGGGAGAGAGAGAGGGAGAGTCGGATTCGGCTTCTAAATATGGGGAGAGAGAGGAAGTTGACTCAAAATATTTGGATTTACCTTTTTCAGAATCCAAGAGATTTCCTTTTTCAGCACCTTCTTTAATGACGTTTTCTTTCATCTGTAATGCCTCTTTCCGCCGGCCCTGGCCTCCGATAGGTGCTGCCTGAATAGTTATGGTTGAGACTACTCCGACCAGCTCTTCTGGAAGCCGCAGTTGACATGGAACGAAGCCCCGACTGTTGTCTTGAACCTTTATGCGGGCAAAAGAAAGGTTTAAACCTCGTTTTGTCTGGTTGGAGGGATGTAGATATCCCCCACACTTATCCCCTATATATCTGAATGTTGCATCTGTCCATGAGGTAATTGGTAGGTGGTAGATGTCGATCCATCCTCCCTTTGTTGCTATCATTTGTTGCTGGAATGATGATGGATTGGTTGGTGAGAGAAATTTGAGTTTCCTCTGTTCTATGGTTGTCCAATCCAACTTTTTGCACAAGTCTTGAGCTAATTCCTTGTTGTATACATGGAGCAAAGCTTTGTCGTCCGAGATGGGATTGATAGTATAACAGGTTGAGAGGGAAACTTGAAGAGCTGCACGAATATCCGACCATGTATCGTTGCTCAAGAACCGCTGGACAATTATCATAGCCTTCCAATCGAATTGAGGGAGGATTGGTGACGAGCTTGATATAATCTATTCGGATTGTTGGTTGATGGCTTGTGGTTTAACAACTTCACTGTATGATTTTGGGTTGGTGGTTTGTGGTGTGATGGAGGAGCTGGATGTGGTGGCCTTCCCGGGGTAGTCTGATATCAAAGAGAAGAAAGAGAACCAACCTCTTTTTTCCTCCATGGCAGAGATGAGGATATTTGTACGACGGCCTGACTGTTCCAGCAAGGAAATCTCTGCAAAAAAGCCATACTTGTTGCTGCGGTTTTCTATCCAAAAAGTGTCTCCCTAGTCGTTTAACTTCTTGAAAAAAATTTGGTTGCACGGTTCTTTGAAGAGAGAGTTGAATGAGGAGGCAAGCCATTCAAGAGAATACCTTGAAACAAAAATCGAGTGTATGTTGGAGTGACTTTGTTCCGATAGTTTGAAATGTTTTCTATTGTTTGATGCTAGCGGGAATAAGGAGAAGAGTTTTCTGTCTATATGGATGGATCGGATAGTGGAAGGAGTGGTGGTCGTCGGTGGCTGAGGCATGGTGGTTGGAGTTAGAAAAGGAAAGATATGGGCTGAGAGGGGGGAATGGCATTAGGTAGCTTGTTTCTAAGGATAAATGAAGTTGTTCCTTAATAATCACAGGTCCATAAGTAGTTGCACAACAATCTTAATATTACAAGCTACCTAATCAAAATTCTTATAAATTGTTGTTAAATACTATTTAACAGACAAGCTGTCATAGCATTTGATGAATATAAAAGCTTTTTGAAGGAGTTAATCCCCTGCTTATTCAGCACAATATTGAGTGAAACAACTCATATCAATGATCCACAGAAACTGAGACATTACCCGTCTCTTGTTACAATAACCTAACATTAATGTACGCACCAATCATCAAAGTCCATCGAATAAAATGCTCTGATAGTAATGAAACACTAATCAAGAAGACAAACCTGAATGGTATAAAGTCCAGATTCTAATTTACGGTTGTACTTTTCTTCTTCATCCATCTGCAATTTTAGGTCATCTTAGCGCGCATAAACTAATTTCTAAAATGTAAGAGATTAAATATAAATCACAAGGAACCTCTAAATCATCGAGTTCAATCTGGTTTAGCCGCTCCATCTCCACTTTGACTCTATCAGAATATCTATAAAATAAAACTATCATTAATCATACCAGAATCTCACTCGTTAAAGGAAATAAATAAATAAAGGACTTCATCACTGAACAGTAGGAATACCAAAGAAATAGAATTGAAAGTGGACCCACCTTAAGTAGAGTTCCATCAGCCGGTCTATCTTTTCACACTCGTTTTCAACAAATTTACTCAATAACCTTTCCTTCCTGGTGCCCCTCAAAATACCACCTGATAAGGTCAAGGAACATTAGTTGAGACTAAGAATAGGAGAAAGCATAATAAATTAAAAAGGAAAGAAAACAGAGTACTTCCACGTGCTTGTGACCAACGATTGCGAAAAAAATGTAAACTGGAATATGACCAGCACTTATAACAGAAACATATTATTGTGTTAAGAGATAAGAATCTAACAAGTAAAGAGCTTAAAAATGTAACAGCACTTTAAAAACATAAAAAAAAACGATGCCAAACATATTTTTAAGCACTGTAAAGCATCATACAATTTCATCAATGAAACATATGACGTGCCAATTGTTTCTCGAGCACTATTTACATGATTGAGAATTATTAAGAAGGCTTGTGCCTTTTTGCTCAAATTGCCCTTCCACCAGGATTTTTTTTTTTTTTTTCCCTTTACCTCTGACAATTTTAGTATCAGTATTCATTTAAACGTAAGGCAAGTCTACCAAGCCAGCCAAACACTTTGCGAGACAAAGGAACAAAAAACAGCAACCACTGTTTTGCTTTTACTCCACAAAAATTCTTTAACAAAGTGAAGTATCCTAGATATTGCAGAAAGCCAAGTTGTCAAATATTGTCATTCTAAATGAGTTCAAGTTCTACAGTCCAGTAACTGACCATCTCTCCCTCTATGGTACAACAATAACTTACAAACTCAATGCTAAGGATTAAGGAAGAACCAACCTTTCCAACTCCAAACTTAATAGTGTTCAAATCCGATACTAGAAGTTGGAAAGATTATCATATAACTTGAAGGAATATCTTGGCGGCAGCCAGAAAGGAGCAAAATTTTGTTAAATAAACACATATGTAAAGAAAATATATACAATTTCACTTGCCTGCTTACCAAATAACGATGCAATAAGAGACACAATACGTTCTTCCAACTCCTCTTGATATCGCTCTTTCTTGTTTTTCTTATTCAAAGGGATCTACAAAGTTATCATGTGAAGTAAACATCATCAGAGAAGTGATTGGGAAAGTCAAATTTGGGAACAATATCACAGCAAAATATATTAATGAAAGATTTATACATCAATTTCACATTTTGTATCAAAACTAATTTCTTAGTAAGACAGCTAGGTTGGGAACAATGCATTTTTTTTTTTTACAGGAAATGGAGCTTTCATCCAGAGAAACAAAAGATTGTACACAGGCATAAAACCTGGTTGATAATTACAAAAAGAAAGCCCCACAAAAAGGAAGTCCAAAGAACTAAAAGAAAGAACTTCAATCTAAAAAAATAAAACCTGGTTGATAATTTACAAAAAGCCTTAGCAACTAAGGCCCATCAGAGACAACACTAAACCTAATAACCTCCCACAACTCCTCTTAGATCTCTCCACACCTCTAAAATATACATCATTCCTCTCACGCAAAATCCCCCAAATAATAGTGAAGAAGCAAGTCTCCCATTGAATTGTGCCCTTTCTCCTTGGAAGGGGACAAACGCAAAACCTCCTTCATTAGCTTACAATCCCTTCTCCAGACTGACAAGGCTCCAAAGACATCCAAGAATCTGAACCATATCAAGTTGACATAATGGCAATTTTAGAGAATATGGTCAAGATTCTGCAATGCATCTCTACAAGCTGAAGAGAGCACCACTAAGGCCCCAGAACGAAGGAAGAGTGTATTTCTACACAGTCTAAAGTGTTCACTTTTCCATGTAAGACCTACTAGGTAAGAAACTTAACCTATTTGGGTAACCAAGGAAAGCGAGGCAGTCGTCCAAAGAGAAAAGAGAGAATTGGAAGAAAACGTCCCAGAGATGAGAATCCCTCCTTCCATGAACAACAAAACAATTACTTGAAAGCGAGAGTAGAGAGACAACATCCAATGATTCCCTGTCAATGAGTGGGCAATAGAATCCCCCAAAACTATAGACAAAGGAGAATTAGGCCCTCTCAAAGGCATAAAAAATAAGTGACAAGCTTTAGCAAAATTTCCAAAATATGAAACACAGGTCGTCCACCTAAAAGAACGCATCACTTTTGATGGTCCTTTGTACTATAAAGACGGTGGGGTGGGGGGACCTAGTCCATCAATGTCTAGACTCAACTCAAATAACACACAATTCTAAATCAGTGGACGGTGATCAAAGGGAATCATGTAATGCAGCTAAGTATCTGCATTATTAAAAGAAAAAAAAAAAAAAAAAAAAAAAAAAAAAAAAAAAAAAAAAAAAAACCTTTAACATATAACTGTGATTTAAAAGAAAGTTTACTCATCTGATGAGTAACCAAAGCACTGAAACGGAATTTTGTAAAACCCTCAACAAACCTAGGTCTATCTAAGTACTCTTAGCTGACTACTCCAAGTTACTAAATGGAGACAATCTTCACTGTTAACATGAAATGGGTTAACCATACAATTTTCTTTTTTTTTTTAAGAAACCAAGCTTCACCAAGGAAAATAAAAAAGTTTACAAGGGCATATAAAAAAACAAGCCCAACAACAAATGGAGTCCAAGAACTCAATACAGAATAGGACTCCCAATCCAAAAAAATCAAACCAAGATCATAATTACAAAAAGGCCTAATGATTGTCGACCGATGTCAAAAAAAAAAAAACATTAAACCTCACCACTACTCAAACCTCAGATCTCATACTATGTGTCATGGAAACAAAGCCTTGTTATAAGAACTTTGGCATGTATCCATTCAATTTCAGCAAAATGGCTTTTCATTTCTTTCTCCTCCTTCATCTTTGTTCCTTGAAATTTGCCTACGTTTTCCCCTGAGGTTCTTTTCCCCCAGACTTTCATTCACAACTTGTACAAAGTATCTCTACATCTTTATACCTGAGTCTATATCCTCTTGAACTTTCCAAACTCTTGCCATACCATCATTTGCCTTGCTAGGGCAAAAGTTTCCTAAGAATTCATCAGCCATTTCCCAAAAGACAGTTACAACCTAACTTATTTACTCTAAAAGGATCTGCTAAACTTCTTTAACTTCTCAGTTCACTAGACAAGGTAGAAACCTCAACAAACCACCCATATTTGTTTTCAAATTTTCTGTACCCAACAAGTTCCCCATTAAAATCTGCCTTTTCTTGAAAAACTTATGATTCAAGGGGATTGGCAGGAGCTCGACCAATGATTGTCCATGTCCAAACCAGTGAATCCGATCCCATCGTAATGGAATAAGAGAGTTTAAAAGTTGTAAAGTAAAGTAATGGAATAAGGAGAAACAGCTTTCTTTTCATCCAATTTAATCACACTGTAGCCTGAATTGCTAATGTTTAATGAAAAAAGACTTATTTTCCAGATCACAACCAATCAACAATATCAGCCTCACTAAGAACCCGAGAAATTCAGGGCCTTCTCAAGTTCATTCACATATCATATGCCTTTTTCAGTTATATTTTAAGAAACAAGATTCCATTTAAGAGAAAATTCAAATCTCTTTTTGATAAGAACGGAGTGATCAATCTCTCTCTCTCTCTCTCTCTTCCCCTCCATTTTCAGAAGTACGAAAGCTACTATCAAAAGAATGGATAAATAAACAACCTAAATATCATATTGTACCATGGACCCGCTTTCCAATCAGATTTATGTTTCCATAAGATCCCAGAATCATAATTGAATATCACAAATACAAGTTTTTACTTTAAAATCACTCTGTTACTCTTTGAATATCAGAATTCAACTTTAAATTGCATTCAATACTACAGAATGAGAAAAACAATAAAACACAAGGAGTAGAGGGAGTTATGTAATTTGCCCTACCTTACCCATAAAGGCAGCAAAGGCGGTCTTTAATCCCAAAACATCAACAAAGCGTTCACAAGCAGGCGGGTAATTTGTCATGGCAAAATCAAGAGCCCTTATAGCTGACCCATAGGCGGATTTCTTCTGTTTCATAATAATTATCATCAATTCCACGCCCTCAGCTTTCACAAACCTTTCCTTGTTCTCCAGTGGCATTAACAAACAACACAAAGAATCAAACAAATTCTCCACCATCTCAGCCTCATCAGGGCTCTTGGGGTCCTTGGACTTGTACATTGCAACCGCTTGAAGAACAACATCAACCCCATTCATCTGTCCAAGCCTCCGCTGATTCACCGTACTATTCTGTAAAAGTATCGCCAGTATCTCCGAAGCATACTGCTTATTGCTATCAAAATCCCTCACCTTAATCTTCCCCAGTAACCACTTAAGTAGCTTCGTGCGTTCACAGACCAACTCGGCAACTAAAGGTTTCACTTCAATCAAATTCTCAATAGTCGCTAGGGTATTGTAAACGGCAGCCATCTCATCCGGGTCCGTCTCCGACAATCGATGCAAGTTCTGCACCAACAGATCAAGAACATTGTTCTCAATCAGCGCATCGACCAATACGCGAGCAGGTTCATCGTTGTCCTCAAGAACATCCTCGTCAGTCAAATCCTGGATCAATTGGACCGCGTCAATGGCAATATCAGTATTACTATGGGAAAGGAGGTCAACAACAGACGAAATTACACCAAGCTTGACGATGTCAGGGTAAAGCTCGGGACCGGCGGCGAGCACTTTGAGCTTCTGAATCTCTTCGTGGAGCTCGACTTCAGAATCGGCAAAGCGCTCGGGCTGGTCGGGATACTTGAGACGAGCTTCGGTGTTGTCTCTGAGACGGCGTTCGAACGCGAGAGAGAGCTTCTTCGCCGTTCGAAGGTCCAATATTTCGACTGCCTTTTGGGATTTCTCGACGGCTTCGAGGAGAGCCAAGTCGATATTGTCAGTTCCATTGGTTGCTACCTCGTCGCGCTTCCGCTTTGGATGAGAACTGTGGTTCCGGTCGCCGGCGATTTCCATCAAACTAACATAAGAGAGAAGAATCCGGCCGAGTGTTACAGTTTCGGCTCCGGTAGAAACCAGACAATAAATATGAGAACGAAGTTAATTTGGAGGTGAAGGTTAGGACTTACAATGCTCCACTGACTTCTTTCTTTCTTTCTTTCTTTTTTTTCTTCTGGCTAATCCGATCAACTAACATAAAGTATACACTCTTGAGTAAGTAGTGATTCCAATATACCGCACTAAATTCATTTATAAATTTTTACTTTCTTACTTGTTATTTAATTAAAATAATTTTAGGTCGAGACTAGTATAGATGAAATATTCTGACCACTTGAACATAACTTATCAAGGTATATCTTTGACTTAAAGATTCAAATCTACTATGTCAATATGGCGTTAGAACTAAAAAAAATTAAGAGTCTTTGTGTGGGATTGAGAAGGATTGGTCCCTTTGGCTTAGACAACAAGCCTTGAGTAGGAATGATCATAACAACCTTACAAATCGAGCAAACTTATCGAAATCGATCCAGCTTAGGACTGTAAGTCGATTTTATGATGAAAGAGTATTGGGTCACAGAATAGTAACAATAAATTCATTAACGATGAAACAATAATCAGGAGATCTTAAATAAAGGTACTCAAATAGAGATTTATTATTAACCAAAAGAGAAGGAATGCAGTTTATTAAGTAAACAACAGTTCACAAATGTAAAATATTAAAAGGAAGAAGGAACAAAAAATTCAGAAATAGAGTCCTTTAAACTATATGAAGATGTTTTCTTTAAGCAATTCCATTTTGTTTAATGATGAGAATCTCATGTTTTTGCCATTTATTACAATTTAAAAAGCAAGGCCCAAATATCACTATGAACAATAGCTAAAGGTAAATGAGATGTAGTAGAAGACAAATTGAAAGGCAATTTGGACATTTTGCCATCAAAACAATGAGTACGTACATGAGAATCTCAAGAACTTTTAGACATAGGAATATCAATGAACTGAAGAACATGCTTTAAAACAGAATTTGAAGGATGGTCTAACTTATTGTGCTACAAAATAGTAGAATCCTTAATACCAACATGATCTTGAAGATCTATTTGTGTGTTATTTGGGATGGATCACTAGAAAGAGGATAAAGCCCATTTATGTTAGGCCCTTGGAATAACATTTTGCCCATAACATTGTCCTAAATGGTGAAGTAAGAAGTATGAAGATAAAGGAGTAATTTGTAGATTTGTGGAGATAGTAGGTAAATGAAAAAGTTTAGAAAGATTGAAAGAGGAATTAGGAGTGAGAATTTTACCGCGATCTTGATGAGTAATCTTTAGTGATTGACCCTTTCCAACAGTAATAGACTCCTCTCCATTATATGTTGAAGACAAATTGAAATTGGCAAGATCACTCGTAAGATAAGTATTGCATCGTGTATCAAATAATGAGACTTGAGGATTTGAAGAAGAAGAATTTGCATTTGAATTTGCAGAGGCAGCCATGGCCACTAATTTTGCAGGAGGGTGTCGTCCTTGGTATGAATAATTCATTCGTTGATAGCAATCTAAAGCACTATAATCGAATTTTTGGCAGATCTGACATGTTATTTGTTGTTAAGTCAATTTTGATCAAAAGACTGACCTTAAGTAAATGAAGAAGTCCGAGGAGGAAAGGAATTACAATGATTGATAACATCCCCTTAGGTGAGTTATTTTGCTTTAAAAGGTTCAAGTTATTGAGTAAAAAGTATCTGTTCAATGTCAGGTTTGACAGTTTTATGAGTGATTTTATGCAAAAACAAGTCATGCATGTGTCATAGTCTTGATTAGTGAAATAATGTAAAATATATACAAAACGAGTCAAATTGTGAGTAATTCTTGTGTTTTTATGTCATTTGCAGAAAACTGCAAAAGTTGCGATTGAATTGCGGTCGCACGGCTTTAGATAATAGAATACAGAATTGCATAGAAAAGTCAGAATTGCACCTAAGTTGCGATTGGATTGTAGCTGCAACCTGCAAAAACATAAAGTTCCAGACTTTTCGAGATTTGCAGATTCTTCTAAAAATTGGTTTAAAATAAGATCAAATTTGCATTTAATCTGTCTAAACTGATTAGGAAATAGCTGCAAGGTGTTCTAAGGAAACCTAACCCCTTGAAAGTCTACAAAAAGCGTCATTTCATTCCCCAAAATATCATATTGGGAAGAAAGAGAGTCCTAACTACTTTATTGTTTTGCTGTCTTTTTAGTTTTCTGTAAAATGCTCTAAGAAATTGTTGTTCGATCCTTTTCATCTTGTAATTCTCCTTTGGATGTTGGATTCGAAAGAACAAACACAAATGTTATTGTCCATCTTGAAAGAGAGGACTTCACTAGATTGGGAGGCAAGGTGGAAAGTTATTTTGTACTTTCTTATATTTTTGTTATCTTGTACCTTTGAAGTTATTTACATTAGTTTAGTTTACATTCTTTAGCTACTTTTTTTTTGGAAAATTACTATAAACAGAAAAAATATCAAACTATTTACAAATATAGAAAAATTTCACTGTCTATTAGTGATAGACCGCGATAGAATTCTATCATTTTCTATCGCTCAAGCAAATAAATTCTATTGCTTGAGCGATAGAAAGCGATAGAATTCTATCGCGGTCTATCACTGATATACTGTAAAAATTTTCTATATTTGTAAATA
Organism: Lagenaria siceraria; assembly: GCA_002890555.2. NCBI lineage: Eukaryota > Viridiplantae > Streptophyta > Magnoliopsida > Cucurbitales > Cucurbitaceae > Lagenaria > Lagenaria siceraria. Next base: position 9,962,092 of record CM016488.1, read on the forward strand.
GTATGACTCATTTTTCTATATTTGAAAACAACCTCTTTTTTTCCTTTTATATTTAAACAAGTTTTGTATTCATTTTATCCATTAATAATATGAGTTTTTCCATTCTTTACTCTTTGTGTTATTTACTTTTCATTATGAGCTAAACACCCTTTTGGAATTCAAAGATGTAGATACCCTAAGGATGGAATAAAAGTTGTGTCCCATTTTACCTTGCTCAACATTTAGTTTACATTTGCTTTTATTGATTTTATGTTTAATATAACTTAGATTGTGATCGACCAAAGGTGTATGAATGATAAATATGCAGTTTCAGAGGGCGCCAGAAAATGGTAGAATAATAGATGGGGGTCAGTCGGTCATGACCGATATGACTGATCGAAACCGATCAATTTGACGTCGGTCGGTCGGTGTAGAATAATAGATGGGGGTCAGTCGGTCAATTTTGCATAAAATAGAAAATTTGACCAACCGGCCGATTTATATATTATTTGTTGTTTTTCATTTTATTGTATAAAATTATAAACTTTCTTTAAAGTTAAGCAATAAGTCAGGCCCAACTCACTAGGCCCAACACCCATCCTTTCTCAGTTTAAAAAACACAAAAAGAAGAAATGTTTTGTCTTCTTCTTCCTTCCGCGCTGCGTCGTGTCACGGTCGGGCTTCTCCAACCGTGCGGCACCATGACATTCACTCGTACATGGTCAGCCTTAAGGGGAACTCAAGCCCTAATATTCTTTTCTCCATTCTTTTTGAAGCTTTGTTGGACCTTAGGCGAGGTTCTCTCGTCCTCAACCGAACTCGAGCTCATGCGGAACTGAACTTCATTCGGTCATACACGTCGCCCGTACGTGTATTTTTCCTTCATCAAGCGACTCCATCCGACTTGCCTTAATCTAGGTCAAGTCTTGTAGCTCGACAAGTCTTGTAGCTCGACATTGCCTCTACATGAGGCTAAGGTTATTAGCTTTCTCTCTCCGACTCGGATCTGCTTGTCGAGAATCGTCACAACTAACCCATGGGCATTCTTCCAACATCGGGACCACTCGGACATCCATCCATCCGGACATATTGAGGCATGAACCCTCCCGTGTCCATGCTAAATTGTTTGTCGAGATAAAATGGCATAGCGGGTGTTATATCGAACCTCTGGCCCATGGGAGAAGGCGCAATATCGGCACACTCGTGCCGTCCGACACTGTCCACGAGATCCCATTCTCAATGAAAGACGCTCGAGACCCTTGTCTCGCAACGCTGGCCCACGCCATGACACATGTATGTGCCATAGGGTAGCTCGCTTAAGCCATCAGACCTAGGGGTGGTGGAAACCTAACACCATGTCTCCCCTTTAGTACATTCTGAGCATTTTTCACCTTGGCACCTTTGAACGTTGATAGTGCTACCTCGTCACAAGTTTTGTAGAGCACCCGTCTGAACTCTGATTGACATGAAATTCGACGTGCTTCCATATTCCATCAATATGGGTCTAACTCTAGAGTCGCTCGTCCAAACTCGCGATGAAACTCCTTCTTTTGAGAAAACGGCCCGGGCCCCATCTGGCCCCCACTGAGCTTGTCACTGACACTGCCAATGGCACTGATGCTTGTCTTCTTACTTAATGCTCAACCTGACATGGTTGCCGCTTATCTTGGTGTGTTGGATGATGCACCGTCCTCCTCGGTCGCATCATGGCACTTCTCTTGGCCCTCTGTCGTTGCCAGATGTGTCGACACTCCCGTGTCGCCACTTACACTGTCCGCCCCACTACTAGTGGGGTCACAATCTACTTACTTCAAGTACGATTGTGACACGCCGCGCCACCCACCCCATGTTCTCCATCTCTCCTCTAACTCTTACAGGCAATCTCTTTCTTTCTCTCATCTTTTCGACTCCATCTCTATCAACAAGTTGATCTCCCATCATGCCCTTCTGCCTTCCACGACTTCATTAAAGCTCTCTCTCATCTCTTTGACTCGCTATTTCTCAACCTCTACGCATACATAAAGAAACCGACATGGCCGACCGACCGATATTCGGGCGATTTCAACCCTTGAAATTGAAGTCGGTTTCGGCGTTAGTTTTCTCCCAAAACCGACACTGACCGACCGATGTACAACCCTATCCACTAACATGTTAAATTAAGTAGCTAATTCAACTTAACATGATAACAATAAACTCAATAAAGGAAATGTAAAGGTCAAAGCAACATGATGTATTAGCATTAACTCAAGTCATAGTCTTAGGGTATCCCTATGACTGAATCCCTTAAAGAATTAGCCCATAACTAAAGAAGAATGAATAATAAATTGTTGGGAATGAATAATAAATTGTTGGGGTTTGTGCTCTAAAGTCTCGTACTTCATTAGTTAAATAAATCCAATATCAAATTATCCATACCATTAAAATTCAAGGTTATTAGATGTAATCTTGAACAATATATGGTTGATATATAAGTGAATCAAGTTCTAGTAATAACCTAAGTTTAAGGTTATGTGGAGACATGTGAGTGAGAGTATCCTATACAAAGAGTTTTTATAAGACTAGATCACACAATATTTAATCTCTCTCTATAAATTCGTTAATTGAAGAGATCAATATTTTATAGGATGATCATATGTGACTCAGTCTTAATCTTAAGTGAGTTATGAACTCCTCTGTGAGGGTTCGTCCTTTGATTTTCATTGATGAGAGTGGCCTGAGTCGCTGATTCAATATGTCCATCATTGTGGGGACTTGACCAAATAGGGAGTTAGAAACTTAATTTCACAAGATGGAATTTACTTCTTCCTCTATAGAGGAAAAATAGATAAGTAGTTCCGATTGTTGATATCGGAACTTGAACAATGAGGTCACACCCTTTCGCTAGTCCGTGAAGGATTTGGTTTATGGTTGGACCATAAACAAATCGTTCATTAAAGAATCAGTGATACTTAAGGAGATAGAGGTAATTACGTAGGTAAAATGGACATTTAACCCAGCTATAATTACGAATAACTCATGATGGATCGACTTACTTGTAATGGCTATATCCATAGACGTAACTTGTCCTACAGTGCATAAAGAGTGCAACTATAGGTCTTTAGTGGAGTGTTCTATAGTTAATGAATGAAAGTTAATTAATTAAAGAGTTTAATTAATTAATCTAGTATCATTGGAGCTTATAACATGAAAGTTCATAAAGTCCCTTGCTAGCTCACAACAAACCAACAGGAATCATCGATATTGAAAGAAAATGTGAAATGTTCAAATTAATGTATTAATAAGGAAAAATGTAGTTATTGTATTAGATACAATTAATATGAGTATTAATTTATTAAGATACATTATTATAAAGTTGATTTGAATGAGATTCAAATTAAATTGGGAGAAATTAATGTATTTAAATATGATTTAAATAATTAATTAGATTTATGCTAATTAAGTTCTATATAAATGAATTTATAGAGTCGAAAAAAAAAAGAGTCTTCATTCTTCGATATAATCATAAGAACAGTTCTCTGAAAAACTTTCTCCCTTTCCTTCAATTTTTTTTCAAGGAGGCTCTCACACGCCAGATTCTTGCCAGAGTCATAGTGAAGAAGATCTCGTGGTGGTAGATTCGAAAGAATGAGGTATTTCAAGGAGACATTGTTGTAGTACGTACATTAGGAATGTTATATCGATATGTTTAACCCTTTGATTGTTAATTTATGTATTTTAATTCTAAAACATAATCAAAACATTCGAATCATTCGCTTCTACTACTAGATTGAAAGGTTTGATACCATCATAAATTTTATTGATGCAAAAGTCATGGTTACAATGTCAACTTCTCAAGAATAGAAAGTAGTAGTAATAATAATAATAATAATAATAACAATAATGAAAATGAATAAATGTTTGAAAAACAGTCAACTAAACTCCTTGAGGTAAAATCTCACTGTCCAAGGCTCTCTAGGACGAATTCAGCAAAATCTCACTGTCCAAGGCTCTCTAGGACGAATTCAACCTCTTTTAAGGGTGAATCCTCACTCTAGACACACTCTCACGGAGTAGGGATGGACTAGATCTATGGTTTTTAAGAGGAACTTTCGTTCTTGAAGAACTCATGAATGAAAACTTCTGAGATCTCTTCTTAGGAGTAGAGGACAATTATTCAAGAGGGTTCCAACTCTTTTATATAGGTCTAGAGGGTAAAAAGGTGGCTGACAATCATGCCCTGAACATCATCCAGTCAGCTTTGGAGCTAATAAAGATTGTGGATCAAGAAACCAGCAAGCCCGAACAATTAAGTATGATTTGACAAAATTAGGATTTCGATGCAGGCACATCGTCCCTCTGATGTGGGAGCAACAAAACCTTGTAAAAGCTCATGAAATTGGTCCAAAACGATTATAACTAACTTAAAGAAGTTTAAGGACAATGTGTACTTATTTACTCCTTTTAGGCTATTTTGGGATCAAAATATCACATTGAGGTTTTCTTTTCCTAAAGAAAAGTAACAAAATATATAGTAAAAATATGCACTTTTTGACATTTATCAGATTGATCACCTAGGTTGGCATATAATGTTGAGTTTAATATCAAAAGAGTTAGATATAAACAGTTTTCATAAAAAGCAATGTAGGAGAAAAGCCTAGACGTAGGATTTCGTTTGACCCTTAGAAAAGTCTATAGGATCATTGGGTTGCATGCTTAAACTATCTAAGTTTGAATAAGCCATAAGAATATGTGTTTAATTACTTAGGACTCGTTTTGATTAACTTTCTAAGTGTTTATAAACATTTTTTTTTGCACTTATAAACACTTACTTAAACACTTAGAAAGTCAATCCAAACAAGCCCTTAGTCTCCTAAAGTTGATTCTCTAAGGGAGATGAATAGAATTTGAATTCGATTCATGTGGTTAGAGATGTCCACGGGGCGCGGCGGAGATGGGGAAGTCTTCCCCGTCCCTGTCCCTGCCCCCTATTTTAATCCCCATCCCCACGAAATTCTCCGTGTGGATCGGAGCAGAGATTCCTCATGGAAAATTCTCGGGGATCGGTTCCATGGGGGAAAAAAATTTCTCGTTTGTTTTTTTTTTTAATTTATTCATTTTTTTTATCAATTTTTTAAATTTTATTTTCAACCAAATAAATTTTATCCAAAATTTTCTATTTCAATAGATCATTTACAATACAATTTTAAATTTATATATATAAGTTCACTCTATATGTGTAAGAGATAATTAATAAATTATATATATAATTGAAGCGTAGCGGGGCAAGGAATTGAGATGGGGTTGGCGACAGGGACGGGGAATGTTTTCCCCCTCCCCGTCCCCATTTAGCCATTGGGGAGAAAAGTCTCCCCGCTCCCTCCTCCATTCTCCGTCTAATTGGGGATTTCATGCCCCATTTGGGGCCGGTCCCCGTGGGGCCCCGACCCACAGGTTGAATGGACATCTCTACATGTGGCTAAGTGTTGATAAGGATAGATCGTGGGCGCCATTTGACTGCAAACGACTTAACCCCTATAGGCTTGAAAAAACAAAGATGTGGTCGCATCTAGGTTGCATGGAAGGTTGTGTTTGGGTCTATTTGAGCTAAGTAAATGCAAGTGCATAGTAGGCACAATGTTCATTTTGTAGGTTGATTTTTTTTTCCAATTCCATCTTTCTCTTATATCTTGTCACACCATAATTCCCTCTGCTATTTTCTATCATATTTTATCTCTCTATTTTCAAAGCACACCACAAATCAAATCAATTTTCTTGGTTATCATTGGTTGCAAATCTAGAGGAGGTTTTCCTTTGTTCATAACAAATTACTTGTACAATGTTCTCTTGGATTCGATACTATACTTGTCCATTTTATATTACTTGTCGACACTGTATACTTACACCTAGGGATATTTGTTCTAAGCCCCAACAAGTTTTTGGCATTGTTGCAAGAGAACAGTGATTTTCAACAATTTTTCAGTTTTGCTTAAGAAGATTACAATCGGTTTGCAAGTGCAAAGTCTCAATTTCAGGAACAAGCTTGGAACTTCATATTTTTGCAAACTAGATTTAGTGCATGAGCACAAAGCCTCAACAACTTGAGTTTGATCCAGAAATAGAGAAAACCTTCCACCAGCATCGTAAAGAGAAGAGGAGGAAAAGAAGAGAGCAACGTGCGTTGAGCGCAAGTTAATTTTGCAAGTACTATTACAGGACGAGACACGATGAATCAACCTTGAGTCAATCCTCTCACTGCTTAGCAAAATGCAAGAGGTGCTAATAATGTTTAGTGAATTGAGCTTGTTGAGGCCCAATTCAAATGCATTTTTTCGAGCCCTTACAAGTTTGTAATGCTAGAAAGACTAGGTCATCTCTACATGGAACCAAAGTATTTCTCTAACCAAATCTTAAATTTAAAGGTAACTAGGGGTTATTTGGTGATCAAACAACTGTAAAAATAAAGTTACAAGTAAGAAATAATTGCAAGAATTAAAATGCTCATAAGTGAAATTGAGAAAGTTGAAAATTCAACTTAACAAGCCCAATTAAGAGGTAGGAATTAGTTAGGATGTTAAATTTGATCATAGGAAACTTAAGATAGAAGAAATCATTTAGTATGCAAATACAAGACCACGATATTAGCTAAGTCAACAAGTATCTTTAGTTCATTAACCAAGATGGACTCTCAATTAAACTAAACAATCCAAGACAAGTGGGCCTAATAGTATCTATAAAGACTCTCAAAGTTTGCATTACCGAGACATGTGAGTAATTTGGATAGCCTAAATTAACTACACGTTTTAATCCCTAATCTTAATTAGAACTTGCACGCCAATTAAGTGGAGTGCACAACCAAATATATCACTATTTATCATTAAAATCGGAAATTTGGGGCCTTCAACGTTTTTTTTTGCCTTAAATGGGCTTTTTTTGACATTTTCTAAGGGCTAAAAGTAAATTTTGCTATATTTGCAATTAGTTTTAAGTTTTAGTACTTTTGCAATATTTTAGTCTCATTTTGCTATATATACAAGGAGCCCTAAGAAATATTAAAAAACTATTTTACCGTTATGATATATTAACGTGAATGATTTAATAAAAATAATCTCAAGAAATAATTACTTTATTATAAATAATTAGTTATATGGAAAATTTTCAGAGATAGAAAAAATATCAAACTATTTACAGTAAATAACAAAAAAAAAAAAAAAATCACTGATAGACATTGATAGACTTCTATCCGCATCTATCAATGATAGACTTCTACTATTTCCATCATTGATAGACCCTGATAGATTTCTACCAGTGTCTATCACAACTATCCAAAAATTTTGTTATTTTGTGTAAATAGTTTTTCTTATTTTTCTATTTTTAAAAATTTCTCTAGTTATATTTATCGAATGTACTAAATTTAACTCGTCCTAATTAACTTTTTAAGATTTTGTCAACTAATCAATTAATTATTACAATAGAAATTGCATTCATTTAATAAAGTTCTATTTTAAAAATAAATTAACTAAATATTTTAATAAATCGAGGAGAAAGCAGGTCAAAAGTAGCAACTTAAGATCAAAATGGGCTAAAAAAAAATGGGTTAGCTTGGGCCTTGGCCCAAGTTAGTGTGTTTGACCTTGGCCAAGGCTTAAACTAAGCCTTACTAGAATATGCTCCGGCCTAAGAGATCATTTTAGGCCCGTAATATTAAAATGATGGTGTTTGACAGTTTGCTTGAAATAATCCCAAATCACTTCTGATCAATCACTTAGGAGTTGATTAATTTCCGAGTGGTTTTTTATAATTGATTATGAGATTTTTTTTTAAAAGACTATTGTTTCAATTTAATTTTCTTTAAAAAAATCACTTTCTATTTCCGTTTTGTCCTAAAATTATGTGGTAAGTCAAATTTTTACGTTCTAAATTTTTTGTCTCAATTATTTATTTCTCTTTATATATATATATATATATATATATATATATATATATATATATATATATATATATTTATTTGTAATTTCGTTTGCTAACTTTTCTCTCAAATTATTGTCCCTTCCACAGTTCCACCGACCTTTTTTTTTTTTTTTTGTTCTGGCTGTTAGTTTTTAATTTCTTTCTAAAGTTTTGTTTGATTATATATCTCGATTTTGTATTCAATTTATGAATTTTCCCTACCTTCATTTGAATTCTCAATATTTTGTCCAATGCTAAAATTTAAGTCTTTTTAGGTGGGTTTAAATTAACTGTATTTAATTTTTAAAATAAATCATTTTAGATATAATTGAAGTGTTTGACCGCCGCTCAAAATAGCGTTTCAAACACTTTTATTTTAAACAGTTTTAACAAAAGAATTTAAATAAAAATAACTTTTTTAAAAAAACATTTTTTTTCTTTAGAATGGACTCTTCATCTCTAACAATTTTGTCCCATCACTTTTCTTTAAATTTTCTCTCCTAAATTGTCCTCTCTCCTTATATTTTCCCCTCTCCATAACTTTTGTTTACCACTCTTTTTTTCTTTTTATTATTATTATTATTATGCAAAAGTATTGAATTGCATTAAGAAAAAGAGATCTCATAGCCTAAGGTTAAGACACAAATAAAGCGCAACCAAGAGACCTAAAAGACAAGGTAAGAGAATAAAAAAAACAACCAAATCCACTCAAGAAAAGTACACACAATACAATTTAAGAAAAAAAAAATCCTGAAATCCTCTCAATAGAAGTCTCAAGCCACTTTGAACAACAAAAGAAAATATCAGACCACACAACCTAATTAACTCTCTAGTGAAGTCGGAAGGTAAGTCATGACAACCCTCTTTATTCTTTTTCTCTAAAATGTACCACTTTTTTTTAGTATTTTGATGGCTATAAAGTTAATTTTGAAAATAAACATCACTCATTAAAAAAAAAAAAAAAAACTTTTAATGGAAATCAAAATCTCTTTTAAAAAGTAGAGAATCCAACATATAAATGATTATATATGAAAATTAATTTTAATAAATCACTTACAAACAAATTATTGAGTGTAAAATTACAATATCTAATATTACTTCTAAATAAGTCATAGCTTATCACTTTGATTTTCATTTATATATTATAAAAAAAACATGTCTAGACAATTTAGCCAAAACGTTTTTATATGTAGGAAAAAAAAATTTGAATGGCATTTTGGTGTGACCAATATATATTTTAACAAGATTAACCATGTTGATGGGTGGCTAATAATTGTGCAACACACTATACACATGTGAATTGATTGCTAATATGTAGGACAAAGTTTTTAAATAAAAACGTGCTACTCAATTTATGACCCAAAAAAAAAAAAAAAAAAAAAACTGGTAGTCAAAAGTAAATTTCTTTTAAACATTATATCATACACAATTTTTATCCACCACTCATACTTGATAAGTAGCTCAAGATCTTATCATTCGAAAGAGAATGAAATACCATTACTTTAATTTGTACAAATTACATTATTGCAATAAAATGTGGTCTCTCTCAAAGTCGAGACATGGCCGAAACATGCTCACTATAATCCGATCGTCGGCTACCATCTTTTCGACTGGATTTGTTTTTGCTAGTGCTGGCAACTCTTTTCTCAGACACCTGAAAATATTTTGCCTGCTCCCTCAATTTGAACTTTTGAATCTTTCCGGTTGATGTTTTTGGAAGCTCCGCCACGAACACCACTTTCTTTGGCACCATATAGTGCGACAAATTCTTCCGGCAAAATGCAATGATCTCTGCCTCGCTTATTTTTTCAGCATCGCGATGGACAGCGACGAAGGCGCAAGGGCTCTCTCCCCAACGAGGGTGCGGCATTGCGACAACCGCTGCCTCCGCCACCTGTGGATGGCGGTAGAGCACCGTCTCGAGTTCGACACTGCTGATATTCTCACCGCCAGAGATGATGACGTCCTTAGATCGATCCTTGATCTCTAAATAGCCGTCGGGGTAAATGACACCGATGTCGCCAGTTAGAAACCAACCGTTTTTGAAGGCTGCCGCCGTCGCTGCCGGATCTTTGAAGTAGCCCTTCATAAGGCTGCTGCCACGTAGGACAATCTCGCCGGAGGTGTGGCCGTCGTGCGGCACACTTTCCATGGTGTCCAAATTTTTGACGTCCACATCGGCTAATGTCAAAATGCTAATTCCTGATTTAGATATATATAGTGCAAAAGTTGGTTAATTATTTTTTATTAAGTTTTCCTTTAAAAAATTAAAATTAGATTTTCAAATTTTACCATTAACTCTTACTTCTAAGTTCTAAAAGCATGAAAAAGAACTATCACCTATCTCTCCACAAAGTCTAAGTTTGTTTTTAATTTTAATTTATAAGATTAGTCTTGATTAAATTTTCATAATCACATCAAATAGATTTGTGAAGTTTTAATTTTTATATCTAATATATCTCTAATTTTTTAAAAAATGTTTAACAAGTTTTAAAATTATATATATATATATATATATATTAAATTAAAGAATACCTTGTCTAGCTTTTAGCTTGGCCTGTTGATCGGCTGGCAAAACATTCCACTTTTCTTGCCACTCGCAAACCAGCGCAGGTCCAGTGGCCTCTGTTAGCCCATAAGCATGTGTTATATGGAAACCAAGAGCCTCCATCTTTTCCAACAACGGTGCTGGCGGTGGTGCTCCGCCAGTCAACACGTTCACCACCCAGACAACTCGACGTCCATTACCGCTATCAGCATCGAGGATGATTCTGAACACGATCGATGCACAACACATGTGAGTCACGTGATGCAAATTAATGTTTCGAAAGATATCTAATGCGGTAGTATTGCGCATACAAACATTGGTTCCACCACGAGCAGCGATCCCCCATGTGAAGGTCCAACCGTTACAGTGGAACATCGGTAGAGTCCACAAATAAACAGGCGCATTTCCCATTTCCCAACCCATTACCAAACTGAGTGTGCTAAGGAACGCGCCACGGTGGCTATACACCACGCCCTTTGGTGCTGAAGTCGTGCCAGAGGTGTAATTTAGTGCTATGGAGTCCCATTCGTCATGGACCTCCACCGGAGTGAACTTGACATCACCATCATGGATGAGTTGCTCGTATTCCAAGTTTCCAAATCGAGCTCCTGTGGGAGAGTCAATATCATCAATGAAAACAACGAGTGGGATTGGGAAGGATTCTGCCACCAATAAACGAAGGGCATCTTTTGCTTCCTTAATGTATTGATAATCAACAAAAAGGATCTTCGCCTCAGAGTGACGGAGGATGACAGCGATGTTATTGGCATCAAGGCGGGTGTTGATTGTGTTCAAAACGGCACCTGCCATCGGTACTGCAAAATGCATCTCGTATAATGCTGGAACATTTGGTGCTAGTACTGACACCTTCAAGAACCAAGAGAGTAAAGCATATGTTTAGCCTAAAATATATTTCTAAGTGTAAAAATACCAATATATATAATTAAATTTGATAATCTAATATTATATAAGAGCATAAGGTAATTCTTTGTTAAAAAACCCCTAAAATAATATCGTTTCTTCTCCAATTAATATTGATTAATTTCCACTTGTTGGACTTTCTACAAATTTTGAAAGGAATGTTAAAATGTTAATATAATTAAATTTACCATATTTCATAAGCTCAAACTTTTGGGTTGATTCATGTAGAGTAAAAAAAAATGTTTGAAGGAAGGAGAGAAGAGAATAAAAGAAGAAGAGAGCAAGATCTTACAACGTCGTTTTTGGAGATGTTGAGACGACAGAGGGAGGAAGCGAGACGACAACAACGCTCATAAGTTTGACGCCATGTGAAGCGAGTTCCCTCATAGATAATAGAAGTTCGATCGGCGTAGAACGCAGAAGCTCTCGTAAGAAAGGTGATAGGTGTAAGAGAAGCATAATTTGCATCACATTTCAAAAGCATATCCATTTTTTGTTTTATAAAATAAGAGGAACAAGAACAAAAGAAAAATCAAAAGGCTGAAAGATTTATGAGTTAGAGAGAAAAAGAGAGGAGAAGTTTATGGGGGAGAAATGAGAGATGGGATGGAGACTTTATAGGAAGAAGGAAAATGGGTGGAGAATTCAAAGAAAATCCTAAGGAAGATCATGGGAAGTTGTTATGTAATGTAAACACTTTTATTTATTTTTTTTATTTTTATTATTTTTTTAATGTGAAAAAAAAAAGTAGTACTCTGTACAGACAACACATTAATTTTTTGATGAATTTTTTTTGGCCCCAAATGGAATAGTGTTTTTCTAACTAATAAATTTTGCATTTCACATTTCCTTTCATATCAAATTCATTAATTGGTCCTATGATTTGAAAAAAATAACATTAAATTTTTCATGAAACTATCTCATTTTTTCATTAAATGTTTTCATTGTTTTGAAAGGTTTAAACTTATAGCAAAAAATTAAAAAAAAATGTTAAATTATAAAATTGATTTGGAAAAAAGTTCAAATTTAGTCTTTATAATTTAAGCAATTATAATTTAATTCTTCTAATTTGATAAAACCTCATAAATAGTCTATATAGTTTGATAAACCCCTCATAAATAGTCTCTGGATTATGAGAATTTTATTAAACTAGGGACAAAATTTGAATTTTAATTAAATTTATTAATTAAAAGCGGTATAAAGTTTTTTCTCTGAAAATAATGGCCCCCTTTAAGAAAAACAATGAATCTAAACGGATTTTTTTTTTTTTTTTTTTTTTTTTTTAATTTCTTCTCTAAAATTTTCAAAATTGATTGATTATACAAATAGAGTTAAGAGGGTAAAATTGTGAAAAAAGCCAAAACCAAATTAAATTTGACCATGGTATTGATATGGACCCTAAAATTTAATTTTTCGTTACTTTTTCCACTAATTTTACAGTAAGAGCCGAGTAAATAAAAACTTTCAAACACATTAGTTTCAATGAAAAAAAAAATTGACTTGTATTTATTAAATAGCTTTGGCCGAATTCATAAATTTTAACCAAAAAAAAAAATGTTCTTATGTCATTTTTATCTCAAATTTTATTAGTTTCATATCAAAGTTCATTGAACACATAAAATAAAATAAAAATTGATATTTAGAGTAATAATTTATTAAAAGATTAAACTTGTAAACCCTTCTTAAAATTTAGGATTAATATTGTAACACTTTTTGTTAAACGAATATGGCATCACTTATCTAAATGAAAATTTATGATTAAAATTGGTGTGTGAAAAAATATATATATATTTTTTTTTCCAAAAAACTTTACTTTTGGTTAAATTTTTTCCCCAAGTTTGTAATGTAATTAATGTTAGGAAAGAAAAAAAAACTTAATTGAAAAATAATGAGAAATTACTATAGACACAAAAAATATCAAACTATTTATAAATATAGAGAATTTTTACCGTCTATAAGTTATAGACTGCGATAGAATTCTATCGCTTTCTATCGCTCAAGCAAATAAATTCTATTGTTTGAGCGATAGAAAATGATAGAATACTATCGCGGTCTATCATTGATAGACTTTAAAACTTTTCTATATTTATAAATAGTTTGACTCATTTTTCTATATTTAAAAACAACTCTAATATTGCAACGAAAGCTAAAATAAACTTATTCAGAAAGTTAGCATAACTGATAGCACAATCCAACAAAATGAATTTATTGAAAGATTATCTTCAAGAATCTGAAAATAAGTGTCCTTTACTTAATTATTTCTGTTCAAAAGAAGCCCAAGTTTTTTACATCAAAAAAAAAAAAAAAAAAAAAAAAAAAAAAAACCAAAGTTTTTTCTTGAATAATGGAGAGCTATGACACCTCCCTAAAAAAACGGTCTATACTTTATTAATATAGGAATAGTTATTTAGAATAAAGTGTTAATTAGTAACCTTTGACAAAATTGGATTATGCCTAAATTTTTGTTTGAAATAAAATTCTACCAAACTTTAGCTTATATTTGGAATAAAATGTTAATAAGAAATTGAATGAAATTATTATTGAATGGGACCGAACTAAGCTTAAATGACTTTAAAGATACGTGGCATTACACGTGATTTCATGATTTTTTTTTTTTTTTTAAATTTAGGTTGAGAGTATGTCACTTTTCAATTGGTCCCAAATTTAATAATTTATTATTTTTATTAATTTAAAAGTAATGACATATCTGACTTATATTGGCTAAAATTTTTCATTCGAAAAAAAGGCAGATATATGATACTAGGAGAGCGTGTCCACGTTTTATATATATGTATATTGTTTTTATTAAATATATATAAAAAAATTTGTAGTCTTAATTTAAAATCATTAGATATATAATTAATATGTTTAATTAAAAACTTAAATTTTGATTTTGCCATAGTGGTTAGAGTCCCAGACCTGAGTTACCATTTTTTTTAATTTTAAATGGTGTAGAAATTATTAATAAATACAATTATTTTAAGAATTAGTATCTTTTAAAAAAAAATAATTATTATTAAGGCAAATATCAATTTATATCCCTAAACTTTGAGGGTTGTATCAATTTAAACCTTAAACTAATAATTGTATCAATTTAAACTTTGAATTTTGGGTTGTATCAATTTAAACTCCAAACTAATAATTATATCAATTTAAACCCTAAACAATATTTTGAGTGTAACAATTTAAATCCTGAACTTTTAGAATTGTATCAATTTAAATTCTGAACTTTCATAAGTATTCAAATAAAACATAATGGAAGGTTTAATTTAATACAATTATGAAAGTTTAGAGTTTAAATTGATACACTTATAAAATTTCAGGGTTTAAATTAATACAATTATATACAATTATTAGTTTGAGGTTTATATTGATAAACTCCCAAAGTTCTGATTAAAATTTGTCCTAATTATTATAATTAAATTAATGTTTTTTTTAATGGTGAAATGTTCTATTCTTTTATTATTTAAATTAAGATTGGTTTAATCGCTCAATCCACTTTTGGATTCAAAATTTTAAAATTAGAACACTACTTCTTAAGAATTTTGGTAAGGATTTAAAAAATCTTGAAAAATTGCTATTTTTAACTTAAAAATATTTGGTTAAAAATATTTTTTTGCCTTTCAAAATTAACCTTATTTTTCAAAACAACTTTTTTAAACCTCTTTTCAACCCAACACTTTACGTAGAACGTTCCACAGCGTGATTGTACAATTTTGCCCTCCACTTCAATAAATCTCTCATCAATGCAATTTAAGTTACCGAGAAACCTTTTCCCTAATTTTTAAACTTATCCTCTTTCTATTTGTTGGGGTTAAGGAAAGTATTGACAAACCCTAATTTAATGGGAAGAGGATAAGTTTTCAGTAAGGAGAAAGGTTAGTGGAAAGATTTCTCGGTAACTTAAATCGCATTGATGAATGATTTATTAAAGTGGAGGGAAATTGTATATTCACGCTCTGGGGCCCTTCACTTAAAATGTGGTTGAGTTGAAAAGATGTTAGAAAAAGTTGTTTTAAAAAATGAAGTTAATTTTAAAAGGCAAAAACTTTTTTAGATTAAAAATAGCAATTTTTCAAAAAAAAAAATTGAATATTTGTTTTTTTAAGTCACATGTTTAAAACACATAGACATAAAAACATGTCCTATAAATAAATGTTGGTCACATAAGTTCTAAATTTTCTAAATTTTTTGTTTTTAATTTTATACTGATGTCCCCTGTTTAATTGTTCTTAGACAAAGTAAATATTCTGGAACATAATTCATTTAATTTTAAGATATTTTATGAGTTATTAAGTAAATTTTCAATTAAAATTCTACACCCACCTAAGTTTAGGTAGGCCTAATTTGATTAAGCATACATGTTTTTCTAGAATGAAATTAATTAAGGATAATTTGGTTAGTGGTTCAACATCTATTTTATAAATTTTTTCTTTTAAAGAATATTACAATTATATGAGAAATTTGCACCTAAAACATCTATTATTATCTAATCACCAAATTAAATAAATGTTGGTCAAATTAGTGCTAAAATTTCTAAAAAAAATTATTTTAAATTTATATCGATATCCATGTTTAATTGTTATTATATATGAGTTAAGTAAATTTTCAATTAGAATCCTATAACCGCTTAAATTAGATAGGTCTAATTTGATTAATTAAGCATAAATGTTGTCCAGAATATAAAATTAATTAAGGATAGTTTAGTCAGTAGTTTAACATCTATTATAAATTTTTTCATTTAATGAATATTACAATTATATGAACAATTTGAACTTTAACATCTATCATTATATTATGATCACCAAATTGAATTCAATAGAATTTTCTAAAGTCGTCGGTAATGACTTTGAGCTTTTGGCCCGTAACAAAAGGAAAAAAAGTAATTTTATTCAACTTGTAGATCTAGATGAAGATTGTTGTGTCGTGGATAAGTTAATGTCTTGAAAACAAGAACGACATCGGTTTTGCAGACTTCCATGATATGACCCCTCCTCCTAGTAAGAACACATATCCACTAGTGGAGCTTACTTCGTCGTTGTGCGTTGTCCAATTTGTGTCACAATACCCTTCTAATACAGCAGGGAATTTATTCAAATGCAAATAATAATCTATTGTACTCTTAAGGTATCTTAACAAACGACGAAACGCAATCCAGTGATCTTCATCAAGGTTATGTGTATATCTATTCAATCTACTCACAACATATGCGATGTCGGGTCTAGTATAGTTCATTAAAAACATAACACTTCCTATACCATTTTCACTCTAAACCATCTATATTTTAATAATTGTGGTACCACCCATAAACTCCCACCGCAAACATTATTTTAGCAATTAATGCTCAAATAAATAAATAAAAATCTAAAATTTAAGATAAATTCTTCATTGTGTGGATTGCTTTCTAGCTAATTCATGTGTGTGACAATCTCTCCAATCACTTGTAATATTTGAGTATGTTGTTTTCATGTATATTTTTATCTCTATATTGATGAATGGTTGGAATATAAATAGTTACTATTTTATTTTATTTTAATGAGAATGATAATAAAAATTAAATTTGTAACTTGTGTTTAAAACTATTTGATGTAAATCTTGGTTACAAATTGTTCAATTATATACAAAATATTATAATTTTAATTAAATTTGTGAATCTTTTATTTCAAATTTAAACCTATAATAAATACATATAACAAAACTATTTTATTATCTATAGATAAAATGATATATTAGTAATTTATGAAAAACAAAATGATTAAGTGATGGTCTAAAGTAAAATAGTATATATGTAATTGATTAAAAGGAAAAAGGATAAGATGAGTTAATAATGTTGTTCAAACCTCCTTAGTTTTTAAAATATTCTTCGACACTTTTTACCACATGCAATGCATTTATAGTTTCGAATTTTTAATAATTTGCAACAATTTTTAAATTTATGAACTATTTATTTATTTATTTATTTTGCATCACAATAAGTTTTTCTCATCTGTCCATTTTGTGGAGGAAAAAAAAACTTCATCGAGCACCAATTTTTTTGGAAAATTTTTACAAATAAAAAAATTTCAAACTATTTATAGAAAATAGCAAAAAAAAAAAAATATTAATAGATATTGATAGACTTCTATCGGCATCTATCAGTGATAGAATTCTATCTATCAGGGTCTATTAGTGATAGAATTCTATCTTTCTATCAGGGTCTATCACAACTATTTAAAAATTTTGCTATTTTCTA
Organism: Lagenaria siceraria; assembly: GCA_002890555.2. Taxonomy (NCBI): domain Eukaryota; kingdom Viridiplantae; phylum Streptophyta; class Magnoliopsida; order Cucurbitales; family Cucurbitaceae; genus Lagenaria; species Lagenaria siceraria. The sequence continues at coordinate 9,979,698 of CM016488.1, forward strand.
TAAATAGTTTCTCTTATTTTTTTATTTTTAAAATTTTTCCTAAATTTAATTATATTAACACTTTTTGAAAGTGAGTAGGTAGCATTCATTTTCTGCATCAAATCCATTAATGTTATTTAATTGTGTAGTAAATTTCCAACATTAATTAATTAATTTTGGTCTATAAGTCTATCCCATTGCGATTCAAAACTACTTGTGAATATCATGGTTAGTTAAAATTAAATCTACCAACTTGTAAATTAAAGGCAAATATGATCATAGATCAACTTAATGGGATGAGTTTGAATTGTAATGTAATCTAAAATATACGTTTTGATTGACTGTTTTAGGCCTGATTTGTAGTACTAAACTCATTCCATTCTCAAAGTTTCAACCCAGCATCTTTCCCACCATTTTCATGCTTTACGATCCAATTTTCGTTTTGTCTTCGATTTCTCGTACATCCCAACACCCCTCAGATTCCCAGTAATCTTATTACATTCCAACTCCCCAAACGACCTTAAATATGAACAATAGATTAAGAAGTAAAAGATTTGAATGTTACACTCCACCTATTATTACTAAAAAAACTTGTAAATCAGAATATATATGTTAATGTCACTATAGTTCAAAAAGAGCTAGTATATACAATGTTTAAAATGTCGAAGTATCAATTTTACAGAAATATCAATAAAATATCGATGTCCATGGATATATATGAAAAAAATTTCAAAAAATATTTAAATTAGTAAATAAATATTTTACACTTTTTAAACAAGTTGACACGATTATTATTTATATTATTATATTTATATTAACAACATTTGGTTGCTTATTTTCTTATGTTTCATATGGAATTTTTCACAATATATTAATAGAAATATCATTTGACCCCTTATGCATGTCATGAACTTTTTCTTATGTTTCGTGAGAAGTTCCAATCCTACTCCTACATCTTTAACTCCGAAGAAAAAGAAATGTGAAATTCACTAGAAAGTTAACAATATCAACCAAACTTCATAAATAACTTATTAAAAAAGAAAAAAAAAACATTTTTTTAACTTTATAATCAACATAGACTTAACTCAACCATCCTATCGGTCTTCATTTCTTTATAATATGACAAAATTTTAAAGACAAAAAAACACATTTTATTTCACAGAAACTCACATGATCTTACCTTAGACAACATTATTGGTTGCATATCATTTTTACACAAAATTTCCACAAGATTTTGAATGGAAAATTCCATTTTATACAAAGTTTTAACAGAAACGAAGTTCAATTTTTGGTCTATATATATATATATATAATGGAAATTATATTGTTTCAAGAATTTGCTTGAAAGGTCCACATGAACAAGACAGGTCCTAGATTTAAATTCCAAAGTTGTGATTAGATGGTGGGAAAGGGATTATTCTAAACATATTCCAAGAAATGTTTACAAAGTTTCCCATGGAATGACTTTCAAAATCCTTCCTTCACTTTCTTCTAACTTCCACTTTTATTGAGTCAAGAGACATTTTAGTCTCAAATCTATTAATTTTCCAACTTTTATTTGATAACAATTTAGTCTTCTACTTTCAAGTTTGTAACAGTTTTGTAACAATTTAGTCTTTATATTCTAAAATTTGTATCAATTTAGTCCCTGTCATCAAAATTATGTGGCAGTTTTTATTAAATAATGACCATGGATGAAAATATCTGTCGATTTGTCGATATATCCATTGATATATCTGTAAATTGAAGGTTTCAATATCGATATTAAATATCCATAGATATTTCCAACATCTTTTATTAATATTTGTAAAACATAAAAATATATAAACTATTTAGTCAAATATGAATAGGAATACTGATAACAATATCCATATGACTTAGTTTGAGAGTAAAAAAAAACTTAATTATTAATCTAAATAAAATTTATAAAATTCATGACTTACAGAAATATCCATCGATATCGATATTTTGTTGATACATCAGTACAATTGAAATGCCGACATCGATCTTTTAATCTTTGATAATGAGCATGAAATACATCTATTTTAATTTGTACAAATTATATATTATTGCAACAAATTGTGGTCCTTCTCAAAGCCGAGACATGGCCAAAACATGCTCACCATAATATGATTGTCGACTGTCGTCTTGTCGGTTGGATTTGTTACTACCGGTGCTGGTGACTTTTTTCTCAGGCACCTCGAAATATTTCGCCTGCTCTCTTAATTTAAACTTCTGAATCTTCCCGTTCGCTTTCGGAAGCTCCGCCACGAACACTACCTTCTTCGGCACCATATAGTGTGAAAGATTCTTCCGACAAAATGCAATGATCTCCGCCTCGCTCACTCTACCAGCATCACCATGGATAGCGACAAAGGCACAGGGGCTCTCTCCCCAACGAGGGTGCGGCATCGCAACAACTGCCGCCTCTACTACCTGTGGGTGGCTGTAGAGCACTGTCTCGACCTCGACGCTGCTGATGTTCTCTCCGCCAGAGATGATGACGTCCTTGGATCGATCCTTGATCTCTAAATAGCCGTCGGGGTAAATGACACCAATGTCGCCGGTGAGGAACCAACCATTTTTGAAGACTGTGGCGGTTGCCGCCGGATCCTTGAAGTAGCCCTTCATGAGGCTGCTGCCACGTAAGACAATCTCGCCGGTGGTATAGCCGTCGTGCGGCACACTCTCCATTGTGTCCAAATTTTTTACGTCCACATCGGCTAATGTCAAAATGCTAATTCCTGATTTTGATAATGGTAACAAATATGTTAATCTTGATGGAAGATTAGATATTGTACAAAAATTGATTAACTATATAACCAAGTGTTTCTTCAAAAATTAGAATTAGATTATAAAATTTTACCATGCATAAACTCTTAGTTCTAAGTTCTAACAGCATGAAAAATAAAGGCACCTACCTCTATACCAAATCGGAAGTTTATGTTTAATGTTAAATTATAAGTTTAGTCTTCAAACTTTCATACTTTAAATCTCTAAATTTTTTGTGTATATATATATGTGTTAAAAAAAGAATACCTTGTCTAGCTTTAAGCTTGGCTTGTTGATCGGTCGGTAAAATGTTCCACTTTTCTTGCCACTCGCAAACCAACGCTGGTCCAGTAGCCTCCGTCAAGCCATAAGCATGTGTTATATGGAAACCAAGAGCCTCCATCTTTTCAAGCAACGGCGCTGGCGGTGGTGCTCCACCGGTTAGTACGTTTACAGGCCAGGAAACTTGGCGTCGATCACAGTTGTCAGCCTCGAGGATGATTCTAAACACGATTGGTGCACAACACATGTGAGTCACGTGATGCACATTAATGTTTTGAAAGATATCGAACGTTGTTGTATTGCGCATACAAACATTGGTTCCACCACGAGCAGCAATCCCCCATGTGAAGGTCCAACCGTTACAGTGGAACATTGGCAGAGTCCATAAATAAACGGGCGCGTTGCCCATCTTCCAACCCATGACCAGACTCAATGTGCTAAGGAACGCAGCGCGATGGCTATACACCACGCCCTTCGGCGCTGATGTCGTTCCATAGGTGTAATTCAATGCTATGGAGTCCCATTCGTCCTGGACCTCCACTGGGGTGAACTTGACATCACCATCGTGGATGAGTTGCTCGTATTCAAAGTTTCCAAACCGAACCCCTGTGGGAGAGTCGATGTCATCAATATTAACAACGAGTGGCATCGGGTAGGATTCTGCCACTAACAAACGAAGGGCATCTTTGACTTCCTTAATATATTGATAATCAACAAAGAGGATCTTCGCCTCAGAGTGGCGGAGAATGAGAGCGATGTTATTGACATCAAGGCGAGTGTTGATTGTGTTCAAAATAGCACCTGCCATCGGTGCTGCAAAATGCATCTCGTATAATGCTGGAACATTCGGTGCTAGCACTGAACCCTTCCAGAATCAAGAGTAAAACATATATTTAGCCTAAAATGTTTTATAAATGCGGAAAAGATTCATATATAGAATTAAATTTGATGTAATCCATAAAGTTAAACTTTAGGTTTAATTTTTCCACAAAAAAAGGAAAAAAAAACTCTTGATTTGACATTCTATCTAAGCAAAATGTTCTCTTCTAAAACTTCTAAAATATCATTTCTTCTCTAATTAATATTGATTTTCACTTATTGGACATTCTACAAATTTTGAGAGGAGCGTTAAGATATTGTTATATTAAAATTTAACATAATCCATAAGCTCATACTTTTGGGTCGATTGGTGGTTTAACGATACAAAAAAGTAACAACAATTTGAAGAAGAAGAAGAGAGCAAGGTCTTACGACGTCATTCTTGGAGATGTTGAGACGACAGAGGGAGGCGGCAAGGCGACAACAACGCTCATAAGTTTGATGCCATGTGAAGCGAGTTCTCCCGTAGATAATAGAAGTCCGATCAAAGTAAAATGCAGAAGCTCTTTTAAGAAAGGTGATAGGTGTAAGAGAAGTATAATTTGCATCACATTTCCAAAGCATATTCATTTTTTTTTTTATAAAATAATAGGAACAAGAAGAAAAGAAAGAAAGAAAAGAAAAGGCTCAAAGTTCTATGAAGTTAAGGGAGAGATGGGTAGGAGGTTTTATAGGAAGAAAGAGTAAGCAGAAGGAAAATGGATGGAGAATTCAAAGAAAATCCAGAGGACAATGATGGGAAATTGCTATGTAATGTAAACGAATTAAATACCGAAATAGATTACTTCTCACCAAACCAAAAAAAAAAAAAAAAATTTAAAAATAGAAAAATAAGAAAAATTATTTATTTACACAAAATAATAAAATTTTTAGATAGTTATGATGAACGCAGAAGTCTATCAAGATTTATTAGTGATAGAAATGATAGAAGTCTATCACTGATACATACTGATAAAAGTCTATCAATGTTTATCAGTTTTTTTTTTTTCTTTTACTATTTTCTGTAAATAATTTGACATTTTTTTCTATCTAGAAATTTTTCAAAAAAAATTCAAAAAAAAATGCAATTATTTAAGATTATTGAAAAAAATAGACAAATTACTATAACCATAAACTATATTTATAAATATAAAAGTCTATCATTGATACTACTGTTTGAGGCTTAAGTGATAGAATATTATTGCAATTTATGACAATATAATTTTTTTATATTTATAAATATAATTTGATCCATTTTTCTATATTTAAAAATAATCCTAAAAGATATGTGAACTACCAAATCTATTTATAAAAAGGCCTGCATTCCATTTCTTTTTCGCATAGTAAAAGAAATTTTTAAAAATTGCCACTTGTCAGACTTTGATTGATGTGCAGTTTGGATGGCCCAAAAAGGTTGTACCTAAGCTTTTTTTATTTTTATTTTTTTTATTTTATAAAAATAGGGCAAAATTTTTGTTTTATTCAGTCCCAACTGTTGAGAAGACATTTTCTTAGATAATTTTGACTAAGTCAAAAGATCTCTATTTTTTTTTCTTTTTCTAGCATCTTTCTGGCATCTTTCTTCATCTTTTCTTCATTTCTATATTTCTCTTTTCCTTTATTTTTTTTTTTCTTTTTTATTACTTTTTTAAGTTTGTCTCTTTTTTTTTCCTCTTTTTTATTTAAAATTTTTTGTTTTCTTTCATTTTTTATTTTTCATTTAGATGGCCTGAATACTTTTTAGAGATTTAAATTAAAAAAAAAAAAAAAAACAAGAGGAAAAAATGACTCATTAATTATACAAGTTTTAATATCGTTATTCGATCGCTAGAATATTTTGGATTTTATATGAAAGATTTAAGAGGTTTGTGTCTATTCGATTCTTGAAGTTTCAAAATTATTCATTTACATTATGAGCTTTCGAATTTTTTAAAATTCATAGTTCTACTGGATACAAAATTGAAAGTTATTTTATTAGACAAAATTTATATTTATATCTAATAGATTAATAAATTATTAGAAATTTCGACTCTTACAATGACCTATTATATACAAAATTAAAAGTTTAGTCTAACCGTTACAAAAATTAAAGTTTATGAACTTATTAGACACTTTTAGAAGTACAAAAATAAATATTAAATTTTAAAATTTATGGACTACAATTGTAAATTACCAAATAAATAGTAGAAGGAAATTAAAATTCAAAATGTATGATTTTATACTTCTTTGCTTTCAGAAAAAAAAATATTAGTAATTGATCCTTTAAATACCTATATATCAAAAAAATAACCATCAATATTTTGCGAAAGGAAAATCAAAGTTTTCTCTCGCCTAAATACCTTTTAGAGTGTGTATAGATAATTTATATTCTCTAAAATTACCATTTTAAAAATTTTTCAAACAAGTTTTCAACCATTTAAAATTACTTTTCACTATATGAAATACATCTTTAAGTAGACAACAGAACATATAAATGATTATACAAAATCAATTTTAATAAGTCACTTATAAATAAGGGAAATTGTTGTGTATAGAAAAAAACCAAAAATAATTACACATATAGAAAAAACAACAACCCATGCTTTTTGATTTCCCACTTTTTTTTCTATATGTGTAATTATTTTTTTTTTCTATTTGTGAAAAGACCCCTATAAGTAAATTATTTTATTTAAAAATACTACACCTGAAATCACTCTCAAACATGTTTTTTACACTTAAGTCCTACACGATAGACACTTTAGCCAAAATATGATTAATTTTTTTTTTTGTGCCAAAGAAAATTCAAATGACCTTTTAAGTGTAACCAGATATATACTATAACAAATTGAACAATGTTTAGGTAACAAACGAGTCATTGATGATTGATAATGAGTGGGTAATAATTTGTCTAACACTATACTCGAGTGAATTGCTTGCCAATATATGTAGGACATAAATTGATAAAGAAAAATGTGCTAATCAAATTATGACAAGCGTTCAAATCCCCCGACTGTATTAAAAAAAAATGATACTCAAAAGTAATGTTTTAAACATTAATTTCACACACAATTTGTATGCAACACTCATATTTAATAAATATCTGAACATCTTAAAAATAACCAGCTTCAAAATGAGATTGAAGTACATATATTTTAATTTGTACAAATTACATTATTTGCAACAAATTGTGGTCCCTCTCAAAGTCGAGACATGGCCAAAACATGCTCACCATAATCTGATCGGCGGCTACCGTCTTGCTGGCCAGATTTATTTCTGCTGATGCGGCACTCTTTTTCAGTGACGTCTAAATATTTTGCCTGCTCCCTCAATTTGAACTTTTGAATCTTTCCGTTTGCCTTTGGAAGCTCCACCACAAACACCACCTTCTTTGGCACCATATAGTGCGACAGATTCTTCCGGCAAAATGCAATGATCTCCGCCTCGCTCACTCTGCCAGCATTGCCATGGATGGACACGAAGGCACAAGGACTCTCTCCCCAGCGCGGGTGCGGCATCGCGACGACTGCCGCCTCCGCCACCTGTGGGTGGCGGTAAAGCACCGTCTCGACTTCGACGCTGCTGATGTTCTCGCCACCAGAGATAATGACGTCCTTGGATCGATCTTTGATCTCTAAATAGCCGTCAGGGTAAATGACACCGATGTCACCGGTGATGAACCAACCATTTTTGAAGGCCGCCGCGGTCGCGGCCGGATCCTTGAAGTAGCCTTTCATGAGGCTGCTGCCACGTAGGACAATCTCACCAGTGGTGTGGCCATCGTGCGGCACACTCTCCATTGTGTCCAAATTTTTGACGTCCACATCGGCTAATGTCAAAATGCTGATTCCTGATTTAGAAAATGGTAACAAATTTGTAAATTTTGGTGGAATATTAGATATCGTCCAGAAATTAGTTAATTAGTACCAAGTTTCCTTAAAAGAATTTAGAAATTAGATCTTAAAATTTTACCATTAACTCTTACTTCTGACTTCTTAAAGCATGAAAAGGAAGAGCATTAAGTCCATATTTATGTGAAATAGATCTATAAATTTTATTTTAGTATAATGGGTATTAATTTTTTTTAAAAAAAAAATTGTTTAATTAGTCCTAACTTGCTAGCTTAAGCTTGGCCTGTTCATCGGTCGGCAAGATGTTCCACTTCTCTTGCCACTCGCAAACCAACGCTGGTCCAGTGGCTCGTCAGTCATAAGCATGTGTTATATGGAAACCAAGAGCCTCCATCTTTTCAAGCAACGGCGCTGGTGGTGGTGCTCCACCGGTTAGTACGTTTACAGGCCAGGCAACTTGGCGTCGGTCGCCGTTGTCAGCCTCGAGAATGATTCTAAACACGATTGGTGCACAACACATGTGAGTCACGTGATGCAAATTAATGTTTCGAAAGATATCGAACGCCGCCATATTGCGCATACAAACATTGGTTCCACCACGAGCAGCTATCCCCCATGTGAAGGTCCAACCGTTACAATGGAACATCGGCAGAGTCCACAAATAAACGGGCGCGTTGCCCATTTCCCAACCCATGACCAGGCTCAACGTGCTAAGGAACGCAGCGCGATGGCTATACACCACACCCTTCGGCGCTGACGTCGTTCCAGAGGTGTAATTCAATGCTATGGAGTCCCATTCGTCATGGACCTCCACCGGGGTGAACTTGACATCACCATCGTGGATGAGTTGCTCGTATTCAAAGTTTCCGAACCGAACCCCTGTGGGAGAGTCGATGTCATCAATGTTAACAACGAGTGGCATCGGGTAGGATTCTGCCACTAATAAACGAAGGGCATCTTTGACTTCCTTAATATATGAAATCAACAGAAGATCTTCGCCTCAGAGTGGCGGAGGATGAGAGCGATATTATTGACATCTAGGCGAGTGTTGATTGTGTTCAAAATGGCACCTGCCATCGGTACTGCAAAATGCATTTCATATAACGCTGGAACATTCGGCGCTAGTACTGACACCTTAAAAAATCAAGAGAAAAACATATATTTAGCCTAAAATATTTTATAAGTACAAAACTACTAATATATATAATTAAATTTGACGTAACCCATAAAGTTAAACTCTTAGGTTGATTTTTCCACCATTAAAAAAAAAAACTCTTGATTTAACATCATAGAAAAGCAAAAGGTTCTCTTCGAAAACCCTTGAAATATCATCATTTTTTTATAATTAATATTGATTTTCACTTGTGGGACCTTCTACAAACTTTGAGAGAAACGTTAAGATATTTATATAATTAAAGTTACCATAATTTATAGTCTCAAACTTTTTTTTGTTGATTGGTTTTAACAATAAAAAAACAATAGAAGTTTGAGGAAGGAGAAGAAGAAGAAGAAGAGAGCGAGGTCTTACAACGTCGTTCTTGGAGATGCTAAGACGGTGGAGGGAGGAGGCGAGGCGACAACAACGCTCATAAGTTTGACGCCATGTGAAGCGAGTTCCTTCGTAGATAATAGAAGTTCGATCGGAATAAAATGGAGAAGCTCTCTTAAGAAAGGTGATAGGTGTAAGAGAAGCATAATTTGCATCACATTTCGAAAGCATATCCATTTTTGTTTTATAAAATAAGAGAGGAGCGAAGAACAAAAGAAAAATAAAAAAAGCTAAAAAGTTTTATGAGTTAAGAGAGAGAGAGAGAGAGAGAAGAGAAGTTTATGGGGGAGAAATGAGAGATGGGATGGAGATTTTATAGAAAGAATGAAAATGGGTGGAGAATTCAAAGAAAATCCTAAGGAAGATGATGGGAAATTGCTTTGTAATGTAAACACTTTATTTTATTTTTTTCCCATGTGAAAAAGTAGTACTGTGTGCACAAACATCACATTCATTATTTGATGATTTTTTTTTTTTTTTTATAAAAAATGGGAATAATATTTTCTAACTAATAAATATTGAATATTTCACATTTCCTTTCAAACTAAATTCATTAATTGGTCCCCCATCCATGTAAAAACAATAACAAAAAAAGTTCATGGAAACAAAAAAAGAAAAAAGGAAAAAGAAAAACAACTGACTTAAAATAATTGTCCAACTTAATATTTTCTTTGTAAAAAAAATTGTTCTTATGTCACTTTTCTCTAAATTTTATGATTTAGGTTAATTTTTTTTTTTTTTTTTTTGTCTTTAAATTCCTGATCTTTGGTTTGTAACGATTTAGTCTCTGTACTTTCAATTTTGTGACAATTTAGTCCTCAAATTTTAGTATGTATCAATTTAATCCTTGTACTTTCAAATTTGTAACAATTTAGTTCCTAACATAAAAACAATTATCAAAATTATATGTTAATTTTTTTATTTTATGATGTAGACCTTGTATTTTATAAAAATATTGAGTCCCTAATTAGTTTATCGGTTCATTTATACAAAAAATCTAATTAAATCTTAACGCTATTTTTCTACAATAAAGACTAAATTGTTACAAATTTTAAAGCACAAGGACTAAATTGTTACATAGTAAATTTTAGGGACTAAATTGTTACAAAATTGAAAGTTCAAGGACTAAATCGTTACAAACTAAAGTTCATGAACTAAATTGTTACTTTTATGAAAGTTTAGGGATTAGAAGTGATTTTTAACCTTGATTTTATATTGTATATATGTTTTAAAATTCATCGAACGCATAAGAGAATAAACAAAAAAAAAAAAAAAATCGATATTTGGAGCAGTAACGTATTAAAGGGTTAAAATTTGCAACATTTTTTAAAATTTAAAGTTAATATAACAATATTTAGTTTTGGTTTAAAAAATTTTGAGGTTTGTAATGTAATTAATGTTGGGAAAGAAAAAAACAAAAGATGGGTCATTTACTTAATTAAATGTTGCAATGAAAGCTAAAATAAACTTATTGAGAAAATTATCATAACTGATAACACAATCCAACAAAATGAATTTATTGAATGATTATCTTCAAGAATGTGTGACACAACCACCCCAAAAAATATTTATGAAAATAAGTGTCCTTTTCTTATATATGTTCATAAGAGGCCAAAATTTTTACTTTAATAATGGAGGCCTATGACACTTCCATTAAAAAAAAAAGAAAATGAATTGATATTTTCGTTATATCATTAAAAATTTACGAAATATAAAAGATAAGCAACAAAATATCATTAATATAAATATAATATAAATAATAGACATGTTTACTTGTTTAAAAATCATAAAAAGTTAATTTTACTAATTTAAATTTTTGGTTTATAATTTTCCAGAAATATCTATCGAAATTGACATATTATTGATATTTCCATTTAAATTTTCGTAAAATTAAGAGCTCGATATTTACGTCGACATCAATATTTTAAACGTTGCTTTTAACAAATTTTAATTTGGTTTGAGATTTGAAATGTGTCCCAAACTTCGAATTTGAGATAAAAATTCTACCAAATTTTAGCTTTGATTTGGAATAGAATTGTAAGTGTGTTTCTAAATTTGGATTTTGGTTTCACTCTTGATTATTTTTATTTAGACTTTTAACTAGTATCTAATTTCTAAAATTGTATTATCCCTAACTTTTGATGTGATATAAGATTATGCCAAGTTTCAATTTGGATATGGAATAAAATTTTAATCTAAATATTTATAGAATTTAGGTTTTGGGAGAAAATTTGAATAAGACCTAAATTGTGATTTGAAATGAAATTCTACCAAACTTTAGCTTATATTTGGAAATAGAATTTTAATAAGAAATTTAATGAAATTATTATCAATTTGGCCACACTAAACGTAAATGACTATGATATTTCAGCTTTTTTAATTTCAAATTTAGGTTGAGAATCATGTCAATTTTAAATTGGTCTCAAATTTAATAATAATTTTTAGAGAAAATATCAGTTTATACCCTTAAACTTTAGGAATTGAATAATTAAAACTCTAAACTAATAATGGTATAAATTTAAACCTTGAACTTTTGTACCTCCTTGATTTGGAAAAACCTTGTGTAATACTTATAATTATATATTAATTGAACCTCGAATAAAATTCATTAATGATTAGAATTTCCTTTGAGAATCATCCTTGCATTTACTCCATTTTGTAAAACCCACATTTAATTTGAAAAAATCTACACACGTTTGATAATTAATGCATGGATGATTTTTAACGTTAACCATAATGAAGAATCTAAATTGTTTGATTTATGAAAATTTAGAAGTTTAATTGATCACTTAAATTATAAAATTCACATAATATTGATAGAACCAAATCTCAAGAAGGGTATAAATTGATTGGCTAAAATTTTTCATTTGAAAAAAAAAAAAAAAAACTATTTGTATCAGATTTGTATGCTAATATAATTGCAAGGGGAAATAGATCCAAAAAGTCCGAAACTTATAAGAAATTTAGTAAAATATATTAAACTTAATAAAGAAAAATATGTAGTTATTTTCAAATATAGAAAAATGAGTCAAATTATTTATAAATATAAAAAAAATTTACTGTCTGTCAGCGATAAATATAAACTTCTATTACGATCTATCACTGATAGACAGTAAAAATTTTCTATATTTGTAAATAGTTTGATTTTTTTTTTTGTTTACAGTAATTTCTCCAAAATATATTTTATTTTTGAAAATTTACCAACATATATATAATTCAAGAAAAAGAAGAATGAAATATTATATGTGTGAACACTTCAAGTAACATCCCATAAAAAATAATACTAAAAGCTCCATTATCAACTTCCCACTAAAGACTTTTTTTTTTTTTTTTTAATTTTAATTACATCTCTTTCATAGCATACTTTTTAAAACATAGTAAAAAAAGATAATAAAATGTATAAGTCCACTTAATTACATCTTTACCAAATTTATACAAAATTAATAACTTGCACACAGGGAATGCAAGGGGATTTTAAAAGTTTGATTGAAAGTGGTAGTATTTTTATAAACTAATTAATGTTATGATATGGTGAGATAAAGTGAACCTTTATCTTTAAGGATATAGGTAATGAATGGCAAAATTGGTTGTCATATTTATGAATATGTCACCTAAATAAATAGTTTGCAAACATGATAAATTTTAAAACTTTTTGATATATCACTGATAAATTATTTATGTAGTCTACCTTTTATTAGACTTATATCATTGATAGATCAACATTTTTCTTGTCTATCACTAACGACTCCTTTTTATGTATTCATTGCTGGTAGACCATTTTTATGTTTATTACGGATAGATGTCTATCACTTATCAACTATTCTTTTGTCTATTATGTACCCGGTGAGCAACTTTTATGTATATTGATAGACCGTTTATATGTCTAGTAGGTGATAGCTTCTTATTATCGATAGATTGGTTTCATGAATTATGTCTATTAACAACTACATGTTTGGTAAACTATTTTTATGTCTTTTACTAATAGATTTATCACTTATTAAAGTCTACCAGTGATAATTACTAATAGACCTAAGTCCTTGATAGATCTATTAATAATAGAGATTTTGTTAGGTTTCTTATTATTATGTTCTAAATTGTTATATATGCAATTGTTGTCTTTATCTTTTATTAAAAAAAAAAATCTCCTTGAAATTTAGGAAAATATATATTATATTGTTATCTTGATACATCAACGATATATATATATATATATATATAACGAATTTTATATATTATGTTTAATTATAACAAGTCAAAGATTTGAATCGTTTCACACTCTATTATTATTATTATTATTATGTTGTTGTTGTTGAAGTAAATTAAAAATCCTAATTAAAATATGTAGTAAAAGAAAACTACGATAATGTTTTATACATTAAATAATACTAAAATCATTTTTATTGTTAATTAGAGATATGTCGTAACCAACTCATTATGTTCGGGTAGACAATTACAAGAGATTTGTCATAACCAATTCGCTGTTCAATTATAACATTATTTCAAAAACCATTATGAATTAGGCATAATTGTGGGGTTTATATAAAGAAGCAAGTAGAAATATAGATAGTCTAAAGATAATGAAAAAATAGACATAAAAAATTGTAAATTTCTATTTATGCACATATCCACATAAATGCCTTAGACATAAAAATAAAGATAAAATATACTTTAGTTATTTAGTTATTAAATTTTGGAGTTAACCTTTGTTGGGGTGATTTTAGACTTAGAAGTAAAATCGCCTTAAGAAGCTCAACATATAATAAAATAATCTAAGAAAGGGTGACTATAGCTTAATACAACATACGAGTTCAATAAAAGGACCAATCAGAGAGGGAGGAATGGATCGGAGCTCATTCCAAGCTCTTAGCCGAGGTCGAGCCTAGCAGATTAACCCAATAATTATCCTTTTGTTTTGGATGGTCCAGTAATCCTTAAAAATTCTCTAAGATAGATTTTGAAACCGATCCTATAAGGATTGGGTCATGATAGGCTATAAATAAACCATGAAAGCTCCTTGAAGAGAAAAGTGAATTCTTGGTGTTTCAGCTTTATATTTCTTCTTTTGATTTGTTACTGACTTAACATCAGAGTAGACGTGGCATCTGCTACATTAGTGTGTAATATCACTCTTTTTTTTAATTTGCAGGATTATCATTCTCTCCAAATAAACAAAATTATTGTTGCTGCCCTATTTAAATTTCGACATCAACAATATGTTTATATAGATTTCGTAAATAATCAAATGATTATCAAATCAAGTCGAAATAAACACCAAAACAAACACTTTTTCATTTTGTTTTACGAGATTTTAATATAAAAAAATTCTTTATAGTAATTTTCTGTTTATTCATAAAAAAAACTAACTAATCTAATTTTTTTTTTTAAAAATGTCCAAAATAAATAAAGATAAAAAGAAATAAAAAGAAAAAAGAAACATCGCATGAATTTTGGATATCATGAATCCCGACCGGAAAGTGGTTTGAGACATCTATTCCGACCATGATTCATAAATTCTGATCGAGATTCATCATATACAGCTGGAATTTGACATTATAAGTGTTTAAAAACAAAATCTATTGTGATACTATGTTAAATTACCTATATTAACCTAAAAGCTTAAACTAATAATTTATGGTAAATTTAATTACGCCAACACTCTTTAAAAAAAAAGAGTGAGTGTTAGCATTCTTCTTTCTCAATACATCAAATCTATTAATTTTATTTAATTATGTAGTATGTTTTTTACAGTAATTAAAGATACGTTTGGATTGATTTTTTAAGTGTTTAAATAAGTATTTCTAAGTGAAAGAAAAATGTGTATAAACACTTGGAAAATTAATCCAAAAAAGTCATAAGTAAATCTGATTTATAAATCTATCCAAATGCAATTCAAAACTACTTTTGGATATCATGGTTAAAATTAAATCTACCCAACTTGTAAATTAAAGGCCAATATATGAACATAATTCAACTGACCAATAAAATATGAACTATCGATAAAAAAGTTAGAGGCTCAAATCCCTCACTTTGCTTATTGTTACTAAAAAAACTTGTAAATCAAAATATATGACAATATCATTGTAGTTCAATTAGTTAGGTTTATACATTGTTTAAAAAGTCGATGTCTCAATTTTACAGAAATGTCGATGTCGATGTATATTTATGAAGAAAAATATTATAAAATTTAAAAATTCAAAGGAAATTATTTGAATTAGTTAAGAAATGTATTCTTGACCAAGAAGTTAGAAGTATGAATCTTCCCACATCTTCAACTCTGAAGAGAAAAAAAAATGTGAAATTGACTTTGAAATTAACATATAGAAGTTCAAATACCAGCCAAAGCAAATTGACATCCGAGTGTACTAATAACTACGAAGTCTGTAGTTTGAATCTTCTTACTCCAATTATATTGTACTAAAAAAAAAAAAAAAAAAATCAGACACCAACCCAACTTCATTGACCTATTAAAAAAAAAACTTTGTTTTAAGTATAGAAATCAATGTAGACTTGACTCAACCATCCTAGAAGTCTATATCCTTATAATATAACAAAATTCAAAGACAACAAAAAATAAAACAAAATAAAATAAGAAAAAAAAAAAGAAAAAGACATTACTTCTTGTCATACCGAAACTCACACGATCTTACCTTATGCAAGGATTTCAACCAACATATGATTTTACACAAAAATTCCACAAGATATTGAATGGAAAATTCTATTTCACAAAGTCTTAACAGAAACATAAAGTTGAATAATTTTTGGTTGAAGGTCAGGGCTTAATTAGATTTAAATTCCAAAGTTGTAATTGGATGGTGGGATAAAGGGATTCCGAACATATTCCGAGAAATGTTTACAAACTTTCTTAGTAATGACTTTCAAAATTCTTTCATCAATTCCCTATAACTTACCAATTTAGTCTTTTTTTTTTTTTTTTTTAATGTTGGTCGATAATGATTTGGTCTTTATACTTTTTTAAGTTCGTAACAATTTAGTCTCTAAATTAATAAACAATCATTTAGTCTCGATACTTTAAATTTTGTATCAATATAGTCTCTATTATTAAAGATCTCATCAAAATTAAGTGTCAACATTTGTTACGTAATGACTTAATCTTTATAATCTATAAATAAGAATAAGAAGATGAAAAATTATTTTAAATGACAAAATGCTGAAAATATTTACAAATATAGCAAAATTTTACTGTCTATCTGCGATAGAACGCGATAGACTACTATATGTATCGCGATAGAGTACAGATAGATACAAATAGTAGTCTATTGTGGTCTATCACAGATAGACAGTGAAATTTTGCTATATTTGTAAATATTTTGATTCGTTTTTCTATATTTGAAAACAACCCTTATTTATGCTGTCAATATTATTGATAACATATGAATAGGTTTAAATATCATTTTTGGTTTCTATACTCTAAAGTTATTCAATTTTAGTCCATATACTTTCAATTGTCCAATTTTAATTCTTATACTTTCAATATATCTCAGATTTAGTTCCTCAAAATTAATTTTTAATGAAATTGGTTAAATAGTAATAATAATTATCGTGAAAGGAAATGCAATATGTAAATATATATTTTTTAAAAAACAACAACAAATTAGTAATGGGGACTAAATGTAAAATTTATTGAAAGTTTTGGGACTAAAATTTGGACAATTAAAAAATAGTGTATTATTTAAATGACAAAAATGGTGTTGTAAATATTTTCAAATATAGCAAAATGTCTCTGTCTATTAGTGATAGACAATGACATTTTACTATATTTGTAAATAAGTTGACTCATTTTTCTATATTTGAAAACAACCCTTAAAAATATATAGACTAAAATTAAACAAAAATTCAAATTTATAGTGACCAAAATAGCATTTTAACCTAGAAGAATACATAAAGGTATCCAAATAAAGTTTGTGTATGTATATGGGTGTATGCCTAGTGTTAAATTTCTATCGATATGTCGATATTTCCATCGATATATATTTCCACGTTTCCATGGGTTCGATATCAATATGAGGGGTGAATCGATATTTCCATTATATCGTAGAAAAATCTACGAAACACAAAAAATAAGCATCAAAATACCACTAATATAAATATAATATAAATAATAGACATCTTTACTTATTTGAAAATTATAAAATGTTTATTTACTAATTTAAAATTATTTTTAAAATTTTTTGTTTTTATTATTTTTTTCAGAAATATCCATCTAAATCGATGTTTTATCGATATTTTCATCAAAATTTCTGTAAAATCAAGACTTCGATATTTCTATCAACATCGAGATTTTAAACCTTGGTGTATGTGTGTGGTGATGAGGTTTGCTGACAAATGATTTTTTTTTCTTACCTTTTTTTTCTTTTTTTTTTTAAGAAGAGAAAGAAAACTTAAATCCTTCACACATTGAAGGCCACAATTTGGACTTTCCTCACAGATTGATTAATCTCAATACAGACACAAATCTAATTAAAATTATAGGGATTAAAATAATATTTTAATCAAAATAAATAAATAAATAATCAGTGCAAAAGTCAACTCAATTATATATTTACCAAATTTAAATAAAATTAGTAACTTGCACACATGGCCGATTCCTAGATTTTGAATTTGAATATTATAAGTTTTATATTATTATACAAAGTTTGATTAAGAACGGCAGTATTTTTATAAACATATTTGATATGGTAATTTATAAGAGAGAACCTTATCTTTTTTTTAAAAAAAAAAACGTTCATATTTAGGAAAAACGTATATTTTAATGATATATGAACGTTGTAGTTTTCTTAAAAAGTTAATATATATAAATACATATATGGGAATACGATAACCGAATATCTTCCACACAAAGATGATGTATTGGGTACGTGAAATAATTTAGATATTTTTTTTTTACAGATAACTCAAATTTTGAATTTGTAATGGAGTTTATTCTAAATTTTAAAAGAAATAAAGATATAACGTATTGTCTTTGTCAAATTCATTAAAAACGTGCTAATTATCTTTAACAGCTTTTAGTACGTTCTGACAATGATAGAGTTACAGTTGCGAAATTAAAGTCATTCATTAAAAAAAAAAAAAATTAACTAATAATATTAGATAATGTGATGTTTCATCTCAAAATTAATTAACAATGAGAGAAGTAGCTCATCTATCTTATTAAGAAGGTAAGGTCCCTTGGTTTTTTTTATGTGAGATCCTCAACATGTCTCTTCAAGGTGATGCCTCTTTTTGGTCACCATTCTTGATCAGATCCAATTTTTTTTTGTTGGACCGGATACCTGTTTAAACTTTATGTGCTCTAATACCTGTCACTATTCTTGATTAAATCCTCTGATTCTCTCTCAATTGAATGCGTACGGTTGATGTATGGAAACAGAGCGCGTGGATGTTCTTGAAGTTGGAGTTCTAGAAGGATGTGTGTATTCCAAGAAACTTCAGTCTTCAAGTGTGATTCTGCTTCAACACATATAATTTTGCTATATTTGTAAATATTTTGGTTCATTTCTCTATATTTAAAAATAGTCCTACGGGATTTTTTCATAAATAATAAAATAATAAAAATATTTACAAGTATAGCAAAATGACAAAAAGTTTACTCATCCCAATGTGTTCTTTTTGCTATATTTGTAAATAGTTTCATTATTTTGTCATTTAAAACAATTTTCCCTTTATAAAGTATTATTTTTAATAGAAATATAATAATACAAACCTTTTTTGTTTTTAATTTATAAAAGTCAATCATAAATCAGAAGATGACACATGGCAATTATATTTCCATTGACAAACAACACTCTTTCTTCCATCAACTTGTGGTGGTTATTCATTTGAAAATAAAACATTCTAATAGTTATGATGTGAAATATGTAAAAGTTAGTTAAGCATTCTTCTTCTTCTCTCTCACAATAATTAAACCCATTAATTTTATTTAATAATAATGTACTTTATTTCCCATAATTAAATAATATGATTATAAATCTACCCATTTGCAATCCAAAATTACTCGTGGAGCATATAATTGTAGTTCAGGTTAAATCTCCTTGAGAGTTGAAGTATCTACGTCAACATCAATAGGTTAGATATGTATACATATCTATCTCTCTCGTATAGGTATTAGGGTAATGGGTCAAAATCATCATCATTTGGCCTTTTTATTCTCGATATATTGTTAAAAGTTTCTTTTTCTACGTCTTTGACATGCTAGTTTTTGTCATTAGTGACGTAAGCATGAAACTGACTAACTTAAATACAGAAATAAGATATGTTGAAATCCTCAAATGTCCTCCCTCATATTGTACTACGAAGGAAAAAATGTGAAATTGATAGAGTTAACAATTTAGAAGTTCTTAAAAATCAATCTAACTTCAAAGACCAATAAAAAAATAAACGTTTTAAACTATAAAAATTAAAGTAAACGTTTCATATCACTTTCCTTTAACTTCCCCTTTTATTTCAAGTGAAAGTTCTCATCTAAGTCAACCAAATGGCCCCACATGTGCCTCTCACACCAAAATTTGGTAGTAATTATAATAATCTTTTCATATTATGTTTTAGGTAGGTTCAAAAAAATATAATTAAAGAGTGACCTAAATAATGTATTTTAAAGAAATATGTTTTTAGTCCACTATAGTTTAGAGTTCGTGATTACTGGGTTCCTAAAGTTTTAAAATAGATATTTTCGTCATGCGTATTTAAAAAAATATAGTTCAAATTCAAAATAGTTCTCGTGTTTCTTTGATAATTAAAAAAAAAATTATGTGATAATAACCAGATGACTAAATGACTATTCTTAGCAATATTTATTTCAAGTTAAAAATTATTTTATAAAAATATAATAAATATTATTGCCAATGTTATTGATAATAGAAATAAAAAGGATCTCTAAGATGGATAATGAATAGGTACCCTCAAGGTTGCATTTATCTCTATGCAGCCCTATTTTTGTATAATAGAAAATTAATAATTCAATTTTTTTTGTGATAAATTTTAATTTGGCAACTAGATTAGTTGTACAATGCTGGATGCAGACCGAGATGCACCCAAGTATTTTTCATAATACCACACTACAACAAATTGGACTTTTCTTGACTCGTGAACAGTGAAAAAAATAGGAAAAAGAGAAAAATAGTCATTAAAGCTAAAATCACACGCTTTTGACCGGAAAAAAAACGAAGTTTTTGGATTTTTCAAAATTCATGAAAGTTTTTTTATGTCATTAATTTATAACTGAAAATAATAGTTGTTGGAGATTCGGTAGTTGGTTTTATATTTTTATAAGGTTGTGTTTCTGCGATTTTCTTGGATGTCTCAAATAATGTCTTAACATCTGTTTATGACATATCATTTTTCTGGGAGAATATTCGTCTTTACTAATCTGGTTTTTAAAGTGGAATATTTGTATTTGCTAAACTGAAATTTTTTTGCATAAGTTTATTGATAGATATTTTCTTTTTATGACAAAACACTTTTAATAAAGGAAAATATTTTATGGGAACTCTTTCCTTGTTTGAAACTATGTATTAAAAGAAGAAGTCAGACCATCTACTAGGGTTGTCGCATCAGTTGATTTTCTTGAAGAGTGTTTTGATTGTTAGTGGCAGAAGTTGTGTTTTATTGTATTTCGAGGTTTGCTCATTTTATTCTGATGTGCAAGTTCTTCCGGTTGAAGTTCTCGAAACTCTGAAGATACTCACTATCTTAGGGAGAGCCTAAGACATCACTCATTGAGAAGGGATTTCTCAAGCTTTAAGGAGTTCTCAAGACTTAGGGGGACCTAAGTTCTCACGTGAAGGGAGTTCACTAAGTCACAAGGAAGATAATCAAGTTGAAAGGGAGTCTCGCATGCTATCGGAAGTCGAAGTGTTCATCACTAATATTACCACACTTAAGAGAGCCTAAGTACTATTGAGAGGGAGTCTCACATCTAGGTAGAGTCTAGGTACATTGCAAGTTAAGCTCTGCGAAAGTCACTGTAGAAGTGGTTACTTTATAGATAAGTACTTTGTTGTAAACGTTTAATTCAGTCAATATTAGTAGATTATCTTTCTGGGCACACTGCCCCCCAGACGTAGATAGTTTATTGCCGAACTAGGTTACCAACTTCTGTGTGTAATTACTCTTTTACTTGCAGTTGTTTTTCCAGTTGTTAAAGTATATGTTAATGCTTTTCGTTTAACATCAGTGGTTTGAGTGATGAGGTAGCTTATCACTTTTTTAATAGTCATTAATTGTAAGAAAACGAAAAAGACACGATTTTGGCAGAAAAAAAACATGAAATTTCGTATTTTTCGACTATTTTAACATTTTTTATGTCATCAATTTATGATTAGAATTAACCATCATTAAAAAGCGTCATTTCTTTAGGGTCATTCAATTGAAAAATTAAATAAAAGAAAAAAAGTGATTTTAGTGGGAAAAAATGAGTAGATTTTGTATTAAGTATCATTAAAGAGCATTAAATGTTTCAAAAATTATTTTACCCTATATTTATTTTTAAGTTAAAAAAAACTATTGATAATACCACCTCGTTGTTCCCATACTCGAAGGGATCCAACCAACACTCACATGGGATGGACAAAAAGGGCCCTCTAATATCTTGTATTTTATTTATAGATTTTTCTCTAAGAAAAAAAAAAACTTCAAGAAATGAACTGATTAAAAATTAAAATAAACGTTTATCATGTTTAATTACTCTTAAAAATTAAAATTGTGGAGAACCCAATCTACTTGGATGGTGTGTCCATGAACTGATTCATCATGTTTAATTACTTGCATTTCTTTCATTTTAATTAGAGAAAATTAAATTTTTAGTTCTTGAGATTTAAACTCTTTTATTTACCATTATGATTCCAAATTGACCTCTACCATTATTGAATTAAAAACAAAATTAAAAAAATGAATAAAAAAATTACCTAGCAAAATTTAAATATATGAAGATATGCCAAACGTTTAAAATATCGATGTTAACAGAAATATCGAACTCTTAATTTTAAGGAAATTTCGATAGAAATATCGATAATATGTCGATTTCGATGGATATTTCTGAAAAAATTATAAAAACAAAAAATTTATATTGTATTTACATTAGTGATATTTTGTTGCATATCTTTTATGTTTCGTGAATTTTTCTATGATATAATAGAAATATCGATTCACCCCTAATGTCGATGTCGAACTCAAGGAAACATGGAAATATTGTTGGCTTTTTGGCCCTAATCTCAATTAATTAATTTTTATTAATTAATTAATTAATATTTTGATGATAACAAACCTGATTTTGTTTACTAACAATTTTATTATTTTGAAGAGCCCATAGCGTAGAGCTCGGAACAACAATTCTGACGCTTCTTGAATCACCCAAATTGGAGTTCAAACGAAGAAGTTATTGCCGAAATAAAGTTAACAAAAAAAATATCCGAGGTGGTGACGTGACTAAATTAATCATCAATTTGGACTAATTAAGGAGTGACACTTGGAGCCATAGAGGGAGTGACACATGGAGTTTTATTTTATAATTGGTGGATTTTAATAAAACTAAAAGATATTGATTTTGAAAATAATAAAAAAATGATTTTAAAAAGAAATGAATTTAATATTATATATGTTTGTGTCTAACGGCTAGTTGATTTTAAAATTAAAAAGAAAATTATTTTTTTACTTTTAATCTTAACCACTCAATTTGCTTTTTACACAATCCAATGGGTCAAAATCAAATTCAATTTTTTAGCCCACTTCCCTTTCTTTTTAAACTTCATCTTCCCAAAATTGTTTCAACTTTTTCACACTTTTCAATTCTCAAATTAGCAAAAGGCCACCATTGTTGCTCTCTCCAAGCTTCCAATTTTATTCTTTTCATCTTATTTGAGAGAAATGTCTATTGTATTGTGAGGATTAAAGTGTGTGAGCTCAAATTTGTATACCCACACTTTTAGAGAGTTTTATTGTGTGATTTAAAACTTTCAACAAAATTGTAACGGTTTCATCCTAACCGTGGAAAGGATTAGGTTTGCTCTTGAACCCGAAAAAGGAGCAAAGTAGCGATTCGACTCTCATCCGTGGGAAGAGTCAAAGGAGATTTTTAATCGAAATCCCAAGAGGCGCTTGGAAAAATGGATGTAGGTCGAGTTTGACTGAACCACTATAAAAATTACGGTGTCTTCTTCTCTAACTCTTTCCTAATTATTTTTGCATTTAATTTTAATGGCATGTTTATATTGATTGAGTTTATTATTACATACTTTTTATCAATCTTGTTATTTGGCATCATTTAGGGTTTTTATTAATTTTTTTAAAAAAAGTATTTAATTAGTTTAAATTGAGCATATTTCTTAAAAAGTTTAATTAAATCTTATTCATCCCTTCTAGGATTGCCATACCAGTCCAACAAATATCAATGAAAATATTGACATGTGGACAGAAATTTAATACTATGGATATGCACTAGTAATAATATTTATATTTTTGTCCAAAATAATATTTATATTTTAGTTTGGAAGTAAAATTAATTTAATTGTTAATTTAATAAAGAGTAATGGTTTTAAATAGCAAAATTGTTAAAAATATTTTCAAATATAACAAAATGTTACGCGTAACATTGATAGACATTAGACGTTGATAAATAATAGTAGTCTATCAGTGATGATTATTTTGGTTTATTTTGCTATATTTAAAAACAACTCATAAATAAATTTAGTATTTTTTTTAGATTTACAGATATCGATATTTTATTGATATTCATTGTTATATTTACTAAATTAATAAATTGGTTTACATGTAAAACACCTTTGAACATAAAGAATTTCAATAGGATTTGTGACTCGACAATGTAGATAAAGATGCTGTCACTATCATAGCACTCATTTGAGTTATACAAAGTACAGAGAGACACAATTATTGTGTTAACAAAATATATCTTAGATGAAATTATTGAATAATGGATTACATCCACAAAATTAAAAATATGGTCCTTCACTTATTTAACCTTTAAATTGATGATGTGACAGTTAAAAGGTTGATTTGACAAATATATATTAACTAAATAATTTTATTATTTGTTGGCTTCAATTCTCCTTCTTCATCTTGCTCTCCTTTCTTCTACATCGAGAATCATCAATGCTTTGATTCGAATTCCTTCTAACATTTGGAGCACGATAAGAAGTGAAGCTAATCGGTTCTATGTCGAAGTATGGTGATAGTTGAAATTATATTCTCAAACTTTCAATTGTAAAAATTGAACCCTCAAATTTACAATAGTTGTAGAAATTGAACCTCCGAATGATAAAAATTGAACCTTCAATTAATTAAGTTTTTATCATTGTGGGGGACCGATTTCTATAAATACTATAAGTTTGATTATCCAATTTTAACATTTGTATAAATTTGATGACTTAATTTTTACAATTGAAAGTTTAAGGGTGTAATTGAACTACCACCATACTTCACCAGTGGTTTTTGCAATTTGCAGTTATATTATATACCTCTCATGCATCGTCACTCTTGCGGGATGGTTTAATGGGATGTATGTGCGGGTCCATTGTTCTCATTCACATCCTCTTCATCATCTGTCGTGGGTGAGCGCCATTGATATACGTATTTTTTTTTATGTACGTGTTATTAGTTCTCCCCCTCATAATCTAGTACCACTACTGAAACTCCTTCCAATTTGAACTTTTCCAACGAGTTCTATTTGAACTTCATCAACTAACAACTAAACAAACTTAAAGAACATTTAAAATTATTTCTCAAACCTTAGTGACTAACAAATTTTTCTTTTAAAATATGAAGAACCCAACTAGATACCAGACACTAATCTCTTAAAAATAAAAAAATATATATGTTATAGTTCAGACGAACGGGATCTAGTAATCATACTCGTGCGTAAAGAGAAATATTTTTTTGTTCTTTTTCTATTTCATTTTTTGGCCAGAAAACCTTTACTATTTTACAAAACAGCTAGGTTTTTCACACATAAGATCTTGAGTTCTTGCTTGTTCGCTGTTTTTTTTTCTTTTTTTTTCCTTAATTTCAATCATTTTCTAATAAGTGCACATTTGTGAAAGGTGTTGTATTTAACTTTGAGAAGCAACCAGCTGAGACAATTTAATGTTGAAGTCGTACAGAAATTAATTTCAAGGCAGTGGTTCTTTCACAATACAATAATCTATTTGTTCAATATTCGAGAGTTTGCAATGTGGGCCTAAGTTTATCAAATATTACTCATTAGTCATCTAGGTTAAATGTAAAAAGTTTTCTAAATATATAAATTTTTAATCTGTTGATGGCAAAATCCGGACAAGGAAACAAACCTGGCCTTCACGTGCCTTCAATAACAAATTTGTAATTTAGGGAAGAAAGACGACCTGCAAGACAAAGAAGAAGAAAACACTCATGTGATGTCTGCCACAAAATCTCCGATGCTTAAATCAATATTTAGCAAAAGGTGAGAACAAGCAAGAAGTGGGTGAATAACTTGCCTTAGGCGTTGCCTATGACCCTTTATTTATAGTGGGGTGGACTTGGGGTTCTGAATCCAAGTGGGATTAGGGAAAAAGAATTCTAAATCCAAGTAGGATTAGGGAATATTGCAAATTCGGGCCGGCCAAGAGAGCTTGGATCATAGTCTATAAGAAGCAACTTGCCTCAGTCTCGACCGAGGAGGTCAAGTTGGACCAAATGGCCCGATTTTCCTCGGCCTCAGCCTCGGAGGTCGAGGTGGGCGAATTGGTCCATTTGGCCCAATGCCTCTCCTTTCTCTAGTTTTTTTTCTCCCTCGGCTCATTGGCCTGTTTTTTACACTCCTCTTGTTTGTTATTGTCTCAATTTTACCCTTAACAACTTGTCTTCCTGAGTTTGTAATTCTTGGTCCGTAAATACCTATAACACAATCCTTTACTAAATTGATCAAATACCAATAAATATTTTTGTGCTCAAATGTTGGCTCTTAGGAAAATAAATTATTGAGGGATTTGTATATAACAAAATTTTACTTGTAAATATTGATAATTAAAATTGGGTACAAAATAAATTTTGTAACATTGAAATCAAACAAGGAACTAGATCTTAGTATTTTTTTTACTATTTACCAATAAAACTTTTATTATTATTTTTTTGGGTTAAAAATCACCTTCAGTCCCATACTTTCATAGAATTGACAATTTAGTCTCTAAACTTTAGTGTATAATGATTTAGTCTTTATACTTTTAACTTTTTAGCAATTTAGTCCCTAGGTTTTACTATATAACAATTTAGTCCTTGTACTTTAAAATTTATAACGATTTAGATCCTATTGTAGAAATTAATGTTA
The DNA here is from genome assembly GCA_002890555.2 of Lagenaria siceraria. Taxonomy (NCBI): domain Eukaryota; kingdom Viridiplantae; phylum Streptophyta; class Magnoliopsida; order Cucurbitales; family Cucurbitaceae; genus Lagenaria; species Lagenaria siceraria. Next base: position 10,006,276 of record CM016488.1, read on the forward strand.
CGATTTAATAAGATTTCTTGCATAAATAAACCAATAAACTAATTAGAGACTCAATATTTTTATAAAATATAAAGTCTACGTC